>CAMAPE010000054.1:8782500-10136250 GCA_945859875.1 Cuscuta europaea | reverse complement strand
TTCCTAGCAACCCCCATGACTAGATCGTTGTATTTGATGGCGATGGGTTCGCCCGACCATGACCCTGTACATTTTTGTTTTTTGCTTGTAGCATGAAGTTGACTGATGTGACATCTGACTGAAGTAATTTTGAATTCATATTTTGCATTACGAATACTTAGCAATTTGTTCGGGGATCCAGCTTCTCTAGCCTCCCGGGGGCGGTTGGGCTGGTGTGGCCGAGCCTATCCGTGCCCCTCCTGGTCGGATAGAAGTGATATGTTCGTTATTGATATGGAATCAACAAGTATGCGACTTGTTCGGCTAACAAGGTCGGACATTGAACCTACGAGGAGGACCCTTAGGTCGGTATCCTAAACGTTCATGACCCGGGGGTCAGTCCTACTGTCACTTTAACCCGTCCAGTTTGCCCGGACTTGGGTAATAATCCGGTTACTCCTGCTGGGATAGCCAAATAACATAGGCAGACCCTGCATGATCCACAAGAACAGACCCGCACCGCCAACTCGGGGATGGCAAGAGTGCGAGCTGCTTGGACAACGATGTTAGGCGGCGAGCACTCGAATGGACCCGGAGGTCAGCATCCTGAGCACCCTCGACCTAGTTTTCGGCCCTACAGCCGCCTCGACTGCCGCGGCTAGCTCTTTACTTTAGAAAATTTCTCGGATTCTCGAAAATCGCTTGGCTATATTCAGTTCAAGAGCCTGGCCGAGGTCGGCTAAACATCGACAGGGGGTATAATACCTTTTTTTACCGCCATCGTCCTTTATTGCTAAGTGAGGTCGGACCTCTTTTGAAGACAAATATCGCTAGCAAAGTATATTGAATTCATGTGGTGGGCGGACCACAAGAAGAATTACAAATTTTAATCCCGTGCTCGGAGCACAGGAGTTTACAAAAAAAGTGAGACTTCGATTCTCTTCTTGTAAAACTTCATCAGGTGCTCCGCATTCCAGATGCGGTCTACTAGACGGCCTGTTGTTGTCTTCAACTTGTATGTTCCAGGGCCGATCACGGCGTCAACCACGTAAGGGCCTTCCCACTTGATGGAAAGCTTACCCCCTCTGTCGGCTTGCTAGCCTTCCTTCGCCTCAAGACGTAATCACCAACATCAAAATTCCGAGGCCAGGCTCGGTTATCCTGGTATTCCTTGACTTGTCGTCGATAGTTTTCTGCTTTGATGAAGGCACAGTCTCTTCTTTCCTCAATGAGGTGGACCTCGGCTCGGAGCCTCTCCTCATTGGTGGCTGGTTCGAACTTTTCCACTTGTCGGCTGGGGATTACGGCCTCGAACGGTGCCCTCGCCTCAAAGCCATAACACAAGGCAAAGGGGGTCTCTTCGGTTGCCTTTCTTGGGGTTGTTCAGAAGGTCCAGAGTATATTGTTCAACTCCTCCACCCAGGCAGTCCCGAAGGCCTCCAACTTCTTTTGCAATCCATCGACGATCGTCCGGTTGGTGTTCTCCACCTGTCCATTTGCCTGAGGGTAGTAGACCGTAACCCGGCTGGATTCTACGCCCACTCTGCGCAGAACTGTCGGAAGGCTTCGCAGTCAAACTGCCTTCCGTTGTCGAATATTATTTTGAGGGGAACCCCAAACCGGCAAAAAATATTCTTCCATATGAACTTCTTACATTGGAGATGTGTGATGCTGGCGAACGGCTCCGCCTCAACCCACTTCGTAAAGTAGTCCACTGCGACGATGACAAACTTTCGGTTTCCCGTCCCGGTTGGCAAGGGACCGACCAGGTTGACCCCCGCCCCATCTTGTGAATGGAAGGGCGGTGCTGATCGGTGTGTACATCGGTACTGGCCAGTCGAGGCTCTTCTGGAACTTGAGACATGTATCACATTTCCTTGCATAGTTGGCACAGTCCTTCATTATTGTCGACCAAAAGTACCCTTGGAGGATGACCTTCCTAGCTATTGTGCATGATCCCTGGTGTGCGGAGCACACTCCCTCGTGGAGTTCGGAGACGATCATGTCCGCCTCGTGTGGGCGCAAACACTTTAGTAGGTTCCCATTGTAGGACCTCTTATACAGCTTCCCTTCTAAGACGACGTAGCCCGGAGCTCGCCTCCGGACTAGCCCTGCTTCCTCTTCTTTATCGGGGAGCGTCCCATCAGCTATGTAGCGCAGGAGGTCATCCACCCAGCACCAAGCAACCGGTTGTAAAGGAAGGACCTCGATGGACGGTGAGGCTGCTATGCTTCAGGTCGTGATCTCCTCAATGTGTGCGATTCTCGATATGTGTTCAAGCAGCCCCCTCAAATAGCTTCTAGAGGAGGTCAGCGTCTGAGTTTTGATTTCTCGGGACGCAGACCAACTCTGTTTGTTTAAACAGCCCAAGCCACTCTCGAACAGCATCTCGGTACTTCATCATTCTTTCTTCCTTCGCTTCGAACTCACCTTTGACCTGGGAAACGACCAGCTTGGAGTCACATTTCACCGTTATCCATTCTGCTCCCATGATGGCTGCTAGTCGTAGCCCGGACAGTAAGGCCTCATACTCCACTTCATTGTTGGAGACTTTGAAAAGATAGCGGTAGGCTTTGTAGGCCCGGAATCCCTCAGGTGAGATGAGGATGATTCCGCCCCCGCATTCGTTTCCTCCGGCCGACCTGTCTGTCACTAGGGTCCACCACTGCTCGTTGCTCTCATGTTGCTTCTCTGTCAACTCTCGGGCTGTACACTCCACGATGAAATCAGCCAGAGCCTGGCCTTTGATGGACGTCTGAGGCTGGAAATCAACCTCATACTAGTTGAGGAGCATCAACCACTTCACCACCCAGGTTGTGTCGGGTGCCCTCAGAGCGGCGCCCAAAGGTTGAACAGATAGGATTTGGATTGGGTGTGCCTGGAAGTAGTGTGTCAACTTCTTGGCAGTGATGTAGGCGCCACATATTGTCTTCTCGAGCGGGATGTACCGGAGCTCAACATTCTGGAGGGTCTTGCTTACTTAGAAGACGGGAAGCTGAACGCCTTCCTCCTCGCGAACCAGAGCAGAACTGATTGTGCCTTGGGAAACTCCGAGATAAAAGATCAGCGTCTCCCCCCTCTCCGGCTTGCTTAGTAAAGGCTCAGAGAGGAGGTACTTATTCAAGTCCTCAAAGGCTTGCTGACACTCATCATTCCAAACGAAACCGTCTTGTTTCTTTAGGACCTGGAAGAAGGGTAAGGACTTCTCGGCGGACTTGAACATGAAGCGTCCGAGGGCTGCCGAGACCTGAAAGAATCTGGACTTCTTTCACTGATCTCAGAGGTTCCATGTCAAGTATTGCCCTTACCTTCTCAGGATTTGGCTCAATCCCCCTCCGTGTGACCATGTACCCCAGGAACTTGCCTCCCTAGACAGCAAAGGTACATTTGACTGCCTTCATGATCCCAAGGATCTCTGCCAAGTCATCTGCATGATCGGACGCCCGAGTGCTCATGATGATCATGTCATCAACGTAAGCCTCCATGTTCCTTCCGAGCACCTTCCGGAATACCTTGGCCACCATCCTCGTGTACGTCACCCCAGAATTTTTCAGCCTGAAGGTCATGACAAGATAACAAAAAATCCCCTCTGGGGTGACGAACAAGCTCACATCCGGCCGTCCCATCGACTTTTTGGTCGATGTTAGACAATGGGAATGGATCCATCGGAGATGCCTTGTTGAGTTCGGTGTAGTCAACACACATCCTCCAAGTTAGTGGCTTCGGGGCCAGGACAACATTTGCCAACCAGATCGGGTATAGGACCTCCCGAATGTGTTTGATACTCAGGAGCATGTTGACCTCCTTCTTCACGAATTCCCTCCTCTCGATTGAGAGGTGTCTTCTTTTCTGCTGGACTGGTTTCGCTGTTGGGTCAACCGCCAACCGATGGACAACGATGCTTCGGTCGAGGCCGAACATGTCCTTCGCTCCCATGCAAAGACAATGCTAAAAAGGAAAAGGACCTGGATGATCTTCTCCCTCAAGCCGGCTGAGAGCTCGGTCCCGATCTTGACCTTCCACTCCGGCCTCTCGGGGTCAATTTGGATTTCCTCCACTTCTGAGGTGGGTTCAGCGCGGAGCTGACCCTCCTCATACTTCACGACTTTGTTGTTGATGGTGTGGACCCTGAAGTCTTTCTGATCGATTTGTTTGCAAGCTTTCAGATAGCAGCTCCTCGCCATCCGCTGGTCTCCCCTGACAACTCCGACGCCATTCAGAGTGGGGAACTTCATGCATAGGTGTTCCTGGGATATCACACAACTGAGGTCTTCTAGGGTCGGCCTACCCATGATGATCTTATGCGCACAAGTTAGGAGTACGACGATAAACTCGACGTCTAACTTGGATGAGAGGGGCTCGGAGCCCACCATCACGGGGAGGACTATGCTGCCCTCTGACTCAATGGAGTCCCCGGTGAAGCTCGAGAGTGGGGTTCTTACCGGGATCAAGTCCTTTCGGTCCAAGCCGAGACTCTGGAAGGTGTCATAGTACATGATGTTAACAGAGCTCCCATTGTCCACCAGGACTCGATGGATGATGGTGTCATTGATTTCGACCTTGATCACCAAGGCATCCCTGTGCGGTGGAGGCATCGGTGGTAAATCTGCGTCGGTGAAGAAGATGGGATCCCTCTTCACCCTCTTGTCGGCGGGAGCCCTGGTTATCTCTCCGACGTACATGGCTCGGGCCCACTGCTTCCATTCTCCAGAGGTGTCACCTCCCTGGGGTCCCCCGAATATGAATGAACATCGATGGTACTTCCGGGAGCCGTTCCCTAGGTCGGCATCGTCTTCCTCGGAGAAGGCGCCTAGCTCTCGCTTCTTGGCAGACTGTTTCTCCTTTGACGTGGTAGCTTGGTCGGACCGTGCCACGTCAGGCTCCTCTTCTGCAGGGTGCCTCCCTGTTTTCCAACGAATTGGCCCAGGTACCCTTTCTGGATGAGTTCTTCAATTTGCCGTCAGAGAATGACGCAATCATCTGTATCATGCCTTGCTCTCCCTCCGATGGAATCGACAATATTGGTCGTGGTTGCGCTTGGCGGTCACCACATCACACTCCTTCGGAAAGTCGACTAAACCTTGCTCCCCCGCATAGTCGAGGATGGCCCCGACCGGATGAGCAAGTGGAGTCAATTGCTTGACGGGTAGGAGCGGTCCTCTCGGGACGTCCGCCTTGCCCTTGCTTTTGTTTTTGTTACCTTTGTACTTGTTGTTTTTGCTGCCGGCTTTGTCGACAGTTTTCTCAGCACCCGAACTAGCTTCCTTCTTCTTCTCTTCTTTTGCGCCTTCTTCCTCATCTCTTTTCCTCTGCAAGGCATCCTCCGCCTCGGCTTGGCGGTCAGCACGGCCGAGCGCCTCCTCGTACGAGGTAGGGGGACTTCTGACGAAATCTTTGTAAATTATCTCGCCCGACTGAATAGAGTTTGTGAGCATGGCCACCCCGGTCCTGTCATCAAGGCCCTGAACCTTGATTGACTGGGCCCTCCACCTCGTTAAGAAGGTCGACAATGATTCTTTGTTCCCCTGTTTTAGGCCGAACAGGTGGCTGAAGTTCTTCTTGACGTCTCGGGAGCTCGCGAACCTCAAGACAAAGCGCTGAGCCAACTCACGAAAATTCGTGATACTCCCGTCGGGTAGAGAGTCATACCACTCACGAGCCGGGCCATCCAAAGTGGCAGAGAAACCGCGGCATCGGATAGCGTCTTCGTACCCCATCATCACCATGTACGAAAGGTACCGAGACACATGATGTTGGGGGTCAGAAGCGCCCTTGTATGCTTTGATGGCACAGGGCTTGTAGCCCCTGAGCAATGGCGCATCCATGACCGCCCGAGTGAAAGGTTCGGGTATTCGGAGGTCGGCCGTGTAAGGCTCCCCCCGACAACCCTTCTTCTGAACTCGTCGAGGCGCTGTCGTATATCTTCCACCTCGGCCGGCGGTGGGTTTCCCCAGACAGCCCCATCACAGGGCTGGGGCATGTCCAGCGGCACCTCCAAGTCATCCGTGCATGTAAGGTCGGGGTCCCATGTTTTGCCTCTCCATGGAGCCAGTCCGACTGCTCTCCCGGTGAGAGTGGCGAGAGGGCTCGCCTCCCTCCATTTGCATTGAGTGCCTCTGCCGGGCGCCCCTCCCAGCCTGCCGATGGGACCGGCTAAGCTGCTGGGAGACTTCTTCCCTTCTTTGTTGGTTGGATCCAGAGCGTCGCTCGTCACGCCGCCTGGAAGACACCTCCACATTTTTTGACGGGCAGGCTCATCCATGTTACCGCCAGACACCATTTGATGGAAACCTTGAGCCAAGGCCCCCAGAACTCGAGTTGCCTCCTGTAGGGCTTCCACCTCGGCATTGAGTCGAGCTGGGTCCATGCGTGGAGCATGACGTCGGCCTCACCCCCATCGGCTGCGGACCGAGCGCTCACCCTGGGTGTGGCTAAGCGTCGCCCTCAGGTCGCCGTGGCCGAACAACCGGTTCCGAAGGTCACCTTGGCGTGCCGCCCCCCTTCCTTGTCCGTGGTTGTCGGGGGCACGCTGGCAGCTAGGCCGGGTGGATTCCTCGGTGTGGACTGAGACATGGTCACGTCGGGACCCGATTCCGGCCATCTTCCTTTGTGAGAGACAATAGAGGCTCTCAATGAAAGTACCAATGTTGGTCCAAAATAGGACGCTCGTAGGCTTTTTAGAAAGCTACGTACGACACTCAAGCAGGAATTAGGAAAGTAATATGAATAAGGAAAGTTACTAAGAGGTTTTAGTTGCCAAAAATAGAGTGTCTATTATTTGAATCGGACTTGCCTTTTATAGGCGATTACAAATGATACCTGCCAAAGATACTAATGGCTAATTAATTACAACATTAATACGGAATTAAATACATAATTAAGTCGCACATTAATTGCTCTGGCCGTTACTTTTCTTGGCTGGTAGGTCGGTCTGGCTTGCAGGCCGGACGGTTGATCTCCCTTCTGCTGGACTGGATGGCGGGCTCCTGGCCGGCCTATAAGGTAGCTAGGCTCTTGGCTGGGCCGGAAGGCAGGCTCCCTGTTGGGATGGATGGTAGGCTCCCCACCGGGCTGAAGGCAGGCTCCTGGCTAACCTTGAAGGCAATCTCCTGGATGGGCTGGAAGGCAGGTTCCATGCTGGGCTGGACGGCAGGCTCTCCATCAGGCTGGAGGCAGACTTCTGGATGGGCTCTAAGGCAGGCTCCCCATTGGCCGAGAAGGCAGGCCGTCTTGGGCTTCCTGATGGGCCTGATTGGTTGGGCTGACTTCAGCTCTGGGTCGCTGGGCTTGGGCCTGCTGGTCCAAGCTTGGGGCCTGGGCCGATTAGGCTCTGGGCCTAGACCTATAACCTCATCACGTAGTATCACATTTAAGCTTGCACAATTTTAATTTTATGGCCTGGCAAGGTTTTTGTTAAGCCGGTATGATATCGACACTACTCATTTATAGGCTAGATTTTAACAATATGAACGAAAGTATATATTTCAGTTCATATTTTTTGCATATGTATGAGAAACGAAATTGCTATTTTATTTATTTCAGATTAGTTTGTTTGAAGAATGTATTTCATGATTAGTTACTTTCTTTTATTACAGCATACATTTGTGGGTGAGATTGAGAGAATAGCAGTGGGAGCGAATTCATACGGCAATGTTCTATTTATCGCGGATAATTTTCTATTTTGTTTAATTTTGATGTGAGAAAATGCATGCAATTTATCCGATCCTTAAATTCAAGGATGGCATTGTAGCTTTATTTCTTATATTTGGTCACATTAAAATTACTTATAAAAAACAACTCTATTTATATTAAGATAATAAGATCGTAGCCTTAATTAGTAGGGACAAAGACATAAAGAAGACTTAAAGAAAGCTTGGGAACCTAAATAGGAGTTGACGAGCACTTTGTCACGGTGCGTCAAAATAAATTCAATACTAAACACTTATACGTAGTATAGTGTAGTAGAGTTCGTATCCACAGGGAAAGGTATAAATCTCTTTCTATGATTTTTAGTAAATAAAGGGGGGGATTTGGATTGAGTGATTTAATTCAATTAAGAAACTAAGATGAACAACTCAACAACCTATATGTGTTTAATTCAAGAATAAAAGGGATTTGGCATTGCTACTTTCCACTTGTTGATATATTTTAGTCGATCCTTGTTATATCTATAACTTATCCCCTCTCGAATACTCAATCGAGGAGTATCTCCAATTCATCGAGGGTAGTTATTAACAACGACCGTTCATTAATAACCCTTACTATTAATCAAATATAGAACAACGCCTTATACCGATATAATAGTAGCATTCAATCTTTTTATCTCCTTGATGAAATCAATTGAGATTGATAACCTTAACACAACGGTTTCGGTTTAACCAACAAAATTGACCCCTCTTAAATCTATTAACCACGACCGTGCATTAATAAACCGAAGTTACTTACTTGTGAAACCACCAACGATTAACCATCGGTTCGTTGATCGTTTCTAGTAGTAATTAATGTCGGAACGTTAACTAATCGTCACTTAGCAACCCTCCAACATTAATATAGAATGAGATTAAGGGAAGAATTAATAATCAAGAGAAGAAGTTAAGAAAATAACTCACAACTTTAATAATCAACAAGCTTCAAGAGCAAAACCAAGAATGGAAGTTTAGCTCCTCATTTGGAGGCTAAACATAGCTAGAAAACTATAAAGAAATGCTATTCTAAACTGAGCTTAGGAGTATGGAAGAAGGGATGATTTTTTTGTGAAGAAAAAGTGTGCTATTTATAGGTGTTTTTCAACACCTTTGGCCGGGTACCCGACCGGGTCAAGTACTCACCCGACCGGGTCCATGTCAAAATCAAATATCCTCCACGTTCTGGCGATCTTCAGCATGTTAAAGTGTCCGGGTCAAGTCAGACCCGACCGGGTGGGGTAGGGGACCCGACCGGGTGAGTGCAAAAATTGGATATTCTTCAGGTTCGGGTGATCTTTGCACACCGGGTTGTCCCCGGTCACTTCTCACCCGACCGGGTGAGGTAGTGGGCCCGACCGGGCCATTCACTTTCTTTGCATTTTCGTTTTTCACTTCTTACCCGACCGGGTCAAGTATTATACCCGGTCGGGTATTTGCTCCTGGGCAGCCAAATCTTCTTTTTCTTCACTTCAAAGTCTTCCTTTCCAAAACCACAAATCCTAACTAAACTTTACAACTGACAAATAAAGACTAAAATACAATTACAACTGAAATCACATAAATGTTTACAAACTAAATAAAACGTCAAACAATTAACATAAATCAAACATAAAAACATGAAATTATGCACTACTAATTAGTGTGCATCAAACACCCCCACACTTAAACCTTTACTCGTCTCGAGTAAATCAAATCAAATCCAAGAAGTCCTAAATGACAAGAGTAGCAGCACCAACATCCACAAGTGTTTATAACAAATACATAAAGTATCTCCAAAACAAAAAGAGTAAAGATGGGTCTTCAATTTCAATCCGAACTCTCTATAGTAATCGCACTCAGGATCCTGCAAAATCAAAAGAAATAACTTTCTCTCATTCTCTCATTTTGCCTAGGTGCCCTTTCAGGTTTTCAACCCAGCTTCCCACATTTTTTTATTTTTTTTTTAATTTTTCTCAAATCTCACAAACTCACTCTTATTTTTGCTTTATTTTTGCTTAAGCTGCCCTTTGTGGGTTTTCAACTCAACATGCTTTCGTTTTTTTTTTAGATAACAAGAATAAAGAGTGTGAATGTGAACATACCGGGAAGATCTCTGCACCCCCACACTTAGGATCTGACACTGTCCCTAGTGTCCGCCTAGACCTCCACCTTGGTGTCCGTCCTCATCCATGTGATCCCCGCCATAACCACCATCGTAGCCTCCACCACCGGAGCTCGATCCTCCAAAGAAACCCCACTGAGAGGGGTCATACCATGATGGTGCAGGAGGTGGAGTGGTCATAGAGGAAAAGGAGCCCTGGTGTGCTATATATGAGTATATCGGACCAAAGGTTCTACGCTGATCCTCCTCAGATCTCCGCCTGTCTTCCTCATACCTACGCCAGTCTGCTTGCCGCTGCTCCTCCATCCTCACAATACTCTGGTTGAGCGTGACCATGTTATCGAGCATTTGTTGCTCGAAAGGTGTGTAGTGGAATGCTTGAGATTGTGGTTGTTCGGGTATGATTGGGGGTTCTTCATCATCTTCATCTTGGATGGGTTCTTCATAATGATCCGGGATTGCCCCGGGAAGACAATAGTGATGACCATCCCCGATTTGGTGATTGATGATATCCAGGGAACGTCGGCTGAGGGTATCTGGAGGTAGATGGAAGTGCGTGGGAGAATGCGCCAATTATAGATGTGTACCCCAGTTGGTGTTGTGTGCGAGGGACCAAGTCTAGCGTCTTTTGTAAAAGTCATTCAGTGCAAATAAGGTGTCTTGAGGTGATGGGGCCAGGGTCTATAAAACCATATAAAGTGGCTAGATGTGTGATGAGGCCCCCCATAGCAATTGGTCCTGTTGATGTTGCCACGTTGTTGAAATGAGTCCATAAGATGGTGGCAACATCAACTTGATTTGGGCCCGACAAAATAGCTTGTGTTAGAACACACACATCCCAGATACGTGTGTGATGATTATTCGGCCTTCCGAGGAAACAATTTGAGCAAAATTTTAAGAATAGTCGGAAGACCGGATGTTGCACACGATTCACACTCATTTTAGATAGATCAACCACATTCTTTCCGGTCATTCTTCTCCACAATTCATACCCCACAAGAGAATCATATGTACGTGCTTCATCAAACCATGAGAGACCAAAATGTTGAACAAATTCTCGTTTGGTTAATGAACGATCCTCATTTAGTAAACGAAAGGTGATTATGTCATTGGCATGATCATTCACATCTTTTGTATACGCAAATGAGCTAAAAAATTCATACACCAAATGAGGATATGTCACATATTGCATTTCAAACATTCTAGATATTCCAATTCTTGCAAATATGTCACACATCACAGTATCAATCCATAGTAGTGCTAAAGTAGTTAAGCACATAAAACGGGATTGTTTTACCTCCCTCTTTGCTTGGTTGATGAAGTTGTTCCGTTGAGTCTCCGTAGCAAACTCCACGCTCTCATAGCCCGCTACCGGTGGGATAGCTCGATTTCCCCTTGAGGAAGAGGCTTTTGACTTTCTTGGAGCCATTGAAGTTCAATTTTTTTTTTTTGGTGATTTTCGGACTTGGGTAGGGTGGGGTTTGGAACTTTGGTATTTTGGTGGGTCTTGGGTATTTTGGGGTTGTGAGAGTGGAGAGGATGATTATTAGGAGAAGAAATTGGGATTTCTTGGGATTTTTTGTAGAAAAATCGGAACTTTGGGGGATTGGGGGTTAGGGTTTCGGATTTTTGCAAATGGGGAAGAAAATGGGATTTTATGGGTATGGGTGTGTTGAGAAGGTTGAGGAGATGAAGATTATGGTGTTATTTAGTGGATTTGGTGGAGAAATGGTGTAGAATCGAAGGTTTTGGTGTGTAAAAATGGAGGGTTTTGGGGATTTTTTCGTGGGGAGGAAGAAGAAGTGGGAGAGGAGGGGGGTGAGCCCGACCTGGTTAAGTGGAATTTCCCGTTTACCCGGTCGGGTGAAGTCTTCCGCCCAGTCGGGCTGTGCGGTGTTTTCTTAACCAGTAGCTACTGGAATGAGTACCCGGTCGGGTGCTTTAGGGTACCCGGTCGGGTCTCTCTGATTTTAAAAAAAATAAATTCGTACCCGCCCGAGTTTAAGAAATACCCGATTGGGTATGCATTCCAGTGTGTTCGGAGCCAAAAACAATGCGCAGACCCGGTCGGGTTTTGGAAGCCCCCGGTCGGGCATATGTTTTTTTTTTGTTTTTGTTACCAACCCGGTGGCCGTGTTGCCCGGGTGTTCCTTTTTTATTAATAAACCCGACCGGGCTGTTTGAGATACCCGGCCGGGTTTCAGCCCAGGCTCTTTTTTTTTTTTTTTGAAAAAATTATAACACACGAACTGAAAAAAAATGAAATTAAAAATAAAAACTTGGGTTACCTCCCAAGAAGCGCTTGATTTTATGTCGCGGCACGACGTTATTTTTTTTTTTTTTATGTGGATCGTGAACATCCCTTGTTTCATTTTTCCTTTTCAGCCTTCTCCAATAAGGCCGTGATTTCTTTTCTGGTATCACTTCAATCCCAGGTGGGATCCATTCTCTTTTTGAAAATTTGAATAATTCTTCTGTTTCAAAAAGTTTGATTTTCTCATTTTTTTTCTCAACAAAAATAATCGGTTTAACAAACAAAATTGATCCCTCTTAAGTCTATTAACCACGACCGTGCATTAATAAACCGAAGTTACTTACTTGTGAAACCACTAACGATTAACCATCGATTCGTTGATCGTTTCTAGTAGTAATTAATGTCGGAACGTTAACTAATCGTCACTTAGCAACCCTCCAACATTAATACAGAATGAGATTAAGGGAAGAATTAATAATCAAGAGAAGAAGTTAAGAAAATAACTCACAACTTTAATAATCAACAAGCTTCAAGAGCAAAACCAAGAATGGAAGTTTAGCTCCTCATTTGGAGGCTAAACATAGCTAGAAAACTATAAAGAAATGCTATTCTAAACTGAGCTTAGGAGTATGGAAGAAGGGATGATTTTTTTGTGAAGAAAAAGTGTGCTATTTATAGGTGTTTTTCAACACCTTTGGCTGGGTACCCGACCGGGTCAAGTACTCACCCGACCGGGTCCATGTCAAAATCAAATATCCTCCACGTTCTGGCGATCTTCAGCATGTTAAAGTGTCCGGGTCAAGTCAGACCCGACCGGGTGGGGTAGGGGACCCGACCGGGTGAGTGCAAAAATTGGATATTCTTCACGTTCGAGTGATCTTTGCACACCGGGTTGTCCCCGGTCACTTCTCACCCGACCGGGTGAGGTAGTGGGCCCGACCGGGCCATGCACTTTCTTTGCATTTTCGTTTTTCACTTCTTACCCGACCGGGTCAAGTATTATACCCGGTCGGGTATTTGCTCCTGGACAGCCAAATCTTCTTTTTCTTCACTTCAAAGTCTTCCTTTCCAAAATCACAAATCCTAACTAAACTTTACAACTGACAAATAAAGACTAAAATACAATTACAACTGAAATCACATAAATGTTTACAAACTAAATAAAACGTCAAACAATTAACATAAATCAAACATAAAAACATGAAATTATGCACTACTAATAAATTGACATTTGAATAATACATATTACAAAGAATCATATAAATTAATTTTTTTAGGGATAAAGTATTACTAGTATTAATTTGAAATAATTAGTGGTCAAAGTTTAATAAGTTTTTAACCCGTAAAGTACTCCGTAAGTAAGACTACTTTTCAAGTGGAGAGACCAAAATAGCCTTACACGCATGAAATTACTACGTACTACCTCTGTTCCATAAAGTTTGTCCTAGTTTGACTTTTTGAGTCAAACTTATTAAACATTGACCGCTAATTATTTCAAATTAATACTAGTAATACTTTATCCCTAAAAAAATTAATTTATATGATTCTTTGTAATATGTATTATTCAAATGTCAATTTATTATAGATTTTTTAGTTATATATTATTTAATATATAATTACGGTCAAACATCTATCTAGTTTGACTGAGAAAGTCAAACTAGGACAAACTTTAAGGGACGGAGGGAGTAATAAACTGGTTTCAATCATTCTATACCTTCAGAGTTTACCGTCGCCACCAACATCACACAGCGCCGCTGCCGCCGTACCTCACCGCAGTTGTTGCTTCCGCCACACCTCGCCGTTGTTTTCTTCTTGCCATGACTGATCTCCTCTGTTCGTTTGTCATCCATCTTTCTCTGCTTAGTCAATCTTAATTCGGCCGCCGAAATAACGACAGTAAGGGGAAGCTCAGTGAAGCTAACGAATCTACATGAAGCTACATGTAGAATTAGATGGTAGCGGCCTTTGAGGTCCGTGAGCTCCTTTTGGGACTAGTACAGTGAAGGGAAGTTACATGAAGAAATAAAGGGTTTGGTTTTTTTTATTTTGTGGAAGTTTAAAATATATTGGAAACTAAACGATATACCCGTGCGATGCACGGGGTATATTATCTAGAGTACACTATAAAAACTTGTTTAAAATTATACTATGTATTTTGTTATTATGATCCGTAATTTGGTAATGTGTGATGTTTTATATAGAAAAGAGAGAGTACAATATTTATATAAAGTATTTCGTAACTTGCATTATATAATAAAGTTCTTTTGTAGGCAAATGAAAAATGTAAATAGTATGAAAAAAATTGCAAGTAAAATGAAAATGTAGACCATGTATAGATCATATAAGGAAAAATAATCCCTCTGGTGCGCACAGGTAAAAGCCTACTGCCGCTTTGACGACTGAGTCACCGTGATTTACTCCTCCACCATCTTGTCGGGTCGGGGTGGGGGGCCCTTGGGGTTGGGGATTCAACCTTTTGGACGTATAAGGAAAAATAATAGTTCCTTCGTCTCACTCAACATTGCACACTTTGATTTGAATGTGAAATAAAAAATTAAAATTTGCGTGGTTGAGATATATGCAGAAGAAAAAGAAATAAGAAGAATCATAAATTCATTACTTTTAAAGAAAAATGACAAAGTTTTTGAGACAAATAAATACGAAAATTGTCAAAGTTGTGGGACAGAGGGAATAGTAGTATAATGTTTAGCTTAAATTGAGAACTTCACAAATGAAGTTGTGAAAATGAGAGGAGTGCTTTAAATTAATTGTCACTTTTCCTATAAAAATATATAGTATTGTTTACCAATCATCATGGTTTTTGTATTTTAATAACAATCACTTTCTTTATAAACAACACGTATTAACCTTTAATATTTCAAATGGTTTTGTAATTTATGTTCCATATTACTCCCTCCGTCCCAATTTGTAAGATACTTTACGGTTTACGATTTTTGACTGACGATAAAGCAAATTGATCCCTATCAACACTCAAATTAGTTTTAGAAAATAAAATTTACATATTCAGAAACTATATTAAAACCGCTACAAAAGATGCAAAAAATAATTCAAATTTCATAAACTTTTGATATACAAAGTAAAAAATTAAGAGTGATTTGTGTTGACCAAGTGAATAGTAGATGTATCTTACAATTTGGGATTGAGGGAGTACATCGTACTCCCTCCGTCCCGGAAAATACTTCCAACTTTTCCTTTTCGTCCGTCCCAAAAAGAACTTCCATTTCCTTTTTTGGCAAAGAATTTGTGGTTCACAACATTTCTCTCTCCTCTGCACAACTCTCCACCACACCATTCTCACTTTCTTAATCCGCGTGCCACTTTATTTTGGAAGTAAATTATGGGACGGAGATAGTAATAAATAAGGTATGTTGTAATACCATTAAATTATCTTTAATAAAAATGCATTTTTTATAACTTGATTTAGGCGGTGCTTATGATAATATAAATTGGTGATACAAATATATATTTCTGTCACTCAAGATCATATGCTGACTCCTATGGTTAGAAAAGTTGGTTTAATCAAATATAAGTCACACATTTATAGGATTCTTGATTTGTTGACTTATTTAATATTTAGAGTTCTTCATTTATACATCATTTCTTTTTTCATTGTACCTATTTGGTGCACAAATCTCGTCTATATAAATCCTTAGCATGTGTTATTACCAAAAAACGGAAAGAAACACAATGTTAAATCAAGCTAAGACATTGTTAGCTAGGCACAGGTGCACCACTCATTTAGTATGATTTTTTCCAACTTTCAATGAAAGTTAGTTAACTAATGATTTTTTAAAATAGTTAAACTTATAACCTAAGAATCATTCAGTTTCAATTTTAGAAAGTGAATTCTATCTTAACATTATCATTTTCAAAATTCCTCTGATCTTCAAAGTATATCTTCAGTATATGAATTTATATATAAGTTTTGTAACAATTGGATTACGATTAAAAAAGTTACAACACTTTGAAAAACTAAAGTCCTTTTAAAGTGCTTAAATATTTTTTAGTAATATTAGTGTTATTTGAAAGAATAAAAAATTATGAATTTTATATTATATTAAGATAAAGATAAAATTATTATTCTACATTCATTTTTTACTATACGATTATTACATGGAATACACTTATAGTCATACCAAATTTTATCACATATAAAGGGAGTAATATACGGCACACACAATATGGCATATATTGATGGCAATATTCCCATTTATTTATAATTATTCACAAAACTAATAATCTTATGTATACACCACCGTATTATATAAAGATGGTATGGAAAATAATTTCTACTTACCTTGCTTGTAGTGATAATCTTATATTCCAAAATTTGGAGCAACTCTTGTTACTTTATACGGAGTATATTATATAAAGATACTCCGTATTATACTCCGTATGGAAAATAATTTCTACTTACCTTGCTTTAGTGATAACTAGTCTTTCACCCATGCGTTGCACGGGATTAGGAATTATGAAATTATTTATAAATCACTTGAGTTGTTCCAATAAATTAATTAAATTAAAATTGACATTGTTGACTATATGCAAGTGTACGCAATATAAACTAATTTGTAGGTTATATTTTAATATGTATCAATATAGTAGTCCTACAAAAAATCAAAATGTATAAAAACTGAGTTTGAATTACGATTCTTGAAACTTATCCTCACGCATATAGGGACTTAATAAATACATCAATAAGAACTTAATAAAGATGTTAATACTAAAACAATCAAAAGAGTTTTTGTAACATAGCAACAATTTACATCCAACATAAATATATTTCATGAACGTGAGATTTCTACAAAATTGATCTCATAACTCCTGAAAAAGTTGATGATTTTAGTGATAAATCTCATCCTCTCTTGAAGCTGCAAGAAGTGTAATGGAAAAGAAAAACTGATATGTTAGTTGAATAAAGTAAAGAGTTATTTCAAATTCATAACCATCTCATAGAAGTACAACTAAAAGAATACAAAAAGATTATTGATACAAAGTATGTGAAATGAAATATAAGCGTGTTTCAATAATGATTGTTGATAATAATAGGAAAAAATGAAACTGTTGATGACTTGGTTTCTTAAGAGTGAGCACTAATTACTTGTAAGATTTGACAAAGTAACATCGACGAATGGTATCTATTTAATAAGAGTGTTGGGAAATAATATACCTACTTGATATCACCAAGCCTTGAAGTACCTATTAATAACCTTTATTAGATAATTTAATGATAGAAGAGTTACAATGAAATTAATATTAGGAATAACATTAGTCAAGAAATTAATTTATTGACTAAAGTCAAATAAATGTACCTTATTATTAGAAGCATGATTGATTTAGTCCAAATTTCTAAAAACCTCCTTATAAACAACATTGGTTGTTGAGTTTGTAGAACGACCATCTTTATCACATATTAAGATCTTCAAACCTTCACGCTTTGTATTTCTAGAGACTCCAACATATAATTGCCCATGTGTAAAAACTGGGTTTTGCAAGAAAATTCCAACTCTAGAAAGCGACAGTACTTGACTTTTATTAATAGTCTTAGCATATGAAACCGATAATTGGTGTTAGGCTCCTATGGAGTATAAAATAGCCCAAAATTCCGGCAAGGGTTAGTAGTTAGCGCACTTTTACCTTCCACCGCCTCACTCTCTTTTGCGTTGCTTTTAATCTTCCGATCAAATGTTCTCCATTTTAATTACATCCCTAAACAATACGATTCTCCGTCTTTTAAACAACATCCAAATTGAAGAGTAGCAATGGGAGATAAACGATCGAACTTCAAACTTAGACAATGGAGAAAACATTAAACTTATCCAAAGTGTAAGGTTCTTTAAATTATTTCAAAAAGATCCTTGTTGAAGTACATCATTCCTTTATTCTAAGATCTTCGTTAAATTCTTCAAAGTTCTTCCTGAAGAACGTATTTTTTGGAGTATTTTATTTCAGTGATACATAAATTTTGATGAAGGTTTTCTTATAAGGAGTATACTTATAATTAAGATATATTTTGGAGTATAATGTAGTTTTGTAATTTGTTATTATTTGCTTTTAAGGTGTTTCTCATGCTGAAATGGCCAGTAAATATAGTAATTTCCCTCTCTAAAAAGTGGCAAGGACAATATATTTATTTAGCTCTCTTTGAATGCTACGAATACAATATTTTACTATTTAGTTAGCATATGAATTTTAGCACTCCATGGCGACGGTTCAGGAGGGGGGCGAGCCAACAGTACTGTAGCTTCTTCCTCATCCAGTGATGTTAGTTTTCTCGCACTTAAAAAGATTGTAGAATAGTGGTGTAAGTACGAATATCATCATCACCGGAACGGACAAAAGGGAACTAAGAATTAAATAAATTCAACGATTAAAAAATAAACAGGGCCGTAGATGAGGCTGTGCAAGCAGGGCTACTGCACAGGGCCTCCAAAAATAGCAAGCCCATTTTTTTAAAAAATTTAAATAGCACATATATATATATAAAGTAGAGAAATATTCAGGTCCGGAATTCTGGACCAAACCGCTGTTCGAACAGTGGCGTTTCAGCGTCTTCCCGGTCGACCTTTTTTATAAAATTTTTATGGCATGTTCTTCATCAAATCTAGTTTATCCACGAATAAATTCAGCTAAATCTTCAATCGGAAAGGTCGTCAAATAACTTTTGGAAGTTAACTACGTTTTATATGTAAATTACGGCGCAGTTATCTTTCAAATATCATATGACGGTCTTCCCGATTGAATTTTTAGCTGAAAGTTTTTGTGGATAAACTAGACTTGATGAAGAACATGCCAAAAAAATTTCATCAAAACGTTTCACCGGAATGGGCCCCAAACGCCGCGGTCCGGAGGGCGATTCCGGTCAGGAATTCCACACCAGAAGAGTACTCTATAAAGTAATTGTTTAAATTATTTTAAAACACCTTTGTACACCGAACGGTCCAACTCCAAATAAAAACAAACCATACGTCTATACATTAGATCTATGCATTTTATTTAATAAAAGGCCTCATTTTTGTGATTCACATCGGGCCTCTTAATCTGTCAAGCCGGCCCTGAAAATAAATAAAATAAATGCGTCATGCGAGATTTGATTGATTGAGAAAATTAACTAATGCGAATGAACGATTAAAATAAAAGACATTAAACTAATGGGTTCTTTCTAATTAATGACAGTAGGGAATAGGGATTGATTCCGGGGTAATCGGATTTTTGACAGATCCGGCTTAATTACATGAAATTAATTTAATTGAGCCTAGCTAATCAATACTAAGTTCTTACCGCTCTCGCGACGTAGAGTACAATAATTTAGGGGACCAGGCTGATCTCTCATGCGATAGGATCCTAAATTATTACCAAAACGAGCGAGCTTACGGCACCTTAATCGCTACTAATCTCTTAGCGAGCGATTAAGTGTGTGTGAATGTGTCTCAGAATAAATTAGATCTCTCTTAATTTATTCTACAAGCAATTGTAAATCTAGTCGCGGTTCCAGTTTACAAAAGATAGCAATTAAATTGTTCAAACCCAAATTAAACGGCATTCATGCAATTAATCCATCAAGAAACTAGCCATACATCATGATTAACCCTTCATCAATCCCAAATCCCTAATTAAAACTACTCACAACTCATAATTGAAGAATCAATAGAATTGGGAAGAATAGAATTAATTGTCATTAATTAAAAAGATGGAACTTACAAATAATCCAAGGGAATTTCGTCCCTAGGCCTCTCTCTAAGCTCCCCCCTCAAAACAAGGGTTTACAGGCTGTTTAAACAGTAAAACCGGAGTAATTCGGGAGAAATTAGGACTCCAGGGGGCACGCACGGCGCCCATGCACGCGTACGTGGCGTCCGTGCGTCCGACAGACTTGCGCGTAAAAAACGTTGGACGCACGCGTGCGTCCCACACACGCGTGCGTCCCACACACACGCCTGCGTGGCTGCCAGTGAGTTTTCCGGATTCTCTAGTTGGAATGTGAAAAAACTTCCTTCATGAAAGTTGTAGATAATGAAGTCCTCTAGCCACCACAACTTGCCGAATTGGATTTGAATCATCCAATCAAGAGATATGTATAAAATTGTGTAAGGTCTTATTCTGAAATCGCAACAGGGATCATCTGACTTCATCGTCTGTTTTCACCTTCTTCCTATCAGATTCTTGGAATGGTGTCTTCATATGTTTTATAGCCCTCTAAGTTGGCTTTCATATTCAACTTGAATCGTGTCCTTTGGATGCTTCTACAAAGAGATATGTTTGAGCGATTGACATAAGGACATCCTGAACGTCGTTTTCAAGCTCTATTTATCTTCTTTTGATCTCATAGTCAATCCTAGAGCTCTTTTGTCATCAAATCTTCATTGGTGAACCTCCAGGTGACCTCCAAAGCTGTCAATTCACTCTCGAATGCTTCTCAAGTTGTCCCGATTTCTCCTCAAACGCCGGTGCCGGACTCTAAATTCCTGATTTTGACTCCAAATAACACAAAACTCGAACCGACGTCTGGTACACATAACTTGAGCTAAAATTGAGATTTGTGACACCTAAAAGTTAGGGAAAACATCAAAAACCGATCTCAACATGCATCAAATGCGTGTTGTAATACGGACTTATCAGATTCCCCCACACTTAAGTCTTTGCTTGTCGTCAACCAAACTAAACAACGGGACTTATGATAATCACCACACGAAATTAAAACAATTAGCATGCACAGGTAGTTACAGGGATACTCACAGAACAGAGAGATAAAACCAATAAAATTCTCCCCTAAACTACATCTTTGTATTGTAGCTAAAATTAATGACAAAATTATTAACAACATCCTCAAAATTATGGCAGCGCACACTAATAAACTAGCTACTGATTAGAAGGACTTGTGAAGGTGGTGATGAATGGTGAATGAATAATCAATCCCTTTATTTGAGAGTTTTGGAACAACCTGACAAGGTCTTAATGCATTCAGGAATTTCAGGACTATTCTTAGGATCAGGGAATTTAGTAGACCACAAATCAGGAACTATGACTTAAACCTATGCAAAGAGTAGACATGGTGTACAACTAAGCTAAACCGCCGCGGCACATTGGTGCTTTGACGTATACTTGAAGTACGCGAAGGACTAATGCTAATTTTTGTAATAGCCTCCAAGTTCAATTAATTAAGATCGGGTTTCCTTGTCATGTTGGCACGAGAACGCCATTTCTTTCGAAAGATCCCCAAGTCTCATCTTATTGTGCAGAACACTTACGCTTTTTGACCGGGTCTCCCATTCTCTTTTTCGCAAGGTAAGAGGTCTAGCTATTCAATTATTTTTTTTCATATTTTCACTAGACATTACCTCATTCTAATCTCAGCCTCACCAAGGAAAATTAGCAATTAAGGTTCAATTATTCAACGTGAATCCATGCCTACAATGCAATCCTCGAAAATATCATATTCCTAAAAAGTGACTGCTCTTACCCCACTTGGGGCATAGGAACAGTGCCAACGGTGGCTCCTACAAAAATTCCCTAAACTTAGAAAATTAATCCCCTAGTTCCCTAAACACCAAGACTTTGTCAGAAATATTCACGGGTAAGGAAACACATGCCATTTGGGCTATGGAGCTCAATTAATTGGGTAAAGAATAAACGGTCAGGCTCAAAATGGCTTCTCCTAAAGGACTTATTCAGGTCAGGTGGATGATTTGTGAAACGATTCACTGGGTGACTAATGCCTTCATCCTCAAAAACTAGGTTATAGTGTAAGCAATTTAAGCCTAAACAATTCAAAGATGTTTTAAAAGCATAGTCAACAGGCTAGCCAGCTCACAAAGACAGTTTAAGGAAAAAAATTCAAAAATTTTGACATGACTTTTCTATGAATATACAACTAACACTTGCGCATGCTAACTCTAGTAATCCCATATGACAACTACTGCTCGAATGCCCAATTCACTCCCTCACACTTAAACTTTGGCATCGCCCTCGATGACCAAAAATGCACTAGGCACAAGGGGTAAAGAGGAAAGGGTCACGCGTGCTCAATCTCAACTCAAGTCAACATTACAAATAGGCGTTTATAAGAGTTGCAGAAACTTCCCTAAGGCGCTGGTCGGTGCCGAACTAAACTGAGTCAAGTGATCCTCGGCACATCATCCCCAAATAAGACCCTGAGCAGCAAAAACAAAACACACAAACACAAAAACAAAAACAGAAAACACCCCGGATTTTTTTTTCTTTTTTTTTCGGGTTTTTTTTGAAAGCAAACAAACAAAGACAAAAGTGCAGAATTAAACTTGGGTTGCCTCCTAAGAAGCGCTATTTTTAACGTCGTTTGCCCGACGATACCTCATATGCTCTCAAATAGCAAAGACTGCAGTGGTGCACTAATAATCAACGTCTTCAGCTTCCTCTCAACAAATGCCATTAAGTGACGCAGATTCTTAAATTCTTGAAAACACTTAGGAAGCGCATGGTCTTCATAACCCTCGTCAGCACAGAAGTGAAGGATGAAACTTTCATCCTCTTGTTCAAAATGTATCACAAATGCCTCCTTTCTTCGTTCGAATGTACCATGAAAATTCTGAGCACCTCCTCTTGACTCGCTATCACTCTCCATGAATGCATCCTAATTCATTTCGTCACTCTTCTTATTAATATCCTCCAAGTAGTTGTGATCATTCTCCACACAAAAAGAAATATCATCACCGAGGAATGGATCAAAGAAATCCAAACCTGGACTAACGTACGAGGAGTAATCTTGCATGTGGAGCGGGAATCCTTCGTCATGGGGATCATCTGTCTTGCTACCACTCTCTTGGAGCTCGTGATTATCTTTTCCCAACTCTTCTTCAATGTCATGACTCATCTGCTCCATTCCCTCTTCGTCAGGGGTTAAGACTAATGGTAAATCAAATGGCTGAGGAGTTTCTATATGGAAATCATTGTGATCTGTGACTTCGTTAGTTACAACTTGTACTGTTCGAAACTTTTGCCTATATTCTTGAAAAAACAACTCTAGACAACTATAATTTTGATCAAGTTCAAGAATAGGTGAGTCTTCAACATCATCAGGAAGTGTATCATCCATCATATTCCCACCATCCTTGTCTGACTCGCTCATATGATCATCCCCGTTGGACTCCTCGGATTGGGCTTCTGTGTCGCTAGGATGGGATCTCGCGGACTCCTCAGATAGGGCATTAAACAGCAGATCCAAGTGATTTTCCATGTTCTGAAGACTCGACTGCATTGATTGATGATTCGCCTCAGTTGCTTGCATGAACTGCTTGAGTGTTTCTTCCAGGTCAGACAATTTCTCTGAAATTATCTCTTCCAATTCATCCTGTGGCTCATAGCTCGGCAAAGACGTAGGAGTGACTGAAACATTTGTGTTCGTAAATTGTGGGGAGGAAGAAGTTGGGTATGCAGTTGCCCAGTAAGGATGGTCATAAGGAGGTTTAACGGGGCAAAAAGATATATGGTGACACCCTCCACAGTACGAACAAAAGTTATTCTTAGGCAGACAAGGTTGCGTGGTTGGAGGGTATGGATAAGGGCTTCGATAATTTTGTGGTGTAGGAGAGTGATTTTGATGAGGAGAATAATGCGGGGAATGACATTGAGAAAGTTGCGTATTTGGAGGGGGGTAAGAATAGGAAGATGGAATATTTTGTGGTAGAGGAGAGTAATAATGGTGAGGAGTGATATTGAGGAGGAGTGTAAGGAGGATCTGGCGTATATGGTGAATATTCCATGAAGGTTTGAGGGTAAGGAATTCCTCCAGGAATCGAGGTGAATGGGTTCATCTCATGCCTTTTTGAAAATAACGTGAAAGGTTAGCACATAAAAATCCTATGGAAAACAAAAAGAAAACTAACTAAAAAGAAAAATATCGCTGAAATTAATTAATCCTTAAAACCGACACCGTCCCCGGCAACGACGCCAAAACCTGATGTTAGTTTTCATGCACTTAAAAAGATTGTAGAATAATGGTGTAAGTACGAGTATCGTCTCCACATGGATGGACAAAAGGGAATTAAGAATTAAATAAATTCAATGATTAAAAAATAAATAAAATAAATGTGTCATGCGAGATTTGATTGATTGGGAAAATTAACTAATGCGAATGAACGATTAAAATAAAAGAAATTAAACTAATGGGTTCTTTCTAATTAATGACAGTAGGGAATAGGGATTGATTCCGGGGTAATCAGATTTTTGGCAGATCAGGCTTAATTATATGAAATTAATTTAATTGAGCCTAGCTAATCAATACTAAGTTCTTACCGCTCTCGCGGCGTAGAGTACAATAATTTAGGGGACCAGGCTGATCTCTCATGCGACAGGATCCTAAATTATTGCCAAAACGAGCGAGCTTACGGCCCCTTAATCGCTACTAATCTCTTAGCGAGCGATTAAGTGTGTGTGAATGTGTCTCAGAATAAATTAGATCTCTCTTAATTTATTCTACAAGCAATTGTAAATCTAGCCGCGGTTCCAGGTTACAAAAGATAGCAATTAAATTGTTCAAACACAAATTAAACGGCATTCATGCAATTAATCCATCAAGAAACTAGCCATAAATCATGATTAACCCCTTCATCAATCCCAAATCCCTAATTAAAACTACTCACAACTCATAATTGAAGAATCAATAGAATTAGGAAGAATAGAATTAATTGTCATTAAATAAAAAGATGGAACTTACAAATAATTCAAGGGAATTGAAGATCAAGATGGAAAAGTAAAAGAAATTTCGTCCCTAGGCCTCTCTAAGCTCCCCCCTCAAAATAGGGGTTTACAAGCTGTTTAAATAGTAAAAACGGAGCAATTCGGGCGAAATTAGGACTCCAGAGGGCACGCACGGCGCCCACGCACGTGTGCGTGACGTCCGTGCGTCCGACAGACTTGCGCGTAAAAAACGTTGGACGCACGCGTGCGTCCCACACACACGTGTGCGTGGCTGCAAGTGAGTTTTCCGGCTTCTCTAGTTCGAATTTGACAAAACTTCCTTCATGAAAGTTGTAGATAATGAAGTCCTCTATCCATCACAACTTGCTGAATTGGATTTGAATCATCCAATCAAGAGATATGTATAAAATGGTGTAAAGTCTCATTCTGAAATCGCAACAGGGATCATCTGACTTCATCATCTGTTTTCACCTTCTTCCTCTCAGATTCTTGAAATAGTGTCCTCATATGATTTATATTCATTGAAGTTGGCTTTCATATGCAACTTGAATAGTGTCCTTTGGATGCTTCTACAAAGATATATGTTTGAACGATTGACATAAGGACACTCTGAACGTCGTTTTCAAGCTCTATTTGTCTTCTTTTGATCCCGTAGCCAATCCTAGAGCTCTTTTGTCGTCAAATCCTCATTGGTGAACCTCCCGGTGACCTCCAAAGCTATCAATTCACTCTCGAATGCTTCTCAAGTTGTCCCGATTGCTCCTCAAGCGCCGGTGCCTGACTCTAAATTCCTGATTTTGACTCCAAATAACACAAAACTCGAACCGGCACCTGGTACACATAACTTGAGCTAAAATTGAGATTTGTGACACCTAAAAATTAGGGAAAACATCAAAACTGATCCCAACATGCATCAAATGCGTGTTGTAATACGGACTTATCACCCAACCTCTTATTCACCATTTTCTCTGCCAAGCCTCCACTTTCGCCACCAAACACAGATGACCTCGGATCCAAATCTCTTCTAGCCTTTAGCCCTAAGCTTCGCCCATGACCTTCTGATCTCAGCCATGAATTATGCCCTCGAAACTCTCCACCTGCGGTCAGAGGTGCACGACCTTCAGCCGCCGAAGACCAAGCCCCAGTTTCCGCCCATGACCAACAGTAAATTAACAAGATGTGTGTGGTATCCATAGCTATGCAGATCTTGTTCTCTTTCAACCAAACAAAAATCTAGAACAAAAAAACCAATGCCACACCAACCCTTGGCTACGACCAACGACGGCGGAAAAGAAAAACCCCTACTTGAGGGAAGACAGACCGCAGCAACTCTAGATTTTGAAATAGACACGTAGTTAAAATATCAATATTCAATTCCAATATCTTTTGATAATTTGAAATGTTTGTGGAAATACGTGATAAGTTGGCCTATTTGTTGAGCTTCTAAATTCTAATACACATGATATTTGGCATAGTTAAGATAATGTAGTTTTGTAAGTTAATGATATTTATTGTGTTGAAAAAATGCCCTATAACAATCATAATTTATGATTTATTAATGGATAGTTAATGCTCATTAGTTAATAAAGTCACAAACTCATTTTATGTTAATTATTATTGTGAGTTTTCTCTATTAATATAACTGATGACTATAATCCACTAGTCATGGATATAGAGATATCAAGTTAATATATAACGTTGATGCTTGTTAGTGAACAAGTTCATTGGATAGACCCAACTTGAGAACACTGCTCGGTTATATGTCATCAATATTGTCCTCAATAATGATGAGGTGTTATATTCTTATACTTGAGATAATCATACTAGCACATTCCCTGCGTGCGATCCAGTCACGTGTGTGCGGATACCATTAGAGCTCGGGATCATTTTCTAGGACTATCTAACATTCGTGCTTTATGATTGTTATGTAATTCCCTCATATTCTTGTAATTTCATTTATAGTAAGAACCTAATATCTGTCTGCTTATTTTTGGGCAGAGAGTTTTTTTCGTTTTTCCTTCTGCCTGAAACCCAACAGTGGTACCAGAGCCTACGGTTCTTTATTACATTCAGTTACTTGATTTGATATATAATATGTAATTTGATTATTTTGGGATTTATTTTTGGAATTAATTTATTTTCTATTAATTTTGGATTTATTTATTTATTAATTTCGGAATTTATGTGTATATTATATTCCGATTTTTTTGTAAGGATGTGATGTTCAAATATTTCGAATTTGATCCAATATATATTCAAAATAATATTTGAAATATTTTGTGATATTATTTATTATTTTTCGGATCAGATCTTAATGGAATTAGGAATTGGATAAAATCATACTGTCTAGTTATTCAGAAGAGGTCTGAATGGACTTGAAAATTTAAGAATTTCAATTAGATCTGAATTGATACTCATAATTTATGTTAATAATATTTTGTGATGATGGAGTTTAATTCCAACTACGAAGCTAATCTATGAGAGCAGATGAAATTTAGACAGCATAAGAAAGTATTATTACCCCGGAATTTGGATCCTTAGTATGATGTGTACAAGAAGTATTTATAGACCTTATGATCTAGTATTCTGAGAGGAAACTGATACATTTAATGCACTTAATTATAATGAGAGTCATGTAACGTCTCAAACGTTGTGCAATCATTGTTCCCTCAGGTCCACGTTACTTCCGTTATTTTCTGCCGCTATCAGATAGCTATGCGCAAATGATAGCGTGCCACATAAGCCCTGGGAAGTGCCCCCTTGCTAGAACTCCGCCTAGGCTCGATGTCTGTTGTCAAGCCTGGCCTGGTTGTGGATTTCTTTTGCGGGTTGGATTCCTAATTAGGCTTAGCAACTACTCCCTCCGTCCCTTATAACTTTGTCAACTTTCCTTTTTTGGATGTCTCACTATTTTTGCCACTTTCCCTTTTAAATAAAGAATTTGTGGTTCTAGTTCATTCCCTTTCCTCTGCACAAAACTCAACCACACAATTTTTATTTTATTATTCTATGTGCCGGTCAAACTTGACAAAGTTATTAGGGACGGAGGGAGTATTATTTACTATTAATTATTAATCCTGATTTATGGGTTGATCCCGTTGATGTGCTTATCTTAAAATGATTCTTGGTTCATGACTTTGATCTATAATACAATCACGAGCCCCCTCCTATCAAAAATAAACCTGCCGGGCTTGATTTTAGGAGTGTAAGGAGTTATGAATTTTTAATTTTCCCCTTTTCCATTTGTGGCGCCGTTTCACATTATATGCGTCTGGCACGTGTCTGGCTTCACAACATCCCACTTCAAAGGGCGTTGGGGGTTTAAAATGTGGGTCCTTCTACCGTACCTGGATTAATTAGAAGTGTACCGGTACATTTGCCTAGATGACAAATAAAAGCATGACACGTGTAAATTTTAAACAACAATAAAATAATTAATTTTAGTAATTATAAGTATTTGCATTTGAGTCCTTTTAGAAAAGGCTCTCGTTTTGTTCGGTGCATCATCACCATTGTCTTTCCATAGTTGCAGTGTGGAGTCTGTGGACTGGAGCACGTACGCAGGTCATGCTTCTTCGTGCTATCCATATTTGCTCCATGAACCCATGATGCAGAAGATAGACAATGACTTATATTGGCATAGCAGTGCACTTCTACTCTTCTCAAGGCGAGAATCAAAGGTGGACTTTATTTGTCAACGATGGAAGTTCTCATCTAAACCTCCTTCTCCGGCGGTCAATGGTGGCCTGGGAAAAATGGGCTTCTAGCAACAATTTTGGGCAAACACCTACAAGCCCGGCAACTCCATGGCGGCCAAAAACATCAGGATAACCGCCTCTTTCTCCTTTCCTCCTTCTCTAGGCTCTTCTTCCTTGCCGCATCGGCGGTTTTACACCCTCTGATCAGCAACCCGTGTCGGCGGGTTTAATTTGCCGGCATGCCATAATACAGAATTGTACTACGTACTACGTAGATTTTACCAGATACTACGGAATAGTATATTAATATAGGATGTTGATGTGGCACAATAATATAATTTGATTGGCTTACAAAATCTGGGTACCGGTACCTCTTAAATTAAGAAAGGTACCGTAGAAATTTCCTTAAAATGTAAACATGTACTTAAATTACAAAAAATTATTGTTCTAAAAGGCTTAAAAGGCTCCTCCTCCCTAGGCGGGCGTAGGCCCAAAGCGTCAGGCAAAAGCCTCGTACACACAATAGGCGTGACCAAAGGCAGCTCAAATTTTTATTCAAGTCCATAGCAATTACGACTAATGACCCTTAAGTAGATAAGCCAATCAAATGGCTTCTAACTAGGTTTCTTAGTAACTGATTAAAGCTAAAGCCGTGAGGGACATTTTTATAGGCGTTCGGAAGGCTTAAAACTCTTATGCAATTGGTGTGGGAAAAAAACTTGCACAAAGCACTCCGTATTCCTAGGGTGCAGTTCCATCCCACCCACAACTTGAATGTGCTCTTTTGAAACTTGAAACTACAGAACTTTATATATTACTCATTATTACAAGAGCTTAACATAAATACTCTAACAGCTACTGTGTATTATTATTATTAATATTATGATTGTTGTAATTATTGTTATTATTTTACTATTATTATTCTATTTTATTGTTATCATTATCAAGATCCTCTCTTGTCATTTTTATTAGATGTTTTTTTTAAAATATTACTATAGTAAAATTTATGGACAAAGAAGTGACTAAAATGACTTCAATGAATTCTCATAGTCACTATAAACTAAAATGTGAACATAAATTAGGTATTACGGAGTATTGTTTTTTATTAATATTAATATTTTTTCACTATAATGACTGAAGTGAATTTTCATAAGAATGTGATATCATATAATGACTTACTAATTAGTAATTACAATCATAATTTTTGGCATACATTAGGTATTATTTATTTTTATTAATATTAATATTGTATCATTCAATTACTTTTTTCAATTCTAGTTTTTCGTAATTGGTAAATCTGTATTTGTTACATTTAGGACTCGACAATTCTTTTTTTGAGGAGAACTATAAAAGTATGATGTTCTTCAATAACATTATTTAAAAACAGTTTTAGGAAAATTACAATAAATGATAACAAATCAAAACACTTTTTCATGCCTATGTCCCGTCTAAGCCCGCCTAGGCTTCAAAGGCTTAAGACTTGTGTGTGCCGCCTCGACACGATTTACGCCTTTTAGAACATTGGTTACAGGATCAAATTTGTTAGTGCTTAAAGTTATTATTATTATTATTATTATTATTATTATTATTATTATTATTATTGTTGTTGTTGTTGTTGTTGTTATTATTGTTATTATTATTATTATTATTATTATTATTATTAGTACTATTACTACTATTGCTATTATTACTATTATTACTATTATTACTATTATTTAGTAGTAGTAGTAGTAGTAGTAGTAGTAGTAGTAGTAGTAGTATTGTTATTGTTGTTATTATTAATACTTGTACTATTTTATTATTGTTCTGTATTTGTATGATCTGCTTCGGTCCAATTAAAACGATAACAATTTTCGATAATTTGGAAGGAATAATTTTTAATTATAAATGAATAAAATATAATTATTTATGGATTATAATATATATAAAAAATAAAATCTCTATGCAAAAAATATATAAAATAAATTCAGAGCAGACCAGACCAGACCAAAATAGACCAGACCAAACCAGACCAGACTAAAACAGACCTGACCAGACCAGACCAACAAATTACAGTCCAAGTAAAAACATCCTTACTCACCAAACAAGCAGGGATAGTAGCCCAACGCGGCTCCCAAATATAAGCTGAGGCATGCGTATAAGTCCTTGTACCCCACGATTTTTCGTCTCCCCTTTTAGCATTGAAGGCGGAGGGGAGATAGAGGCAAAGCCGAAGGGTTGGACTACTTGACGGTCCACTCCTTGAGGAGTAAGTCTTCACACTTACCGAGTGAGTGTGGGGATGATCTTCCCTAAAGCTGTGGTACTTACGACGAGGCTGGACTACTTGACGATCCTGACCTTGAGAGCACCTCTCGCTTCCGACCTCGCCAGGCTCTCGTATGAATCCCGCACAACCGAACTCTAGTCCATATCTCGCGGTCTGGAAGGAGGCAGCTCTCTAAATTGTTGGCGCAACGCCACTGTATGCAATTAAAGTCCGACTGCATGCACCTCTCGCTTCCGACCCCACTGGGCTCTCGCACGAATCTCGCACAACCGAACTCTAGTCCATATCTCACGGTCTGGAAGGAGGTCGCTCTCAGAATTGCTGGCGGAACGCCAAACAGTCTGGAATTAAAGTCCGACTGCATACAATGCATCACTGCAAACTCCAGCCGAGCTCATGTGAAGATCTCGTAGCCGGATCACAACTGCTAGGCCCACTTATCAAGCCCAGCAGACCCCCTGGAACCAAATTACCAGGTTCTATTTACATACTACAACTATTTGGGATATTTTTCAAAAGAAAAAATCCCTGCAACAGTTATTCACAGCAAATGAAACAACTGCTGCAACTCTGCTAAAACATTTTCATCACAGACTGAGCAAGTGCTCTTGGATTGCACAAGTTCAGACCCGTAAACAGTGGAGGACTTTGGATCATAAAGTCACATCACCTGTTCACACACCTGTCATTCCACGTTTTGCTTTAGAGCAAACCAAAGGAAAAATTTTCAAAATGTTTTCTTAAGGAAAAATTAGTCCCAAAAACTTTATGTCAAGCAACACGGAATCAAACAAGCAAACCCTCAACTGGAAGAAGAAACGGCACAACCAAAAGCTCCAAAGTAGAGCCACGGCCAGAAGCTCCAGTGAAAGCTCCAACAGCTAGCAATCATTGCTGCTGATAACCAATCAGCCATGGACCTATGATAGTCCATTGCTGCACAAACATACAACAAAATGCAACATGTGTTGGTCCCGTTTGTAATGGGAACAGTCTAGAGGGGGGGGGGGGTGAATAGACTGTTCAGGAATTTAAACTTTTCTCTAAGTCACAACTGATTTATCAGAGATGGTCAAAATCTGGTGACAGAGAAGGTCAAGTTCTGATGGCAGAACCGGACCTGGCAGCGGATTAGATTCTGTCCGGGTAGCCTCAGACAACACCAAGGCAAATGCCTTTCTGATAACTCTTGAGGAAGATCTGTTGAACACAGAGTCCAACCTTTTGAGTTATGCAGTCAAGTTCTTAAGTGCAGAAAAGAAATAATTAAGTAAAGTAAGTGACACCGGGTTTTTTTATAGTGGTTCAAGGAACAACTTGTTCTTCTAGTCCACTGTTCCACTAAGCTTGCAAAAACAACAGTTTACAACGCCTTAGTCCCTAGAACTTAAGAAGCTCTCCACGTCTTCTTCAAGCCTAGTTGCCACCCGGGATGCAGTCCTGCTTCCTGATGGCTGGTCTCGTTTCACTGAGTCTTTTGGAAGTATCACCACTTCACTTACTCCAGTTAGTTTGAGACGCCCCTTCTTTTTCAAGAAGTATTTGAATCAAGATCAGTTTTCTCCAACGTTGCTTCTTCACAAAGGATGTGTAGATGAAGTTTTCGAAGTGTTGAAGAACTGAGGAACTTTGCAACTTGCTAGTTGGATGGGGAATAAGAAAGTATATCTTCCAACTTGAGCTTTTCTTGTTGAGGTGAGTAAGTCTTTTATCTCAAGAAAGCTTGGAGGTATTTGATTTAGAGTAGAATGATCTGAGCAAGTTCGTCTGGCAAACGTTGTAGCAAAGTTATCCTAGTAGTTCTTCAGAGTGTATCTTATAAACTGGGAGCAGTCTTCCCGTTGGAGTGTAGAAGACAGCTTCATTAAATGCTTGTACTGTTGACTTGACCGGTTGGACCTTCGACTTGCTATTTTGGGGGCGCGAAGATACTCGCATGGTCAATCATCAGCTTTAAATATATCTTCGTACGTACAACATTAATTGAGCATTTAATGCGTGTACAGTACTGATGTGAGTTTTCTCGCACTTAAAAAGATGGTAATATAGCAGTGAAAGTACGAGTATCGTCTCCACAGGGACGGACAAAAGGGAATCAAGGATTAATTAAATTCAGTGATTAAAAAAAAGGAATAAAATAAAATAAATGCGTCGTGCGAGATTTGGTTGCTTGAGAAAACTAAAATTGCAAATAAACGATGAAAAGTAAATGATTGGGTTCTTCTTAATTGACAACGAAGGGAACAGGGATTGATTCCGGGGTAATCAGATTTCTGGCAGATCAGGCTTAATTACATGAATTTAATTTAATTGAGCCTAGCTAATCAATACTAAGTTCTTACCGCTCTCGCGGCGTAGAGTACAATAATTTAGGGGACCAGGCTGATCTCTCATGCGATAGGATCCTAAATTATTGCCAAGACGAACGAGCTTACGGCCCTTAATCGCTACTAATCTCTTAGCGAACGATTAAGTGTGTGTGAATGTGTCCTAGAACAAATTAGATCTCTCTTAATTTATTCTATAAGCAATTGTAATTCTAGTGGCCATTCTAGGTTACAAAAGATCAATTAAATTATTCAAACACAAATTAAATGGCATTCATGCAATTTACACCATCAAGAACCTAACCATACATCATGATTAACCCCTTCATCAACCCCAAATCCCTAATTAAAATTACTCACAACTTATAATTGAAGAATCAATAGAATTGCGAAGAATAGAATTAATTGTCATTAATTAAAAAGATGGAACTTACAAATAATCCAAGGGAATTGAAGAACAAGATGGAAAAGTAGAAGAAATTTCGTCCCTAGGGCTCTCTCTAAGCTCCCCCTTAATTAGGGTTAGAGATGTGTTATTTATAGGAAACAAAGCAATTCGGGTTGAATTAGAAAATAAGGAAATTCGCACTTAAATTAGGAAACAAAAACGGGGCACGCACGGCTTGGGTAAAACGTCCGAATTTGACTTTCCTTCCTTCACAAAGGTTGTAGATAATGAAGTCCTCTATCCACCCCAATTTTCCGAATTGGATTTGAATCATCCAATCAAGAGATATGAATAAAATGGTGAAATGTCTCATTCTGAAATCGCAACAGGAATCATCTGACTTCGTCGTCTGTTTTCACATTCGTCCTATCAGATTCTCGGAACGGTGTCTTCTCATGATTTGTAGCCCTTGAAGTTGGCTTTCATATGGAACTTGAAAAGTGTACATTGGATGTCTCTACAAGGAGATATGCTTGAATGATTAACAGAAGGTCATCCTGATCGTCATTTTCAAGCTCTATTTGTCTTCTTTTGATCCCGTAGCCAATCCTAGAGCTCTTTTATCTTCAACTCTTCATTGTAAACCTCCCGGTGAACTCCAAAGCTCTCAAATCAATCTCTAATGTTTCTCAACTCATCCCGATTGCTTCTCAAGCGCCGGTGTTGGTGTCTAAAATCCTGATTTTGACTCCAAATGACACAAAACTCGAACCAACGCCCGGTAAACATAACTTGAGTTAAAATTGAGACTTGCAACACCTTAAAGCTAGGAAAACTATCAAAATGCAACCCCAACACGCATCAAATGCGTGTTGTAATATGTACTTATCAGAATTCCCCCACACTTAAGCTTTTGCTTGTCCTCAAGCAAACAGAACAACGGGACTTACGATAATCACCACACAGAATCAAAACAGTTAGCAGGCACACGTAGCTAAAGGAATATTCACAGAACAGACAATCTAAACCTAGAAAATTCTTCCCTAAACTACATCTTTGTACTCAAGCTAACTATTTGACAAAATTATTCACAACATCCTTAAAGTAATGACAGCATACACAAATAAACTAGCTATTGATCAGAAGGACTTGTGAAGGTGATGGTGAATGGTGGATGGTAATAAATAGTCCCTTTCTTTTGAGAGATTGGAAAATATTCTAACAAAGACTTAATGCATTCAGGAATTTCAGGACTATTCTTAGGATCAAGGAACTCAGTAGGCCACAATTTAGGAACAATCATCTAAACCTATGCAAAGAGTAGACATGGTGTACAACTAAGCTAAACCGCCGCGGCACGTTGGTGCTTTGACGTATACTTGAAGTACGCGGAGAACTAAAGCTAATTTTCAATAGCCTCCAAGTTTATTAATTATGTTTAGTTTTCCTTGTCATGTTGGCACGAGAACGCCATTTCTTTCGAAAGTTACCCAAGTCTTATCTTATTGTGTAAAACACTTACGCTTTTTTACCCGGGCTCCCATTCTCTTTTTCGCAAGGTAAAAGGTCTAGCTATATTAATTTTTTCACCTTTCGGATTCTTACTTAGACATTACCCCATTCTAATCTCGGCCTCACCAAGGAAAAATAGCAGTTAAAGTTCATTTGTTTTAGAAGTGAATCCACGCCTACAATGCAATCCTCGAAAATATCAAGATCCTAAAAAGTGTCTGCTCTTACCCCATTTGGGGCATAGGAACAGTGCCAAAATTGGCTCCTACACAAAATTCCATAAACTTAGCAAATTCATCACCTAGTTCCCTAAACATGAAGACTACATCAGAAATATTCACGGGTAAGAAAACAGGCCATTTGGCTATGGAGCTCAATTAATTGGGTAGACAAGGAATAGTTAGCTCAAAATGGCTTCTCCTAAAGGACTTTTTCAGGTGGGATGGAAAATTTATGAATTCATTCAATGGGTGACTAATGCCTTCATCCTCTTAATAACTAGATTATAATGCAAGCAATTTAAGCCTAAACACTTCAAAGATGTTCTACAAGCATAGTCAAGATGCTAGCCAACTCACAAAGACACAGTTTAAAGAAAAAATTTCAAAAATTTTGACATGACTTTTCTATGAATATACAACTAACACCTGCGCATGCTAACTCTAAAAATCCCATGTAACAACTACTGCCCGAATGCCTAATTCACTCCCCCACACTTAAGCTTTGGCATCGCCCTCGATGACCAAAAATGCACTATGCACAAAGGGGTAAAGAGGAAAGGGTCACGCGTGCTCAACTTCAACTCAAGTCAACAATTAACACATGCGAGTAAGAGTAATAGGAACTTCCCTAAGGCGCTGGTTGGTGCAGAATTAAACTGAGTCAATGTAAACTGTGGCGCATCATCCAGAAAAGACCTGAGCTACAAAACAAACACAGAAACACAAAAAACAAAAAAACATGCAGAAAACAAAAGTGCAGAAATAAGCTTGGGTTGCCTCCCAAGAAGCGCTATTTTTAACGTCGTTTGCCCGACGATACCTCGTAAGCTTTCAAATAGCACAGACTGTAGTGGGGCACTAATTTTCAAAGTATCCAGGTTTCTCTCAACAAATGCCCTTAGGTGGCGCAAATTCTTAAACTCTTGAAACCATGTAGGAATCACATGGTCTTCAAAAAACTTATCAGCACAGAACTGGAGGATCAACCTCACTTCCTCCTTGAGTGGACATAAAACATGAGTCAAAAATTTGATTACTCCAGGCTCAAAAGATGTTTTGATGCAAGGATCTGTAGCAACATCAAACTCGAACTGCAACATAGAAAATTATTTTTCTTCCTCACAATTATACTGAAAATTCACAGCATCTCCTCCGGACTCCATATCACTCCCCATGTGAGCATCCCAACTCTCGGTAACACCGTTCTTATCAATGTCGTCTTGGAAAGTGTTGTTACTCTCCACACAAAAAGGAATATCATCATCAAGGAGTGAATCAAAGAAATCCAAATCTGAACCCACGTAAGATTGAATCGGTGCATGTGTACAAGAGGGGTAATCTTGCTTGTGGAGTAGGACTTCTTCATTATGAACACCATCTACCTCACCCCCACTCTCTTGAAACGTGTAATCATCTTTTCCCAACTCATCTTCAATACCCAAACCTACCTCAGTAGCACCATCATCATGACTGATCTTCTCCTGGCCCTCCTCAGGTGTTGAGACTAATGATAAATCAAACGGCTGGGGAGTTTCTGTATGAAGATCACAGTGATTTGTGATTTCATCACTTACAGCTTGTACCGTTTCGAACCTTTTCCTGTATTCTTGGAAAAATAATTTGACACTATAATCTTCTTCTTCATCATCTTCAAACATAGGTGGGTCTTCAAATGCATTAGGAAGTGTATCATCCATCACACTCACACCTTCGCTGTCTGACTCAATGCCATGATCATCCTTATTGGTCTTCTCAGGTTGGGCTTCTATGTCGTTAGGATGAGATCTCCCGGGCTCCTCAGATAGGGCATTAAACAGCTGATCCAAGTGATTTTCCATGTTCTGCATCCTTGCCTTTGCTTGTTGATTATTTACCTCAGAAGCCTGTATGAATTGCTCGAGTGTTTTTCCAGGTCAGATAGCTTCTCTGAAATTATCTCTTCCAATTCGTCGTCTGAATCTTGCGGCTCATAGCTCAGCAAAGACGTAGGAGTGATTGAAACATTTGTATTTGCCCAGTAAATGGCATTCATGCAATTTACACCATCAAGAACCTAACCATACATCATGATTAACCCCTTCATCAACCCCAAATCCCTAATTAAAACTACTCACAACTCATAATTGAAGAATCAATAGAATTGCGAAGAATAGAATTAATTGTCATTAATTAAAAAGATGGAACTTACAAATAATCCAAGGGAATTGAAGAACAAGATGGAAAAGTAGAAGAAATTTCGTCCCTAGGGCTCTCTCTAAGCTCCCCCCTTAATTAGGGTTAGAGAGGTGTTATTTATAGGAAACAAAGCAATTCGGGTTGAATTAGGAAACAAGGAAATTCGCACTTAAATTAGGAAACAAAAACGGGGCACGCACGGATTGGGTAAACCGTCCGAATTTGACTTTCCTTCCTTCACCAAAGTTGTAGATAATGAAGTCCTCTATCCACCCCAATTTTCCGAATTGGATTTGAATCATCCAATCAAGAGATATGAATAAACTGGTGAAATGTCTCATTCTGAAATCGCAACAGGAATCATCTGACTTCGTCGTCTGTTTTCACATTCTTCCTATCAGATTCTCGAAAAGGTGTATTCGCATGATTTGTAGCCATTGACGTTGGCTTTCATATGGAACTTGAAACGTGTACATTGGATGTCTCTACAAGGAGATATGCGTGAATGATTAACAGAAGGTCATCCTGATCGTTATTTTCAAGCTCTATTTGTCTTCTTTTGATCCCGTAGCCAATCCTAGAGCTCTTTTATCTTCAACTCTTCATCGTAAACCTCCCGGTGAACTCCAAAGCTCTCAAATCAATCTTTAATGTTTCTCAACTCGTCCCGATTGCTTCTCAAGCGCCGGTGTTGGTGTCTAAAATCCTGATTTTGACTCCAAATGACACAAAACTCGAACCAACGCCCGGTAAACATAACTTGAGTTAAAATTGAGACTTGCAACACCTTAAAGCTAGGAAAACTATCAAAATGCAACCCCAACACGCATCAAATGCGTGTTGTAATATGTACTTATCAAGTACCATGTTCCCGTTGAAAGGTTCGTAGCCGTTAGGGGATTTCCCGTTAGTTTAACGACCATTGGTAAGTGTCTTCGAGTTCTGCAAGGTGCGAGCTTGTCTGATGAGGTTTTCTGATCAGAACTCTAATGGCAGCTTCTGATGCCAACTCTGGTATCCAACTCTGATGGCTTCTCTGGAGAGCAACTCTGGGAGCAACTCTGGTAGAAGTTCTGATAAGGAAGACCAAGAGGGTTTCTAACATGTCGACTATTCTAGTACATACAAAGACAAATTCTAATACAAAATTTCTATTGGGGTACATTCAAATACTAATCAACCTAGCATCATCAAAATCTAATTACATTTATTCCTTACAATTTCCCCCTTTTTGATGATGCCAAAACCCTTTAACTATTTCCAGAGAAGTGCCTTTCACCATACAAGAATAAAGTTAAAAACTTCTATTAAAATCTTGGTGGGCAACTTAGCATAGGAAAATAGTAAGAGTACAGTACAATCAGATAGCAATAAAAGAACAAGAAGAACCAGAGCAAGCACAAGGAATTCAAAGAAAGTAAGTAAGAGCAGATAATTTAAGATGCCATGCAAACTAGAGGCAGAGATGGTATCTTATTATCAGATGGTTAATTACATAATCAGAGATAGATAAAATTTAAGATTCATCTTCATCTACCTGAGGTCCTGCTTTGTCAATCCTTTCAAGCTCTGCATTGACCTTTGCTCTGATGGAGGCTAAGTCCCTCGGATTCTGATAGTCTACCCAATGAGGTGCAAGCTTGCAATCTAAGTAATTTCTGATTGCTTCTGAAATGTTCTTGCCAGATAGAACTCTCATCTGCCACCAGATCTCAGCTTCTTGAATTGATCCACCATGATTGATTTGGACGAGTCCATCACTGTCCATAAACAAATTCTCTTGTTGCAGTGGAGTCATCAGCTTCTTCATTTGTGTAAATTGGGCTCTGTCAGGCTTAGACATCCCACTCTTCATCCATTCATTGAAGGAAAAGTTGGAGGACTTCTTCTTAGAACTTCTGGGAGGTGGAGGAGGAGGTCTGTTGCCTGCATTAGCTTGCTTTTTCTTTTTGGCAGCTTCGAAGTAAGGAGCAGGATCAACAGATGATGAGGGTCCTCTGATAGATAAGGTTCTGGAGCTTGGTCCTTCTTCTTCTCTGGTGTCTTCCCCCTTTTTGGCATCAACAAGATCGCCAAGGAGGAGTTCAATCTTTGAGAATTCTGATGCTTGGGCATCTCTGATCTCATCCAGAGCTTCTGGCAGAGTCTGGGTAACAGAGGCCAGACCTTCAATCAAGTTCTGTTGTCTTTCCATGGTAGACTGGATACTCTGTGTACTTGCTTCAAGGAGTACCAACTTCTGGTAACGCTCCTTGTCCTTGTGAAGAATGTCTAAGGCCTGCACTTTGTGTTCTGTACACATATTTCCTATCTCCATGAAGCACTCTGAGGCTTGATCAGCATTCCATTGCAGAATGTCAATGGCTTCAGCGATCTCCTGTAGTTTCTGATTCTGATTATTCATTGATTGAGAGTGAAAGTAGAGGACAAAGTTAATTCCATCTACTTCTCTGGAGATTGTGTCAATCTTCTTGTTGGATGAGCTCATGAAGGTGTGCAGGGACTGTCAGAGTGTCAAGCTTTTCTGACAGTTGCTGAAGGCCCTGATTAAGATGGATGTTGGTGTGTGTCAGATGCTCATAGTCTTTGTCATTGATGACGATGAGCTTGTTCATGTTGTCTAGCATCTGACCACCAAACTCTTCTGCAGACTGTACAAATTGGTTGAAGTCCATCTGAGGGGCTTCTGGAGCAAACCCAGGCATCTCCAAACCTCTTCCCTTGGGGAATGGAGCAGTATTGCCAGTGGGTTCAGCAGGTTGATCCCTGGGAGGGGTCTTCCTCCTCTTGGATGTGAAATCTGCCGCAAGAGAGGATGTGAGGAACCCATCGTTGTCAGCATCTGAGGATAGAATGCGAATGGGAATCTCTCTCTTGGGTGTTGAGGCTACAGAGAGCTGAGGAGAGAGTGGGGGTGTAGCAGATCTGGTGATTGATAAGGGTTGCTGCTGTGGAGGTGAACTCTGATGAGAGGGGGTTTTCTGATGGGGGGAGTTCTGATGGTGAGAGTTCTGAGGAGGGGAGTTCTAATGAGTGATTGATTTTAGAGGTTTGGGGGAGGGTGGTGGTGAGGATGACCGGTTTCTAGGAGGTGAGGGTTGCTTGCAGGGTGATGGAGACTTTGATTTGGTCTCCTGAGGTGTAGGATTTCTGATGGGGGATGGTGGGGGAGAGGAGGTTTTCTGAGGTGATGGGGTTTTCTTCTTGATTGGGGTTGAAGGTTTTGAAGGTGATTTAGGAGGTGAGGAAGATTTAGGTGAAGATACTTTAGGAGGGGGTGAATGAGTGAAAGGAGATTTGGGAGGAGAAGGAGGGGGTGTAGGAATTACCTCAAGAACAGTTTCAGAAAACACGAATTCTCTCCATTCCTTGACCAGCTTTTCCATTGTCAGAGGAATATCATTGGCTGTGGAGGGTTCCCCTTCCTCACGAGCACTGTGGCGAAACTTGATGAGAGATTCCTTTCTTTTCTTCTCCATTAGCCATACATTAAATTCTTCCATCTCATGTTCCTGCAGAGCTTTGACATGCCTTTCAGGAGATAAGGCAGTCATAGGTGCTTTACCTTGATGTTTTTCTTTCTTCTTCTGTAGGACATAGATGAGAAAGGCAAGGTTGAAGCATTGAGACACATCTTCTGTGCCTACCTAGTGTAAGACAGCTGCTTCTTCTGCTTCAAAACAGTCAAAATACTGTATGATCTTCTGAAGAGGCCCCATTCTCCATCTTCTCCAGGTCAGAACCCTTTCAAACTGTCTTTGAAGAATGGTGTTGTAATCAGTCTCTGGTTGTCCATCAGATATGTGTTGGGGTTCTGATAAATCTGCAGTGAAATCCAAGTCTGGTGCAGAGGAGGGTTGTGCAACAAGTTCAGGTTCCCCCTGAGTTTCTGATTTCCTTACAGGTGTGGTTGTTTTCTTCTTCTTCTTCTTTAAAGGTTTCAGACCAGAGTTGTCAGAGTCCTCACTCTGAACAACTTGCTTCCTTCTCCTTTTCAACTTCTGCTTCTTTGTAGGAGAGTTTCTGATAGATTTTGGAGGAGCCAACTCTGATGCGCCCATCTCTGGTGCATCCACTTCTGATAGAGTGCATCTATCGTTCTTCTTCTTCTTCCTTACATCCCTTGCAATCTGGGATTGCTCAGGCTGTTCAGAAGTTACAGAGGGCTTCTTAATGCTCTTCTTGGCAGCAGGTTTAGGTTTGACAGCATGCTGTTCCCTTTTCTTCTCCAGCCTTTCTTCTCTCTTCAGTTCAGCAGAAATGGCTTTGTTCAGCTTGGGGGATGCAATTAGGAACAGGGTTTTGGAGTGATCAACTGGGGAAGGGTCCCTGAGTTGAACTCCATGGGCAGTGAGGATGGCAGACAGAAGGAGGCCATGGCCCATCTTTGTTGAGAAGAGGCCAGTTTTCTGATCCTTCTTCTTGATGAATTCAGTTAAAGAACCGAAGATTACATCACCCCAGTTTATGTTCATCCCATGATGAACAGGAAAGATTGCTTTGCAGTTGGCCTTGTTGATTTCATCAGTTGAGCCAGTTTTGCACCACAAGCTCCTGTGCAAAATGACAACCAACTTTTTGTAGTCCTTCTTCAGCAGAAACTTCTGCATGTAAAGTCTGTCCAGATTGGCGGCCTCAGGGCGGCAGTAGGTCTGGGCAAATGCTTCAACTGGGACCTCCACTGACTCTAGGTCAATGAGAGTGGAGTCTCAGGGTCTTGAGAGTCCAGTTGGACTCCAAAGAATTCGTTCAGAGCATCGGCATTGAGTGAGAAGCTCTTTCCCTGCACCTTGGAGTGAACTCCGCTTTTGGTGATGGTGGCGTTCAGATAGAATTCAGCCACATCCCTGGTGCTGAACTCTTCATATGGATGAGCAACAATCTTGCTCAGTTGGGATTCATTCATCCCTTGAATGATTTTCGCCATTCTCTTCTGATTCTCTGCGAGTAGAGGTAGTGCAGACAAATCAACCTTCATCCCGGTAACCACATTGGCCACAATGGTCTTGGCTTCTTTCTTGGTGAGGTCGTTGATGTTGATGAAGTTCATTTTCAGAAGGATTTCTGAGAGATTCTGGAGATTGGGGGATTTTTGAAGCTAGTACGTTTAGAGAGATGAATAACAGTAACGGTTTAGGTTGAAGGAGATGGATATAAATGGTTTTGGATTAGTGGACGTTTGGGATAATTTACGGTTTCGAGGTATCATTTAAAGAAATGCGGGCGGAAAACGTTTCCGTTAACGACATAATAATCAGGGGTATTCTGGTAAAAGACCTGTTCAAGTTAAAAGGTCTTGCCCATTCCTCGAAAAATAATCAAGTCCACATGGATCTGTGATGGACTACAGATAAGGATCCCTGTATCAGAGGAGGAGGTTCTCTGATGAGGGGTGCTCTGGTGATCAGATAAGGGGTATTCTGGTGTAGGGTTTTCTGATCCAGACGACAGTTCTGGTCCACAACAATTCTGGTTCATGCATCTCTGGGAAGATCATCCATCATTCCTAGTTCTTCCCTTAGTTTGTTGAATCTTGCCTCTGGTAAAGGCTTGGTTAAGATATCCGCTAGCTGATCTTCTGTAGGTACATGCTCCATACAAATATGCTTCTTCTCCACATGATCTCTGATGAAATGATGTCTGATCTCAATGTGCTTTGTCCTAGAATGAAGTACTGGATTCTGAGTGATTGCAATGGCACTGGTGTTGTCACAGAGCAGTTTGATCTCCTTTGCTTGAATGCCATAATCCTTCAGCTGTTGCTTCATCCAGAGTAACTGAGCACATCAACTCCCAGCTGCAATGTACTCAGCTTCTGCTGTACTTGTTGAGATTGAATTTTGCTTCTTGCTAAACCAGGAAACAAGTCTTCCTCCTAGCATTTGGCAATGACCAGAGGTGCTTTTCCTATCTAATCTGCAACCTGCAAAATTTGAGTCAGAGTAACCAATTAATTCAAAGTTACCTCCCTTTGAGCTTTTCCTTCCCTTCCAGAGCTCATAGGGGGTCTTCTGATGAGTTTTGTGAATCATGCTCCGGTTCTGGGTGTAGCATACAGTGTTGATAGCTTCAGCCCAGTATCTGTAAGGCAGACCTGATTCAGCAATCATGGTCCTTGCAGCTTCCTTGAGTGTTCTATTTCTTCTTTCTGCAACTCCATTCTGTTGAGGAGTTCTGGCTGCAGAGAGTTGATGCATTGTTCCATTTTGATCACAGAACACTTGTATGACTTTGTTGACGAACTCTGTTCCTCTATCTGATCTGATAGATTTGACTTTCTGGTTCTGCTCATTCTGAAGTAGTTTCAACAGAGATGGTAGTTTCTGCAGAGTTTCATTTTTCTTCTTCAGAAAGATTGTCCAAGTGTATCTTGAATAGTCATCCACCATGACTAAGGTATATCTTTTTCCGCCAACACTTGGAGTTTCTACTGGTCCAAATAAATCCATGTGAATCAGATTTAAAGGACTAGTAGAGAGGTCTCCAGCAATGGGTTTGAAGGAGTTCTTCACTTGCTTTCCTTTCTGGCATGCACTGCACAGACTCTCCTTCTTGTACACAATGTTGGGTATGCCATCAACAATGTGATCCCTTGCTAGTTTGTTGATTGTTTTGAAATTCAGGTGACTCAGCTTCTTGTGCCATTCCCAGGTGAGTTTTGAATCTCCTTTAGCTAAAAGACAGATTCCACCCTTTGCAGTAGACCAATCAACAACATAGATGTTTCTTTTTCTGGTAGCAATCAGAACGACTTCCATAGTTGTCTCATGCTTGACAGAACAACCTTCTTTGGAGAATTCAACTGTGTAGCCTTTATCACAGAATTTGTTGGTCCCGGTTGTACTGGATACAGTCTAGAGGGGGGGGGGGTGAATAGACTGTATTGGTTTTTAGCTTTTTAAACTAAGTACCAGATTTACAGAATAGCCTGTTCTGTTGAAAGAACAGACTGGCAGCGGATGGGGTTCTGGTAGGGAGTTCTGTTAGCCTCAGAGAAGCAAAGACAGTAGGCCTTCTGTTAACTCGTAGAACAAGTTCTGCTGAACACAGATACCAAGTCCAAGGAGTTATACAGTTCTAACTAAGTGCAAGTATTAAAAGCAGTAAGTAAACGACACCAGGGAGTTTTATAGTGGTTCAAGGAACAACTCGTTCCTCTAATCCACTGTTCCACTAAGCTGTAAAAACTGCCGTTTACAAAGCCTTAGTCCTAGTACTTAAGAAGCACTCCACGTCTTCTTCAAGCCTAGATGTGTCCTGGGATGCACTGCCTGGCTTCCTTTAACACTGGTCCTTTCACTGAGTTTCCTTGAAGTATCACCACTTCACTACTCCAGTTACTTGGACGTCCTTCTTGTAGCAAGAAGAGTTTCTGTTGAAACAGGGGTTCCTCCAACTAGCTTCGTTACAAAGGATTTGTATGTGATGAGCTTGAAGAGTTGAAGAACACTTGGAACTTTGCTTGAGTTGGAAAAAGTATTTTTCCAACTTCTGCCTTCTCTTGTAGAAGATAATGAGTTTGAATCTTAAGGAGGCTTTTTGCTTTTTAGAGTTTGAATATCTTGCTTGTAGCAATGGTTAGCAAAAGTTGTCTTGGCAAAGTTATCCGGTTGTTCTTCGTAGTGTATCTTTTATACTGAGGTTGTCTTCCCGTTGGAGGAGTAGGAGGACAACTGCATTTAATGCGCGATCAGTTGACTTGACTAGTAGAGCCCGATAAAGTTGGCGGGTTACTATTTTGGGATAAAGTATTCCTGACATTGCGGCCAATCATCTGCATTTACTCTACGTAGCATGGGGTGCATTAAATGAGCATTTAATGCATGCACTGTAGCTTTTCCGTTTCATACTCCTAGCCGTTGAAGGAATCTTTTAGTTGACTTCCCGGTTCTGAGAAATTCTTCTAAGTGTCAGACCTTCTGGCGTCTTTGTCTGAGAGTAGAACAGAGGAGGTCTGGAGCACTTCTGTTGGGAGTATCCAACAGAGACCCAGAAGGGTTTCTGTCAGAGTCAAGACTAACAGAGATCCTGAGGACTTCTGTTCTGGAGCAGAGAACCAAAGGTCCTCTGTTTCAATAATGCCTTAAGAGGCACTTCTGCTCTTGAAGTCCTTCTGCTCTTGAAGCCCTTCTGCTCTTGAAGGTCTTCTGTCAAGTCGATTACTTCTAAGAACTTTACAAAGCAGAATTCTAATACATAATTTCTAAAGGGGGTACTCTAAAGTCCTAATTAATCTAGCATCATCAAAATCTAATTACAATTATTCCTTACAATTTCCCCCTTTTTGATGATGCCAAAACCCTTTAACTATTTCCAGAGAAGTGCCTTCACCATAAAGAAAAATTAAGTTTAACAACATCCATTAAAATCTTGGTGGGCAACTTGGCATAGGAAAATAGTAAGAGTACGATACATTCAGATAGCAGAATATAACAGAAATAAACAAACACAAGCAGAAGGCAAAAAGACAAGAAATTGAGGAAAAGCACTTCAAAGTAAGAAGGCAGAGATGTGATTTTATTAGATAGATATTACAGAGCTTAAACCTTACACATTCTCCAGATTAGCTGCCTGTAGAGCTTCTTCCTCTAGTCTTTGAAGCCTGAGCAGTTCTTCATTTATTTCAGCTCTGATTTTGAACAGATTGCTAGACCTTTGATAAGATGCCCATATTGGAGAAAGCTTGCAGTCCAAATAGTTGAGGACACCTTCATGTATGGTCTTTCCTGGGACAATGTTCTTCTTGTACCATTCTTCTGCTTCTTCTAGTGAACCCCCATACCTAACTCTGACAACACCATCTTCGTCCAAATAGAGGTGCTGTTGTTGGGTAGGAGTCATTTTAACCTTCATTTCTTCAAATTGAGTTCTGTCAATGTTCTAAGAGCCACCCAATCTCCACTCAGTGAAGTTGAAAATTTTCTTCTTCTTGGTGCTCTTCTTTACTGGAGATGGGGGTCTAGGTATGCCTGCTGCTCTCTTCTTCTGTAGGGCAGCTTCAAAGTAGGGAGCCGGATCTACTGCAGGCTCAGCAGAGGAGGGTGCCCCGGTAGGAGTTCTGTGGGACCTAGGCCTGGTCTGTTGAGGGTCCTCTTCCCCCTTTTTGGCATCATTCAGATCTTTAATCATAAGACTGATCTTCTGGAATTCTGAGGCCTGGGTTGAGGCTATCTGCTCCAGGGCCTCTGGTAGAGTCTGGGTGACAGAGGTAAGGCCTTCAATGAGACCTTGCTGCTTCTGTATGGCAGAGAAGATGTCCTTGTTATTGGCTTCAAGAAGCACCATCTTCTGATAACGATCTCTGTCAGTAGACAGAAGTGCTTGAGTCTGTTCTTGATGAACTCTGCACATTGCCTCAATAGAGGTCAAGTGCCTCTCTGTCCTGGCATCAGATTCCTTCAGAGCTTCAAGATGCTCTGAGATATTGTGAATTGCATGTCCTTGACTCAGGAGAGTCTGCTGGAAGATAGAAAGAGTGTTGTGGATGCCTACCACTTCTGTTGACAGGGCATCTGTTCTGGCAGATGATGAGGCTATGAAGTTGTTGAGAGTTCCTGTGAGGTTCTCAAAACGATCAGAGATGAACTGCATACCTGAGTTTAGATTGTCATTCACATGAACAAGGTGCCCATAGTGTTTGTCATTGATCTCAATCAGTTTGTTCATGCCTTGGAGGATCTGTCCTCCAAATTCTTCAGCAGATTCAACAAATTTGTTGAAGGGGACGTTGTTCTGTTGTCCATCAGGTTGAGGCATCTCTAGACCTCTTCCCTTAGGCAAAGGATGATGCTCTTGGACAGATGAAAGAGATTGGACAGCCTGTTCATGTTCCAGTTGAGTCAGAGGAGGGGTCTTCTGTCTCTTGGATGTGGCCTTGTAAGATTTGCTGATCATGAATCCATCCATGTCAGAGGAAATCTCATACGGAGAGTAGATAGGTTTTCTGTTGCGTACTATCTTCTTCTTCTTTCTGAGGGAAGGATTGGGGGCAATAGAGTCCCTAGAATAACCTTGGGGTGCAGAGATGGGGGAGACAGTTGTAGGGTCTGAGTCTCTGAGAAACCATACATGTTTAAGGTTCTCTGCAGGTTGTTGTGGAGGTGAAGATTCTGGAGGAGGAGATTGATGATCAGATTCAGAGGATGAGGAGGAGATCTGTTGGGGTGAGGGGATCTGGTGCTGGGGTGAAGAGTGAACAGGTGAGGCATTCTGTTGAGGAGGGGATGGTGGGGGTGAAGGTGAACGGTTTCTGAATGGAACAATTGCTCTGCAGGGAGATGCAATTTTCTATTTAGGAGATATAGGTTCAGGGTGTTCTGGTGGAGGGGTTCTGGTGCTGGAAGGAGGTGAGTGAATGTGGGGTTCTGTTGGGATAATAACAGAGGGGGTTGGAGAGATTACCTCAATGATGTTCTCCTTGAGCAAAGAAGTCCTCCACTCCTTGATATGCTCCATCATTGCTTGCCCTTCTGTCTTGGGTACAGAGGGCTCTCCTGGGTTGAGATGGGGTTGCACAGAATCTGTTGCCATCTTTGTGAACAGCCATTCCTCAAAGGCTTCAATTTCTTCCTCTTCTAGAGGTTTGACAGCCTCTTCTGAGGGGGAGGAGATGAGAATGGCCTTCCCTTTGTAGCTCGCCTTCTTCTTCTCAAGAACAGAGTGAAGGAAGTTGAGGGCAAAACATTTCGAGACATCATCAGTCCCAACCCAGTTCAGAATGGCTTCCTCTTCTGGCTCATAATGGTCAAAATACTGGATTATTTTGGAGAGGGGTCCCATTCTCCACCTTCTCCATTCAAGAACCCGGGTAATCTGTCTGTCTAGCAAGGACAGATACCCATCTTTGACAGGACTGGGGTGTTCTGTAGAAGTAGACACCCTGTTCTGTTCAGGAGATGCAGCAGAGGTGGGGATTTCTGGTTCCCCCTGAGTGTCTGCCACTCCTTCAGATGCAGAAACCACAGGTTTAGAAACCTTCTTCTTTGGTTTTGTGGTCCTCTTCCTCTTCTGTCCGGCCTTAGAAGGGGCAACAGGTGCTTCCCTTTCGGTCTTCTTCTTCTTCTTCTTCTTCTTCTTCTTCTTCTTCTTCTCAGCAGAAGGGGCTGCAGAGAGAGGTTTATGTACCTTCTCTCCCTGTTGTCTCTTAGCCTCAAGTTGAAGCTGTCTCTTCATTTCAGCCTTTATGGCTTTCTCCCTATTTGGAGAAGCAGTTAAGAAGATTACCTTGGTGTGATCCAAGGTTGAAGCCTTCCTCAAGTGTATCCCTTGTTTGAGGAGCACTTCTGAAATCAGTAGACCATGTCCTAGCTTCCCAGAGTAGAGGCTAGTTTTTGGGTTCTTCTTCTTGATGACTTCAATCAGGGACTTCACCATGACTTGTCCCCAATTGATGTTCACCCCATGATGCACTGCATACAGGGCCTTTGCATTGGCAGTTGTAACATCATCTGTGGAGGTGTACTTGCACCATAAACATTTGTGGAAAATGTTTATGAGCAGCTCAAATTCCCTCTTGAGCAGGTTCTTCTTGATGTTGACCTTCTCTACTTCTTCCCCTTTTCTGCAGAACTTCTTCTTGAATTCTGTGAGAGGGATGTCAGTAACCTCCAAATCGAGTAGAGAGTCCCTTCCTTCTTCTTGCTGAATGTTGAAGATGTTGTTGATGCCGTCAGAATCAATCAACACCTCTTCTCCTTGGACGACGGAGGAGATGATTTCATCCTTGAAGGATGCATTGAGATAGAACTCAACGGTGTCCACGTTGCTGTAGGCTTCATAACCATGAGAGATGACCTTGCTCAGTTGACATTTAGACAGACCATCAACAATGGCGGTCATCCGCTCCTTTTTCTCTGCGAACCTGGGTAGTACATCCACTTCACATCTCATGCCAGTCAATACATTCTTCAGGAGGGTTGCCTTTTGTTCCTTTGAGAGATCGGAGAAGCTCAAGAAAGCCATGGAGTTTTACTGCGGTTAGAAAGTTTTTGGAGAGATAAGAGTTCAAAAGCTTGAGAGTTATGAGAGCAGTAACGGTTTAGGTTTGCGAAAGGGGGTTTTATGGATATGGGTTAGTGGACGTTTGAGATAATTTACGGTTCCAAGATACTAATAAATGTAAAAAGGGGCGCAGTAAATAAACGGGGGCGCAAGAAATTTTATACGGCTTGATACCATTTTAAGGGTAAAAGGGTAAAAGACCTTTAATAAATTACTAGGTCACCCAGTTTACAAGATTTTCTAAGTCCACCACCTTCTGTTAGACAAGAAGGGGGGTGTTAGTCCCTGTTTCTGTAACAGCAATGAATAATCGATCTAACAAAGAAGATTAAACGTAAAGATGAACACAGAATGAATCACCGTAAAACCTTCTTTGATAAACCGTGGAACGTACAGCAGAATGATATAAGCGTAAGGCTATGAATAATAAGTACGACGTTCAACCTTTTCCTAAACCTCGGCTCCCTTTTTATAGGCAAGGTTTAGGTTAGGCGTAACAGGCTTTTGGCCTGTTTAAATGGGCCTAACACTTGGCCTGATTTCTATCTAATTTATGCATTATTTTAATCCTTGTATTTAAATATAAAGCTAATCTATGACCAACTTGATTCACAATAAAATATCTCCAACAATCTCCCCCTTTGTGATCAAGTGTCATTCTCTTATTGCTTTTGTGATTTGAAGTAGTGCTTCCTTAATCCAAGTGCATGTTCATATTGTCTTAGCATATTTCTCTTTTCGAGGCGATCGTCAATGGCCTTTAAAATTGCCTCTACAGTAGAGTGTTCCTTTTGAACATAAGACGATGCTTCTTGAAGATTTTCTTCCAGCTTTGCCTTCATCTGTAGAATCTGCTCTCTGATTATCTTCAGTGTTCCGTCGCAGTATTTCTCTATTTCACTGACTACCATTAGACGCTTTTCGTTCTTGTGGTTCAGATAAGTGACTGCTGGTGGTTTGAAGAAGATGTGGTATGCTGGGAAATCTTCAAGTTCTGGACCATACAGTTTTGGCTTTGTCAGATTTGTCTTCTTCAGATTGCATTCAATAGCCATCTGTAGGTCATGTGAAGAGTGTACTCGGATCTGTCTAAGCATGAATCTCTTGATAGCTGCGAGGCCTTCGCTGTATACTATGTTTTTCCTGACTGGAAGGTATCTGTAGGCCATGAGCATTTGGTAGATGTCATCCGGTTTCAGCATGATGAAGTCGTTCTCTTGACAAGTGAATTCGCTCCCATCGGTGCGTTGAAGTCTGAAAGTGTAGAATGTTACTCCATGATAGTCTTCAGCTTTCACTTGTAGAATTTGATGAATCGGGAGAATATTCGACTTCAGATCTTGTTCCATCAGTTCTCTCTGTGTACCGGTTGACCTTTGCAGCAACATATGCAGATGACCTCCAGCCTGTTTTCCTTTCAAATGTGTAAGGCCTCTTAGCTTCAGTTCGTTCAGTGGCTTGACTTTGTCTGGTCTACGCCAGATATGCTCTCTGATTTCTTCTTGGAAGGGGGCTTTGATTCGAACGTTGTCCCAGGGTTTCTCTGTCTTGGGAAGTCTTCCCGCTGATTGTCTTACGACTGATTCAAGAGCTTTCTAGGATTCCTTGTAGTTCTCCCCTTCCTTGCGTTCATCGTCCTCGAGCCTAATGATATCTTCAGAGCATTTGTTAATAAGCTCTCGTAGCCACCAGTTTCTTTGCATGTCCTCTTGCTCGGCTTCAACCCGGAGATCATCCCATTCTGTCCATTTTCTCGGCCATTTGTCGTATATCACCGCCTCTTCCAGTGCATCATGGATGTCTTTGCCTGGGGAGATATATGGAGTTCTTTGTTTAGGCGGTGATTGTTCCTGTGTAGCACTACCGGGTTCACTAGGATTGCCCGTTGACATCAGCTTAGAACTAGGTTCCAACTGATGGCCTGATGGAGAAGATGTACCAGTGGTATCATCATCAGGACTTCCATCCCCTCCTCGGTTGGTATCTCTAGGAGATACGCCTCGGGATGTTATTTCTAGCTCGACCACGCTAGAGAGTTTGGCTGTGGATGGTGGCTGTTGGTTTGTTGAGGTTTCAGGTTGAATTGGCTGTGGAGTTTGGCTTGGAAGAGTAGTTTGCTCAAGTGATCGAGGTCGCTTGTTCTCCCCCTCATGAGGATCCGAATCATCGGGGTCCTCATGGGAACGTTTGCGACCACGAAGACTCTCCTTGCAAGTACTCTTGGTTTCGGGTGAGGAAAGAAGAGCTTCTAGTATGGCTTGCTGATTAAGAGTGAGGTCGTCTTCTGGGGTATTCAAGAGGTTATTCAGCAAAGCCGAAGCTAGGGTGTCAAAGGATAGGGAGGAGAGATCGATGGAGGGTGTGGTCGGGTGTGGGGAGAATACTGGTTCTGTATTCTGGGTTCCCCGAGAAATAGAAGGGATAGGAATTTGGTTGATGGATTGGTGGGATAGAGGGGTGGAGGATATGGGTTGTGTATGGGAGATGAACGGTTCAGGGGAAGGTTGGGGTGGTGTCTGTTCAGACCGAACCGCTTGGGTGGTCCTAAATTCCTGTGCTAGAGCGGTCATTGCATCTTGCACCCATGGTTTAATGGTGGAATCTAGGAAGCGATTTAGTAGAACGTTTACGTCTTCAAAGGTAGGGTGACCAGTTACGGGGGTTGTAACTGTTGACACAGCATCAGTGAAGATTGCTGATGTGTGGCCTGCATTTAATGATGGAATCATTATGGGCGTAGCAGGGCTTCCAACCGTCATAGCTTGCGCTCTGGTTGTTGCGTTCAGGGTGAGTGCACCTGTATGTGCTGTGAATAGTGTAGGTGTCCTAGAAAAGGAAGAAAATGTGGGAAATGTGACACCTAGACTCGATGTGAGTGAAGAAGGGGTTTTGACCTCGGGAGATAGGTCAATTGTATGCTCAACTGATTCAGAAGGAACCAGCGAGGGGGTTGAGTCCCGTTCTTTTGAAACAATAACCTTTTGAGAGGCAATTGAGTGGCTGGGAGAGGGCTGTGCATGCGCAGTTGAGCCAGATGCTGCGACTTCTACTCGGGAACCGAAAAGATCGGCTCCTGTGCTTAGGGATTCGGCTCGGCTTATCTGGATAAAGGAGTCGCAGCCCGCAAAGATGTGTTCGTCTGCCTTATCAAACAGACTCTTTTTCGCTCGGGGCTGGGGCTTTGCCTTAGCAACCTTGTCATTTTTGACCTTAGCCCTGGTTTCTCGGATGACAACTTCTTCCTGGTTGATTGATGTCTTGATGGAGTGAGCTGCCTTGTCGTAATCATCCTTTGAGCAATTAGTCTCGCTCGGATCAGCTCTTGGTTTAGCTGTTTCTTTTATGGTGAAGACTTGAGGTCTGCGAGCTATGATTGGTGCTGTGTCTTCAGCAGTAATCCTTCTCTTCTTTGGAGATTCGACGGGCAGCTTCCCTTTTCTGATCAGTGCATATGTGAGCTCCACATCATCACTATCGTTGTCATCATCGTCATCATCTGAGTCCGATTTTTCACTCTCCGTGCCCACGCTCTCGGAAGCCTTGTCGTCAGTGTTTGTTTGGGCTCCACTAGACGATTCACTGGCCGTTTCCTCAGCGTCTTCTTCGGTTCCCTCAGCCGCCTGACTCGTCTCTAGAGAGTCGTCAGACTTCCCTTCATTGGGCAAACCGGCCACTGGTTTCTGTGGCTTTTGGGCTCTCTTAGTACCCTTACCAACACTCGGCTTTGTCCCTTGGGTAGGTCCAGCTGGGTTTTGCTGAACCATAGGGACGGTCTTCTCGGTGGCTTCTTTGTATTGTTGGACTGCTGGATTTGAAGATTTTACCAGCTGTAGCAGAAATCCAGGTATCTTCAGACCATAGGAAGGATTCTTGTCTGCTTTGAAGTACTGTAGCTTCGGTGCTGTGAAGTGTGGATCGGAGCTGCGTTTTGGGATTGTTGAATGCTCTGCCATGAGGTCGTTGATGATCAACCCAAGCCACCTAGCGTACGGAATGGTACCTGGCCTATTCTTTTCTTTGGCCTTGACCAGGTCCATTAGCTCTGAGAAGAAGAGCTGTGCCATGTCGTAGTTCTTGTTGAAGGCAATGCCATGGAAGATGAGCAGGATCTGCTTGTTGCATTTGTCGAATCCGGCATGCTTCGGCGACAGGCACTTGTTCACCAGCCCGAAAAGATTTTTCCACGGGTGACGGAGATATGCACCGTTGAAATTTGACAGTTGTGGCAGTAGTGATGTGTAGCCAAGGGATGCCACGTCTTTGAGCAGATCGGGGATGGTTGGCAGTGCATCATACGTATCGTGAACTGGCAGCGCTAGAGTAGTCCGTAGAGTGGATGGTGTCAGAATCACCCGCATGCCGTTCAACTTGGTCTTGATCTTGGAACGATCTTTCAATGAATCCGTGTGCATGTGCCCCCAGAACTGTTGTAGGTATATCTCTGGCACTGGTTTGGCGTTGTGAAGTGCAGGCCAGAGATAGTGACCTTTCATTATGGCCGGAATGATTGGATTCTGGCACTTGAAGACTGCCAGGTCTAGCTGGAAATTGTTGTCCAGCACCTTGATCCATTTCCCTTTGGAGTAGATGGCATCATCGATCTGTGCTGTAGTGTTTCCTGCCATTTTAAACTGTAGAAGCAAGGGGTCAGCATATGAAATTCAACAGTTTGATTTGATTGAAAGAGTTTGATTTATTTGTCAGATAAGTTTATGCAGGTGGAGTTTTGAAAAAAATTTCTAAGTCCAAATCTTGAAATCTGAATCTCGAGATTATGATTTCGAGATCCAAATCTCGAGATCTTGATTTCGAGATTCAAATCTCGAGATCAAGATGTCGAGATGCAGATCTCGAGATCTTGATGTCGAGATTCAAATTTCGAGATCAAGATGTCGAGATGCAGATCTCGAGATCTTGATTTCGAGATTCAAATCTCGAGATCAAGATGTCGAGATGAAGCTCTCGAGATCTTGATTTCGAGATTCAAATCTCGAGATCAAGATATCGAGATGAATATCTCGAGATCTCGATTTCGAGATTCAAATCTCGAGATCAAGATGTCGAGATGCCCATCTCGAGATCTCGATTTCGAGATTCAAATCTCGAGATCAAGATGTCGAGATGCCCATCTCGAGATCTTGATTTCGAGAATATGAACCGACGATTTCGAAGAGATTTAAACCACCTGCAAAAACGAAAAGCAGAAGATACGAAAACAATATACAATATGATTTCGACCTGAAATTAAACTTAAACCCTTTTTTTTTTTTTTTTATTTTGAGAAATTTCGAACGTTTTTGCGAGAACGATATTCCAATTTCGAACGATGTTGATGGATTGCGATTTCGAAAAGTGAACTACCTTCGTGAGGGTAGTCGAGAAGAAGAAACAGGAGTAGAAAAAGCTAAGGAATTTTTGGGGAAGACGAGGGAGTTCGGGAGCTCTGTCTGTGTCTTGTTTGCGAAAAAAGAGAATGGGTAGTGAAGAGTTTGTAGCGAAGCTTATATACGCGAGAAGATTGGGCCCTTTTTCGAAATATCAGTTTAAAAAATTTGAGACCCAATACTCACTGAAAAAATAGAGCTCCCCTTTAAATAGTGAAAATTAGCTCCCCCTCAAACAGTGAAAATTTTCTCCCCCTCCAAAAATGCAACGAACAATATGTACAGATGCAACGCACACACACTATTTTTGTTCTTTTTGATTTTTCACCCACTCAACACATGCAACGCACACACACTATTTTTTGTTATTTTTCTGGTTTTCTCCCCCTCAACACATGCAACGCACACACACTATTTTTTTTTGTTATTTTTCTGGTTTTTCTCCCCCTCAACACATGCAACACACACACACTATTTACAGATCCCACACACACACACTTTTTAGATCAGTGGAGACATAATTAAACGGGCTCGAGGTTCAACATGCCCAACTTGGAGACTAGGAACTGGAATCGTTTTTCATCCATTGCCTTAGTGAACAAGTCATCTAGTTGAAGCTCTGAGCTTACAAAATACATGTCAATGTCTCCTTTCTCCACATGATCCTTGATGAAATGATAGCGCAGGTCGATGTGTTTGGTGCGGGAGTGATGAACCGGGTTGCTGGTGATGGCTATGGCGCTTTGAGAGTCACTGTAGATCGGGATATGGCGGAGTGTGTAACCGTAGTCCTTTAGCTGGGTCTTCATCCATAATATTTGTGAACAACAGCTAGCAGCCGCGACGTATTCTGCCTCGGCCGTAGATGTTGACACACAGTTTTGTTTCTTGGAAGACCAGCAGACTAACTTATCGCCCAAGAATTGGACAGCTCCCGATGTACTTTTGCGGTCCATCCGGCAACCAGCAAAGTCAGCATCCGAATATCCGACTAGGTCAAAAACTGAGTGCTTGGGATACCAAAGGCCTAGATTCACAGTGCCTTTGAGATATCTCGGAATTCTTCGAACAGCGGTCAGATGGGATTCCTTCGGATTTGCCTGAAAGCGTGCACATAAGCATGTGGAGAAGACAATGTCAGGCCTGCTTGATGTGAGATAAAGCAAAGATCCAATGATGGCCCTGTAGTTTGTAGCATCAACTGGCTTCCCGGAGGGATCTGAGTCCAGTTTGTTGTTGGGGGACATAGGGGTAGTCATGGAGGATTTGCCATCAATGTTGAATCTCTTAAGCATTTCCAGAATGTACTTAGACTGATTGATGAAGATGCCGTCAGAGAGTTGTCTTACTTGCAGGCCTAGAAAGAAATTCAATTCGCCCATCATGCTCATTTCGAACTTGGTTTTCATCAGTTTCTCAAAGTGTTTGCACAGGCGTGGATTTGAGGAGGCGAAGATAATGTCATCAACATAGATCTGAATCAGGATGATGTCAGACTTCTGTCGCTTGATGAAAAGTGTGGTATCAATCTTCCCTTTTGAGAAACCTGAATCAACCAGAAATTCGGTTAAGGCATCATACCAAGCTCTTGGTGCCTGTTTTAACCCATACAGAGCTTTCTTTAGCTTGTACACATGGTCGGGATATCTGGGATCTACGAATCCTTCGGGCTGAGCGACATAGACTTCTTCTTCCAAGACTCCATTCAGAAAGGCAGTCTTGACGTCCATTTGAAAGACAGTAAAGTTCTTGTGGGCCGCGTACGCAAGAAAAAGGCGGATTGCTTCAATTCTTGCTACGGGTGCAAATGTTTCATCATAGTCTATGCCCTCTTGCTGATTATATCCTTTAGCGACCAGTCGTGCCTTGTTCCGTATCACTATGCCTTCTTCGTCCTTCTTGTTCTTGAACACCCATTTTGTGCCAATGATGGTTTTCTGAGGGGGTTTAGGCACGAGTGTCCATACATCTAGTCTGTCAAATTGATTGAGCTCATCTTGCATGGCAATCACCCAATCTGGATCAGCGAGTGCCTCTGAGACTTTGGACGGTTCATTCTTGCTTAGAAAGCATGCATAGTGACATTCATTTGTTGTTGTTGATCGTGTTCGCACACCTTGACTTGGATCACCTATTATTTGTTCAACAGGATGTGCTCTCGTCCACTTCCTCTCATGAGCTAGAGGAGTTGGAGTTATTATTGGTTGATCTGAGTCCTGATATGAGTTTGAAGGCTCTGGGGCATCTGTGGTGTGTAGTGGAGATGATTCCGGACTTATGGCAAAGCCGTGATTATCCACACCTCTGGGATTGGTTTGAGGGGTTGAGGGTGTGGATGGTACGTCATCTGGTCCTGTGAGGAGCGGAATCTCTGCTGTTGGAGTTGATGTTGACTCTGGAGTGTATGCAGGAGGTGTAGATTGTGAGTTCTCGTAAAAGTTTCTGAAGAGAGAGTCGAGAATCACATCGTCGTGTTCGGTGTTTGGTTCAGCTTTATCAGAAGCTACTGGTACAGCATTGGATGGATCGGTCTGGAGATGTTCAATAGCAAAGTCTGCCATTTCATAGAATGTAACGTTTACACTCTCGATGACAGTCCTCTTGTCTCTGAGATAGACTCGGTAAGCTTTGGATTGCAGTGAGTAGCCAATGAACACGCCTTCTCTGGCTTTGGGATCCAGCTTACTTCTCTCTGTCCGATCATTGAGTATGAAGCATTTGCAGCCAAAAAACTTGAGGAAAGAAATATCAGGAGTTTTGTTGAATAGTATCTCATATGGAGTCTTGTCGAAGCGCTTGTGGATGAAGGTTCTGTTCTGAGTGAAGCACGCAGTATTGATTGCCTCTGCCCACATGAAGTGAGGCAGTCTTGATTGAATTAACATGGTGCGTGCTGCTTCAACAAGGGTTCTGTTCTTTCTCTCAACAACTCCGTTCTGCTGGGGAGTTTTAGCTGCTGCAAATTGCTGAGTGATACCGAGTGATTCATAGAACTCAGTGAGAGTCTGATTTTTAAACTCGGTACCATTGTCAGTTCTCACAATTCGAACACTGTGCTGTAGCAGTTTCTGGATCGTTCTGATAAAGGTCATAATGTTTTCCGCAGCTTCGTCTTTTGATCGAAGAAATTTTGTCCATGTATACCTAGAGAAGTCATCAACAATCACCAGAGTGTATTTGCGACCGTTGATGCTTTGTACTCTCATAGGTCCACACAGATCCATGTGTATTAGCTGCAACTGATGAGTAGATGAAGGTTCAGATTTTGACTTGTGGGAGCTTCGCGTCATTTTGCCCATTTTGCAGGCACTACAATGATTTTCAGCGGAAGACTTTAGCAGAGGAAGCCCCTTTACAAGTTTCTTGGAAGACAAGGTTGATAGATGTTTGAAGTTTAGATGGGAGAGACGTCTGTGCCATAGGTTGTTCTGTTCAGTTGAAGCTTTGGACAGCAGACAGATGGAAGTGGTGGATTGGACGCTTTTCAGATCAATAGTGTACAGATTTGATGTTCTGTAACACGTTAATAATGTATTCCCTGTGCTGTCAAGAACACAGCATTGTTTTGCAAAGAACCTCACTTCCATCCCGCTGTCACAGAATTGTCCAATGCTCAGTAAGTTGTGTTTCAGCCCTTTGACGAATGAAACATCTTTTATTGTGACACTGGCACAGACGACGTCCCCATACCCAAGGATAGGAGATGAGGCGTCATTCCCGAATCTGACATTGCCTCCGTAGCAGTTGGTGTAGTTGCTCAAAAGGTGCTTTATTCCGGTCATGTGGGTTGAGCATCCTGAGTCTAAGTGCCACACATGACCGTCCTGCAAAATAATCAAATAAGATTAGGTACCCAACTTGGAGTGGGTCCTTCCTTATTATCAAGAAACACCTTTTTAAAACTTGCTTTGAGCAGTGATCCAAGGTCAGCTGCTCTTTCAACAAAAGATCTATCTTCGATGGGCTTTCCAATTGCCAGATTTGCTTTTGCAGTGTGTCTGGTTTTTGGAGTCCACCTAGCACTTTCCATTTTGGTGGGTCTGATGTTGTGAACCCACCTTTCCATTTTAGTCCTTGTGGGTCTAAGTTTGGGGACCCACCTTTCAGTTGCAGTTATGATGGGTCTTCGATTTGGACCCCACCTATCAGTTTCAGTTATGATGGGTCTACGATTGGGAACCCACCTTTCAGTTTTAGTTTGGATGGGTCTTCGTTTGTGGATCCACCTATTCGATTCAGGTTTGGTAGGTCTTATCTTGGGGACCCACCTTTCAGTTTCAGTTTTGACGGGTCTTATCTTGGGGACCCATCTTTTCGTTTTAGGTTCAGGAGGAGAGTAGACAGGTACTTTGTGATTGAATGGTTGTTTCTTGAGTTTGGTTTTAAAAATCTCCTCCTTAGAAAGCCGATTAACATGTTTCCTAGAATGAACTCTAAGGGCATATTTCATATCTGGAATACAAAACGTTCCCTTAGAAGTTCCTTTCTTGGTTTCTTTTTCAGGTTTAAGCTTTCTGGAAGGCTTAGATTTAACAACATTCATATCACATTCATAATTATGGGGATCTGGAATAGAATAACCATAAGCAATACTTGTATTATAAATAGAACTTTGTCTAGAAGATGTCTCAGAAATATTCAGCTTGGGACTCAAGACTGAACTGTTAGAAGTTTGCTTTGTAGAGACAGAATTACAATTAACTTTTGAGTAAAATATTGAACTAGATCTAGGACTGGCACTTTTCTCAAAAACTTTCTTTTTGCCTTCTGCGATTTCCTTCCTCTTTTTCCTCCACTCATTCTTCTCTTCTCCTTCCTTATTCACTTCATTCCCTGTAAACAAAGGAGAAGAGAGATGAGTGGACGAACCTTTAAAAGCATTGTTTTTCTCATGTGAGGTGTGTGAGCTGTCAGGCTTGGTCGTAGAAGGGTCTGTTTTAGCATGAAACTGCTCACTCAAATCATTAAATTTTTTAAGAAGTTCCTGCCAGTTACGCTCAAAACCTTTCTTTTCAGTTTCAAATCTCTCTCTCTCGTTATCAAGAGTTTTTTGTAGGTTTTTGAGCTTTTGAGCCATGGGAAAAATACATGGTTCCTCACCAGTTTTAGCAATACCAACTCTTGGAGGAGGGTCTAGAGGGTGTCCTATGTGAGGAATATCTTTAGCATAGGGGTCTAGGCATTCACTAAAGCAGGAAGTCGGTTTTTCTTCTGAAAGTTGTTTTTCATTTACAGAGGGATAATCACAAGAAATCGCAGGTTTTGGTTTCTTTCTCTTTTCTTCTTCTGCTTCAGCATAATCTTCATCACTTCGAAAATACATTTTCTCGCCAAACCCTAGTCCCATGTAATCTTTGTTATAGAATTGAAGGCAATTAACTTTCTTAAGATTACGCGGGTTGGTTATGCCCAGACCTGTTTTAGCATTGTAGAATCGGTCATCCTTTTGTTTGTTGTTAAGCAGAAAAACAGTTTGTTCAGATTGACCTCTTCTAGCAGCTAGATCTTCTAGTTCTTTTACTTTATTTAAAAGCGTTCTTCTTTTGTTATGCAAAAAATCGCATTCAGCCTTTGCTGTGCTTTTTTCCCGTTCACTGTCCTCAAATTTCTTAGTTAATTCAGCTATCTTAAGTTCAAAGCTTTCAAAATCTGAAGACACGTTTTTGACTTGATCTTTTGCAATTTCAAGTTGAATACTTAAGGAAGACTTTTGGTTTAGATTCTGTTTCAGAACTCTATGATTATTGTCTAGTCTCTCCTTTAGTTCTTTGATTAGACTGTCCTTTTCAAGTAAGGACTGCAGTTGATTATCTAAAGAAATATGTGAAGTACTTACAGAGCTTGTTGAGCAGTTGCCTTCGGGGATCGCAGCATCACCCTTTATTTCATCTCCCTCCACTCGTGCCATAAGAGCATAGTTGTCTTCCTCTTCCTCCTCCTCAGAAGAATCTTCTGCCCAGTTCTCATTTTCAGCAATCATGGCAGAGGTTTCTTCTTCTTTCTGCACCATCAGCATTTTCTGCTTATTCCACAGCATCTTCTGCTTGTAGAAGTTAGCATCTTTCTTCTTTGGAAGGCGGCAGTCTTTGATCACATGTCCAGGCTTGCCGCAATTATAGCATTTAGGTGCTTCTTCTGCTGATGATGCCTTCCTAGAAGATCCTTGATCATGATTCTTCTGTTTGTAGTTTGAGGAGGAAGTTCTCAGCCTGTTGGAGGAAGTGTTCTTCTTTGCAAATCTTTTGGCCAGCATTGCCATCTTCTTCTGTAAGTCTGCTAGCTCAGCCTCTAGATCAGATTTGTCATCGTCACTCTCATCATCATCTGATTCAACCACCACCTTCTTCTTTTTCTTCTTTAGTGAAGTGGTTGTCCTTCTAGGCTGAGCATCCATTACAAGAGCTAAGGGGTTTGTGGTGTGATGATCCTCAGCACAGGCAACCTCGTTGACGAATTGCTTCAGATGTTCATAGAGAGTGCAGAGGTCAATTTCGTCTAGATCTATCCGTGATCTGACATCCTTCACTGTCTTTTCCCAAGCAGGATGCAGGCTGGATAAGAATCTAATATTTAGTTCCAGATTGGACCTGAATACTTTGATCTTTCTGAGTTCATTTACCAGTTGAACAAGTCTGTTGTAAGTCTCATTCAATGGTTCTCCTGGTCCTGCTTTGAAGGAGTCATAAGCGATGAGAATTGTAGTCTTCTTTGTTTTGAGGCTGATGCTTGTTCCTTGTAGCAGCTTCTCTATTTCATCCCACATTTCCTTAGCTGTCTGCATGCTATCTATGAGAACATAAACCTCATTTGGTATTGCTTGAAGGAGGTACGTTTTGGCCATAAGATCACCACGAAGTCTGAGCTTGTCGGCTTCTGTGTATTCAGATGGCACTTTTCTCCTTATTTCTGGAAAAATAGGAGGATTGTTTTCTGGATCTCCACCAACTGAAATTAAAAGTTCAGCTGGTCCTTCAAGCAAAGATTCGAGCATTGCAGAAGAGTTCTCTTTGTGCTCGAGGAAGTTTAAAAATCTGTTCCTCCACATTTGATATTCTCCCTTCCTGAGGCTAGGAGGGGTACTGCTGTTCCCTTGTGCATTGTATTCTGAACCCATTGCTGTACTAAACTGACCGTTCGAGAAAATTGATCAAAAGATTTTCAGAGGCAGAATCTCGAAAAATCAGATGTCGAGATCTGAATATCGAAATTTCAGATTTCGATAAAGGAGGCCTGGTATCGAGATTTGGGCTCGAGATTAAGGATCTCGAGATTTGGGATCTCGAGATTTCAAATTTCGAGATGCTGATCTCGAGATTTGAAATGTCGAGAAGTTAATCTCTCGAAATCTTAATCTGATGAGTCAAATGTCGAGACCAGATGTCGAAACCTTTTCTCGAAATCAAGATTTCGAAATCCAAGATGTCGAAATCCTCAATGTCGAAATCTTTCAACCTGTAAAAATCAGATAATCAAAATCTGAAGATAGTTTCCTGTAGAGTTGAATGTCGAGATCTTCTGGTAAAGTTTTCAGCTCGAAAAACGTAGCAGAACCTGTGAAGAAATAGGATGTCGAGATGCCTAGCTCGAGATATCTCGAAATCAAAAATTGCGTAAAACACAAACTGAAGTATACCCTTTGATCGCTTTGAAAAGGCGATTCCAAAGGTGTAACTTTTACAACTTTTGAACAAGAAACAAAATTACAGAGCAAAAATCGACAGAATGAACTACGTTAACAAAAAACAGAGTATTCTGTAGGAGTTCTTCTGATCGTTCTCGATCGGCTCTGATACCAATTGTTAGTCCCTGTTTCTGTAACAGCAATGAATAATCGATCTAACAAAGAAGATTAAACGTAAAGATGAACACAGAATGAATCACCGTAAAACCTTCTTTGATAAACCGTGGAACGTACAGCAGAATGATATAAGCGTAAGGCTATGAATAATAAGTACGACGTTCAACCTTTTCCTAAACCTCGGCTCCCTTTTTATAGGCGAGGTTTAGGTTAGGCGTAACAGGCTTTTGGCCTGTTTAAATGGGCCTAACACTTGGCCTGATTTCTATCTAATTTATGCACTATTTTAATCCTTGTATTTAAATATAAAGCTAATCTATGACCAACTTGATTCACAATAAAATATCTCCAACAAGGGGGTTTCTAATGCTGAGGTGTTCTGCCAGGGTAGGGATCAGAAGAGGTTGACAGAAGGGGTTAACAGAAGGGGTTCTGCTACAGGAATTCTGTCAACAGTAAATGAGCAACAGAGGGCCTTCCTTTTCATCTTTCCCTTGGAATCTCATCCATCATTCCCAATTCCTCTCTCAGTTTGTTGAACCTAGCCTCAGGAAGAGGCTTTGTCAGGATATCTGCAAGCTGGTCTTCTGTTGGCACATGTTCCATGCAGATGTGCTTCTTCTCAACATGATCTCTGATGAAGTGATGTCTGATCTCAATGTGCTTTGTCCTGGAATGAAGAACTGGATTCTGAGTGATAGCAATGGCACTGGTGTTGTCACACAACAGCTTGATCTCCTTTGCTTGAATTCCATAGTCCTTCAGTTGTTGCTTCATCCAGAGTAGCTGAGCACAGCAACTCCCAGCTGCAATGTACTCAGCCTCAGCTGTACTTGTTGAGATGGAGTTCTGCTTCTTGCTAAACCAGGAAACAAGCCTTGTGACACTCCAAAAAGATAAAAAAAAATAAATAAAAATAAAAATAATTTTTAGCCAGATAAATCATAAAATATTGCGGAAGTGACATTTTAATTATTAATTGAGTCAGACAAAAATTCAACAGTTGTAACATTCTAATCAGATAAAAATTTCAAAATTTATGACGTCTTAGTCAGATAAAAATATTTCAGTAATAGGAACAACATTTTATGAAACAAGTGAACCAGACAGAAAATTAACAATTGTGACATTTGTAGTCAGATAAAAAAATGGTCCAATAAAAGAAGTAATATTTTATATCAAGTACCAATTATACATATGACATAAGCCTGCATTTGGATTTCCTTTGATGTATCTGATGATTCTTTTTGCAGCACTTAAATGGCTTTCCTTGGGCTTTGATTGGTATCTGGCACAGATTCCAACAGAGAATGAGATGTCTGGTCTGCTTGCAGTTAGATACAATAGAGATCCTATGATTCCTCTATATGTTGTTGCATCTACATCCTTTCCTTCATCATCTGGACCAATTCCTTGTGAAGTGTTCATGGGAATCTTCACTGATGATTTGCCTTCCACTCCAAACTTCTTGATTAGATCTCTGGTGTACTTCCCTTGATTGATAAAGATTCCTTCTGGAACTTGTTTGACTTGAAGTCCTAGGAAGTAACTGAGTTCTCCCATCATACTCATTTCAAATTGACTCTGCATCACTTGAGAAAATTTCTTGCACAGTTCTGGATTAGTACTACCAAATATAATATCATCAACATATATTTGTACTAACAGAATATGATTAGCAACAGAGATTTGAAATAGAGTTTTGTCAACCTTTCCTTTAGTAAACCCATGGTTCACTAGGAAAAGGGACAATGTGTCATACCAGGCTCTGGGAGCTTGCTTAAGACCATAGAGGGCCTTTTTAAGCTTGTAGACACAAGAAGATTGAGTAGGAATGACAAAACCTGGTGGTTGTTCCACATAAACTTCTTCTTCAAGATCTCCATTCAGAAATGCACTCTTGACATCCATCTGGTAGACCTTGATGTTGTTGTAGGCAGCATAGGCTAGAAAGATTCTGATGGCCTCAAGTCTGGCAACTGGTGCAAAGGTCTCATCAAAATCTATTCCTTCTTCTTGACAATATCGTTTTGCTACTAGCCTTGCTTTGTTCCTTACAATGTTGCCATCTTCATCTGCTTTGTTCTTGAATACCCATTTGGTTCCAATGACATTCTGGTGCTTTGGCCTAGGATCAAGTTCCCATACTTTGTTCCTTTCAAACTGAGTGAGCTCTTCTTGCATAGCATTGATCCAATCTGAGTCTGCAAGAGCTTCTTCAACTGTCATAGGTTCCATCTGAGATATATAGCAGACAAGCATTGCTTCTCTTCTAGATGTGGATCTGGTTTGAACTCCACTTCTGATTTGACCAATCACTTGGTTAGGAGGATGATCTCTTAACCATGTTAGGTCTCGTTCTGTCAGCTGCTGTCTTGGTCTCTCTGGTTCCTCATCTTCAGAGTTTTCATCTTCATTCAACAGAAGGGGGTTTGGTGCAGGTGTAGGAAATGCAGGGTTGTCTGCCACCTCTTCTGTTGGTTCTGGTGTTCTGTCTTCTATGCTGACTTCCTTGAGAATCTCTGTTACCTCTTTAACAGAGATGCTTTCATCAAACTTCACATGTATGGATTCTTCAACATGTAGGGTCCTTCTGTTGAGTACTCTATAGGCTTTACTGGTGTTTGAATAGCCTATAAAGACTCCTTCATCAGCCTTTTCTTGAAATACTTTCAGATGCTCCTTTCCATTGTTGAGAATGTAGCACTTGCATCCAAATACATGAAAGTAGCTGATGTTAGGATTTCTTCCCTTCCAGAGTTCATAAGGGGTCTTCTGGTGATTCTTGTTGATCATGCTTCTGTTCTGAGTGTAGCATGCAGTGTTGATTGCTTCAGCCCAATATCTCATAGACAATCTAGATTCTGCAATCATTGTTCTTGCAGCTTCTTTTAAAGTTCTGTTCCTTCTTTCTGCTACGCCATTCTGTTGAGGGGTTCTGGCGGCAGAAAGTTGATGAAAAGTTCCATTCTGATCACAGAAGTCCTTTATGACCTGGTTGACAAATTCAGTTCCTCTGTCTGATCTGATTGTCTTCACTTTCAAGTTCTTCTCAGTCTGAAGTTGCTTTAACAGAGATGGCAACTTCTGAAGAGTTTCATTTTTCTTTGATAGAAAAACAGTCCATGTATATCTGGAATAGTCATCAACCATGACTAAGGTATATTTCTTGCCACCAACACTTGGAGTCTCAACAGGTCCAAATAAATCCATGTGAATCAGATTTAGAGGGCTTGTAGAAAGATCTCCAGCAATGGGTTTGAAGGAATTCTTCACTTGTTTGCCTTTCTGACATGCACTGCAGAGGGTCTCCTTCTTGTACACAATGTCTGGTAGCCCTTCTACAATGTGTTCTCTGGCCAGTTTGTTGATTGTTTTGAAATTCAAATGGTTGAGCTTTTTGTGCCAGTCCCAGCTTAGTTTTGAATCTCCTTTGGCTATCAGGCAAACTCCATCTTTTGCAGTGTTCCAATCAACTACATAGATGTTCTTCTTTCTTGATGCTGTAAGAACCACTTCCTTTGTTGTCTCATGCTTCACATAGCAGAAGTCCTTTGTGAATTCAACAGTGTAGCCTTTGTCACAGAATTGGCTAGCACTTAGCAAGTTGAACTTAAGTCCTTTGACATATGAGACATCATCAATGATTATCTGGTTCCTGATCAGCTTTCCTCTTCCTTTTGTTTGACCTTCTTTGTCATTACCTCCAAAGGTAACTCTAGGTCCTTTGCATTTCTGGAACTCTGTTAGGCAACTTCTGTCACCTGTCATGTGCCTGGAGCATCCACTATCAATAAACCATTCTTGTTCAGAGATGGCTCCAGCACACAGTTCCTGCAAGATCAAAAGAAAGATTTAGGTACCCAAGCAATGCTGGGTCCTGGGGGGTCATGGAGTCTGGGTAGTTGGTACCATTTTGGTCTCATCAAGTGAAACCTTGGTGGGTGGTACCCATTGTCCACCTGGTAGTTGTAGTAAACTGAAGTGTGATTCACTTTGGGCAGATGCTTGTGAGGGTCATGCTTCCTGTTTACATACTTTTGCATAGCCCTTTTTGTTGGAAAGAAGTCCCATATACTATCAAGAGCAGAGGGACGGTTAACCTTGGGCTTCTGAAGTTGACCAACCAACCTCTTCTGCCTGAAGTTAACTCTCTCTTGATATTTGCCCTTCTGGTGATTATTTCTGGCACGATTGACATGAGGTTGTCTGTCAATGAATGGTCTTTTATTTTTGTTATCTTGAAAACCTTTTCTGTAGTTAGGTTTTCTGCCAGGTTCATTATTTTTCAAAAAGGGTTTCTGTTGAACCTTTATCTTACCCTTTTCTGGTCTGACTTTCTCATGAACAACCTTGGTGCCAGATACACCAGCTTGACAGATGGGGCTAGAAATCAGTGGCTCTATGACCTTATCTGCCTTAGCAACTCTGGTGCTAGGCATTACAGAAGGCTCACCTGATTCTGTTGAGCCATAACCAAGACCAAAACCAGTGCCAATCTGTTGATCAAGCACAATCTTTTCCATGGAAGACTGGGCCTTCTGGTAAGCTTTGTACTTAATCTCGAGAGGCTCTATTTCTCTTATTCTCTTAAGAAGAGAAACATTTTCAGTTTCCAGTTGATCTCTTTCCTTAATTAGAAGATTGATTTTGATCTCAACCTCCTTCTTTAAGTCAAGAATTTCAGCTTTCAACTTACTGTTTTCTTCTGTTACAGAAGAATAAGTGGCTTGTATGGCCTAAAACTCTTCCCAAAATTTTGACATTGAATCAGAATCAAAAGCTAAGCCTACCGAAGAAAAACTAGATTCAGAAGTAGAGGTTACCTCATCATCAGAATGAGCCATGAGGCAAAGGTCTTCTGTCTCAGTATCAAGGCAACAGAAGGCCTCATCAGAATCTGAGTCAGAACTGGATTCTGTTTCTGACAGAGGGTCTTTCTCCAGCTGTTCTGTCACAAGTGCCTTTCTCCTTCTGGAGTTGTCCTCGTACTTCTTCTTTTCTCCATCCTGTCCTTGCTTCTTGGACACTCTAGGATGGGGACAATCAGCCTTGAAGTGACCAGGTTGTCTGCAATTGTAACAGAGAAGCTCTCCACTGCTTTCTGTTGATTTGACCTTCTGGTATGGCTTTCTGTTGAAAGATGGACTCCTTCCATCTTTGGGATTCTTCATAAACTTTTTGAATCTCTTGGCAAAGGCAGCCATATATTCATCAGATAAAAGTACTGAAGGGTCAAAATCATTTACCTTAGATGTGCTGGCAGTGAGGGCTGTAGTGGTCCTCTCTTCTGGTACATCTTCCTTTTCTTCAATCATTTCAAACTCATGAGCTTTGAGATCTGAAATGAGCTTATCAGTGGGATAAGTCTTTACATCCTTGCTGGCTTGGACAGCAACTACCTTCATTTTCCATGCTGAGGGTAGTCCCCTCAACACCTTCAGGTTGATCTCCTTGGTGGTGAGATCCTTGCCAAGCTCAGAGATCTCTCCAGTGAGAGTGAGGAGCCTGTCATACATCTTGGAGATGCTTTCACCAGGGAGAAGTTTGAAGTCATCAAACTTCTTGTTGGCTATGGTTAGTTTGTTGTCCTTCTCTTGCTCATCAACAGCTCCAATGAGCTCAAGAGTATCCCAAATTTCCTTAGCAGTCTTGCACTTCTTGATTCTGTTGAAGTACCTATCATCAATGGACTTGTAGAGGATGTCCTTGGCAATATTGTCTAGGTTGTACTTTCTCCTCTCTTCAGTGGTCCATTCTGACTTGGCTTTACTGATCATCTGGGGTCTGGTGTTGTCTATGGCATGTTCAGGATTGACCTTCTGGAAGCTTGTGAAGGGGCCAATATCTAGAACTTCCCACATCTCATCATGTAGAGCACAGAGATGTGATTTCATCCGGATCCTCCAGTCATCAAACTTAAGATCTGAAAACATAAGATTCTTGGACAAGGAGTGATCCATTATATCAGATAGAAATGAGGTCAAACAGAAAAACAAGTGGATCTTTGTTCAGCAAATAACCTAAGAGATTATTAGAACAAGGAGGCTCTGATACCACTTGTTGGTCCCGGTTGTACTGGATACAGTCTAGAGGGGGGGGGTGAATAGACTGTATTGGTTTTTAGCTTTTTAAACTAAGTACCAGATTTACAGAATAGCCTGTTCTGTTGAAAGAACAGACTGGCAGCGAATGGGGTTCTGGTAGGGAGTTCTGTTAGCCTCAGAGAAGCAAAGGCAGTAGGCCTTCTGTTAACTCGTAGAACAAGTTCTGCTGAACACAGATACCAAGTCCAAGGAGTTATACAGTTCTAACTAAGTGCAAGTATTAAAAGCAGTAAGTAAACGACACCAGGGATTTTTATAGTGGTTCAAGGAACAAATCGTTCCTCTAATCCACTGTTCCACTAAGCTGTAAAAACTGCCGTTTACAAAGCCTTAGTCCTAGTACTTAAGAAGCACTCCACGTCTTCTTCAAGCCTAGATGTGTCCTGGGATGCACTGCCTGGCTTCCTTTAACACTGGTCCTTTCACTGAGTTTCCTTGAAGTATCACCACTTCACTACTCCAGTTACTTGGACGTCCTTCTTGTAGCAAGAAGAGTTTCTGTTGAAACAGGGGTTCCTCCAACTAGCTTCGTTACAAAGGATTTGTATGTGATGAGCTTGAAGAGTTGAAGAACACTTGGAACTTTGCTTGAGTTGGAAAAAGTATTTTTCCAACTTCTGCCTTCTCTTGTAGAAGATAATGAGTTTGAATCTTAAGGAGGCTTTTTGCTTTTCAGAGTTTGAATATCTTGCTTGTAGCAATGGTTAGCAAAAGTTGTCTTGGCAAAGTTATCCGGTTGTTCTTCATAGTGTATCTTTTATACTGAGTTTGTCTTCCCGTTGGAGGAGTAGGAGGACAACTGCATTTAATGCGCGATCAGTTGACTTGACTAGTAGAGCCCGATAAAGTTGGCGGGTTACTATTTTGGGATAAAGTATTCCTGACATTGCGGCCAATCATCTGCAATTACTCTACGTAGCATGGGGTGCATTAAATGAGCATTTAATGCATACACTGTAGCTTTTCCGTTTCATACTCCTAGCCGTTGAAGGAATCTTTTAGTTGACTTCCCGGTTCTGAGAAATTCTTCTAAGTGTCAGACTTTCTGGCGTCTTTGTCTGAGAGTAGAACAGAGGAGGTCTGGAGCACTTCTGTTGGGAGTATCCAACAGAGACCCAGAAGGGTTTCTGTCAGAGTCAAGACTAACAGAGATCCTGAGGACTTCTGTTCTGGAGCAGAGAACCAAAGGTCCTCTGTTTCAATAATGCCTTAAGAGGCACTTCTGCTCTTGAAGTCCTTCTGCTCTTGAAGCCCTTCTGCTCTTGAAGGTGTTCTGTCAAGTCGATTACTTCTAAGAACTTTACAAAGGAGAATTCTAATACATAATTTCTAAAGGGGGTACTCTAAAGTCCTAATTAATCTAGCATCATCAAAATCTAATTACAATTATTCCTTACAGAATTGGCTAGCACTAAGCAGGTTGAATTTCAGGCCTTTGACATAAGAGACATCTTCAATGATTATCTGGTTTCTGATCAGCTTCCCTTTTCCTTTAGTTTGGCCATCTTTGTCATTACCACCAAAGGTAACTCTGGGCCCTTTGATTTTCTGGAACTTTGTAAGGCAACTCTTGTTACCTGTCATGTGCCTGGAGCATCCACTATCAATGTACCAATCTTGTTCAGAGATAGCTCCAACACACAGTTCCTCATCATCAGATTGACCCATAAGGCATAGGTCTTCAGTCTCTGTATCCAGGCAACAGAATGCCTCATCGGATTCTGATTCTGAGCTGGACTCTGTCTCAGAGAGGGGGTCCTTCTCTGGTTGTTCAGTGATGAGTGCCTTCCTTCTTCTGTGCTCATACTTCTTCTCTCCTTCCTGGCCTTGCCTTTTGGAGACTATAGGATGTGGACAGTTGACTTTGAAGTGACCTGGTTGTCTGCAGTTGTAGCATAGAAGCTCTCCACTACTTTCTGATGCTTTGGGTTTCTGGTGCGGCTTTCTGCTTGAGGATGGACTTCTGCCGTCCTTTGGCTTCAAGAATTTCCTGAACTTCCTGGCAAAAGCAGCCATATATTCGTCAGTTAAAAGGATAGAAGGGTCAAAGTTATTTACCTGAGATGTGCTGGCTGTGAGGGCAGCAGTTGTTCTGTCCTCAACTTCTTCTTTCTCTTCTTCATTCATCTCGAACTCAAAAGATTTGAGATCAGAGATGAGCTTCTCTGTGCTGTAGGTTCTGAGATCTTTGCTATCTCTCATGGCAGTGACCTTCATCTTCCAGGGTGAAGGTAAGCCTCTGAGAACCTTCAGATTGATCTCCTTGGGAGTGAGCTCCTTCCCAAGTTCTGATATCTCAGCAGTGAGTGTGAGAAGGCGTGCATACATCTCAGCTATGCACTCTTTGGGTAGAAGTTTGAAGTCTTCAAACTTCTTCATGACAATGGTCTGTTTGTTGTCTTTTTCCTGCTCATCACCAGCTCCTATCAGGGTGAGTGTATCCCAGATTTCCTTGGTAGAGGTGCACTTCTTGATTCTTGTGAAGTATTTGTCGTCTATGGACTTGTAGAGGATGTCCTTGGCAATGTTATCAAGGTTGTACTTCCTCCTTTCTTCATTGGACCACTCATGTCGCAGTTTGGTGATCATCTGAGGTAGACCACCACCAGCAATGTATTCAGGATTGATCTTAGTAAACTCTGTGAAAGGACCAGCATCAAGGACTTCCCACATTTCATCATGGAGTGCGCAGAGGTGAGCTTTCATGCAAATCCTCCGGTCATCAAACTTTGTCACTGAGAACATAAGATTTTTTGAAAGAGTGTTATCCATAATATGAGATTAAGGAGGCTAAAACAAGTGGATCTCTTGTTTAGTAAGTAACCTAAAAGATTACAAGAACAAGGAGGCTCTGATACCACTTGTTGGTCCCGTTTGTAATGAGAACAGTCTAGAGGGGGGGTGAATAGACTGTTCAGGAATTTAAACATTTCTCTAAGTCACAACTGACTTATCAGAGATGGTCAAAATCTGGTGACAGAGAAGGTCAAGTTCTTATGCCAGAACTGGACCTGGCAGCGGATTAGATTCTGTCCGGGTAGCCTCAGACAACACTAAGGCAAATGCCTTTCTGATAACTCTTGAGGAAGATCTGCTGAACACAGAGTCCAACCTTTTGAGTTATGCAGTCAAGTTCTTAAGTGCAGAAAAGAAATAAGTAAAGTAAGTGACACCGGGGATTTTTATAGTGGTTCAAGGAACGACTTGTTCCTCTAGTCCACTGTTCCACTAAGCTTGCAAAAACAACAGTTTACAACGCCTTAGTCCCTAGAACTTAATAAGCTCTCCACGTCTTCTTCAAGCCTAGTTGCCACCCGGGATGCAGTCCTGCTTTCTGATGGTTGGTCTCGTTTCACTGAGTCTCTTGGAAGTATCACCACTTCACTTACTCCAGTTAGTTTGAGACGCCGCTTCTTTTTCAAGAAGTATTTGAATCAAGATCAGTTTTCTCCAACGTTGCTTCTTCACAAAGGATGTGTAGATGAAGTTTTCGAAGTGTTGAAGAACTGAGGAACTTTGCAACTTGCTAGTTGGATGGGGAATAAGAAAGTATATCTTCCAACTTGAGCTTTTCTTGTTGAGGTGAGTAAGTCTGTTATCTCAAGAAAGCTTGGAGGTATTTGATTTAGAGTAGAATGATCTGAGCAAGTTCGTCTGGCAAACGTTGTAGCAAAGTTATCCTAGTAGTTCTTCAGAGTGTATCTTATATACTGGGAGCAGTCTTCCCGTTGGAGCAGACTTAGATACTCGCATGGTCAATCATCAGCTTTAAATATATCTTCGTACATACAACATTAATTGAGCATTGAATGCGTGTACAGTATCATGTTCCCGTTGAAAGGTTCGTAGCCGTTAGGGGATTTCCCGTTAGTTTAACGACCGTTGGTAAGTGTTTTCGAGTTCTGCAAGGTGTGAGCTTGTCTGATGAGGTTTTCTGATCAGAACTCTGATGGCAGCTTCTGATGCCAACTCTGGTATCCAACTCTGATGGCTTCTCTGGAGAGCAACTCTGGGAGCAACTCTGGTAGAAGTTCTGATAAGGAAGACCAAAAGGGTTTCTGGCATGTCGACTATTCTAGTACATACAAAGACAAATTCTAATACAAAAGTTCTATTGGGGTACTTTCAAATACTAATCAACCTATCATCTTCAAAATCTAATTACATTTATTCCTTACAACATGGACATGTGAAAATCCAAGATTGCAAACCAAACAAAGGCACAACTCCACGCTACTGCAAAAATGGCAAGGAATCGATCATGCCCGATCCTAAACAAGGATGGCTATGCAGCCTCTGCTGGGAACACTGCTAATACTTAACAAACATGTGCTAAGCTCAAAACGGTAGGAGGAAAGGCCATTTATGGCCCACCCCCATTTAACAAAACCTGTGCAGCATACAAACAGATATGCAAAGTACAGCAAACATAAGAAATATAGGAAAATGCGCTCCATACACAAAACACATACCAAAATTTGTTTAGGTGTTTACAACAAAGAAGGATAAGCAGCCAGATAAGCAGAAAGATTAAGGGGAGGGGAGTCTACTCCTTTCTCTTCCTCTTCTTCTTTTTCTCCTGCTCCACTTCCTCTCCAGCTTTGGCCCCAGGTGGTTGTTGTTGAGCTGTCAGGGAATATACAACCTGTGGTCCATGAACAAGCTCCGGGTGTTGCATGGTCCTGGGCAGCTTATACTTCTTGTAATCAAAGTCCGGGATAACCTTGGAAAGCTTGCCGTAAATTTCTGCTGCATCTGATACTTCCCATATTCCAGAGATGGCAGCAATTGCTTCCCAAGAAATCCAGGCCCTCTGCGGTAGCCAGCCAGCTCTCCATGTGTCAGCCCATTATGCCATACAGCTAAGAAACAGAGTCAGGAGAAGGAGAATCACCTGAACAGGAGGCATTGAACTCTTCAGCTCCGGAAGCTTTTGCTTTCTCAATTTCGACAGAATGCGCGATCATGATCCTTTCTAGGATCTGGCTACGCTCTTAGACGAAAGCAGCAACAGAATCCTTCATAGCTTGGACCTCCATCTCAAGATGCACAACCCGGATCTCTTTGAGCCCGTCCTGCAACCGGGACTCTCAAAGAGCATCCTCGAGCTCCTCACAGCGCCGTTGCCAACCAACAACATTCTCCCGTAAATGCTCATTTTCCCGAGCCAAACGATGGGCTTCACCAGTCATCTCAGTCAAAGCCCTCTAGAGACCATCATTTTCTGCAACGATGCTCTCGGCAATATCAGTCATTTCCTTGAAGGTAGACTAGTACACCTCGAGCTCCTCCTCAGCGCAGCGAGCCGTGTACTCGGCTTTTTGATCTCTTTCTTCGGAGGCCATAGTGTTGTCCTCAGCTTCAGCTAGGGACTTAACAGCCCTATCGTCCGAATCCTTGAGAGCCTTAAACTGGTGCTGACTCTCTTCCAGCGCGGCCTCGAGTGCAGTTACATGCTGCTCGGCATCCAGAGCTCTCTCGGTAAATTCATCAAGCAGTTCGCTAAACTGCACAGTTTGTTTGAGGGCCCGTTTAGCAGTGGCCTCCATCTCATCTGCGCGTTCTCAGAAATTTTGAGAGCCTTCTTGACCAGGAACCTTATATGGAGGATACCTGCCTCCCTCTTGCAAGCCCGACGGGCACGGTGCTCAGCATCGTCGGCCCTACGGCCAAGCTCATGGCACAAAAAGGAGGTCCGGAAACGGAAAACAATGAAGTGAGACTCCAAAACTCAATAACAATCACGTTGACATAAGGGAAGGAACACCAAACAAGCAAATCTTACCTTAAGAGAGGAATTGGCAGCTTCCAGGGCCACCTCCCTCGTGGTCATCATACCAGACGAGCACTTTGTCGTAGTGTGCCTCAAATTAAATTCACTACTAAGGACTAATACCGTCGTATAGCGTAGTAGAGTTCGTATCCACAGGGAAAAGAGCTTTTCACGTATGTGTAAGCGTAATAAATAAAAGTAAACGGAAGGGGGAATTGGATATTTTGATAATTGAGAAAGCAAATAAAATACTTAAATGAGTGAAATAAAATATCAAAGGTAATTAGTCTTGGTTTTGCTTGTATCCACTTAATGAAATGTTCATCGATCCCGGTTATATATTTAACTATCTTCCTCTCGAATACTCAATCAAGGAGTATATCCAGTTCATCGAGGGTAGTTATTAATAACGAGACGCGTTCATTAATAAAACTTACTAACGAATTAATATAGAACACGTGCCGTATATTTACTCGATAGTAGCAATAAATTCAAGATGAAAACGATTGAAATCGATAACCTCAACACAAACGGGTTATTGGTTTAATCAATATAATTAATTCCCCTTGGATTGTTAACCATGAGACGCATGCATTAATAATCCAAGTTTACTACCGTGAAAAGATCGAACGATTAACAAGCGTATTCGTCGATCGGTTCTAGTAATAATTAATATATGAGACAAAACTAGTTGATCCTTTAAGTAATGCTCAAAATATTAAAATGAAATATGAATAGGAATTAATTAATATTCAAAGAAGAATATTAAAGAAGATATAAATCCTACTATAACTAATGTCAAGATGTTAACTAATTGTCATTTTAGTAACACTCCCCAACATTAATATATAGAAAGAAAATAAATACTACTCTAACTAATGTCGAGATGTTAACTAATTGTCATCTTAGTAACACTCCCCAACATTAATATAGAGATAGTATTAATGGAAAAAATTAATATTCAAGGAAGAAGATTAAAGAAAATAACTCACAACTTACAATTCATTAAGCTTCAAAGTAGCAAAACCAAGATGGAAAGACTACCTAAATTACATGAATAAAGTGTATATGAAAGAGGGGATTAAATTGGTATCTAAAATAGGAATGAAAGAGGTGTTTATATAGGAGAAGTGGGGTGGTTGGGTCTAAGACATAATCTGATTTTCCCATGTTCACTTGTTTTATTTGATCTCTTATGATCTTCGGGTCGAATCATATCCGATTTTTCACACATCTTTGTCCTCCATGAAGCTTCCTCTTGTCTCCAATGCTCCTTCCTTATGCTCCCAAGCTCCTTCCTCTTCTTTTCATCATGTTTTTGCTTACATGTAAAAATATCTTAATATCTTCTCATTCTTCTTTAATTTTAGAAGATAAAGATTACACCGTAATTGTACAAAAGCTAAGTAAACATAATGTAAAACCATTCTAAAATGTGGTATTTATGTACTTCTAAATAGTACGCATCAAATACCCCCATGCTTAATCTTTTACTCATCCTCGAGTAAATTGCAATTCGATTAAGTTCAATGCTTAGGAGTGTCACGTTTCTTATGACATTTAAAATCGGTTTCTTCTCCCAAGGTTTTATCTGTTCATGCTCCCCCATGCTAAGCTTTTTGTGCTAGCCTCCTTTGAATATTTCGAGAAGCTCTTTGAAAACACCCGAACGAGTATGGTTTGTACCCGATCCGGTATCTTGTTGTTTGAACTTACACGCGAAATTTTCTCCTACAAAAATTAAAATTTATCTCGTTTTCTCTCATTTTGCCTAGGAGTCCTTTTCGGGTTTTCATCCTAGCTCCTCATTTTTTCTTCATCTCACTGACAAATGGAGTTAAGTTGGGAATATGGATTTGGGGTGGAGTAGAGGATCGAAGTGTGTACCCGCTCTTTTCAATTTATTCAAGGTAAATGAAAAAACATAAAAGAAAATTAAAAACAAAATTACACAAACACACAGTTAAAAAGTGGGGCCTTTCCCCGGCAACGGCGCCAAATTTGACGAGCACTTTGTCGTAGTGTGCCTCAAATTAAATTCACTACTAAGGGCTAATGCCGTAGTATAGCGTAGTAGAGTTCGTATCCACAGGGAAATGAGCTTTTCGCGTATGTGTAAGCGTAATAAATATAAGTAAACGGAAGGGGAATTGGATATTTTGATAATTGAGAAAGCAAATAAAATACTTAAATGAGTGAAATAAAATATCAAAGGTAATTAGTCTTGGTTTTGCTTTTATCCACTTAATGAAATATTCATCGATCCAGGTTATATCTTTAACTATCTTCCTCTCGAATACTCAATCAAGAAGTATATCCAGTTCATCGTGGGTAGTTATTTATAACGAGACGCGTTCATTAATAAAACTTACTACCGAATTAATATAGAACACACGCCGTATATTTACTCGATAGTAGCAATAAATTCAAGATGAAAACGATTGAAATCGATAACCTCAACACAATCGGTTTATTGGTTTAATCAATATAATTAATTCCCCTTAGATTATTAACTATGAGACGCATGCATTAATAATCCAAGTTTACTACCGTGAAAAGATCGAACGATTAACAAGGGTATTCGTCGATTGATTCTAGTAATAATTAATATATGAGACAAAACTAGTTGATCCTTTAAGTAATGCTCAAAATATTAAAATGAAATACGAATAGGAATTAATTAATATTCAAAGAAGAATATTAAAGAAGATATAAATCCTACTATAACTAATGTCAAGATGTTAACTAATTGTCATTTTAGTAACACTCCCCAACATTAATATAGAGGTAGAAAATAAATACTACTCCAACTAATGTCGAGATGTTAACTAATTGTCATCTTAGTAACACTCCCCAACACTAATATAGAGATAGTATTAATGGAAAAAATTAATATTTAAGGAAGAAGATTAAAGAAAATAACTCACAACTTACAATTCATTAAGCTTCAATGTAGCAAAACCAAGATGGAAAGACTACCTAAATTACAAGAATAAAGTGTATATGAAAGAGGGGATTAAATTGGTATCTAAAATAGGAAGGAAAGAGGTGTTTTTATAGGAGAAGTGAGGTGGTTGGGTCGAAGACATAATCTGATTTTCCCATTTTCACTTGTTTTATTTGATCTCTTATGATCTCCGGGTCGAATCATATCCGATTTTTCACACATCTTTGTCCTCCATGAAGCTTCCTCTTGTCTCCAATGCTCCTTCCTTATGCTCGTTTGGGCGGCTGAATAATGCAAGACAAGGAAATCACCGGGAAATCAGCTCCAACACAAGAAGACAGTGGTTTATAAGTTACTTTCTTGCATAAAAGAGATGGAGGGCAGATATATGTACTTTTACTTTTCAGTTTATGCGTGATAATAATATACATATTATTTGTTTACTTGAGACAAAAATGAACACCAGGAACTATCCAAAGAGTTTGTATGTACATCAAATGGGGTGGACAAAAATGTAGGTTATCCAAAATAGGTTGGATAACCCTATCACCGCCAAAAATACCCTCCCAAGCTCCTTCCTATTCTTTTCATCATGTTTTTGCTTACATGTCAAAATATCTTAATATCTTCTAATTCTTCTTTAATTTTAGAAGATAAAGATTACACCGTAATTGTACAAAAGCTAAGTAAACATAATGTAAAACCATTCTAAAATGTGGTGTTTATGTACTTCTAAATAGTATGCATCAATACCCAAGATCTGGTCATCATTATGTGGCTCGATCAGAGACAGGAAGTCCATCCCAAGGACCCTGCAGCCAACAAAGCTGTGGTCCCCATCCATGCCATAGAAGAACTTCTACACATGGGGATCCCTTTACCTACGACAACTAGGAAACCTAGGGCGACCAGCCCCGGGGCGCCTAGAAGGGCCAACCTCATCAGTACCGGTGGAAGTGCTATTCCCATTGGTGGCTGGATCAGCATCCAGAACAGGCTCCTTTTTAGCCTCACTCTCACTTCCTACCATCACTACCTCTGGTTGGGGGGAGGGGATCGCGGCAGCAGGCTCCTCATTGGTTTGAGGGGCAGCATCAGGGACATCCACATCCATATCAGTTACCCCATCGTCTTCCCAAGTACCAACATCCTCTTGACCGGGAGAAGATTCCTTTGAAAGGGAACTCGAGACGGCACCCTGATTAACATCATGAGGAGAAACAATACCCCCTGCAGATGCATCACCGGAAACAGTTTCACCTGCAGTGGCCTTCACCTCCACAGGGGGCCCACCTGTTGTGGCCCTGACCTCATCAGCAGAGGCAGCCTCCTCACCACCATCAGCTGGGAAATCATCACCCCCTGGCAGGGCAGAGCCTGCGACGTCTTCATCACTTTCCTCAAAAGAGGACGAGGACCCACTGGGGAAAGGCCCGGGCTACTTTACCCCACAAGATGATTTATTCTTCTTCCCAAAGTTCTCTTGGACCTTGTCCAAAAGAGCAAATATGTTCGGGCAACCTGCGAACAACAAATAACTCAACACCAGCAAGACCACAAGACGAGTCACACAAATTACATAACAGGGTGGAAACCACAATGGTAAAAAATATATATACCAGGAGTGGCAGCTCAGGCCTCAGGTTGAGCAGTACTTCAGCTTGGCGGGGAAGTCTCCTCCCCTTGGTCACCTTTCCCCTGGGGAGAAGTAGCTTCATCCTCCTCACCCTCCTCAGAATCTGGAGGCGCAACAACACCAAAATCGGACACGGGACCCTCAATTGCTAGAGTTGATGGGGTCGGAGCTATATCTTCCCCCTCCCTATCATCTACAACGGGCGCAGCAACAGCTGCCACCTCCACGTTATCTAACACAGCAAGGGGTGAAAAGCTAGTACACTTCACACCCTCCCTGATCCTTTTCTCAGTCACGGATTTCCCATTATCATACTGCCCAGGCTTCAGGTACTTCTCAGCGGCATCAGCTTATTCGCTCAGTTCACCGACATTATGCCTCCGAACAAGAACTGGCCCCATCAGCGTGATGGTCTACGTGGAGAAGGGTGACACCACTTGTCGGTCGGTACAAACATAAAAGAACCTACCCTTCCACCCGCGGTATGAGGTAGGAGCATTAATAAACCTGCTCTGCCCACCAACCTGGGCAATCGAAGCATAGCTTTGGTTCCCCTTAGAAGGGTTACGACCAATGTTGAAACGCAAACAGAACAAGTCCACGCTAATGGTAACGTCCAGATGAATAAAACGCAGCAAAAAAGCGGCTATATAGTAGAAGCCATTGGGGGTAAGCTAGCAGGGAAGCAGACCGACCCAGTTCTAGTAATCGACATAGAAGGGATGCAGAGGGAACCTGAGTCCATGTTTAACAGCATCATAGTAAACAACGAAGAACCCCAACGGACAAGAAGAGGGTAGCTCACCCACGTCTGGCCTCATAACAACCACATTGGGCCCGCACAGACGCCTTGCCTCTTCCCATTCCCTATCAGATAGAGAGCAAGGGACCTCGGATTTAATAAAACTGTCCAACGTGAAATACTCACGGGTGTCCTTCAATTTTCTCTTGATGGGCATCGTGGGCCCTTGTTGCGCATTTAGCGGCACAACCTCAAGCGCGGAGGTCGCGTCCTCAAGGTCATCATTCAAGCTAGCCTCCCTCATGGCGGCAGAGTCATCATACCCCAGAGGAAGGTCATTGCTGGCCCTATCTCTAGTATTAGTAGAAGCACTGTGAGAAGACGTCTTTCAAATTATGGAGAAAATCACATACATGCAGATAATAAAAAACCGGAGTTAAGGAATAATAATCCAACCTCTAAACAGAAATTAAACACTCGAATCGACACCAGCGTGTGATTCCGAGTCCAGAGGTACCAACCTCGGCCACAATGGGGGGCTGTAAACCCCCAATTCTCGTAGCACAAGTTTGACGGAAAAACCCTCATTCTGGGTTTTCCGACTAACCTGCAACAAACTGAACGCAGACAAGCAGAGCCCAGAGACTAACCTGATATGGAAAGCCGAAGGAGGAAACTGAAAGCACGGTAGCACTAGCCGCAGAAGAAAAGCTCTGAGATTGCTTGGAAACTCTGAAAGCTCGAACACAAAGAAAGCGCAAAGGAGAAAGGCAAAACTTTCGCCTTTTATACTTCCCCTCAAATCAAACGGGAGGCGTACACGTGGCGCACTATTCACTAACCGCCCAAAAAACTGAAAGGTTTTTCCAAAAGGCGTGCAAAATGCGCAATGATGACGCCGTACAATCACTTCAAAAGCCATGCTTCACATTTAATGCTGAGAAACGGCTATTTATTAAATATGTTGCAAAAGGAATATGTAAAGATTCCTATTTGTACACATCAGTGTTACTACACGCCACATATTCTCCTAAGTCCACCAAGTATTAAAGATAGCTACCTCGTCCCCCCTCAAACTAATACTCTTCTACACTTAGAAAATATTCTAAGTCCACACGAGTGGGGGACTGATAAGTGGGGGACTCGGGAACGAAATCAAAAAACAAGACTACAACGAGCTCAGAACAACGCAACAACCTCGGGGACAGCACCATACAAGTTTGGAAACGCAAAAGGCATGAAGCTCGAGCTCGGACATACTTGCAGCGGGGTGTCGCTTTCCTCTCCGGACTTCATGGCAATGCGGAGTATACTCTTTTTCCTCCGTTAGGATTTTTTCCCACAGGGTTTTTCCTCAGCGGAGTTTTTAAAGAGGTACCGCTTTGTTATGACCATGGAGAGGAGCACCCCTGTCGGGCGCGCAAGCCCAGGAAATTGAAGACTTACTCTCTCACCTCAAGTGTCACTTTCGCTTCGAAGAGTGGGGGACTCATGATGGAGTATATTCACATACACCCCAGAGGTATCACAATCGCCGGCATAGAGCATCACGGATCCACATCGGAGTGAATATAAAGACTAAGTCCACAACTGGAACCGACCCCGACCAACCAGGGTCAGGAACAAGCGCCAGGCAGCAGAATGATCAAAGACCAAGGAGTCATCCGACCCCGACCTCGGCCCCCAAGGTCGAGAAAAATACCAGGCTCAAGAATCGACCAAACTCGGCAAGTTAGGAGCCCGACCTCGAATGCACCGAGCTTGGCACCAAGCCCGACCTCCGACATCACACGTGGTCAACCAAAGTCAAGCAGGAAGCAGTCAACGATCTTAAATATAGAACCTGAGATAAGGTGAATTCCCCCCATGATGAGCCCGAGTCTCCAAGTATTGGCCTCAGTAAGCTCGAGGTCTGACTAAAGCACTGTGGACTTGGACAAATCCGCAAAGGCAAACATCACAGGGAGGCGCTGCTACGTCACCCCCGACAACGGATAACGTTCCAGATTGCACATGCATAACCACACGGGTATTCAGTTGGCAGTATGTTAGAAGTAGCTCCAATCAGCCAGTTGTCCAACACTATCTCTCCAATCACCTTTACACGTGGCTGCTCCCCACCGATTTAGACTGTTAGTTTGTTAGAATAGATTGGACACGTGTCCTCCTCCCATTAGATCAACATCTTTTTACTTGGGCACCAAGTATTGCCTATTCTAGTATAAATATCACCTTCCAACTTGTGGAAAGGGATCGCATTCTCAACTCTCATATTGTTACTTTGTCGGATTATCTACATGTACTTTCCGATTAGTTCTCTCTCTCGTTTTACTTGGATTCCGACCACCCCCTGGTCCGACGATCCATCAAGTTCATTCTCCTATTGCATGTATTGAAGCTCAGACTCAAGCTCAATCTCAAAGCTCAAAGTTCATTCTCGGTTGCAACATCAGGAGTAACAGGAACACAGGTTGGAGGCATATATGTGTGCATGCAGCGACACCGAACAAATTTTGATTTGAAAGTTCATTCTCCGTATATATTGTACTTGAAAAATGATGTTAAGAGACATTTACTATGAATGGCATTCTGTTGGTGTGATTTTTGGCTCTTTGTTCACATCACCCCTGCTCCGTGCAAGAGCGATCTCACCGTTAGGCAAATAAACGGAAAGAGGACTTATCTTCTGTGAATTGTTCAACAATTGTTCGTTTCCAGTCATGTGGAATGACGCGCCAGAGTCTATAAGCCATTGAGTTCCGTGAATTTTACATGAGGTCTTCTCATTCGTATTCTTCTTACTCTGTTCTAAGAAGTCAAGAACTTTCCTCCACTGTTCGGCAGAAAGCTCAAACGCATGCATCCTTTCATCCGAGCGTTCCGATGCTTCTGGTTTTTCCTCGTCGGTCTCCCCAACTGTACAGCGTTAGCATACGCCCGGCCACGCCCTCTTCCGTTGCCACCACGGCTGCGTCCTCGTCCTCGTCCCGGATTGTCGTACCACCATTCCGGGTATTGTCCTATCTTCTTGAAACGGTTTTCAACAACATGGCCATTTTTTTTACAATAACTGCAAATAACCCTCTCTTCCTTTCCAGAAGTCGATCCTCCAGTTCATGTAGCAAAGGCGACCGCTTCAGCTTTTCAGCTCCAATCTGTGTCAAGTTCAAATGCCTTTCTTCCTGCGTAACAATTTGGTACACCTTTGTGAGTCCTGACAGCTCTTCTTGACTAAGAAGATTTGAGCGTAATCATCCGTATGTTTCACGGTCCAATCCCATAAGGAAGTCATGTGTCTTTTCGAGTTCAATTTGCTTCATGAAATGCTTGTTCAATTCACACCTACAACGTCCACATGTGCATTCCGGAATGCTTCGTAGCCCGTCGTAATCATTCCACAGCGCCTTGAGTCGTCCATAATACACCGTAATCGTGTGTCCATTTTGTCGGCAGGATCGGATCGATTCCTTGAGCTCATGAATTCTCATGGAATCGGCTACCTCGAACCGTACCTTCAAGTCATTCCACAATTTGACAGCATCCTCCGTGTATGCAATATTTTTTCGCAACGTCGGATCAATGGCTGTCATCAGCCATTTAAGGGATCAATAGTACTACTCATACCAACAAGATGCATCTCCTTTTAAGGAAGCTCATTAGCCAAGAACTCCAAAGTTAAGCGTGCTTGCATGGGAGTACGTAGTGACGAGCACTTTGTCACGGTGCGTCAAAATAAATTCAATACTAAACACTTATACGTAGTATAGCGTAGTAGAGTTCGTATCCACAGGGAAAGGAATAATTCTCTTTTTATGGTACTTAGTAAATAAAAGGGGGGATTTGGATTGAGTGATTTGATTTAATTAAGAACTAAGATGAACAACCTATATGTGTTTAATTCAAAGATAAAAAGGACTTGGCATTGCTACTTTCCACTTGTTGATATATTTTAGTCGATCATTGTTATATCTATAACTTATTCCCTCTCGAATACTCAATCGGGGAGTATATCCACTTCATCGAGGGTAGTTATTAACAACGACCGTTCATTAATAATCCTTACTATTAATCAAATATAGAACAACATCGTATACCGATTTAATAGTAGCATTTAATCTTTCTAACTTCTTGATGAAATCAATTGAGATTGATAACCTCAACACAAGCGGTTTCGGTTTAACCAACAAAATTAATCCCTCTTAAGTTTATTAACCACGACCGTGCATTAATAAACCGAAGTTACTTACTTGTGAAACCATCAACGATTAACCATCGGTTCGTTGATCGTTTCTAGTAATAATTAATATATGAAACAAAACTAGTTGATCCTTTAAGTAATGTTCAAAATATTAATATGAAATAAGAGTAGGAATTAATTAATATTCAAGGAAGAATATTATTAAAGAAGATGAATCCTACTATAATTAATATCAAGATGTTAACTAATTGTCATCTTAGCAACACTCCCCAATATTAATATAGAGGAAGAAAATACCATTCTAACTAATGTCGAGATGTTAACTAATTGTCATCTTAGCAACACTCCCCAACATTAATATAGAGATGATATTAAGGAAAGAACTATTAATTAATATTCAAGGAAAGAAGTTAAGAAAATAACTCACAAATTTAATAATCAACAAGCTTCAAGAGCAACACCAAGAATGGAAGTTTAGCTCCTCATTTGGATGCTAAACATAGCTAGAAAAATATAAAGAAAGACTATTCTAAACTGAGCTAAAGAGAATGGAAGAAGGGATGATGAAAAGTGAAGGAAAATGGGGTTATTTATAGGTGTTTTCAACACCTAATGCCGGATACCCGGCCGGGTATTTTGACATACCCGACCGGGTATTTACCAAATCAAATATTTTCCCATGTTTTTGTGTCTTATGCACGTTCTTTGGTCCGAAATCACTTCATACCCGACCGGGTATATGGAATACCCGACCGGGTATTTGCTAATTTTGCAGCAGTTTCCTTTGTCACTTCATACCCGGCCGGGTAAAGTCCATACCCGACCGGGTTTTGCACAAAACTCAGGTTTCTTCATCCTTTTTGCTACCAAACCTATCCTAAACTTATAGCCAAACTAACTACAACTTACAACAAACAATAAAATGCTAGAAATACGATTACAATCAAATGCAAACTAACAACTATCAACTTGCACAAAACTAGTAAATAAACATTACAAACAATAATAAAAATGTATACTTAGGCACTAACAACTAGTGCCTATCAAACACCCCCACACTTGAACCTTTACTCGTCTCGAGTAAATTAAAACATGTCCATGAAATTTTCAAAAACCACAAGAGTAGCAGAACAACCATCCAACATTTTTTTTGATTATCTTCTTGCATAAATAGATATTTTTCTCTCATTCTCTCATTTTGCCTAGGAGCCTTTTTCAGGTTTTCATCCTAGCCTCTTTTTTTTTTCTCACAACTCACTCATTTTAGCCACTTTTGCTTAGATTGCCCATTTTTGGGGGGTTTTCAACCTAACTAGCATTTTTTTCTTTTATTGTTTTTTTTTGTTTTTTTTTTGAAGAAAAATAATGCAAGTTACAATGTAAAAAAAAATGAGTACATACCAAATGAGTGCCTCCCCTACACTTTTTTCGAAACACTGTCCCTAGTGTTTGGCACCATGATCGTCGTCGTACCCTCCATAACCACCATCGCCACCAAGACTATGTTCACCTGAGCTAGAAACTCCCAATCGCCCTAATATGGGGGATAAAACCACGTCGGTTGTTGTACTAGGTGGGCATGTTGGAGAAGTACCCTTGGTGGTCGAAGATATGTGTTCTTTTTTGTGCTTTTTTCGTTTTTTTTTGTGAATTCCAAAGTTGAGCTTGGGGGGTTAAGGAATTCGGTTTGTAGGGTATTTGGGAAATTTGGTGGGTTTTGTGTGTGTGGGTTTGGAAAGTAGGGCGAGGAGGAAAAAAATGACATTTTGTTTTGGAGGTTTTGTGGTTGGAGAGGATGATGTGGATAAGAAGAATGTGGGGTTAATTTGGATGTTTTGGTTGAGATTGGAGTGGTTTGAAGTGTGGATGATTGTCAGTGGAGGTTGAGGGTTTGAGTTTGGGAGATTAGGGAAGAGAATGGGTGTTTTGTGGGCTGATTTGGGGCCAAATTGGACTGAAATCCCGATTACCCGGCCGGGTTTTAGTAATACCCGAATGGGTATGCTGTTTTTCGCTTGGCAGTGGCTGTTTTGGCCAAAAACCCGGTCGGGTTTTTGCAATACCCGGTCGGGTATTAGGCTATTTTTTGATTTTTGCAGTTTTTTTTTTTTTTTTTTACCCGGTGGCTGTGTTGCCCGGGTATAATCCTTTTGTGCTGTTACCCGACCGGGTGTGGGATATACCCGGGCGGGTTTTTCCTCCCAGATTTTTTTTTTGTTTTTTTTGAAAGGTGTAAAGATAAAATAAAACAAGTAAACATACCTTTCTTGGGTTGCCTCCCAAGAAGCGCCTTATTTAACGTCGCGGCACGACGCCATCATTGTGTTCAGTCATTCAAACTTGGATCGTGATAGTTTATCTTTTTCACACTTTCACTCCTAGGACGTTCATAGGAGTGCTCAACTTCTCGACTCTTCAATTTGGGAATCTTTCCAGGATCAAATATCCAGATTGTCATTGATTCATGTGGTGGGAGGAAAGGGAAGAAATTATCGTTTACTATGGTCAATGAAAAGTTTTTCGATCCCTCAATTTTGAAGAGGATTTCAGAAATGTCATTGTCCTTTCCAAATTTATGAGTTTCCCTAAAAAATTTTAGAATTGATGGGGGTACCTCAAAAGATGACAAGGATAGATATTTAACCTTGAAGCTCAGATTATCCTCTTCTTTGACCAGTTGGAGCTCCGTGTCTTTTTCTTCCTCTACTTCTTCTGGATTCTGGATCTCCTTTTGCATTTCCTCTTCATTTGTCAATGTGATTGCAAAAGTTTGCTGTTTAGGATCACATTCTAGTTGAGAAGGAGGTTTTTCTGAATCCCTTGCTTCAAGCCTACTCACGACTTCGGCTATTTGACTCATTTGAGTTTCCAAGTTCAAAATGCTAGACTTGGTCTCATTTTGGAATTGCACCATGTTTTGTTGCATGGCGGTCACACTGTTAGTAAGAGCCCGAACCATGTCCTCCGTGGACATATTAGAGTTGGAGAATGGATCATACCTCATGTGAGGTACATCATCAATTTGTGCAAGGTATTCTTCTTGGAGTTTTGGGCAGAAGTCCGTAAGATGCCTGTGAGACATGCAAATGTTGCATGTCTTGGCATCTTGAGCTTTTGAGTTAAAAATAGATTCCTTTATTAGAGAAGTCAAGAAGGAAATTTGACTTTCTAAGGATGAAGTGTTGGTATCCATATACTCATAACTCATGTAAGCTCAGAAAATAGAAGAGCAAGAATTTTTTTTATATATAAATAAATATATTTTTTTTTTTGTTTTTGATTTTTATGAGATAAAATAAAAAGAAAAGTAATTGCCTTTCCCCGGCAACGGCGCCAAATTTGACGAGCACTTTGTCACGGTGCGTCAAAATAAATTCAATACTAAACACTTATACGTAGTATAGCGTAGTAGAGTTCGTATCCACAGGGAAAGGAATAATTCTCTTTTTATGGTACTTAGTAAATAAAAGAGGGGATTTGGATTGAGTGATTTGATTTAATTAAGAACTAAGATGAACAACCTATATGTGTTTAATTCAAAGATAAAAAGGACTTGGCATTGCTACTTTCCACTTGTTGATATATTTTAGTCGATCATTGTTATATCTATAACTTATTCCCTCTCGAATACTCAATCGGGGAGTATATCCACTTCATCGAGGGTAGTTATTAACAACGACCGTTCATTAATAATCCTTACTATTAATCAAATATAGAACAACGTCGTATACCGATTTAATAGTAGCATTTAATCTTTCTAACTTCTTGATGAAATCAATTGAGATTGATAACCTCAACACAAGCGGTTTCGGTTTAACCAACAAAATTAATCCCTCTTAAGTTTATTAACCACGACCGTGCATTAATAAACCGAAGTTACTTACTTGTGAAACCATCAACGATTAACCATCGGTTCGTTGATCGTTTCTAGTAATAATTAATATATGAAACAAAACTAGTTGATCCTTTAAGTAATGTTCAAAATATTAATATGAAATAAGAGTAGGAATTAATTAATATTCAAGGAAGAATATTATTAAAGAAGATGAATCCTACTATAATTAATATCAAGATGTTAACTAATTGTCATCTTAGCAACACTCCCCAATATTAATATAGAGGAAGAAAATACCATTCTAACTAATGTCGAGATGTTAACTAATTGTCATCTTAGCAACACTCCCCAACATTAATATAGAGATGATATTAAGGAAAGAACTATTAATTAATATTCAAGGAAAGAAGTTAAGAAAATAACTCACAACTTTAATAATCAACAAGCTTCAAGAGCAACACCAAGAATGGAAGTTTAGCTCCTCATTTGGAGGCTAAACATAGCTAGAAAAATATAAAGAAAGACTATTCTAAACTGAGCTAAAGAGAATGGAAGAAGGGATGATGAAAAGTGAAGGAAAATGGGGTTATTTATAGGTGTTTTCAACACCTAATGCCGGATACCCGGCCGGGTATTTTGACATACCCGACCGGGTATTTACCAAATCAAATATTTTCCCATGTTTTTGTGTCTTATGCACGTTCTTTGGTCCGAAATCACTTCATACCCGACCGGGTATATGGAATACCCGACCGGGTATTTGCTAATTTTGCAGCAGTTTCCTTTGTCACTTCATACCCGGCCGGGTAAAGTCCATACCCGACCGGGTTTTGCACAAAACTCAGGTTTCTTCATCCTTTTTGCTACCAAACCTATCCTAAACTTATAGCCAAACTAACTACAACTTACAACAAACAATAAAATGCTAGAAATACGATTACAATCAAATGCAAACTAACAACTATAAACTTGCACAAAACTAGTAAATAAACATTACAAACAATAATAAAAATGTATACTTAGGCACTAACAACTAGTGCCTATCACGTAGTCTAGGGATGGGTGACCCCCTGGGACGTTTCTCAGGGCGCGCACGAGTGAGGACAAAGTGCGCAGAAAAGGCTAGTGGCGGTATGTGAGGATAGTACTAGAGTTCCAGAGTGGTCAGAAGTAACTACATCGGGGCCTACGGGGCCAAGGTGTTACAATCCTACCAACATCGAATTGACCGTATACCAGTCTTCGAGGTCTTCCACGCCGCTTTCTGGTCGTTTAATCGTTCCGTCCAGAAAACCGAATTTCCGTTTAGCTCGAAAGGCGTTCTTCATCGCCATCGTCCATTCCCTGAAATTCCCTTCACCCTTCCAGGATAGTCAGAGCTTGATAGATAATACGGCGACGAGGGATCATTAATTTTTCTCCTCCTAGGTTCGCCGGAGTTCGTGTCGTGTGTCGTATTCTGTTGGTGAGCTCGTCCGTTGAATTCAAGATAGGATCATCAGCTGCTCTGATACCAAAATAAGCAGGTATGTGCGCAAAATTGAATTGCATTCATCGAAAGAAGAGTTACAATATATGTACACGAGTACATGCTATTCTCTCGGTTGAAGAGAGTCCTCTAGCTACAAAATTGCTCATCCTTTGGAAAGATAAATACAACATTAAATACAACAAAATAAAATAAGAGGAATAATGATAAAGCTCAGCCGCACATTCTTATGAGTTACGCCCTCATGCATGCAGATGGAAAAATAGGTAACAAATAGCCAAAAATCACACCAATACATTCATTTATCAGAGGGTAAAAACTGACCATGTTACCGTCATAATCACCTAGGCCAGAGGGAGACATATGCATGTTTTTTTATCATTAATCAGAAAGGAATACAATTTATTGTCGTCAGTAAGCTACTACTCCCTCCGTCCCCCTAATATTGGTACGAAAGGGTGTGGTGTGATTTTTAAGAAAAGTAGAATTATGCGGTTGATAATGAGTTGATAAAGTGGAAATAAAGTAAGAATGAATTAGAGTCACACAAATGTTACCAAATATGATATGAGACAATAATAAAGGGACATCCAAAAATGGAAAAATGAGAGAATAATAGGGGGACAGAGGGAGTATTATATATCCTTCTACACAACTCTATTTAATAATCTTATGTTATGTATCAAATTTTTATCATATTGCAATACAGTGTTAGCTAGGGTCAAATAAGGGTTGCTGCAACACAGTTACATGAACATAAGAATACCTTTTAGCCCATTAAGGCTAAAGGGTCAAATAGGTACATGAACTAACTTAAAGTGTTCAATTAGCCCCTTATATAGGAGGTTCTGCCCGACCATAGTTAATTGGGGTGATTCCCGGTAAAATTTTTTGATGAAATTTTTTGAGCATCTTCTTCATTAAGTCTAGTTTACCCATATCAAATTTCAGTTAAATATTAAATCGGGAAGACAGTCAAATGATTTTCCGAAATGTACTGCGCTGTTTAACTGCGCAGTAATCTTCAAAAAATCATTTGACTGCCTTCCCGGTTGAATTTGTAGCTGAAATTTGGTATGAGTAAACTACACTTAATGAAGAAGATGCTTAAAAAGTTTCATCAAAAAATTACACCAGGAACTTTCCCAATTGGCGACAGCCGAGCAGAACCTCCTATATGAGGGGCTAATTGAACACTTTAAGTTAGTTCATGTACCACTCTGGACCTCTAGTACTATCCTCACAAACCACCACTAGCCTTTTCCGCGCACTTTGCCCTCACTCGTGCGCGCCCTGAGAAACTTCTCAGGGGGTCACCCATCCCTAGACTACGTCATGTATATAGACAAATTCCAAAATGCCTTCAATTTTTTGTGTTTCTTTAGAGAATTAAAACTAAAGAGTATGTGAAAATTTTCCTTTCATTTAATAACAATTGATTCATATAAAAGATATAAGTGTGTGGTTCCCTCATTAATTAAGAATTTGATGTGAATTCCAAAATATTGTTGAGATGTCGTCTAAAATTCTCTGTATAGAAGTATTAAATGTTCTACAATATTCTACACTCCATCGGTCATGGCTCCGTCGGCCAGACCTCCGTCGGCCATAGAGAGCTCATAGAGCCCAAGGCTTGGGAGCCAGCCCATATTTTCTCTATAAATACTCCCCTTAGGGGTAGTTGTAGAGGGTTGACAAATATATTGATTGCATATTTATAGCACTTCTCTCTAGCTCTCACTTTTCTCTAAGAGTTAATACTCTATAAGATATTTTCAAGTCTGCATCCTTATATATGTTTTCAGTGTGTGGATAAGTGTACAAGAGTCTTATAAGCTCGTGATCATGGACAAGACAATGATATTTTAAAATGTTTTTTTATTGAGATATTTTCCTCCAACAATATGCTTTATCAATTGCCTAAATCCTTTATATTTTTAAGGACCCTATTGATTCTTGTTCCCTAAATAGTTGTTTTGTGACAACTTTTTTTTTAAATCCTCTCTTCTCGTTGTCTTTAAATTCTTCTTTGTTTCATTTTTTTTTTGCATTTCTTTCGAGTTGCTACTTTACATTTTGCAGCAACACTTTTCTGTACAATATACAGAGTCCACATAATTTTTTTGGGGTAACACCCAATAAATAAACTCAATAAATCATTCGCCAACTCGCTTACAATAATGCAATCGGGCGGAGAATCAAAAGTTTATGAAGTATAAAAGTATTACTTCCTAGGGACAATGAAAAATTATAAGAAAACACACAACCGAGCCTGGTACCATAAGACAGAAGAATAATAAAAACAAGTCGGCTACTACGACATAGTTATTCGAATCTGGATTTTCTGCATCGGTTTCAATTCCTAGGCCATTTTTATCTGGCCTCAAGAAAAGCTGCATCAAGAGAATAAACTAGATTAGAAGATATTGTAACGTGGATTGATTTTGAATTCACCAATACGAGAAACTTAAATGAATAAAATGCATAAATGGTCCTTGAACTATTAAATCTATGATTTTGATCCTTATTTGGGAGAAATATATAAATGGTACTTTAACTATTGGTAATGTTGCATTTTGGTACCTTAACTGATCTTAAATGAATCAAAACAGTACTTTAAGTATATATAAATGTTTCAATTTGAGATCTTATTCAAATTTGAGTTCAAAAAATCAGATGTCGTGACCGGAATTATATGCGTAAAGTCTAATTCACCTTAACATTTTAAAAAAATATAGAAATACATATATAAAAAATTTAAAAAATGTGTGCAAAAAAGATCACTAATTTTTTTTAAGTAGGTTATTCTTGCTTTTGGTTACGCACTTAGTTGCTCAACGCTTTTTTCACTTCATTTTCTTCTTTTTTCTTTTTCTTTGATTTTTTGTTTAACAATTTATTACTTTAATTATATATGAAATTATTACGAAAATTTATAATATAAAATATTATTTATTGTCCCAGTTTTTTTTTCTTTTTCCAACTAACCTTCTAACTTAGGTTTTTTTGTGCATTATAATATATTTAGGTATTAATGTTTTATTTTTCTATTTGTAATTTTAATATGAATATATATTATTAGTTTATAAATATTGTGTGTTATTTACTAACATAAGTTTTTTGTTATAATAAAATTAGTATAGTTTAAAATAAATGTGCGTAAGTAAACATTATAAAAAGAAAAGGATTATTAGCTTATTTTATCCCAAACCATCATCAAATTCACAAATCTATCCTATTCTTTCACCTTTATAAAAAAAGACTCAAACTTCATCTTGTTCAACAATTATGCTTTTTTTTTTTTTCAAAATGGAAGATTTACAATTTTAGTCCTGTAACTTTTGGCTGTTATCGTTATTAGTCCTGTAACTTTAAACACCTGCAAATTTGGTCCTGTAACTAAAAAATCCTTGCAATTTAAGGACTGTTACACCGGAAAGTACACTTTCCGGCAAAAATTCCGACACCGGCATCACCTTTTCCGGCATACTATCGCCGGAAAGTGTACTTTTTAGGGGAAAAGTCCTTAAATCGCAAATATTTATTAGTTACAGGACCAAATTTGCATGTGGCTAAAGTTACGAGATTAATAATGAAAACGGCCAAAAGTTACGAGATGAAAATTGCAAATTTCCCTTTCAAAATTACACATTTTTATCAATACCAATAAACATATAAGCAATACAAGTTTCCCTCTATCTGCTCGTTTTTATTTAGTTCTTTTGTTTGTCTGTATATTTCCGACGTTTCACTGTTCGTTAATTTTATATTGCAACGCTTCCATTTTCACGTTTGCGACATAGGACATAAAGGGTTATTTACTTATTTTCTATTAATTCATGTATGGATGAAGACGTCTGTCTAGGTTAAAATGTATGTCTGTGTTAAGTGATATTTGTATATGAGGATATTTATTTTGCGTGATGAATAAACCGTCTAAATTGAGTAAAGTAATCAATTTAGAATTACTCTTAGATTATATATATAATGTCAATGAGAAATTTCAATTATTAACATAAATCTATTCCATGATCGATTTAGAAAGAATGACAGTGAAAACGTCTTAATACGTAGACATCTGAAGAGTAAGAACTACATATTATTTTCCAGCTTAATGATTGAATGAGTTCTTTACCACTGAATAAATAAATCATGTTTTCAATTAAGTCGTAAGCAAACGCGATTGAATTACTAAATGATTAAGTCGTCTTTCTCATTAAATCTATCTACTAAGTTGAAAGTAAACGGCCTTAGTATAGAATAGACACCTGCATTAAGTTTGCGGCTGATGAGAGGATCCAGAGGCCTTCTCCTTGCGTTTCTCTTTAACACTGTGATACACACAAGAAACGATCGCGGCACCAACTACAACGATGATAACACAGAGAGAAATAATTCCATATAATTCCATGGGTGTACCCGCGCGCCTGACCGGTCGAAGAACTAACAATGGAAGACTCTTAAACTGGCAGTAAAATGTTGATGAAGTCACTGAATGGAAAGTAAGTTCGTGTTGCCATTTAAATAGAGTGAGTTGGTGCCATATATTTTCCAAAATACCCTTGTACTTCGTATATACGATAGGACTCTGTATTTTGTTATAATTGCAAAGATTGAAAACCACAATAATAATGAAAGCTAGTGAATGCAGAAAATAAATGAAAAAAAAAATATGAAAAGGGATATGATCAAGTACAGAAAATATAAAATGTAACTACAACTTATTGCAATGAAATGTTGCAAATGGTAAAATTCTCTCCAAACAAGACCCAGGGCCGGTCGTCTGGCCTTAGGCCAAAAAATATATAGAGACAAAAATAGGTCCAATTTTTTTTATCCATATATAATGTGAGTAGGCTTCTTTTTTATTTTTAAGTTCAATTAATTAGGTCTAATGAAAAAAATAGAACATAACTAAAATGTCTTAAACGAAGTCAAGTTTAAAAACCGAATATACATTAATTTTAAGTAGGACCAATTGTAGTTTTTAAATTAAAGCAACACATTGAATCAATAAAAGACACATCTCTTTAGCTTTTAATGTTTTTTATTCCTTTATTTTAAGTGAATATTGTTGATTTTGCTTCACATTGTTATGCGAGAAACAATTTAAGTAATATTTTTTCATTTTATGTAGTACTTGTGTTGTTACGTTTGCCCAAATATGTAATTTAAATAACATTTGCCCAAATATGTAATTTAAGTAACAGTAAAGTGAGTTTGGCTTTTATTTTATGACATCTATTAGATTTTTTGTTATAATTCATATTTTAAATATGTATAGTTTATGATATATCTTGTGTATAAGTTCAATATAGTATATCTCGCCCATAGGCCCGGAAATAGGCATGACCGGCCCCGAGAAAACCATATTGAAACTAATAATATTTGTTGCAATAATGTGTCCGTGTAATATATGGATAAACACACACACAAATATTCAGATCCATAATAAATATTACTATCTATAATATATGGATATTATATAGATTATGATGAAGTTGACTAAAGACGGAGTATTTTGACAGTTAAGTTGCATACAAATTTTAAAAAAAATCTATACATGTGATGTATGTGTTGACGTAGTAAAAACGTCACCATGAATTTGAAAACAAAAATCTTTCTATGCGTTTCTTTTACGTAGTATATTATTTCTAATGCCATAAAATGATTGTAATACAAAAGTTATCTTAATTGAAAGTGTCCAACATTAAGACTTGAGAGCAATCTATCTTACATCTAATTTGAAATTATTTTTTGACATAAGGCCGATCCTTTATATTGGGGTCGTTTTCACAAATAGACTAAAAAATGAAAGTAATAGACCTTTTTATGTATATTACTAAATAATAAAGAGCTTAAAGACCAAAAAGTGACTTTACAAGAACATGGAAGCGGTTGTCTCCCTAGGCTCTTAGGGTTAGTTTGCGCAGCTTTCGTTTCACACCGCCGAATCTCATTCAAGGCGGCGTGTCTTTTCTTTGTTTGCTGGTAGCTTGTGCAGATTTGTGGGTTTGGACTACAGACGTTGAGCAGATATAATTGGCGCTAGTTTTCTTTGTCGAACCTATTCATCGGCGCTATTTGACAGGTGTGGATAAAATGGAGATGGAAGACATCGATAAAAAGTACAAAGAGATGGCCATCGGGGAACAAGAGGAGGAGAGTTTTTGAGGAGGATGCTACCGAGGAAGAGGGAAGTTTGGCTAACCAGGAAATCTACCCAGTGGTGGGAACGGTTCTCACGGACAAGATGGTGAAATTTCCGGTGCTCAGGGATCTCATGGCTTCAATATGGAGACCGGGTAAAGCTATTTCCATCAAAGAAATTGGAGAAAAAAGGTACATGTTCCCTCTCTATCATGCTATCGATATGGAACATGTTATATATTCGTGGTAGACCATTGATTTTCGAGCAGAACCTATTGATTCTGAGGGCGCTTAGTCCAGGTGATGTGCCGCTGCAGGTCCCTCTAAACGAGGCAGAGTTTTGGGTGCAGGTACATAATGTACCGTATGGTTTTATGAACATTGGGACAGCGCGGAGAATAGGGAATTCCATTGGAAAATTTATTAGTTTTGACGAAAACCAACTCGAGGAAAAGTGGAGATCCTATATGAGAATTAGAGTTAATATGGATGTAGGGAAACCGTTCAAAGTTGGCACGACTCTCACGAAGGGGCCGGGCACGGGACACTGGGTTGATTTTAAGTATGAGAAATTGCCTAGCTTTTGTTTTGTCAGTGGTATCATAAGGCACGCTGATAGGTATTGTCCCCTGGTCTACGAACATAAGAGCGGGGAACTAGCTAAGCCCTATGGCGTAGGTCTTCGTGCGGGGGGAGGGGGTAAAGCTCGCTCAATGAGCGGGAATAAATGGATAGTGCCCGAAGGATCGGTGGGCGGTCGTGGAGGGTTTCAGAGTGCGGGAATTGGAAGGATTGGGACAGGAAGGCAGAGCTGTGTTCTCATAGTGGCGGGAGATAACACGATCTGCAATGAGGAGGAGGAAACATCAGTTGAGAAGGAAATCACTGGCAAGCAGAAACGCAAGAGGACATGGGAGGAGGAAAAGGACGAGGAAGTAAGGGGAGACAAAATGGCACTTGATGTCCCAAAAAATGGAGATGGGGCGGGTCCAGGCTATTCGACCCGCCGAGAGATGGGAAGATGGACCTAGCTTTTAAGGCTCGGGGAAAGCTCCTTGGAGTGCTGAGGAACCTACCCCATTTTATTGTATCAATTTTGCAATCAACGATTCGACCATGCAAACTCGAAATCATTTTCTTTGGATAAATAAACAGATTACTCGATTGATTTCCGCATTGATCATGTTATATATCATAACTCGGACATCCATTTCAAATGCATATCCTATTTTTGCACAGCAGAGTTATGAAAATCCACGAGAAGTAACTGGCCGTATTGTATGTGCCAATTGCCATTTAGCTAATAAGCCCGTGAAGGTTGAGGTACCGCAAGTGGTACTTCCAGATACTGTATTTGAAGCAGTAGTGCAAATTCCTTATGATATGCAACTTAAACAAGTTCTTTCCAATGGTAAAAAAGGGGGGTTGAATGTGGGGGCTGTTCTTATTTTACCGGATGGTTTTGAATTAGCCCCTAAAGATCAGCTTTCTCCCGAGATGAAAGAAAAAATAGGCAATTTGTCTTTTCAGAGCTATAGACCCCCGAAAAAAAATTGTTGTGGTGGGCCCTGTTCCTGGTCAAAAATATAGTAAAATAACCTTTCCCATTCTATCTCCCGATCCTGCTACTAATAAAGATGCTCATTTCTTAAAATATCCTATATATGTGGGTGGAAACAGGGGAAGAGGCCAAATTTATCCCGACGATAGCAAGAGTAACAATACTGTTTATAATGCCACAGCAACAGGTAGAGTTAGCAAAATAATAAGAAAAGAAAAAGGGGGTTATGAGCTAACCATAACGGATCCATTGGATAGTCGTCAAGTGATTTATATTATCCCTCCTGGACCAGAACTTGTTGTTTCAGAAGGGGAAGATATCAAATTTGATCAACCATTAACGAATAATCCTAATGTGGGGGATTCAGTCAGGGAGACGCAGAAATAGTACTTCGAGATCCATTATGTGTCCAAGGACTTTTGTTATTTTTGGCGTCTGTTCTTGTGGCACAAATATTTTTGGTTCTGAAAAAAAACAGTTTGAAAAAGTTCAATTGTCCGAAATGAATTTATAGACTTGTAGCATTAGCAATCTAAAAAGAGGCGATTCAGTGTTATCCATAATATATAATTAAATTGAAGTCAAATTCTCAAAAACCTTTAATATCTTTATACTATTATATACTATTATACTATATTTGCCAAATTTTATACTAATTGCTGGGAATTTCCGGTCATAGATCATAGTATGTCTAGTTTTACTTTTATACTTTAAAGAAGATTTTTGGCATAACTCTCTATTTCATAGTTTTCTATTTCAAATTAAAGTAAATTAGAATAGATTTTGCGTCTTCCTCTTTTTACTTTATCAATACAGGAAAAAAGAGAAAGTAAGGGGGTATATATAATATTGGTTCAAGATTTAGAGTATTGGTTTCTAGTTTTGAGGTGTATTTTTCTACCTCATTTTGAAAATGAAGAAAAAAGATTTTATATATTCTATTATTATAATTATCTAATAATAGAATATATAAAATGAAATGATCGAACTTAAGATCTATATTTTTTATAGCATCCTAGCACTTTATTCTTTGTACTTAAAGTACTCAAATGAAAATATCAATCTATACGGTAATAGAGACCAGGCCTTCTGAATAAATCACTGAGATTTATAGAATTTTTTTTTTATTTTGTGAATAAAAGAGTCTTCAGAACTCAACGTGATTTGCTTTTAAATCAGGTTGAGTTCTGAAGACACTTTTATATATACCTCGAACTTAATTGATCCAATTACTATAGGGATGAACCCAATCCAGAATATGAACCATAAAAGAAAATACCTATTAAACCTATTACAACAATACCTGTTAGAGTACCTATTATCCAAAGAGGAATCCTTCCAGTAGTATCGGTCATTGATCCCACTTACCTCCCACACTTCATAACGTGGTCATGCTAGAGACATAAATAGTCATGGATAATTATAATATGAGATCCTTCCGATTGGACTAAGAGAATGCCTATCGCTTTGAGGTATTCTCTTTTATTAATCCTAATTGATGAAATAATTTGAAAATAAAACAGCAAGTACAAAAATAAGTAATAATCCCCAATACAGACTGGTACGATTTAATTCAACGTTTTGTTCATTTGGATTTGATTGTGTCATAGCTCTATAATCCGGAGTAATTTGATCATTCAATTTATCGTTGAATAAACTGCATTGCGGAAATTGAGCCAAAAAAAAGACAGTAGGTACAGTGAGGCCATGAACAGCTAACCATCGTACTGTAAAAATTGGATAGGTTCGATCTATAGTCATTGGGACCTCCTACGAAAACGATCTAGGAAATTAATAGAGTTGTTCAAAAGGATCAAAATGGCCGATTATTAATGGAATTCCTTGCCGGTTCTCTGTGAAGTACTCGTTTGGCCGTGGACTTCCAAACACATCGTAAGCTAAACCGGTGCTGACGAATAACCAGCCCGCAATGAATAGACAGGGTATAGTAATGCTATGAATGACCCAATATCGAATACTAGTAATAGTGCAGGACGACTCAATCTTTCTTCAACATGGGAGCAAGTTAGAATCTGAGGACCCTACTTCCATCTCTAAACTGATTTTAAATCAACAAATCCAGACGATAGGATCCGATAATGAACATGGGAGCAAGTTAGAATTTTGGAAACAATTCCAGATGCCACCAATCCATGCTTACTCGTGTGCCTCAGACGATTTTGATCATTCAGACGACTCCAACTTCACAGATGATTTCTTGGGACATGCTACTGAAACCGATCGTCGTCCTCCTATCTCATACCCAGAAGGAAAAGTGTAGCAAATTTTTAAATACATCCCAACAATAAAAAGTGTAAAAAAATTTATAATACGGAGGGAGTATGTAACGGAACCTATATATGAAACTAAATGTTTATGGAGGCCATCAGTGGCGGATCCAGGATATTTTATTATTGGGGGAAAAATTAAATAAACTATCAATCACAATTCAGAGCGAATACTATTGCATACTACCTCTGTATCAAAAAGTGTTCCAATAGGCTTTTCACGAAGACGAGATAATTTATAAGTTCACTGTATAGTTTTTGAAAAAACAGGAGATTTTTTTGTTTGTACTATAACAGTACTGTTTACTTTATTAGAGTGTATTGTAGCTACTTTTGAGGTGAATTTCTTTCATAAAATGAAAATGAGACACTTATTTTTATACGGTTCAAAAGGGAAAGTGAGATGCTTATTGTGATACAGATATGATGAGGTATAATACTACCCATTTTATTCATTTTGATGAATAGTTTATATTTTTAATAGAAAAAACAAAAATTGTCATATTTGAGTACATAATCATGTTTTTATTCACAGTTTGAATGATTTTTCGAAACTAATCTAATACAAAATAATTATATTTTTATTTATTTACTATTCTATTTTATACTCCGTAATTAACTACTATAGCTCTTGCGTGAGTGTACTGAATGGAAACAATATTGTGATCGATAATCATCAGTTTGTATATTATTATAATAAAAAAACACATTATATTATATTACTTAGGGTGCAACTAATGAAAAGATAAATTAAATCCATTAATTTCTATTAGTTTCTATGGAGTACCACTTCATCCTTTCATCTGTTTTATATTTTCTATGTTATTGATTTTTTTATATTTTTTTATCTTATATTGTTATCTTATCATTTTTAAAGTTTATCTTCTCTATATCTTTATCTTATCTTTTTACCATATTTGTTATATTTTATCTCTTATTTTCTAATCTCTTTTTATCCTATTTATCTCGAATTTCCTATGTGGATTCATGTTAGTCAATGCCAAACACTTTAGGAACTAAGGTTTTAATGTTATTTTTGTTGTTTAAAAATAAACATAACTATTTATCTAACTCTCGATCATGGTTTAATTTCAATTTCAAATTTTTTAAGAAAAAATCATTAGTACATTTTTTAGATACCATGTATTGTTCAATAAATTCTCAGTGTTCCATCGTTTTTCTATTTAACTAAAGTCTATATTATAATGGGTGTACTACCTTTTTGTTGGGGGCACACTGTTTATTTCATTGGGGACATTGATTTATTTATGGCTAAACTATTTATAATTTTAGCAATAATATTCCAAATTTATTGGGGGCACTTGCCCCCACTATACTATATGTGTATCCGCCCCTGGAGGTAATCATTAAGGCAGTTATTGGGGTAACAGATAAAACAGTTATTGGGGTAACAGACTAACAGTACACTTTGTAAGTTACTTAACTTTTCTAGATTAATAATTATTATAATAAGCTATTATTGAATCGAAACCTATATATTAAACAGACTTAGAGGACATTTGGTAACACTGAAATTGACTGAAGTTGTGGTTGAAGTGACTGTATTGGGTAATTCTGATGATTTATGAAAAAAATGTGTTTAAAATATTTATTATTAATAAAAATAATTATTATATGAAAATAGATCAAATGATCCTCTATAGTAACTTAAATCAATTCAGTTAGAAAAGTAACTCAACCTTACCTTTTCTTATTATTACACAATTCTGCGCGCGAAATAAAAAGTTATTTGTTTGGTAAAAAAACCGTCTGATAAGCCTGATAAGTCAGAAAAAATGTCACCAAACGGGTTCTTAATAAATAAACGGAAATAGTAATAAAGGTAATAAAGTTATTAGACTTTGAAAATGAGAAAATAGTGGCGTGACTAATAATAGATAATATAGTGACGCATGACAATAGTAAATAGTAAACACATGACAATGTTTCCCAACATTTATCGCATTGATTTTTGTGGTTTGTCTACCGGCTAAATAAATGAACGTTTAATAGTAATGGAAAATTAATAGAGTCCTTAATTAATGTTTAGTGGTAATTGATTCAATGAATGACACGTGGCTATGAGTTTATAATAATAGTGACATGTGTCAATATGTATTTTCAATGTGACTCTCAATTACATAATATTTCCTCCGTTCTTAAATAAATGCAACACTTTCATTTTTCGGCAGTTTCATATTAATTGCAACCTTTCTCTTTTAAGAAATAAATAATAGCCAAATGACTTATGTATCCTCACTTGATTCTAAACCCAACCGATCACCACTCATGAGGTCATCTCTTAATTTTGCCTAGAGATGGCAATTGTGACCGAACCGATGGATACCCGCACCGAACCGTCCTAATCAAAATGGGGAAAACCGCATTGACCGGGTAACGGGTACGGGGCGGGGAATCCCCGTTTTCTTTTTACGGGTAATGGGGCGGTTACGGTTTTATACATGCCCACCCCATTACCCGCCCCGTACCCGCCCCGTTTAATTGTAGATATATTTTTATTATATTTTTATCTATTATTTATCTAACAACTATTAAAAGATGAGATTTTTTCTTTCCATTGTGTATATATAGATAATAGATGTACTAACTATAATGTATGAACGAAAGTTCATAATAGATTTTAATAGTCTTGTTTGATTATTACCATATTTTTGTGATTAATTATTTTTTAGATCAAGTATTTTTAGGATCAAATTAATTTAAGTTGCTTGATTTCTCGTCTTGTATGTATACAAATCTTTAAATTGGCATCTGAAGTGTAGAGTCGTCTAGGCGATGTCATTTTTCGCCGTTGAAAATATTATTTTTATATCAAAATTTAATGACTCAAGTAATAAAGTGGTTACCCGCGGTTACCCGAAGTTTTACCCGTTACCCGTTGGGGCGGTTATGGTTTGGGTAAAAATTACCCGTTGGGTAATGGGGCGGTTACGGGGCGGGGAAATTACCCAACGGGGCGGTTACGGTTATATGCAAAACCGTCCCCGATCCGCCCCGTTGCCATCCCTAATTTTGCCGCATCCCCACCCACCCACCCACATACGGAGTAGTCTACTTTATTTCGTCCGGAGGTGGAATCTCCCACTCCAGGAGTCCCCCATACCTCGACCCGACAGGATTTTTGGGAGGATGTTAATCACGGTGACTCAGTCGATCCAATGATGGTAAGCCTTTTTCCCGTGCGCACCAGAGGTTCAGCCTTATTTCAGGTTCTGTGACCTCCACACGGCCGCTGCGGGTTTCGAACCTTTGTCACTTAATCCAAATTTCTCATCACTGAACCAACGGGTAACGGGTAAAACTTCGGGTAACCGCGGGTAACCACTTTATTACTTGAGTCATTAAATTTTGATATAAAAATAATATTTTAAAAGGCGAAGAATGACATCGCCTAGACGACTCTACACTTCAGCCTTCTCATATCTTCCACATCAGTCCACATAAGGAGTAGTCTACTTTATTCATTCAGCCTTCTCATATCTTCCACATCAGTCCATCGTCGATTTCTTCTACCATCTCTCCGATTGCTTTCCCGACCTACTTCATCTTTGATTTATTTCTCCAATTTCTCAATTAATTTTCTCGAGATGGAAGATGTGGACAGCAGCGATATTGATTTTTCACCACTTACTACTCTCGAGCTACAACCCAGATACTCGTAAGTCTTCTCCTTATGTCACCGGTGATTTCCTCTCAAGATCCGAATGGAGGCAACACAAATTCATTGTTCTGGATACTTCTCGAAGATCGAAATTACCAATTTTACATAAAAGGGATTACGTACGGCTGAAAATTGTTGATCAAGTTGGAATCTCCTCCACGATCAGCCACTGTCAAGTTCTCACGCATTAGATGAGTTCAAAGAGAAGAAGCATGTTATGTTTATCAGGAATGGAATTAAAAAATCGTAGGTAGCTAGAGTAGCCTGACCTACAGTGCAGGCTATTAAATAGTGCATCACTTTTTATGTACCCGGTTATTCAAGCTAAGGGGTGATTTCTCAATTTACGGGAATACATTACATGAGTGGCCAAAATACGGGATCTTTTTTACTTTTTCTGAAAATACGGGAAACGTGTGTTCACCTTGGAAAAGCTAAAAAACGAATTCCAGGAATCCGAAATTTGATTTTTATTTTTTTTTAAATGCTACTTACGTACGTCTTAGTTGACTAAGTTGAGTAGGTTTTTTTAAAAGGATTTCTTAGTTTATTTAGATGGTTTGGTTACATTTTTTTAAATAGGAAAACACAAATAATTTAATAAAAAATTGTTAGTGGGTTTGATTGATTAAGATAATATGTACAAATATAAATAAACTTAAAGATATTTGTAGTTGGAGGGAAAAATGTCATCGTGATGGCAATTTTGAAAAGAACATTGAATATTTTCACAAAGGAAAAGTATCATCTTCATGGCATTTTCAGAAAAATGTGTCATTTTTTACACAAGATGACATTTTTTTTCGGCGATTGGAGATTGTGGTGTTGGGAGGCGGTGGATGTGAAGTTAGTGGCCTACATATTTTTTTCGGTATTTTATTTTAATTTTTTAAATTTTTTAAGTTTTTTAAATATTTTTTATTTTTTTGTTTTAATTTTGTTAATTTTTTAAACTTCTTTTATTTTTTTCCCCTGATTTTTTTAAAAAATTTATAATATTTTACGATTTTTTATGTTTTATCCTCCTCCGACTCATATTCATTTCATTTGTAAATTAAATCTGGTCCTTTAATTTGAGGCCTACCGATTTTGCTGTGTCTAGGCTAGCGCTTTGAGTCGATATCACTAATTTGAGGCCTACCGATTCAAATGATTGTATCACCATCATCTCCATCAAAATCATCATCACCACCATTACCATCATCACCATCACCATCATCATCACCATCAATATCACAATCACCACCATCATCATCATCACCATCACCACCATCACCATCATTATCTTCATCACCACCATCATTTTCATCAACAACATCACCACCATAATCATCACCATCACCACCATCACCATCATTATCTTCATCACCACCATCATTTTCATCAACAACATCACCACCATAATCATCATCATCGTCACCATCATCATCATCAATATCACAATCACCACCACCATCACCCCCACCATCATCATCTTCATCACCATCATTTTCATCACGACCATCATTATCACTAGGGGTGGGCGCGGTCCGTAATGGTTTGGTAAATTGCTAAAATCCGTAATGTATATGTGAGGTTTTTAACGGTCCGGTCCGGAATGGTCCGGTAAATTGGTAAAACCCGTAATATGTGAACCATAAGTGTTAATATTAAAATTCCATCTATATATTAAGTAACTCGTGGTCAATTTCACAACTCGTGTTCACGATATAGACTGATTGCATACCTTCGGATGATTGTGTCCTTACTGGGACGAATTGGGGGTTTTATGATCCAGGTCTAAAAAATGTGAATCACAAGTGTAAATAATAAAATTACATCTATATGTTAAGTAAATCATTGTCAATTTTACAATTCGTGTTCATGATATAGGGTAATTGCATTTCAGAAAATGCTATCTTTACTAGGTCGAATTGAGGTTTTTATGATCCGGGTCTAAATAACGCGAGTAAAAAATGTGAATATTAAAATTTCATTTATATATTAAGGAAATCATTGTCAATTTTACAACTCGTGTTCATGATATAGGCTAATTGCATTTCAGAAGATTGTATCCTTGCTGGATCAAATTGGGGGTTTTATGATCCGGGTCTAAAAATGTGAATATTAAAATTCCATCTATATATTAAGTAACTTATGGTCAATTTCACAACTCGTGTTCATGATATAGGTTGATTGCATAAAATTCGGATGATTGTGTCCTTACTCGGTCGAATTGGGGTTTTTATGATCCGGGTCTAAAAAATATGAATCACAGGTGACAATATTAACATTCTGTCTACAATTATTTCTAGGAAAAATTCATTGTAATAATCCCAAGTATTGGCAGTCCGTTCATAATAATCCCAACTATCGATTGTGTTGGGATATTGATCCAGAGGCCCAATACCCGGGTCAGGAAGGCCCAAGATACCTGGCCCAAGCAACGGGCCCATCACGCTATGATAAGATAATCAAGGTAGAATTAATACCGAACGAGATTCGGCCCAAATAAGGGTTGGCCCAGTAAGAAGATATACCGAACGGGGTTCGTACTATATATCATACTTGGGCCAATTTGACAGCATCTTCAGCATAGCCCAACATCCCGTTCGAGCAACGGCCAACCGGCAAGTGGCCAGGTGCAATTAATGCCAGATTGTGACATCAGCAAGTGGAAACATGGGTGACCAAGTCGGTGGAACAACGGCCAATCAGCATAGGGCAGCCCATGCTCTCCATTAGTATAAATAGAAGGTTTTAAGTCATTGTAAGGGTTAGCATTTCTTGTATTAAAGTATTGTTTCCGACCTACCTATCGGGAAATTCCTTGTAATCAGACTGGTTAATTAATACAAGTGGGCTTTCGAGTATTAGTGAGTTCATCTTTTATATTTTGTTTATACACCTTGATTCTGTGCCATTCCTGATATATCCAAAGTTCGTGTTGGGCTTTCGGATCTACGGGATTTACCTTCAACAGATTATTTCAGAATAATCCCAACTTTAGTGCCCTTCCGCCAATAATGGTCCGAGGTGACCGATTATAAATAAATTCTTATAGTTTCTAAAGAGATATAGTAGGTAATCCCTATAAATAATCCCGAATTTCAATTTTACGCTTAATTTCTATTAAAAAATCACTTGTTAGAGCATGTAATATGCGGTCATGAACCATTATTGGCGGATGGTCCATATAGTTGGGATTATACAATAATAATCAATAGTTGGGATTATTGTTAGCGGACCGATAATAGCTAGGATTATTATTTTCAATTTTTCCTTATTTCTATTATTATTTATTTAGTATGACAAATATCAACTATTTTAAGAACAATTAAGATCGGTTTTATACTAATATTACGTTCTTCTAAAAATTCAGATAGACATAACAAAATCAGTACAAAAATGTTATAGTAAAATATAAAGATATATTTAAATTTCTAACCTCAATTTGAAGAACACAAAAATTTGAAATAACAAGAACACTTAATAAGTTCTTTCCTAATTGAATTTTTGTTTTGTAGTGGATTAAATATAATTTTGAAGGTATCTAAAGAGGAGAGGATTGAGGTTCTAGAGTGAACATCTATACAAAAATCGGAAGGTTTGAATTGTTTTATCAAAAATCATTGTGCTTGATAAAGATGGAAACGGATTAGCCTAATCCGATATTCAAAAGGATCTGACACCTTTTGTTGCTCCAGACCAACTCTCAATCCAAAAGAAATAAACCTACAAGTCGGATTCCTCTAATCCGAAAGTGAAAAAACCGGATAAATCCTACAAAGTTCGGATTACCCTAGCTACCACGTTTCCCGTAATTTCATACCCCAGATCTGACATTCATATTTTGGAAATGGCTGCACCAAATTCCCGTAAATCCATCCTTTCCTCCAAGCTAAGGGTAGCATGGGAAGAAATTTACTTTTGCTTCATTTCTTAAAATCTGTGTGTTTTGATATGTTGCATATAAATCCGAACGGAGGAAGTATATTGATATAGATATAGATATAGATATAAAGATTCCGGATAATTAATAATAAATTCCTTAAAGTATTTACTCAATTTAAAATCAAATTGCTAAGCAATATGTGAATTGGTCAATGATACACTCAATCTAAAATTATTCTATTTCTAAAATGGTGGGGACAAATCAATTTAAAGTAGGGTTCTTCTACGACACTTTCCTAAATAAAGGAGGTATCAGTACCCAATTTCTTTTAACCAATCGCATAATGCTATGACGCCGCATACCTAACCTTCTTAGTCATATACGTAATACGTAGTAGTATACTAAGTTCCATTATTTATAATTTAGTCCCTAATAAAGCAGTTAACGAGTAATGAAAACTACCGACCAAATATTTGTCCACCCATTTCATCCGTTTAATTTCGTTTTCATTTGTGGAGTACTTAATTTAATCTACACCCTATTTTCTTTTGACAGCAACTAGCATATGGACCAACAATATGGACCGTAATGTTATTTTAATGAGGAAATTCCGCAAATGGGACCAAATAACACTGAAATTGCAAAAATAGGAGCCGAAAATAACTAATGATTACGTGGGACTAAAAATAACGCGAATTTCCAAACTTGACCTCTATGTCCACGCGCGTAATGAAACCTCTTTAATGCCATTTCCTGTTTGGGTTTCCAATATATTCCGTACCCAAACCTGCTGCCGGAAGTTAAGTTTCCAAAGATGGCAAGCATTCAAAATAATTAAAAACTCTACGAATGCGTGAGAGAGATTTGGCAAACGGCAACTTCTACTGCGAATCGAAAGTTGGAGGCGATTATCTATTAAGCTTCAATGGAGATTGATGATTCCGATTTCCAGACTCTGAATGACGATTCCGACTTTCCACCGAAAATGCCAAGTTCGCATGACATTAGAATCAACTCGAAAATGGTATGTATTGCTTCTATTATGTTATTTTCGTATATTATGTTGATCCTGAATGACAATATGTTGAATGAAATTGAATTAGTTGGATAAATTTGAAAGATATATGTATGGTGTTTATGTAAGTACTCTGTAATGGCATTAACATGATTAATGACGTAATTAAAAATACATTTAGAACAAAACAAAGGTTTAATGGCACTTATACTTTGCTTAGTCTCATGTGTACTTTAATTTGTAATGGCATTACAGGTTTTCTATAAGCAAAATATGTAATAGTGAATTGGCAATGGGAGAATAAGAAATTCATGTGATGTTGTTATGACATGCTAATTTGTTGGTTTGTTTGTGGTTCATGAAGAATGCGAATGCCATATATATGTTATTGTGTTGCCTCTAAATGAGAATATGTTGACTCAAATGGATTTTGTTGCATACATTTGAAAGATTTATGTGTTCTATTAATGTTAGTAATCTGTAACGGAAGTAAGATGATTAACGACGTAATTAGAAACTGATTTACAACAAAGAAAAGATTTAAAGGCATTTATACTTTGCTTAGTCTCATGTGTACTTTAGTTTGTAATGGCATTACAGGTTTTCTATAAGCAAAATATGTAATAGTGAATTGTCAATGGGAGAATAAGAAATTCATGTGATGTTGTTATGAAATGCTAATTTGTTGGTTTGTTTGTGGTTCATGAAGAATGCGAATGCCATATATATGTTATTGTGTTGCCTCTAAATGAGAATATGTTGACTCAAATGGAATTTGTTGCATACATTTGAAAGATATATGTATTCTATTAATGTAACTAATTACAAACTTATTTAGAACCAAGCAAAGGATTAAAGACATTTATATATTTTGCTTGATCTGATTTCTAATTTAGTTGAAAATGGCATTATTAGTGGATTTTCAATGGGAGAGATAAGCATTTGTATAGGATATTTTTGATATCATATGATACAATAATTCTGTGTTTTGAATTTTTTTGGAAATGTTTATTTTTAGTTTTGATGTAATTCTATTTTAGTGGAAGTTATGAGAATTAAATGCCATTATTTTATTTTTCTTCACAAGACTGACATTATGGTGAATGATATACACATACACATATCAAACAAAAAAATTAATATTGAAGGCATTCTTTAAAGAACTGTGAAGCTATTATTCTTTGTTTTTTGTATCCTTTTACAAAATTACAAAAACAATAAAACTGACATATTCATGGCATTCTGTAGTGCATTTTTAACAAGTGAATTTAATTGATTTCTTTTTTAATAGACAATAACAAGGTACTTCAAGAGGACAATTTTGGCAAAATTAGATGACATGTGTGTCAATTGCTACTGCAATCTGCTCAAAGTAATGGAAAGGGTAAAGAATATTCTCAGTAAAGTGGAGTTGGAGGATTTAAAAGCAAGTGTTTTTGGTTGGCTTGTAGATTTTTCTAGCATGGATTGGGTTAGTGGACAGCTACAACTTGGATTTGTAGGAAACTATGTGCAGTATGTTAATGGGTTGATTGACAACAATGTGATGTGATTCCTTATCCGAAATAGTGTAATAAGTTTCACTAAGCAGGATTTAGCAACAGTCACTGGTTTAAAGCTGAGCGGGGAGAAACCGGTGGTGTCAGAAGAGCATATTGGAGATATCTGGAATCAATATTTGGGAGGCAAGAACACAGTTACAAGAAGTGACATTTTAAAGGCCATTAGTAGTTACAACAGTACTGATCCAGCAAGTATGAGGTATGATGGGGTCAAGCTGGCACTTCTCTATATTCTTTCACAAGGGTTTTTAGGAAATCAAACAGCAAAACCAATGGAGTCACACTATTTGAATCTGGTTGATGATTTAGAAGCTTTTACAACCCACCCATGGGGTGATGTTGTGTGGAATGAGTTGATCACTGATATGAAACAAAGTTGTGAAGCACTACAAAACTGCAAAGGTGAAAGAGTGACATTCCCAGGTTGCATGATTGCAATACAAGTATGGGCATTTGAAACATTCCCAAGCCTGTCAAAGGGAGGTTTGTGTAAAGTGATATAAGGGAGAGAAAATATCATCCCAAGGACACTGAAGTGGGAATTTCATAAGAAGCCTCGACTGGAAGTTTTGTGTGACCTAATCTTCTATAATGACAAGGTATATGAAATACTAATAATATATTATATTATATATTCTGTGATTAATAGAATAATATTATACTAATATGGTGTGTTGTGTCAGTTTGAATGGACAGGTATTGTTCCAGTTGACCAGGAGCTTTATTTGATTGAAGGATTCAATATTAATGGTGCTAGAGTGGAAGTTGAAGAAAATGAGAAAAGAAAAGAAGGAAATGGAGCTTCAAATGTAGAAAAAAGAACAAAAAATACAAAGGTTGTGAAAGGAAAACAAATAGGAGTGAAGAAGGGAAAAACATTAAAGGAAAATGATGGCGAAGGCAGTTCAAAAGCAAAAAAAAAGGCTGTAAAACAAAAACAAAGTGACACTGATAGTGATTTTGAAGCAGATGACAGGGAGGATGAAAGTGAACAAAACACAAGTATTGCTTCACGTACAAGGCAAAGAGGCCAAAAGATGAAAGCAAAGGGTAAACAAGCACAACAGATTGCCAAAAAGAAGGCAGTTATGAAAAAAACCAAAAGAAGGCCAATAAATGCTCGAGAAGGAACTTCAAAATGCAAGAGCAAGGGTAGAAAAGCAAGAGAGAGCAATGATGACATGGATTCTGAAGAATATGAAAGAGAGGATGAAAGTGGAGGGTTGATAAATGCCGGTTTATGTACCAAAGAAGCAAAAATTATAATGAAGAAAATCAGCAAGCAAACAACAAGAACTGCCAAAATAATGGCAGATGTGAAAGAAATGAAGCGAAGACAAGTTAAGCAAGAGGTGGTACTAAACAAAATTATTCGCTTTATGAGAGATTTGACAAGGCATCAAATGAATAGGAATGAAGGAGGAATGCCAGGACAAGAAGAAACTGTAGAAGACGACAATGAGGAGAAGAAGGAAAACGCTGATGAGGACAATGAAATGAAGAAAGGAGATGAGGATGAGGATGATGACTTAAGTGGAGCACGAATGGAAGAGAAAAACCAGAAAGAAAAGAATGCAAATGGAGCAGCAGATGATGTTGAGCAGCCAGAAGGGGTTGTGGAGGAAGAAGAAAATAGGGAGGGAGATAAGATCGTTACTGAACAAGTAAATGCATCGGTGGACAGAAATTGAAAACATCATGTTGAGAAAGAGAAGGTTATTGGCCAGGAAGATAATATGCCTAACTTTGATATATTTTCATTTCAAACTAAGCCAGAAGTTGAAGGAACAACAAAGGAGAATGAAGCAAGTACTGAGGGAAAAGAAGAAAGGGAGAAAAATGAAATGAACACAGAGAAGGAAAAAGCTGCAGATATGTGAGGAATGGGTTCTCAAGAAGATAGTCAATATGTGAAGGAAGTGTGTAAAAATGTCGAAGAGGTTGAGAAAGTGGCATTACAAAGTACAGATTCAGAAAAAAATAATGCCAGAAGACACACAGTTTGAAAACGAACTCTGCAAACATTTGGATGAAGTCGAAAAAGTGGCATTACAGAGAAAGGATTCAGAAAAAAGCAATCAAAGCATTCCCGTAGCTAATAAGGTAAGAAATAAATAAATATAATGCATTAAAATCAGGTTGGTTTAATATTATAGAATTAAAATATGTTCAATGTAAACAGGCGAGAGAGAAGAGATGTCCAAGATCACCAGCGAGGTACACACCATCAGAAAATACTATTCAAGTGAAGAGGAAAAAGAAAGAAAGAACAATGAAAATGAATCATGACATATTTTTACCACCACCAGCAATAGTATATGGGCCATTTTCTGAAGACCCAACTGAAGCGCCACCTGAGAAGGAAATGAAGAGAATTGGTGACTTTCTAAGTATTGGTCTGCTAAAGACAAAAAAAGGTGGATGATAACAGAAAGTACAAGATGGATGAGGAAAGGATGCATGGAATTCCAATGGTGCTGGACACGATAAAAATTGAGTCCAATACATGGCTATACAATATGTACTTCAAAGATCAGTGGTTGCAAGACACGGTATGTGACGTGAAATCTACATTTCAAAATTAATACAATATCAATTATTATTGCCACTAATGTGTGTATACAAGGATATAATTAGCGAAAAACTAAATTGCTTATACAATTTTTTATATATAAAATACAGCATGTGGAGGTGGGAATGCACTATTTGGCAGTCAAAAGAGTTCATTACAAACTCAAACAACAATATAGCACAAGTGGGCCATTTTTTATTACAATGCTGAGGACGCTACATGAGAACATAGGAAAGAACAAAGAAACTGTTCAGAGTGCAGCACAGAATGATATTATTTTCCATGATATCTTGGGAACTACATCAAAATTTTCACTGCGATGGACAAATGCTCAATTTGTGTTCAGAGTGCAGCACAGAATGTTTATTTCATTGTGCATAGTTCCTTTAAGAACTTTGCATAACGGGGAACACTTTTGATCAGTTTGAAGAGTGGGATGTTTACCTCAGAATTGACGAAGGTTTCGTAGATGTCCCGATCATTCTTCAGCTTCCTCGTGTCTTTCAATGCCTCAGGGAATGGAGGGAGTGGTTAATATGATGACAGTGGAGGGAATTTAGTTTTCGTTGGCTTCTCCTCTTCCTGTTGAAAGCCTTCTTCAAGATCAACCTCTTGCTTCTCCTCCTCAATTTCCCGTGGTTGCAATTCTTTACCGTTTCTCAACATGATTGCATTGACATGTTGTCTTGGGTTTTGCTCAGGTTGGGAAGGGAGCCTACCCGAATCTTTTGCTTCAAGTCGACTTACGGCACTTGAAATTTGGCTAACTTGAGTTTCCAAATTTTGAATGCTCGACTTGGTTTCATGTTGGAATTGCATCATGGTTTGTTGGAATTGCCCCATGCTTTGCTGCATTGTTCCCATATTAACGGCCATTGCTCGAATCATGTCTTCGGTGGACATACTCGAGTTCGATGTTTGGCCTTGTGGTTTATATTGTTGAGGAGGAGGATTTGTTTGAGAATTTTCGTATCTTAAATTCGGATGATCCCTCCATCCCGGGTTGTAAGTATTTCCTTGAGGATCGTACCTCCTTTGACCTTGGAATCCCAAAGCATTGACTTGCTCGAAGTTCTCTTCTTGTAGCGTTGGGCAAGAATCTGTGGGATGCCCTTGCGTTGAACAGATGCCGCAGACCTTGACTATTTGGGTTTTTGGATTTAAAAGAAAATCTTTAACCAAAGAAGTCAAGCTGGCTACTTGACTCTCTAACGAGTTGTTGGATTCCGCTGCCATGACTCGTTTCGATGATGACCTTCCGTTGTAATGTCTCGAGTTTTCGGCCAACTCCGAAATGAGGTCTCTTGCTTGAGAAGGGTTTTTGTTAACAATACCCCCTCCGCATGCCGCATTCACCATGCGTCTATCTTGATCAACAAGTCCATCATAGAAGTAGAGGATGAGATCTTGTTCCGAATACCCATGATATGGGCAACTAGCACATAATTTTTTAAAGCGCTCCCAATATTCATACAAGGTCTCATTATCTGCTTGCTCAATGTTGCTGATTTGCTTCTTGAGACTTGAAGAGACAGATGCGGGATAGTACCTGTCAAGGAAGCTCTTTTTCATTTGAGCCCATGTATTGATGCTCCCCGAGGGAAGATAGAATAGCCAATCTTTGGCGGTGTCTTTGAGGGAGAATGGGAAGGCTCTCAGCTTGATTTGCTCCTCGGACACGCCATTGGGGCACATGCTTGTGCACACAATATGGAACTCTGACAAGTGTTTATTTGGATCTTCCCCTCGTAGGCCATGGAAAGAGGGAAGTAGATGAATGAGCCCAGATTTTAGCTCGAATGTGACCCCCGTATCAAGAGTTGGAAAAGTGATACATAAGGGTTGTTGATTTAGATTCGGAGCCGTGCGCTCCCTCAACGTTTTGTTTTCCAGAGCCATGTGGAAGGACTCTTCGGATTCACTAGAATGAGAACTAGCACTTGATGATTCCTCCAAAGAAGTATTCGGAAATAAATTCCTGAACCTCTCGAAGGCTTGTTCTGTTTCGGGCTTTGTTTGGTAGGTGATTTGGTTTATAGATCGGTGTTTAACCATATACTCAAACAAAGCTCAACAAAATAGAAATCTTTTAAATGTTTTATTTTTATTTTTCTTGAATTAAAATAAAAAGAAAAATAATTGCCTTTCCCCGGCAACGGCGCCAAATTTGACGAGCACTTTGTCACGGTGTGATGTGAGTTTTCTCGCACTTAAAAAGATTGTAGAATAGTGGTGAAAGTACGAGTATCGTCTCCACAGGGACGGACAAAAGGGAATTAAAGATTAACTAAATTCAGCGATTAAAAAGAAATAAAGTAAAAAAAATGCGTCGTGCAAGATGGATTGGTTGAATTAAATTGCGACTAAAGAAATTAAACTAATGGGTTCTTTCTAATTAATGACGAAGGGAATAGGGATTGATTCCGGGGTAATCAGATTTCTGGCAGATCAGGCCTAATTACATGAATTTAATTTAATTGAGCCTAGCTAATCAATACTAAGTTCTTACCGCTCTCGCGGCGTAGAGTACAATAATTTAGGGGACCAGGCAGATCTCTCATGCGACAGGATCCTAAATTATTGCCAAGACGAGCAAGCTTACGGCCCCTTAATCGCTACTAATCTCTTAGCGAACGATTAAGTGTGTGTGAATGTGTCCTAGAACAAATTAGATCTCTCTTAATTTATTCTATGTGCAATTGTAATTCTAGTGGCCATTCTAGGTTACAAAAGATAGCAATTAAATTGTTCAAACACAAATTAAACGACATCCATGCAATTAAACCATCAAGAATCTAGCCATACATCATGATTAACCTCTTCATCAACCCCAAATCCCTAATTAAAACTACTCCCTATTCATAAATGAAGAATCAATAGAATTGGGAAGAATAGAATTAATTGTCATTAATTAAATAGATGGAACTTACAAATAATCCAAGGGAATTGAAGAACAAGATGGTAAAGTAGAAGAAATTTCATCCATAGGCCTCTCTCTAAGCTCCCCCCTTAATTAGGGTTAGAGATGTGTTATTTATAGGAAACAAAGCAATTCGGGTTGAATTAGGAAACAAGGAAATTCGCACTTAAATTAGGAAACAAAAACGGGGCACGCACGGCTTGGGTAAAACGTTGAATTTGACTTTACTTCCTTCACAAAAGTTGTAGATAATGAAGTCGTATATCCACCCCAATTTTCCGAATTGGATTTGAATCTTCCAATCAAGAGATATGAATAAAATGGTGGAATGTCTCATTCTGAAATCGCAACACGGATCATCTGACTTCGTCGTCTGTTTTCACATTCTTCCTATCCGATTCTCGGAAAGGTGTCTTCGCATGATTTGTAGCCCTTGAAGTTGGCTTTTTTATGGAACTTGAAACGTGTACATTGGATGTCTCTACAAGGAGATATGATTGAATGATTAACAGAAGGTCATCCTGATCGTCATTTTCAAGCTCTATTTGTCTTCTTTTGATCCCGTAGCCAATCCTAGAGCTCTTTTGTCTTCAACTCTTCATCGTAAACCTCCCGGTGACCTCCAAAGCTCTCAAATCAATCTCTAATGTTTCTCAACTCGTCCCGATTGTTTCTCAAGCGCCGGTGTTGGTGTCTAAAATCCTGATTTTGACTCCAAATGACACAAAACTCGAACCAACGCCCGGTAAACATAACTTGAGCTAAAATTGAGACTTGCAACACCTTAAAGCTAGGAAAACTATCAAAATGCAACCCCAACACGCATCAAATGCGTGTTGTAATATGTACTTATCAGATTCCCCCACACTTAAGCTTTTGCTTGTCCTCAAGCAAACAGAACAACGGGACTTACGATAATCACCACACAGAATCAAAACAGTTAGCAGGCACACGTAGCTAAAGGAATATTCACAGAACAGACAATCTAAACCTAGAAAATTCTTCCCTAAACTACATCTTTGTACTCAAGCTAACTATTTGACAAAATTATTCACAACATCCTTAAAGTAATGACAGCATACACAAATAAACTAGCTATTGATCAGAAGGACTTGTGAAGATGATGGTGAATGGTGGATGGTAATAAATAGTCCCTTTCTTTTGAGAGATTGGAATATTCTAACAAAGACTCAATGCATTCAGGAATTTCAGGGCTATTCTTAGGATCAAGGAACTTAGTAGGCCACAATTTAGGAACAATCATCTAAACCTATGCAAAGAGTAGACTTAATTATGTTTAGGGAACAATCATCTAAACATAATTATACAAAGAGTATACTTAATTATGTACAACTAAGCTAAACCACCGCGGCACGTTGGTGCTTTGACGTATACTTGAAGTACGCGGAGAACTAAAGCTAATTTTCAATAGCCTCCAAGTTTATTAATTATGTTTAGTTTTCCTTGTCATGTTGGCACGAGAACGCCATTTCTTTCGAAAGATACCCAAGTCTCATCTTATTGTGTAAAACACTTACGCTTTTTGACCCGGGCTCCCATTCTCTTTTTCGCAAGGTAAGAGGTCTAGCTATATTAATTTTTCACCTTTCGGATTCTTACTTAGACATTACCCCATTCTAATCTCGGCCTTACAAAGGAAAAATAGCAGTTAAAGTTCATTTGTTTTAGAAGTGAATCCACGCCTACAATGCAATCCTCGAAAATATCAAGATCCTAAAAAGTGACTGCTCTTACCCCATTTGGGGCATAGGAACAGTGCCAAAATTGGCTCCTACACAAAATTCCATAAACTTAGCAAATTCATCCCCTAGTTCCCTAAACATGAAGACTACGTCAGAAATATTCACGGGTAAGAAAACAGGCCATTTGGCTATGGAGCCCAATTAATTGGGTAGACAAGGAATAGTTAGGCTCAAAATGGCTTCTCCTAAAGGACTTTTTCAGGTGGGATGGAAAATTTATGAATTCATTCAATGGGTGATTAATGCCTTCATCCTTTCAACAACTAGATTATAGTGCAAGCAATTTAAGCCTAAACACTTCAAGGACATTTTAAAAGCATAGTCAAAACGCTAAGCAGCTCACAAAGACACAGTTTAAAGACAAATTTTCAAAAATTTGACATGAATTTCCTATGAATATACAACTAACACCTGCGCATGCTAACTCTAATAATCACATGTAACAACTACTGCCCGACTGCCCAATTCACTCCCACACACTTAAACTTTGGCATCGCCCTCGATGACCAAAAAAATGCACTATGCACAAAGGGGTAAAGAGGAAAGGGTCACGCGTGCGCAACTTCAACTCAAGCCAACAATTAACACATGCGAGTAAGAGTAATAGGAACTTCCCTAAGGCGCTGGTTGGTGCAGAATTAAACTGAGTCAATGTAAACTGTGGCGCATCATCTAGAAAAGACCTGAGCTACAAAACAATCACAGAAACACAAAAAACACACAAAACAAAAACAAAAAACATGCAGAAAACAAAAGTGCAGAAATAAGCTTGGGTTGCCTCCCAAGAAGCGCTATTTTTAACGTCGTTTGCCCGACGATACCTCGTAAGCTTTCAAATAGCAAAGACTGCAGAGGTGCACTAATAATCAATGTCTCCAGCTTCCTCTCAATAAATGCCATTAGGTGACGCAGATCCTTAAACTCTTGGAACCACGAAGGAATCACATGGTTCAAAAGCCGTATCAGCACAGAACTGAAGGATCAACCTCACATCCTCCTTGAATGGACATAAAACATGAGTCAAAGCTTTGATTACTCCAGACATCAGTGGAAGCTCAAAAAATATTTTGAAGCAAGGATCTGAAGCAACATCAAACTCGAACTGCAGCATGGAAAAGTATTTTTCTTCCTCACAAATATATTGAAAATTCACAGCATCTCCTCTGGACTCTGTATCACTCTCTATGTGAGTATCCCAACTCTCGGTAATACCGTTCTCATGAATGTCTTCTTGGATGATGTTGTCACTTTCCAGACAAAAAGGAATATCATCCTTAGGGAGTGAATCAAAGAAATCCAAACCTGGACTAACGTAAGAGGAGTAATCTTGTATGTGGAGCGGGACTTCTTCGTCATGGAGATCATCTACCTTGCTATCACTCTCTTGGAGCTCGTGATTATCTTTTCCCAAATCATATTCAATACCCAAACCTACCTCAGTAGCACCATCATCATGACTAATCTTCTCCTTGCCCTCCTCAGTTGTTGAGACTAATGGTAAGTCAAATGGCTGGTGAGTTTCTGTATGGAAATCACAGTGATTTGTGACTTCATCTGTTACATCTTGTGCTGTTACAAACTTTTTCATGTATTCTTCGAAAAACAACTTGACACTATTATCTTCTTCTTCATTTTCAAACATAGATGAGTCTTCAAATGCATCAGGAGGTGTATCATCCATCATATTCCCACCATCATAGTCTGACTCGCTCACGTAATCATCCATACTGGTCTCCTCATGTTGGGCTTCTATGTCGCTAGGATGGGATCTCTCGGACTCCTCAGATAAAGCCTTTGCAATCTGCCCCAATTGATTCTCCATGTTCTGCATCCTTGAGTTTGCCCTCAGTTGATTTTGCGCTAATTGATTGAGCACTTCTTCCAAGCTAAAAAGTCTCTTTAAATCTGCCTCCTCATTACTCGGGAAGTATGTAGGAGTGGCTGAAACATTTGTGTCTGTAAGTTGTGGGGAGGATGAAGTGGGGTATGCAGTTGCCCAGTAAGGATGGTCATATGGAGGTTTAACGGGGCAAAAAGATATATGGTGGCATTCTCCACAGAAGGAACAAATATTATTCTTAGGCATAAAAGGTTGCGTGGTTGGATGATATGAATATGATGGCTGAAGATTTTGTGGTGTTGGAGAATAATTTTGATGAGGTGTGTAGTATTGAGGAGGAGGAGGAGTGTAAGGAGGGTATGGCGTATATGGTGAATATTCCATGGAGGTTTGAGGGTAAGGAATTCCTCCAGGAATTTGGCTGAATGGGTTCATCTCATGCCTCTTAGAAAAAATACCTGAAAGGTTAGTACAGAAAAATCCTACGGAAAAGTAAAGAAAATCAAACTAAAAAAAATCTCGCTGAAATTAATTAACCCTTAAAACCGACACCGTCCCCGGCAACGGCGCCAAAAACTGATGTGAGTTTTCTCGCACTTAAAAAGATTGTAGAATAGTGGTGAAAGTACGAGTATCATCTCCACAGGGACGGACAAAAGGGAATTAAAGATTAACTAAATTCAGCGATTAAAAAGAAATAAAGTAAAAAAAATGCGTCGTGCAAGATGGATTGGTTGAATTAAATTGCGACTAAAGAAATTAAACTAATGGGTTCTTTCTAATTAATGACGAAGGGAATAGGGATTGATTCCGAGGTAATCAGATTTCTGGCAGATCAGGCCTAATTACATGAATTTAATTTAATTGAGCCTAGCTAATCAATACTAAGTTCTTACCGCTCTCGCGGCGTAGAGTACAATAATTTAGGGGACCAGGCAGATCTCTCATGCGACAGGATCCTAAATTATTGCCAAGACGAGCAAGCTTACGGCCCCTTAATCGCTACTAATCTCTTAGCGAACAATTAAGTGTGTGTGAATATGTCCTAGAACAAATTAGATCTCTCTTAATTTATTCTATGTGCAATTGTAATTCTAGTGGCCATTCTAGGTTACAAAAGATAGCAATTAAATTGTTCAAACACAAATTAAACGACATCCATGCAATTAAACCATCAAGAATCTAGCCATACATCATGATTAACCTCTTCATCAACCCCAAATCCCTAATTAAAACTACTCCCTATTCATAAATGAAGAATCAATAGAATTGGGAAGAATAGAATTAATTGTCATTAATTAAAAAGTTGGAACTTACAAATAATCCAAGGGAATTGAAGAACAAGATGGTAAAGTAGAAGAAATTTCATCCATAGGCCTCTCTCTAAGCTCCCCCCTTAATTAGGGTTAGAGAGGTGTTATTTATAGGAAACAAAGCAATTCGGGTTGAATTAGGAAACAAGGAAATTCGCACTTAAATTAGGAAACAAAAACGGGGCACGCACGGCTTGGGTAAAACGTCCGAATTTGACTTTACTTCCTTCACAAAAGTTGTAGATAATGAAGTCGTCTATCCAGCCCAATTTTCCGAATTGGATTTGAATCATCCAATCAAGAGATATGAATAAAATGGTGGAATGTCTCATTCTGAAATCGCAACAGGGATCATCTGACTTCGTCGTCTGTTTTCACATTCTTCCTATCCGATTCTCGGAAAGGTGTCTTCGAATGATTTGTAGTCCTTGAAGTTGGCTTTCGTATGGAACTTGAAACGTGTACATTGGATGTCTCTACAAGGAGATATGCTTGAATGATTAACAGAAGGTCATCCTGATCGTCATTTTCAAGCTCTATTTGTCTTCTTTTGATCCCGTAGCCAATCCTAGAGCTCTTTTGTCTTCAACTCTTCATCGTAAACCTACCGGTGACCTCCAAAGCTCTCAAATCAATCTCTAATGTTTCTCAACTCGTCCCGATTGCTTCTCAAGCGCCGGTGTTGGTGTCTAAAATCCTGATTTTGACTCCAAATGACACAAAACTCGAACCAACGCCCGGTAAACATAACTTGAGCTAAAATTGAGACTTGCAACACCTTAAAGCTAGGAAAACTATCAAAATGCAACCCCAACACGCATCAAATACGTGTTGTAATATGTACTTATCACGGTGCGTCAAAATAAATTCAATACTAAACACTTATACGTAGTATAGCGTAGTAGAGTTCGTATCCACTGGGAAAGGAATGATTCTCTTTTTATGAAACTAGTAATTAAAAAGGGGGGTTTTGGTTTTGAATGATTTAATTTAATTAAGAAACTAAGATGAACAACCTATATGTGTTTAATTCAAGAATAAAAAAGGACTTGGCATTGCTACTTTCCACTTGTTGATATATTTTAGTCGATCATTGTTATATCTATAACTTATTCCCTCTCGAATACTCAATCGAGGAGTATCTCCAATTCATCGAGGGTAGTTATTAACAACGACCGTTCATTAATAACCCTTAATATTAATCAAATATAAAACAACGACGTATACCGATATAATAGTAGCATTCAATCTTTTTAACTCCTTGATGAAATCAATTGAGATTGATAACCTTAACACAACGGTTTCGGTTTAACCAACAAAATTGATCCCTCTTAAGTTTATTAACCACGACCGTGCATTAATAAACCGAAGTTACTTACTTATGAAACCACCAACGATTAACCATCGGTTCATTGATCGTTTCTAGTAGTAATTTATGTCGGAACGTTAACTAATCGTCACTTAGCAACCCTCCAACATTAATATAGAATGAGATTAAGGGAAGAATTAATAATCAAGAGAAGAAGTTAAGAAAACAACTCACAACTTTAATAATCAACAAGTTTCAAGAGCAAAACCAAGAATGGAAGTTTAGCTCCTCATTTGGAGACTAAACATAGCTAGAAAAATATAAAGAAATGCTATTCTAAACTGAGCTTAAGAGTATGGAAGAAGGGATTATTAAAAGTGAAGGAAAATGAGGCTATTTATAGGTGTTTTACAACACCTTTGGCCGGGTACCCGACCGGGTCAAAGGACATACCCGACCGGGTAAATATCAAAATCAGATATTCTCCATGTTATGGTGATCTTCGGCACGTTCTGGTGTTCCAGGTCAAGTCTGACCCGACCGGGTGGCATAGGGGACCCGACCAGGTCCAGTTCTTTCCTTAAAATTTCAGTTGTTAAATCAGACCCGATCGGGTGAAGTCTTCTACCCGGTAGGGTATTTGCTCCTGGACAGTAAAACCTCCTTTTTCTTCACTTCAAAGTCATCCTTTTCAACACCATAATTCCTAATTCTACTTTACAACTTACAAATGAAGATTAAAATACAATTACAACTGAAATTACATAAATGTTTACAAACTAAATAAAATGTCAAACAATCAACATAAATCAAACATAAAAACATGCAATTATGCACTACTAATTAGTGTGCATCAGTTGTGCTTCTTTTATAGCCAGAAACCCCTATCTGGCTTTACCAAACACAGAGAGAAGAGAGCCTAAAACCAAGGAAGCACGAGCTGGAAAAAGTAACTGTTGGGACTGCTTCAAATAAAATAAGTTTTGAAAATAAATTAACACAGAGCACGTAAATAGGCTTTGTGAAACTAAAACAATAAAGATTAAAACAACAAAAATTAATTATTAACTAATAGCCATTAAAACGCACCTGGGAGCAAAATTCCAACATCCCCCACTAATGGCTCACTAGTTAAGAACAATGTTTAAGACAAAGGAAGTGTTGTATACTTAAGCATCAATATCTTTTGATTAAATGGACACTTAGTTTTTTTTTCCGGAAGAATGTGACTTATATTAAAATAACAGAACTTATGCAAGATACAAACCGATAAAATGTCTTTTTTCTACCATCTGCTCTTGAACCAGACTTGGAATATATTACCTCCATTTAAGCAATAGATTCGATGAGTCTGGAATGAGCTTAATTGAGCCAATGACAGGCAAATCAGATTTCTCATCACTTGTCTTAAATTTTAGAATTTTTCTGAATAAAAACACGAACAAAATAAAACAGAATTAAAACAGATAGAGTTCACTCATCTTCTTCCAAACCCTAGCCTCTCCTGCACTCCATGGCGGCGGTTCAGGAGGGGGATGAGCCAACTGTACTGAAGCTTCTTCCTCACCTTGCCTCTTATTCATCATGTTCTCTACCAAGCCTCCACTTTCGCCACCAAACACAGATGACCTCAAATCCATATATGTTCCAGCCTTTAGCCTTAAGCTTTGCCCATGACCTTTTGATCTCAGCCATGAATGACGCCCTCGAAATTCTCTAGCTGCTACCAGGGGTGCACGACCTTCGGCCACCGAAGACCAAGCCCCAATTTCCGCCCATGACCAACGGTAAACAAGATGTGTGTGGTATCCATAGCTATGCAGATCTTGTTCTCTTTTAACCAAACAAAAAATCTAGAACACAAAAACCAACGCCGCACCAACGGTTGGCTATGGCCAACGGCGGCGGAAAAGAAAAAACCCTACTTGAGGGAAGACCGACCGCAACAACTTTAGATTTTGAAACAGACACATAGTTTTTTATTTTTTTGATCATAAAAGAACGGTGGTTATATTAAAATCGAGAACAAATACAAAACAAACTTCAGACAGAAATTACAGATCCAATCGTGAACCCTAGGAGTAGACTTAGAGTCAGCCACCTCATACAAAGCAACATGACTCGCTAAACTTGAAACGAGCAAATTTAGGCCTAAAACGATCAGAACCAAAACTCTGCCTTTCAAAAGAAATCCAAAAATCCAAACATTCAAACCAAATCTACTCGTACTAAAACAGAAACAAGTGCTATTAAAGAGAAAATAATATTGAAATAAAATCCTTCCACAAAGCGATTTCTGTTATGGAGATGGTTCCGGAGGAGGACGAACTCTTACAATATGGATGAATACATACTCCACCACCGTCGGAATGGCGGACCAAAGCTTCATGATCCCGCTTCGATACAACCTCAAAGCCGCACCTCGTTCATCCGCCAACACTATCTTCTCTGACATAGTTTCAATCCCAAGCATTAGAACACTTAAAAGTGGTATAATCTGCCGCTCCAACCCCATATTGATAGGGGCGGCGGAAAATTTCAACCCCTACTATTAGGGTTCACATGTTCTCCTAGTTAATGACTATAGTATAGTTCAGCAATTTGGATTACTACATTCTTTGCTTCTGTCCGCCCAATTGGATTACTCAAACGATTATCCGTGGGTAAACCTGTTACCCGTCTAAACGGGTACAGTTCGGGTAAAAATTAACCGAACGGGTAACGGGGCAGTTTCGGGGAGGTTGAGAAAGTGGCATTACAAAGTACAGATTCAGAAAAAATAATGCCAGAAGACACACAGTTTGAAAACGAACTCTGCAAACATTTGGATGAAGTCGAAAAAGTGGCATTACAGAGAAAGGCTTCAGAAAAAAGCAACCAAAGCATTCCCGTATCTAATAAGATAAGAAATAAATAAATATAATGCATTAAAATCAGGTTGGTTTAATATTATAGAATTAAAATATGTTCAATGTAAACAGGTGAGAGAGAAGAGATGTCCAAGATCACCAGCGAGGTACACACCATCAGAAAATACTATTGAAGTGAAGAGGAGAAAGAAATAAAGAACGATGAAAAGGAATCATTACATATTTTTACCACCACCAGCAACAGTTATGGGTCATTTTCTGAAGACCCAACTGAAGCGTCACCTGAGAAGGAAATGAAGAGAATTGGTGACTTTCTAAGTATTGGTCTGCTAAAGACAAAAAAAAGGTGGATGATAACAGAAAGTACAAGATAGATGAGGAAAGGATGCATGGAATTCCAATGGTGCTGGTCACGATAAAAATTGAGTCCAAGACATGACTATACAATCTGTACTTCAAAGATCAGTGGTTGCAAGACATGGTATGTGACATGAAATCTACATTTCAAAATTAATACAATATCAATTATTATTGCCACTAATGTGTGTATAAAAGGATATAATTAGCGAAAAACTAAATTGCTTATACAATTTTTTATATATAAAATACAACATATGGAGGTGGGAATGCACTATTTGGTAGTCAAAAGAGTTCATTACAAACTCAAACAACAATATAGCACAAGTGGGCCATTTTTTATTACAATGCTGAGGACGCTACATGAGGACATAGGAAAGAACAAAGAAACTGTTCAGAGTGCAGCACAGAATGATATTATTTTCCATGATATCTTGGGAACTACATCAAAATTTTCACTGCGATGGATAGATGCTCAATTTGTGTACATCCCATTAAATGTTGGACAACATTGGGTGTTGCTAGTTTTGGACATCAACAAGAGAAAGGTGAAAGTCTACAACTCCAGTTCCAGAAGGGGGGATTCATTGAAAGAGATCAGACCGTTCATACCTTGCATCAAGTTTTTGCTTCCAAAAATAATGGACTGCTTAAAATTGTATGAAATTAAGGGGGAGGAGCCAATGGGAGAAAGGCCGCTAGAAATTGAAGTTGAAGAGAACTGCCCACAGCAAGATAATGCGTAAGTAAATAACAAGTTGTCAACAAAGCTAATGGTGAATTTTAAATGAAAAGGTATATATACATTATTAAAGGTGTAAGTAAAGCTAATGTAATGAATGTTTTCATTTGATTACAGGTTTCATTGTGGAATGTATGTCCTAAAGATTGCTGAATTTCTCATACTGGAAGTGACTTTTGAGTGCATCGATCCAAAATAAATGCCTATGTATAGGAAAAGAGGTGGTTTTATACAGTGAAAGGAGGTTGGAAGAAGCAAAAGGAATGCACCTGCCTAAATTTATCAAGGATTGAAGTGAAGTGTTGATAATAAATGGAGTTTTAATGCCAATCATGTCTTGAACAAATGGTTTTAATATGTAATAAGTTTGTTTTGCTTTAAGATAAGTTCCAAAATCATCTGAATTTGTGTGAACTTGGATTGTGTGCTTTTGTTTTGCCATGGATACTGCTTATATGATATGACTGTGGTTTGTGTTTTTAAATTTGTTTGATCATTTTTGTTCTGTATTATGAAATATTGCCCCAACAGTGGATGTTATGAAAATGAAATGCCATTATTCTTGGGTTATTCTTAAATGACAAAGATGATGGTGAATGATTCCAATATACAAACTGGTACACCTAAACATACGTATTAACAAAAAAAAAGTGTTTTAAAACATAATTTTGTTTAATTGGGATGTATTAAAAGTAAGGAGTTAGTGTAAAATAATGTAAATCAGAAAAACCAAAAAAAAAGATAAAAAGCAAAGTTACAAAGGAAATAACATATTGAAATGACACAATTGAAACCTTGTAGTCTATTTAAAAAAAGGTTGTAGTCTTTACTCATTATACGAAGTACATAAACAATAACAAAAAAGTGGCACTACAGACTACAAATTGCCATGATTTATATTCAACTAAAATCACACCATTACAGATGTTGTGATAAAACCAACATTTATTAGGAATATAGCCATTGTACAAAGTCAACAAATAACCCATTATATGATTAATCCACTAAAAAAATGAAATCTTATTAAGTATAAATACATTTAAAGGAACTAATTATGCCAACAATATAAATGCACAAACACTATATAATGAAAAGTAAAACTGAGTTTGGAAACAATAAAATAAGCTCATCAAGTCTTATTATTATAGAAACTAACATTCCAATAACATCTCTTCTTAATCTGGCAATAATAAAAACTAGAGGACTCTAAAAACTATGTAAAGGAAGTCAATTTGTATCAACTGGAAGAGCATTACGGTAAGTCTTCTTACTGTGCCCAAAAGTAGGAGGCTGACAAGTCTTCCAATTAAATCTATTGAAACTAGACATACATTTAGCCCATTTTAGAATGCCAACTTTTTCTAACCATGGGCGTATTCTGGCATCTTGAGTATCTAAGAGTGACATGTAATACTCATATTGTTTCACAGTTGAAGCCGAATATGCAACTTTAAATTTCCAACCCAAATCTTTTGCAGAGCCTCTGAATTTTGATGTCATATTGCGACGTAAGTGTTCAACACAAAAGCCATGACTAGCATGCGGAAATATTTTACGAACAACACTAAGAATCCCTTTATGCCTATCAGATATGATATACATGTCAGAACGATATTGAATACATGAACCAACATTCGATAAGAACCACCGCCACGTTGCTTTACTTTCAGACTCACATATACAAAAAGCTATAGGAACAATTTGATTATTTGCACCCTGAGCACAAGCTGTCAACAAGGTGCCTTTGTAATATGATTTCATGAATGACCCATCCAAAATGAGCACGGGCCTACAATACAGCCCCACATCTCTCCAAGGACCAAGTGACATGAAAAAATATTGAAAAGCATCATCTGCACTTGTAATAAGCGTAACAACAGATCTGGTAAGACTCAGAATCAGAACCAAATTACATTTGCATTGCTTTCTTGATATGCACTAGTTTATAGTGCATAAATGTTTGTTTTTATGTTGATTGGGTGTGGATTTTCCATCGCTTTTAGTTAGTTTGTAAGTACTTGTTTTATTTTGTTTGTAATTGCTTTCTCCTTCTTTTCGTAGTTATAGAATAGTGATAGATTTTGTAGCAAGACAAAGGGGAGAAAAGCTGAAGACAAAAATACCCAGGAGCACAAAAACCCGACCAGGTCAGACCTTGAACCCGGTCGGGTCAGTTGAAGACCGGATCTAAGAAGAAAAAGTAAGACCCGGTCGGGTCCCTTACTCGACCCGGTCGGGTCAGATATGACCCGGAACACCAGAACATGCTGAAGATCACAAAGATTTGGAAAAATCTGATTTAGACCAAACCCGGTTGGGTCCCTTACTTGACCCGGTCGGGTCTGACTTGACCCGGGACAATTTAACGTGCTGGAACATAAAAACATGGAAGATTATCTGATTTTGACCGGTACCCGGTCGGGTATGTACCTATACCCGGTCGGGTACCCGGCCAAAGGTGTTGAAAAACACCTATAAATAGCACTCCTTTTCTCCTCTAAAAATCATCCCTTCTTTCATATTCTTTAGCTCAGTTTAGAATAGTATTTCTTTATATTTTTCTAGCTATGTTTAGTCTCTAAATGAGGAGCTAAACTTCCATTCTTGGTGTTGCTCTTGAAGCTTGTTGATTATTAAAGTTGTGAGTTATTTTCTTAACTTCTTTCCTTGAATATTAATTAATAGTTCTTTCCTTAATACAATCTCTATATTAATGTTGGGGAGTGTTGCTAAGATGTCAATTAGTTAACATCTCGACAGTAGTTAGAATGGTATTTTCTTCCTCTATATTAATGTTGGGGAGTGTTGCTAAGATGACAATTAGTTAACATCTTGATATTAATTATAGTAGGATTCATCTTCTTTAATAATATTCTTCCTTGAATATTAATTAATTCCTACTCATATTTCATATTAATATTTTGAACATTACTTAAAGGATCAACTAGTTTTGTTTCATATATTAATTATTACTAGAAACGAGCAACGAACCGATGGTTAATCGTTGATGGTTTCACAAGTAAGTAACTTCGGTTTATTAATGCACGGTCGTGGTTAATAAACTTAAGAGGGATTAATTTTGTTGGTTAAACCGAAACCGCTTGTGTTGAGGTTATCAATCTCAAATGATTTCACAAGGAGTTAGAAAGATTAAATGCTACTATTAAATCGGTATAAGGCGTTGTTCTATATTTGATTAATAGTAAGGGTTATTAATGAACGGTCGTTGTTAATAACTACCCTCGATGAAGTGGATATACTCCCCGATTGAGTATTCGAGAGGGAATAAGTTATAGATATAACAATGATCGACTAAAATATATCAACAAGTGGAAAGTAGCAATGCCAAGTCCTTTTTATCTTTGAATTAAACACATATAGGTTATTCATCTTAGTTCTTAATTAAAATTGAATCACTCAATCCAAATCCCCCCTTTTATTTACTAAGTATCATAAAAAGAGAATCATTCCTTTCCCTGTGGATACGAACTCTACTACGCTATACTACGTATAAGTGTTAGTATTGAAAATTATTTTGACGCACCGTGACAAAGTGCTCGTCAAATTTGGCGCCGTTGCCGGGGAAAGGCAATTATTTTTCTTTCTATTTTATTTCAAGAAAAATAAAAAAAAAAACATTTAAAAGATTTCAATTTTGGCTGAGCTTTGTTTGAGTATATGGTTAAACACCGATATATAAACCAAATCACCTACCAAACAAAACCCGAAACAGAACAAGCCTTCGAGAGGTTCAGGAATCTATTTCCGAATACTTCTTCGGAGGAATCATCAAGTGCTAGTTCTCATTCTAGCGAATCCGAAGAGTCCTTCCACATGGCCCTGGAAACAAGAACGCTGAGGGAGCTAACGGCTCCGAATCTAAATCAACAACCCTTATGTATCACTTTTCCAACTCTTGATACGGGGGTCACATTCGAGCTAAAATCTGGGCTCATTCATCTACTTCCCTCTTTCCATGGCCTACGAGGGGAGGATCCAAATAAACACTTGTCAGAGTTCCATATTGTGTGCACAAGCATGTGCCCCAATGGCGTGTCCGAGGAGCAAATCAAGCTGAGAGCCTTCCCATTCTCCCTCAAAGACACCGCCAAAGATTGGCTATTCTATCTTCCCTCGGGGAGCATCAATACATGGGCTCAAATGAAAAAGAGCTTCCTTGACATGTACTATCCCGCATCCATCTCTTCAAGTCTCAAGAAGCAAATCAGCAACATTGAGCAAGCGGATAATGAGACCTTATATGAATATTGGGAGCGCTTTAAAAAATTATGTGCTAGTTGCCCATATCATGGGTATTCAGAACAAGATCTCATCCTCTACTTCTATGATGGACTTGTTGATCAAGATAGACGCATGGTGAATGCGGCATGCGGAGGGGGTATTGTTAACAAAACCCCTTCTCAAGCAAGAGACCTCATTTCGGAGTTGGCCGAAAACTCGAGACATTACAACGGAAGGTCGTCATCGAAACGAGTCATGGCAGCGGAATCCAACAACTCGTTAGAGAGTCAAGTAGCCGGCTTGACTTCTTTGGTTAAAGATTTCCTTTTAAATCCAAAAACCCAAGAAGTCAAGGTCTGCGGCATCTGTTCAACGCAAGGGCATCCCACAGATTGTTGCCCAACGCTACAAGAAGAGAACTCCGAGCAAGTTAATGCTTTGGGGTTCCAAGGTCAAAGGAGGTACGATCCTCAAGGCAATACTTACAACCCGGGATGGAGGGATCATCCAAATTTAAGGTACGGAAATTCTCAAACAAATCCTCCTCCTCAACAATATAAACCACAAGGCCAAACATCAAACTCGAGTATGTCCACCAAAGACATGATTCGAGCGCTGGCCGTTAATATGGGAACAATGCAGCAAAGCATGGGGCAATTCCAACATACCATGATGCAATTCCAACATGAAACCAAGTCGAGCATTCAAAATTTGGAAACTCAAGTTAGCCAAATTTCAAATGCCGTAAGTCGACTTGAAGCAAAAGATTCGGGTAGGCTCCCCTCCCAAACTGAGCAAAACCCAAGACAACATGTCAATGCAATCATGTTGAGGAACGGTAAAGAATTGCAACCACAGGAAGTTGAGGAGGAGAAGCAAGAGGTTGATCTTGAAGAAGGCTTTCAACAAGAAGAGGAGAAGCCAACGATGACTAAATTCCCTCCACTGTCATCATATGAACCACTCCCTCCATTCCCTGAGGCATTGAAAGACACGAGGAAGCTGAAGAATGATCAGGACATCTACGAAACATTCGTCAATTCTGAGGTAAACATCCCACTCTTCAAACTGATCAAAAGTGTTCCCCGTTATGCAAAGTTCTTAAAGGAACTATGCACAATGAAAAAGAAAAATAAGCTGGAAGGGAAACAAAAAGTTGAAGTGAGTGAACGTGTCTCGGCCATTTTTAAAAAGAAACTCCCTGAGAAATGTAGCGATCCAGGCATGTTCACTATTCCTTGCAAAATAGGGGATACCTTATTTTCTAAGGCCTTGTTGGATTTAGGAGCGTCAATAAATGTCATTCCTTATTCCTTATATAAATCCTTACAACTCGGTCCACTACATCAAACTGGTGTAGTGATTCAACTAGCGGATCGGTCTAGTACTTACCCGAAGAGTGTAGTAGAAGATGTGCTAGTAGAAGTAGAAATTTTGATTTTCCCTGTTGATTTTTATGTTCTGGAAATGGGAGATGATAACCAAACTACACCCATCCTCTTGGGTAGGCCTTTTCTAAAAACCGCAAAAACAAAAATAGACGTGTCTAATGGTTCATTAACTTTAGAGTTTGATGATCAAAAGGTAGAATTCAACATTTTTTATTCTACGAAAAAACAAATTAAAGATCAATCTCTTTGTTCTTTAAATGTTTTTGAACCACCACCGACACTAAATATTTTTGTTGGAGAGGAAACTGAAAAATTTTTAATTTTTAATGAAATAAAAATTAAGCCAAAAAAATCTATTTTGAAAGGAGAAGAACTTAAAAACTCACCTCGGTGCGAATTAAAACCACATACGATTGAGGTGGTAATGAGAAAGAAATCTCGACCTTACTGGAAAAGGCGGAGGAAGAAAAATGAAACAAGGGATGCTCACGATCCCACTTAAAACAGAAAATAAAATAAAAATAACGTTGTGCCGCGACATTAAATCAAGCGCTTCTTGGGAGGCAACCCAAGTTTTTATTTTTAATTTCATTTTTTTTCAGTTCGTGTGTTATAATTTTTTCAAAAAAAAAATGAGCCTGGGCTGAAACCCGGCCGGGTATCTCAAACAGCCCGGTTGGGTTTATTAATAAAAAAAAGAATACCCCGGCAACACGGCCACTGGGTTGCTAACGAAAACAAAAAAAAAAACATATGCCCGACCGGGGGCTTCCAAAACCTGACCGGGTCTGCACATAGTTTTGGCTCTGAACACACTGGAATGCATACCCATTCGGGTATTTCTGAAACTCGGGCGGGTACGCATTTAATTTTTAAAAAAAATCAGCAAGACCCGACCGGGTACCCTAAAGCACCCGACCGGGTAGTCGTTCCAGTAGCTACTGGATAAGAAATACCGCACAGCCCGACCGGGCGGAAGACTTCACCCGACCGGGTAAACGGGAAATTCGCACTTAACCAGGTCGGGCTCACCCCCTTCCCCTCCCACTTCTTCCTTCCCACGAAAAAATCCTCAAAACCCTCCATTTTTACACACCAAAACCTTCGATTCTACATCATTTCTCCACCAAATCTACTAAATAACACCATAATCTTCATCTCCTCAACCTTCTCAACACACCCATACCCATAAAATCCCATTTTCTTCCCCATTTGCAAAAATCCGAAACCCTGACCCCCATCCCCCAAAGTTCCGATTTTTCTACTAAAAATCCCAAGAAATCTCAATTTCTTCTCCTAATAATCATCCTCTCCACTCTCACAACCCCAAAATACCCAAGACCCACCAAAATTCCAAAGTTCCAAACCCCACCCTACCCAAGTCCGAAAATCACAAAAAAAAATCCAAAAAAAAGTGGACTTCAATGGCTCCAAGAAAGTCAAAAGCCTCTTCCTCAAGGGGAAATCGAGCTATCCCACCGGTAGCGGGCTATGAGAGCGTGGAGTTTGCTACGGAGGCTCAACGAAACAACTTCATCAACCAAGCAAAGAGGGAGGTAAAACAATCCCGTTTTATGTGCTTAACTACTTTAGCACTACTATGGATTGATACTGTGATGCGTGACATATTTGCAAGAATTGGAATATCTAGAATGTTTGAAATGCAATATGTGACATATCCTCATTTGGTGTATGAATTTTTTAGCTCATGTGCGTATACAAAAGATGTGAATGATCATGCAAATGACATAATCACCTTTCGTTTCCTAAACGAGGATCGTTCATTAACCAAAAGAGAATTTGTTCAACATTTTGGTCTCCCATGGTTTGATGAAGCACGTACATATGATTCTCTTGTGGGGTATGAATTATGGAGAAGAATGACCAGAAAGAATGTGGTTGATCTATCTAAACTGAGTGTGAATCGTGTGCAACATTCGGTCTTCCGACTATTCTTAAAATTTTGCTCAAATTGTTTCCTCGGAAGACCGAATAATCATCACACACGTATCTGGGATGTGTGTGTTCTAGCACAAGCTGTTTTGCCGGGCCCAGATCAAGTTGATGTTGCCACCATCTTATGGACTCATTTCAACAACGTGGCAACATCAACAGGACCAATTGCTATGGGGGGCCTAATCACACATCTAGCCACTTTATATGGTTTTATAGACCCCGGCCCCATCACCTCAAGACACCTTATTTGCACTGAATGGCTTTTACAAAAGACGCTAGACTTGGTCCCCTCGCACACAACACCAACTGGGGCACACATCTATAATTGGCGCATTCTCCCACGCACTTCCATCTACCTCCAGATACCCTCAGCCGACGTCCCCCTGGATATCATCAATCACCAAATCGGGGATGGTCATCACTATTGTCTTCCCGGGGTAATCCCGGATCATTATGAAGAACCCATCCAAGATGAAGATGATGAAGAACCCCCAATCATACCTGAACAACCACAACCTCAAGCATTCCACTACACACCTTTCGAGCAACAAATGCTCGATAACATGGTCACGCTCAACCAGAGCATTGTGAGGATGGAGGAGCAGCGGCAAGCAGACTGGCGTAGGTATGAGGAGGACAGACGGAGATCTGAGGAGGATCAGCGTAGGACCTATGGCGCTTTATATTCCTATGTGGCACATCAGAGTGGATTTGCATCTATGGCAAATCCCCCTCCCGCACCCTCTTGGTACGATCCGACTACATGGGGGTATTTTGGAGACTCGAGTTCCGGTGGTGGAGGCAATGATGGTGGTTATGGCGGGGACCACATGGATGAAGACAGACACCACGGTGGAGGTATGGGCGGGCACTAGGGACAGTGCCAGGTACTAAGTGTGGGGGTGTTACGATTATTCTGGTAAGCTCACAATCCTACTCTTTTCATTTTTATCTTAAAAAAAATGAAAACAGCTTGTTAAGTTGAAAACCCACAAAGGGCAGCTTAAGCAAAAATAAAGCAAACAAAAAAAAAATAAGAGTGAGTTGTGAGATTCATTAAAGAAAAATGTGGGAAGCTGGGTTGAAAACCTGAAAGGGCACCTAAGGCAAAATGAGAGAATGAGAGAAAGTTATTTCTTTTGATTTTGCAGGATCCTGAGGGTGATTACTATAGAGAGTTCGTCGGATGAGGAAATTGAAATTGAAGACCCATCTTTACTCTTTTTGTTTTGGAGTTACTTTATGTATTTGTTATAAACACTTGTGGATGTTGGTGCTGCTACTCTTGTCAATTAAGGACTTATTGGACAGAATTTGTTTTACTCGAGACGAGTAAAAATTCAAGTGTGGGGGTGTTTGATATGCACTAGTTTATAGTGCATAAATGTATGTTTTTATGTTGATTGGGTGTGGATTTTCCATCGCTTTTAGTTAGTTTGTAAGTACTTGTTTTATTTTGTTTGTAATTGCTTTCTCCTTCTTTTCGTAGTTATAGAATAGTGATAGAGTTTGTAGCAAGGAAAAGGGGAGAAAAGCTGAAGACAAAAATACCCAGGAGCACAAAAACCCGACCGGGTCAGACCTTGAACCCGGTCGGGTCAGTTGAAGACCGGATCTAAGAAGAAAAAGTAAGACCCGATCGGGTCCCTTACTCGACCCGGTCGGGTCAGATATGACCCGGAACACCAGAACATGCTGAAGATCACAAAGATTTGGAAATATCTGATTTAGACCAAACCCGGTCGGGTCCCTTACTTGACCCGGTCGGGTCTGACTTGACCCGGGACAATTTAACGTGCTGGAACACAAAAACATGGAAGATTATCTGATTTTGACCGGTACCCCGGTCGGGTATGTACCTATACCCGGTCGGGTACCCGACCAAAGGTGTTGAAAAACACCTATAATCAGCACTCCTTTTATCCTCTAAAAATCATCCCTTCTTCCATACTCTTTAGCTCAGTGTAGAATAGTATTTCTTTATATTTTTCTAGCTATGTTTAGTCTCCAAATGAGGAGCTAAACTTCCATTCTTGGTGTTGCTCTTGAAACTTGTTGATTATTAAAGTTGTGAGTTATTTTCTCAACTTCTTTCCTTGAATATTAATTAATAGTTCTTTCCTTAATACCATCTCTATATTAATGTTGGGGAGTGTTGCTAAGATGACAATTAGTTAACATCTCGACATTAGTTAGAATGGTATTTTCTTCCTCTATATTAATGTTGGGGAGTGTTGCTAAGATGACAATTAGTTAACATCTTGATATTAATTATAGTAGGATTCATCTTCTTTAATAATATTCTTCCTTGAATATTAATTAATTCCTACTCATATTTCATATTAATATTTTGAACATTACTTAAAGGATCAACTAGTTTTATTTCATATATTAATTATTACTAGAAACGATCAACGAACCGATGGTTAATCGTTGATGGTTTCACAAGTAAGTAACTTCGGTTTATTAATGCACGGTCGTGGTTAATAAACTTAAGAGGGATTAATTTTGTTGGTTAAACCGAAACCGCTTGTGTTGAGGTTATCAATCTCAATTGATTTCATCAAGGAGTTAGAAAAATTAAATGTTACTATTAAATCGGTATAAGGCGTTGTTCTATATTTGATTAATAGTAAGGGTTATTAATGAACGGTCGTTGTTAATAACTACCCTCGATGAAGTGGATATACTCCCCGATTGAGTATTCGAGAGGGAATAAGTTATAGATATAACAATGATCGACTAAAATATATCAACAAGTGGAAAGTAGCAATGCCAAGTCCTTTTTATCTTTGAATTAAACACATATAGGTTGTTCATCTTAGTTCTTAATTAAAATTAAATCACTCAATCCAAATCCCCCCTTTTATTTACTAAGTATCATAAAAAGAGAATCATTCATTTCCCTGTGGATACGAACTCTACTACGCTATACTACGTATAAGTGTTAGTATTGAAAATTATTTTGACGCACCGTGACAAAGTGCTCGTCATTTCTTCCGAGCTTTCAATGACTTCTTATATGACATTGAAATACCATAATCGATGCTCATCTCAGCCATGAGTTGTTTAGGTGTGTACGGGTTGATAGAAGCATCCAAAAATTTATGTGCAACCATATTTGCAATGAAATCATATGTTGCTTGCCATTGTTTGCCCTGTCTATAATCAAGAGAGCAAACATGTTCTGGATCATACCTGGAGAGTAAAAAATATACAGTTCATAAAAGCTAAGAGGTAGATATGGCATTCAAAATCAACAACGTAAACACAAAATGCCATGATAATGGCATCTCAAAGAACAAGGAAACTGAATACATATCTGAAAAGATTTAAAAGACTAATTTGTATACTATATATTCTGAAATGTTGAATATTAATGCAAAGCAAAGAAAAATATAATAATAGAAAAAATGTAAGCACAAAACCTAATACTGCAAATGTATAATTAAAAAGAAAAAGAAAAAGCAAAAATATAAAAGAAAAGAAGATATGTGAAGTAACCTGCGGATCTGAAACATCTGAACACCATTCAATTTGACAGCACGAAGAGCCCAATCACAATCCGGATCTAAACATATAACATGCAAAGTATGTTTTTTTGAAGTCTTGGTTCTGTATTGAAAACTGTTACTGATGGTAAACATCTTCAAATGATATATCAGGTCACACTTATTGTTGTATATAGCATGTAGAGCAATGCAAGTTGGATGTTGATGTGTGAGAACTCCCAGATTGTGGAAACTATAATCTGATTTAGGAGATGGTGGGAGAGATTCATCTGAAAACGTATCACTGTCTTCTGAATGTGAGTTGCTTCCATTGACCATAGAAGTTATTAAATTACTATGTGATGACAAAGATTAAGAAGGAACGCCGTCACCAAAATCAAAGTCACAGTATTTACCACTAGTAGTTCCTTGACAAATAATGTTGGAAGAAGATTGACCAGAAGAAATATATGACTGATAGCATGGATTATGTTGCTCCTCAGAATGAATGGTAAGAGTATTTGTGGAATAAAACTCCACACATAAAGGAAACTTATAAGGATCAGATTCTATCAACTTAAGGTCAAGGTAAAATCTAAAACTGGACTCATCATTAATTTTAATAGGATGAGGGGAACCTTCAACAAAATAGGACAGTATGAATTTATGATGGGGTCTATACTGAAGAAGCATCTCCGTAAACATTGCAATAAACGAATCATATGTTGTAAGAGAGCAGACATGAATAGCATACGTATCGGTATGATTAAACGTAAAGTCAAAAGACCAGCTACCATCCAACTTCAGCATAACAAATACAACAACATCCATCAAACTGAAAATACATATATACACAAGGAGAAAAAGTAAGCACAAGACAGAGAAAACATGGCAATCAATATATAAAAATGACAACGATAAAAAAGACAATAAAAACATGGCAATAACTAAACATAAACAAACATAAAACCTCATTCAGTGGACATTACAATTCAGAAAATAAATACACATGAAATCAATGGCAACGACAAAACAACAGAACAATAAAGAATCACAAATCAAAAACGCAGAAGAAATTATCAAATTCAACTAAAAAAGACCACGAAATCAGCTGTTGATTTCATCGAAAAAGAAATAACAAAAACTAAGCGTAATACATGAACAATTACAAATTAATGATTGAATTAAGATTAAATATTAAAAAATAAACGATTGAATTACGTACCTGGAAATTTGAGGTCCAATTGAACTAATGTCGGATTGTGCGCTATCAAGGTCGATGAACAACGACGAACGGTGAAGAAGAAGAAAAGAGAGAACTAATCGATTTTAGTGCGCGAAGGAGAAGAGAGAAATAACTTCCTAAAACGAAAACGAAAAAAACGGAAACGGAGAAGGTAGTTAATCGAATGATTGAGGAATGATCATTAAACATTTATTAAACAGGGGTATAATGACATTTGACAAACACACGAAAATAATAATAGGACTAAGAGAGTCCTGAATAGGGAATTTTTAAGCAGTAGTCCTATGCTGGAGTTTACGAATTATTTAAGTCCCACTTAGAGCAAAAAACTCTATTTTAATTAAGTTTTTATGCTTTATCTTCAACAAAATAATTTATGACTAAAATAAAAATGTTTTAAATAAATGTCGTGGCATTCTAAAATATATGTAGTGACTATAGTAGTAACTTAGTTATAGTAACTTATGTTCATTTTTGACATTTAAGTATTCATGACACTTAATGATATCCTTGTAAATAAGTTTTATTTCAATAATACTTTTGGGAAAAAATCTAATAGAAATTATTAATTTTAGATTGGAACTCAACCCCTTTTTCATGACAAGACTCAACAAGATCCCGTCTGGTAAAAATTAAAATTGGATGAAATGGATAAATCAGTTGAAATTGATGAAATTCTGATTAAAATGATTGAATCAGCTGAATCTATTGAATTATGTAAAAATTATATTTAAAATATATTTTATTAATAGAATAAGGAAGAAATTATATTAAATAGTTAGAATCATCTTCTATAATAACTTCATCAATTATGCCAGAAAAATAATAGCAACCTTAATTATTTTGATTTTGATAATTATACAATTCAGCGCGCAAAATTAAAATTTTGATATTTGGTGAAAAAATTGGTTGATAAGTCTAACAAGCCAAAAACACAAGTCATCAAACGGGCCCTGAAATTCATGTTAATCTTTTTGAAGTGACTAAATTTGTTGAATCTGTTGAATTATCGAAGAAATATATTTAATATGGAGTACATATTTTATTAATAAAATAAAGAAAAAATATAAATCAAAATAACTAAAATGATCCTCCACAGTTACTCTAGTCAATTTAGTCACGAAAGTAACTCTAACTTAACTGGATCATTTGTAGTTATTTTTAATGTAATTTTTGGTTTCGCATGATGAATTGTGTAATAATAATAATAAAAAGTAAGGTACGGTAGAATAAACCAAATGGTACTAAAATAAATGAATAGAAACTATATGTTTAATAAAAAAACTGATTGATAAAACAGATAAACTAAAAACAAGCTTATGATTTATGAATAGATGAATAAACCAAAGGGTACAAAAATAAATGAATAGAAACTATAGAAAGAAAACATGATGCAGGATGCATAAGGAAATTATGTGGATGAAGTGCAGAGACTCGATGGGTAGTTTTCAGACTAGAAGGGCTTCACAGCCTAACCGTCACTTGGCCTGCTAACAGCTTAGCTTGTTGATTAGGGACTACAATGCAATAATCAAACTTAGTATACTAATATTAGAGCATCCACATTGATGCTCCTCAATTTTACGGTTTTTTATGGCTTAATCACTTCCATATAAGAAAATCTCAAATAATCTCCCAATCAAAAAAATTCTCCTCAACCATGATCTTAATTTACTAAAATATTTTATGAGACATGCGGGCACTAGTTTCAAGATAACAAGTTACATGCATAATTCCTTAAAAAATTATACGTACAAGTAGTATTTGGTTGGAATATGGTTTTGCAATTATGAGTATGCCTAGAAAATTGGGAGAAGAGTCTAAAAGTTGGAAATAATCTGAAAATAATCCAGCTTTAGAATTTGATACCGGATTATTTTATCAAATAATCTCATAAAATAATCTCTACTCCTCATCCATGATCCAAAAAAAATCATCCACATCATCAAAATAATCCTTAAATAATCCTATGGATGACGATGCCCTTAGGAGGGTTGCGTGGCTTCACACTAGTATTTGATTGGCTAAAAAACTTTGGGTACAGGTACCTTGTTTATTTTAGAAGGTTCCATAGAAAAATCCTTTAAAGTATTCTATTTCTGAAAATAGAGAGCAACATATATGTAATGGCGGGGACAGATTATTCACAAATCGCGGTCTAAAATTTGAAAGTTGTTTTCGACCAAAGTATATATCGATAAAGATCAACTTTTACTCTGTATTATATACTCCTTTATTTTTAAGTTTTGCCAACTTTGTTTTTCCTGTTGACTGTTTTCCCATTAATTTTACTATTGCCCCTTTTAAATTAAAGAAAAGGGGAGAGGTACTAAATACTCAAAAATACATTGACCAAAACATACTTTAAGCAGCGGTAGGTGAAGATCGGTTCAAAACTTGAAATAGAAAAGGTAAATGGAGTATTCTAAAGTATATAAAGGCCATCATTGATTATAAGGTACGTATGATACGTCCAAATTGCCCCGCCCCACGACTATATATATATATATATACCATCATGCATTCTCGATCCATCTGCAGTTATATATATATTTGGTATATACACACACACACACATATATATATATATCCCACCTGTATTATTTTTAGGGTTACGTTGTACGGTATTAGCTTCATTCTTTTGACCACGTACGCAATAAGAACAAAGCTTGCACGTCGGTTTGGCAGTTACACGTAACCACGATGGATGAAAAGACTCAAAAGAAAATAATCATACCAGCCGTTTGTGTTTTGGTTATTATAATTCTATGCTGGTTGTTGTGTCCCTTTCGTCCAAGTTGGCTAAAGAAGAAAGGTGCGTGCATGTTTTCGTGCCACTGCATATTTATTAAAGATCTGTTTCCTTATCAGTTTTGTGACACGGTTTATATGTATACTTAGGAAGTAATTGATCTTAATAATAGGATCATATGAGTAAAAATGTCATCTTTGTCTAATGTAATCTTCCCTAAATAAGAATTAACATTAACTTTCTATCTCTAATACTCTAATCTAATCAATTGATATAATTAATTGCTCCTAATTCCGTTGGATAATTGTGTCAATCCGTTGGTGACAGAGAATACGGAGGCGGCGGCGGCGGCGGCGTGAGGCACGATGGCGAGGGTAGCGGCACTGTTGCAGTAGCAATGGTGAGGGTATTTTGGAAATTTTTGCCATTTAGGCAAGTTTTACTCCTATATTAGCAATTATATATCTCTTCCGATGGATTTCAGTAATGAGACATGTATATTTGTTTCTCCAAAAAAGAGACGTGTGTATCTGTTTCTAGACTTCTGGTCGTTTTTCGTTTTTCTCATTTTATGTCTGATTATAAATGAGTGCGTTGATATTAACTATTTTAGTCTCATTGTAGACATTGTATTGTGTATTTGTATGATGATGCACTCAATTGTTTTACCCAAGGTTATTAAAATCGCGAATTAAATCGTAAAATCGTACAATTTTACGATTTAGTATTGTCTTTGAATCGTATACAAAATCGGAAATCATAAAAATCGGTTAAAATCGTAACAACATCGAGAAAGAATCGTTAAAATCTAGATTTCATACGATTTTACGACTTTCGTGTTAAGCTGTTGCCAAACACGGCCCAATTTGAGCCACCTGTAACAAACTAAGCAGCTGTTACGTTACTAAAGTGAGCAAGGCACTACGATTATATAGCCGGCAAAACGATCAGGTCACGGGTCAACCTGGTCAGCGCCATAAAAACCCAGTCAACTCTTGTATACTACCTCGGTAATTACATTCAAAAAATAGTGTGCTGGTATGAAAAAAAGTTGTAATAGTGTATAAATCTGAATTATTTACAAAATTATTGAATGTATGGTGAGAAGATTTAGAAATGTAAAGATATGAATGTTAGGGTTAAAAGGGGAAAGTGAGAATAATTAAATGTTATGAAGGGAGTACAATTTATATTAAAAACATTTTTTCCTTTGTTTTAGATAAAAGACAAATTTTATTAATTGAAAAAGAAGGATACAAAAGCTAATAAGTTAAGGGAATAAATAAAATAAAATAAACAGTTAAGAGACAAAAACTGCACTTCTGAAATAGTGAAATCTGCCAAAGCCCTTCACAAAAATCATCCAAATTCCCCATTCAAAGCCCTTCACAATTAAATGCCCTTGTCAGCATTCTCCGCACGGTCTAGCTGTGAAAACCAAATTAGCCAAAAATGGCCTTATTTCTCTCACTCCTTCTCGGTAAACACAAATGAGTATTGGCCGAATTCCACTTGGGATCAAGTAGACAATCCAGCATATACGTCAAGTCTTCTGCACAATCAAAATCAAGTCCGAGAATGAGATAAAAACTCATAAACATGATCCATGCACCGTACACAGGGGCGGACCGTAGTAGAGACCCAGGGGGGCTACTGCCCCTAACAAAAATTTTTTTTAGTGTATATATATACGAAAAATGGTTTTTGTTCTTCCAAAAAGTATTTTGAACCCCCAAAAAATATTTTCGCCCCCCCAAAATGACTTTCCTGGGTCCGCCCCTGACCGTACAGTTGAGGTAATTTTGTAATTTTGTTGAAAATGGAGGGTTTTCTTAAATGAGTATTAATGCGATTTTAATGAGAATCAAGCCTCTTATGTTGAGTATGAGGAGACCATTAATGAACATCGTGATATTTGTTTTATACTTCTTCCGTCCCGAAAAGGTTGGTCAAATTTCCCTTTTTGGATGTCCCAAAAAGATTTATCATTTTCATTTAAAGTAAGAAATATGTGGCTAAAATTAATTCTCTCTCCTCTGCACAAATTTCAACCACACAGTTTTTACTTTATTAATCCACATGAAAGTCAACTTTGGTCAACCTTTTAATTCACTATCATTTTCTTAATATGTGAATCTAATGTAATATGATACTTAGAAATAAATATTTATATGACATTTTAAAATGACCATAACATCAGTACCAAACAAAATGAGCATTGATATGAAAATAATAAGTTTTGTTAGTTGAACATCAAAACATTTTCATCGAGTATTAGAAGTACAATTGAGTATCGTGATTTCTACTCTCGTGTCTATAACTAACTCTCATGTGAATATAATGTAATATGGCAGTTTTCAAATATGTATTGATATGACATTTTAAAATGAGCATAAAACCAATACCAGATAAGCATATATAAGTAAATTACAAAATGATCATCAAAATATTCAAAAGTTTAATTGAATTCTCTAATGTGTTCAAATATTCATTTGTTTATGCACATTTCTTTTAGTCGCTATACTCATTCGTATATAACATAAACTCCTTTATGTAAAATGTACATCCGGTAGATTCCTTATTAACAATTTAATAAACTATCATTATTTATAATAATGAAAAATAATTTATAGTCTTTTGTTCTTGAATTACAAATATAATCATGTTGTTTTTTAAATAAATAGAAAAAATTAAAACTAGAAAAAAATAAATACCTAAATTATTTTTTAATGCACAAATTAGAAAAACTTAAGTTAGAAGGTTGATTAAAAAAAGAAAAAACAAATTCCAACATTAAATAATATTATGTATTATACATTTTCATAATAATTGAATAAAAATTAAAGCAAAAAGGTTGTTTTTTGAAAGTGCAAAAATGTTGTCAAATAAGAAAGAAATAAAAAGAAAGAAAGAGAACAAAACAAAACAAAGCAAAAAGAAAGGGAGATTGTATCCACAACACCTTATTTATTACTAATCACAGCTCCCAAATTTACTAATAATAAATAAATCATTTTAAATCTCTAATTTGACCTTATAACAATCCACCACCGGACCACCCTACAGTGGGGCTGATTTTTATACGCATGAATCACTATCGAACACGTACTTTCCATTTATATGCAGTAAGTTATAGGATCTTCATTGTATCGGCAAAGCCATTCCATTATAAATTTTCAATCACGATTTCCGGAAAAGTGCCAAAATGCTGTGTGGGTTGTTTGCAAAGCTTCTTCCATCTCTGAAGTAACAGACTGAAAAATACTCATTAAATTAAAAAACTTTGACCCAAATTAACTAGAGAAGAACTGGTTATGCAGATGATCACAGATGCCCTGATAAATGAAGAAGTCTGAAGGAAGGAAGCCGGGACGGAACAATCATATGCCCTCATATCAGAAACTAACTGACGAGGGGGAGGCAGAAATGGAGGAAGAAGTCGAGGTCGAGCTGGAGGCCAAGGTCAAAGTTGAGGAAATTCTCAAGTTCACAGCACATCACAAAAGAGAGGTATGTCATTTGAAAACAATACTTGCTTTGAAGGATATTGCAATTACTGTGGTAATTATGGGCATAGAAAAAGAGATTGTAGAAAGTTTCTACGAGAGCAGCCACAGACGAGTCAAAATGCTAGCCAAGAAGATGGTGCGACCATGGTTAGTTTGTCATCAGACGTGTTACTTATTACACATGGTGAACAAGAATGTTTACACGTAGGTACTCATGATGTTGAGTGGGTGATTGATACAGCTGCATCATTTCACACCACTCCACACTAGAAGTTATTCACATCTTATAAGTCCAGAGACTTTGGAGCAGTGAAGATGGGAAACACCAGTTTCTCGAAGATTGTTGGCATTGGTGATGTGCACATTACAACCGATGTCGGATGTGCACTTGTGTTGATAGATGTTCGACACGTTCCGGATCTTAGATTGAATCTTATCTCCAGTACACCTCTGGATCAGAAAGGATATCTTAACCGATTCAAAGAAGGTACGTGGAAGTTATCTAAAGGTTCCATGATTGTTGTAAGAGGCCATATTTGTGGTACTCTTTATAAAACCCATGCAAAGCTATGTCATCCAAGTCTCAATGCTGTTGAAGAAGAGACATCACTAAACTTGTGGCACCGGAGGTTAGGCCACTTGAGTGTGAAGGGATTGACAACTCTTACAAAGAAGGAAGTCATTTCCATGGGCAAAGGTGTTGCCCTAGATCCACGCGAGCATTGTTTATTCGGGACACAACACAGAGTTTCCTTCAGTTCCACAAGGAAGAACCATTCAAAGTTACTCAGTCTTGTCCACTCTGATGTATGTGGTGGACCCATTGAAGAGGAGTCACTTGGAGGAAGTAGATATTTCGTGAAATTCATTGATGATGCATCATGAATGGTATGGGCTTATTGTCTAAAGAGTAAGGATCAATTGTTTGATCGTTTCAAACTATTTCATGCCATGGTAGAAAGAGAAACAGGGAAGAAATTAAAGTGTCTACGTTCCAACAATGGAGGAGAGTACACTTCCCGGGAATTCTCAGCATATTGCGCCGCATGTGGAATCAGACATGAGAAGACAGTTCCACGAACTCCACAACACAATGGTGTAGCTGAAAGAATGAACCAGACCATTGTGGGGAAAGTTCGTTGCATGTTGAGTATGGTTAAACTACCTAAGCCATTCTGGGGTGAAGCTGTGCTGACAGCTTGTTATCTTATAAACAGGTTACCTTTTGTTCCTTTAACCTTTGAAGTGCCAGAAAAGAAATGGTCAGGAAGAGATGTTTCTTACTTTCACTTGAAAGTGTTCGGGTGCAAGGCATTTGCACATGTGTCAAATTCATCGGCTATAGAGATTAAGAATTCGGATATCGGTTGTGGGACCCCGAAGTGAAGAAAGTTTTACAAAGCAAAGATGTTGTATTTCATGAAAAAGAGTTTCATGAGTGTGCTCCAATAATCCGTAAACAACATACTCCAAAAGACGAAGTCCCTGTACCATCAAACGTTCCTCTCAGCGACGAGGAGATGCATGATACTGCTGAAAAAAAGAGTGATGGTTCTGTAGATGATGATGATACTCACAGTGATGATATTCCTTAGCAGGGGGAGCCTTCATCTGAAGACGAAGCTGAAGGTACTCATGTTCGACGTTCTGTGTGAGGCATAGTTCCACAGAGAAGATTCTCCACATCCGAATGGGTACTTGTTGCTATCGAGGGGGAGCCAGCGAGCATCGCAGGAACGAGAGAAATAAAGAAAAAGGTGGAGAGGGAGATTTGTAGAGATCTTCCACATTCTTTCTTGGAAGTTGCCAAGAGACACCTTAACATGGAGGCACCTTCTTGGAAAGAGCTATCCAACAAATAGGTATGGGAGAAGATATGGAGAAGCTTGGATGCAACTTCCTCTTGTCTCCAAAGTAGTCCTATAAATAAAGTGCTCCATGTTGTTCATTAGTATCAATTTAGAAAATGAGAAAAGTGTGTGAAGAGCGAAATACACTTAATGTAGAAGTGTATTGGTGAGGATTGATTTTTTGTAATAATTGAATGTGAGAGTTTGCTCCTCCTATTGTAATTATGTTCTTCATATTGATATTGAATAGAAGAATTCTCTCCACGTTTCTCTCTTGCACTTTTCTATGGGAATAACAATTAACTGAAAGTGAACTGAACAGAATATACTCAACGAAAACAATAGGAAGTTGCGTCGTGGTAAGGAGAGCCACTGCCTTGAAAGTGAAATCCGACACGACCAGAGTGCAAGCGATTGTTGCGGTTCGCTCCCCAAGATTAACGCAAGAAGATTTTTCAAACGTTCACTCGTCTAGAAAGACTTTGAACTCACACACTACAATTGCTTGAGAACTTCTGCAAAAATGAACAGCAGATTTTAGAAACTAAGATTTTTCTCTGATTTTTGAGCTCAGAAGTTGTGCTTCTTTTATAGCCAGAAACCTCTATCCGGCTTTACCAAACACAGAGAGAAGAGAGCCTAAAACCAAGGAAGCATGATCTGGACAAAGTAACTGTTGAGAATACTTCAAATAAAATAAGTTGAAAATAAATTAACACAGAGCACGTAAATAGGCTTTGTGAAACTAAAACAATAAAGATTAAAACAACAAAAATTAATTATTAACTAATAGCCATTAAAACGCACCTGGGAGCAAAATCCCAACATCCCCTACTAATGGCTCACTAGTTAAGAACAATGTTTCAGACAAAGGAAGTGTTGTATACTTAAGCATCAATATCTTTTGATTGAATGGACACTTAGTTTTTTTTTCTGAAAGAATGTGACTTATATTAAAATAACAGAACTTAAGCAAGATACAAACCGATAAAATGTCTTTTGTCTACCATCTGCCCTTGAACCAGACTTGGAATATATTACCTCCATAGAAGCAATAAGATTCGATGATCCTGTAATGAGCTTAATTGAGCCAATGACAGGCAAATCAGATTTCTCATCACTTGTCTTAAATTTTAGAATTTTTCTGACAGGAAATAGAAACACAACCAAAACAACATGCAGTTCTAAATAAAAACACGAACAAAGTAAAACAGAATTAAAACAGATAGAGTTCACTCGTCTTCTTCCAAACTCTAGTCTCTCCTGCACTCCATGGCGGCGGTTCAGGAGGGGGATGAGTCAACTGTACTGTAGCTTCTTCCTCACCTTGCCTCTTATTCACCATGTTCTCTACCAAGCCTTCACTTTCGCCACCAAACACATATGATCTCAAATCCAGATCTGTTCCAGCCTTTAGCCCTAAGCTTCGCCCATGACCTTTTGATCTCAGCCATGAACGACGCCCCTGAAATTCTCCAGCTGCTGTCAGGGGTGCACGACCTATCGGCAGCCGAAGACCAAGCCCCAATTTCCGCCCATGACCAACAGTAAACAAGATGTGTGTGGTATCCATAGCTATGCAGATCTTGTTCTCTTTTAACCAAACAAAAAATCTGGAACACAAAAACCAACGCCGCACCAACGGTTGGCTATGGCCAACGGCGGCGGAAAAGAAAAAACCCTACTTGAGGGAAGACCGACCGTAACAACATTAGATTTTTAAATAGACACGTAGTTTTTTATTTTTTTTGATCATAAAAGAACAGTGGTTATATTTAAATCGAAAACAAATACAAAACAAACTTCAGACAGAAATTATAGATCCAATCGTGAACCCTAGGAGTAGACTTAGGGTCAGCCACCTCATACAAAGCAACATGACTCGCTAAACTTGAAACGAGCAAACTTAGGCCTAAAACGATCAGAACCAAAACTCTGCCTATCAAAAGAACTCCAAAAATCCAAACATTCAAACCAAATCTACTCGTACTAACGTTTTTCGATGTTCTGATGTTTTTCAAACAACAAGTTTTCGATTTTCTAATGTTTTCGAAACTCCAAAGTTTTTTATGTTCCAAACATTTTGAAATTCTGCAGATTTCGATATTCTGAGGTTTGTTTTGCAGGTGGATTTCGCCATTATTGTTCGAGGCAAACTCGAGATTAAGATATCGAGATTGTAACCTCGAGATTGTAATCTTGAGATTTAAACCTCGAGATTCGGATTTCGAGGTATTGCCTTAGAATTTTGTTTAAAATCCACCTGCTCTCGATAATAACATCGAGAACCTCAACTTCGAAGAAATTCCTTAAAAACTCAAAATTAGAGATTTTCTGCGACACCGCACTGTTTTGGCCATAACTTTTGACTCAGTGATCTGATTTGAGCAAACTTTTTTTTGTTGGAAACTTAACGAAAAGATATACATTAAAAATGACTCGGTAATCTTCAAAGGTATTATTCGATCGGAATTATTACAAATATTGTACGTGAAAATGATGTTAAGGGACATTTACTATGAATTACATTAATTTATCAGAAGGTAAAAATTGACCATTTTACCGTCATAATCACCGAGGCCCGAGGGCAATATATGCATGCATGCTTTTTTATCATTAATCACAAGGAATACAATTTATTGTCGTCAGTAAGTTACTATTTTATCCTTCTACACAAATCTATTTAATAATCTTATTTTATGTACCAAACTTTTATCATATTGCAATACAAAAAAATCAAAGGTTCTGACACTAACTTGTGACAAATTAACACATTGTTGTTAAACAATTAACAATACTAATTTTTTCATAGTTGATGGAGTATATTGCCATATACCCCAAGTGTATCAACATTTATGATAAAGGGCCTTCAGAATCAACTAGGCAAATTCCAGTTGAGGCCGATCTTGTCGAGACTGAGCTCAAAACCAGTGTCACATCATCGAGATAAGTCTAAAACTGCAGCCATGGCCAATGTCGACCCTTGCCGAGGTTGGCAACATTTTCAGCACTACGGTCAAGCTCCAGACCAACTTCCGCACTACGATCTTAAAGATAAACATAGGCATATATTACTGCTTCACATTATGAGTCGAGGTATGCTTTACCTCTACGAATGAGCTCGTGACCTCATACAAAGATTGTAAACTTAGACATTTCAGCACTGGGATACCACATACATTCAGCATTACGTCACTGCGTGATAAGTTCGTATTACAATACACATTTGATGCGTGTTGGGATCGTCTTTTGATGGTTTTCCTAGCTTTAAGATGTTATAAGTCTCAATTTTAGCTCAAGTTATGTTTACCGGGCGTTGGTTCGAGTTTTGTGATGTTTGGAGTCAAAAATTAGGAAATTAGAGTCCGACACCGGCGCTTGAGTAGCAACCCGGATGAGTACATGATACATTCGAGAGAGAATTAAGAGCTTTGGAGGTCACCGGGAGGTTCAAGATGAAGATTTGAAGATAAAAGAGCTCTAGGATTGGATACAGGATCAAAAGAAGACGAATAGAGCTTGAAAACGGCGATCAGGATGACCTTCTGTCAACCATTCAAGCATATCTTTTTTTAGAAACATCCAAAGGACACTAATCAAGTTCTATGTGAAATCCAACTTCAAGGGATACAAATAATATGAAGACACCATTATGATAATTTGAGAGGAGCAAGGTGAAAACAGATGATGCAGTTAGATGATCGTTGTTGCGATTTCAGGATGCGACACGCCACTATTTTAATCATATCTTTTTATTGGATGATTCAAATCCAGTTTTGCAAGTTGTGGTGGATAGAGGACTTAATTATCTAGAACACTCACGAAGGAAGAATTGCCAAATCCGGACGATAAAGGCACGAACGGCCGTGCCCAGAATTAGGCACGCCGTGCGTGCTGAAGGATTCGCGAGGGAGCTACTGCCACTGATACGCTTGTAATTTCCATATTTATGTTTGTGTTTTTAATTAGTTTTGCTTGATCTTTACTATGGAAATTACACACTTTTGGTGTAATAGATTAGTTTGTTAAATTCTTGTAAATAGGTTAGATTAGATATATTCTGAGCTCAAACAGGTCTTGATCACTCGAAGTACAGTTGGTGAACCCAAAGAGTGGAAAGAAGGTGCAAAAATTTGAAGACAAAAGAAGATCCTGAATTTTGGTCTATACTCGGTCGAGTATTAACTATACTCGATCGGGTATTAGGTTGGAACTTCAAATCGGATCAGATCCGAAGACAAGGGAACATGTCGGGAAGATTTCGGCCACGATTTAATGTCTATACCCGATCGGGTAGACCGACATACCCGATCGGGTATGCCTTTGAGTTTTAAACGAAAATCGGTCGAGTATGGTCCGAATAACATTTTCTAAGCATACTCGACCGGGTATTAATATATACCCGATCGGGTATACTTATGGAAAACAGCCTGAAACCGGTCGAGTATACCTCGGATCGAGTATTACACACATACTCGATCGGATACCATGTATATACCCGATCGAGTACCCGAATCCCATCCCAAAAGCCTATAAATACACCTCATTTCCTTCACAAAAAGATATCCAATTCCTTTGTACATCTAAGCTCAGTATAGAATAGTTCTTTCTTTATATTTTTCATCATGTTTAGTCTCCAAATGAGGAGCTAAACTCTTCCATCTTGGTTTTGCTACTTTGAAGCTTAATGAATTTGTAAGTTGTGAGTTATTTTCTTTAATCTTCTTCCTTGAATATTAATTCTTCCTTTAAAATACTATCTCTATATCAAAGTTGGGGAGTGTTACTAAGATGACAATTAGTTAACATCTTGACATTGGTTATAGTAATAGCTATTTCTTCCTCTATGTTATTATTGGGGAGTGTTACTAAGATGACAATTAGTTAACATCTTGATATTAATCATAGTAGGATTCATATTCTTTAATATTCTTCCTTGAGTATTAATTAATTCATATTCATATTTCATGTTAATATCTTAAACATTACTTAAAGTATCACCTAGTATTGTTTCTCATATTAATTATTACTAGAATCAATCGGTTAATACGCTTGTTATTAATCCGGTTCTTTCAATGGTAGTAAACTTGGAATATTAATACATGCATCTCATGGTTAATATGCAAGGGGAATTAATTATATTGATTAAACCAATAAACCGCTTGTGTTGAGGTTATCAATCTCAATCGTTTTCATCTTAAGTTTGTTGCTACTATCAAGTTAATATACGGCGCTTGTTCTATATTGACTCGATAGTAAGTTTTATTAATGAACGCATCTCGTTATTAATAACTACCCTCGATGAACTGGATATACTCCTCGATTGAGTATTCGAGAGGAAGATAGTTAAAGATATAACCGGGATCGACGAACATTTCATTAAGTGGATAAAAGCAAAGCCAAGTCCTCATCTCATTGAATTAAACTCATATAGGTTGTTTATCTTAGTGTTTTTAAATCAAACAAATCTAAACCCCCCCCTTTTGTTACTGCTTATATAAAAGAAAAGTATTCATTTCCCTGTGGATACGAACCTTACTTCGTTATACTACGTATATTCGTTGTATTGTATTTATTTTGAGTGCACCTAACGACAAGTGCACGTCAAATTTGGCGCCGTTGCCGGGGAAAGGCAATTATTTTTCTTTTATTTCAATTCAAGTAAAATCAAAAAAAATATATATATCAAACAAAAATATAAAGAGTGTTTATTTTTCTATTTTCTGAGCTTAGTGGAGATTATGGTTAAAAATCGTTCCATAAACGAAATCACATATCACAAAAACCCAGAAATAGAACAAACTTTCGAGCGGTTGAAAAGTAAATTTTCTAATACCGACTCGGAAAAATCATCTTCCAGAGGTTCATACACCGCTAGCTCTAGTTCTAGCGACACCGAAGAGCCAACCACAATGGCTCTTGAAACAAGAACGCTAAGGGAGCTCACAGCTCCAAACCTCAACCAACAACCACCGTGTATTACCTTCCCTACACTTGATGAGGGTAATACGTTTGAGCTAAAATCTAGGCTCATTCATCTGCTGCCATCTTTCCATGGCCTAAGGGGCGAGGACCCAAACAAACATCTCTCGGAATTCCATATTGTCTGCACAAGCATGTGCCCGAATGGAGTCACCGAGGAACAAATCAAGTTGAGGGCTTTTCCATTCTCCCTAAAAGACACAGCTAAGGATTGGTTATTCTATCTCCCTTCAGGGAGTATAGATACATGGGCATCAATGAAAAAATGCTTCCTAGAAAGGTACTACCCTGCATCCGTCTCATCATCTTTGAAAAAACAAATAAGCAACATCGAGCAAAAAGATAATGAGACATTATATGAGTATTGGGAGCGTTTTAAAAAATTGTGTGCTAGCTGCCCATATCATGGTTACACAGAGCAAGACCTCATCCTCTACTTCTATGACGGTCTTGCGGAGCAAGATAGACGCCTGGTGAACGCAGCATCTGGAGGGGGAATTGTCAACAAAACCCCTTCCCAAGCTAGGAATCTCATCTCGGAGTTGGCTGAGAATTCTAGACACTACAACGAGAGGTCATCATCAAAACGGGTCATGGCAGCGGAATCCAACATCTCGTTGAAAAGTCAAGTAGGCGGCTTGACTTCTTTGGTAAAGGATTTCCTTTTAAATCCAAAACACCAAGAAGTCAAGGTCTGCGGCATATGTTCAACACAGGGGCACCCCACCGATTCCTGCCCGACACTACAAGAAGAGAATTCCGAGCAAGTCAATGCTTTGGGATTTGAAGGCCAAAAGAGGTATGATCCACACTCTAACTCCTACAATCCTGGGTGGAGAGATCACACAAATCTGAGATATGGGAACCCTAAAAATCAGCCCTTGCAACCAACTTTCCCAAATCACCAAGGCCAGACGTCAAGCTCAAATATGTCCACTAAAGACATGATCCGAGCACTCACCTCAAATGTCTCAACCATGCAACAAAACATGGTTCAATTTCAGCATGAGACCAAATCCAGCATTCAGAATTTGGAAAGCCAAGTCAGTCAAATTGCAAATGCCATAAACCGACTTGAAACAAAGGACTCGGGTAAACTCCCATCTCAAACGGAGCAAAACCCGAGACAACATGTGAATGCTATAATGTTGAGAAGTGGGTCGACGTTGAAAGAGGTAGAAGAGAACGATGAAGAGATTGAGGGTGTGGACCCTGAAAAAGTAGTCCCACCGGAGGAGGAGATAACAGAAACCAAGCTCCCCCCACCCTCATCATATGAACAAGAAATCCCGTTTCCTGAGGCGCTGAAGGAGACAAAGAAGCTAGAAAAAGATGCCGACATCTATGAAACCTTCGCTTTGCTAAATTCTTAACTTAATGAAAAATGACCCTCGTTTTGCTAAATTCTTAAAAGAATTATGCAAAACAAAAAGAAAAGATAAATTGAAGGGGAAACAAGAGGTTAGAGTTAGTGAACACGTCTCGGCCATTTTTCAGAGAAAACTCCCCGAAAAATGTAACGACCTAGGCATGTTCACTATCCCTTGCAAAATAGGAGACACCACATTTCCTAAGGCCTTGTTGGATTTAGGGGCATCAATAAATGTCATCCCCTATTCTGTTTATAAAACTCTACAACTTGGCCCATTACATCAAACAGGTGTAGTGATTCAACTGGCAGATCATTCTAGTACTTACCCGAAGGGTGTAGTAGAAGATGTGCTAGTAGAAGTAGAAAATATGGTCTTTCCTGTTGACTTCTATGTCCTTGAAATGGGAACTGATGACCAAACAACACCCATCCTTTTGGGTAGACCCTTCATGAAGACCGCAAAAACGAAAATTGACGTTTCTAGTGGTTCACTAACTTTAGAGTTCGATGATCAAAAAGTGGAATTCAACATCTTGGACTCTACGAAAAAACAAATGCAAAATCCAACTCTTTGTTCTTTACATGTTGTTGAACCACAAGAACCGTTATTTTTCAAAGAAGCGGATAAAATCAGATTTTTTCAAGAAGGGACAAATAAACAGGAGAAGCCATCTTTGATAAAAAGGGACGTGTTAAAATGTGAAGTAAATCCACCTATGATGGAGGTGGTAGTGAGAAAGAAACCCCGGCCTTACTGGAAAAGGCCGAAAAATAAATTTGAAAAATGGCTAAATAAGGCCACAAAAAATGAATCAAGGGATGTTCACGATCCCACTAAAAAAATTGAATAACGTCGTGCCACAACGTTTACTAAGGCGCTTCTTGGGAGGCAACCCAAGTTTATTTTTTCATAAATTCGAGTGTTTTTAATTCATTTTTTGTTTGTTTAAATTATTTGAGAGATCAGTGAGAGAGGGAACTAATCACGAATTTTTGGAGGAAAAAAGAAAAAAAAATGCAGGTTTTGAAGCATCTGGGGATATACCCGATCGAGTACCACCTTATACTCGGTCGGGTATGGCCAAAAGAAGGGGAACCGGGCATTACTCGATCGAGGAATCATGGATTGTTGAAAGAAAATAGACATACTCGATTTTTGATGGTTTTCCTAGCTTTAAGATGTTATAAGTCTCAATTTTAGCTCAAGTTATGTTTACCGGGCGTTGGTTCGAGTTTTGTGATGTTTGGAGTCAAAAATTAGGAAATTAGAGTCCGACACCGGCGCTTGAGTAGCAATCCGGATGAGTACATGATGAATTCGAGAGAGAATTAAGAGCTTTGGAGGTCAGCGGGAGGTTCACGATGAAGATTTGAAGATAAAAGAGCTCTAGGATTGGATACAGGATCAAAAGAAGACGAATAGAGCTTGAAAACGGCGATCAGGACGACCTTCTGTCAATCATTCAAGCATATCTTTTTTTAGAAACATCCAAAGGACACTAATAAAGTTCCATGTGAAATCTAACTTCAAGGGATACAAATAATATGAAGACACCATTATGATAATTTGAGAGGAGCAAGGTGAAAACAAATGATGCAGTCAGATGATCGTTGTTGCGATTTCAGGATGCAACACGCCACCATTTTAATCATATCTTTTCATTGGATGATTCAAATCTAGTTTTGCAAGTTGTGGTGGATAGAGGACTTCATTATCTAGAACTCTCACGAAGGAGGAATTGTCAAATCCGGAAGATAAAGGCATGAACGGCCGTGCCCAGAATTAGGCACGCCGTGCGTGCTGAAGGATTCGCGAGGGAGCTACTGCCACCCAAGCACACCGTGCCTGCGAGGGAGGCACGCCGTGCCTGACAGTTTTTTGCCCTCAGGTGTCCTATTTCGACCTGGATTGATCTGTTTTCTATTTAAACACTCCGTAAATCCCTGTTTTTGGTTACAGAGCTTAGAGAGAGGCCCATGGACAAAATTTCTTCTAGTTTTGCATCTTGTTCTTCAATTCCTTTGGATTATTTGTAAGTTCCTACCTTTTAATTAATGACAATTAATTCTGTTCTTCCCAATTCTATTGATTATTCAATTATGAGTTATGAGTAGTCTTAATTAGGGATTTGGGATTGATGAAGGAGTTAATTATGGTGTATGGCTAAATTAATGATGGATTAATTGCATGAATGTATTTAATTTTTGTTTGAATGATTGAATTGATATCTTTTGTAACCTAGAACGACCGCTAGAATTACAATTGCTTGTAGAATAAATTAAGAGAGATCTAGTTTATTGTAGGACACCTTCATACACACTTATTCGTTCGCTAAGAGATTAGTAACGGTTAAGGGGCCGTAAGCTCGCTCGTTTTGGCAATAATTTTAGATACCTGTCGCATGAGAGATAAGTCTGGTTCCCTAAATTATTGTACTATATGCCGCGAGAGCGGACAGAAGTTAGTATTCACTAGTGTGCTCAATTAAATTAATTTCATGTAATTAAGACTGATCAGCCATAAATTTGATTACCCCCGGAATCAATCCATGTTCCCTTTGTCATTAATTAGAAACAACACATTAGTTTAATTTCTTTATTCGCAATTTAAATTTCCATCAAATAAAATCTCACACAATTTATTTATTTATTTATTTTTCTTAGTTGGTTTTTATCGCTAAATTTAATTAATACTCAATTCCTTTTTGTCCGTCCCTGATGAGACGATACTCGTACTTACACCCTATACAACTACATATTTTAAGTGCGAGAAAACTAACATCAGTTTTTGGCGCCGTTAAGAATTTGTGCCACCTAATGGCATTTGTTTAGAGAAAGTTGGATACTTTGATGAGTAGGGCTCCATCGCAGTCTTTGCTATTTGAGAGCCTATGAGGTATCGTCGGGCAAACGACGTTAAAAATAGCGCTTCTTAGGAGGCAACCCGAGCATATTTCTACATTTTTTTGTTTTGTTTGTTGTTTGAGTTGAGCACGCGTGACCCTTTCCTCTTTACCCCCTTGTGCATAGTGCATTTTTGATCATTCAAGCAGTAGTTATTACATGGGATTACTACAGTTCTCATGTGCAGGTGTTAGTTGTATATTCATAGAAAATTTCATGTCAAATTTTTGATTTTTTTAAACTCGGTCTTTGTGAGATGACTAGCGTTTTGACTATGCTTTTACAACATCTTTGAAGTGTTTAGCTCAAATTTCTTGCACTATAATCTAGTTGTTGAGAGGATGAAAGCATTAGTTACCCATTAAATTCATTAATCTTTCATTTTACCTGAATAAGTCCTTTAGGAAGCCACTTTGAGCATGATCATTTTATTCTTTACCGAGTTAATCGAACTCCATAGCCAAATGACCTATTTCCTTACCCGTGAATAATTCTGACGAAGTCTTGATGTTTAGGGAACTAGGGTATTAATTTGCTAAGTTTAGGAAGTTTTGGTAGGAGCCACTTTTGGCACTGTTCCTATGCCTCAAATGGGGTAAGAGCAGTCACTTTTCAGGAATTTGATATTTTCGAGGATTGCATTGCAGCCACGGATTCACTTTGAATAATTGAACTTTAATTGCTAATTTTCCTATGTGAGACCGAGATTAGAATGTGGTAATGTTTAGTGAAAATCTGAAAATTGAAAAAATAAATTAAATATTAGTTGTACCTCTTACCTTGCGAAAAAGAAAATGGGAGCCCGGTCAAAAAGCGTAAGTGTTCGCACAATATGATGAGACTTGGGTATCTTTCGAAAAAAATGGCCTTCTCGTGTCAACATGACAAGGAAAACTAAATCTAAATAAATGAACTTGAAGGCTTTTGCAAAATTAGCATTAGTCCTTCGTGTACTTCAAGTATACGTCAAAGAATCAATGTGCAGCGACAATTTAGCTTAGTTGTACACCATGTCTATTCTTTGCATAGGTTTAAATGATAGTTCCTAATTTGTAGTCTACTTAACTCCCAAATCCTAAAAATAGCCCTGAAATTCCTGAATGCATTAAGTCCTTGTCAGGTTGTTCCAAAAATTCTCAGCTCAAAGATAGAGACTTTTTATTCCTTACCATTCACCATTCACCAACATCTTCACAAGTCCTTCTGATCAATACGTAGTTTATTAGTGTAGGATGTCATTACATTGATGATGTTGTGAATAATTTTGTCAAATATGTTAGCTACAGTACAAAGATGTAGTTTAGGGAAGAATTTTCTTGGTTTAGTCTGTCTGTTCTGTGAATATCCCTTTAACTACCTGTGCATTATATTCTAATAATTTTAAATTCCGTGTGGTGATTATCGTAAGTCCCGGGAGGTTGATGATGCATTCGAGAGAGAATTAAGAGATTTGGAGGTCAACGGGATGCTCACGATGAAGATTTGAAGATAAAAGAGCTCTAGGATTGGTTACGGGATCAAAAAAAGACGAATAGAGCTTGAAAATGGCGATCAGGATGACCTTCTGTTAATCATTCAAGCATATCTTTTTTTAGACACATCCAAGGGACACGATTCAAGTTCCATGTGAAATCCATCTTCAATAGATACAAATCATGATATGAAGACACCATTACGAGAATATGAGAGGAGAAAGGTTAAACTAGATGATGAAGTCAGATGATCGTTGTTGCGATTTCAGGATGCCACACCCCACCATTTTATTCATATCTTTTGATTGAATGATTTAAATCCAGTTTTTTAAATTGTGGTTGATAGATGACTTCAATATCTACAAATTTTACGAAGGAAGCATCTTCAAATTCAGTTGATAAATGCACGCACGGTCGTGCCCAGAATTAGGCATGCGGTGCGTGCCAAAGGATTCGCGAGAGAGCTATTGCCACCCAGGCACGGTCGTGCCTGCCAGGGAGACTCGTCGTGCCTGGATTGATCTGTTTTCTATTTAAACATCCCGTAAACCTCTGTTTTTGGTTACGGAGCTTAGAGAGAGGCTCATGGACGAAATTTCTTCTACTTTTCCATCTTGTTCTTCCATTCCCTTGGATTATTTAAAAGTTCCTACCTTTTAATTAATGACAATTAATTCTATTCTTCTCAATTCTATTGATTATTCAATTATGAGTTGTGAGTAGTCTTAATTAGGGATTTGGGGTTGATGAAGGAGTTAATTATGATGTATGGCTAAATTAATGATGGATAATTGCATGAATGCATTTAATTTGTGTTTGAATGATTGAATTGATATCTCTTGTAACCTAGAACGGTTGCTAGAATTACAATTGCTTGTAGAATAAATTAAGAGGGATCTAGTTTATTCTAGGACACCTTCACACACACGTATTCGTTCGCTAAGAGATTAGTAACGGTTAAGGCCGAGGCCGTACGCTCGCTCGTTTTGGCAATAATTTTAGATACCTGGCGAATGAGAGATTAGCCTGGTTCCCTAAATATTTGTACTCTACGCCGCGAGAGCGGTTAGAACTTAGAATTGACTAGAATGCTCAATAAAATTAATTTCATGTAATTAAGCTTGATCAGCCAGAAATCTGATTACCCTGGAATCAATCCATGTTCCCTTCGTCATTAATTAGAAAGAACCTATGAGTTTAATTTTTTATTCGCAAATTAATTTTCCATCAAATCAAATCTCGCACAATTTATTTATTCATTTATTTTTCTTAGTTAGTTTTTATCCCTGAATTTAACTAATACTTAATTTTGTTTAGTCCGTCCCTGTGGAGATGATACTCATACTTACACCCTATATTGCTACATATTTTAAGTGCGAGAAAACTAACATCACTACGTGACATCTATCTCAGGGCGACGTCACCCAACACAATTTCACTTGCCAGCTACCAGACTTACATGCGTGGATTATCCAGTCATTCCAATACACAAGGACAAATGCCAGTAAAACAGTACCAATCAATGATATATTATCACTCCAATTAACTTTACACGTGTCGATAGTTTATAGGGGGTACTTTTACTTGTTTTTCAAGTATTTCTTTACACTATAAATATCACCTTCACACCTTGTGAAAAGGGATCACACCTTGTGAAAATATGGATCACACCGTTTGAATAAGAACCTATGTTTAATACGGAGTAACTGTGTTGCAGCAACCCTTCTGCCACTCATTGAAGAAATTGAATAACATGACCGTTATTTGCATGCACGTCATGTATATAGACAAATCCCCCCAACAATATGCTTTATCAATTGCCTAAATCCTTTATATTTTTAAGGATAATAGTGATTCTTGTTCCCCGGGTATGTTTGGGAGTTTGAAGGAAATGGGAGGGGAAGGTTTTGAAGGTTAGTCGTTGGAAGGGAAGGGGAGAGAAAGGGTTGGAAACCCTTCTTCTTGTTTGGAAGTATCAAGTTTGAAAAGATAAAGGTTTTAGATGAATTATAATTAATATCACTTCACATATATGACGAATTCCAATAATTGAGTTTATATTTATTTAAAAATGAGCTAAAGTTGTGATTTAATTAGTTATCCTTCAAAATCCCCCAATTTTGGGGAACTTGAAAATTGAGCATTTGAAGATTTTGGAGGGTTACAAAAGCCCTCCAAAACCATCCCCTCCATATTTTGTAGAGAAAATTATCATTGATAAAACTAAAACTTGATGCATTTCCCAATATATGACTTTGTCATGTTGTTTTCCCATTCTGATGGTAATTTAGTAGTATCATTTTTTTCGTATTTTAGTTCAATCAATAAATATGGAAACCGTCTCCTGGTTTCTCGGCAATCGGCAAATGATATGCACGACACATACTTCGTATAACCGTTTCCATAATAACAATAAAAATTATTATTAATTATTATTAATTTTAATATTATTAGTTTATTATTAACCTTTTATTCCTTAATACTTCTCCATTTCTAAAGCAATTCAAACTCCTAAAAATAATGAAGAAAATATATACGTGCTACATGTTATACTGCCCTCCTACACAATTATTGCTCTCCTACACAATCACTTCAATTTTGCGTTTCCTGTCTATTTCATATATGGATCATATAGAATATAAGTATTTACTGGCTAATAGAATAACCGATTTATTGCCTTTAAGTTAAGGCGAAATTCATAAGAATAATCCATACATTTAGGGATTCTACAATAATAATCTCTACTAGGAGTGTCTATAAAAATAATCCGAACTAGCAATAGTGTTCACAAGAATAAATTGGGGTGAATTTAAATTAATGCCCGTTTAATATTATCAATCTCTACTCTCACTTTTCTCTTCAACGATCTTCTTATAGAAGTGAATTAAAACTAAAACCCGTTTAATCTTAATCTTATTTCCACCATATGTGGTTCGTTCAAGGATAGAAGATAGAAGTGTTACCCAAAAAGAAGAGTAGTGAAGGACAAAGTAGATGTAAGATTTGGGAGAATTAAATGGGAAATAATTTTAATTTACCTCTATTTATTTTTGTGGACATTATTGCTAGTTCGGATTATTTTTATGAATACTCTCAGTATGGATTATTATTGTAGAACCCCTAAAAGTAGAGATTATTTCTGTGAATTTCGCCTTAAGTTAATGCGTATGTCATTTACTGCATCATACATATTTACTGTCATTTGTGTGTTTACATTCTATACAGTGCATTAATTTATTGCCCATTGTTTTATTGTCCTCTAATTACTGTCTATGCTCACCACCCTTAAGCGTTTATCACTTTCTCAATTATCGGTGCATGCATTAGGGCGTATTAATTACTATTCCTAAAAATAAGGAATTAGTTCATACATGTAAAAGAGCATTATCCGTTTCTTATTATAATATAATTCCAGCGATCATGTATGTGATGTTTAAGTTAGTCATATTTAAGGTTAAAAACATATTGATCATATTCTTGGAAAAGTCATGAGTTTTAGTAATATTAGGGTATTTTTCCCTATTTTGTAACTTCCGAACATGAAAGGGAGGGCCATAAACCCTGGTTAAACATCCCCTCCCCTCCAAAACCCAACTCCCAAACATACCCTAAATAGTTGCATTTCTTTCAAGTCGCTACTCTTACAATTTGCATCAACGCTTTTCAGTACAATATAGGGAGTCCACATAATCTTTTTTGGGGGTAAAACCCAATAATTAAACTCAATAAGTCATTCACCAACTCGCTTACAATGATGCAGGGACGGAGTCACGGAGATATGCATAGTCTTATGGGAGCCATGGCCCCTCCCAACTTTTTAATTTTTTTTTTAAATTTTAGTAATAGTGTTCCCCTTTTTGTGCTCTGAAATTTTAATTTCTTTAGTTAATTTTTGTTTTCTGCTACTTTGGAATAAGTCATCCACTTATTTACTATTCTATAACATTATAGTGATGAAATAGATACAACGTATTACTTATGAATTATATATACGGAGTATAAGTTTAATTTATTACTACGTACATTATTTCCTTTTAATTAAGTAGATAGAAGTTATATTGTAACATGGATTGATTTTGAATTCACCAATACAGGCAATACGAGAAACTTACGTAGTATTATACGATAGTACTTATTATTATTATTATTACCAATTCACCATATCACTTTGACTATCATCACCGATTCACCATATCAATTTGGTACTCAAATTATTAAATCTATCATTTTGATCTTAATTTGGTGAAATATATAAATGGTACTTTAACTATTGGTAATGTTGTATTTTGGTACCTTAACTTTTAAATGAATCAAAATAATACCTTAAGCTAAGTATACATAAATGTTTCAATTTAAGATTATTTTCTTCAAATTGCTGCAAAAAAATCACATGTGGCGGCTGAAATTCTATGTGTAAAGTCTACTTCACCATATTTTTGTCTATATATATAATCACTATATGGTGACTCTACACATGGGATTTCGATCGCCATGAAGAATTGTTTGGCCGGAAATTTTAATAAAATCTCGATCAAGTTGAAACATCTATGTATAGTTATGGTACTGCTTTGATTCATTTAAGAGTTAATGTACCAAAACACAACAATACCAATCATTAAGGTATCATTTATGCATTTAACCCTCCTTATCTATTTAATCTATATTGATCGAGTTTTTCTGTTAAAATTTGTCGTTAACATTGACGGTAGCTAATTATGTTATTAACATCTCATAGTTTTAAATATTTTAGAACAATACAATCATTCTTAAAAATTAAGTAGTTTATCTAGTTTAATTTTAAAATATACATATTTATTAATCGAGTCCTTCCGTTCAATGACCATTTATGCATTTTACTCTTATTACTGTTATGTTATGCGGAGTATTATTGTAACTATTATAATACTCCGCATGAAATAATGACAAATATATATGATAATGAAAATACAACTAGTTACTTGGATCTATTAAATAAATTCAAAACTAAAAATTTTCATTTTTTTCTCTATCCGATATTAACTCAATTTTGCTCTATCGTCACAGGCGACTACTTTGCAAAACAAAAAATACAAAAAAAGTAGTGAAATTACTGGGCGAAAGCGGGGGCACTTGTCCCCTTAGCCCCTCCCTAGTTCCTCCACTGAATATCACCCTTTGACATTACTTTTCTCATCTAAAATCATCGGAAAAAGTTGTCGAAAACTTTCATCCGTAATCACAGCAGGTATGTTCAGTCAATTATTTATTTAAATTTAAAAGTAATCGCTTTTTCATCTTGGAGTATAATATTAATTAATTGTGTTCTAGAAAACCCTGCTAACTTTTGAATAAAAAAAGGATGACACCGCTTACTTTTGAAAAACAATCAACCATGTCATTTTCCCAGTTTTATAGTTTAGGACCCATTTGGAATCGAGTTTTTTTTTTGGATTGAGAAAATTGATAAATACTCCGTATGTAAAAAGTAACATTTTAAAAAAATATAGAATAATACTTATATAAAAAATGTATGCATAAAAGATCACTATTTTTTTTAAATAGGTTATTCTTGTCCCGGATCCGATCCGATTTGATTTTTCAACAAGGTACCCGATCGGGTATAGGTCATACCCGACCGGGTACAACACCAAAAAATCAATCTTCAATTCATCTTGAGATTTTTGCACCTTCCTTCCATTTGTGATGTTCACCAATGGTCCCTAGAGTGATCTTGGACCTGTTTGAGCTCAGTATAAACATAATCTAAACAAATTACAAACATCTTTACAAATTAAACTAATACATCAAAAGTGTGTAATTTCCAAGGTATTAATCAATCTAAACTAATAAAAAACATAAACGTAAGCATGGAAATTACATGAATGTCAAGAGTACTAAAAATACTTCTCCGGTTTTGAAATGTTTTAATTTGCATTTTTGATTTTTTTCTAACACTATTTTTATTTGTTCTATATGAAATTCTAATTTGATTTTGTGATTCAATAGAAGTAAGAATGTAATTTTTAAATATGTAATTTTAATTGTTCATATTAATGTAAATGTTATTATAGAAGAAGTAACATTATCATCAGTAAATTTTAAAATATAAATTATAAACTACTTTGGGATAGAGGTTACCAGCTAATAAATATTAATTATACTAGTATATTCACCCGTGCGTTGCACGAGATGATGAAATTCACAAAACATGCATGTGTCATTTGTGTGAGTTTATACGTGAAAGGTTATTTTCAATTTCTTGGTCCCTCTCAATAATTTAATCAATATTTAACTTTCATTTAGATTTAAAGGCTTCTTTTTTGAGTTGTTATTGACATCAACTTTTAAATCTTTCTTAAAGAATAATTTTATTTACAAAGTGACTTATTGATGAATAGGAAATTACCTCATACTTCGTATATGATTAAAAAACTTATCCGAATTTAATACTATGAATGTATAAATGATTTAATATAATTCATCCGTCCCTTTTTATTTAGCCAAACACTATTTTTTAAGTAAATGATGTTAAACTTTGACCGACTATATATTTATACACACCAATATTGATAATGTGAAAATTATATGAAAATGTTCTTTGTTAAAAATACTATCATGATAAATCGCCACATAAATATATAAGTTAAAATAAGTTAAAATATTTTAACTTACAAATATATAAGTTAAAATAATGGATCTAAGTTTATCATCTTTGACTGGAAAAGAGCATACAAAGCGCCACATAATCATGCCGTGTCATTATATATAACAATTATTTACTTATTTTTATACCTTTTGTTTTAGTTAGATTCTATTTTTGATTGCATATTGATATGGAAACAAAAATCCTTATAAATTCACCTTAATTAATTTGGTAAGCTTCAAATAAGTAAAATAATTTTTGTTTATTAAAGTGAAATTCTAATAACATTTATTGATATGGAAACTAATTTATATTGGGTATTAGTTTACTACACCGAATTAAATAGAAACAAATATGCAAATTAGTTTACTTATTAATTTGACACCTATTAATAAATTAGTAAGCCTCAAATAAGTATATAATTAAAAATGAAATTAAAAATGATAACCAACATAAAGTATATATATCTTCACAAGTAAATATGTTTAGCTTAGCCAAATAAGTAAATTTATTTGATTGTTTCTTTATTTTACACCTAAAATTCAAATATGCCTTCGCTTTTGAAACAGATTCCTAATCCAAATTAGAAAATCTTTATAGGTTTACGAATTCCTACTTTTATTTTAATAGAATGTTTTTAATTGGATTGATTTCAGTTCCAGATTAAATCAGATCAGATCAAACTTTATTAATTATAACAATAAGTCACATAAAAAACAGACATCTAATAGACCATATTAATTCATACCAAATCAAACCCGAAATTTTAATTCAACTAAAAACGTTCTTATTAATTAAGCGTGTTGTTGACTGTAGCCCTTTCGTCTTCTCTATTTGGAACCTTGGTGGTGAATGTTGAGCTAGCCTTCGGGCTTTTGGTGATTGAGGTCTAAGTCGGTTTGGATTCCCTACAGTCTGCATGCAGCGACACCCAACAAATTTTGATTTCAAAGGTATTATTCGATCGGCATTATTACAAATATTGTACGTGAAAATGATGTTAAGGGACATTTACTATGAATTACATTAGTTTATCAGAAGGTAAAAATTGACCATGTTACCGTCATAATCACCGAGGCCCGAGGGCAATATATGCATGCATGCTTTTTTATCATTAATCACAAGGAATACAATTTGTTGGGGGTAAATCCCGTAGATCCGAAAGCCCAACACGAACTTTGGATATATCAGGAATGGCCCAGATTCAAATTGTGTAAAGAAATATAAGATCTGAACTAACTAAAACTCGAAAGCTCACTTGTATTAATTAACCAATCTGATTACAAGGAATTTCCCGATCGGTAAGTCGAAAACTATGCTTTAATACAAGAAATAAGAGCAAATGATGCTATTCTAGAGCTTGAGTATTGATATGCTAATCCTTACAATGACTTGAAACCTTCTATTTATACTAATGGAGAGCATGGGCTGCCTCTTGCTGATTGGCCGTTGTTCCACCGACTTGGTCATCCATGCTTCCACTTGTTGATGTCATAGTCTGGCATTAATTGCACCTGGCCACTTGCTGGTTGGCCATTGCTCGAACGGGATGTTGGGCTGCACTGAAGATGCTGTCAAATTGGCCCAAGTATGATATATAGCCCGAACCTCGTTCGGTATGTCTTCTTACTGGATCTATTCATCATAGAGTGATGGGCCTGTTGCTTGGGCCGGATATCTTGGGCCTTCCCGATCTGGGTATTGGGCCTCTAGGTCAATATCCCAACACAAGTCCCCCACTTCCGATGTCTCGAACGAAGTGAGTGCATTAGGAAGTATATCAATGTTATAATACCCCGAATGGCGATCGGGGTACAGAAGTAATCAGTTCCCCATGCTGCGATTCGACGGCTACCGCTTCATTTCCCCATATTCATCATGATAACTGTCGTTTAGTCTTTTCATTAGACACGTGTTTAGCTTAAATGCTCCTAGTGACGTGTCGCTCTCTGATTGGTTCTCGACACGGCGGTTTTCAAGGCTATAAATTAGCCTTTAACTTCTCAATTCCGGGTTTCGACTCTACAATTCCTTGGCCTTCGTTGTTTCCTCTGCAATTTTCTCCCTGCTTCCTTTGCTCAGGTAATTTCCCAACTCCGGATTCCCTATCTTCATTTCTGGCTTCGATCGAGATGAGCCCCAAAGAGCATTCCTCTGATTCGGAGATGGCCTCTCATGGAGATGACCGTGACGCCGCCATTGTAGATGTCATCACAGTTCCGTTTGCCGGTGTTTCTACTGGGACGGCGACGAATACCAGAGCTGAGGCGGAGGACCTCCCTAGCACTTCTTCTTCCTCCAGTGAGGATTCCGACGACACCAAATCCGAGGATGAAATAGCCTCCATGGAGGCCGGATGTCCCAACGATGTTCCTCGCCATACCCTTGACCTAAAATTGATTAGGGAGAGGCGGCAAAAATTGACCTCTCACAATAGGGCCTAAATTCCGGCCCTTATCCCTGACCCGGTGGATTTCCGTTTGCAAGCTGGGCTTCACCCAATGCGTCATAGGCCCGGAATGACCATAGTCCAATTTGACTCAATTAGGGCCGGCCTTAGATTTCCGCTACACCCCTTTTTCATTTCTTTCTTCAATTTCTACGAAGTTGTACCGGCCCAGATTATGCCGAACTCCTATCGGGCAATGGCGGGTTTCATTTGTCGTTGCAAAGATGCCGGCGCCCGACCAACCCTAGAACTCTTCCATCAATTCTTCAAAGTAGCCCCCCAACAAACCCACGGTTATCTGGCCACTAGTGCCCGAACGGGACACATCCTGTTCAAAGGAAATCCAACTTCAATCAAAGGGTGGAAAGACCGTTTTTTCTTCGTGTCTGTCCCGGACGGCCTAATTCCCCGTAAATGGAATGCCTTCCCCCGCAAGACTCCTGATCCTGTCCTCACTGAAGAAATTTACAAGGACGTGCTTGCTGTGGAGAAGGATAAATGCATGGACATCATGAGTTATCTGACTCCCGAACGACTCATTACGGCCGGGATAGGTACTGCCCGTTCTCTTGGGTTTACTTGTTTTGAGAAACCAAGTGCCATGGTCCGGGCGGTCCTTCCCGTGCGAGAAACGTTCTTTTATTCCTTTTTCTAGTTTCTCACACGCTAAGGCCGCTCGATACTAACATTCTCCTTTGTCTTTTTTCAGCACCAAACCCAGATCTACCTATGGATGACAGCAGAGTTATCGCAGCCGGTGGGGCCGGTAAGCGGAAAAAATCCCGGAAGAACCCCCAACCTACTCCCACCATTATTCCCGCTCAGGATGCTGCCCCTTCTGAACCGCTTCCAGAGCCTCAGCCAATACAGCAGGTCCACTAGGACCAATTCGAGGCCATGCTAGTCGACGACCGGTTCGGCTCTGACCAACTGCACCAATTTTCTCAGCATTTCGACTCCGTTCGGGGGGAACCCTCGAATGCTGGTGAGACCCATACCGACCACATTACGGGTCAGGTCGAGCGGATCTCCCTATCCGACCCTGTCCATGAGGTATTAGAGAGGGTCGGCTCTACCGCGAGCCAGATCTGGTCGACCTCCTCTTGGTTCAACAACTTTTCCCTTCCTCAGTTGCCGGTCGAGCAATCTGAAGAATGTTCGGCTCTGACTGCTCTGAAGGTACATTGTCTTTTGCGCTTTGTCTTTATTTTATTCTCTGTAATCAGTACTAACTCTCGAACGGTACTCTGTAGATGGGTTTGTACACCCTTCAGATGCGGGAGGCCCGTCTGGCCAAGGAGCGGGAACTGATTGTTGCCCAGTCTTCTGCTGAGCAACATGCTGCTGCCACCATCGCCTCTCTGGAGGCCGAACGGAAAGCCTTTGCGGAGGAAAAGCAGAGGCTGGATGCTGAGCTCGGTACCCTTCGGGTCCAACTCGCAGCTTCCCAGGCGAAGGTCCTTGCTGCTGAGGCCGCACAGGTCAAATTCGAAGAAATGCCATCCAGCATCCCGGACGGTCCCTATGAAGTGAACGTGGATCTGTCCGCCGTCTGGGACACGTTTAAATCCTCTGATGAATTCTCCATCATCAAGGATGATCATGCAAGGGCCCAAATCCCGTTTGCCTTTGGGGCGTACTTGAAGGGTTTCCCCAAAGGCGCTGGTCGGCTATCGGCAGGAGTGGCCCTCTTGGATAAGGACCCCGAGGCCAAAAAATGGAACGACTCCATTGTCTCAGACCTTTATGGCAAAATTGGTCAGGTCTTGCTGCGTCCCTTCGTTACTCAGCTTCAAAATCATCTGGGGAGGCCGGTTCAGGCTTCTGATCTCCCCACACATGACATTATCCAGACTCAGTTCGAGAAATTCCTGCGAGCTCAGCAAAGGGAAGCCGATCGGGCTGCTGGGAGAGAGCCTGAGCCCCTGTCTGATGATGATGAAGACGAGGACGAAGAGGGGGATGAAATGGCCCCTAGCCAATAATTTATATGTACTTTTTCATTACTTGTTGTAATTCTCTTTTCTCTAAATGACTTGTACTTCCCGGTCAGTAGAACCGATGAATATATATCCCTTTTTTGCCTGAAGCTTTGTGTATTTTCTTTTCTGTCTTTAATGCATGATTTACTCGTCATTCGGGATTCGGCCCGTTTTGTAGGACTTAACCAATTTCCTAACTTATTTCTTGCTCAAATATTCTTAATGTCGTTGATCGCCGTTCGGGCATTAGAAAGTTCTGATAATTTATTAAGGAAAAACCCCCTCTCTGGGACTCAGCCGTTCGGGCTTCAGACCAATTTTTAGGACGGCACATTCTTGTTTCAGATATTCTTTTACAACATTGATAGCCGATCGAGTTTCAGATCAAGCCTTAGGATAGCTTTTACGACGTTGATAGCCGGTCGTGCTTCAGGTTAACTTTTAGGACTTAGCAGTTTTTTTTTTGTTTTCTTTGCACCTGGGCTTCTTCATAATTTGGTAGCCGTTCGGGCTTCAGACCAATTTTTAGGACTTAGCCGTTTGGTTTCAGATAACCTTTTACAACGCTGATGGCCGGTCGGGCTTTAGGTTGACATTTAGGACTTAGCATTTTTCTAAACAGCAAGTCCCTGTGATCTTTGCTAATCCTCTGTAAGCCCGTCCGGGGTACGTGCACAAAAAATGAATCACAAATGCCCCAGATTAATCGTAACCACCCAATGCCACGTGTTGCTCATGGATTAGGGATTTGTGCGGCACTTTCCCTATTTATAGAGAGATGCTTCCCCTAATTTCTCCTGCTGTTTTCTCATTTTTCTTTCGAGCTTTCTCTCTCTAGAATTCCCAGAATCCCCTTGCATACTCTCAAGCCTTCTCTCTCTAGAATTCCCAGAGTTCCTCCAGCGTTTTTATGTACTACTCCTCTAGCTCAGAATATGAAGAGATGCCTTTGATTAGTAAAAGCAAAACATACGCTGGTAACCAGGCCGAAGGCTCTTCGTCCCAAACACCTAAACCCGCCAATCCTCAGGCCAGCAAACATATCGAACAGCCACAGGAGGACGGATGTCTATCCGGAGATGACCTCCAAGTTTACAACAAGGGGATGCCCGAGCGGCCACCCCACATTGCCCTACACTTCAATCGCATACGCAAACACAAACAACGTCTCCCAGAAGATGTCGAACGGCAACTTAGCCAGTTGTTTCCCCCACCAAGAGAATACTATGCCGGATTCATTCGGCACCCTATGAGGCACCGACCGGGGCACGTGCTAATGCACCTTGATGCTATGACTGCTGGACTTCGGTTCCCTCTCCATTCATTCATAGTGGAGTTCTTACGCCGGGTTGCTGTACTGCCCGCTCAGTTCGTGCCCAGCACCTACCGCATTCTGGCAGGCTTCATTATTCGGTGCCACGAGTTGAGGATCACCCCAAGCGTCGATCTGTTCCTTTATCATTACTGCTATCAGCCCTACTGGACGACCGGGTACCTGAAACTGGTAGCTCGTTCTGATCGTCAGCTGTTCACAGAGAACGTTACCCCGCAGGCTGACTGGGAGGAGCGGTTTTTGTTCGTTCGGGTAGGTGATTCTCTGCCATTCCCGGATAGGTGGAACGCATACCCCGTTTGGGATTCTCTGCCTAGGGTGGACGCCGTTCTACGCTCCCAAGCTGAGTCTTTGCGGATGGGAGGGACCAGAAGTCTTCACAGCTTTGTCACTACCTCGAGCATGTTATCTGCTGGAATCGGTAAGCATAGTAGGGTTTTAACCCGATCATCCTTCGCTCTCACAATTCAACTTCTTATCTTTTATTTCTCTTTTTTGTAGGTGTGATATCTCTCATACCCGTCCGGCGCTCTATCTCTTCTGCTAAAGGAAAGGAGAAGATGATAGCCGATCGTGACTCGGCGGAGCAAACCCGTAAAAAGCACAAAGGAAATGATGGCGATCACCTGATCCCGATCGACCATGTGGTTGATTTGACCGGGCCGGAGGTCGAGCCCAAAAGATCGGTGCCTGCCAACAAACCAACTCCGGTTCTTACTGCCACACCGATCGATGATCGGATGTTTGTTTAATTTTCAAATATGGGGCCCAGATCAGAAGGGAGGTATCTGTTCGGGCTGATGCCATCTTCTATGTGGTGTCATACTGCGATCAAAGTTCCCCCGAGCTTCACCAACTTGACTCACTGGTCGGACCTTTTCGAAGCAGGTCACCAGGAAGCACTCAAGGTACATTTCATTCCGACCCATGCCTTTCTACTATTCATGTTTTACCTTATCTGACTTTCATTGTAATCTTGTTTTCAGGCTGGCGTGTATTATCACAAGGCCTTTCTTGCCGCTGAGAAGGAGATGAAAGCCCTGGCCAGCGATCGGGATGATGGCCAGGTCCTCCTTTCTGCCGCTCGGAAGTTAGCGGCCGATCTCCAAGAGCAGGCCAAAGAGGGTGAGAAGGCAAAAGCTGCTCTGGCCGAGATGCAGGAGATGTCCCGTCGTCGCGATCGGGAGCTTAAAGAACTCCGGGCCAAGGTGCGGGCTGCTGAGTCTGCTGGTATTAAATTTGACAAAACTGTTGGCGACCATCTGCCCGAACCCTACACGGTCAATACTTCCCAGATTGCTCAACAATCGATAGTGGATTTTCAACGGGGAAAGGGCCTGAACGTCGCTCTGGAGAACACGGCCCGGCAATTCCTGGGTCCTCACCTTGGGCAATTCTTGCGTGAAAGCGAAGATCCCATCAAAGCAGGGATCGACCTCCTGGACAGCACGCCGGAAGGGAAATCTTTTTTGGATGTCCTGACCGAGAAAACTGTGAAGCAGAGTCAGGACCTGCTTCTGGACAGGAACCTTGAATTGATCCTCGAGCATTTCCCCAAGCCGTTCGATCCCGACGAATTAGGCTTTGACGATCTGTTCGGGAATACATATGATCGCATTATGGAGAAAAGGTCCAAAGCAGCGCCTGATGATGCAGTGCAAGCAGGGAACTCTCAGCCTACATCCTCCCCGAACGGCAATCCTCCAGTAGTGTAGCCTTCTTTCCTTATCTGTTGTCTCTTTTCTTGTATATTCATTCTTCTTGTATATTCCGGCTAGTAATGCCGAAGAATAAACTGGACTTCTTTCCTTTGTCTATTGTATTTTTTCTATTCTTCCTTTGATTTTTTGTTCACAATCTTTTCTACGTGGCCGAACCTCACTCGGCTCATGTATCTTTATATCTGACACCTTTCCCGAACCCGTTTTGATCCCTTTTCCTGTTCGTGACGCACGGGTTCAAAACTCTTAGCTGAGGTGAATTCCTCCAAGACGTTTTGATCGTGACCACAGGGTCAAACTCTCAGCTGGGATAGGGGCTCCCTCCAAACTGTTAACCCGTTCGACATTCGGTCATCCGGAATGATTTCACGTGTTAACAAGCTGAGGTGAGACTCTCTTCACAATTGTTCTGACACCTTTCCCGAACCCGTTTTGATCCCTTTTCCTGTTCGTGACGCACGGGTTCAAAACTCTTAGCTGAGGTGAATTCCTCCAAGCCGTTTTGATCGTGACCACAGGGTCAAACTCTCAGCTGGGATAGGGGCTCCCTCCAAACTGTTAACCCGTTCGACATTCGGTCATCCGGAATGATTTCACGTGTTAACAAGCTGAGGTGAGACTCTCTTCACAATTGTTCTGACACCTTTCACGAACCCGTTTTGATCCCTTTTCCTGTTCGTGACGCACGGGTTCAAAACTCTTAGCTGAGGTGAATTCCTCCAAGCCGTTTTGATCGTGACCACAGGGTCAAACTCTCGGCTGGGATAGGGGCTCCCTCCAAACTGCTAACCCGTTCGTCATTCAGTCATCCAGAATGATTTCATGCGTTAACAAGCTGAGGTGAGGCTATCTCCCTTCCAAACCCATAATTCCGATGCATTCCGAACTGTTCTCTCTGGCTCGTATCATCCATATTAGGGGTCTTAGGTAACCTTTTTCGATCTGTAAGCAAGATCACCGAATTTGGGTCATTCCTTACTTATAGCTAAAAGGGCGACTAGCTTCCAAGTCAAGTTTTATGACTGAGGCGAGATTTTTCAAAACCATAGTTCCGATTCCCCGGGCGACAATCCGTACCTTATCCGAACGTCGCTCGGTTAATCCATATCTTACAGTCTTGACACCATCTCCAAGCCATTTTGATCCCTTTGCCTGTACGTAATTACAGGGTCGACTTTGGCTAAGTTGACGATCAGCTCCCTCCAAGCTGTTAACCCGTTCGTCATTCGGTCATCCAGAATGATTCTACGTGTTAACAAGCTGAGGTGAGAATCACTGTCCTTCGAACTCCAGGCCATTTTGATCCCTTCATCAATGCGTAATTACAGGGTCAAAACTCTTACTGAAATAATGGCTCCCTCCAAACTGCTAATATGTTCGTCATTCGGTTTTCCAGAATCGATTCTCATATTAACCGCTGAGGTGAGACTATCTGAGCGTCAAACTCCAAGCCGTTGGCTGAGAATGACTTTCCTTCCATGCTGTTAACTCGTTCGTCATTCAGTCATCCGGAATGATTGAGTTAACCACGGGCACCGATTTTCTGAGCCTCAATTCTTCAAGCCGTTTTTGATCCCTTTATTCTTTCATAAATCTAGGGTCAAAAACTCTCTAAGCTGAGAATTGATTTTCCTTCCATGCTGTTAACCTGTTCGTCATTCGGTGATCCGGAATGATTGAGTTAACCACGGGCACCGATTTTCTGAGCCTCAATTCTTCAAGCCGTTTTTGATCCCTTTATTCTTTCATAAATCTAGGGTCAAAAACTCTCTAAGCTGAGAATTGATTTTCCTTCCATGTTGTTAACCCGTTCATCATTCGGTCATCCGGAATGATCGAGTTAACCATGGGCTGAGTTTGTGTGGAAGTTATGTCTCCCTCTCTATATTTTTTTTTCTTTTAGAGGTGGCAACAGCCGTTTTTATTGATAAAATTTCCTCAGATGCTCCACATTCCAAGTTCCTGCCGGTCGGCCTTCAGTATTTTGTAGGCCAAACGTTCCTGAAGCATACTTCTTACATATTTGGTAGGGGCCTTCCCAATTTTGTGCCATTTTGCCCCCTTCGAGCGGTTTGCTTTTCTCTCTCTTTCTTAGCACCAGGTCCCCTACCTCGATTGAACGAACTTTAACCTGCTTGTCAAAATATCTTCTCGTGGCTCTGTGATACTCTTCCATTCGTGCCGCTGCCAGATCCCTTCTTTCTTCTATGAAATGCATTTCGGCCCGTAAGTTGTCTTCATTCTGTTCTGGGCTGTAATGCACAGTTCGGTGTGTGGGAACTAGGATCTCCGTTGGTACTTTGGCCTGGAAACCATAGGCAAGGGCAAATGGAGTCTCTCCCGTGGCCGTTCGGGGTGTGGTCCTGTAAGTCCATAGAATATAATTCAACTGATCAGGCCACGATGAGGAGTATTCTTCCAGCTTCTTCTTCATACCATCCATGATAGTTCGGTTCATATTTTCTACCTGGCCATTCGCCTGAGGGTATGCCACGGACGCTCTGGAATGCTTGATTCCCCATTTGACCAGGTAGTTCTCAAAATTCCGGCTCACGAGCTGCCTTCCATTGTCAGTTACAATCTGTTCAGGGATTCCGAATCGGCAAATGATATTTTTACAGACAAACTTCTGACATTTAACATCTGTGATGCTGGCCAGTGGCTCGGCCTCTACCCATTTGGTAAAGTAATCTATCCCCACGATGATATACTTGTTGTTTCCTGGGGCCGTAGGTAGAGGACCTAACAGGTCTATTCCCCATCTTGCGAATGGAAGGGCCACCGTCATTGGAGTGTAGAAAGTGGCAGGCCGTCCGGGGACCGGTGCATATAGTTGGCATACCTTACATTTCCTAGTATGTGCAAAGCAGTCCTGTTGGATAGTTGGCCAATAATACCCTTGCAAGATGATTTTTCTGGCCAGTGTCTTGGGCCCTTGGTGGTTGAAACAGATACCTTCATGAATTTCTTCCATTACAGCTACCGCTAGATCGGGTGGGAGGCATTTCAGATACGGCCCACCAAATGTCTTTTTGTACAGCTGCCCGTCCACCAATTTGAACATGGAAGCCCTCCTCTGGATGCATTTTATTTGATAAGCAGGATTTTTATCTTGTGGGAGGGTTCCGTCTCTTAGGTAGTTGGTCATATCTATGACCCAGCTCGGGACGGCATAAGATATGGCCTCGATCTAGAGCACCATGATTGCCGGGGTCGCCAAGGTTTCCCGATGGGCAAAACGTTGGATATGAGCCGGGATCTCCTGTGCCCGATCGTCGAATGCTGCATTCTCTAATTTGGACAGGATATCTGCTTCAGTATTTTCAATCCTGGATATTTGATCGAGCATCACCTGTTCAAATTTACGTATCTGCTCCTCAACCATTTCCTTGTAGGCCTTCATCCTTTCTTCTTTGGCCTCAGCAGTGCCGTTTACTTGATGTACCACCAATTGACTGTCCGATCAGACTTTTAATCGATCGGCACCTAGGGCCCTTGCATACTTTAAACCAGCAATGAGAGCCTCATATTCAGCCTCATTGTTGGTCACCTTGAAGTCAAAATGAATAGAATAATATGCTTTGAACCCCTCGGGCGATGTGATCACAGCTCCAGCTCCACAACCTTTGGCACTAGATGCTCCATCCACATACATTTCCCACCAGTTATCCAGCCCATTGTTCTCTGAATCTTTTTCTGAGGGCCGGGCGGTACATTCTGCAATGAAATCTGCCAGGGCCTGCCCTTTGATAGTAGGCCGGGGTTTGAAATCTACCTCGTATTGCCCGATCAGGAGGCTCCACTTGGTAATGCGCCCACTTGCCATAGGATTTCTCAAGATGGTGGCTAATGGTTGGGTAGTATACACAGTTACCGGGTGGGTCTGGAAATACGGGGCCAGACGTTTAATGGCACCTATCAGGGCCAGTACATTCTTCTCTAGAAAGGTGTACCTGGTTTCCGGGCTGTTCAACGCCTTGCTCACAAAATAGATTGGCCGTTGAACACCATCTTCTTCTTTCAACAATACTGTGCTTACGGCCAAGTCAGCTACAGCAAGGTACATATACAGATGTTCCCCTGGTTCGGGTTTTGTCAAGACCAGGGGGGAAGACAGATATGTCTTGAAATCTTCAAAGGCCGTTTGGCATTCGGCCGTCCATTCAAAAGGGTTGGCTTTCTTCATGATTTGGAAGAACGGGATAGCTCGATCGGCCAGTTTGGATAGGAATCTGCTCAGGGCTGCTAACCGACCGGTCAATCTCTGCACTTCCTTGAGATTTCTCGGAGCCTCATTGTCCACAATTGCCTTTACTTTTTCTGGATTGGGCTCAATCCCCTTCTCGCTCATCATGTACCCCAAAAATTTGCCTCATCTTACAGCAAAAGCACATTTCTTGGGATTGAGCCTCATATTCGCTTTTTGCATTATCCCGAACACCTTTTCTATATCCAGGACATGGTTTTCCTTCTTTTTGCTTTTGATCAGGATGTCATCAACGTAGGCTTCCATTGTGACACCCAGCACATCTTTGAAAAGCATCCCGATCATCCTCTGGAAGGTTGCCATTGCGTTCTTTAATCCGAATGGCATGACGATGTAGCAAAACACGCCATCCGAAGTAACGAACGTTGTTTTCTCTGCGTCGGCCGGGTGCATGAATATCTGATGATAACCCCGGAAAGCATCCATGAAGCTCAGTAACTCACATCCGGCAGTTTCATCCACTAGCAGATCGATCCTCGGCACTGGATAGGGATCCATGGGGCACGCTTTATTCAGGTCAGAGTAATCCACGCACATTCTCCAGGTAGATTGTTTTGGGGCTAGAACCACATTGGATAACCATTCTACGTGGATTACCGGACGGATGTGCTTTATTCTTAGCAAGGTGGCCACCTCCTTCTTTGTGAATTCCCGCCGTTCGGTTGCTTGATATCGTTTCTTCTGTTGGACTGGTTTTGCATCTGACCGAACGGCAAGTTTGTGACATATTATCTCCGGATCGATGTCGGGCATATCTTCTAGCTCCCGAGCAAACAGCACCTGAAACTTTTTGAGGACGGCGATCACGCCATCCCGGATATCAGCCTCCAGATCTACCCCGATAGCCACCTTACGGTTCGGGGGGAAGTCGAGGTCGATTTGTTCAAGAAGGGTGGCGGGCTCTGGGTGTGCCTCGAACTCCGTTCGGTGGGTTTCCACCACAATTGTATTCACCCGCATCCCACGAGTGTTCATCTGTTTCAGGGCCTCCTGATAACATGTCCGGGCTGTTGTTGGGTCAGTTCTGGCCACCCCTACCCCGGTGTCTGTAGGGAATTTGATGCATGAGTGGCGGACAGAGGCTATTGCCTCCAGATCTTCCAATCCCGGTCGGCCCAATATGGCATTGTGGGCACACTTTATATCTACCACCACGAACGTCATTCGGAGTGACGCTTTGTGGGTTTCATCCCCAATTTCAACCATTAATTGGATGGTCCCCTCAGCCTCGATGCAATTACCGGTAAAACTTGCCAGTGGAGTCCGTAGGTGGGTCAGTTGGCTTCTTTTTAGACCCATTTTCTCGAATGATTGTAGATACAATACATTCACACTGCTCCCGGTATCGACCAGCACTCGGCGGATTAAAGCATTGTCAATACACATGCTTACCACCAGTTCGTCCCTGTGTGGGCTTGGAGAGTTAGGTAGATCAGCTGGCCCGAACGTGATCGGGTCTGTCCTTCCTTTCTTCTGAGGGGGGGTGGAGACGGATCCCACATAAAGACTTCGCTCGAACCTTTTCCGTTCAGCGTTCGAATCTCCGGTCTCCCCGCCCCCGAATATAACCTTGACCTCCATTCGAGGCTTCTTTCCAGGGCCTCCCGAGCCCTCTGGCTCATCCCTGGGAGGAACATACACATCATTTTGAGGCTGGGCGTCACGTTGAGCATCCCGGCGCCAGCTATTAGGTTTCCTGGCCGGTTTCAACGTGCCCATAGCATTCGGATCTTTGTTCACATATTGGCCCAGATGGCCCCTCCGGATCAGATCCTCAATTGCTGTTTGTAGGGCCCTGCAAGCATTGGTGGTATGACCCTTTCTGTTGTGATATTTACAGAAAGCATTGTCATCTGTTCCCATGAACTGTCCAGAATCAGTCGGGATAGGAATATTGTCCCTCTCGTGCTGATAGATGGTCGCTATTGATAGGACCAGGGGTGTAAATCTCCCTTGTTTGGGAGGTAAAGCGGCCGCTGGGCTAGGACCCAGCCGATCGGCCATTCTGATCGGAGCAGCAGGCGTAATGACCTTATCCCTGATCATTATCTCCTCTTCTAGGGCGGCATGCTTGCGGGCCCTATCTAATACCTCGGCGTACACCGTTGTAACACCCCAGCCCCGTAGGACCCGAGGTAGTTACTCCAGACCTCTATTACTGTCCTCACAAACCGCCACTAGCCTTTTCCGCGCACTTTGTCCTCACTCGTGCGCGCCCTGAGAAACTTCCCAGGGGGTCACCCATCCCAAGACTACTCCCGTGCAAGCACGCTTAACTTTGGAGTTCTTGGGTGATAAGCTCCCTTAAAAGGAGATGCACCTCTGTTTGTATGAGTAGTACTATTAATCCATTTAAATTAAATCTCAAGTATTACAATCACCCCCACTTAGGAACGCAACGTCCTCGTTGCGCCCATAAACCAATCTCAATCATATCCCAGAATCTTTTCCCCTGCTAAGTGCCCGCCCGATATCCAACGGATCAGCACACTGTTGCAAGGTTGCTCTGATACCACCTGTAACACCCCAGCCCCGTAGGACCCGAGGTAGTTACTCCAGACCTCTATTACTGTCCTCACAAACCGCCACTAGCCTTTTACGCGCACTTTGTCCTCACTCGTGCGCGCCCTGAGAAACTTCCCAGGGGGTCACCCATCCCAAGACTACTCCCGTGCAAGCACGCTTAACTTTGGAGTTCTTGGGTGATAAGCTCCCTTAAAAGGAGATGCACCTCTGTTTGTATGAGTAGTACTATTAATCCATTTAAATTAAATCTCAAGTACTACAATCACCCCCACTTAGGAACGCAACGTCCTCGTTGCGCCCATAAACCAATCTCAATCATATCCCAGAATCTTTTCCCCTGCTAAGTGCCCGCCCGATATCCAACGGATCAGCACATTGTTGCAAGGTTGCTCTGATACCACCTGTAACACCCCAGCCCCGTAGGACCCGAGGTAGTTACTCCAGACCTCTATTACTGTCCTCACAAACCGCCACTAGCCTTTTACGCGCACTTTGTCCTCACTCGTGCGCGCCCTGAGAAACTTCCCAGGGGGTCACCCATCCCAAGACTACTCCCGTGCAAGCACGCTTAACTTTGGAGTTCTTGGGTGATAAGCTCCCTTAAAAGGAGATGCACCTCTGTTTGTATGAGTAGTACTATTAATCCATTTAAATTAAATCTCAAGTATTACAATCACCCCCACTTAGGAACGCAACGTCCTCGTTGCGCCCATAAACCAATCTCAATCATATCCCAGAATCTTTTCCCCTGCTAAGTGCCCGCCCGATATCCAACGGATCAGCACACTGTTGCAAGGTTGCTCTGATACCACCTGTAACACCCCAACCCCGTAGGACCCGAGGTAGTTACTCCAGACCTCTATTACTGTCCTCACAAACCGGCACTAGCCTTTTACGCGCACTTTGTCCTCACTCGTGCGCGCCCTGAGAAACTTCCCAGGGGGTCACCCATCCCAAGACTACTCCCGTGCAAGCACACTTAACTTTGAAGTTCTTGGGTGATGAGCTCCCTTAAAAGGAGATGCACCTCTGTTTGTATGAGTAGTACTATTAATCCATTTAAATTAAATCTCAAGTATTACAATGTGATCATGTTGATTTTGATGCTGCAATGTTTGAGAGCGCGAATTAGAAGACAACTATGTAGTTCACTAGGAATAAACTTTAATATTTACTTATGATTCGAACATCTTAATTTTTGTTAAACTCGTGTTTTGGTAGATAGCCTTAGCATCCAATCATTCACGGATTGGATGTGGCGGTGACATGCCCCTTTTACTTAGTTTTTAATAATTTCCGCTGCAACTTTTGAAGTTTTAATCATTAAATAAAAGTTCATCTCTATTTCAAAGTATTATTTTGGGTGGAAAATGTGGGGGTGTCACAAGTTGGTATCAGAGACTTAAGTTTTCCGAAGGGACTAGAACACGAGGTAATAGGTCGTAGGGAGGAATTCTGTCACAAAGACGATAACAGTCTAAGCTAGTTGGTGCCTAATTGAGCCTTGCGCTCGTCCAACTAACTGGGAATTTCTCCTTGTGCTGAAAATGCGGTTAAGATGGTGAAGGTGTTGTGGTCTAACCATTTGGTCGAAAATGCCACATGGGAGACTGAAGAGGATATGCGCAAACGTTATCCAGAGTTATTTGACTAAGGTAAAATATTAGTTACGAGGACGTAACCTCTCTTTAAGGGGGTAGAATGTAATACTTAAGAATTTGAGTACTTAGATTAAGTTAATGTTTCGGGACGAAACATCTTTTAAGGAGGGTAGAATGTGACACTTCAAAAATTTAAATAAAAAAATAAAAATAATTTTTATTAGTCAGATAAAAATATTACGAAAATAACATTTTTATTATTAATTGAGTCAGACAAAAATTCAACAGTCGTAACATTCTAATCAGATAAAATTTCCAAGTTCACGATTTTTTTTAATCAGATAAAAATGGCCTGATAAAAGAAGTTACATTTTAGTATAAAATTAATTTTTATAACTATTTTGGATTGTATAATATACAAAATATAAACTAAATAATTAAAATAATCATAATATATATATATATATATATATAGATATACGTACGTAGTAATAGTATTATAACCTAAGTAATATTACATACGTAATATAACTAAACTAAGCTACCTAACCTAAATATAATTACTATACTCCTAAATAAACTACTATAACCTAATTATAATAGTATACTCCTACTATTATATTACTACTACTACGTATATATGATTAAGTAAACTCCTACGGGAGGTAAAACTATTCCCGGTAGTTTTTGGCCGGCAACTTCAAAAAATAAAATTTAACTCAACTCCAACTCCAACTCTAACATCTCAGCCTAAAACCCTCATCTTTCCCTATAAATAATAAGCCAGAACCTACGTTTTCTTCATCCCAAAATCTGAAAAATATACATATATACGTATATATATATATATTTTTCGACCCACCGTTTTAGCCAGAAACAAGCCCTGAAAATAATTCTCAAACCTTCCCCTTCGTGATACGAATCCAACGGAAAACGAATCGTCGAAAACGGTCGTGAAACGAGGGAGAAAGAGCTCGCCGGAGTTTCGTCGGGGAAAAACTTTTCGACGGAAAACGGAGAAGAGGGAGGAGCTGCCGCCGCCGCCAGTCCACCACCGTCCGTTACCATCCATCAGAAGTCCGCTACCACCGTCTTTGGCCGTGCCGTTGAGGTAACCTCTTCTGCATATTTTTTCCCGTTTCCGGCGTTCACCGCGAGGAAGACGACCCAGCTGAGAGCTGGGGTCTGTCTTATGGGCCGGCTGTTGCTGGGCTTCTTTTAAAAAATAATTAAATTTGGGCCAGTTCGGCCCAGTTGCAATAAAAATTAAAAATAAAATAGTAAATGAAATAAATAAAATCTGGAAAAATATAAATTAAATACATAGTATAAATATACATATTCGGACCAACCAGAATTGGAAAATAATATTTTTAGCTATTTGTAATTGATTTAATGGTAATTGGGCCAATTTATACACTTTTAGTAAATAATTAACTAAATGACGAAAATAATTATGAAATAAATATTGGAGTAAACTAGGATAAATATATGACTAACTAAGACCTTATGGACCATTTATAATTAATAAAAATAAGGTTTAGTATATTTAATTGTAATTAAACCGATTAATAGATATATATGAAATTAAAGGAATAATTATGGGAAATAATTATAAAATAGATATCTGGACAATCTAGGTCGAATATAGACCCAAAATATATTTATGGACGATTACTAATTTATAAAGTCGATTTTTAGTCTATTTATTTAAATTAGGCCATATAAAACTAGTTAAGTAATTAAAAAAGGAAATATTAGTATTAATGGTGAAATAATAAATCTCTGAGGTTGAAAAATAATATTCTGGACTAAAAATAATGTTTGAATAAAATAAGGAAAATAAATATTTTCGGTTATGTAAATAAAGTAATTAGATAATAATTAGAGAAAATTAATGGTGATTATTGAATAAAAAGTGGATGTTGTAGTCAATAATATTCGAATATTTTATTTAATATTAGAATTCAAATATTGTAATTAATGACTGAATTAATAAGGTAATTTGATTAATAAAAAGTGATTAACTCGAATAATTAATTAATTAATAAATTTGAATAAGGAAATAAAAAGGGGGGGAAAAGGATAAATGATTGAAATAGAATAAGTGACTAATTATATTATCTTAATTAAAAAGGTGAATACTTAGAGACCCAAATTGAAGAAGAGAATTAGGAGCATCGGGTCTTAAGGTAAGTTTCACGTCAACCGATATTAGTTCTTTTTCTTCGTGATTTCTTTTACATATTTTTGTGTGCATATTTGAGAATTGAATTTATGTGTGCTGAATTTGAATATCATTATATAAAAGGATTGTATTTGAGATATTAGTTTGTTGATATGAGTTATTTTGGAAGATTTTGTAATAGTACGTAATTTGTTATCTTTGTGGGAGTTTAATGAAAAAGGAAATTCTTGAAGTATAAACTTCGATTGATTTTGAGAAAACAAAGAGAAATAAATATTTTCATAAAGGGTTAGCATCACGAGAGAAATCCGTGGTGTTGGTTTTCCACGTCCCTTAAAATGTGGAGGATGGTTAGGTCTACTACTACGCAATTTTTGGTTTTTGTTGGTTTGAGGTGAATTGTCGGTCGGTAGAAAACATCCCGGCTTTTGAGTAGTAGTGGTAGTAGTAGCTCCTAATCATTCAGGTTTTGAGGTGGGGTAGTTGGTAGAAAACATCCCGGCTACCCGGATAGACTTACTAACCCGGAGGGCTTGGAATACCTTTAGGGGGTGTGCACACTTAAAGTAGTTGTTTCCGTTTCCAAGGAGCAGTTGTGGTACCGGCGATAGTTCCGGGGTGGCCGTACATAACAACGAACCACCGGGCTCAACCAAAGTGTTGAGCACCGCCCTTCTAAATGACTAGGAAGTTAGATACAAAGTGATTTTGGGAGAAATTCAAAAGAGGAGAATTTTGGTGTTTCATGTATTTTGGAGGTTATTATGGTTTACGAATTAATTATGTGATTGGGATTTTATATAGATATCGTTTACTTGTGATTTATGGTTTATAAAGTGTTGAAAAATATTTTATGAGGTTGTACGAATTTATATATATTATTTATTATTATTTTAAAAGGTTAGGTGGAACTTACTTAGCATTATTGCTAATGGTTGTTTTCTTTTATTTTTCTTGTGCTCGTATTTAACAGGAGTTGATCATGATGATTTTGATGCTGCAATGTTTGAGAGCGCGAATTAGAAGACAATTATGTAGTTCACTAGAAATAAACTTTAATATTTTCTTATGATTCGAACATCTTGATTTTTGTTAAACTCGTGTTTTGGTAGATAGCCTTAGCATCCAATCATTCACGGATTGGATGTGGCGGTGACATACCCCTTTTACTTAGTTTTATTAATTTCCGCTGCAACTTTTGAAGTTTTAATCATTAAATAAAAGTTCATCTCTATTTCTAAGTATTATTTTGGGTGGAAAATTTGGGGGTGTCACAACCGTACCCGGATTTTTCTTCAATTCTTTGTACAACTCCCCCGTTCGGAGAGCATTTGTGAACAGGGTAATGGCGGTATCATCTGTCATGTTTCCCACTGTTAAAGTCTCATCCCTCCACCTTTTCAGGAACTGGTTGAGGGTCTCTTTGGCGTTTTGCTTCACGCTGGTTAAATAGCTGAAGTGCCGTTTGGGATTGGCACTGGAAGCAAACTGAGCCAAGAATAACACCGATAACTCGGCAAAGCTGTTGATTGACCCGGGTTGCAGTGTCCCGAACCATTCCTGGGCAGGCCCCCTGAGCGTGCTGAAAAACAACCGGCAAATGGCGGCCTCGGGTGCTCCTAGCAGCATAAGTCCCCCTTGGTAACTCCTCAGATGTACGTGGGGATCTCCCACCCCATTGTAAATTTGGCCGGTCGGGGGCTTGGCACCCCCTTGGATATCCGCGTACATGAGCTCCCTAGTAAACGGGGAAGTAATTCCCAGCTGAACTGGTGTAGGTTGTACAGGTACCCTGTTCATCTGGTCCCGCATTTCATTCATTTGCCTCCTCATCTCGGCCATCTCTTCCTCCTGGGTCGTGAAAGGGGACGGTGGTGGAACCCTCATATCCGTACAGTCCCGGTCCCAATGCCGCTGAGGGGCCCTAGTATTTTCCCGCTCGGCATACTGGAAATGATGACCGACGGGAGTTGGTCCTCTAGCTTGTGACCCGACCGGGGTTCGGTCACTGGAACTGGGATGCGCTGCTGGTGGGGTGCCACGTCGATTATCCCGATGGGCATGCGAACGGGATGACGCTGTGGTTGTTTCCGCACGTGGAGTTTCTCCTGTAAAGCTGGAACCTCCTTCCTCTTCGTTCGCCATATGCTGCATGAATTGGGCCATGTCACGCATGGCCTGAGGATTTCTTCTCAGAGATTCGGGAATCACAAAATCCCCATTAAAACGAGGATACGATCCTCGACTGGATTGTCCCTGAGGGTTTTGACTCCCCGGGCTGTGACTCCTCCCGTGACGGTGTGAACCGTCGTTTGTATGATAGGAACTGATTCTGACCATTTTTGAAAAATAGAGGTTTTTTGGATGATTAGAAAGTGGAACTTTTCGCAAGTTTCCAACAGACGGCGCCAATGTTGGGGGTAAATCCCGTAGATCCGAAAGCCCAACACGAACTTTGGATATATCAGGAATGACCCAGAATCAAAGTGTGTAAAGAAATATAAGATCTGAACTAACTAAAACTCGAAAGCTCACTTGTATTAATTAACCAATCTGATTACAAGGAATTTCCCGATCGGTAAGTCGGAAACTATGTTTTAATACAAGAAATAAGAGCAAATGATGCTATTCTAGAGCTTGAGTATTGAAATGCTAACCCTTACAATGACTTGAAACCTTCTATTTATACTAATGGAGAGCATGGGCTGCCTCTTGCTGATTGGCCGTTGTTCCACCGACTTGGTCATCCATGCTTCCACTTGCTGATGTCATAGTCTGGCATTAATTGCATCTGGCCACTTGCTGGTTGGCCGTTGCTCGAACGGGATGTTGGGCTGCACTGAAGATGCTGTCAAATTGGCCCAAGTATGATATATAGCCCGAACCTCGTTCGGTATGTCTTCTTACTAGATCTATTCATCATAGAGTGATGGGCCTGTTGCTTGGGCCGGATATCTTGGGCCTTCCCGATCTGGGTATTGGGCCTCTAGGTCAATATCCCAACACAATTTATTGTCGTCAGTAAGTTACTATTTTATCCTTCTACACAAATCTATTTAATAATCTTATTTTATGTACCAAACTTTTATCATATTGCAATACAAAAAAATCAAAGGTTCTGACATTAACTTGTGACAAATTAACACATTCTTGTTAAACAATTAACAATACTAATTTTTTCATAGCTGATGGAGTATATTGCCATATACCCCAAGTGTATCAACATTTATCATAAAGGACCTTCAGAATCAACTAGGCAAATTCCAGTTGAGGCTGATCTTGTCGAGACTGAGCTCAAAACCAGTGTCACATCATCGAGATAAGTCTAAAACTGCAGCCATTGCCAATGTCGACCCTTGCCGAGGTTGGCAACATTTTCAGCACTACGGTCAAGCTCCAGACCAACTTCCGCACTACGATCTTAAAGATAAACATAGGCATATATTAGTGCTTCACATTATGAGTCGAGGTATGCTTTACCTCTACGAACGAGCTTGTGACCTCATACAAAGATTGTAAACTTAGACATTTCAGCACTGGGATACCACATACATTCAGGATTACGTCACTGCGTGATAAGTTCGTATTACAATACACATTTGATGCGTGTTGGGATCGTCTTTTGATGGTTTTCCTAGCTTTAAGATGTTATAAGTCTCAATTTTAGCTCAAGTTATGTTTACCGGGCGTTGGTTCGAGTTTTGTGATGTTTGGAGTCAAAAATTAGGAAATTGGAGTCCGACACCGGCGCTTGAGTAGCAATCCGGATGAGTACATGATGCATTCGAGAGAGAACTAAGAGCTTTGGAGGTCACCGGGAGGTTCACGATGAAGATTTGAAGATAAAAGAGCTCTAGGATTGGATACAGGATCAAAAGAAGACGAATAGAGCTTGAAAACGACGATCAGGACGACCTTCTGTCAATCATTCAAGCATATCTTTTTTTAGAAACATCCAAAGGACACTAATAAAGTTCCATGTGAAATCTAACTTCAAGGGATACAAATAATATGAAGACACCATTATGATAATTTGAGAGGAGCAAGGTGAAAACAAATGATGCAGTCAGATGATCGTTGTTGCGATTTCAGGATGCAACACGCCACCATTTTAATCATATCTTTTCATTGGATGATTCAAATCCAGTTTTGCAAGTTGTGGTGGATAGAGGACTTAATTATCTAGAACTCTCACGAAGGAAGAATTGTCAAATCCGGACAATAAAGGCACGCATGGCCGTGTTCAGAACTAGGCACGCCGTGCGTGCTGAAGGATTCGCGAGGGAGCTACTGCCACCCAAGCACGCCGTGCCTGCGAGGGAGGCATGCCGTGCCTGGCAGTTTTTTGCCCTCAGGTGTCCTATTTCGGCCTGGATTGATCTGTTTTCTATTTAAACACTCCGTAAACCCCTGTTTTTGGTTACAGAGCTTAGAGAGAGGCCAATGGATGAAATTTCTTCTAGTTTTGCATCTTGTTCTTCAATTCCTTTGGATTATTTGTAAGTTCCTACCTTTTAATTAATGACAATTAATTCTGTTCTTCCTAATTCTAATGATTATTCAATTATGAGTTATGAGTAGTCTTAATTAGGGATTTGGGATTGATGAAGGAGTTAATTATGGTGTATGGCTAAATTAATGATGGATTATTTGCATGAATGTATTTAATTTTTGTTTGAATGATTGAACTGATATCTTTTGTAACTTAGAACGACCGCTAGAATTACAATTGCTTGTAGAATAAATTAAGAGAGATCTAGTTTATTGTAGGACACCTTCATAACACTTATTCGTTCGCTAAGAGATTAGTAACGGTTAAGGGGCCGTAAGCTCGCTCGTTTTGGCAATAATTTTAGATACCTGTCGCATGAGAGATAAGTCTGGTTCCCTAAATTATTGTACTAGCGTGCTCAATTAAATTAATTTCATGTAATTAAGCCTGATCAGTCATAAATTTGATTACCCCGGAATCAATCCCTGTTCCCTTTGTCATTAATTAGAAACAACACATTAGTTTAATTTCTTTATTCGCAATTTAAATTTCCATCAAATAAAATCTCACACAATTTATTTATTTATTTATTTTTCTTAGTTAGTTTTTATCGCTAAATTTAATTAATACTTAATTCCTTTTTGTCCATCCCTATTGAGATGATATTCGTACTTACACCCTATACAACTACATATTTTAAGTGCGAGAAAACTAACATCAGTTTTTGGCACCGTTAAGAATTTGTGCCACCTAATGGCATTTGTTTAGAGAAAGTTGGATACTTTGATGAGTAGGGCCCCACCGCAGTCTTTGCTATTTGAGAGCCTATGAGGTATCGTCGGGCAAACGACGTTAAAAATAGCGCTTCTTAGGAGGCAACCCGAACATATTTCTACATTTTTGTTTTGTTTGTTGTTTGAGTTGAGCACGCGTGACCCTTTCCTCTTTACCCACTTGTGCATAGTGCATTTTTGGTCATCGAGGGCGATGCCAAAGTTTAAGTGTGGGGGGAGTGAATTGGGCATTCAAGCAGTAGTTATTACATGGGATTACTACCGTTAGCATGCGCAGGTGTTAGTTGTATATTCATAGAAAATTTCATGTCAAATTTTTGATTTTTTTTAACTGGGTCTTTGTGAGATGACTAGCGTTTTGACTATGCTTTTAGAACATCTTTGAAGTGTTTAGGCTCAAATTGCTTGCACTATAATCTAGTTGTTGAGAGGATGAAAGCATTAGTAACCCATTAAATTCATTAATCTTTCATTTTACCTGAATAAGTCCTTTAGGAAGCTACTTTGAGCATGATCATTTTATTCTTTACCGAGTTAATTGAGCTTCATAGCCAAATGACCTATTTCCTTACCCGTGAATAATTCTGACGAAGTCTTGATGTTTAGGGAACTAGGGTATTAATTTGCTAAGTTTAGGAAGTTTTGGTAGGAGCCACTTTTGACACTGTTCATATGCCTCAAATGGGGTAAGAGCAGTCACTTTTCAGGAATTTGATATTTTCGAGGATTGCATTGCAGCCACAGATTCACTTTGAATTGAACTTTAATTGCTGATTTTCCTATGTGAGGCCGAGATTAGAATGAGGTAATGTTTAGTGAAAATCTGAAAATTGAAAAAATAAATTAAATATTAGTTGTACCTCTTACCTTGCGAAAAAGAAAATGGGAGCTCTGTCAAAAAGCGTAAGTGTTCGCACAATATGATGAGACTTGGGTATCTTTCGAAAAAAATGGCGTTCTCGTGCCAACATGAAAAGGAAAACTAAATCTAATTAAATGAACTTGAAGGCTTTTGCAAAATTAGCATTAGTCCTTCGCGTACTTCAAGTATACGTTAAAGAACCAATGTGCAGCGACAATTTAGCTTAGTTGTACACCATGTCTATTCTTTGCATAGGTTTAAATGATAGTTCCTAATTTGTAGTCTACTTAACTCCCAAATCCTAAAAATAACCCTGAAATTCATGAATGCATTAAGTCCTTGTCAGGTTGTTCCAAAAATTCTCAGCTCAAAGAAAGGGACTTTTTATTCCTTACCATTCACCATTCACCACCATCTTCACAAGTCCTTCTGATCAATAGGTAGTTTATTAGTGTAGGCTGTCATTACATTGATGATGTTGTGAATAATTTTGTCAAATATGTTAGCTAGAGTACAAAGATGTAGTTTAGGGAAGAATTTTCTTGGTTTAGTCTGTCTGTTCTGTGAATATCCCTTTAACTACCTGTGCATTCTAATAATTTTAAATTCCGTGTGGTGATGATCATAAGTCCCGGGAGGTTGATGATGCATTCGAGAGAGAATTAATAGCTTTGGAGGTCAACGGGATGTTCATGATGAAGATTTGAAGATAAAAGAGCTCTGGGATTGGCTACGGGATCAAAAAAGACGAATAGAGCTTGAAAATGGCGATCAGGATGACCTTCTGTTAATCATTCAAGCATATCTTTTTTTAGACACATCCAAAGGACACGATTCAAGTTCCATGTGAAATCAAACTTCAGGAGATACAAATCATGATATGAAGACACCATTACGAGAATATGAGAGGAGAAAGGTTAAAATAGATGATGAAGTCAGATGATCGTTGTTGCGATTTCAGGATGCCAAACCCCACCATTTTATTCATATCTTTTGATTGAATGATTCAAATCCAGTTTTGCAAATTGTGGTTGATAGAGAACTTCAATATCTACAACTTTTACGAAGGAAGCATCTTCAAATTCAGTTGATAAATGCACGCACGGTCGTGCCCAGAATTAGGCACACAGTACGTGCCAAAGGATTCGCGAGAGAGCTACTGCCACCCAGGCACGGTCGTGCCTGCCAGGGAGACACGTCGTGCCTGGATTGATCTGTTTTATATTTAAACATCCTGTAAACCTCTGTTTTTGGTTACGGAGCTTAGAGAGAGGTCCATGGACGAAATTTCTTCTACTTTTCCATCTTGTTCTTCCATTCCCTTGGATTATTTAAAAGTTTCTACCTTTTAATTAATGACAATTAATTCTATTCTTTCCAATTCTATTGATTATTCAATTATGAGTTGTGAGTAGTCTTAATTAGGGATTTGGGGTTGATGAAGGAGTTAATTATGATGTATGGCTAAATTAATGATGGATAATTGCATGAATGCATTTAATTTGTGTTTGAATGATTGTATTGATATCTCTTGTAACCTAGAACGGTTGCTAGAATTACAATTGCTTGAAGAATAAATTAAGAGGGATCTAGTTTATTCTATGACACCTTCACACACACGTATTCGTTCGCTAAGAGATTAGTAACGGTTAAGGCCGAGGCCGTACGCTCGCTCGTTTTGGCAATAATTTTAGATACCTGGCGAATGAGAGATTAGTCTACGCCGCGAGAGCGGTTAGGACTTAGAATTGACTAGCATGCTCAATAAAATTAATTTCATGTAATTAAGCTTGATCAGCCAGAAATCTGATTACCCTGGAATCAATCCATGTTACCTTCGTCATTAATTAGAAAGAACCTATTACAATGTTCCCTTCCATCAAATCAAATCTCGCACAATTTATTTATTCATTTATTTTTCTTAGTTAGTTTTTATCCCTGAATTTAATTAATACTTAATTCTGTTTAGTCCGTCCTTGTGGAGACGATACTCGTACTTACACCCTATATTGCTACATATTTTAAGTGCGAGAAAACTAACATCACTACGTGACATCTATCTCAGGGCGACGTCACCCAACACAGTTTCACTTGCCAGCTTCCAGACTTACATGCGTGGATTATCCAGTTATTCCAATACGCAAGGATAAATGTCAGTAAAATAGTACCAATCAATCATATATTATCACTCCAATTAACTTTACACGTGTTGATAGTTTATAGGGGGTTACTTTTACTTGTTTTTCAAGTATTTCTTTACACTATAAATATCACCTTCTACCTTGTGAAAAGGGATCACACCCCGTATTTTCAAACTGACTCTTCTTACTGAACCCAAAATATGGATCACACCCTTTGAATAAGAACCTATGTTTAATACGGAGTAACTGTGTTGCAGCAACCCTTCTGCCACTCGTTGAAGAAATTGAAAAACATGACCGTTATTTGCATGCACGTCATGTATATAGACAAATTCCCCCAACAATATGTTTGGGAGTTTGAAGGAAAGGGAGGGGAAGGTTTTGAAGGTTAGTCGTTGGAAGGGAAGGGGAGAGAAAGGGTTGGAAACCCTTCTTCTTGTTTGGAAGTGTCAAGTTTGAAAAGATAAAGGTTTTAGATGAATTATAATTAATATCACTTCACATATATGACGAATTCAAATAATTGAGTTTATATTTATTTAATTAGTTGTGATTTAATTAGTTATCCTTCAAAATCTCGCAATTTTGGTGAACTTGAAAATTGAGCATTTGAAAGATTTTGAAGGGTTACAAAAGCCCTCCAAAACCATCCCCTCCATATTTTGTAGAGAAAATAATCATTGATAAAACTAAAACTTGATGCATTTCCCAATATATGACTTTGTCATGTTGTTTTCCCATTAAGTATCTAATGGTGCGAGACTATGCATTTCCCAATATATGGAAACCGTCTCCTGGTTTCTCGGCAATCGGCATATGATATGCACGACACATACTTCGTATAACCGTTTCCATAATAGCAATAATAATTATTATTAATTATTATTAATTTTAATATTATTAGTTTATTATTAACGTTTTATTCCTTAATACTTCTCCATTTCTAAAGCAATTCAAACTCCTAAAAATAATGAAGAAAATATATACGTGCTACATGTTATACTGCCCTCCTACACAATTATTGCTCTCCTACACAATCACTTCAATTTTGCGTTTACTTCTATTTCATATATGGAACGTATAGAATATAAGTATTTACTGGCTAATAGAATAACCGATTTATTGCCTTTAAGTTAAGGCGAAATTCATAAAAATAATCCATACTTTCAGGGATTCTACAATAATAATCCTTACTGGGAGTGTCTATAAAAATAATCTGAACTAGCAATAGTGTTCACAAGAATATATTGGGGTGAATTTAAATTAATGCCCGTTTAATATTATCAATCTCTACTCTCACTTTTCTCTTCAACGATCTTCTTATAGAAGTGAATTAAAACTAAAACCCGTTTAATCTTAATCTTATTTCCACTATATGTGGTTCTTTCAAGGATAGAAGATAGAAGTGTTACCCAAAAAGAAGAGTAGTGAAGGACCAAGTAGATGTAAGATTTGGGAGAATTAAATGGGAAATAATTTTAATTTACCTCTATTTATTTTTGTGGACATTATTGCTAGTTCGGATTATTTTTATGAATACTCTCAGTATGGATTATTATTGTAGAACCCTTAAAAGTAGAGATTATTTCTGTGAATTTCGCCTTAAGTTAATGCGTATGTCATTTACCGCATCATACATATTTACTGTCATTTGTGTGTTTACATCCTATACAGTGCATTAATTTATTGCCCATTGTTTTATTGTCCTCTAATTACCGTCTATGCTCACCACCCTTAAGCGTTTATCACTTTCTCAATTATCGGTGGATGCATTAGGGTGTATTAATTACTATTCCTAAAAATAAGGAATTAGTTCATACATGTAAAAGAGCATTATCCGTTTCTTATTATAATATAATTCCAGCGGTCATGTATGTGATGTTTAAGTTAGTCATATTTAAGGTTAAAAACATATTGATCATATTCTTGGAAAAGTCATGAGTTTTAGTAATATTAGGGTATTTTTCCCTATTTTGTAACTTCCAAACATGAAAGGGAGGGCCATAAACCCTGGTTAAACATCCCCTCCCCTCCAAAACCCAACTCCCAAACATACCCTAAATAGTTGCATTTCTTTCAAGTCGCTACTCTTACAATTTGCATCAACGCTTTTCTGTACAATATAGGGAGTCCACATAATCTTTTTTGGGGGTAAAACCCAATAATTAAACTCAATAAGTACGTCATTCACCAACTCGCTTACAATGATGCAGGGACGGAGTCACGGAGATATGCATAGTCTTATGGGAGCCATGGCCCTTCCCAACTTTTTAATTTTTTTTAAAATTTTAGTAATAGTGTTCCCCTTTTTGTGCTCCAAAATTTTAATTTCTTTAGTTAATTTTTGTTTTCTGCTACTTTGGAATAAGTCATCCACTTATTTACTATTCTATAACATTATAGTGATGAAATAGATACAACGTATTACTTATGAATTATATATACGGAGTATAAGTTTAATTTATTACTACGTACATTATTTCCTTTTAATTAAGTAGATAGAATTATTCATCTTATAAAAGAAAGATTTTGAAAAATTGAACATGTCATTATAATGTTTTGAGTTTTTTAATCGTCTTATAAAATCTTGAAGAATATATTCAACTACACAACAAAGTTTAATACAATGTGTTTCTGTATTTATACGTTATACGTCCAATGATGCAATAGGGTGAATAATAAGAAGTTTATGAAGTATAAAAGTATTACTACAAAAAAATTCACCTGTAGTCACGGACCGTAGTCACGGATTTGGTCCGTGACTAGTTAGTCACGGTTCTAATCACGGTTTAGTCACGGAACGTGTAAAAAAAAAGTAGTCACGGATTTGTCCGTGACTATAGGTCGTGACGGACCTAGTCCGTGACTAAAGTGTTCCGGCCAACCCATTTTCGCCTCCGGTGGGATTTTTTGTAAATTTGAAATTAGTCACGGATGGTTCCGTGACACGTTCGTGACTAATTCCGTGACAAGTGCAAAATTGATTTTTTCAATGTTCCAAATTTAAAGTGCACCGACAATTCGTACAAAAAAATGTAGTCACGGACACATCCGTGACTAAGTCCGTGACTACAAATTTTATATATGCAGCCTCCGCTTCATTCAACAAAATCACACCATCTACTCCAGATAGAATTCCAGATAGAATTGAAGGATGTAATCTACCCATCTCATATCATTTTTCCTGTTTATGCAGATAAGGTATGTAATTTGAATTACGTATTTTTTGTAAATTAGTTAAATATGTAAATTTGTTAATAAATACATATGTAAGTATATTATATATTAAATATAATATTGGCAATACATATGTTATTAATTTTAAAATATAGGGTTAAAATTACGTAAATTAGTTAAATACGTATGTAAGTATATATGATTAAATATAATTTAAATGCATATTATTAATATTAGTTAAATGTAAGTATTATTTAATTCAAATGACTTTATATATATATATATATATATATATATATATATATATATATGATTAAATATAAGTATATGATTTCTTTATATTGGCAATTATTGTTAATTAAGGCGGCCTAATTTAGGATTAATAATGATTTAAATTAGGGTTAGTTAATTTAATTTAAATGTGTTTATTATATATATATATATGCTCAATTCAATTATTGGATTTGCTCATATTATTTAATTTAGTAAATTGTTAAATGTGCATTATTAATAAGATTAAGATGTTGATAATTTTAGTATTGTGGATTAAATTAATGCCATTAACGTATTGTGCATGTTTATAGTTTAATAATATTAATTATTGGACGTTAGTTAATTTTAAGGGAATTTTAGTGAATTTTAGTGAATTTTAGTGAAATTTTTGGCAATTAGTTAATTTTAAGGGAATTAGTTAATTTTAGGGAATTAGTTAATTTTAAGTGAATTTTAGTGAATTTTAGTGAAATTTAAGGAAACTAGTTAATGTTAAGGGAATTTTAGGGAATTAGTTAATTTTAAGTGAATTTTAGTGAAATTTAAGGAAACTAGTTAATTTTAAGGGAATTAGTTAAATTTAAGGGAATTTTAGGGAATTAGTTAATTTTAAGGGAATTTTAGTGAAATTTAGTAAAATTTAGGGAAATTAGTTAATTTTAAGGGAATTAGTGAATTTTAAGGGAATTTAAGGGAATTAGTTAATTTTAAGGAAATTTTAGTGAAATTTAGTGAAATTTAAGGGAATTAGTTAATTTTAGGGAATTAGTTAATTTTAAGGGAATTTTAGTGAATTTTAGTGAAATTTAAGGAAACTAGTTAATTTTAAGGGAATTAGTTAATTTTAAGGGAATTTTAGGGAATTAGTTAATTTTAAGGGAATTTTAGGGAAATTTAGTGAAATTTAAGGAAATTAGTTAATTTTAAGGGAATTTTAGGGAATTAGTTAATTTTAAGGAATATTTCGTGAAATTTAGTGAAATTTAAAGGAATTAGTTAATTTTAGGGAATTAGTTAATTTTAAGGGAATTTTAGTGAATTTTAGTGAAATTTATGGAAACTAGTTAATTTTAAGGGAATTAGTTAATTTTAAGGGAATTAGTTAATTTTAAGAGAATTTTAGGGAAATTTAGTGAAATTTAAGGAAATTAGTTAATTTTAAGGGAATTAGTTAATTTTAAGGGAATTTTAGGAAATTAGTTAATTTTAAGGAAATTTTAGTGAAATTTAGTGAAATTTAAGGGAATTAGTTAATTTTAGGGAATTAGTTAATTTTAAGGAAATTTTAGTGAATTTTAGTGAAATTTAAGGAAACTAGTTAATTTTAAGGGAATTTAGTTAATTTTAAGGGAATTTTAGGGAATTAGTTAATTTTAAGGGAATTTTAGGGAATTAGTTAATTTTAGAGTTTTTAACCTGTATAATACTCCACATATAATATGTTGGTAATGTTTATAATTTAGAGTTTTTAACCTGTATAATTTTTTTATTATAATATTCAGGCATAATGAGTAGACAAAATAGAATTTGGATGTATGATAAACATGCGGTATTGTACGGAATGCAATCAAATTTTCTTGAAGGAGTTGAGGAGTTTATTAAATTCGCACTTGAACACCGGCTTATATGAGTGGTGATAAAATCAGATGTCCATGTTCAAAGTGTAAAAATCTCAAATATAAACACCCAGACGAAGTTGGGTGGGATTTGTACGTGGACGGTTTCCTTCCCAATTATTACAATTGGACTTCTCATGGCGAACCTTTGGATCCATCTGTTTTACTACAAACGGTAGGTTCGTCTCGTAACGTCCCTGCAGAGATGAGTGCGTGGGGAGACCCTGCTGAAATGAGATGGGAGCAACGTATGGTATATGACGCATACGGTGCATCGATGTCTCGGTTCAACCCCCCACAACCATCTAACGATCCTCCTGAAGTTTCGACCTCGTATCAACCACATGAGGATGAAAATCCGATATTTTATGAACCTTATGTGGATGAAGGTTTAGCTGAAAGATTTCAAGATGTTTTAAAAGCAGCTGATCAACCCTTGTATGCTGATTGTGAGGGATACTCTCAGCTATCCGCCGTTACAGAGTTTATGAACATAAAAGCTGAATACAGTCTCCCTGAAACTTGCATGACTAGAGTCTTGCAGTCAGTAGGCGGGATGCTACCACGTGATCATAACCTTCCGGATTCATATTATCACATGAAACAATTAATGTCTAAGTTGGGGCTACCTTATATAGAAATTGATGCGTGCCCGGAAGGATGTATGTTGTTCTGGAAGGATGATGAGGCACTTGAATTCTGCAAGTTCTGTGGTGGAAACAGATACAAACCTGTTCCTCAAAGTAGAAAGAAACCATGAAATATGTCGGCATTGTCTAAACTGTATTACGTCCCAATAGCTCCACGACTTCAGAGGATGTACGCTTCGACTGCTACTGCGAAACACATGACATGGCATGTTGAGCACGAAACAAAAGAGGGTATGATGTCTCACCATTCGGACTGTGAATCTTGGAGACACTTTGACCGTTGTCATCCTCAGTTTGCAATGGAGCCACGAAATGTGCGACTAGGATTGTGTTCAGACGGATTTGCTCCATTTGGAAGATTTGGGAAGAACTATTCATGTTGGCCGGTCATGTTAACTCCTTACAATCTCCGTCCCGACATGTGCATGAAAAGTCACTTTATCTTTTTGACTCTAATCTGTCCGGGTCCCAATGATCCAGGGAAAAAAATAGACATTTATCTCCAACCCCTTATCGAGGAGATGAAAGAACTTTTGGCCATTGGGACACCAACATATGATGTTTCAAGGGATCAAAATTTCATAATGAAAGCTGCCATCATTTGGACCATTAGCGACTTCCCTGCCTATGGCATGCTTTCGGGATGGAGCACACATGGTCTTATGGGATGTCCGATATGCATGGAGAAATCAGGTGCCAATTAGCTAACGTTCAGTAAAAAACCAAGCTACTTTGATTGTCACCGCAAGTTTCTCCCGGAAAACCACCTATATCGAAGGGACAAAAAGTCTTTCATTAGAGGTAGAGTGGTATGAGACATCCCGCCCCCGAGATTGACCGGGGAAGCAATTTTTAACCGGGTTCGACGTATTCCTACGATTATGCAAGAACCAAATAAGAAGCCATATAGGTTTTGTGATACCCATAAGTGGACAAAGAGGAGTATCTTTTGGGAGTTACCATATTGGAATGACCTTCTCATTCGTCACAATATAGATGTCATGCACACTGAGAAGAACGTGTTTGACAATATATTTAACACAATGATGGATTTCAAAGGCAAAACTAAAGACGGTCTTGCATCTCGAAAAGATATGACTATTTGGTGTGATAGGCCCAAACTATCTGTTGATCTAGAATATCAGGGCAACAATATTCCAAAAGCAGTCTACCAAGTCACACAAGCACAAAAAGAATCAATATTACAATGGCTTGTGTCTCTGAAGTTTCCAGATGACTACTGCTCCAACTTGTCCAGATGCGTGGACATGGACAAACTTGCAACGACGTCGAGCATGAAAACTCACGATTGTCATGTAATCATGCAAAGACTTCTCCCAATTGCACTGAAAGAGATGCTTCCTGAACACGTATGGTCCTGCATTACTGAGATCAGTTTGTTGTTTCAGTCGATATGCTCAAGCGTTTTGGATGCAGCATCCCTCCGTAGACTAGAAGAGTCTGTTCCCAGCTGATGTGTAATTTGGAAAAGATAATGCCTCCATCGTTTTTCGATGGAATGGAACATCTTGTAATACATCTTCCGTATGAGGCTTTAAATGGTGGACCCGTCTTCTATCGCTGGATGTACAAATTTGAAAGGTTAGTCACAATTTCATTTATCTTTGAATATTTATTTCATAACAACATTAATCTATGTACCACTTTTATTTTACTTTGCAGATTTCTTGGATAGTTGAAAAAGAAAGTGACCAACAATGCACACGTTGAGGCTTCAATTTGTCAAGCATATCTTCAACAAGAAATCTCAACGTTCTCATCTTTTTATTTTGAGCGTGAAGTCATCACTAGAAGAAAGAGACCTGCCCGAAACGATGACATTCGCGATGATTTATATGAAAATGTAGTTTCCATTTTCAATTACCCAGGTAGAGGTAAAGGAGCTTGGACAAACCGATACATTTAAAAACTACCTTTATTTTAATTTTTTTTTATAAATTTAAATATGAAAACCTATTTAAGATTTCAATCAAAATTTGATCTTCTATTATATTTACACTATTATTTGAAAATGTAAATTAATACTCCTCATTAATCAATTATTTTAGATGAGCAATGAACAATCCACATCCCGTGCTCGCCCGAACTATGCACCCTTAACCCAAGCCGAGCGCAACAAAGAAGATTCGGAATGGGTGACACCTCACATGGTTGCTAAGTAAGTAACTATGAACTTTATCTAATGTCAAATAATTTTATCTAATGTCAAATAATCTAACTATAAAAAAATATTAATTTTTTGAAGCGATCAAGATGTGCTCAACCAAATCAAAATCATAATTGGTGGACACTTTCTTGGCAACTGGACTACGTACACGGATGTTGACCCCAAGGTCCGTGAACTTTGGTGGAACTTGTTTAAGGTAAAAAAATCAATTTTTCGTTATTGATGTAACCTAAAATTTGACAAATGATAAGTTAATTTATTTTTTTAATAAAGGTTCGGTTTCGCTGGACTAAAGAACAAGGCCCCGCTATTCTAAGGGCGTACAATGCCAGAGTTTCAAACTGGCTTCGTCCAACTTTTAAGCGTGCCCGAGCCAGTGGGGTAAGGCCTCAATGGTGTTCGGATGAGGTATGGGAAAACCTCGTCCGCCATTGGTCTTCGGATCCGACTTTCTTGGCTAGAAGCGAAGCCGGGAAGAAAAATCGGATGTCTGAGAAGGCATTGACGACACAATGGCACGGAGGCCGCAAACCTCAGAGTAAACATATAGAAGCTCTTGTAAGTCTTATTCAAATAAACCTACATCATTTTAATCTTTTATTTTTTTACATTTATTTAAACCTTTTTCGAACCTTGTAGGCGGGGCCTCAAAAGAAGAGGGTCTCTATCCTCAAGGTAATCAAACACTGTTGGACGAAGAACGGTGTTGAGTCGCAAGCCAATCTACCACCCCGCCTTGCTGAAATCGAAGTATGTAACATCAATACTATTATTTCAAATTGAAGTAAATATCATTTGAATAATTTTTTTAAATGTTTGTAGACAAAGTATAACGCAAATCTTGAAAAGAAGCGGGCGGAACTAGGCTTGACTCAAGAAGATGACATCGATTCTGATGTGGAAGATGATGCCATCCTTGACGCAGCAGGGGTGTACAAGGGTCGGCTTCCGTGCCTCGGGGCTGAGGGGCAACGTATTTTGTACGATCGCAGCGGCAGCGGAGCTTCATCATCTTCTCGATCTAGGCGAGGAGAGGATCCACGCATTGCCCAATTGCAGCGAGAATTGGAGCAGTAGCAGCGGGCATTTGAACAGCAACGGAAGAATGATGAAGAAACAAGGGCCCGACTGGAAGCAATGGAACAGATCCTTGCTGGATATCAGCCTCCGCCTCAGCCTCTTCCTTGACCGTACATGATGCACGTTGAGCAGACTCCTCACGTTCCGCACATGGGTAGTATGGGTTACCACTCTAACTCCAGTTATGGTGCCATGCCTGCAATAGGGTCGATATTCGGATCTCTGTCGTCTGATATGCTCAATCAGTTTCAGTCATCCGGTGGAGGCAACCGAGGAGGCAGCCGAGGAAGCAACCGAGGAAGCAATCGATGAAGCAACCGAGGAAGCAACCGAGGAGGCAATCGAGGAGGCAACCGAGGCAGCCGAGGAAGTTCCCGACCCTTGGACACCGTGGATGCAGAAGAGGATCATCATCGTGACTATGATGATAATGATGATGCATATGATTATGATGATTCTAATTTTTATCATAATGGAGTCCGACGTACGGGCATGTAATTACATAATATTGTTTGAAATTGTATGGGTTTTGTTTTTATAATTCTGTCTGTAATAACATTTTTTATGTTTAAGATTGTATGAAATTTTTTTTTATTCTAATTGCTTTAAAGTAAATTTAAAATAATTTTTTATTTTTTTTTAAAATCAATTTTTTTTTAAATCAAAAACATTAGTCACGGACTAAATCCGTGACTACGTTTTAATCCGGAATAAATTCAATTTTCATTTTTTTTTATTTAAAATCGTTTTTTTTTAAAACAAAAAACATTAGTCACGGACCAGCTCCGGATACATGTCCGTGACTACCACCGATACATGTCCGTGACTACCACAAAAAATAAAAAAATTTAAATTAAACTTAGTCACGGCTCGTGTCCGTGACTAACATTAAAAAATTTAAATTAGAAGTAGTCACGGATCCGGTCCGTAACTAACGTGCCGGAGAGCTAATTCCGGTCAAGATGTAGTCACGGATCGAGTTCCGTGACTAATCCGTGACTACACTTAGTCACGGCCAATGTTCCGTGACTACGTTCTAGTCACGCGGAATTAGTCACTGAATTAGTCACGGACAAAGTCTGTGACTAAATGTGTTAGTCACGGACTTTTTACACTACGGTCCGTGACTAAGTCCGTGACTACAGGCGAATTTTTTTGTAGTGTATTACTTCGTAGGGACAATCAAAAATTATAAGAAAACACACAAGCGAGCCTGGTACCATAAGACAGAACAATAATAAAAACAAGTCGGCTACTACGACATATTGATTCGAATCTGGATTTTCTGCATAGGTTTCCCAGGCCATTTTTATCTGGCCTCAAGAAAAGCTGCATCAAGAGAATGAACTAAATTAGAAGTTATATTGTAACATGGATTGATTTTGAATTCACCAATACGGCAATACGAGAAACTTACGTAGTATTATACGATAGTACTTATTATTATTATTATTACCAATTCACCATATCACTTTGACTATCATCACCGATTCACCATATCAATTTGGTACTCGAACTATTAAATCTATCATTTTGATCTTAATTTGGTGAAATATATAAATGGTACCTTAACTATTGGTAATGTTGTATTTTGGTACCTTAACTTTTAAATGAATCAAAATAATACCTTAAGCTAAGTATACATAAATGTTTCAATTTAAGATTATTTTCTTCAAATTGCGGCAAAAAAATCACATGTGGCGGCTGAAATTCTATGTGTAAAGTCTACTTCACCTTATTTTTGTCTATATATATAATCACTATATGGTGACTCTACACATGGGATTTCGATCGTCATGAAGAATTGTTTGGCCGGAAATTTTAATAAAATCTCGATCAAGTTGAAACATCTATGTATAGTTATGGTACTGATTTGATTCATTTAAGAGTTAATGTACCAAAACACAACAATACCAATCATTAAGGTATCATTTATGCATTTAACCCTCCTTATCTATTTAATCTATATTGATCGAGTTTTTCTGTTAAAATTTGTCGTTAACATTGACGGTAGCTAATTATGTTATTAACATCTCATAGTTTTAAATATTTTAGAACAATACAATCATTCTTAAAAATTAAGTAGTTTATCTAGTTTAATTTTAAAATATACATATTTATTAATCGAGTCCTTCCGTTCAATGACCATTTATGCATTTTACTCTTATTACTGTTATGTTATGCGGAGTATTATTGTAACTATTATAATACTCCGCATGAAATAATGACAAATATATATGATAATGAAAATACAACTAGTTACTCTGATCTATTAAATAAATTCAAAACTAAAAATTTTCATTTTTTTGGATATTAACTCAATTTTCCTCTATCGTCACAAGCGACTACTTTGCAAAAAAAAATACAAAAAAAATCGCGAAATATCAGTCAGTGGCGGACCTAGAGATTTGTCAGAGTAGGGGCACATTAGTAGTGAAATCCTTGACCGGAAGCGGGACACTAATTTTACTCTAAGTAAAAGTAGTGAAATTACTTGCTGAAAACGGGGCACGTGTCCCCTAGGCCCCTCCCTAGTTCCACTGAATATCACCCTTTGACATTACTTTTTCATCTAAAATCATCGGAAAAAGTTGTCGAAAACTTTCATCCGTAACCACAGCAGGTATGTTCAGTCAATTATTTATTTAAATTTAAAAGTAATCGCTTTTTCATCTTGGAGTATAATATTAATTAATTGTGTTCTAGAAAACCCTGCTAACTTTTGAATAAAAAAAGGATGACACCGCTTACTTTTGAAAAACAATCAACCATGTCATTTTCCCAGTTTTATAGTTTAGGACCCATTTGGAATCGAGTTTTTTTTTTGGATTGAGAAAATTGATAAATACTCCGTATGTAAAAAGTAACATTTTCAAAAAATATAGAATAATACTTATATAAAAAATGTATGCATAAAAGATCACTATTTTTTTTAAATAGGTTATTCTTGTCCCGGATCCGATCCGATTTGATTTTTCAACAAGGTACCCGATCGGGTATAGGTCATACCCGACCGGGTACAACACCAAAAAATCAATCTTCAATTCATCTTGAGATTTTTGCACCTTCCTTCCATTTGTGATGTTCACCAATATTCTCTAGAGTGATCTTGGACCTGTTTGAGCTCAGTATAAACCTAATCTAAACAAATTACAAAAATTTTTACAAATTAAACTAATACACCAAAAGTGTGTAATTTCCAAGGTAATAATCAATCTAAACTAATAAAAAACATAAACGTAAGCATGGAAATTACATGAATGTCAGGAGTACTAAAAATACTTCTCCGGTTTTGAAATGTTTTAATTTGCATTTTTGATTTTTTTCTAACACTATTTTTATTTATTCTATATGAAATTCTAATTTGATTTTGTGATTCAATAGAAGTAAGAATGTAATTTTTAAATATGTAATTTTAATTATTCATATTAATGTAAATGTTATTATAGAAGAAGTAACATTATCATCAGTAAATTTTAAAAATATAAATTATAAACTACTTTGGGATAGAGGTTACTAGCTAATAAATATTAATTATACGTGAAAGGTTATTTTCACAAAACATGCATGTGTTATTTGTGTGAGTTTATACGTGAAAGGTTATTTTCAATTTCATGGTCCCTCTCAATAATTTAATCAATATTTAACTTTCATTTAGATTTAAAGGCTTCTGTTTTGAGTTGTTATTGACATCAACTTTTAAATCTTTCTTAAAGAATAATTTTATTTACAAAGTGACTTATTGATGAATAGGAAATTACCTCATACTTCGTATATGATTAAAAAAATTATCCGAATTTAATACTATGAATGTATAAATGATTTAATATAATCCATCCGTCCCTTTTTATTTAGCCAAACACTATTTTTTAAGTAAATGATGTTAAACTTTGACCGACTATATATTTATACACCAATATTGATAATGTGAAAATTATATGAAAATGTTCTTTGTTAAAAATACTATCATGATAAATCGCCACATAAATACATAAGTTAAAATAAGTTAAAATATTTTAACTTACAAATATATAAGTTAAAATAATGGATCTAAGTTTATCATCTTTGACTGGAAAAGAGCATACAAAGCGCCATATAATCCTGTCGTGTCATTATATACAACAATTATTTACTTATTTTTATACCTTTTGTTTTAGTTAGATTCTATTTTTGATTGCATATTGATATGGAAACAAAAATCCTTATAAATTCACCTTAATTAATTTGGTAAGCTTCAAATAAGTAAAATAATTTTTGGTTATTAAAGTGAAATTCTAATAACGTTTATTGATATGGAAACTAATTTATATTGGGTATTAGTTTACTACACCGAATTAAATAGAAACAAATATGCAAATTAGTTTACTTATTAAATTGACACCTATTAATAAATTAGTAAGCCTCAAATAAGTATATAAATAAAAATGAAATTAAAAATGATAACCAACATAAAGTATATATATTTTCACAAGTAAATATGTTTAGCTTAGCCAAATAAGTAAATTTTTTTGATTGTTTCTTTATTTTACACCTAAAATTCAAATATGCCTTCGCTTTTGAAACGGATTCATAATCCAAATTAGAAAATCTTTATAGGTTTACGAATTCCTACTTTTATTTTAATAGAATGTTTTTAATTGGATTGATTTCAGTTCCAGATTAAATCAGATCAGATCAAACTTTAATAATTATAACAATAAGTCACATAAAAAACTGACATCTAATAGACCATATTAATTCATACCAAATCAAACTCGAAATTTTAATTCAACTAAAAACGTTCTTATTAATTAAGAGTGTTGTTGACTGTAGCCCTTTCGTCTTCTCTATTTGGAACCTTGGTGGTGAATGTTGAGCTAGCCTTCGGGCTTTTGGTGATTGAGGTCTGAGTCGGTTTGGGTTCCCTACAGTCTGCATGCAGCGACACCCAACAAATTTTGATTTCAAAGGTATTATTCGATCGACATTATTACAAATATTGTACGTGAAAATGATGTTAAGGGACATTTACTATGAATTACATTAATTTATCAGAAGGTAAAAATTGACCATGTTACCGTCATAATCACCGAGGCCCGAGGGCAATATATGCATGCATGCTTTTTTATCATTAATCACAAGGAATACAATTTATTGTCGTCAGTAAGTTACTATTTTATCCTTCTACACAAATCTATTTAATAATCTTATTTTATGTACCAAACTTTTATCATATTGCAATACAAAAAAATCAAAGGTTCTGACACTAAATTGTGACAAATTAACACATTGTTGTTAAACAATTAACAATACTAATTTTTTCATAGTTGATGGAGTATATTGCCATATACCCCAAGTGTATCAACATTTATGATAAAGGGCCTTCAGAATCAACTAGGCAAATTCCAGTTGAGGCCGATCTTGTCGAGACTGAGCTCAAAACCAGTGTCACATCATCGAGATAAGTCTAAAACTGCAGCCATGGCCAATGTCGACCCTTGCCGAGGTTGGCAACATTTTCAGCACTACGGTCAAGCTCCAGACCAACTTCCGCACTACGATCTTAAAGATAAACATAGGCATATATTACTGCTTCACATTATGAGTCGAGGTATGCTTTACCTCTACGAATGAGCTCGTGACCTCATACAAAGACTGTAAACTTAGACATTTTAGCTCAAGTTATGTTTACCGGGCATTGGTTCGAGTTTTGTGATGTTTGGAGTCAAAAATTAGGAAATTAGAGTCCGACACCGGCGCTTGAGTAGCAATCCGGATGAGTACATGATACATTCGAGAGAGAATTAAGAGCTTTGGAGGTCACCGGGAGGTTCAAGATGAAGATTTGAAGATAAAAGAGCTCTAGGATTGGATACAGAATCAAAAGAAGACGAATAGAGCTTGAAAACGGCGATCAGGATGACCTTCTGTCAATCATTCAAGCATATCTTTTTTTAGAAACATCCAAAGGACACTAATCAAGTTCTATGTGAAATCCAACTTCAAGGGATACAAATAATATGAAGACACCATTATGATAATTTGAGAGGAGCAAGGTGAAAACAGATGATGCAGTCAGATGATCGTTGTTGCGATTTCAGGATGCGACACGCCACTATTTTAATCATATCTTTTTATTGGATGATTCAAATCCAGTTTTGCAAGTTGTGGTGGATAGAGGACTTAATTATCTAGAACACTCACGAAGGAAGAATTGTCAAATCCGGACGATAAAGGCACGAACGGCCGTGCCCAGAATTAGGCACGCCGTGCGTGCTGAAGGATTCGCGAGGGAGCTACTGCCACTGATACGCTTGTAATTTCCATATTTATGTTTGTGTTTTTAATTAGTTTTGCTTGATCTTTACTATGGAAATTACACACTTTTGGTGTAATAGATTAGTTTGTTAAATTCTTGTAAATAGGTTAGATTAGATATATTCTGAGCTCAAACAGGTCTTGATCACTCGAAGTACAGTTGGTGAACCCAAAGAGTGGAAAGAAGGTGCAAAAATTTGAAGACAAAAGAAGATCCTGAATTTTTGTCTATACTCGGTCGAGTATTAACTATACTCGATCGGGTATTAGGTTGGAACTTCAAATCGGATCAGATCCGAAGACAAGGGAACATGCCGGGAAGATTTCGGCCACGATTTAATGTCTATACCCGATCGGGTAGACCGACATACCCGATCGGGTATGCCTTTGAGTTTTAAACGAAGATCGGTCGAGTATGGTCCGAATACCATTTTCTAAGCATACTCGACCGGGTATTAATATATACCCGATCGGGTATACTTATGGAAAACAGCCTGAAACCGGTCGAGTATACCTCGGATCGAGTATTACACACATACTCGATCGGGTATCATGTATATACCCGATCGAGTACCCGAATCCCATCCCAAAAGCCTATAAATACACCTCCTTTCCTTCACAAAAAGATATCCAATTCCTTTGTACATCTAAGCTCAGTATAGAATAGTTCTTTCTTTATATTTTTCATCATGTTTAGTCTCCAAATGAGGAGCTAAACTCTTCCATCTTGGTTTTGCTACTTTGAAGCTTAATGAATTTGTAAGTTGTGAGTTATTTTCTTTAATCTTCTTCCTTGAATATTAATTCTTTCTTTAAAATACTATCTCTATATCAAAGTTGGGGAGTGTTACTAAGATGACAATTAGTTAACATCTTGACATTGGTTATAGTAATAGCTATTTCTTCCTCTATGTTATTATTGGGGAGTGTTACTAAGATGACAATTAGTTAACATCTTGATATTAATCATAGTAGGATTCATATTCTTTAATATTCTTCCTTGAGTATTAATTAATTCATATTCATATTTCATGTTAATATCTTAAACATTACTTAAAGTATCACCTAGTATTGTTTCTCATATTAATTATTACTAGAATCAACCGGTTAATACGCTTGTTATTAATCCGGTTCTTTCAATGGTAGTAAACTTGGAATATTAATACATGCATCTCATGGTTAATATGCAAGGGGAATTAATTATATTGATTAATCCAATAAACCGCTTGTGTTGAGGTTATCAATCTCAATCGTTTTCATCTTAAGTTTGTTGCTACTATCAAGTTAATATACGGCGTTTGTTCTATATTGACTCGATAGTAAGTTTTATTAATGAACGCATCTCGTTATTAATAACTACCCTCGGTGAACTGGATATACTCCTCGATTGAGTATTCGAGAGGAAGATAGTTAAAGATATAACCGGGATCGACGAACATTTCATTAAGTGGATAAAAGCAAAGCCAAGTCCTCATCTCATTGATTTAAACTCATATAGGTTGTTTATCTTAGTGTTTTTAAATCAAACAAATCTAAACCCCCGATTTTGTTACTGCTTATATAAAAGAAAAGTATTCCTTTCCCTGTGGATACGAACCTTACTTCGTTATACTACGTATATTCGTTGTATTGTATTTATTTTGAGTGCACCTAACGACAAGTGCACGTCAGCCACCCAAGCACGCCGTGCCTGCGAGGGAGGCACGCCGTGTCTGGCAGTTTTTTGCCCTCAGGTGTCCTATTTCGGCCTGGATTGATCTGTTTTCTATTTAAACACTCCGTAAACCCCTGTTTTTGGTTACAGAGCTTAGAGAGAGGCCCATGGATGAATATTCTTCTAGTTTTGCATCTTGTTCTTCAATTCCTTTGGATTATTTGTAAGTTCCTACCTTTTAATTAATGACAATTAATTCTGTTCTTCCCAATTCTATTGATTATTCAATTATGAGTTATGAGTAGTCTTAATTAGGGATTTGGGATTGATGAAGGAGTTAATTATGGTGTATGGCTAAATTAATGATGGATTAATTGCATGAATGTATTTAATTTTTGTTTGAATGATTGAACTGATATCTTTTGTGACCTAGAATGACCGCTAGAATTACAATAGCTTGTAGAATAAATTAAGAGAGTTCTAGTTTATTGTAGGACACCTTCATACACACTTATTCGTTCGCTAAGAGATTAGTAACGGTTAAGGGGCCGTAAGCTCGCTCGTTTTGGCAATAATTTTAGATACCTGTCGCATGAGAGATCAGTCTGGTTCCCAATATTATTGTACTATATGCCGCGAGAGCGGTTAGAACTTAGTATTGACTAGCGTGCTCTATTAAATTAATTTCATGTAATTAAGCCTGATCAACCATAAATTTGATTACCTCCCGGAATCAATCCCTGCTCCCTTTGTCATTAATTAGAAACAACACAATAGTTTAATTTCTTTATTCGCAATTTAAATTTCCATCAAATAAAATCTCACACAATTTATTTATTTATTTATTTTTCTTAGTTAGTTTTTATCACTAAATATAATTAATACTTAATTCCTTTTTGTCCGTCCCTGTTGAGACGATACTCGTACTTACACCATATACAACTACATATTTTAAGTGCGAGAAAACTAACATCAGTTTTTGGCGCCGTTAAGAATTTGTGCCACCTAATGGCATTTGTTTAGAGAAAGTTGGATACTTTGATGAGTAGGGCTCCACCGCAGTCTTTGCTATTTGAGAGCCTATGAGGTATCGTCGGGCAAACGACGTTAAAAATAGCGCTTCTCAGGAGGCAACCCGAGCATATTTCTACATTTTTTTGTTTTGTTTGTTGTTTGAGTTGAGCACGCGTGACCCTTTCCTCTTTACCCCCTTGTGCATAGTGCATTTTTGGTCATCGAGGGCGATGCCAAAGTTTAAGTGTGGAGGAGTGAATTGGGCATTCAAGCAGTAGTTATTACATGGGATTACTACAGTTAGCATGCGCAGGTGTTAGTTGTATATTAATAGAAAATTTCATGTCAAATTTTTGATTTTTTTTAAACTGGGTCTTTGTGAGATGACTAGCGTTTTGACTATGCTTTTAGAACATCTTTGAAGTATTTAGGCTCAAATTGCTTGGACTATAATCTAGTTGTTGAGAGGATGAAAGCATTAGTTACCCATTAAATTCATTAATCTTTCATTTTACCTGAATAAGTCCTTTAGGAAGCCACTTTGAGCATGATCATTTTATTCTTTACCGAGTTAATTGAACTTCATAGCCAAATGACCTATTTCCTTACCCGTGAATAATTCTGACGAAGTCTTGATGTTTAGGGAACTAGGGTATTAATTTGCTAAGTTTAGGAAGTTTTGGTAGGAGCCACTTTTGGCACTGTTCCTATGCCTCAAATGGGGTAAGAGCAGTCACTTTTCAGGAATTTGATATTTTCGAGGATTGCATTGCAGCCACGGATTCACTTTGAATAATTGAACTTTAATTGCTAATTTTCCTATGTGAGGCCGAGATTAGAATGGGGTAATGTCTCGTGAAAATCTGAAAATTGAAAAAATAAATTAAATTTTAGCTGTACCTCTTACCTTGCGAAAAAGAAAATGGGAGCCCGGTCAAAAAGCGTAAGTGTTCGCACAATATGATGAGACTTGGGTATCTTTCGAAAAAAATGGCCTTCTCGTGCCAACATGACAAGGAAAACTAAATCTAATTAAATGAACTTGAAGGCTTTTGCAAAATTAGCATTTGTCCTTCACGTACTTCAAGTATACGTCAAAGAACCAATGTGCAACGACAATTTAGCTTAGTTGTACACGATGTCTATTCTTTGCATAGGTTTAAATGATAGTTCCTAATTTGTAGTCTACTTAACTCCCAAATCCTAAAAATAGCCCTGAAATTCCTGAATGCATTAAGTCCTTGTCAGGTTGTTCCAAAAATTCTCAACACAAAGAAAGGGACTTTTTATTCCTTACCATTCACCATTCACCACCATCTTCACAAGTCCTTCTGATCAATAGGTAGTTTATTAGTGTAGGATGTCATTACATTGATGATGTTGTGAATACTTTTGTCAAATATGTTAGCTACAGTACAAAGATGTAGTTTAGGGAAGAATTTTCTTGGTTTAGTCTGTCTGTTCTGTGAATATCCCTTTAACTACCTGTGCATTCTAATAATTTTAAATTCCGTGTGGTGATTATCGTAAGTCCCGGGAGGTTGATGATGCATTCGAGAGAGAATTAAGAGCTTTGGAGGTCAACGGGATGTTCACGATTAAGATTTGAAGATAAAAGAGCTCTAGGATTGGCTACGGGATAAAAAAAAAGACGAATAGAGCTTGAAAATGGCGATCAGGATGACCTTCTGTTAATCATTCAAGCATATCTTTTTTTAGACACATCCAAAGGACACGATTCAAGTTCCATGTGAAATCCAACTTCAAGAGATACAAATCATGATATGAAGACACCATTACGAGAATATGAGAGGAGAAAAGTTAAAATAGATGATGAAGTGAGATGATCGTTGTTGCGATTTCAGGATGCCACACCCCACCATTTTATTCATATCTTTTGATTGAATGATTCAAATCCGGTTTTGCAAATTGTGGTTGATAGAGGACTTCAATATCTACAACTTTTACGAAGGAAGCATCTTCAAATTCAGTTGATAAATGCACGCACGGTCGTGCCCAGCATTAGGCACGTGGTGCGTGCCAAAGGATTCGCGAGAGAGCTACTGCCACCCAGGCACGGTCGTGCCTGCCAGGGAGACACGTCGTGCCTGGATTGATCTGTTTTCTATTTAAACATCTCGTAAACCTCTGTTTTTGGTTACGGAGCTTAGAGAGAGGCCCATGGACGAAATTTCTTCTACTTTTCCATCTTGTTCTTCCATTCCCTTGGATTATTTAAAAGTTCCTAACTTTTAAGTAATGACAATTAATTCTATTCTTCCCAATTCTATTTATTATTCAATTATGAGTTGTGAGTAGTCTTAATTAGGGATTTGGGGTTGATGAAGGAGTTAATTATGATGTATGGCTAAATTAATGATGGATAATTGCATGAATGCATTTAATTTGTGTTTGAATGATTGAATTGATATCTCTTGTAACCTAGAACGGTTGCTAGAATTACAATTGCTTGTAGAATAAATTAAGAGGGATCTAGTTTATTCTAGGACATCTTCACACACACGTATTCGTTCGCTAAGAGATTAGTAACGGTTAAGGCCGAGGCCGTACGCTCGCTCATTTTGGCAATAATTTTAGATACCTGGCGAATGAGAGATTAGTCTGGTTCCCTAAATATTTGTACTCTACGCCGCGTGACGAGCACTTTGTCACGGTGCGTCAAAATAAATTCAATACTAAACACTTATACGTAGTATAGCGTAGTAGAGTTCATATCCAAAGGGAAAGGAATAATTCTCTTTTTATGAAACTTAGTAAATAAAGGGGGGATTTGATTGAGTGATTTAATTTAATTAAAAACTAAGATGAACAACCTATATGTGTTTAATTCAAAGATAAAAAAGGACTTGGCATTGCTACTTTCCACTTGTTGATATATTTTAGTCGATCATCGCCATATCTATAACGTATTCCCTCTCGAATACTCAATCGGGGAGTATATCCACTTCATCGAGGATAATTATTAACCACGACCGTTCATTAATAACCCTTACTATTAGTCAAGTATAGAACACCGCCATATACCGATTTGATAGTAGCATTTAATCTCTTAACTCCTTGATGAAATCAATTGAGATCGATAACCTCAACACAACGGTTTTGGTTTAACCAACAAAATTAATTCCTCTTAAGTTTATCAACCACGACCGTGCATTAATAAACCGAAGTTACTTACTTGTGAAACCATCAACGATTAACCATCGGTTCGTTGATCGTTTCTAGTAATAATTAATATATGAAACAAAACTAGTTGATCCTTTAAGTAGTGTTCAAAATATTAATATGAAATATGAGTAGGAATTAATTAATATTCAAGGAAGAATATTATTAAAGAAGATGAATCCTACTATAATTAATATCAAGATGTTAACTAATTGTCATCTTAGCAACACTCCCCAATATTAATATAGAGGAAGAAAATACTATTCTAACTAATGTCGAGATGTTAACTAATTTTCATCTTTGCAACACTCCCCAACGTTAATATAGAGATGGTATTAAGGAAAGAACTATTAATTAATATTCAAGGAAAGAAGTTAAGAAAATAACTCACAACTTTAATAATCAACAAGCTTCAAGAGCAACACCAAGAATTGGAAGTTTAGCTCCTCATTTGGAGACTAAACATAGCTAGAAAAATATAAAGAAATGCTATTCTAAACTGAGCTTAGGAGTATGGAAGAAGGATGATTTTTAGAGAAGAAAAAGTGTGCTATTTATAGGTGTTTTTCAACACCTTTGGCCGGGTACCCGACCGGGTCAAGTAACCCGACCGGGTGGGGTCAAAATCAGATAATTCGCCACGTTCTGGTGATCTTCGCACGTCGTTTTGTCCCGGGTCACATCTGACCCGACCGGGTCAAGTAGGGGACCCGACCGGGTCCAGTGACTTTCTTGGCAATTTCGTCTGTTAAATCATACCCGACCGGGTGGGGGTTTCTACCCGGTCGGGTTTCACTCCTGGGCAGTCAAATTTCTTGTTTTCTTCTCTTCAAAGTCTTCCTTTCCAACACCACAAATCCTAACTATACTTTACAACTTATAAATGAGAATTAAAATACGATTACAACTAAAATCACACAAATGTTTACAAACTAAATAAAACGGTAAACAATACACACAAATCAATCATAAAAATATACATTTATGCACTACTAATTAGTGCATATCACCGCGAGAGCGGTTAGAACTTAGAATTGACTAGCATGCTCAATAAAATTAATTTCATGTAATTAAGCTTGATCTGCCAGAAATCTGATTACCCTGGAATCAATCCATGTTCCCTTGGTCATTAATTAGAAAGAACCTATTAGTTTAATTTTTTATTCGCAATTTAATTTTCCATCAAATAAAATCTCGCACAATTTATTTATTCATTTATTTTTCTTAGTTAGTTTTTATCCCTGAATTTAATGAATACTTAATTCTGTTTAGTCCGTCCCTGTGGAGACGATACTCGTACTTACACCCTATATTGCTACATATTTTAAGTGCAAGAAAACTAACATCACTACGTGACATCTATCTCCGGGCGACGTCACCCAGCACAGTTTCACTTGCCATCTACCAGACTTACATGCGTGGATTATCCAGTCATTCCAATACACAAGGACAAATGACGGTAAAACAGTACCAATCAATGATATATTATCACTCCAATTAACTTTACACGTGTCGATAGTTTATAGGGGGGTACTTTTACTTGTTTTTCAAGTATTTCTTTACACTATAAATATCACTTTCTACCTTGTGAAAAGGGATCACATTTTGTATTTTCAAACTTACTCTTCTTACTGAACCCAAAATAAGGATCACACCCTTTGAATAAGAACCTATGTTTAATACGGAGTAACTGTGTTGCAGCAACACTTCTGCCACTCATTGAAGAAATTGAATAACATGACCGTTATTTGCATGTACGTCATGTATATAGACAAATTCTCCCAACAATATGCTTTATCAATTGCCTAAATCCTTTATATTTTTAAGGATAATAGTGATTCTTGTTCCCCGGATATGTTTGAGAGTTTGAAAGAAAGGAGAGGGGAAGGTTTTGAAGATTAGTCGTTGGAAGGGAAGGAGAGAGAAATGGTTGGAAACACTTCTTCTTGTTTGGAAGTATCAAGTTTGAAAAGATAAAGGTTTTAGATTAATTATAATTAATATCACTTCACATATATGACGAATTCAAATAATTGAGTTTATATTTATTTAAAAATGAGCTAAAGTTGTGATTTAATTAGTTATCCTTCAAAATCCTTCAATTTTGGGGAACTTGAAAATTGGGCATTTGAAAGATTTTGAAGGGTTACAAAAGCCCTCCAAAATCATCCCCTCCATATTTTGTAGAGAAAATTATCATTGATAAAACTAAAACTTGATGCATTTTCGTATTTTATATTTTACTCCTGCCCTCATTAATTAGTTCAATCAATAAATATGGAAACCGTCTCCTGGTTTCTCGGCAATCGGCATATGATATGCACGACACATACTTCGTATAACCGTTTCCATAATAACAATAATAATTATTATTAATTATTATTAATTTTAATATTATTAGTTTATTATTAACCTTTTATTCCTTAATACTTCTCCATTTCTAAAGCAATTCAAACTTCTAAAAATAATGAAGAAAATATATACGTGCTACATGTTATACTGCCCTCCTACACAATTATTGCTCTCCTACACAATCACTTCAATTTTGTGTTTCCTGTCTATTTCATATATGGATCACATAGAATATAAGTATTTACTGGCTAATAGAATAACCGATTTATTGCCTTTAAGTTAAGGAGAAATTCATAAGAATAATCCATACTTTTAGGGATTCTACAATAATAATCCCTACTGGGAGTGTCTATAAAAATAATCCGAACTAGCAATAGTGTTCACAAGAATAAATTGGGGTGAATTTAAATTAATGCCCGTTTAATATTATCAATCTCTACTCTCACTTTTCTCTTCAACGATCTTCTTATAGAAGTGAATTAAAACTAAAACCCGTTTAATCTTAATCTTATTTCCACCATATGTGGTTCTTTCAAGGATAGAAGATAGAAGTGTTACCCAAAAAGAAGAGTAGTGAAGGACAAAGTAGATGTTAAGATTTGGGAGAATTAAATGGGAAATAATTTTAATTTACCTCTATTTATTTTTGTGGACATTATTGCTAGTTCGGATTATTTTTATGAATACTCTCAGTATGGATTATTATTGTAGAACCCCTAAAATTAGAGATTATTTCTGTGAATTTTGCCTTAAGTTAATGTGTATGTCATTTACTGCATCATACATATTTACTGTCATTTGTGTGTTTACATCCTATACAGTGCATTAATTTATTGCCCATTGTTTTATTGTCCTCTAATTACTGTCTATACTCACCACCCTTAAGCGTTTATCACTTTCTCAATTATCGGTGCATGCATTAGGGTGTATTAATTACTATTCCTAAAAATAAGGAATTAGTTCATACATGTAAAAGAGCATTATCCGTTTCTTATTATAATATAATTCCAGCGGTCATGTATGTGAAGTTTAAGTTAGTCATATTTAAGGATAAAAACATATTGATCATATTCTTGGAAAAGTCATGAGTTTTAGTAATATTAGGGTATTTTAGTCATAAACCCTGGTTAAACATCCCCTCCCCTCCAAACCCCAACTCCCAAACATACCCTAAATAGTTGCATTTCTTTCAAGTAGCTACTCTTACAATTTGCATCAACGCTTTTCTGTACAATATAGGGAGTCCACATAATCTTTTTTGGGGGTAAAACCCAATAATTAAACTCAATAAGTCATTCACCAACTCGCTTACAATGATGCAGGGATGGAGTCACGGAGATATGCATAGTCTTAGGGGAGCCATGGCCCCTCCCAACTTTTCAATTTTTTTTAAAATTTTAGTAATAGTAGTGTTCTCCTTTTTGTGCTCCAAAATTTTAATTGCTTTAGTTAATTTTTGTTTTCTGCTACTTTGGAATAAGTCATCCACTTATTTACTATTCTATAACATTATAGTGATGAAATAGATACAAAGTATTACTTATGAATTATATATACGGACTATAATTAAGTTTAATTTATTACTACTTACTTTATTTCCTTTTAATTAAGTAGATAGAATTATTCATCTTATAAAAGAAAGATTTTGAAAAATTGAACATGTCATTATAATGTTTTGAGTTTTTTAATCGTCTTATAAAATTTGGAAGAATATATTCAACTGCACAACAAAGTTTAATACAACGTGTTTCTGTATTTATACGTTATACGTCCAATGATGCAATAGGGCGAATAATCAGAAGTTTATGAAGTATCAAAGTATTACTTCTTAGGGACAATGAAAAATTATAAGAAAACACACAACGGATCGAGCCTGGTACCATAAGACAGAACAATAATAAAAACAAGTCGGCTACTACGACATAGTGATTCGAATCTGGATTTTCTGCATCGGTTTCAATTCCCAGGCCATTTTTATCTCGCCTTGAGAAAAGCTGCATCAAGAGAATAAACTAGATTAGAATTGATCTTAATAGTTCGAGTACCATATCAATTTGGTACTCGAACTATTAAATCTATCATTTTGATCTTAATTTGGTGAAATATATAAATGGTACCTTAACTATTGATAATGTTGTATTTTGGTACCTTAACTTTTAAATGAATCAAAATAATACCTTAAGTATACATAAATGTTTCAATTTAAGATTATTTTCTTCAATTTGCGGCAAAAAAATCACATGTGGCGGCTTAAATTCTATGTGTATAGTCTACTTCACCTTATTTTTGTCTATATATATAATCACTATATGGTGACTCTACACATGGGATTTCGATCGCCATGAAGAATTGTTTGGCCGGAAATTTTAATAAAATCTCGATCAAGTTGAAACATCTATGTATAGTTATGGTACTGATTTGATTCATTTAAGAGTTAATGTACCAAAACACAACAATACCAATAATTAAGGTATCATTTATGCATTTGACCCTCCTTATCTATTTAATCTATATTAATCGAGTCCTTCTGTTAAAATTTGCCGTTAACATTGACGGTAGCTAATTATGTTATTAACATCTCATAGTTTTAAACATTTTAGAACAATACAATCATTCTTAAAAATTAAGTAGCTTATCTAGTTTAAATTTAAAAATATACATATTTATTAATCGAGTCCTTCCGTTCAATGACCATTTATGCATTTTACTCTTATTACTGTTATGTAATGCGGAGTATTATTGTAACTATTATAATACTCCGCATGAAAGAATGACAAATATATATGATAATGAAAATACAACTAGTTACTCTGATCTATTAAATAAATTCAAAACTAAAAATTTTCATTTTTTTCTCTATCCGATATTAACTCAATTTTCCTCTATCGTCACAGGCGACTACTTTGCAAAACAAAAAATACAAAAAAAAATCGTGAAATATCAGACCATGACGGACCTAGAGATTTGTCAGAATAGGGGCACATTAGTAGTGAAATTCTTGGCCGGAAGCAGAGCACTAATTTTACTCTAATTAAAAGTAGTGAAATTACTGGCCGAAAGCGGGGCACTTGTCCCCTTAGGCCCCTCCCTAGTTCCTCCGGTGAATATCACCCTTTGACATTACTTTTCTCATCTAAAATCATCGGAAAAAGTTATCGAAAACTTTCATCCGTAATCACAGCAGGTATGTTCAGTCAATTATTTATTTAAATTTAAAAGTAATCGCTTTTTCATCTTGGAGTATAATATTAATTAATTGTGTTCTAGAAAACCCTGCTAACTTTTGAATAAAAAAATGATGACACCGCTTACTTTTGAAAAACAATCAACCATGTCATTTTCCCAGTTTTATAGTTTAGAACCCTTTTGGAATCGAGTTTTTTTTTATTGAGAAAATTGATAAATACTCCGTATGTAAAAAGTAACATTTTCAAAAAATATAGAAATACGTATATAAAACATGTATGCATAAAAGATCACTAAATATTTTTTAAATAGGTTATTCTTGACTTTGTTTACGCACTTAGTTTCTCTGTTTTTTGTTAAACAATTTGTTACTTTAATTTTATATTAAATTATTACAAAAATGTATAATATAAAATATTATTTAATGTCCCAGTTTTTTTTTTATTTTTCCAATTAACCTTCTAACTTAGGTTTTTTTGTGTGCATTGTATAAGCAATTAACCTTCATTTTACTTTAATTTTTTAGGTATTAATGTTTCATTTTTTCTATTGGTAATTTTAAGAGGAATATATATTATTAGTTTATTAAATATTGTGTGTTATTTACTGACATAAGTTTTTTGTTATAATAAGATTAGTATAGTTTAAAATAAATGTGCATAAGTAAACGTTATGAAAAGAAAACGATTATTAGGTTATTTTATCCCAAACTATCATCAAATTCACAATTCTATCCTATTCTTTCACTTTTATAAAAAAAGACTCAAAATTCATCTTGTTCAACAATTATGTTTTTTTCTCAAAATTACACATTTTTATCAATACCAATAACATATAAGCAATACAAGTTTGTAAACTTAAACCTAGAAAGAAATGAAAAAATTTGAAATATAAATATGATTCTTTTCAAAACTTTTACTAATCATCCATTGAAAGTGTAATTGTGAGGATAGTTGAAGTTGAGTCTTTTTTTAATAAAAGTGAAAGTATGAGATAGATTTGTAAATTTGATGATAGTTGAAGATATATTTAGCTAATAATCCTCTTTGTAATTGAAGACGAAGTGAACACAAAACAACTACGTACTTCCGTCTCAAAAGAACTTCTTGTTTTTCTTTTATGTATGTCCCAAAGTGAAGTTTCAATTTTAATAAAAGGAAATCACTTTAAAACAAAAAGTTACAATTACTATTACTTTTTACTAATTTCTTACTTGATTTAACATAAAATAATAAGGGTATACTTGGAAACTCAAAACAAAACTCTATATTACATAAATATGTGTGTAGATCGACTGAGAACTTCATTTCAGGATGGAGTAGTAATAATATTATGTATAAATGAATATAAAGGATGTTGTGTCTTTGCCTATTTTCAAATTTCCTTTCCCTCTATCCGCTCGTTTTTATTTAGTTCTTTTGTTTGTTTGTATATTTCCGACGTTTCGCCGTTCGTTAATTTTATATTGCAACGCTTCAATTTTCACGTTTGCGACGCAGGACATAAAGGGTTATTTACTTATTTTCTATTAAGTCATACTACGTATATGGATTAAGATGTATATCTAGGTTAAGATGTATGTTTGTGTTAAGTGATATTTGAATATGAGGATATTTATTTTGTGTGATGAATAAACCGTCTAAATTGAGTAAAATAATCAATTTAGTATTACTCTTGGATTATAATGTCAATGAGAAATTTCATTTATTATCATAAATCTATTGCATGATCGATTTAGAAAGAATGACAGTAAAAACGTCTTAATACTATACATAGACATCTTAATAGTAAAAGCTATTATTTTCCAAAGATTGAATCGAGCAGTTCTTTAAAACTGAATAAATAAATCATGCTTTCAATAATTAAGTCGTAAGCAAACACGATTGAATTACTAAATGATTAAGTCGTCTTTCTCATTGAATCTATTAAGTCCAAAGTAAACCACCTTAGTATAGGATACACACCTGCATTAAGTTTGCTGCTGATGAGAGGATTCAGAGGCCTTGCGTTTCTCTTTCAATTTGTCACCCACCCAAACAAGGGTCACCCAAACAAATACAGCGAAGGTAACACAGGCAGCAATAATTCCAAGCACGTTTTGTCGGTCCATGGTCGAAGAATTAAATGAAAGACTTAAACTGGCCGGCAGTAAAATGTTGATGAAGTCGCTGAATGGAAAGTAAGTTCGTGTTGCCATTTAAATAGAGTGAGTTGGTGCCATATATTTTCCAAAATACCCTTGTACTTCGTATAAGCTTTTCGCAAAGATTGAAAACCAACAATAATAATGATAGCTAGTGAATGCAGAAAATAAATGAAAAAAAATATGAAAAAGGATATGATCAAGTACAGAAAATATAAAAAGTAACATACAACTTATTGCAATGAAATGTTGCAAATAGTAAAAGTCTGTCCAAAGAACACCATATTGAAACTAATAATATTCGTAGACAAATATTGAGATCAGGAATTTCACTGATGCGCCGTTCTGCCCCCATCGTTTGGGACGGTTACCGGATGTATTTCTTTCTGAAATTTTTTCTGCATATGTTGTTAGATTATTGGACTTATACTGCATGTAATATTCACAATATATTATTTATCGGGTTTAATTGTATGTTATATGCTATCTTATATTTAGCCCAAAAATAGTGGTCCTATGGATATTAATTTAAGTGGGCTAATAAGTTATCTAATAAGGTATAGGGCCCAAATGTGTAGAGACCCATGGGTTTGACCTAATCAATGATGGGCTGATTAGGGTTAAGCACTCTCTCTATAAATAAGGGGTTATGGTCCCTAGTTGAACACGTCATTCCGTCTTTCTGCATCCCATCGCTAGAGAGATAATTCCCGAAGGTGTGTATCAATTAGAAGACACAAACCTTAGCCTCCGTCTCCCGGATCTCTAAAGGTTATCTCCCATGGAGTCAGGTACGCTTCCGCTCAGTTAATTCTCTAGATAATTTCAATATGAAGATTAAAGTATTCATGGATTTATTCCAACAAATGGTATCAGAGCCTCCTTCATATTGAATTATTTGGAGTATTCATCCTTTTGTTTCAATGATATGCCGATGAGATGGAGACACTCCATTCATAATGTATTCGTCGAATCAGTATTTGATGATTAAAAGGATCAGGTATTTGGATCGCTTTCTCTCAATCGCACTTGACATATATACTTGTAAATTGTAATATGCCGATTGATTTGATTTTTTTTCCTGCGAGTCTACTATGTAATACGGAGTAGTTCAATAGAAATCCTGATTTTTCCGATTCATAAGTGAACTCGGTAAGTTGCAGGCTTGTAGTGGGAAAATCTTCTTCTACTTTTTCATCTGGTGTTGCGATTCTTTGTTTTTGGAGTGCCATGATTAATTCTCTCTTTAAAACTTTTGGTTGTGTGTTTGGGTTAAATCAATTCTAGATTGATTTTGGAGTCACTCAAATGATTCATGATTCAATGATTAACCGTGCCCCATGATCTTTTTCGTATTTCTTTTGATTTGAAAAATTAGGAAGTTGAAATAATGCTTTAATCACTTAATACGAAGTATTATATTATTAGTATATTGTAGCATATGGTGGAGTTAGGGTTGATTCATTATGAATCACGTTTTGAATCCTTTTTTAAGGAATACGCCATACACATTTGTTATTATGGGGTTTAAAAAAGGACTTCTTGATTTTCTTATTGATTTGTTTCCATTTTTGTGAGTGAGCCGAAATATACTACTTATGTATCAAATTAAATTTTGATCGATATGTTTTTTTTTTATTCAATTTTGGAAATGTTCTGGTTTTGGTAATTCAGTACATATATGTGATTATTACCAGTTTTGGTAATTAAATACTTATATGTGATTACGGCCAACATATTAGTTCTATTAGAATTATATATTTGGATATTACTGAAATAGATTACTTTTGTTGGTGGTCGTGATTTGCAGCTTGAAAAATTATGTATTATGTGTTATAGGATGTATAAACCCTATTTTGCGATCGCACGGTGATTGGGTACGAGTTTTAAAAATTATCGTTATACATAACACATTTACATGTGATTCAGAAAAATTCGCCCAATTTTATTTTCAAATTGTTGATTTAATATTAGCATGTCTAATATTTGGGTTGAATAATTGACACAACATGCTGCCAAAGTAACCTCTCTTGTTGAAATTAATTAACTCATATATTAAGATGATTGTGTACTTTCTTATTTTATGCGGATAATATAATCGGCCCAAAGGAAGGTTATTATTTGGCCAAAATTTAAGTACATTTGTGATAATAAAATTTGTGATAATTATGAGGTTTTCATGTGAATATTAAGTCGGTCCAAAGAAAGGCTTAATATTTGACATGATTTTATTATCGAAATTTTATTATTACACCAAGAGTATCACTTGCAAGTCTAATTTATGTCCAAAGACAAGATTAGATGTTGCGTTAGGTATCTTGTGATGGGGATTGCTAATATTTAAATTTAAAATTAATTATCAAATTACTTTCAGTTCCTAGAGCATATCATTTATATTATTTTTGTTCTCTTTCAGTCAACAATTCTGCTGCTACAATATCTGCTAATATTAATAGCATCCCAGTGCTTAACGGCACGAATTTTAAGGAATGGAAAGAGAACGTTATGATTGTTCTCGGTTGCATGGATCTAGACCTTGCACTTTGGACTGAGAAACTCGCCGCTCTTAAGGACACATCTAACCTTGATGAAAAGGGGGAGATAGAGAGGTGGGAACGCTCAAATCGCATGAGTGTAATGATCATGAAACGTGCAATTCCAGAATCATTCAGGGGCACAATGTCTGATGAGGCTGATGCCAAATTGTTCCTCGCCGAACTTGAAAAGCGTTTTGCTTAAAAAGAAAAGGCGGAAACTAGTACTCTTTTAAGCACTCTTGTTTCCATGAAGTATAAAGGCAAAGGGAACATAAGGGAGTACATTTTGGAAATGTCTCACATTGCTTCAAAACTAAGTGCACTAAAGCTTATTTTACCCGAGGAATTGCTTGTGTATTTAGTTTTGATCTCTCTTCCTTCTCAATTTAATCAATTTAAAGTCAATTACAACTGCATTAAGGAGAAATGGTCTCTCAATGAGCTCATTTCTCATTGTGTTCAAGAGGAAGAGAGAATAAAGCAAGATAAGACAGAAAGTGCTCATTTGGCATCTACCTCTAAGGGTAGCAAGAAAAGGAAAATTAAGGAAGCTGCAAATTCAGGGCCTCCCAGGAAGCATCATAAGGAAACTAAGGAAGAAACTAAGGAATCTAGATGCTTCTTTTGCAAAGGGACTAATCAAAAGAAAAAGAACTGCACTAAGTACCACGCTTGGCGTGCGAAAAAGGGTATGTCTCTTGCTCTTGTTTGTTCTAAGGTTAATTTAATTTCGGTACCAAAAGACACTTGGTGGGTAGATTCCGGTGCTACTACTCACATAAGTGTATCTATGCAGGGTTGCCTGAGCTGCCGAAAACCAATTGATGGTGAAAGATACATCTATGTCGGTGATGGCAAGCGGGTTGAAGTTGAGGCTATCGGTGTTTTTAGATTATTATTAAAGACTTGTTTTTATTTGGATTTGAAAGAGACATTTGTTGTGCCGTCATTTAGGCGGAATTTAATTTCTATTTCTGCATTGGACAAATTTGGTTATTCTTGTTCATTTGGAAATAGTCAGTTCAGTCTATTTCAAAATTCAAAACTTACTGGTACTGGCCTTTTATCAGTTTATGATAATATATATTCAGTTGATATAAATACCTCATATAATGAAACCTTGCATGTAAGTACTCGTGGTACTAAAAGAAAATTAACCAATGAGAATTCGTTTTCACTTTGGCACAAGCGTCTAGGACATATTTCTAAAGAAAGAATTCAGAGACTTGTGTGAGATGGAATTCTTGATTCTCTTGACTTCTCAAATTCTGATATTTGTGTTGAGTGCATTAAGGGAAAACAAATGAACAAACGGAGATTAGGTGCTGAGAGAGCTTCAGATCTATTAGAATTGATATATACAGACATTTGTGGACCATTCCCTACACCATTTAGAAATGGCCAAACATATTTTATCACATTCATAGATGATTACTCTCATTATGGTTACCTTTATCTCATTCATGAAAAGTCCCAATCAATAGACGTGTTCAAATCTTATAAGGCCGAAGTTGAAAACCAATTAGGCAAAAGAATAAAAACCGTTAGATCTGACCGTGGTGGTGAATACTATGGTAGATATGATGATTCTGGTGAACAACGTCCAGGGCCATTTGCTAAATTCCTAGAGGAGTGTGGAATTGTTCCTCAATGCACCATGCCAGGAACTCCTACATGAATGGTGTTGCTGAGAGACGAAATCGTACATTGAAGGACATGATTAGGAGTATGATTTGTCATACTACTTTACCAGATTCCCTCTGGGGAGAGGCACTAAAAAACTGCATCTTACATACTTAACAGAGTTCCCACTAAAGCTACAACTAAAACCCCTTATGAAATTTGGACTGGAAAGAAACCCAGTATAAATCATTTTCATGTTTGGGGTTGTCCAGCTGAGGCAAGGCCTTATAGGCCAAATGAAAAAAAACTGGACTCAAGAACAGTTAGTAGCTATTTTGTAGGATACTCTGAGAGGTCAAGGGGGTATAAGTTTTATGATCCCACTACCAGGACTATTTTTGAGACGGGTAATGCCCGGTTCTTTGAGGATATTGAGTTTGGGGGTGGGGAGATAAGGTTAGAGATTTTGTCTTTGAGGAAGAACATGTTACTCTTCCTTCAGTTGTCATTGAACATGATCAAGATATGTTTATTCCTAACGATGTTCAAGAAACAACTCCAGTTCATGACAATCTCGAAAACATCCCCAATCAAGTACCTGAATTTATTAATGAGGATCAAACTCAACAACCTCAAGAACCTGAGGTGCCATTAAGGAGATCCACTCGAGAGAGGAGAAGCGCAATTCCAGATGATTATATTGTATTTCTCCAAGAACATGAGGAAAATTGGGAATTGGTGGAAGAAATAATTGTCTTCCTCCAAGAACAAGAATCGGATGTTGGTTTTGCGGAAGATGACACTAGTAAAAAACTGGCTTATAGTGACACTTTCGTAGTGACACTTTTCTGATAGAACACTACCAATGACATAAAAGTGTCACTAATTTCTAACAAAAAACATCAATACCTTATAGTGACACTTAATGGGCCGGGTAGCTAGGTGTGAGCTTTAATTTTTTTAACTTAGCTTAATTTGTTTCATTACACTTGGCTAACATATCATATCCCACAAAAAGAAAAATCCATCGATCTAATGTTTCGTTCGTCCAGAGATAGAGCCCCGCCGCACAAACTAGCCCTAGCGTGAGATTGATTTCCATAGCTAATTTCTTCCGATCGCTGCCTTACTCTCGCTAATATCCTTCTCAATCGGCCGATTCTTCGTCCAGAGCTAGAGCACATACTCCGTCGCCCGAGTTCGATCAATTTAGTCCATGGCACCCTTCAACAATTCACTGATGAACAGTTCGCCCGAGTTTATACTAATGATGATACAAATTTCGGGTTTCATGGCGATTTCTCGATTTAGCATACATTAATCCGAACGATAATGCGCTAGCCCAGCAATTCGTAAATAGCAAAAGGCCCTATATTAGGGTGATCGTTTAGTAATAATCTGATTTATGCATCGAAGGTCAATAAAAATTTGATTGAGGATTAAACAAGCAAGTACGTAGTGTTGAAGGTAATCCTCCTATATATCAGATTTGATATTTAATGTTTTTAGCAAATAATATTTCAGTCATGTTTACGGTTTACCTATTCTTTAGACAATTTCTTAGTCTTGGCACATTGTTAAGAAGTGTAGTGGCAGAAAAGTAACTTAGTTAACTGCCTATTTTACTCCTGTATATTTCTGCAATTTGTCCTGATTAGTTCGTAGAGTGTAGTTGTTATCTTTAAAGCATGCATCAGTGAGTTTTTCCTTTGCACACTATCTGTTCGATAAAATATCTATGTGAAAATATTCCCTGTTTATATTAATTTTCAGTTCAGCAAATTCCTGGGCAGCCTACTACAGGTAGGAACATGGAAAATAGCAAAAGAAATACCTGGAAGAACGGAGATGATTCTAATTTCAGGTTTTTGCCAGCTCTCATATTAGTTCTTAAACTTGAATATTTCCCTTTGGTTAATTCCCCTTTGATTTTGCTTTGATTATATATGTGACTTTAGTCTTTTTAACTGTTTTACCACTCATTTTTTTTTAAATTTGCATGTAAAGATGATAAGTCTCCTATTCTCACAATCTTAATGTAACTTATATTTGTGTGTCCCTTTACTTAGAGCTTAAATTAGTTAGATTGGGTTAATATACTGTGTACTTAGTTTGCATCATACGGAGTATTCTTTTTGCATTATGCCTTTTTTTTTATTAGCTAGTTTTTGTTCATTGTGTTTCAATGTGTATTATTGTATGTAAAGTGTTTGATAAAATGATAAAATGAACTTTGTACTGATGCATTGTTATGTTGATGCCAAAACACGATTCAAAGGGTGGTTTGGGAGTTTACAGGGCGAGGCTACTCCGAATTACACCGATTTCAGCTCTCTCACTTAGGAATCGGCTTGTGTCTGTTCTCTGCTTGTTGGTACGATGGCCAGAAAGAAATAGGGGTCAGGGGAGTCCTCAGTGATAATTACCAGGTCGAGGTTTGCTTCTTTAGAAGACATGGATGTTGATTTCCCGATATTGAACTCTGCAATAAACTGCCAGAGAAGAGAAAAATGGAAGACCAACCTGCTAAGGGAGCTAGGAAGATTCTGAATTCTGAGGAAAGGACTAAGGGGGTTCAAATTGAAACTGAAATTGCGTTGGCTACAGCTGGGGTCTCTGCCAATGTACCTAGAATTGTAGGGCTGGGAATCTTGGACAAACCTGGCAGCAGCTCAATGATTCCAGAACGGCTGGTTGCCAAGAATCTGTTGGTGCTTGAGATGCAAGACTCACGGGTGGAGCCAAATTGGGTAACAAAACCTTGGACTACCCTATTTTCGATGGTGATCGGAGATGCTAGCATGGAGGTACTTGATCTTTAACTTGGCACCTCTATCTTTACCTCCTTTAATTTTAATTTTTAGTTTTTAACCCAAAAATGAGGAAATATTGAAACCAAATCTGTTTTTTTAGAATATTATATCATAATTTAAAACTATTTACAGAATAGTTTTTGATGATGTGTGTCAGATTTTTGCTTTTGATGATTTGTTTGTTATACTAAGTACTCCCTCCGTTCCTAAATAAACTTCCAACTTTCCTTTTTCGTCCGTTCCAATTAAAACTTCCACTTTCCCTTTTTAGTAAAAAATTTGTGGTTCACAACATTTCTGACACATTTCTCTCTCCTCTGCACAACTCTCCACCACACAATACCTACTATCTTAAACTCTGTGCCAAACCTATTTGGAAGTTTTAATAGGAACGGAGGTAGTAGTACTTTATAGCAAGAATTGGAAAAACACTGACCAATTAAGATTTGATAGTTGTTTGTAGCAAGAATCTGAATCAATAGAGTTTTTGTGCAGCATACTCTTGAAAAAACATTTAAGATTAAAACTTGCAATATTATGATATTATATGACTGGTTGTGAAATATTTCAGTTGCACATCATATGAATAATTACTATATTCTTCGTACTCATTATATGGAAAAGTATTTGTTATATATAAACCAACAAGAAGGATGGCCTCTCTGCTGGTGCAGCCTCACATGGGCAGGTTGATGATTTTCATTTATTGTAACATGTAATATACATATGTGAATTGATTTAGTTCATTATTCCGCTCTATTTTTGGGCTAATCTATGAAAGCATCTGCTCCAAAGTCTCCAAGTAAATTTGCTCGTTGTTGTCATCCTTATGATATCAAGTGATGGGATTAGCTACAAGTTCTGTGAGACTCTGAGTAATTTCTTCTCACATAGCGATTTTTTCCCTTTTTAGTCAATAGAAAAGGTTGAGATGACTCGTTTGGGAAGAAGCAAATAAATTTTGACTGATGATTATAACTTTATACATGTGTAGACCGTATAGATTGCTTAGTTTTATATGGTATAAACAAAAACTAATCAGTTAAGTAGTGTGTATCTACAAAGTATCTAGTTAATAACTATATGATACGTATTAACTAACTAACAATTTTGATTCAGGTCCTCCAGAAGATGGAGTAGAGTATCTCAGGGGTGTGAGGTGGGAAGCAGAACGTTTTGCCAAAAGTGAAGGTTTCCAAGATTGAGCGAAGTAAGATAAATAAAGAACTGAGTGTTTATATGCCCTGTATTCCCGATATTGCAACTTGCCCAGATCACTTACTACCCCTTAAGGAGTGCGAGGATGAGTTATTTACTGATTTCTCACGGTTGAGATTGGCTTTATCACAAAAAGAAGGCTCTGGTGTTAGCCCTATATCTAATTATAACATTTTTTTTTTGCTTCAATAACTTTCACGATTGAACGAAAGGTACTCTATATGTTGGAACAAGTTGGGCTTGCATGAAGCACATTCTTGCATGAAATAGGTTTATTTAACTATCTTTGTGAAAAGATAAGTGTTTGACTGGCTACTATATCTTTCGATCAGCATATCAACCCTTTGTTTTTAATACTTTTTTAGTGTTTGTGATTTGTTATGTCGAGTTATGTTTTATTACTATTGTCATTTTTCAGAGGTACTTAGATTTTGAGTACAATGTGAGACTTGCACCGAAGATTACAGAAGAGGTACATTGTCTGGTTTCACCCAAACAAGAGGGCAAACCTCAAGAAAAAGCCTTATTCTCACGAATAAGTATGAGTGTATAACAAGGGATTCAGTGCAGCTGCTAAGGTTTCCTAGTGGTGTTGGCAGTATAAGAATGATGACTTCATTCTGTGTAGAAGAAAATGTGATGTCTACATATAAGAATAATGTGAACGCCTTGTGAAGCATGGTGTAAAAGTTGGACTAGTCAGCGTTTACTTATTGTGTGTTATTCATTTTTGGGGGGATGCCCCTATGAATTATGTACTATGTACACTCACATTTATGTGAGTATTTGAGATATAAATAAAAAACTTTGATATTATGGTTTGTAGTATTATATTATATTATATTATATTATATTATATATATTGTAATAAATATATCATGTGTGTTTTCATTTTTTTGGATAAAATGTAAGTATATATATCCAGAAAGAGCATAGTACAATGCATCAAAAAGAATCACAAGAACTATCTAAGCTAGCATGCTAACCTAAAATAGTATCTAACGTATCCACCCCCCCCCCCCCCCCTCACGGTGAGGGGGGAGAGAGAGATTTTCCGAAGTAAAAAACGGCACGGGACAGGCCCCGGCTCGTAGCACAAAATGAACCACAACAAAAAGTCCAAAAACTAGCACGGGACAGTTCCCCGGCTTAGTATCAAAAAAATCCTCAAAAACATCCAAACTAGATCCGGGCCAATAAAGGCCCATCCCTGGTAGAGTCCATCAGCAAAATCCAGCCCATCAGCAAGGCAAGCAGCCCCAAGCAACAGTTTCCGCAGCATCTCCAGCGTGCAAGGCCAGCTCAGCGTCCGAAGGCCCAAACCAGAGTAGGGTTGCGGCCCACACTCAAACAGCCTCCATCGCTTCCAGATGCGCCGCAAGAAGAGGCGGACAATTCAAAATTCAAAAAGGACGCTACAGTACACTGACAGAGCGGAAGTCAGCGGTCCAATCACGTGCAGGGCCAGACAGGTCCCCGTTGACTGCTCCGACCAACCTTCCGGCGAAGCTCCGACCAATGCATCAGCAACGGGAAATTCAGAAAACTACGCTCGCTCGTAGTATGTTCGCACCACCCCCACCCCAAACCCCCCCACCTGGTTCCGTCGTCTACAAGGCTTTCCGGTGGCCGGAGGAAGGAGAAAAAGCCAAAGTATCAAGACGGAAGAGTAACAAAGCCAAACCGGTGATCCCCGTCCACCCTCCACCCCCGTTTGACTCCGGCGACCCCAAACGGAGAAGGCAGAAAGTGTTAGAAGGCGGCTTGACAGTAGCCGGAAAAAGGTAGATGCAGGCGGTTCCAACCCCAGCAAGCCGGAGGTCATTACCGGCGATTCCTGGTCACTTTCAGCGGAAAAACGAAACGTAGAAATCATCCAAAAGCCAAAGAAACCCAAACGAGAAACACTGTAATCGCACCAGTCTCCCCGATCGTCTTCTCCGGCCCAAATAACTCAAACCAAAGTCACCCAAATCGTAAAAACCCAAAGCTCAAAACTTTCAGAGCAAGACCCACCTTCAAACCTCCAAAACTGAGCAAAACCCAACCCTTTCGCCATCCTTAACCCCCCCCCCCCCCCATCTCAAAGATTAAGCCATGGGTACTAACCGTTATTGAGCCAGAGCTGGTGTTTTCCGGCGAGCCTCATCTTCAAGCTACCAAGGACTCAGCAAAACTGAAAATCGCGTTAGTTCCCCCACGACCAACCATCCATCGCTAAGCCACCAAAACCAAGCCCGTTCACCACCGTCACACGCCCCCCATCTCAAAGAATGCACTCGGGGTTACTAGCTGCCGTCGGTGATGACAGAGTTTTTTCCGGCGAAGTTGAAGCCATAAGGGAACCAGGTACCAGCCTTCAAGCACCAAACCCCCATGCCAGACCCGTTCACCTCCGTCACATGCCCACCCTCTCAAAGCAGTGTTCGGCGTTACTAACTGTCATCGGTGGTGGTTCTGCAATTTCTGGCCAGTTCCTGAAACCCATAGATAGCCAAGAACAGAATTAAAGCTTCACGAATTCACCAAACAGACCAACCCCACGGAGTGGAAACAAGATTCCAAAAAATTTCAAACAATGAAATGGAAGCCCGCCGGAGCCCGGAGGCGCCGGCGGCGGCGGCCACCGTGAGTGGTGCCGGCCTGAGCTCGAGAGGGAAGAAAAGCGTGAGGCTAGAGAGACTCTCTCAACTTCCCTCTTCAATGTGTGTTTTCATAGTACTATGATGCTGAGGTGTCTATAAATCTATGATGTTGAAGTGTCGTTAATTTTTGTGATGTATTAACGTCACAATGTATTCTTGATGCATAAATGTTGCTATTTTAGACGATACATTAGTGTCATAATGTGCTGACACAAAACCGTCCCCGAATCAGTGACACTTTATTTAGTGTCACTAGCCGACACTTTCCCCGACACTTTTTTAGTGTCGCAGAAAGATTTTGTGACACTAAATTAGTGTCACTATAGGCCATTTTTCTACTAGTGTGATCCAATCAACTTCCGTCAAGCCATGGAAAGTTCCAACTCTCAAGAATGGATTAATGCCATGAAAGATGAGATGAAGTCTATGAGTGACAATGACGTTTGGGAGTTAGTCTCATTGCCTGAAGGTATTAAACCCATTGGTTGTAAATGGATATTTAAAATCAAGAGGGATTCAAAGGGCAATGTTACAAGGTTTAAAGCTCGTCTTGTTGCTAAAGGCTACACTCAAAAGAAAGGAATTGACTATAAAGAGACTTTCTCTCCGGTATCCTCGAAAGACTCTTTTAGAACAATAATGGCATTAGTGGCACATTTTGATCTTGAGCTTCATCAGATGGATGTAAAAACTGCATTTCTAAATGGTGACATTGAGGAATCAATCTATATGGAGCAACCAGACAATTTTGTTTCGGGAGATTCAAAGAAAATGGTTTGCAAAAGTAAAGAAATCCATCTATGGACTCAAACAGGCTTCTCGTCAGTGGTATCACAAGTTTCATAAAGTCATTATATCTTTTGGTTTTCAACCAAATGTCAGTAATGATTGTATATACCACACGTTCAGTGGGAGTAAGCATATTTTCCTGGTCTTGTATGTTGATGACATACTGCTTGCTAGTAACGATATAGGCTTATTGCACGAAACTAAGAGATTTCTTTCAAAGAATTTTGAAACGAAAGATCTTGGTGAGGCTTCTTTTGTATTAGGAATTCAAATTCACCGAGATCGCTCCAAAGGCGTTCTTGGACTCTCACAAAAGAGCTATATCGATAAGGTTCTCAAAAGGTTTGGTATGCAAGACTGCAAACCAGGAGATACCCCAGTTTCTAAGGGAGACAAGTTTAGTCTCATGCAGTGCCCTAAGAATGGTTTTGAATCTAAAGAAATGATCGAGGAACATTCCTTATGCTTCGGTTGTAGGAAGTTTGATGTATGCCCAGGTTTGTACAAGACCTGATTTGGCATACATTGTTGGGATGTTAGGCAGATATTTGAGCAATCCGGGAATGGACCATTGGAAAGAAGCCAAAAGGGTCATGCGGTATTTACAGAGAACAAAGGAATATATGCTCACATATCGGAGATCGGATCAGCTTGAGATCATTGGGTATATCGACTCTAATTTTGCTGGATGTCAAGATAGCTTGAGATCCACTTCAAGCTACATCTATATTCTAGCTGGAGGAGCTATCTCCTGGAGGAGTATAAAGCAGACTCTTACAGCTACTTCCACCATGGAAGCAGAGTTTATAGCATGTTATGAGGCATCCAATCAGGCATTATGGCTGCGAGATTTTGTTAGTGGACTACGCATAGTGGACAGCATTGAAACACCACTTAAGCTATTGTGTGACAATAGATCAGCAGTCCTCTATGCTAAGAACAACAGTAGTGTGACCAAGGCAAAACACATTGGGGTCAAATTTAAGGCTGTTAAGGAACGAGTACAAGAAGGAAAGTTATCTATAGAGCACATTAGCACAAACTCCATGATTGCGGATCCGCTCACTAAAGGATTACCACCCAAAGTGTTTCATGAGCATGTTGCTCAAATGGGTGTCAAATCAGTTGAGGATTATGAGTTTTAGTGGGAGTTTGTAATGTTTCTATATTTGGTTAATTGACTTAATTCAAGTTTTTAAGGTTATTTTCTGCAGAAATAAAGTTTAAAGTTTTATTGTACTCTTACAGTTATATTATTGATCTCAAGGTGGACCAGTTGGAAATAGACATTCTATTTCAGACCACACTTTATGTTATTTCCACGCTACACACCTATACTTGATCCATGTCGTTTATTATATTAATATATGTGATCATTGATGGGTCTAGTTATTCAAATATAGCAAAGACTTCTTTGGTCCTATGTTGATATAATTAATGGACCAGATTGATTAAAGATGACTACAGTTTGATAGCAAAATTTTGGAGCTCCTAAAGTAAACATACAATTCTAAGGATTGTGTATACATGTGTATGTCGTCCAAGTGGGAGATTGTTAGATTATTGGACTTATACTGAATGTAATATTCACAATATATTATTTATCGGGTTTAATTGTATGTTATATGCTATCTTATATTTAGGCCCAAAATTAGTGGTCCTATGGATATTAATTTACGTGGGCTAATAAGTTATCTAATAAGGTATAGGGCCCAAATGTGTAGAGACTCATGGGCTTGACCTAATCAATGATGGGCTGATTAGGGTTAAGCACTCTCTATAAATAAGAGGTTATGGTCCCTAGTTGAACACGTCATTCCGTCTTTCTGCATCCCATCGCTAGAGAGATAATTCCCGAAGGTGTGTATCAACTAGAAGACACAAACCCTAGCCTCCGTCTCCCGGATCTCTAAAGGTCATCTCCCATGGAGTCAGGTACGCTTCCGCTCAGTTAATTCTCTAGATAATTTCAATATGAAGATTAAAGTATTCATGAATTTATTCCAACATGTGTTTCATCAAGTCTAGTTTATACACACCAAATTTCATCTTAAAATTCAATCCGTAAGATAGCCAAATATGTTTTGAAGATAACTGCGTTTTATATGTGTATTTTGGCGCAGTTAACTTCCAAATATTATTTCATTGCTTTCTTGATTGATTTTTTTGCTGAATGTTTGTGTGCATAAACTAGACTTGTTGAGGAATATTCTCAAAGAAAATTAGCAAAAAATACCACCGGAAACCGCCAAAAACTTCGGCGGCCGGACGGCGCTCCCGTCAGAAAATTCCTGACCGGAAGATTACTCTATATAAATATACCCGTATATATTTATAGCTTTGGGAGTACTAAAAATAATTCTCTGGTTTGGAAATGTTTTAATTTGCATTTTTGATTTTTTTCTAACACTATTTTTATTTATTCTATATGAAATTCTAATTTGATTTTGTGATTCAACAGAAGTAAGAGTGTAATTTTTAAATATGTAATTTTAATTGTTCACATTAATGTAAATGTTATTATAGAAGAAGTAACATTATCATCAGTAAATTTTAAAAATATAAATTATAAACTACTTTGGGATAGAGGTTACTAGCTAATAAATATTATTTATACTAGTATATCCACCCGTGCGGGATGATGAAATTCACAAAACATGCATGTGTCATTTGTGTGAGTTTATACGTGAAAGGTTATTTTCAATTTCTTGGTCCCTCTCAATAATTTAATCAATATTTAACTTTCATTTAGATTTAAAGGCTTCTTTTTTGAGTTGTTATTGACATCAACTTTTAAATCTTTCTTAAAGAATAATTTTATTTACAAAGTGACTTATTGATGAATAGGAAATTTGCTCATATATGATTAAAAAAAAATTCCGAATTTAATACTATGAATGTATAAATGATTTAATATAGTCCATCCGTCCCTTTTTATTTAGCCAAACACTATTTTGAAGTAAATGATGTTAAACTTTGACCGACTATATATTTATACACAACAATATTGATAATGTGAAAATTATATGAAAATGTTCTTTGTTAAAAATACTATCATGATAGTATAAATTTATTAAGTGTCACATAAATATATAAGTTAAAATAATGGATCTAAGTTTATCATCTTTGACTGGAAAAGAGCATACAAAGCGCCACATAATCCTGCCATGTCATTATATATAACAATTATTTACTTATTTTTATACCTTTTGTTTTTGTTAGATTCTATTTTTGATTGCATATTGATATGGAAAAAAAATCCTTATAAATCCACCTTAATTAATTTGGTAGGCTTCAAATAAGTAAAATAATTTTTGGTTATCAAAGTGAAATTCTAATAACATTTATTGATATGAAAACTAATGTATACTGGGTATTAGTTTACTACACCGAATTAAATAGAAACAAATATGCAAATTAGTTTACTTATTAATTTGACACCTATTAATAAATTAGTAAGCCTCAAATAAGTAAATAATTAAAAATGAAATTAAAAATGATAACCAATATAAAGTATATATATTTTCACAAGTAAATATGTTTAGCTTAGCCAAATAAGTAAATATTTTTGGTTGTTTCTTTATTTTACACCTAAAATTCAAATATGCTTTCGCTTTTGAAATAGATTCCTAATCCAAATTAGAAAATCTTTATAGGTTTACGAATTCCTACTTTTTTTAATAGAATGTTTTTAATTGGATTATTTCAGTTCCACATTAAATCAGATCATATCAAACTTTAATAATTATAACAATAAGTCACATAAAAAACAGACATCTAATAGATACCATATTAATTCATACCAAATCAAACACGAAATTTTAATTCAACTAAAAACGTTCTTATTAATGAGTAAACTGTAAGATCTTACAATTAAGAAATATATATTTTTTTTATTATTGGGTTCATAACAATTATGTTTACTTGAGATGCTTATGTAGAAGACCAATTTAACTTTTTTTTATATATTTTTTTCTTTGTTTCAGAAATGGAATATATTTCACATATATTTTTCATGATTCAGAAGATTCCACCTATTTAACCAGAATTCAATCAATTTCAGCAAAATAAGTTAATTCTATTTACTTTAGTATTATCAAACAGACTCTATAATAGACTAAGTTTATTTTTCTTTTAAATCACATTATATGTGATCCGATAGAAATTAAATTTCAAATTTGCTAAATTACAAACAGCCCGTGCATCACACGAGCTTGAAAGCTAGTGATTAAATAAAAAGGGATGGAGGTAGTATGAAATAAGAGTTGCAATTACTTGTCTATTTCTTATCCCATCACAAACTTATCCAAAGATTCTAAAAACTCAAAGATACCCTTTCATTCTTGCCTTGGAACTCAGTGATTATCACAATGCAACAAAAGTAAGCCACATACCTATGTGATCAGGTTGACTAAAACATACGGAGTATTTGGAAAGTAGGGAAAAAACTGAATCACAATCTAACTTACTAACCCCAACTAAATAGAAAAGTATAAAAGCTCTCATATGCAAGTTTGAACTAATATCCTTATATCCCATACCTGATACCTCGCAACCACATTGAGACTGAATTTATTCAAGGTTTAAAATAATTATCAAATGATAGACTAATTGTTTGGGAATTGAAAATCCATTTTATGGCTATAATTCATTTAGTGTACTCGCATCATCCTATATCAGAAATAGCACAATGATTAATTCAATTATGCGAATGTGAAGTCATGCTTTCAGCCTGTATACGCATAACACCTCCGATCCAAGGCAAAGAGCTTTTGCCACTGGTTGAGAGAAAGACGTTTGAGACAGCTTTGTGCAGGACCTGAGGGTTAAAGTTTTTGGAAATTTACAGAAAAGTAAAAATTATGAAACAGAACACTATGTCAAAAAGATATAGGATAGATTTTACAAATACAAATCCATAAAATGTTACAAATAGAAATCTATGTGAAGAAGTAGAGAAAGATGGTATTATATCTTCCTCCAAAAGTTGCTCTCCTACATTAAGTTCTTAATTAATTGAGTAGGATTGTCAAGGTAAAGCTTCTGCTTCTTTAAAATAGTGTGTAGGATTGTCAACGTAAAGCTTCTGCTTCTTTAAAATGCTCCCTTGCAACCCTAAGCGGTAGACATAAAGTTCAACATCAAATTATTGGAATTAAAGATCGAAAAGCAACACAAATCTAACTGCCACAAAAATCACCGCCAATTCCTTTTTATACCTTCTGGTATAACCATTTAAGGCCCCTTTAATTTTTTCAGTAGGACTCGTTCTCTCTTACAACTGCAAATCAATAAAAGAGACACTCAGATACAGATAACAAACTAAACATTAATCCTTTATACAAAAAAATATCCACTTTCAAAGAAAAGACTGGAATTAAGAATTCATAGCATTCAAAGAGCTGAATTTAAGTGTTTAACCATCATTAACCACATCCAGGAACATAAAAAACCACTTCAAGTTCATGCAATATCGAATCGGATGTTGCATTCACATTGGTCATGCATCATTCAAAAATTAAAGAATCAAGAATAATAATGGATGGGATATGAAAAAATGACCTTGAATAAGAGGATAAAAGAATATGTAACCCTAAAGACATAGCAATGTTTCCTTTACTCACCGGAGGGAGGAGTTAATTGCAAATATACCAGAGGTCGTAATTGGCTTGATTTTGTGATACAACTTCATCAAGAATCATATTACCTAAAATTTCACCAAAGAGAAAATGAGGAAACATTATATTACCGAATTAATGTCAAAAACTGTAGAAAGAAATACTTGATTGATGAATCTTAATGATTGATTTTCCATAGTTCAGAAAATGATGAAAGACAGAGATGTTGAACCGGTCTTCAAAAAAAAATCTGGTGTTGGTGCGTATAAGATGATTAATTTGGTAGCTTTCAACCTTTTTTTAGATGAAACTTTGAAAAACTGAAAAATTAGAATACATACCTTAAACTTAAATCATTAAGCTAATACATTAGTAATCTTAAAATGGTTGTATTGGATGTCACAAGTACTGTCTGGAAAAACAAAATATTTGCAGGTTGTTTTCTTCACCTAAACATTTTTTAGAATATCCGCCTAAGCATTTTACCAAACATGAAATAAGCAAAGTATAGATATTACATAAAATGATGAAGCTTAACAATAAGAACAAAAATGAAATGGAGCATGATTCATAGGTAAATGTGAATGTGAAGCTTAACAATTTTATCTTCTTTTTTGAAGAAGAATGACTAAGATTGATAAGATATGCTGAAAGATAACAAACTATCCCATATACCATTAGTGTGATTAGGATCCATTTGCCAAGTCTGGGCCGGGCTCATATCCTTTGAGGGCTGTAGCATTTGAGAATACACAAAATTAGTAAATGTAATTTAAAAATAAATAAATGAAGGATAAACTAAAGAACTTCCTATTTATGTTGTGTATCCTAAACTTCATTTGTGAACAAAATTCCTACTAGCCAGAATGAAATTACATTCAGAATGCCAAAAAACTGAAAAGAAGGAAGACCTTTTCTTAAAATCAAACCGATGACATAAAAAAGTATTGTCAAATGGTGTGAATATGGTATATGGTATTGAAGAACCCTATTTAACATAAATTAGGAAACTAAATTGAACTAACTCTTTCAGAAAATGCAGAGCACACAGAAGTACGCACATGGTCCATGTAAGTGCACTAAGACAATTGGTTCTATTGGAAGTCAGAACTCAGAAGTATTGTCTGGATGACATCTTTTTAGGATCTATAGGGCAAATGCTCGACAAATAACGAAGAAGATATACAAGGAAGAGTTAATTTAACCAAAAACATACTGAAGAAGAATTAGTCGCTCTAGGGATTATATGAATGAACGGGATTTGGAAGATTACCGGTAGCTCTGTAACTCTGAAACGAAGGATTGGATGAGCGGTGATGGAGTATATGGGCCTGGACCCAGGACCCACATACTCAGAAGAACGAGAGGCACACCTGTCACCCAGTGGGGCCTCCGTCGGCCAGATGACCCCTTATCAGTCAGAAAGATATCAACTCAGAACATGATCCGGAAGCCAGGAGAACCGGGTGTCCACGTCGGCCGGGGCTCCGTCGGCCATGGCTCTGTCGGCCACAGAAGGCTCCCAGAACCGGATTTTGCACTTAGTTATTTCTATACACCTTGTACTCAGCCTAATATTGACCCAATTGTAAATGGGCCTCCCAAGCCCAAGACTTGGGAGCCCAGCCCTAATTTCCTCTATAAATACTCCCCTTGGGGGTAGTTGTAGGGGGTTCACAAATCATTTATTGCAAAGAGTTATTGCACTTCTCTCTCTTGCTCTCCCTTCTCTCTAAGAATATATACTCTATCATTTGGTGCTCTCGTTGAGAGTTAGAACAATCAAGTTATCCCCCTTCGTAGCTACCAAACACAGCTAACTGATCATGGGAAGAACTAAGTCTAACCGCAACCTCCTCGGCAAGGCCATCCCTGAGGCCTAAGAGAACCGGGAACACGAGGAAGACGCTACGGCCGACAAGGCCGCCGGTGAGGATGTCTTCTAGAAAGCCATCGACCTCACTAGGGCTGAGCATCGGGCGGGTTTGGGTCGGGCGGGTGGGTGAACCCACGACCCTTTCGGGTATCGGATGTGTAATTAGCCTATCCTACTCTATGTTTTTTTACCCTAAATTTTTCGGGTTTTAATGAGCTTCGGGTAGGGCGGGTTCGGTTCGGGTATCGGGTTATGTCGGGTTCAAGTAACTTATACAAAATGTTCATAGACAAAATGTTCAAGTAAAATATATGGCAATTTGATACCAGTCTTTTAAACTTATAGAACAAATTAAAGAATACACAGCTTCATAAACAAATTTAATACAAGTACGCAAAATTACAAAATTAGAACAAAGTTTAATAAACAAACTTTAGAACAAACTTAAACAAATTACAAAATGCTACATAATTCATTAACATCCTTCACCAGCTTCAAGTTTCCACCTGCATAACAATAAGTCAGAGTAACTTGGATAAGTTAATGAAACAAAATAACAAATCAGAAAAATCACTGACTCAGAATGCTTGTTATCCTTCACCAGGAATATAGGGGCAACTGCTACAATTTCAGTTACAACTTACATGTTGTGAACTGAAAGAGCTATACCAACCTTAAACCATACATTCAGTAATGTGTGGAAGCTTCATCATAGCCAATGAAATTTAATAGAAATGATATAGTCAAGGATTAATGGGATTATGAGTTACTTACACAAAACCTGAACAAGTCAGAGCAAGGGACAAGAGTCCAGGGACAGTTCACAGTTGCCAGAATGCTTTCCAGAATGATATAATCATACTCATAATACATTATACATAATCAGAGAGCTCAGAAGTCAGAATGCACATGGAAAAACAACCACATAATGCCAAATCAGAGAGTCATGTACTCATGTGCATACACATTCAAACATTCAAACCTATACACATTATACATACTCATAATACATTATACATAATCAGAGAGCTCAGAAGTCAGAATGCACATACACATACAGCTCAGAATGCACATAATCAATTACTGATGTACTAATGTTCAGAGCTCAGAATGCTTTTTATCATTCATAAGGGGAAATAGGGGGCATCTGCTACAATTTCAGTTACAACTTACCATTTTATGAACTGAAAGAGCAACACCAACCCTAAACCCTAAATGCAGTATTGAGTGGAAGCTTCATCATAGCCAAACAACCAAATAATGGCAAAAACCAAACATGTCATATAGCTCAGAAGTCAGAATGCTTGTTATGAACTGAAAGAGCAATGCCAACCCTAAACCCTATAAAAATATAGAAAATGTACACTTAATGGCACAATAGAGGATCTAGTAGGAGCAGTAGTTCCACCACCAACATTTCCATCCATTATTTTTATAACAAACAAAGAGAATTGTTAGAATTATAAAATATAAACAAGAAGATTCATAATAAGCAAATAATACATGAAAACACATAAAACTATAAAAGTTATACCTTTTTCCAGTCTCTCTACTTCATCAATGTTTTCTTCAATTGAGATAGGCTGGTGAGCCAATCTCAACCAATCTTGTGCGCAAATAAGGGCTTCCACAATTTTACAACTTAATGAACTTCTAAAACAGTCCAAAACCCTACCACTTGTACTGAAAGTGGACTCAGAAGCAACTGTGGAAATGGGAACACCAAGTACATCCCTAGCCATCTTGGAAACTATAGGAAACCTTTCACTATTTAACTTCCACCATCTTAGAATATCAAAGTCCCCATCTTCCTCAATTATGGACTCAGCTAAATATATATCAAGTTCAGATTTTTTAACTCCTACTTGACCACTCTCAAGCTTCTTCTTTTTAAGATCAGCCTTAAACCTGGACATAGGCCTATTTTCAGAATTACCACACTCCATAGGTGCTCCAGAAGTAAAAGTTGTATTAGAACTTCCACCAACACAGTCAGGGTAACTTGAAACATAATCAACAAATAACTCAGTTAGACCCGACTTCACTTTTAGAAAAAAAAAGCAGCACCTTTTTTATCACCATATAAAGCATTTAGCTGAAATGGCATATACTCAAACTTGTCCCTAGGATCTAAGACATTAGCATAGAAGATTAGATAGTTCATCTTTTCAGGATCACCCCAGTACTTGTCTAGTTTGGATTTCATAGTACTCCCCATGGCACTGACAGAAGCAGTTGGAGAGGCAACCATATATTTGAGGACAAGGAACAAGTCAGAAATTTCAGAAAAAAGGTATTGGAAGTAACATATAGTGAGCCTGAAATTCTTAGTGTCATTTCATAAAAATGTTTTAGAATGGTCACAAAAGATTCAACAGCAATCCAATCTAAAACATCAGGCATGTCAAAACCCAAATCAGTACTATATGCAGATTCATTCTCCTCATAGGCTTCAAACACTTTCTCATTACAAACTGCAAATTTTAGCATCAGGTAAGTGGAATTCCACCTAGTTGGAACATCCAGGTGCAGACCACTCTTGGCTTCCACTCCTATCAAATCACATATATCTTTGAACTTTTGAAGCCTAGCAGGTGAGTTCCTAACATACTTAACAGCTTCCCTAACTCTCATGACTGAAGTGTCTGAATCTTTAAGACCATCTTGTACTGCTAAGTTCAAGATGTGTGCAATGCAACGCATATGAACATACTTTACTTTTACAGAAGAAGCACCCCAGGCTACTAATTTTTTCTTGAAAAAACCAACAGCCGTATCATTACTACTAGCATTATCAACAGTCACAGTAAAAATACTTTTCAGACCCCAATCAAGTAAACAATTCTCTAGGGCTTTAGCAAGGTACTCCCCTTTGTGAGAGGTGACAGGGACAAAGGAAATTATTTTTTTCTGGAGCTTCCACTGATGATCTATGAAATGAGCAGTAATGCACATGTAATTTATCCTCTGAATAGAGGTCCATGTATCAGTAGTTATACTAACTCTCTGAGTTTGTTACCTAAAATTCCTTTTTAGAGTCATTTTTTCATCAAGGTATATTTGAAAAATGTCTCTAGCAATTGTCCATCTAGAAGGAATTTGAAACCTAGGACAGGCTGCAGCAACAAAATTCCTAAAACATTGTCTGTCTACAAATCTAAAAGGAAGCTCATCAATGATTAGCATTTCACCTAGAGCTCTCCTAATAGCTTGTTGATCAAATACCCAAGTTCCCATGACCCCAGTCTTTCCAGATGGTTCACCTGTCTGTGGAGGTACAGGCTGGAAGGTTAATAGGGCTTGTCTAGTGTCTTTAGCATGAGGGTTTTTCATGCAATTAAGCATGTGATTTCTGATGGAGGAAGTTCCATGTTTCTTAGAGTGACAACAATATATTTTTGCACAGTATATGCACCTCCCCTTAATAACCACACCCTTTTCATCCTTAATTTCATCAAAGTGGTCCCAAATCTTAGATCTTTTGTCAACCACTTTTCTCTTTTGTCCAGAAAAAGCAGGTGGTGCAGTCTGCTCATTGGTAATGTTAGGCTCATGAATTTGACTTTCCACCACTGTTTCTTGACTCAGAGGAGGTTGAGATCCAGATGTAGAAAAGGTCACACATTCTTCAGGGTCCATCTAATGTAAGCAAGTAAGCAACACATGATATATTGATATGTGTATACTAAGCTTCCACAGAGTTCATACCTCACAGATAAGGCAAGTACGCAACACATGAATAAGAGTTGTACATATGCAGTCAGTAAGAGCTTCCACAGAGTTCATATCTCACAAATAATAACCATAATATGTAAGTCTGGAACAATCAGCAAGCTGATTTACAGAAGGATAAAAGCACTTTGCTTTTTCACTTCTCTACAGACTCTGAAGAACCCAGTTCACTCTTTGTACTCGTTTGAGTACTAGAGTTGAAAAAGGCTTCTTCATCAAAATAATAAGGCAATTATGTTACTTATGTACAACAAACAACATAACAGGGACAACTGGATAACCGTAGTCAGTACTCAGTAGGCAACACATGAATATAGAATATATAGCTTGATTAGCTTCCACACTTCATTCATATTTCAAATAAACAGATTTGAAATTCTGAATGCATCATAATATACATCAACAATTAACAGGGACAGCTGGATAAGTGGATACCGAACATTCGAACAAATTTGTACATGCAAGTTTCACAAATATACGAACATCACAAGACTAATCACAACTCAGAACATCCATGCATCATCAAGGACTAAACTTACCATAATACAAATAACGGAATAAGTATTTTATACCTCAACGGCTCGAGACGAAGGAGATGAAAGGCTTCCACTAGGTTAGAGAGTAGAGACGGTAAACCCTACAAGGAGATGAAGGCTTCCACTCGGTTGAGGACTACAGGCCTACAGCCCTACAACGACGGCAATGGCGGCCGACGAAGTGAGAAGTCAGACCAAATTAGGGTTACCCGCTTAGAGAGTTAGAGAGAGAGAGAGTCTGAGAGTGTAAGTTAGGGTTAAGTGGTTAACCAGCAAAGGGAAATGGGGATAAGGGAAAGCCGGAAAGGAACTAAGGGAGTGGGCTAATGGGCTTGGGGAGTTGGGTAATGGCCTTATAGGCTTGGGTAGTTGGGGAGTTGGGTAATGGGCTTAGGCTTGGTCGGGTTTTCGGGCGGTTCGGGTAGGGATTAGGAGGACCCTACCCGTTGGGTGTCGGTCCAAAAAGTATAGGGTGGGCGGGTCGGGTCGCTGGGTTCGGGTCGGGTCAACAGACCCAATCACAAAAAATCGGGTTCACCCGATCGGGTTCTTCGGGTAGGGTCGGTTTTGCTCAGCCCTAGACCTCACAACTGACCTGCGCAACAAGCTTAACGGTGGCTCCCCAGATGCCCGCATCAGCTTGGACAAGAAGCACGCACAAAAAGGCGATAATGACTCGGGGCAACCGGCTTCTCCTGCCATTGACCCCCAGCTCCAAGCCGCGCTCTCGGCCATCATCGCCAGCTTGGCCCAAAACCCCACTGTCCTCAGTGCACTCATGCCATGGACGGGGGAGAACACGACCCCGCCTCCTCAACCCCAGTCGTTGGCCGTTAGGCTAAGCAACGATGAGGGGGTGGTGCCCTAGGACACGACATCGTCCCACTCCCACCCTGCTTCCCCGCTTCGAGCTGGACCGACCTCAGCGCGTGGACAAGCCTCAACCTTTAATAGGCTAGGTGACACGTGTCGTCGAGCTGCTTCGGGGAGGATGGCGGGACGGATTGGTCTGCGTAAGCCTGGCTCACCCAGGGAAAGCTTAGGGTCTGTATCCCAAACAGCGGATCGGCCCCGCCTGGACAAAGGCAAGGGAAACTGCATGAGGGTGATGCACGCCATCAAATCAACACGGCTCACGCATCCCGTTTACAGACACCAGGGACGAGCTTGTTGCCCAACTCGAGCGAAAGCTCGCTCAGATGGAGGCCAAACATCTGGCCACCACCCCTATGGGTAACTCATCCAGGGATCCCGGCTTCAACGCCCTTCTACACAAGGTCAGCATCCTCAAGAGGGAGTTGGCCGAAGGACGAGGAGACCCCGTCGTCCAGGTCAGAACTAGGACCCCATTCACTGACAGGGTACTCTCGGCCCCTATTCCCGAGAAGTACAGGGGAATACCATTAAGCCCTATGACAGCCGCTATGACCCTCAGCAGCACTTTAGTCGCTATCAGAACAACATGCTAATGGTGAACGCGTCGAACGAATACCCCTGCCGTTCGTTCCTTTCCACTCTGGAAGGGCCGGCGTATGAGTGGTTCAATGCACTCCCCGAAGGAAGCATAGATTCATGGCAGGATCAACGAGGCCGGCACTAAAGGACCTGGAGGCCATCATCTCCATGAAGCACTTGTGCCTGAAGTTCCCTACCAGTGGCGGTACCGGCTACGCTAGGGGGAACCAGAGGATAGCCGGAGCATCTACCTGAAGCTGACGAAGCCGGCCGCAGGCGCCGCGCAACGGGTTGACACCATAACCGCCACTGTCGCCAAGGACGAGGAGAGGCCACATGCCAAACCAGCCGAAGAGGTCGAGGAGGTCCCCCTGGATACCTCCCGGTCAGAGCGGGTCCTAAAAATCGGGAAGCAACTCCCACAGGATCAACGCGATGACATCCTTAAAGTCCTGCGATCATATGCAATCATTTTTGCGTTGGGGCCGGATGACATGTCAGGCATCAGCCGAAAGGTGATCACTCATCGGCTGTCAGTCGATCCCACCTCCGCGCCAGTCAAGCAGAAGTGGCGCTACCTCTCGGTCGACAGACGGGACTTCGTCAAGGAGGAGGTCACCATGCTCCTCTCAATCAACCACATAAAAGAGGTGAAGTACCCGACGTTGCTGTCCAACGTCGTCCTCGCCCAAAAGCCGCCGACATTCAGGATGTGTGTTGACTACACTGATCTGAACAAGGCGTGCCCCATGGACCCATTCCTTGACGAGACATTCAGGATGTGTGTTGATCAATTGGTGGACGAGACAGCGCGGTGCGAGCTGATGTCATTCCTTGACGCCTTCAGGGGGTACCACCAGATCTTCATGCATGAAGATGATGCCGAGAAGACGGCCTTCATGACCCCGGAGGGAATTTTCTGCTACCTCATCATGGCCTTTGGCTCAAAAACTCAGGCGCCACATACACTAGGATGGAGCCAAAGTCTTCAGAGCAGTCCCTGGCCGGACCATGGAGGCATATGTCGACGACATGATCGTCAAGAACAGGCAATCTACGACTCATGCTGATGACCTCCGAGAAGTTTTTGAAATCATGAAGAAGTTCCAGCTCCGACTGAACCCCAAGAAGTGTACCTTCGGCGGCCAGGGAGGCAAGTTCCTCGGCTACATGGTCAACCGAAGGGGCATTGAAATCAATCCGGAGAAGATACATGCCATCATCAACATGGAGCCACCACGAAATGTGAAGGAGGTACAACGGCTGACGGGACGCCTTGCGGCCCTAAACCATTTTCTCTCGAAATCGGCTGAAAGGTCTCTCCCTTTCTTCCAGATCATGCGCAAGGAAAATGGCTTCCAATGGACGACGTAGTGCCAACAAACATTTGAGGAGCTGAAGCAGTACCTATCGTCCCCTCCCGTGCTTTCCAAACCCAAAGCCGGTGAAACCCTTTTCTTGTACTTGGGGGTGAGCACGTCGGCCATCAGTTCCGTGCTCATCTGCGAGGATGAAGGGGTGCAGAAGGCAATTTTCTACGTGAGCAAGACGCTACGGGAGGCCGAGCTTAGGTACTCTCCCATTGAGAAGATGGTACTGGCCATTGTCCATACAGTGAAAAAGCTAGGGCACTACTTGTGAGGAGCCCCACCAGTTCCTCAAGGATGGTGAAGTGGGCGATCTTCCTCAGCCAATTCCAGATTGAAATCAAGCCAAGGCCATCCATAAAGGGGCAAGCCTTGGCCGATTTTGTCACCGAATGAACGAAAAGAGAGACGGTCGGTACCACACCCGGGCCAGAGCCAGACGAAGCATAGACTCTCTTCACTGACGGTTCATCGGCCGCCAAAGCATATGGGGGCTGCGTCGTCCTCATCTCCCCTGAAGGATTCAGAGCCTATTATGCCATCGGCTTCAACTTCAGGGTATCCAACAATGAAGCCGAGTACGAGGCCCTCCTCAGCGGCCTCAGACTCGCCGCCAGCCTAAAAGCGCGACACATCAGAATCAGATGCGACTCCAAACTGGTGGTGGCCCAAATTGAAGGCTCATATGAGGCCAAGGATGGGAGAATGAGGCAATACAAGCAGGCGGCCGAGGAATTGCTCAAGGCATTTGAAACCCATGAGATCACACAGATCCCAAGGGTGGAGAATGTTGAGGCCGACATCCTCTCTAAGCTCAGCACAAACACCCCAGAGCACATCTCCAAGATAGCCAAGGTCGAGGAGCTAAGCATGTCCAGCATTCATGCCAGCCCGGTCATGTGCATCCAGCATCGGATGGAGGACTGGATCACCGAAATCACAACCTTCATCACTTCAGGAGAGCTGCCCCAGGACGAGGAGAGGGCCAAGTTGGCCAAACTCAGGACCCCAAGCTACACCATCGAGGACGGAAAGCTCTACAAAAGATCTTACAACGGCAGTCTCCTCCGATGCCTACACCCAGACGAGGCTGAAGTGGCCATGGAGGAAGTCCACTGCGGCGTCTGCTCCTCACATCAGGGCCCTTTTAGCATGTCCCGGCGTCTCGTCGTCCAGTTCTATATCTGGCCGACGATGGCGCGGGATTGTGCCAATCTCGAGAGGAAGTGTACCGCATGCCAGGTCCTTCAGAAGGCCCCTGGTCGGCCAGACGTCAACTATGCCCCGGTCAACACCGCAATCCCATTCTCAACATAGGGGATCGACCTGGTCGGCCCTTTGCCCAGAGCCGCTGGCAACAACCGCTACATCATCGTCGTCGTGGACTACTTCACCAAGTGGGTCGAAGCAGAACCTTTGGCCAGCATCACAGGGGCCAGATGCCAGAGGTTCGTCCACAAGAACATCCTTACCTGCTTCGGCGTCCCCAAGGAGATAATATCTGACAATGCCACCCAGTTCGAGGCTGCACCCTTCCAAGAGCTCCTCCAGGAATGGGGAATCAAACATCGTTTCTCCTCCGTTGCCTACCCTCAAGGTAACGGGCAAGTTGAGAACGCCAACAGAACCATTCTGGAGGGCTTGAAGAAGAAGCTCCAGGACGCAGGAGGCAGTTGGGTCGACGAGCTCCCCAACATTCTATGGTGCTACCGTACCACGCCGAGGAGGGTGACGGGCGAAACACATTTTGCCCTTTGCTATGGCTTTAAAGCAAAGGCGCCCACCGAGGTCACCATACCCAGCCGACGGGTGAGCACTATGAGCCTGAGGCCAACGAAGAAAGCATGAAGATTGATCTCCACCTGATCGAAGAAAGACGAGAGCAGGCCTTCATCCGGGCAGAGAACTACCGGCGTCAAGTAAAATCATACTATGATGCCAAGGTACGTTCCCGAGAATTCCAAGTGGGGGACTATGTCCTTTGCCGAAGGGAAGCGAGCAAGCCGACGGAATGTGGCAAGCTGGCACTCAAGTATGAAGGCCCCTACATCGTCAGTGTCGTGGTCAAGACCGGCACCTACAAGCTAAAACACCCGAATGGGTCTAATGTACCACGAACGTGGAATGTACATCACTTGGTGAAATTCTATCAATAATCTAGGGACGGCGCAGCCGGCAAAGCCCTCGCCTTCCCGCGGGTCGTTGATCGAACACCGCCCTCAGCCTTGAGCCAGTTATCAATAAAAGTTGTATTCTACTTTTTCTATAAAAGTTCAAGAAAAAGATACCATATTACATCGATCCCTTAGAGCGAAATGCTCAGGAAAGGTCGACAGAGCACATCGTTTCGGGCCATTACAGCGAGACGCTCAGGTAAGGCCGACGATGTCCCAAGACGAAGGGCCCGAAAAGAGCCCACGTCTTGAAATGGGAAGCTCACCGCGTCGTCCACCCGCGAAATCGCAGGACGACAGGTCTGAAATCATGGCCGAGGTGACAAAAATCCCCCAACTCAGGGATGAGGAATGACAGCCGTCGATAACTGACCAAAAGCCTTAGCCCGCGTCATAAATAGGCGATGGGACCTCCCTGAGATCATAGGGCGATCCAGTAGGACTCCTTACCAGTCGAGGGACTATCGACCCCCTCAACCGAAGCCTGAAAGAAGGATACCCACTCCTCGCTCAAAGAAGTAAAGAGGAAAAATGTCAAAGAGGGACAGCCGAAGGTCCGCGCATTTGCCGGCCTAAAGCGATATCCCCAAAAATAAAAGAGGGACAGCCGAAGGTACGTGCACTTGACGGCCTAAAGCGATATCACAAAAAATAAAAGAGGGACAGCCGAATGTCCGTGCACTTGCCGGCCTAAAGTGATTTCTCCAAAAATAAAAGAGGGACAATCGAAGGTCCGTGCACTCGCCGACCTCGAGCAAAATCCCCAAAAACAAAAGAGGGAAAGCCGATGGACCCCGCACTCACCGGCCTCGAGCAATAAAAAATAAAATCTCCAAAAATTCGACTAAGTACATATCAGTTAGACATTTTCAGTGTAGATGAAGCATCCATACAAAAAAAAATTGGACAAAAGTTCCAAGGCACACTCTTTTGGCCGATGAGGGCACCATATAGCCAGCATGAAATCAAATGATCCCGGGAAATTCCCTCAACCAACCAAAGGGAATAGCTACCTAAGTCTGTCCAACACTTAGAAAAATTCAAAGTACTTGGGAAAAATTCTTAAGTGGCATCGAAAGTGGCCGACAAGAGTCCCAAGTCGAAGGTGAAACCAACCACCTAATTCCCTTCAGCCGAAGGTGGAAAAACCCACAACAGCCGAACCAGAACATACTCTAAGCTAAACATTTGGAAATATTTCCAAAAGAGCGAGATAGCTAATAAGTACTACGAAGACGAGGAGGACATCTCCCCCTCAGCCGATCACGGGAACCAACTACTTGAACTTTTTGTTTGACACTTAGAAAAATTTGCAAGTGAAAAAAAAGGTGGGCGAGTAACACAAGAGGAAGAAGATATTAAGGCCGGAAGTGGCAGCTAAGCATTTTCATTCATAAGTCAAAAATACAAAGTGGTGGGGGGGGGGGGGGGGGGGGGGGGGGCACAACGGCCTTTACATATACTGGCACTGCGACCATTACATATCAACAAAAAATAAGATAGAGAAGAGATCAGGTGTCTTCTTCGGCGGCATCCTGAACTGACGTACCGGCGGCCTCATCGGACTTGAAGTTGGAAGTATCTACGAAGATATCATCATTGCCCCAATCCTCCTCGCCGATGTTGGAACTGAGGATAGGATCCTGCCTCTCCTCTACAGGGAGCTTGACATCCTCCTCCGGGTTCCTCATCTTCGGGGGCAGTTTCAGTGACGCGCACTTGTCTTGAGGTGCACTCAAAATAATTACAATACAACGATTATACGTAGTATAACGAAGTAAGGTTCGTATCCACGGGGAAAGGAATACTTTTCTTTTATATAAGTAGTAACAAGGGGGGTTTAGATTTGTTTGATTTAAAAATACTAAGATGAACAACCTATATGAGTTTAATTAATAGATATGGAGGCTTGGTTTTGCTTTTATCCACTTAATGAAATGTTCGTCGATCCCGGTTATATCTTTAACTATCTTCCCCTCGAATACTCAATCAAGGAGTATATCCAGTTCATCGAGGGTAGTTATTAATAACAAGATGCGTTCATTAATAAAACTTACTATCGAGTCAATATAGAACAAGCACCGTATATTAACTTGATAGTAGCAATAAACTTAAGATGAAAACGATTGAGATTGATAACCTCAACACAAGCGGTTTATTGGTTTAATCAATAAAATTAATTCCCCTTAGCATATTAACCATGAGATGCATGCATTAATAATCCAAGTTTACTACTGTTGAAAGAACCGGATTAATAACAAGCGTATTAACCGATTGATTCTAGTAATAATTAATATGAGAAACAAAACTAGTTGATACTTTAAGTGATGTTCAAAATATTAACATGAAATATGAATAGGAATTAATTAATACTCAAGGAAGAATATTAAAGAATATGAATTCTACTATGATTAATATCAAGATGTTAACTAATTGTCATTTTAGTAACACTCCCCAATATTAACATAGAGGAAGAAATAACTATTACTATAATCAATGTCAAGTTGTTAACTAATTGTCATCTTGTAATACTCCCCAACTTTGATATAGAAATAGTATTTTAAAGGAAGAATTAATATTCAAGGAAGAAGATTAAAGAAAATAACTCACAACTTACAAATTCATTAAGCTTCAAAGTAGCAAAACCAAGATGGAAGAGTTTAGCTCCTCATTTGGAGACTAAACATGATGAAAAATATAAAGAAAGAACTATTCTAGACTGAGCTTAGATGTATAAAGGAATTGGATTTTTAAAAGTGAAGGACAATGGGATTCTTGATGAAAAATAAGGAGGCCAAACCACGGCTGATTCGATGGATACTACTCCTGAGCGAGTTTGATGTTGAGATCAAGGACAAGAAAGGCATGGAGAACTTGGTGGCCGATCACTTGAGCCGTTTGGTCTTGGGAGAAGGAAACAATCATATCAAAGATGATATCCGAGGCGAATTTCTCGATGAGACCCTTTTCTCCCTTAAGGAAATTCGTCCTTGGTACGCTCACATTGTTAATTTCCTTGTTCTAAACAGGTTTCCACCAAGCTTCTCTAAAGCTCAAAGAGAGAAACTCCAGCATGATGCAAAGCAATACGTATGGGATGAACCATATTTATGGAAACATTGCAAAGATCAAGTCATTCGAAGGTGCATTCCCGAAACAGAAATTGCATCCATACTTGCTTTTTGTCACTCACATGCATGTGGTGGCCACTTTGGAGGGAAACGAACATCCATGAAGGTACTTGAATGCGGTTTTTGGTGGCCAAGCTTATTTCGAGATGCCCATGTCTATTATCAATCTTGTGATAATTGCCAACGCATGGGCAACATCTCTCGAAAACATGAGATGCCACAAGTTCCTATGCTCTACGTGGAGATCTTTGATGTGTGGGGAATATATTTAATGGGACCTTTTCCTAATTCCCATGGAAATCTATATATTCTATTGGCGGTAGACTACATATTAGACCTGGACAAAACTGGGCCGGCCCGCCCGGCCCGCCCGGCCCGCCCAGCCCGCCTGCACAAATGGGCGAGCTTTGGCATATATATTTACCCACCGACCCGGCCCGAGCCCGGCCCGCAATAAGATATGGGCGGGCTTGGGTTAGGGTATAGGCCCGTTCGGGCCGATAAGCCCGAACCCGTTTTTGTACAGGTCTACTACGTATCCAAGTGGGTGGAAGCAAAAGCCACAAAGACCGATGATGCCAAAGTGGTGACTGAATTCCTCAAAACCCGCATCTTCTCAAGGTTTGGAGTCCCACGCATCTTGATAAGCGATAGAGGCACTCACTTCTACAACAAAACTGTGAGTGCCTTGTTGAAAAAATATGGCGTCACACATAAACTCTCCACCGCTTACCACCCACAGACAAATGGTCAAGCTGAGGTATCAAACAGAGATCTGAAGTCTATTCTTCAAAAGACAGTAAATCCAAACCGTAAGGACTGGAGCCTACGCATGGATGATGCCTTATGGGCATACAGGACCGCTTTCAAAACCCCAATTGGAATGTCACCTTATAGACTCGTGTTCGGTAAGGCCTGTCATCTTCCGGTCGAACTAAAACACAAGTCTTATTGGGCGGTAAAAACATTCAATCTCGACATGGAAAAAACGGGAGAGCAAAGGAGGTTACAACTCCAAGAACTAGAGAAGCTTTGATTGGAGTCCTATGAGAATGTCGCCATCTACAAGGAAAAGGCGAAGGTATGGCATGACAAAATGATAATAAGAAAGGATTTCCAAGTTGGAGACAAAGTCCTTCTTTTTCTCTCACGCCTTCGCCTTTTCCCCGGAAAATTGAGATCACGATGGGAAGGACCATTCGAGGTGGTCAAAGTCTACACCCATGGAGCAGTTGAAATAATAAGCCTCGACACCGGAAAAATCCTCAAGGTTAATGGACATCAACTCAAACCATTCCTTAAAGGTTTCCCAAAAGAAAGCGTTGAATGCATGGATCTCATCGATCCAATCTTTGAAGAATGAACACAACAATGGCGTCGTGCCGCGACGTTAACTAAGGCGCTTCTTGGGAGGCAACCCAATCAAGGTACATTTTTGTTTTGTTGTTAACTCCCCTGTCAAAATTTCAGTTCAATTTGTGCGAGGTTGAGAGAGAGGGCACTAATCACAGGTTTTTGAAGGAAAAGAAGAAAAAAAAATGCAGGTTTGGAGCATCTGGGGACATACCCGATCGAGTACCACCTTATACTTGGTCGGGTATAGCCAAAAGAAGGGGAACCGAGCATTACTCGATCGAGGAAGTATTCAATTTTTTGAAAGAAACGTGCATACTCGATCGGGTATCACTACATACCCGGTCGAGTATGTACAGAAAGTCGAAGTTCAAGGGAAACTGATGCCCACATTCGATCGAGTACAGGGCTCGAAAATTGAAAAACAAGGGTTACCCGGTCGGGTATCACTATACACCCGGTCGGGTATGTATAGAAAGGCTAAGGTTGAAGAAAGCTGACTCCCACACTCGATCGAGTACAGGCCTCAAAACGTAGAAAAGAACACATACCCGATCGAGTATTGTATTATACCCGATCGGGTACAGGAGGCAGACCACTCAACAATCTGGGTTTCCAGCAATACTCGACCGGGTAACAGCACATACCCGATCGGGTACCGGAGGCAGGCTGCTCAAAAATCCCAGTTTCCAGCCATACCCGACCGAGTAACAACACATACTCGATCGGGTATACGGGCGTTTTAACCCCAAATCCGCCCCAAACACTTCATCTTCCCCAAATTCCCAAACCCAATTTCGAACCCCTCACCCCCAACCTCCATTTTTAACACTTCTCTCTACCATATCTTCTCCATTTCTTCACCAAATCACCCCATTCTAACACCAAAATACTCCCCTCATCTTCCTCTACACACCCATACCCACCAATCCAACTTTCCCCCCAGTAATCAAGAGGTCCGAAAAAAACCCTACCCCAACTTTCACTTTTCGGATTTGAAGCTCAAAATCACCCAAACAATGGTTCCAAGCAAGGAAAAAGGACAAAGCTCCAACACTAAGGCATCCATCCCAGGCTACGAGGACATCATCTTCGCCGACAACGAACACCGAACCCGCTTCATCTCCACCATTGAAAGGCAAGTAAAACCCTCTCGTTTTTTAAGCCATGATTCCCTCAATGAGTTAGGAGTGTATAAAAGCACTAGGAAATTTTTTTATGAGTTGAGCATGGATAAGATATTCAAAATGCAATATCACTCTAATGAAAAAAAAATCTATGAATTCATAAGTTCGGTGCAATTTGAGACCGATGAAGCTGATTTTAGGGATGATAAACTCAAGTTTCGTCTGTTTAACCACAACCACTCCATAATGAAACTTGAGTTCGCCGAACATTTTTGTATTCCGGTCCCTTACCAAAATCCATATCCGATAATACCGCTTTCGGCCATACCCTGTGGACAAAGATGACCGGGGAGACTAAATTTAGCTCCTCCCAACTGTATATTAGTCATGTCCAACATCCTGTCCTCCGCCTATTCTTGAAATTCCTTGCCAATTGCTTGCTTAGACGTCCCAACAACCATCACACTAGGATGGGGGATGTATGCCTAATGTCTTTGGCCCTATTCCGTGTTCACGTGGATTTCAATCTGTGTAATCTTATGTGGGCACATCTGAAAAAGGAAAGCGTAGCCAAGGGCGATATTGTGGTGGGTGGGGTGATTATGCACTTAGCCACCAAGTTCGGGTATACAGATAACTCTCCTATACCCGACTACTGTTTGATGAACATCTCTTGGTTGGGCCACTCGGGATGTACAGCTTTTTCCCACACAGTTTATGGTGGAGAAAGACCAAAGAATATGTACAACTGGCTCATACACACCAAGCCTCTCAAATACTTCCTCCTACCCAACCAAGAACTCCCCCAACTGCTCTACAGAGAAGCAGTAGAGGAGCCCCATTACCTCTTCCCACATGCCCTTCCACCACATCTCCAGGAACCGGAGCAAGAACCTCCCCAATACCAACCCAGTTACGAGCCCTATGCTCAACTCCATAGCCATCAAGACATGGGCAATGACATCCCCGAACAAAACCAAAACCCTCCACCACCTGACTTCTTTCAACAACTTTTGGAGGGTCAACAACAATTGCTTATGGGGTACACTCAAATGAACGCGAACTACATGGCTATGGACAACCGGCTCAAACAAATATAGGAGGAGCAAAGGGCCGGTTTTCAGCGATTGGAGGAGATCCAGGAAGCCGATAGGCATCGGTATGAAGAAGACCAACGTAGGTTCTACGGACCTATGTACTCTTACATGGCACAGCAGGGGTCTTTTCATACCATGGCAAACCCCCCTCCACCACCCTCGTGGTATGACCCCACTCATTGGGGTAACTTTGGAGGATCTGGCTCCGGGGGTGGAGGGTACGACGGCGGAAATGGCGGGGACACATATATGGGAGATGGTGGGCAGGGGAGCGGCTTTGGAGGGAGCTACTACGGCGGAGAAGGCGGGCACTAGGGACAGTGCTTGGTTCAAGTGCGGGGGAGAGACTCATCATGGTATGTAATTTTAATTTCCACCTAGCACTATGCATGTAATTCTTTTGAAATATTTACACACAAAAAAGAGAATAAATAAAAGAAAATAAATGCTAGTTAGGTTGAAAACCCAACAAAATGGGCAATCTAAGCAAAAAAGGCTTATAAAAAAATGAGTGAGTTGGGGAGAATGGAAAATGAAAAGAGATGCTAGGATGAAAACCTGAAAAGGCTCCTAGGCAAAATGAGAGATATGAGAGAAATGTTTGTTTTTGCAGGCACTCATTGTATCTCTTTGAAGAATAAGAAGATTCAGAAAACAAAGAAGAAGAAGAAGAGAGGAGGAGAAGAGAAGATGAACACTAGAAGGCCGTAAAACCCAAGATGTTCTTTGTAATTTGAGTTTAAAACTCATTTTTTTCATCCTTGGTGGTCTTTGTGTTTGTATGTTTTTTGTTAAACTGTGGAAACTTTGAAAAAACTTGACACTTGTGAACATTTGATCTTACTCGAGGAAGAGTAAAGAAACTAAGTGTGGGGGAGTTGATACGTTTGTAATTTCCATATGTATGTTTGTGTTTTTAATTAGTTTTGCTTGATCTTTACTTTGGAAATTACACATTTTTGGTGTAATAGATTAGTTTGTTAAATTCTTGTAAATAGTTTAGATTAGGTATATTCTGAGCTCAAACAGGTCTTGATCACTCAAAGTACAGTTGGTGAACCCAAAAAGTGGAAAGAAGGTGCATAATTTGAAGACAAAAGAAGGATCCTTAATTTTGGTCTATACTCGGTCGTGTATTACCTATACTCGATCGGGTATTAGGTTGAAACTTCAAATCGGATCAGATCCGAAGACAAGGGAACATGCCGGGAGGATTTCGGCCACGATAAAATGTCTATACCCGATCGGGTAGACCGACATACCCGATCGGGTATGCCTTTGAGTTTTAAACGAAGATCGGTCGAGTATGGCTCGAATATCACTTTCTAAGCATACTCGAACGGGTATAAACATATACCCGATCGGGTATACCTGTGGAAAATAGCCCGAAACCGATCGAGTATACCTCGAATCGGGTATTACACACATACTCGATCAGGTACCATGTATATTGATACGTTTGTAATTTCCATATTTATGTTTGTGTTTTTAATTCGTTTTGCTTGATCTTTACTATGGAAATTACACACTTTTGGTGTAATGGATTAGTTTGTTAAATTCTTGTAAATAGGTTAGATTAGGTATATTCTGAGCTCAAACAGGTCTTAATCACTCGAAGTACAGTTGGTGAACTCAAAGAGTGGAAAGAAGGTGCAAAAATTTGAAGACAAAAGAAGATCCTGAATTTTGGTCTATACTCGGTCGAGTATTAACTATACTCGATCGGGTATTAGGTTGGAACTTCAAATCGGATCAGATCCGAAGACAAGGGAACATGCCGGGAAGATTTCGGCCACGATTTAATGTCTATACCCGATCGGGTAGACCGACATACCCGATCGGGTATGCCTCTGAGTTTTAAACGAAGATCGGTCGAGTATGGTCCGAATACCATTTTCTAAGCATACTCGACCGAGTATTAATATATACCCGATCGGGTATACTTATGGAAAACAGCCTGAAACCGGTCGAGTATACCTCGGATCGAGTATTACACACATACTCGATCGGGTACCATGTATATACCCGATTGAGTACCCGAATCCCATCCCAAAAGCCTATAAATACACCTCCTTTCCTTCACAAAAAGATATCCTTTCTTCCATACTCTTTAGCTCAGTTTAGAATAGCATTTCTTTATATTTTTTTAGCTATGTTTAGTCTCCAAATGAGGAGCTAAACTTCCATTCTTTGTTTTGTTCTTGAAGCTTGTTGATTATTAAAGTTGTGAGTTATTTTCTTAACTTCTTCTCTTGATTATTAATTCTTCCCTTAATCTCATTCTATATTAATGTTGGAGGGTTGCTAAGTGACGATTAGTTAACGTTCCGACATTAATTACTACTAGAAACGATCAACGAACCGATGGTTAATCGTTGGTGGTTTCACAAGTAAGTAACTTCGGTTTATTAATGCACGGTCGTGGTTAATAGACTTAAGAGGGATCAATTTTGTTGGTTAAACCGAAACCGTTGTGTTAAGGTTATCAACCTCAATTGATTTCATCAAGGAGTTAAAAAGATTGAATGCTACTATTATATCGGTATACGGCGTTGTTCTATATTTGATTAATAGTAAGGGTTATTAATGAACGGTCGTTGTTAATAACTACCCTCGATGAATTGGAGATACTCCTCGATTGAGTATTCGAGAGGGGATAAGTTATAGATATAACAAGGATCAACTAAAATATATCAACAAGTGGAAAGTAGCAAAGCCAAGTCCCTTTTATTCTTGAATTAAACACATATAGATTGTTCATCTTAGTTTCTTAATTGAATTAAATCACTCAAAACGAAAACCCCCCTTTTAATTACTAGTTTCATAGAAAGAAAATCATTCCTTTCCCTGTGGATACGAACTCTACTACGCTATACTACGTAGAAGTGTTTAGTATTGAAATTATTTTGACTCACCGTGACAAAGTGCTCGTCAAATTTGGCGCCGTTGCCGGGGAAAGGCAATTAATTTTTCTTTTTATTTTATTTCAAGAAAAATCAAAAAAAAATATATAAAGTTTTCTATTTTTGCTGAGCTTTGTTTGAGTATATGGTAAAAACTCGATCCATAAACCAACTCACCTACCAAACAAACCCCGAAATAGAAAAAGCTCTCGAGCGGTTAAAAAATAAATTCTCAAATACCGACTCGGGGGAATCCTCAAGTGCTAGTTCTCAATCTAGCGAGTCCGAGGAGTCAATATCAATGGCTCTTGAAACAAGAATGCTGAGGAAGCTCACAGCCCCCAATCTAAATCAACAACCCTTATGTATCACCTTCCCAACTCTTGATGCGGTTGCTACATTTGAGTTGAAATCCGGACTCATACATCTACTTCCATCCTTCCACGGGCTAAGAGGAGAGGATCCGAATAAACATCTTTCGGAGTTCCACATCGTTTTCACAAGCATGTGCCCGAACGGTGTTACCGAGGAGCAAATTAAGTTGAGGGCTTTCCCATTCTCCCTCAAAGACACCGCCAAAGATTGGCTATTCTATCTTCCCTCGGGAAGCATAGACACTTGGGCGGCCATGAAGAAGAGCTTCCTCGAAAGGTATTATCCCGCCTCCATCTCCTCATCTCTAAAGAAACAAATCAGATTCTTGCCCAACTTTACAAGAGGAGAACTCCGAGCAAGTCAATGCTTTGGGGTTCCAAGGCCAAAGGAGGTACGATCCTCACGGCAACACCTACAATCCAGGATGGAGGGATCATCCAAATCTAAGGTATGGAAACTCTCAACCCCCTAAACAATCAAACCCTCCCCCTCCTCAACAATATAAACAACAAGGCCAAACATCGAACTCAAGCATGTCCACCGAAGACATGATTCGAGCATTAGCCATTAATATGACTACGATGCAACAAAGTGTGGCCCAATTTCAAGAAACCACAAAGTCTAGCATCCACAACATGGAAAGCCAAATGAGCCAAATCTCAAATGCCGTGAGTAGGCTAGAAGCTAGGGATTCGGCAAAACTCCCATCTCAAACGGAGCCGAATCCGAGGCAACAAGCTCATGCGGTCACTTTGAGAAGTGGCAAAGAATTGGTTATGACTAAGGCAAAAGCAAAGAGCCATGTGGGAGAAGAGGAGAAGGAGATCTTGATGCCAAGCAGAAACCCTCAAAATGAAGAGGAAAAAGAGGAGGAGATCACACCTCAAAGAAAGTTCCCACCACTCAACTCATATGAGCCAGTGCCACCTTTTCCGGAGGCTCTCAAGGATAACCAGAAATACAACAATGACAAAGACATCTATGAGACCTTCAGCAAATGTGAGGTAAATATCCCTCTTCTCAATTTAATAAAAGGTGTTCCTAGGTTTGCAATGTTTTTAAAATAACTTTGCACAATTAAAAGGAAACACAAGTTGAATGGCAAGCATAAAATCCAAGTAAGTGAAAGAGTGTCGGCCGTTTTTCAAAAGAAACTGCCTAAAAAGTATAGTGATCCGGGAATGTTCACTATATCATGTAAACTTGGAAATTCTAGTTCTTCTAGGGCTATGTTAGATTTGGGTGCATCAATCAATGTCATCCCATATTCTCTATATAAGTCCCTAGAACTAGGACTTTTACATTAGACGGGGGTCGTTATCCAACTTGCCGATAGATCCAATGCCTACCCAAAAGGTGTGGTAGAAAATGTTCTCGTCATGGTGGATAATTTAATCTTTCCCGCTGATTTTTACGTTCTTGAAATGGAGAACGATAAAAATGCAGTCCCAATTTTACTAGGCAGACCTTTTTTGAAAACGGCTAAGGCAAAAATTGACGTTTTTAGTGGAGTGTTAACCATGGAGTTCGATGGTGAAAAAGTCGAATTTAATATCTACGACTCCATGAAATACCCCACTGACAATCACTCTCTATTTGCGATTGACACTTGCGACACTTGGGTCCAAGATGTATTTGAAATTGAGGGAAAGGATGAAGTACTAAGCTCAATAGAAAACGACATAGAGGATTTTACATTGGAATACTCTATGTCAAATAACATGAAGGTTATGGTGGCGGAGTTAAATCAACTCCCACTTTTGCCACCGGGCTCTAAAGCCCTCCCACTAACCATTCCAAGCGAGAAGCCGCTACCATCTGTTTTGCAGGCACCGGAGGTGGAGTTAAAACCACTCCCTGAAAATATGAAGCATGTGTTCTTGGGTGAAAATCACACCCTACCGGTGATTATTTCAAATGCCCTGTCCCAAGAACAAGAAGAAAGATTGATCGCGGTCTTGAAAGAATATCAATTGGCCATTGGATGGTCTATTGCCGACATCAAAGGCATTAGTCCATCCACATGCATGCACAGGATCTTGCTCGAAGACGAGGCCAAAGCGGTGAGACAACCGCAACGAAGATTGAACCCACCCATGATGGAGGTGGTGAAAAAGGAGGTGATCAAATTGCTTCAAATGGGAATCATCTTTCCCATTTCCGATAGCAAGTGGGTGAGTCCTACTCAAGTGGTGCCAAAGAAGACCGGAGTAACGGTCATTGAAAACAAGGATGGCGAGATGGTGCCCACCCGAGTTCAAAACGGGTGGCGAGTTTGCATTGACTACCGAAGACTCAATTCGGTGACTAGAAAAGACTTCTTTCCATTGCCTTTCATTGATCAAATGCTAGAGAGGTTAGCAGGGCACAAGTTCTATTGTTTTCTCGATGGTTACTCCGGGTATTTCCAAATACCAATAGCCCCGGAGGACCAAGAGAAAACAACCTTCGCATGTCCATTTGGCACTTTTGCCTACCGACGAATGCCCTTTGGATTATGCAATGCACCGGGCACCTTTCAAAGGTGCATGATGAGCATATTTTCAGAATTTGTGGAGGTATTCATGGAGGTCTTTATGGATGATTTCACAATCCATGGGGACTCTTTTGACTCTTGCCTCTATCACCTCACTCTTGTGCTAAAAAGTTGCATTGAATCCAACCTTGTGCTGAACTCTGAAAAATGCCACATCATGGTAGAACAAGGGATTGTTCTTGGGCATGTGATCTCATCAAAGGGGATCGAGGTGGACAAAGCAAAGATTGATGTGATTCAAACGCTCCCTTACCCCACAAATGTACGGGACATCCGCTCTTTCCTCGGTCACGCCGGTTTCTATAGGAGATTCATCAAGGATTTCTCAAAAATCTCATCTCCTCTATGCAAACTTTTACAAAAGGAAGTGGAATTTAATCTAAACGATGAATGCAAAGAGGCTTTTGACACTTTGAAAGCGAGATTGGTCACTGCCCCAATCATACAGGCCCCCGACTGGTCTCTTCCTTTTGAGATCATGTGCGACGCAAGTGACTATGCGGTGGGGGCTGTTTTGGGCCAGAAAGTTGGAAGAGCCTCCCATGTCATCTACTACGCCTCATTAACCCTCAACGAAGCCCAAAAGAACTATTCCACCACCGAGAAGGAAATGCTAGCGGTGATTTTTGCTTTGGAAAAGTTTCGTTCCTACCTTCTTGGAACAAAAGTTATTGTCTACACCGACCATGCCGCTCTTCGATTACTTATGAAAAAGAAAGAAGCCAAACCAAGACTCATTCGATGGGTCCTTCTATTGAGTGAGTTTGATGTGGAAATCAAAGACAAGAAAGGAGAGGAGAATTTGGTGGCCGATCATTTAAGCCGCCTCATTCCTCACAAAGACATCGAAGACCTCCACACAAATCTCATCAAAGGAGAATTCCCGGACGAAACTCTCTTCTCCATCAAAGTCACACAACCATGGTACGCAAATATCGTGAACTTCCTCGTTTCCGGCAAATTTCTTCCACAACTCTCAAAATCTCAAAAAGAAAAATTAAGAATGGATTCAAGACTCTATGTGTGGGATGACCCATATTTGTGGAAGCATTGTAAGGATCAAATAATCCGAAGATGCATCCCTGAATATGAGATAGCCCACATCATAGAGTTTTGTCACTCTTATGCTTGTGGAGGACATTTCGGTCCGAAACGAACAGCAATGAAGATACTTGAAAGCGGTTTTTGGTGGCCGAGTCTATTTCGGGATGCACACGGATTTTGTCAATCTTGTGACAATTGCCAAAGAGCGGGCAACATTTCCAGGAGGAACGAGATGCCACAAAACCCCATGCTTTTTTGTAAGATTTTCGATGCATGGGGTATCGATTTCATGGGACCCTTCCCAAATTCCCAAGGTAACATATACATCCTTCTTGCAGTAGACTACGTCTCCAAATGGGTGGAGGCCAAAGCAACAAAAACTGATGATGCCAAGGTGGTGGCTAGTTTTCTCAAATCACACATATTTTCAAGGTTCGGGGTCCCTCGAATTTTAATAAGCGATCGAGGCACACATTTTTGTAATAAAATTGTGGGATCCTTACTGAAAAAATATGGTGTGACTCACAAAATTTCTACAGCCTACCACCCTCAAACCAATGGTCAAGCGGAAACTTCAAACAGGGAGTTGAAATCTATACTCCAGAAAACAGTGAACCCGAACCGGAAGGATTGGAGTATACGCATTGATGATGCGCTATGGGCATACCGAACTGCCTACAAAACCCCAATCGGTATGTCTCCTTATAGACTTGTGTTTGGGAAAGCATGTCATCTCCCTGTAGAGCTCGAACACAAGTCCTATTGGGCGGTTAAAGAATTCAACCTCAATCTTGATGAGGCCGGTGTACATAGGAAGCTCCAATTACAAGAATTGGAAGAACTTCGCCTGGATTCTTATGACAATGCAGAAATATACAAGAGAAAGACGAAGGAGTGGCATGATAAAATGATCATACGAAAAGACTTTAAACTTGATGAAAAAGTCCTCCTATTCCAATCACGCCTTCATCTATTTCCGGGAAAGCTGAGATCTCGTTAGACCGGACCATACAAAGTGGTCAAAACATATCCACACGGGGCGGTGGAAATTCAGGACCTGGAGACGGGAGAGTTGCTGAAAGTGAACGGACAGAGACGGGAGGGTTTTCAACCCAAAAACGTGGAAGTCGTAGATCTTTCTGAACCGGTACACAAATGAGGAACAACAGAAGATATCGTCGAGCCACGACGTTAAATAAAGCGCTTCTTGGGAGGCAACCCAAGCAAGGTACATTTTTTGTATTGTTAAACTCCCCTGTCAAAATTTCAATTCTGTTTTTTTGGGAGGTTGAGAGAGAGTGCACTAATCACAGGTTTGTGGAGGAAAAGAAATAAAAAAATGCAGGTTTTGGAGCATCTGGGGACATACCCGATCGAGTACCACCTTATACTCGGTCGGGTATGGCCAAAAGAAGGGGAACCGGGCATTACTCGATCGAGGAAGCATGGATTTTTGAAAGAAAATAGACATACTCGATCGGGTATCACTATATACCCGGTCGAGTATGTACAGAAAGTCGAAGTACCAGGGAAACTGATGCCCATATTCGGTCGAGTACAGGGCTCGAAAATTGAAAAACAAGGGATACTCGATCAGGTATCACTATACACCCGGTCGGGTATGTACAGAAATGCTAAAGCTGAAGGAAACTGATTCCCACACTCGACCGAGTACATGCCTCAAAAGTAGAAAAGAACACATACCCGATCGAGTATGGAATGATACCCGACCGGGTACCGGAGGTAGACCACTCACAAACTTCATTTTCCAGCAATACTCGACCGGGTAACAACACATTACCCGATCGAGTACCGGAGGCAGGCTGCTCAAAAACCCCACTTTCCAGACATACCCGACCGAGTAACAACACATACTCGATCGGGTATACGGGCATTATAACCCCAAATCAGCCCCAAACACTTCATCTTCCCCAAAACCCCCAACCCAAATTCGAACAAAACGCCCCCAACCTCCATTCTTACATCTTCTCTCTACCATATCTCCTCCATTTCTTCACCAAATCATTCCATTTCAACACCAAAACACTCCCCTCATCCTCCTCTACACACTCATACTCACCAATCCAATTCTCCCCCAATTTTCAGAGGTCCGAAAAAACCCTACCCCCACCTTCAAATTTTGGATTTCAAGCCCAAATTCACTCAAAAATGGCTCCAAGGAAGGAGAAAGGGCAAAGCTCCAACACTAGGGCATCCATCCCGGGCTACGAGGACATCATCTTCATGGACAACGAACACCGCACCCGCTTCATGTCCACCATTGAAAGGCAAGTTAAACCCTCTCGCTTTTTATGCCATGATGCCCTAGATGAATTAGGAGTGTACAAAATGACTAAGAAATTTTTTCATGAGTTGAGCATGGATAAGATATTCAAAATGCAATATCACTCAAATGAAAAAATTAACTATGAATTTATAAGCTCAGGGCAATTTGAGAACGATGAAGAGGATTTTAGGGATGATAAACTCTAGTTTCGCTTGTTTAACCACAACCACTCCATCACGAAACTTGAGTTTGCCGAACATTTTGGTGTTCTGGTCCCTTACCAAAAATCCATATCCGACAATACCGCTTTCGCCCATACCCTATGGACAAAGATGACCGGGGAGACTAAATTTAGCTCCTCCCAACTCTATATTAGTCATGTCCAACATCCCGTCCTCCGCCTATTTTTGAAATTCCTTGCCAACTCCTTGCTTGGACGTCCCAAGAACAATCACACTAGGATGGGGGATGTATGCCTAATGTCGGTAGCCCTATTCCGTGTTCACGTGGATTTCAACCTGTGTAATCTTATGTGGGCACATCTCAAAAACGAAAGCGTAGCAAAGGGCGCTATTGTGGTGGGTGGGGTGATTATGCACTTGGCCACCAAGTTCGGGTATACGGATAACTCTCCTATACCGGACTACTGTTTGATGAACATTTCTTGGCTTGGCCACTCGGGCTGTACATCTTTTTCACACACAGTTTATGGTGAAAAAAGACCTAGGAATATGTACAACTGGCTCATCCACCCCAAACCCCTCAAATACTTCCTCCTGCCCAACCCAGAACGCCCCCAACTCCATTACAAAACAGCAAGAGAGGAGCAACATTACCTCTTCCCACACGCCCTTCCACCACATCTCCAGGAACCAGAACAAGAACCTCCCCAACACCAACCCGATTACGAGCCCTATGCTCAACTCCATAACCACCAAAACACGGGTCAGGACATCCCCGAAGAAAGCCAAAACCCTCCACCACCCGACTTCTTTCAACAACTTCTGGAGGGTCAACAACAACTGCTTACGGGATACGCCCAAATGGACAACTGGCTCAACCGATTAGAGGAGGAGCAAAGAGCCGGTTTTCAGCGATTGGAGGAGCTCAGGGAAGCCGATAGACATCGGTATGAGGAAGACCAACGTAGATTCTACGGACCTATGTACTCTTACATTGCACAACAGGGATCCTTCCATACCATGGCGAACCCCCCTCCACCACCCTCGTGGTATGACCCCACTCATTGGGGTAACTTTGGAGGATCTGGCTCCGGGGGTGGAGGGTACGACGGCGGAGATGGCGGGGACACGTATATGGGAGATGGTGGCCAAGGGAGCGGCTTCGGAGGGAGCTACTACGGTGGAGAAGGCGGGCACTAGGGACAGTGCTTGATTCAAGTGCGGGGGAGTGACGTGCACTTGTCGTTAGGTGCACTCAAAATATATACAATACAACACTAATACAGAGTATAGTGTAGTAAGGTTCGTATCCACAGGGAAAGGAATACTTTTCTTTTAAAAAAGTAGTAACAAAGGGGGGTTTAGATTTGTTTGTTTTAACAACATTAAGATAAACAACCTATATGAGTTTAATTCAATGAGATGAGGACTTGGTTTTGCTTTTATCCACTTAATGAAATGTTCATCGATCCCGGTTATATCTTTAACTATCTTCCTCTCGAATACTCAATCGAGGAGTATATCCAGTTCATCGAGGGTAGTTATTAATAACGAGATGCGTTCATTAATAAAACTTACTATCGAGTCAATATAGAACAAGCGTCGTATATTAACTTGATAGTAGCAATAAACTTAAGATGAAAACGATTGAGATTGATAACCTCAACACAAGAGGTTTATTGATTTAATCAATATAATTAATTCCCCTTGGCATATTAACCATGAGATGCATGCATTAATATTCCAAGTTTACTACCGTTGAAAAAACCGGATTAATAACAAGCGTATTAACCGATCGATTCTAGTAATAATTAATATGAGAAACAATACTAGTTGATACTTTAAGTAATGTTTAAGATATTAACATGAAATATGAATAGGAATTAATTAATACTCAAGGAAGAATATTAAAGAATATGAATCCTACTATGATTAATATCAAGATGTTAACTAATTGTCATCTTAGTAACACTCCCCAACTTTGATATAGAGATAGTATTTTAAAGGAAGAATTAATATTCAAGGAAGAAGATTAAAGAAAATAACTCACAACTTACAAATTCATTAAGCTTCAAAGTAGCAAAACCAAGATGGAAGAGTTTAGCTCCTCATTTGGAGACTAAACATGATGAAAAATATAAAGAAAGAGCTATTCTATACTGAGCTTAGATGTACAAAGGGATTGGATATCTTTTTGTGAAGGAAAGGAGGTGTATTTATAGGTTTTTGGGGTGGGATTCGGGTACTCGATCGGGTATATACATGGTACCCGATCGAGTATGTGTGTAACACTCGATCCGAGGCATACTCGACCGGTTTCAGGCTATTTTCTAAGAGTATACCCGATTGAGTATATATGAATACCCGGTCGAGTATGCTTAGAAAATGGTATTCGGACCATACTCGACCGATCTTTGTTTGAAACTCAAAGGCATACCCGATCGGGTATGTCGGTCTACCCGATCGGGTATAGACATAAAATCGTGGCCGAAATCTTCCCGGCATGTTCCTTTGTCTTCGGATCTGATCTGATTTGAAGTTCCAACCTAACACCCGATCGAGTATAGCTAATACTCGACCGAGTATAGACCAAAATTCAGGATCTTCTTTTGTCTTTGAACTTTTGCACCTTCTTTCCGCTTTTTGGGTTCACCAATTGTACTTCGAGTGATCAATACCTGTTTGAGCTCAGAATATATCTAATCTAACCTATTTACAAGAATTTAACAAACTAATCTATTACACCAAAAGTGTGTAATTTCCAAAGTAAAGGTCAAGCAAAACTAATTAAAAACACAAACATAAATATGGAAATTACGAACGTATCAACTCCCCCACACTTAAACCTTTACTCGTCTCGAGTAAGATCAAATGTTTACAAGTGTCAATGTTTGTCCAAAAGTTCCACAGTTCAACAAAAACACAATACAAACACAAAGACCACCAAGGATGACAAAGAAAAATGAGTTTTAAACTCAAATTACAAAAGAGCATCTTGGGTTTAATGGCCTCCTAGTGTTATCTTCTCTTCTCCTCCTCTCTTCTTCTTTATCTTGAATCTTCTTATTCTTCACAAGGATACAATGAGTGCCTGCAAGAACAAACATTTCTCTCATATCTCTCATTTTGCCTAGGAGCCTTTTCAGGTTTTCATCCTAGCACCTCTTTTCATTTTCCATTCTCTCCAACTCACTCATTGTTTTTTTATATAAGCCTTTTTTGCTTAGATTGCCCATTTTGTTGGGTTTTCAACCTAACTAGCATTTATTTTCTTTTATTTATTTATTTATTTATTTATTTATTTATTTGTGTAAAAGTTCAAAAGAATTACATGCATAGTGCTAGGTAGAAATGAAAAGTACATACCATCATGAGTGTCTCCCCCGCACTTGAATCAAGCATTGTCCCTAGTTCCCGCCTTCTCCTCCGTAGTAGCTCCCTCCGAAGCCGCTCCCTTGGCCACCATCTCCCATGTAGGTGTCCCCGCCATCTCCGCCGTCGTACCCTCCACCCCCGGAGGCAGATCCTCCAAAGTTACCCCAATGAGTGGGGTCATACCACGAGAGTGGCGGAGGGGGGTTCGCCATGGTATGGAAGGATCCGTGTTGTGCCATATAAGAGTACATAGGTCCGTAGAACCTATGTTGGTCTTCCTCATACCGATGTCTATCGGCCTCCCTGAGCTCCTCCAATGGTTGAAAGTCGGCTCTTTGCTCATCCTCTAATCGCTGAAAACCGGCTCTTTGTTCCTCCTCTAATCGGTTGAGCCGGTTGTCCATTTGGGCTATTCCAGTAAGCAGTTGTTGTTGACCCTCCAGAATTTGTTGAAAAAAGTCGGGTGGTGGAGGGTTTTGGCTTTGTTCTGGGAAGTCCTAGCCCATGTTTGGATGGCTATGGAGTTGATCATAGGGCTCGTACTCGGGTTGGTTTTGGGGAGGTTCCTGTTCCGGTTCCTGGAGATGTGGTGGGAGGGCGTTTGGGAAAAGGTAATGTTGCTCCTCTCTTCCTGTTTTGTAGTGGAGTTGGGGGAGTTCTGGGTTGGGCAAGAGGAAGTATTTGAGGGGTTTGGGGTGGATGAGTCAGTTGTACATATTTCTGGGCCTTTCTTCACCATAAACGGTGTGTGAAAAGAATGTACAACCCGAGTGGCCCAGCCAAGCAATGTTCATCAAATAGTAGTCGGGTATAGGAGAGTTATCCGTATACCCGAACTTTGTGGCCAAGTGCATAATCACCCCGCCCACTACAATAGCGCCCTTTGCCACGCTTTCTTTTTTGAGATGTGCCCACATGAGATTACATAGGTTGAAATCCACGTGGACACGGAATAGGGCTACCGAGATGAGGCATACGTCCCCCATCCTAGTATGATGGTTGTTGGGACGTCCAAGCAAGGAGTTGGCAAGGAATTTCAAAAATAGGCGGAGGACAGGATGTTGGACATGACTAATATAGAGTTGGGAGGAGCTAAATTTAGTCTCCCCGGTCATCTTGGTCTATAGGGTATGGCCGAAGGCGGTATTGTCGGATATAGATTTTTGGTACGGGACCGGAATACCAAAGTGTTCAGCGAACTCAAGTTTTGTGATGGTGTGGTTGTGGTTAAACAATCGAAACTTGAGTTTATCATCCCTAAAATCCTCTTCATTGTTCTCAAATTGCACAGAACTTAGGAATTCATAGATAATTTTTTCATTTGAGTGATATTGCATTCTGAAAATCTTATCCATGCTCAACTCATGAAAAAATTTCTTCATCATTTTGTACACTCCTAATTCCTTTAGGGCATCATGGCATAAAAAGCGAGAAGGTTTAACTTGCCTTTCAATTGTGGACATGAAGCGTGTGCGGTGTTCGTTGTCCATGAAGAGGATGTCCTCGTAGCCCGAGATGGATGCCCTAGTGTTTGCGCTTTGCCCTTTCTCTTTCCTTGGAGCCATTTTGGAGTGAATTTGGCCTTGAAATCCGAAATTTGAAGGTGGGGGTAGGGTTTTTCGGACCTCTGAAATTTGGGGGAGAATGGGATTGGTGAGTATGAGTGTGTAGAGGAGGATGAGGGGAGTGTTTTGGTGTTGAAATGGGATGATTTGGTGAAGAATTGGAAGAGATATGGTAGAGAGAAGGTGTAAAAATGGGGGTTGGGGGCGTTTTGTTCGAATTGGGGTTGGGGATTTTGGGGAAGATGAAGTGTTTGGGGCTGATTTGGGGTTATAATACTCGTATACCCGATCGAGTATGTGCTGGTACTCGGTCGGGTATGTCTGGAAAGTGGCCTTTTTGAGCAGCCTGCCTCCTGTACTCGATCGGGTATGTACTGTTACCCGGTCGAGTATTGCTAGAAAGTTTGGTATTTGAGCAGCCTGCCTCCTGTACTCGATCGGGAAGTGTATTGTTACCCGGTCGAGTATTTCTGGAAAATGAAGTTTGTGAGCAGCCTGCCTCCGGTACCCGGTCGAGTATTCTTCCATACCCGATCGGGTATGTGCTTTTTTCTACTTTTGAGGCGTGTACTCGGTCGAGTGTGGGAGTCAGTCTCCTCGAACTTTAGCATTTCTATACATACCCGACCGGGTGTATAGTGATACCCGATCGGGTATCCCTTGTTTTTCAATTTTTGAATGCTTCCTCGATCGAGTAGTGCCCGGTTCCCTTTTCTTTTGGTCATACCCGACCGAGTATCAGGTTGTACTCGATCGGGTATGTCCCCAGATGCTCCAAAACCTGCATTTTTTATTTCTTTTCCTCCAAAAACCCGTGATTAGTGCCCTCTCTCACTGATCTCTCAAATAATTAGACAAAAAAAATGAATTATAAACACTTGAATAAAAAAAAATAAACTTGGGTTGCCTCCCAAGAAGCGCCTTAGTTAACGTCGTGGCACGACGTTATTCAATTTTTTTTTAAGTGGGATCGTGAACATCCCTTGATTCATTTTTTGTGGCCTTATTTAGCCATTTTTCAAATTTATTTTTCGGCCTTCTATAGTAAGGCCGGGGTTTCTTTCTCATTGTCACCTCCATCATAGGTGGATTTGTTTCACATTTTATTACATTCCTTCCTGTCAAGGATGACTTCTCTCGTTTATCTTTCTCTTCTTGAAGAAATCTGATTTTATCCGCTTCTTTGAAAAACTGCGGTTCTTGGAGTTCAACAACATGTAAAGAACACAGAGTTGGATTTTGCATTTGTTTTTTCGTAAAGTCCAAGATGTTGAACTCTACTTTTTGATCATCGAACTCTAAAGTTAGTGAACCACTAGAAACGTCAATTTTCGTTTTTGCGGTCTTCATGAAGGGTCTACCTAAAAGGATGGGTGTTGTTTGGTCATCAGTTCCCATTTCAAGGAAATAGAAGTCAACAGGAAAGACCATATTTTCTACTTCTACTAGCACATCTTTTACTACACCCTTCGGGTAAGTACTAGAATGATCTGCCAGTTGAATCACTACACCTGTTTGATGTAATGGGCCAAGTTGTAGACTTTTATAAACAGAATAGGGGATGACATTTATTGATGCCCCTAAATCCAACAAGGCCTTAGGAAATGTGGTGTTCCTATTTTGCAAGGGATAGTGAACATGCCTGGGTCGTTACATTTTTCGGGGAGTTTTCTCTGAAAAATGGCCGAGACGTGTTCACTAACTCTAACCTCTTGTTTCCCTTTCAATTTATCTTTCCTTTTTGTTTTGCATAATTCTTTTAAGAATTTAGCAAAACGAGGGACATTTTTCATTAAGTTAAGAAGCGGAATGTTTACCTCACACTTTGCGAAGGTTTCATAGATGTCGACATCTTTTTCTAGCTTCTTCGTCTCCTTCAGTGCCTCAGGAAATGGGATTTCTTGTTGGTATGATGAGGGTGGGGGGAGCTTGGTTTCTGTGAGCTCCTCCTCCGGTGGGACTACTCTTTCAGGGTCCACACCCTCAGTCTCTTCATCGTTCTCTTCTACCTCTTTCAACATTGCTCCACCTCTCAACGTTATAGCATTCACATGTTGTCTCGGGTTTTGCTCCATTTGAGATGGGAGTTTCCCCGAGTCTTTTGTTTCAAGTCGGTTCACGGCATTTGCAATTTGACTGACTTGACTTTCCAAATTCTGAATGCTGGATTTGGTCTCATGCTGAAATTGAACCATGTTTTATTGCATGGTTGAGACATTTGAGGTGAGTGCTCGGATCATGTCCTCGGTGGACATACTTGAGCTTGACGTCTGGCCTTGGTGCTTTGGGAAAGATGGTGGCAAGGTCTGATTTTGAGGATTCCCATACCTCAAATTCGGGTGATCTCTCCACCCAGGATTGTAGGAGTTAGAGTGTGGATCATACCTCTTTTGACCTTGAAATCCCAAAGCATTGACTTGCTCGGAATTCTCCTCTTGTAGTGTTGGGCAGGAATCGGTGGGGTGCCCCTGTGTCGAGCATATGCCACAGACCTTGACTTCTTGGTGTTTTGGATTTAAAAGGAAATCCTTTACCAAAGAAGTCAAGCCGGCTACTTGACTTTCCAACGAGATGTTGGACTCTGCTGCCATGACCCGTTTTGATGATGACCTCCCATTGTAGTGTCTAGAATTCTCGGCCAACTCCGAGATGAGGTTCCTAGCTTGGGAAGGGGTTTTGTTGACAATTCCCCCTCCAGATGCTGCGTTCACCAGGCGTCTATCTTGCTCCGCAAGACCGTCATAGAAGTAGAGGATGAGGTCTTGCTCTGTGTATCCATGATATGGGCAGCTAGCACACAATTTTTTAAAACGCTCCCAATACTCATATAGTGTCTCATCATCTTTTTGCTCGATGTTGCTTATTTGTTTTTTCAAAGATGATGAGACGGCTGCAGGGTAGTACCTTTCTAGGAAGCACTTTTTCATTGATGCTCATGTATCTATACTCCCTGACGGGAGATAGAATAACCAATCCTTCGCCGTGTCTTTGAGGGAGAATGGAAAAGCCCTCAACTTGATTTGTTCCTCGGTGACTGCATTTGGGCACATGCTTGTGCAGACAATATGGAATTCCGAGAGATGTTTGTTTGGGTCCTCGCCCCTTAGGCCATGGAAGGATGGCAGTAGATGTATGAGCCCAGATTTTAGCTCAAATGTATTACCTTCATCGAGTGTAGGGAAGGAAATACATAATGGTTGTTGATTGAGATTTGAAGCAGTGAGCTCCCGTAGTGTTCTTGTCTCAAGAGCCATGGTTATTGACTCTTCGGTCTCGCTAGAATGAGAACTAGCGCTGGATGAATCTCTGATAGATGATTCCTCCGAGTCGGTATTAGAAAATTTACTTTTCAACCGCTCGAAAGTTTGTTCTATTTCTGGGTTTGTTTGATATGTGATTTTGTTTATGCAGCGATGTTTAACCATAAACTCCACTAAGCTCAGAAATAGAAGAAATAAGAACTCTTTATATTTTTATTAATTTTTTTTTACTTGATATGAAATAAAAGAAAAATTAATTGCCTTTCCCCGGCAACGGCGCCAAATTTGACGTGCACTTGTCGTTAGGTGCAATGAAAATAAATACAATACAACACTAATACGTAGTATAGTGTAGTAAGCTTCGTATCCACAGGGAAATGAATACTTTTCTTTTATAAAAGTAGTAACAAAGGGGGGTTTAGATTTGTTCGTTTTAACAACACTAAGATAAACAACCTATATGAGTTTATTTCAATGAGATGAGGACATGGTTTTGCTTTTATCCACTTAATGAAATGTTCGTCGATCTCGGTTATATCTTTAACTATCTTCCTCTCGAATACTCAATCGAGGAGTATATCCAGTTCATCGAGGGTAGTTATTAATAACGACATGTGTTCATTAATAAAACTTACTATCGAGTCAATATAGAACAAGCGTCGTATATTAACTTGATAGTAGCAATAAACTTAAGATGAAAACGATTGAGATTGATAACCTCAACACAAGCGGTTTATTGGTTTAATCAATATAATTAATTCCCCTTGGCATATTAACCATGAGATGCATGCATTAATATTCCAAGTTTACTACCGTTGAAAAAACCGGATTAATAACAAGCGTATTAACCGATCGATTCTAGTAATAGTTAATGTGAGAAACAATACTAGTTGATACTTTAAGTAATGTTTAAGATATTAACATGAAATATGAATAGGAATTAATTAATACTCAAGGAAGAATATTAAAGAATATGAATCCTACTATGATTAATATCAAGATGTTAACTAATTGTCATCTTAGTAACACTCCCCAATATTATCATAGAGGAAGAAATAGCTATTACTATAACCAATGTCAAGATGTTAACTAATTGTCATCTTAGTAACACTCCCCAACTTTGATATAGAGATAGTATTTTAAAGGAAGAATTAATATTCAAGGAAGAAGATTAAAGAAAATAACTCACAACTTACAAATTCATTAAGCTTCAAAGTAGCAAAACCAAGATGGAAGAGTTTAGCTCCTCATTTGGAGACTAAACATGATGAAAAATATAAAGAAAGAGCTATTATATACTGAGCTTAGATGTACAAAGGGATTGGATATCTTTTTGTGAAGGAAAGGAGGTGTATTTATAGGTTTTTGGGGTGGGATTCGGGTATTCGATCGGGTATATACATGGTACCCGATAGCGTATGTGTGTAACACTCGATCCGAGGCATACTCGACCGGTTTCAGGCTATTCTCTAAGAGTATACCCGATCGAGTATATATGAATACCCGGTCGAGTATGCTTAGAAAATGGTATTCGGACCATACTCGACCGATCTTCGTTTGAAATTCAAAGGCATACCCGATCGGGTATGTCGGTCTACCCGATCGGGTATAGACATAAAATTGTGGCCGAAATCTTCCCGGCATGTTCCTTTGTCTTCAGATCTGATCTGATTTGAAGTTCCAACCTAATACCCGATCGAGTATAGCTAATACTCGACTGAGTATAGACCAAAATTCAGGATCTTCTTTTGTCTTTGAACTTTTACACCTTCTTTCCGCTTTTTGGGTTCACCAATTGTACTTCGAGTGATCAATACCTGTTTGAGCTCAGAATATATCTAATCTAACCTATTTACAAGAATTTAACAAACTAATCTATTACACCGAAAGTGTGTAATTTCCAAAGTAAAGGTCAAGCAAAACTAATTAAAAACACAAACATAAATATGGAAATTACGAACGTATCAGGGAGACACTCATGATGGTATGTAATTTTTATTCCCACCTAGCACTATGCATGTAATTCTTTTGAACTTTTACACACAAAAAAATAAATAAATAAAAGAAAATAAATGCTAGTTAGGTTGAAAACCCAACAAAATGGGAAATCTAAGCAAAAAGGGCTTATAAAAAAAATGAGTGAGTTGGGGAGAATGGAAAATGAAAAGAGATGCTAGGATGAAAACCTGAAAAGGCTCCTAGGCAAAATGAGAGATATGAGAGAAATGTTTGTTTTTGCAGGCACTCATTGTATCTCTGTGAAAAATAAGAAGATTCAGATATCAAAGACAAAGAAGAAGAGAGGAGGAGAAGAGAAGATAACACTAGAAGGCCATTAAACCCAAGATGTTCTTTGTAATTTGAGTTTAAAACTCAATTTTTTTCTTTGTCATCCTTGGTGGTCTTTGTGTTTGTATGTTGTTTTTGTTGAACTGTGGAAATTTTGGAGAAACTTGACACTTGTGAACATTTGATCTTACTCGAGACGAGTAAAGGTTTAAGTGTGAGGGAGTTGATACGTTTGTAATTTCCATATTTATGTTTGTGTTTTTAATTAGTTTTGCTTGATCTTTACTATGGAAATTACACACTTTTGGTGTAATAGATTAGTTTGTTAAATTCTTGTAAATAGGTTAGATTAGGTATATTCTGAGCTCAAACAGGTCTTAATCACTCGAAGTACAGTTGGTGAACCCAAAGAGTGGAAAGAAGGTGCAAACATTTGAAGACAAAAGAAGATCCTGAATTTTGGTCTATACTCGGTCGAGTATTAACTATACTCGATCGGGTATTAGATTGGAACTTCAAATCGGATCAGATCCGAAGACAAGGGAACATGCCGGGAAGATTTCAGCCACGATTTAATGTCTATACCCGATCGGGTAGACCGACATACCCGATCGGGTATGCCTCTGAGTTTTAAACGAAGATCGGTCGAGTATGGTCCGAATACCATTTTCTAAGCATACTCGACCGAGTATTAATATATACCCGATCGGGTATACTTATGGAAAACAGCCTGAAACCGGTCGAGTATACCTCGGATCGAGTATTACACACATACTCGATCGGGTACCATGTATATACCCGATCGAGTACCCGAATCCCATCCCAAAAGCCTATAAATACACCTCCTTTTCTTCACAAAAAGATATCCTTTCTTCCATACTCTTTAGCTCAGTTTAGAATAGCATTTCTTTATTTTTTCTAGCTATGTTTAGTCTCCAAATGAGGAGCTAAACTTCCATTCTTGGTTTTGCTCTTGAAGCTTGTTGATTATTAAAGTTGTGAGTTATTTTCTTAACTTCTTCTCTTGATTATTAATTCTTCCCTTAATCTCATTCTATATTAATGTTGGAGGGTTGCTAAGTGACGATTAGTTAACGTTCCGACATTAATTACTACTAGAAACGATCAACGAACCGATGGTTAATCGTTGGTGGTTTCACAAGTAAGTAACTTCGGTTTATTAATGCACGGTCGTGGTTAATAGACTTAAGAGGGATCAATTTTGTTGGTTAAACCGAAACCGTTGTGTTAAGGTTACCAACCTCAATTGATTTCATCAAGGAGTTAAAAAGATTGAATGCTACTATTATATCGGTATACGACGTTGTTCTATATTTGATTATAGTAAGGGTTATTAATGAACGGTCGTTGTTAATAACTACCCTCGATGAATTGGAGATACTCCTCGATTGAGTATTCGAGAGGGGATAAGTTATAGATATAACAAGGATCGACTAAAATATATCAACAAGTGGAAAGTAGCAAAGACAAGTCCCTTTTATTCTTGAATTAAACATATATAGGTTGTTCATCTTAGTTTCTTAATTGAATTAAATCACTCAAAACCAAAACCCCCCTTTTAATTACTAGTTTCATAGAAAGAAAATCATTCCTTTCCCTGTGGATACGAACTCTACTACGCTATACTACGTATAAGTGTTTAGTATTGAAATTATTTTGACGCACCGTGACAAAGTGCTCGTCATATATACCCGGTCGTGTACCCGAATCCCATCCCAAAATCCTATAAATACACCCCCTTTCCTTCACAAATAGATATCCAATTCCTTTGTACATCTAAGCTCAGTATAGAATAGTTCTTTCTTTATATTTTTCATCATGTTTAGTCTCCAAATGAGGAGCTAAACTCTTTCATCTTGGTTTTGCTACTTTGAAGCTTAATGAATTTGTAAGTTGTGAGTTATTTTCTTCAATCTTCTTCCTTGAATATTAATTCTTCCTTTAAAATACTATTTCTATATCAAAGTTGGGGAGTGTTACTAAGATGACAATTAGTTAACATCTTGACATTGGTTATAGTAATAGCTATTTCTTCCTCTATGTTAATATTGGGGAGTGTTACTAAGATTACAATTAGTTAACATCTTGATATTAATCATAGTAGGATTCATATTCTTTAATATTGTTCCTTGAGTATTAATTAATTCATATTCATATTTCATGTTAATATCTTAAACATTACTTAAAGTATCAACTAGTATTGTTTCTCATATTAATTATTACTAGAATCGATCGGTTAATACGCTTGTTATTAATCCGGTTCTTTCAACGGTAGTAAACTTGGAATATTAATGCATGCATCTCATGGTTAATATGCCAAGGGGAATTAATTATATTGATTAAACGAATAAACCGCTTGTGTTGAGGTTATCAATCTCAATCGTTTTCACCTTAAGTTTATTTCTACTACCAAGTTAATATACGGCGCTTGTTCTATATTGACTCGATAGTAAGTTTTATTAATTAACACATCTCGTTATTAATAACTACCCTTGATGAACTGGATATACTCCTCGATTGAGTATTCGAGAGGAAGATAGTTAAAGATATAACCGGGATCGACGAACATTTCATTAAGCGGATAAAAGCAAAACCAAGCCTCCACATCTTTTAATTAAACTCATATAGGTTGTTCATCTTAGTGTTTTTAAATCAAACAAATCTGAACCCCCCTTTATACCATTTATATAAAAGAAAAGTATTGCTTTCCCTGTGGATACGAACCTTACTTCGCTATACTACGTACTAGTGTCGTCTTGTAATTATTTTGAGTGCACCTCACGACAAAGTGCACGTCAAATAGTGAACATGCCTGGATCGCTACATTTCTTAGGGAGTTTCTTTTGAAAAATGGACGAGACAGGTTCACTAACTTCAACCTTTTGTTTCCCTTAAAGATTATTTTTCTTTTTCATTGTGCATAGTTCCTTTAAGAACTTTGCATAACGGGGAACACTTTTGATTAGTTTGAAGAGTGGGATGTTTACCTCAGAATCGGTGAAGGTCTCGTAGATTTCCCGATCATTCTTCAGCTTCCTCGTGTCTTTCAATGCTTCAGGGAATGGAGGGAGTGGTTCATATGATGACAGTGGATGGAATTTACTTTCCGTTGGCTCGTCCTCTTCCGGTTGAAAACCTTCTCCAAGATCAATCTCTTTCTTCTCCTCCTTATCTTCCCGTGCTTGCAATTCTTTACCGCTCTTCAACATGATTGCATTGACATGTTGTCTTGGGTTTTGCTCAGTTTGGGAAGGGAGCCTACAAGAATCTTTTGCCTCGAGTCGACTTACGACACTCGAAATTTGGCTAACTTGAGTTTTCAAGTTTTGAATGCTCGACTTGGTTTCATGTTGGAATTGCATCATGGTTTGTTGGAATTGCCCCATGCTTTGGTGCATTGTTCCCATATTAACGGCCAGTGCTCGAATCATGTCTTCGGTGGACATACTCGAGTTCAGTGGTTGACCTTGTTGTTTATATTGTTGAGGAGGAGGGTTTGTTTAAGAATTTCCGTACCTTAAATTCGGATGATCCCTCCATCCCAGGTTGTAAGTATTGCCTTGAGGATCGTACCTCCTTTGACCTTGGAACCCCAAAGCATTGACTTGCTCGGAGTTCTCTTCTTGTAGCGTTGGGCAGGAATCAGTGGGATGCCCCTGTGTTGAACATATGTCACAGACCTTGGCTTCTTGGGTTTTTGGATTTAAGAGAAAATCTTTTACCAAAGAAGTCAAGCCGGCCACTTGACTTTCTAACGAATTGTTGGATTCCACTGTCATGTCTCGTTTTGATGATGACCTCCTGTTGTAATGTCTCGAGTTTTCGGCCAACTCCGAAATGAGGTCTCTTGCTTGAGAAGGGGTTTTGTTAACAATACCCCCTCCGCATGCTGCATTTATCATGCGTCTATCTTGATCAACAAGACCATCACAGAAGTAGAGGATGAGATCTTGTTCCGAATACCCATGATATGGGCAACTAGCACATAATTTTTTAAAGCGCTCCCAATATTCGTACAAGGTCTCATTATCTGCTTACTCAATGTTGCTGATTTGCTTCTTGAGACTTGAAGAGATGGATGCGGGATAGTACCTGTCATGGAAGCTCTTTTTCATTTGAGCCCATGTATGGATGCTCCCCGGGGGAAGATAAAATAGCCAATCTTTGGCGGTATCTTTGAGGGAGAATGGGAAGGCTCTCAGCTTGATTTGCTCCTCGGACACGCCATTGGGGCACTAGCTTGTGCACACAATATATAACTCTGACAAGTGTTTGTTCAAATCTTCCCCTCGTAGACCATGGAAAGAGGGAAGTAGATGAATCAACCCAGATTTTAGCTCGAATGCGACCCCCGTATCAAGAGTTGGAAAAGTGATACATAAGGGTTGTTGGTTTAGATTCGGAGCCGTGAGCTCCCTCAACGTTCTTGTTTCAAGGGTCATAGTGATTGGCTCTTCGGTGTCGCTAGAATGAAAACTAGCACTTGACGATTCCTCCGAAGAAGTATTCGGAAATAAATTCCTAAACCTCTCGAAGGCTTGTTCTGTTTCGGGCTGTGTTTGGTTTAACTATCTTCCTCTCGAATACTCAATCGAGGAGTATATATAGTTCATCGAGGGTAGTTATTAATAACGAGATGCGTTCATTAATAAAACTTACTATCGAGTCAATATATAACAAGCGCCGTATATTAACTTGATAGTAGCAATAAACTTAAGATGAAAACGATTGAGATTGATAACCTCAACACAAGCGGTTTATTGGTTTAATCAATATAATTAATTCCACTTGTCATATTAACCATGAGATGCATGCATTAATAATCCAAGTTTCCTACTGTTGAAAAAACCGGATTAATAACAAGCGTATTTACCGATTGATTCTAGTAATAATTAATATGAGAAACAAAACTAGTTGATACTTTAAGTGATGTTCAAAATATTAACATGAAATATGAATAGGAATTAATTAATACTCAAGGAAGAATATTAAAGAATATGAATCCTACTATGATTAATATCAAGATGTTAACTAATTGTCATTTTAGTAACACTCCCCAATATTAACATAGAGGAAGAAATAACTATTACTATAACCAATGTCAAGATGTTAAGTAATTGTCATCTTAGTAACACTCCCCAACTTTGATATAGAAATAGTATTTTAAAGGAAGAATTAATATTCAAGGAAGAAGATTAAAGAAAATAACTCACAACTTACAAATTCATTAAGCTTCAAAGTAGCAAAACCAAGATGGAAGAGTTTAGCTCCTCATTTGGAGACTAAACATGATGAAAAATATAAAGAAAGAACTATTCTAGACTGAGCTTAGATGTATAAAGGAATTGGATTTTTAAAAGTGAAGGAAAATGGGGTTATTTATAGGTGTTTTCAAGACCTATAGCCGGATACCCGGCCGGGTATTTTGACATACCTGACCGGGTATTTACCAAATCAAATATTTTCCCATGTTTTTGTGTCTTCTGCACGTTCTTTGGTCCGAAATCACTTCATACCCGACCGGGTATATGGAATACCCGACCGGGTATTTACTAGTTTTGCAGCAGTTTCCTTTGTCACTTCATACCCGGCCGGGTAAAGTCCATACCCGACCGGGTTTTGCATAAAACTCAAGTTTTTCCATCCTTCTTGCATCCAAACCTATCCTAAACTTATAGCTCAACTAACTACAACTTACAACAAACAATAAAATGCTAAAAATACGATTACAATCAAATGCAAACTAACAAATACAAACTTGCATAATACTAGTAAATAAATATTACAAATGATAATAAAAATGTACACTTAGGCACTAACAACTTGTGCCTATCAAACACCCCCGCACTTGAACTTTTACTCGTCTCGAGTAAAACAAAACCTGTCCATGAAGTTTCCAAACCAACAATTGTAGCAATCACAACCATTCACAAGTGTTTTTGAAAGTCAACATAAAAAAATGTTTCAATGATCAAAACACATAAATAAAAGGTCTTCAGCATCATTGGGTTCCTCTTCTATTGCTCCTTATGTGTACCCTTAGGATCCTGCAAATATAAAAGAAATACTTTCTCTCATTCTCTCATTTTTCCTAGGTGCCCTTTCGGGTTTTCATCCCAGCTTCCCACATTTTCCTTTTTAATTCTCACCAACTCACTCTTCTTTTTGCTTTTATTTTGTTTAAGTTGCCCTTTTGGGTTTTCAACCTAACAAGCTTATTTTTTGTTCTTTTTTTTTGAGATAGCAAGAATAAAGAGCATGAAATGGGAACATACCAGAATAGTTTCCCCCCCATCTAGTTCATGGCACTGCCCCTAGTGCCCGCCCGCATCTCCTCAATCAAAGAATCCACCCTGACCATAGTAGTTGTCATTAAAACCGCCCGCATATGGATATTCATCGTCGTTTGTGTCTGAACTGCCGCCATATCCTCCATCACCACCTCCGAATCCCTGCCAGCACCATCACCGCCAGCCTGTCCACCTCCTCCGGAGCTAGATCCTCTGAAATTACCCCAATGTGAGGGGTCATACCATGTAGGATGTTGGACTTGAGTGGGCATGTGGGAAAAGTACCCTTAGTGGTCAAAATATGCGTATATAGGGCCGAAGGCCCGTCTTTGATCGTCTTCCACCCTTTGGTACACACTGTAGAGATCGTCGATCCGTGTGTTCATTGCCGTTTGGTTAAGATTGAGTTGTTGTATACCGGCAAGCATTTGTTGTTCAAAGGGGGTGTATTGAGGGGGGTTGGGGATCGGGTTGTGCCTGTGCTTGTGGTTGTTCGGGACTGGGTGGTGGTTCAAGTTGAGGGATGTCATAAAGATAGTGGTCAGGAGTAGTTCCGTGAAGGCAAAGGTGTCTCCTATCCCCGAGTTGATGGTTAAAAATGTTGGGGAGTTCATCGGAGGGGATTGTAAAAAGTTGTGTGGGTGAGGGATTTATGGTCCAATGGTAAAATGATGTGGTCCCAATGGTGTGGGAGTGACTCAAATCATGTGCAGTGAGTAGAAACTTAATATTAAAGAAATTCCAATCTTGTACTTCTCTATTCGCACAATAGCCAAATTTGGTACAAATATGATGTATGTACCCTCCTATGAAAATGACACCCATAGATTCACATTCCTTTTTTAGATGGTCCCACAAACATGAAGCAACATCTAATCTAGGAGCTTCTGGAAAGATACCCATAGCAAGAACGGCCAATTCACTAATCCTTGTTTGATGACTATTTGGCCTTCCAAAGACATTATACCCAAACCATTTCAGTGCGATTCGAAGGGCAGGGTGTTGAACATGTGTAACATGCATATGTGAAGATTTAAAAACCCTAACCCCTGTCATTCTTCGCCACAAATCATGCACAATGGTTTTATCACTTATTGCCTCTTTCCTCCACACCTAAAATCGGTAAACCAAATAGCTTGGCAAATTCACGTTTCGTTAAAGTTCTTGGTATGTTGTTATAACGAAACGTGAGTTTGCTCTCATAGGTGTCCTCTATGTTTTCAGTAAATTCAACCGATGCTAGGAACTCATACATAATTCTTTTGTAGATATTGTAGGACATATTGAACAATGTAGTAAGTCCTATGTTATTGCACAATTCTAGCATCATATCATACAACATCAATGCTCGCAATATTTCATGACAAAGAAATCGGGTTGAATGTACCTCTCGGTTGAGTTGGGTGAGGAATTTCTTGTGATGAGCCCTAGAGGTGAATTCGATGCTCTCATACCCCGGAACTTGTGGAATTGGAGCACTTGAGTTGGAGGAAGATGCTCTAGTCCTTTTTAGTGTCATGGTTAACTTTTTTCTTGGACTTGGGGGTGGAATTTCGGACTTGGGACTTGGGGGAGTTAAAAATTCGGAGTTTTTTTTTGTTTTGGATGTTTTTGAGGCTGTGGAGGTGTAGAAGGTGATGTGGGGATGAAGAAATGGGATTTTTCTTGGGGTTTTTCGAGCTAAAAATCGGACCTTGAGGAAGGGGTAGGGTTTTTTTTCGGGTTATGGGATTTGGGGGGTTTTGGTGGATGTGTTGGGTGTAGAAATGGAGAGGATGATGTGGGGAGGAAGATGATGGAGTTTATTTGGAATTTTGGTGGATGATTGGGATGGATTTGGAGCTTTGGAATTTTGGCTACGGAGGTTTGGGAAGGGTTTGCTTGTGAGTAGGGAAGAAGATGGGAGGTTTGGAGCTGATTTGGGGAAGAAATCCCGTCAAAACGATGTTTTTCGCACAAATACCCGGCTGGGTTTTTTTCGTAATACCCAAATGGGTATTCGAATTGTTGGTGGCAGAATGTTTTTTCGCCAAATACCCGGTCTGGTTTTTGTAATACCCGGTCGGGTATTAGGTTATTTTATGCCTTTCGTTTATTTGTTATGCCCGACCGGGTTTTTGGTCGATACCCGAATGGGTAAGCCCGACAGTAGCTCCTAGGGGTGAAAAAATGTTAAAAGCCGGTCGGGTTTTATGCATACCCGGTCGGGTTTTGTGTTATTTCTTTTTTTTTCAGTTTTTACCCGGTGGGTGAGTTGCCCGGGTATACCCCTTTTGTGCTGTTACCCGACCGGGTGTGGGATATACCCAGACGGATTTTCCTCCCAGATTTTTTTTTTGAAAAAAAATTAACACACACAACTGAAAATGGGAATAATTAAAATAAAATTTTGGGTAGCCTCCCAAGAAGCGCTTGATTTAATGTCGCGGCACGACGTTATTTTTATTTTATTTTCTGTTTTAAGTGGGATCGTGAACATCCCTTGTTTCATTTTCAAAGGCCATGTTTGGCCATGTTTCAGCTTTCTTCTTGGACCTTTTCCAGTAAGGCTGAATTTTCTTCTTCGTCACCACCTCAAGTGTCGGTGGTTTTAACTCGCACTGAGGCGACTTTTCCAATTCTTCTCCTTTCAAAATAGATTATTTTGGCTCAAATTTTATTTCATTAAAAATTGAGATTTTTTTTGGTTTTCCCCTCCAACAAAAATATTTAGTGTTGGTGGTGGATCAAAATCATTTAAAGAACAAAGAGATTGATCTTTAATTTGTTTTTCGGTAGAATCAAAGATGTTGAATTCTACTTTTTGATCATCAAATTCTATTGTTAATGAACCATTAGACACATCAATTTTTGTTTTAGCGGTTTTTAAGAAGGATCTTCCCAAAAGAATGGGTGTAGTTTGGTTATCATCTCCCATTTCCAGAACATAAAAATCAACAGGGAAAATCAAATTTTCTACTTCTACTAGCACATCTTCTACTACACCCTTCAGGTAAGTATTAGACCGATCCGCTAGTTGAATCACTACACCAGTTTGATGTAGTGGGCCGAGTTGTAAGGATTTATATAAGAAATAAGAAATAAGAAATAAGGATTTTGCAAGGAATGGTGAACATGCCTGGATTGCTACATTTCTTAGGGAGTTTCTTTTGAAAAATGGCCGAGACACATTCACTAACTTCAACCTTTTGTTTCCCTTCCAGTTTATTTTTCTTTTTCATTGTGCATAGTTCCTTTAAGAACTTTGCATAACGGGGAACACTTTTGATTAGTTTGAAGAGTGGGATGTTTGCCTCAGAATCGGCGAAGGTCTCGTAGATGTCCCGATCATTCTTCAGCTTCCTCGTGTCTTTCAATGCTTCATGGAATGGAGTGGTTCATATGATGATAGTGGAGGGAATTTAGTTTCCGTTGGTGACGTGCACTCGTCGTTAGGTGCACTCAAAATAATTAATCAATATGACACAAATACGTAGTATAGTGCAGTAAGGTTCGTATCCACAGGGAAAGGAATACTTTTCTTTTATATAAATAATAACAAGGGGGGGGGGGGGTTAGATTTGTTTGTTTTAACAACACTAAGATAAACAACCTATATGAGTTTAATGCAATGAGATGAAGACTTGGTCTTGCTTTTATCCACTTAATGAAATGTTCGTCGATCCCGGTTATATCTTTAACTATCTTCCTCTCGAATACTCAATCGAGGAGTATATCCAGTTCATCGAGGGTAGTTATTAATAACGAGATGCGTTCATTAATAAAACTTAGTATCGAGTCAATATAGAACAAGCGCCGTATATTAACTTGATAGTAGCAATAAACTTAAGATGAAAACGATTGAGATTGATAACCTCAACACAAGCGGTTTATTGGTTTAACCAATATAATTAATTCCCATTGGCATATTAACCATGAGATGCATGCATTAATATTCCAAGTTTACTACCATTGAAAGAACCGGATTAATAACAAGCGTATTAACCGATTGATTCTAGTAATAATTAATATTAGAAACAATACTAGTTGATACTTTAAGTAATGTTTAAGATATTAACATGAAATATGAATAGGAATTAATTAATACTCAAGGAAGAATATTAAAATATACGAATCCTACTATGATTAATATCAAGATGTTAACTAATTGTCATCTTAGTGACACTCCCCAATATTATCATAGAGGAAGAAATAGCTATTATTATAACCAATGTCAAGATGTTAACTAATTGTCATCTTAGTAACACTCCCCAACTTTGATATAGAGATAGTATTTTGAAAGAAAGAATTAATATTCAAGGAAGAAGATTAAAGAAAAATAACTCACAACTTACAAATTCATTAAGCTTCAAAGTAGCAAAACCAAGATGGAAGAATTTAGCTCCTCATTTGGAGACTAAACATGATGAAAAATATAAAGAACGAGCTATTCTATACTGAGCTTAGATGTACAAAGGGATTGGATATCTTTTTGTGAAGGAAAGGAGGTGTATTTATAGGTTTTTGGGATGGGATTCGGGTACTCGATCGGGTATATACATGGTACCCGATCGAGTATGTGTGTAACACCCGATCCGAGGCATACTCGACCGGTTTCAGGCTATTTTCTAAGTGTATACCCGATCGAGTATATATGAATACCCGGTCGAGTATGCTTAGAAAGTGGTATTCGGGCTATACTCGACCGATCTTCGTTTGCAATTTAAAGGCATACCCGATCGGGTATGTCGGTCTACCCGATCGGGTATAGACATAGAATCGTGGCCAAAATCTTCCCTGCATGTTCCTTTGTCTTCGGATCTGATCCGATTTGAAGTTCCAACCTAATACCCGATCGAGTATAGCTAATACTCGACCGAGTATAGACCAAAATTCAGGATCTTCTTTTGTCTTTGAACTTTTGCACCTTCTCTTCACTTTTTGGGTTCACCAACTGTACTTTGGGTGACCAAAACCAGCTTAAGCTCAGAATATATCTAATCTAACCTATTTACAAGAATTTAACAATCTAATCTATTACACCAAAAGTGTGTAATTTCCAAAGTAAAAGTCAAGCAAAACTAATTAAAAACATAAACATAGAAATGGAAATTACGAACATATCAACTCCCCCACACTTAAACCTTTACTCGTCTCGAGTAAGATCAAATGTTTACAAGTGTCAATGTTTGTCCAAACGTTCCACAGTTCAACAAAAATATAATACAAACACAAAGACCACCAAGGATTACAAAGAAAAATGAGTTTTAAACTCAAATTACAAAAGAGCATCTTGGGTTTAATGGCCTCCTTGTGTCGTCTTCTTTTCTCCTCCTCTCTTCTTCTTTATCTTTGATGGAGTATATGGCCCGGGAACCCCCGGCCCACACACTCCTACTACTCCAGCAGAGGCCCAACAGGCCCAAAAGGCCCAACAGGCCCAAATCACGGCGCCCCGAGTACCAAGCAGCCCGCACAACGCGCCAGGGGTGCCTTCGGCCCCCTGGCCGAAGGCTCCAAATTCTCACAGAGCGGGTTCCTCAAGCAGACTAAGAAACTGGGAGAAAACGGCGAAAACAGTAGCCCTCGGTACTATGAGCCCTCGGCACCAAGGTGCCCTCGGTTGGAGGAGCCTTCGGCTACTGCTCTATGACCGAAGGCATCTCACTCGACAAGATATCCGCCTCACATGCGTGCAGATCACCGTACTCTGCACAGACGTCCCATCCGACAGCCGCATTAAATGCGGCCACATGCGGCTGCCAGCGCCAACCAGTTGAGGTGACCCCTCGGCCAATGAGCGCTTGACACGTGTCCCTGCCCGGCATTTATTGCTGCTATAAATAGCACCCCTTTTCCTCATTTGTAACCACGCTGAAAACGCTCCACATTGATAATACACCCTCTCTCTCTATATTCACTTGCTCTAACTTCTCTCTAAGTTACTCCCCGCGATAACCCTTCGGATATATACCCCCGGGTAGACTATCCATCATTTGGTGCTTTCATTGAGAGGTTGAACAATCGAGTAAGAAACCCTCCCCCTCGACCAAACACAAAATACTAGCCCTCTATCAAAATGGTGAGGACAACGCGTGCCAACTCAAAGAACGTAGAAGACAAGAACCTGCCCCTCGGCGACGTCAACGCCCCCGAAGCCTCTCACAGGGCTCCCGAGGGCGGCGTCCTCGCTGGGCTGGAACAGGCGGCTGTCGACCTACGCCTTCAGATCCAACAAAACGCCCCCGATGCCCGCCTCGGCATCGAGGCCAAGAAGAAAAACCGGAGCGATGACCAAGTCAGCCCTCCGGTTCTCACCATCGACGTACAATCGGCGCTCTCCGCCTTCATCCAAACGCTCACCCAGAACCCGGGTGCCTTCGGCACCCTGGCTCCAGCTCACCCTCAGATCGGGGAAAATATCATACTTCCCCCTCTGCCACACCCCTTCGGAAATCCCACCCCTCGGGTGAGAAACGACGAAGGGGTGGTGGCCCAAGAAACATCCTCCCAGGAAGTTCAGTCCCGGGACCGCCATAATGACAACAGGGAGAGGCCCCGTACTTCCGCCCTCATCCGGCTCGGAGGAGGGCCAGATCGCCGAGGGGTCCAAGACCGCCTCGGGGGGAAAGCACTCCAAAGGCCCCAGGAAAGCGGGGGATCTGTTTCGAGGGCAGACGAGGAGCGTCCCCCTCGGGACAAAGGCAAGGCACCCCTTCATGCCGATGATGCTCGGCACCAAATCAACCAGGCCCACTCGGCCCGGGTTCGTTCGCAGGGGGCGGAGACCCTCCCGAGGGACCCCCGGGACGAGATTATTGCGGCCCTCCAGCGCCGGCTTGACGAAATGGAATCCAACAAAGCTCACGCCACTACCTCCACCCCTCACTCAGATCTCAAATACGAGGCCATGATGGCCAAAATGGAGGAGTTACAGAAGAAGGTGGTCGAGGGCTCTGGGGAACCCGTCATCCAGCTCCGGACTCGGACGCCATTTACCCCAAGGGTATTGGCGGCCCGGATCCCGGAGAAATACCGAGGGCAACACATACAGCCCTACAGCGGGAAAATGGACCCCCAGGAACATTACAGCAAGTACCAGAACAGCATGATGATGGTGGGGGCGTCAGACGAATATTTGTGTCGTTGGTTCCTCTCCACCTTAGAGGGACCAGCATACGAATGGTTCAACAGGCTGCCCGAGGGCTGTATTGATTCATGGCAAGAACTCGCCCAGCGGTTCTTGACACAATTTGCCGGGAGGCGTCGCACAAGGAAGCACTTCTCCCACCTCCTAACAATACGCCAGAAGAAGGATGAGACCCTTCGGGATTTCCTGGAGCGCTGGAGGACGGAGGCCGACAAGGTCGACGGCGCTGATGATGGGACCCTCCTGGCCCTCCTACAAACCGTCCTCCGCACCGACAACTTTTCAAGGAGCCTCATCATTGAACCCCCCCCGCGACTACATAAGGGCCTTGCAGCGGGGGGACCGATATGCTGAGGCCGAGGAGGTGGAGAAGTATCACCAGCATCCGGACCAGCAGCCCCCGAGGGCAGACAACAAGCACAACCGAGGGCCGGGGGCTCCTCCAAATCGCCCCAAGGCTTCGGGACCCTCTGATGACCGCCCTCGGCAAGGCCGAGCCAAGCCCGGGGGAGGTTATAGGAGCAACCCTAAGACTTGGGTCCAGCCCATTCTCCTGGACCGCCCTCGGACCCCATTGACGCACCCCGTCAGCATCATCCTCGATTTTGCCGAGGAGAGGGGCCTCGTTGAGCGCGACTCTCGCACACCCCCGGAGGTACACGCTATCAACCCTCAGTTCCCCTACTGTCGCTTCCATCGGCACCAGGGGCACAGGACCGATGACTGCCATCAGCTGAAGACGGCCATCGAGAGGTTAATACAAGCAGGGCACCTGTCCCAATTTGTCCAGAGCCCTCGGCAGGAGGGACCTTCTCACCAGGGGCCTCCCCGAGGGCATCACACGAAGGTGAACGCTTGGGTAAACCTGAATACCATCCCCCTCGGCAAGAAAAGGGAGATTGGAAATTTGGAAGAAGAGGAGGAGGAATACCCCCACTACCAGGAGAAAAAATGCCACATCCTCATGATCACCGGTGGCAATACAGGGGGCGATTCCACCAGCCAACGAAAGAAGTGGGCTCAATCGCTTTACGTGGGGGAAGTCACTCATATGCCCCCGGTAAAGCGACTGAGGGAGGAACCCATCACCTTTACCAGCGCGGATCTCCCTCCTACTTCTTCTCCTCACCGGGATGCCTTGGTGATTCGAACGGAGATCAACGACACCATCATTCACCGAACATACGTTGACACGGGCAGCTCCGTCAATGTAATGTACCTCAGCACCTTCAGAGAGCTGCATCTGGAGAGGGGGTCCCTTCGGCCCATTAAGACCCCTCTCGCCGGCTTCACCGGCGATACTATTGATTCCGAGGGGGTAATAACCCTCCCGGTGATCTTCGGCGACGGGATCCATAGAGCCCAGCTCGAAGTGGAGTTCGTCGTCGTCAACATTGACTGCGCTCACAACATCATCCTCGGCCGGCCAGCTCTCGAGGACCTCGAAGCCATCATCTCCATGAGGCATCTCTGCCTCAAGTTTCCCGCCGAAGGGGGCATTGGCTAATCCCGGGGGAATCAAAAAATTGCCCGCGCCTGCTATCTTCAGGTCACTAAGAAGGTAAGCAAGACGGAATTCCGTATTGACACCATCACCGGAGCCGTCGATGAAGAGGAAAGAAGGCCGAGGGCTGAACCGGCCGAGGACGTAGAAGACTTTGCGCTCGATCCGGCCCAGCCGGAGAGAGTCGTGAAGATTGGAGCCCAGCTCCCTGAACATTTGAAGACTGGTATCACCGACGCCCTCCGCGCCTACTCCACTGTCTTTGCATGGGGGCCGGAGGACATGCCGGGAATCAGCCGAAGGGTCATCACCCACCGCCTCTCGGTGGACCCTTCGGCAAAAGCAGTACAACAACGAAGGAGACCCCTCTCCGCCGAGAGGAGGGAATTCGTGAAGAAGGAGGTCGCCATGCTCCTCTCAATCAAGCACATCAAGGAGGTGAAATACCCCTCATGGCTAGCAAATGTAGTCCTCGCACAGAAGCCCCCCACCTTCCGCATGTGCGTGGACTACACAGATCTCAACAAAGCATGCCCCATGGATCCATTCCCTCTACCAAACATTGATCAATTGGTGGATGAGACCGCGGGGTGTGAAATCATGTCCTTCCTCGATGCCTTCCGAGGGTACCATCAAATATTCATGCACGAAGAGGACGCCGAAAAAACTGCCTTCATGACTCCCGAGGGCATCTTCTGCTACCTAGTGATGGCCTTCAGCCTAAAGAACTCAGGGGCCACTTACACCCGGATGGTGGCCCGGGTCTTTCAAGCCGTCCTGGGGCGCACCATGGAGGCCTATGTCGACGACATGATCGTCAAGAGCAAGCAATCTTCCAGCCATGCAGACGACCTCCGGGAAATCTTCGCCATCATGCAAAAATTCAACCTTCGGCTAAACCCGAAGAAGTGCACCTTCGGCGTCCAAGGGGGCAAATTCTTAGGCTACATGGTGAGCCGAAGGGGTATTGAGGCCAACCCCGAGATGATCCAGGCCATCATCAATATGGAGCCCCCACGCAATGTAAAGGAAGTTCAACGGTTGACGGGCCACCTGGCAGCCCTCAACCGTTTTCTATCTAAATCGGCGGAGAAATCCCTACCCTTCTTCGAGATCATGAGGAAGACGGCTGGCTTTCTATGGACTCCAGAATGCCAGGGGGCTTTCGACGAGCTCAAACGGTATCTATCTTCACCCCCTGTGCTCTCCAAACCCAAGGTAGGGGAGACTCTCTACCTCTACCTTGGGGTCAGCCCGGCGGCCATCAGCTCTGTGCTTATCCGGGAGGAAGACGGCATCCAGCATGCCATCTTCTACGTTAGTAAGACCCTAAGGGAGGCCGAGCTCAGGTACTCCCCTGTGGAAAAAACGGTGTTAGCCATCGTTTGGACTGTCAAGAAGTTGGGCCACTACTTTCAGGCCCACCCGGTTCAGGTCCTCACCCATCAACCCCTCGGCGCCCTCATGAGGAGCCCCACCAGCTCCTCCCGCATGGTGAAATGGGCTATCTTCTTGAGCCAATACAACATTGACATCCGTCCAAGGCCTGCCATCAAGGGCCAAGCCCTGGCGGACTTTGTGACGGAATGTACCGCAAGGGCAGCCACGGACGGGGAGCCCTCGGCTACCTCGGACGACTGGTGGACCCTCTACACTGATGGCTCCTCCGCGACCAAAGCATGCGGGGGAGGGGTAGTCCTCATTACTCCCGAGGGCTTCAGGTCCTACTATGCAATCCGCTTCTCCTTCAAGGTCTCCAACAATGAAGCCGAGTATGAGGCCCTCCTATGTGGCCTTCGGCTGGCTGCCAACATGAGGGCTCGGCAGATCCACATCAAATGCGACTCCAAGTTGGTCGTTGGCCAAATCTCCGAAGAATATGAGGCCAAGGAAGGAAGAATGAAACAGTACAAGGAAGCGGCCAAGGAGTTGCTTAAGGTATTTGAGGCACACTCTCTCACTCAAATACCGAGGGCTCAGAACTCCGAGGCCGACATATTATCTAAACTCTCGGCAGACTCCCCCGAGCACATCTCCAAGATTGCCAAAATCGAGGAACTCAGCCTCTCAAGCATCCATGCAAGCCCCGTGATGAACATACAACAACGTCAGGAGGATTGGATTTCAGATATCACCGCCTTCATCTCCACAGGGCAGCTACCCGAGAATGAGGCCCGCGCTAAACTGGCAAAGCTGAGGGCTCCCAGCTACACCATCGAAGATGGAAGGCTCTACAAACGATCTTACAATGGCACGCTACTTCGGTGCCTTCATCCAGATGAAGCCGAGGTCGCAATGGAGGAAGTGCACAGTGGCCCTTGCTCAGCTCACCAGGGACCCTTCTCCATGTCCCGAAGGCTCATTCTCCAGGGCTACTTCTGGCCAACCATGGCCAGGGATTGTGCTGACCTTGCCCGGAGGTGCACCGAATGTCAACATTTCCAGAAAGCCCCCGGCAGGCCAGCGGTCAACTATGCCCCCATCAGCACATCTGTCCCATTTTCTCGATGGGGGATAGACCTTGTGGGCCCTCTGCCGAGGGGTACCTCCAACAACAGATACATCATTGTGGCCGTCGACTATTTTACCAAGTGGGTGGAGGCTGAACCCCTCGCCAGCATCACAGAGGCGAAGTGCCGTCACTTCGTCCTCAAGAACATCCTCACAAGGTTTGGCGTCCCCCAGCAGATCATCTCCGACAATGGAACACAATTTGAGGCAACCCCCTTCTGTGCCCTTCTGGAGGCATGGGGCATCAAACACACCTTCTCCTCCGTTGCCTACCCTCAAGGCAACGGGCGGGTAGAGAACGCCAACCGAACCTTGCTCGAGGGCCTCAAAAAGAAGCTGGAGGCCGAGGGAGGTGGCTGGGTGGAAGAACTTCACAACATCCTCTGGGCCTACCGCACTACCCCTCGGCGCGCTACAGGTGAAACACCCTTATCCCTCTGCTACGGTTTTGAAGCCAAAGCTCCTACGGAAGTCACCCTTCCCACCCGAAGGGTGATCCAATATGACCCCGAGGTCAACGACAGCAACATGGCCCTCGACCTGCACCTCATTTCAGAACGCCGGGAGCAGGCCTTCATCCGGGCAGAAAACTACCGAAGGCAAGTTAAAATCTACATCGACGCCAAAGTTCGAACCCGGGAATTTCAGGTGGGGGATTATGTCCTCCGGAGGAGGGAAGCCAGCCAACCAACCGAGGGAGGAAAAATGGCACCAAAATTCGAAGGCCCCTACATCATAGCAGCCATCATCAAACCCGGGACCTACAAACTCAAACGCCCCAACGGGAAAGAGGTCCCTAGGCACTGGAATGTACACCATTTAGTTAAATTTTATCAATAATGTAAGAGCGGCCAAGCCCTCATAACTAGTGAATGTACTATCCAATGGCCCAAGGCCTCCAATTTCGAAGAATGAAGATACATTCAAGACATCAAGCCCTCATACTGACTACAGGCCCCAGGCCTCACCACAAGAAGAACCCCCTCCGGTACCCAGTGCCGAGGGCGGACACCATCAACACCTACAACAAACAGTAGAAACACCACGTGTTTTCAGTCAAGACCCCTCGACACCCAATGCCGAGGGTACTTCCCCACCTTCAACATCAAAAAAGAAAAGATTAGAACACCAAGTGTTTCTACAGAAGACCCTTCGGCACCCAGTGCCGAGGGTACACCTCCCTCATCAAATATCGAAACGAAGAAAAAACACCAAGTGTTTCAAAGAAGACCCCTCGGCACCCAGTGCCAGGGATATGCTCTCCTAACAGCTTCCAAACATCTTTTGGGAAACACCAAATGTTTCATTTGAAGACCCTTCGGTACCAAGTACCGAGGGTAGACGCCTACATCAACTACAACAAGAGAACACCAAGTGTTCCTACAGAAGACCCCTCGGTACCAAGTACCGGGGGCTACACATCGAAACTAACACCAAGTGTTGTTTCTAAAAGCCGTACCCCACGAGGACGCATATACCGAAGGCGCCACCATCGGTGCCGGCGGCACGTAGTGCCCCCGGCCATTTGCAACTAGTGTGCAAATGAAAACCCTTCCTTGAAACGCTTTCCGCGTCACTACCCCCAGGGTATGACAGGCATGAGAAATGCCCAGGATTCGACTTTCAAAAACGGAACGCTATCCGCGTCATTACCCCCAGGGTATGACAGGCATGAGAAATGCCCAGGATTCGACTTCCAAACCGAAACGCTCCCCGCGCCAACACCCCAAGGGTGTGGCAGGCCACAGACTATGTCTAGCGCCGAGGGGACGACTTTCAAAAATGAGGCGCTTTCCGCGCCATCCCCCAAGGGGAGGCAGGTTACGGACCACCATATCTTGTGCCCAGGAAACGTCCCTCGATCCCCTCGGCACTCGGAAGGTTACCCCGAGGGAGGAGAGCCATTGGTGTATTCTGATGGTCTCCTAATAGGCCCAGCCTTACCAAGAAACCAAGTTTCTTGATGCCTTCCCTTCACCACCAACCAAAAAAAAAAAAAAAAAAAAAAAAAAAGGGGGGGGGGGGGGGGGGGGGGTGAAGGGGAGTAGACTCAGCGAGAAATCGAAGAGTACACTCCAACAATATCATAGCATGCCGAGGGCTCCCCACGGGAACACCTCCGGTAATTGAAGACTCCTATTTCCCGAAGGATACTACTCAAAGAAATATCATCAGGAAACGGCTAAAGTCCACTACTTGGTCACCTCCGGTCACAAAAACATCGAAGGCTTCAACAATACAAAGGGACTGGACTGTCCAAGGTCCACTAAACGGTACTTCAAACAAACACCGAAGGCATCTGTTATGCACAAATACCGAGGGCCCTTTCCCCATGACAAGGGTCCAATTCTACAACTTTCAAAGTGTATGCCGAGGGCACACACTCCTCATTGGCTTTCTTCACAACAACAGGATTCAACATCAATTTATGCTTAGGAAAAAATTCTAATTCCTGAAGGAACAGCCCCCGGGCATCTCGCAAAGTGAGGCAGAGTAAAATGGCATCTATCACCCGAAGGCTACACAAAGGAACAACACTTGAAAAAAATTCCAAGTCCTAAAGTTGGGCCCCCGGCTCAATCAACATTACAGCCAAGGGAATATGGTGGCCGAAGGCCGTGCAATACAACAACACTTAAGAAAAAAGTATTCCGTCCTAAATAAGTAGCCCCCGGGCATCTGCGAAGTAATGTGGAATCAGAGGGTACCTATCTCCCGAAGGCTCCCAAGGAAAAATCCACACTTAGAATATTTTCTAAATTCTACATGTTTTTCCCGTTCAACTACTCATACATCAAGGAGGGATGCCGTCTCCCGAGGGCTCCCAAGGAAAAATCCACACTTAGAATATTTTCTAAATCCTACATGTTTTTCCCGGTCAACTACTCATACATCAAGGAGGGATGCCGTCTCCCGAGGGCTCCCGAGGGAAAATCCACACTTAGAATATTTTCTAAGTTCTACATGTTTTTCCCGGTCAACTACTCATACATCAAGGAGGGATGTCGTCTCCCGAGGGCTCCCGAGGGAAAATCCACACTTAGAATATTTTCTAAGTTCTACATGTTTTTCCCGGTCAACTACTAATACATCAAGGAGGGATGCCATCTCCCGAAGGCTCCCAAGGGAAAATTGGCACTTAGAATATTTTCTAAGTCCTACATGTTTTTCCCGGGCAACTACTCATACATCAAGGAGGGATGCCTTCTCCCGAAGGTTCCCAAGGTAGATTTACACTTAGAATATTCTCTAAGTCCTACATATTTTTCCCCCCGGACGACTACTCATACATCATGAGGGGATGCCAACTCCCGAAGGCTCCCAAGGGAAACTTTACACTTAGAAGATTTTCTAAAAGTCCTACATATTTCGCCCTCATCTCGAGGGACCTAATTGCCGAAGGCTACCTATCAATCGAGGGCTACGGTACACAAGGAATCAACACTCAAGAAAATCTTCTAAGTCCTAAAGAATTGGCCCCCGGCCTATTCAATATTTCAGTTGGGACTCCACAGTAGCCGAAGGCTACATGGCATACTACACTTGCAAAAAATCTCTAAGTCCTGTGCATTGGGCCCCCGGTCCAAACATTCACACGTCAGGAAGGGACGCCGTATCCCGAAGGCTCTCAAGGTGGGATCTACACTTAGAAATTTTTCTAAGTCCTATGGATTGGGTTACTACAAACACCCGAAGGCCCCATACTGTGCTACACTTAGGGAAATTTTCTAATTTCTAATTCCTACAGAACCCTCAGTTGCATATCCAGCAGAGGGTGCCCAACTACCGAAGGCTTCCAGTGGCAAGCTACAATCAGAAAACATTCTAAGTCCTGAAACATACATTCCAAATATCAAGACATACATCCAAATCAAGACGAAGGCATGCATTCGACAATAAACAAATCTAAAGGAAACAGATTGTATAACAGGGGCCCGAGGGCGTGTGTACTCATTCATTCAACAAAGAAAAAAGAAGTTTGATTGTGCTTTACAAAGGGGGCCGAGGCCAACAAATTACAACACCAAAAGGGGGAAGTACAATTTAAGAGGGGGGAACTGTAGATATCGCCTCACTCTCGGCTTCATCCTCTTCACCACCAAGGCCGCACTCCCGGAGGGTCTCCGAGTCTTCAAGAACCGGTCTCTCTTCCCCCTCGGGGAGCGGGATCCTAACATCTGGCTGGCGGGGGGGAGGCCATAAGCCTTGGGACGGAACTCCTCCGGTGCCACCTGGAAGTGCTTCGCAAGCTTCCGGTAGATGAGGCGTTGGGTGAAGAACTCCCCGCCTTGGTAGTACGAGTCGCCCCTCTCAGCAAGCCACATCTTCCCGGGGCCCCCGACCCACTCATCTACTGAAGTCCCCACCACCGAAGTCAGCCACTCCCTCCGGTCTTCGGCCTTCCACCCCTCGGCCACGAAGCTGGCCACCGCATCCTCTCGGGCCTTGGAGACGGCCTCTTCTTGAGCCGCGCGGGCTTCATCGGCAGCGATACGGGCGGACTCGGCGGCGGCCTCCCCGGCCCTGGCTAGCCCCTCATTGACCCCTTCGGCCCTTGCTGCCTGCAACCTCTGCTCCATGCCGTCGGTGGCCAGCCGTAGAGAGTCCTCGGCTTCAGCGAGTTTCTTCCTGAGGAGGGCAGCCTCCCCCTCGACGGCACCCTTGGCCTCCCTCATTTGATCCACCCTTCGGAGGTGCTCACAGAGGCCCATGAAAGCCTGCAATTCACGAAGGCAAAAATAAGGCATAAGGAACAGAGTACGGAAGAAAAACATAGCAATGAGCAGGGAAGAGAGGGGGACTTACGGAGGCGGCATTCAGGAGGACCTTCGCCTCGAGGGGTCCCTCGTCTAGCCGGGCAAGGGCCAGCCGGTCGGCCGACGGCAGCATCTGGCTCATCAAAGCCGAAGGGTTCAAACTGCCCTCCAACACGGAGGCCCCCTTCGGCACTATCGCCTCCAACCTCTCCCGCCCAAAGAACTCCTGATTGATTTGTTCCTGGGGGGTGGAGGCAGAAGCGTGCCCTTCGTCAACAATCACCACCACATCGGTGATCGGTTGTTTGGTAGGGGCGGCGGTCTTCGGCTTCTTGGCCGGGGGCTCGGCCCCCTTTCCAGCAACCTTCTTTTTTACGGGCCCGGAACCCTTGGACCCTCCGGCGCCAGCAGCAGCGCCAACAGTTTGAGAGGGCCCCTCCCTAGAAGGAGCGCCCGCCGGGGCCTTCTTCTTTCCTTTCGCGTTTTTTAAAGCGAAGAGGGAACCAACGTCCATATTGCTACCTGCAAGCAACAAAAAAAAAAGAAGGGTTAAATCGAAGGCTACCAGTCACTACGTCATAAAAAAACAAGCGGAATGCGAAAGAACTATCAACGCATCAGTGAACATTTCGGTGATCACCTCCGGCGCCTTCGAAGACCCGATCGAGGGGAGGGTATCTCTCATCCGAGGAGCCCCTCGGCCTGAACTGCCGGAAGCCTAGGTTAAGCAAATCCTCCGGAAGGGTGACTTCTCTGATCTTGACATGCTTGTCAGACCCCTCCGGCTTCTTGGCAAGTACTTTGCCGTTCTTCTCCAAAGCTGCGCTCCCCACCTTCGGGTGGCGCCGGAAGCTATTACGGAGTTGGGCCGGGAAGGGATTCTCCTCGAGGCGGATATAACAGAACCTCTCCTTCCACCCCTTGTGAGACGAGGGCACATCATCGAAAATCCGGAACTCCGGTACCTGCTGAAGGTTGGCAAAGCCCTCAGCATTTGAATGTCCCCCCCGGCACAGGTTGAAGGACATGAAGAATTGGTCGAGTGTGGGCTCGACCCCCCGGCTCTGACACAAGGAAAGGAAGCCGGCCACATAGGAGTGGCTGTTGGGCGTTAGCTGGCAAGGGGCCAACCCCACAAATCTCAGGTACTCCAAGAGGAAAGGATGGAGCGGGAACCGGAGCCCCATTTCCACCGAGAGGGTGTGAGCAGCAAAGCACCCCTCGGGCGCGTATCGCAGCAAATCATCCGCCCTGGGCTCCACCACGCGCGCTGAAGGCCCAACCAGCATCTGGGTGGACTGGTATTCTGCCGGGGACGCCTTCGTCTTCAGCTCTAGAGCAGCAGTGTTCAAGAACGAATGGCCCTCGGGTATGCCCACCGGCCGCCCGGCATCCACTGCCGCTTGCTTCTTCCTCGGGGCCGCCTTCGTCTTGTTTTTCTTCCCGGGAGCCACACTTATTGGTGTCGGGTCCAATGGCCGGGAGGAGCTGGCTTCCCTAGCACCCCGGGGGGAGGAATGGAAACCGTCACCTTCAGCCGCTCCCTCTCCTCTTCCTGCTCGGCGGTTTGCACGGCAAGGGCAAGCTCCTCATCCTCGTTCTCTTGCTCGAAGCCCTCGGCTTCGACTTCGGCCTGGAGGTCCTTCTCCACTTCCATAGCCACTGCGGCATCACCAGCTGCCGAGGACTCCACACTCGAAGACTCCACATCTGAGCATGTCACCATCTCTACCGAAGGCTCCCCCGAAATATCCTGGGAATCACTCTGGGACGACATGCTGACTCTGGTTCGAAGGCTCGCGGACACTAGTATTTTCTAAATTTTCTATCTCCTAACCTAAGGGCACAGTACAGGTAGCTAAGAGGCTGAAGGGCAAGGGGAGAACTGACCTTAAGAACGGAGGATTCAACCGAGGGCTGCTGTTTCTCTCTCTAGAAAAATTGGCAGAGCTTCGCTAACAAGTTTTTCGCACACAGAGGAATGCCTGGCCTTGGGGTATTTATAGACGCTGGAATCCGGGCTTGGGCCTGGGTTCCGGGCCTCCGGATGGACGCCATCATTACTCACCGCGTCTTCGCCCAACCGGTGACGCCGCCCACGGACAGCCAGCCATCACACGCCACGTGTGCCCCCCCCCCCCAACGGCTATATCCCGTCGTTACATATTCCAACGGCTATATTTCCAACGGCTATATTTTGGAAGCCCCCGGGTTTTCTACTTCACTCCACTTCATCAAAGATAGCCTCCGGGTGCACTCACCCAGAAGTGCCCCCGGGTTGTGCCCCACACAGCACATTACACACGCCTTCGGGATCACCCCTTCAGATCCCTAGGGCTGCATATCAGGGCACCCCTCGGGGTTTCCCCCTCAGCACTGCAAAACCGGGTAGCCCCCGGGGAGTGCCCCATTGACGGATGGCCCATGGCACACAGGTAATGGGAGCCCTCGGGTATCTTCATCACCAACTCATCAACAAACAGTGGACCCCCCGGTAACAACTTTACTACTGCCTCATCTGGCAGGCCCTCGATCCCTGGATTGAGGGGCTCCCTTCGGCACCACCAGGACAGCAACAGCAAGCTTTCGGCTAATCAACACAGGAGCCCTCAGAGGAGAGAGCCTTCGGCATTCCCGTCATTCCCCACTTTGTACCAAGGTTTGACATTTTCGATTCATCATTGGGGGAATTTGGTGCACTCTTTTTCCCTCATTAGGATTTTTTCCCAAAGGGTTTTTCCTAATGAGGTTTTTAACGAGGCATCCCCCCGAAATGAAACGAAAAGCGTCAGCCTTCGGCCAACAACAGCAACGTAACTACTTTACTCCTTTTCACCACTTTACAAGTGCCTCAAGGAGTGGGGGACTGGAGGACCCCTTCGGGAAAATCATTAAATTACAAAATCTGTGAAATTCCAACAAACAACAAAGCAAGCCCTCAAGTCCCGACATGTGGGTAATTGAGGGACTGCCTTCGGGAGGGACATAAAAGCAACAACTCCTCACCAACTTCAGAGATCACGACAGGACAACATCAAAAGGCAAGCACAAATTACTCCTTTTCCCTCAAGTACCTTTCGGCAAAAGGAGTGAGGGACTCCTGATGGAGTATATGGCCCGGGAACCCCCGGCCCACACACTCCTACTACTCCAGCAGAGGCCCAACAGGCCCAAAAGGCCCAACAGGCCCAAATCACGGCGCCCCGAGTACCAAGCAGCCCGCACAACGCGCCAGGGGTGCCTTCGGCCCCCTGGCCGAAGGCTCCAAATTCTCACAGAGCGGGTTCCTCAAGCAGACTAAGAAACTGGGAGAAAACGGCGAAAACAGTAGCCCTCGGTACTATGAGCCCTCGGCACCAAGGTGCCCTCGGTTGGAGGAGCCTTCGGCTACTGCTCTATGACCGAAGGCATCTCACTCGACAAGATATCCGCCTCACATGCGTGCAGATCACCGTACTCTGCACAGACGTCCCATCCGACAGCCGCATTAAATGCGGCCACATGCGGCTGCCAGCGCCAACCAGTTGAGGTGACCCCTCGGCCAATGAGCGCTTGACACGTGTCCCTGCCCGGCATTTATTGTTGCTATAAATAGCACCCCTTTTCCTCATTTGTAACCACGCTGAAAACGCTCCACATTGATAATACACCCTCTCTCTCTATATTCACTTGCTCTAACTTCTCTCTAAGTTCCTCCCCGCGATAACCCTTCGGATATATACCCCCGGGTAGACTATCCATCAATCTTGAATCTTCATATTCTTCATAAGGATACAATGAGTGCCTGCAAGAACAAACATTTCTCTCATATCTCTCATTTTGCCTAGGAGCCTTTTCAGGTTTTCATCCTAGCACCTCTTTTCATTTTCCATTCTCTCCAACTCACTCATTTTTTTATAAGCCTTTTTTTTTTGCTTAGATTACCCATTTTGTTGGGTTTTCAACCTAACTAGCATTTATTTTCTTTTCTTTATTTTTTTTTTCTTTAATTTTTTTTTGTGTGTAAAAGTTCAAAAGAATTACATGCATAGTGCTAGGTACAAATGAAAATTACATACCATCATGAGTGTCTCCCCCGCACTTGAATCACGCACTGTCCCTAGTGCCCGCCTTCTCCTCCGTAGTAGCTCCCTCCCAAGCCGCTCCCTTGGCCACCATCTCCCATGTAAGTGTCCCCGTCATCTCCGCCGTCGTACCCTCCACCACCGGAGCCAGATCCTCCAAAGTTACCCCAATGAGTGGGGTCATACCATGAGGGTGGTGGAGGAGGGTTCACCATGGTATGGAAGGATCCCTGCTGTGCCAAAAACGAGTACATAGGCCCGTAGAACCTATGTTGGTCTTCCTTATACCGGTGTCTATCGGCCTCCCGGAGCTCCTCCAAACGTTGAAAGCCAGCCCTTTGCTCATCCTCCAATCTTTGAAAACCGGCTCTTTGCTCTTCCTCTAATCGGTTGAGCCGGTTGTCCATTTGGGCTATTCCCATAAGAAGTTGTTGTTGACCCTCCAGAAGTTGTTGAAAGAAGTCGGGTGGTGGAGGGTTTTGGCTTTGTTCTGGGAAATCATGGCTCATGGTGGGATGGCTATGGAGTTGCTCATAGGGCTCGTCATCGGGTTGGTTTTGGGGGAGTTCCTGTTCCGGTTCTTGAAGATGTGGTGGGAGGGCGTTTGGGAAGAGGTAATGTTGATCCGGTCTACCTGTTTTGAAGTGGAGTTGGGGGAGTTCTGGGTTGGTGGGTATGAATGTGTAGAGGGGGATGAGGGGAGTGTTTTGGCGTTGGATTGGGTGGATTTGGTGAAGATTTGGAAGAGATATGGTAGAGAGAAGGTGTAAAAATGGGGTTTGGGCGTTTTTTGTTCGAGTATTCCTCCATACTCGATCGGGTATGTGCTTTTTTTCCATTTTTGAAGCGGGTACTCGGTCGAGTGTGGGAGTCAGTCCCCTTCAATTTTAGCATTTCTAGCAATACCCGACCGGGTGTATAGTGATACCCGATCGGGTATTGCTTATTTTTCAATTTTTGAATGCTCCCTCGATCGAGTAGTGCCCGGTCCCTTTTCTTTTTGCTCATACTCGACCGAGTATAAGGTTATACTCGGTCGGGTATGTCCCCAGATGTTCCACAACCTGCAAATTTTTTTATTTCTTTTCTTCCAAAAACCCATGATTAGTGCCCTCTCTCTCAACCTCTCAAAGACACAATTGAAAACATTGACAGGGGGGGTTAACAATAAAAGAAAAAATGTACCTTGCTTGGGTTGCCTCCCAAGAAGCGCCTTAGTTAACGTCGTGGCACGACGCCATTGTTGTGTTCATTCTTCAAAGATTGGATCGATGAGTTGATGTCCATTAACCTTGAGGATTTTTCCGGTATCGAGGCTTTTTATTTCCACTGCGCCATGGGTGTAGACTTTGACTACCTCGAATGGTCCTTCCCATCGTGATCTCAATTTTCCGGGGAAAAGGCGAAGGCGTGAGAGAAAAAGAAGGAATTTGTCTCCAACTTGGAAATCCTTTCTTATTATCATTTTGTCATGCCATACCTTCGTCTTTTCCTTGTAGATGGCGGCATTCTCATAGGACTCCAATCGAAGCTCTTCTAGTTCCTGGAGTTGTAGCTTCCTTTGCTCTCCTGCTTTAGCCATGTCGAGATTGAATGTTTTGACCGCCCAATAAGACTTGTGTTCGAGTTCGACCGGAAGATGACAGGCCTTACCGAACACGAGTCTATAGGGTGACATTCCAATTGGGGTTTTGAAAGCGGTCCTGTATGCCCATAAGGCATCATCCATGCGCAGGCTCCAATCCTTACGGTTCGGTTTTACTGTCTTTTGAAGAATTGATTTCAGCTCTCTGTTTGATACCTCAGCTTGACCGTTTGTCTGTGGATGGTAGGCGGTGGAGAGTTTATGTGTGACGCCATATTTCTTTAACAAGGTACTCACAGTTTTGTTGTAGAAGTGAGTGCCTCTGTCGCTTATCAAGATGCGTGGTACCCCAAACCTTGAGAAGATGCGGGTTTTGAGGAATTCAGTCACTGCTTTGGCATCATCGGTCTTTGTGGCTTTTGCTTCCACCCATTTGGATACGTAATCTACCGCCAATAGAATGTATAAATTTCCATGGGAATTAGGAAAAGGTCCCATGAAATCTATTCCCCACACATCAAAGATCTCCACGTAGAGCATAGGAACTTGTGGCATCTCATGCTTTCGAGAGATGTTGCCCATGCGTTGGCAATTATCACAAGATTGAAAATAGACATGAGCATCGCGGAATAAGCTTGGCCACCAAAAACCACATTCAAGTACCTTCATGGATGTTCGTTTTCCTCCAAAGTGGCCACCACATGCATGTGAGTGACAAAAAGCAAGTATGGATGCAATTTCTGTTTCGGGAATGCATCTTCGAATGACTTGATCTTTGCAATGTTTCCATAAATATGGTTCATCCCATACGTATTGCTTTGCATCATGCTGGAGTTTCTCTCTTTGAGCTTTAGAGAAGCTTGGTGGAAACCTGTTTAGAACAAGGAAATTAACAATGTGAGCGTACCAAGGACGAATTTCCTTAAGGGAGAAAAGGGTCTCATCGGGAAATTCGCCTCGGATATCATCTTTTATATGATTGTTTCCTTCTCCCAAGACCAAACGGCTCAAGTGATCGGCCACCAAGTTCTCCATGCCTTTCTTGTCCTTGATCTCAACATCAAACTCGCTCAGGAGTAGTATCCATCGAATCAGCCGTGGTTTGGCCTCTTTCTTTGTCATCAAGAACCTAATAGCCGCATGATCGGTGTAAATGATCACTTTGGTACCAAGTAAGTATGACCTGAATTTTTCGAGCGCATAAACGACGGCCAACATTTCTTTTTCGGTGGTGGCGTAGTTGCGTTGGGCGTCATTGAGTGTGGTGGATGCATAATAGATCACATGAGATGCTCTTCCCACCTTTTGGCCCAAAATGGCCCCGACCGCATAGTCACTAGCATCACACATGATCTCAAAGGGAAGAGACCAATCCGGGTCTTGGATGATAGGTGCGGTTACTAATTTCTCCTTCAAAGTATTGAAGGCCTTCTTGCAGTCCTCGGAGAATATGAACTCCACCTCCTATTGCAAAAGTGTGCATAAAGGAGATGCAATCTTTGAGAAATCTTTGATGAACCTCCTGTAGAAACCTGCATGTCCAAGGAATGATCGTATCTCCTTAACGGTGGTAGGATAAGGTAGTGATTGGATAACCTCCACTTTTGCTTTGTCCACCTCTATTCCTTTGGACGAAATTACATGGCCTAGGACAATTCCTTCCTCCACCATAAAGTGACATTTTTCAGAGTTTAGAAAAAGATTTGATTCTAAACAACTCTTCAAAACAAGAGATAGATGAAGTAGGCATGAATCAAATGAGTCTCCATGGATTGTAAAATCATCCATGAAGATTTCCATAAATAGCTCAACATATTCAGAGAATATGCTCATCATGCATCGTTGGAATGTGGCCGGGGCATTGCAAAGTCCGAATGGCATGCGCCGGTATGCAAAAGTGCCAAATGGACAAGTGAAAGTGGTCTTCTCTTGATCTTCAGGGGCTATAGGCACTTGAAAGTACCCGGAGTAGCCATCAAGAAAGCAATAGAACTTATGCCCGGCAAGTCTCTCAAGCATTTGGTCGATGAAGGGTAAAGGAAAGAAATCCTTTCTAGTTACCGCATTGAGTCTACGGTAATCTATACATACCCTCCATCCATTTTGAATTCGGGTGGGCATTAGTTCTCCATGTTTGTTTTCCACTACCGTGACTCCGGTTTTCTTTGGGACCACTTGGGTTGGGCTAACCCATTTGCTGTCGGAGATGGGGAAGATTATCCCCATTTGGAGTAGTTTGATCACCTCCTTTTTGACCACCTCCATCATAGGTGGGTTTAGTCTTCGTTGCGGCTGTCGTACCGGCTTGGCCTCATCCTCCATTAAGATGCGATGCATGCAAGTAGATGGACTAATGCCTTTGATGTCGGCTATAGTCCATCCAATTGCTAGTTTATGCTCCTTGAGCACCGCTATCAATTTGCCTTCTTGTTCTCCGGTCAATTTGTTTGAGATAATGACCGGTAGTGTCTCTTTTTCCCCCAAAAACACATATTTCAAATGTGTTGGGAGTGGTTTCATCTCAACGTCGGGTGCCTGCAAAACTGAAGGTAGAGGCTTTTCCTCGGGGATGGTTAGTGGAAATGCCCTAGACCCCGGTGGCATAAGTGGGAGTTGGAAGTGAGTATCCAATTCCACTATCATAGCTTGTGTGTTGGGGGTCAGGGCAAGTTCTGAAGAGTTTTCCCCGAAGTCATTTTCAAGTATACTTAACAATTCGTCCTCTTTATTGATTTCAAAAGTATTTTGTACAAGGGGGTCAACAATATCAATGGCAAATAAAGAATGATTTTCATTTGGATATTTCATGGAGTCATAAATGTTGAATTCAACTTTATCCCCATCAAATTCCATTGTTAAGGAACCGCTAAATACGTCAATCTTTGCTCTAGCGGTTTTTAAAAATGGCCTTCCTAAAAGGATAGGTACCGCATTCTTATCATTCTCCATTTCCAAAACATAAAAGTCAGCGGGGAAAATCAAATTGTCAACCATAACTAGTACGTCTTCGACAATACCTTTAGGGTAGGCATTTGATCTATCCGCAAGTTGAATGACTACTCCGGTTTCATTTAAAGGGCCAAGCTCAAGTGATTTGTATAAAGAGTAAGGAATGACATTAATTGATGCTCCTAAATCGAGCATGGCTTTTGAAAACGTAGTTCCTCCCAACTTGCAAGGTATAGTGAACATGCCCGGGTCATTGTATTTCTTTGGAAGTTTCTTTTGAAAAACTGCCGAAACACGTTCACTAACTTGGACTTTTTGTTTTCCATTGAGTCTATGTTTCCTTTTTATTGTACATAGTTCTTTGAAAAATTTTGCGAATCTAGGAACACCCTTTATCAAGTTAAGGAGAGGGATATTTACCTCACATTTGGAGAATGTCTCATAGATGTCCTTGTCCTTCTCCAGCTTTCGTGTTTCCCTTAGAGCCTCGGGGAAGGGTGCTTCAATCTCGGGAATGATCGGTGGTGGGGTTGGGATTTGAGCTTCCACCTCCGGTTGAGTCACTTTCACCAGTTCCTCTTCTTCCTCCTCTTCGCCAATGTGGCTCTTTGCCTTCTCTTTGGCAATAACCAACTCCTTGCCACTCCGCAATGTGACTGCATGGGCATGTTGCCTAGGATTTGGCTCCGTTTGAGATGGTAGCCTTGCCGAATCCTTAGCTTCAAGCCTACTCACGGCATTTGAGATTTGGCTGATTTGGTTTTCCAAGTTGTGGATGCTGGATTTTGTTGTTTCTTGGAATTGAACCACACTTTGTTGCATTGTTGCCATATTCATGGCAAGTGATCGAATCATGTCTTCGGTTGACATATTCGAGTTAGAAGTTTGGCCTTGTTGTTTATATTGTGGAGGAGGAGGATTTGATGGTTGAGGAGGTTGAGAGTTTCCGTACCTTAAATTAGGATGATCCCTCCATCCCGGATTGTAGGTGTTGCTTTGAGGATTATACCTCTTTTGATTTTGGAAACCCAAAGCATTGATCTGTTCAACGTTCTCCTCTTGTAGTGTTGGGCAAGAGTCGGTGGGGTGCCCTTGTGTCGAGCATATGCCGCAGACCTTGACTTCTTGAGGTTTCGGATTTAAGAGAAAATCTTTAACCAAAGAAGTCAAGCCGGCTACTTGACTTTCCAATGAGTTGTTGGATTCTGCCACCATAACTCGTTTTGTTGATCGCCGATCATAGTGCCAACAATTCTCGGCCAACTCCGAGATGAGGTTTGTAGCTTGAGAAGGGGTCTTGTTGACAATCCCTCCTCCACATGCGGCGTTTATCATCCGCCTATCTTCATTGCAAAGACCATCATATAAATATAAGATGAGGTCTTGCTCCGAATAGCCATGATAAGGGCAGCTTGCACACAGTTTCTTGAATCGTTCCCAATATTCGTAGAACGATTGATCATCCTTCTGCTCCACGTTGCTGATTTGTTTTTTTAGAGAGGATGAGACAGAGGCAGGGTAGTACCTTTCCAGGAACGCTTTCTTCATGGCCGCCCATGTTCCTATACTTCCTGAAGGAAGATAGAATAGCCAATCCTTTGCGGTATCCTTCAGTGAAAATGGAAATGCCCGCAGTTTGATTTGTTCTTCTGTCACACCGTTTGGGCACATGCTTGTGCAAACGACGTGGAACTCCGATAAATGTTTGTTCGGGTCTTCTCCCCTCAGGCCATGGAAGGATGGCAGCAGATGAATGAGCCCAGATTTTAGCTCAAACGTATTACCTTCATCGAGTGTAGGGAAAGTAATACATAGTGGTTGTTGATTGAGATTTGGAGCAGTGAGCTCCCGTAGTGTTCTTGTCTCAAGAGCCATGGTTATTGACTCTTCGATCTCGCTAGAATGAGAACTAGCGCTGGATGAATCTTTGATAGATGATTCTTCCGAGTCGGTATTAGAAAATCTACTTTTCAACCGCTCGAAAGTTTGTTCTATTTCTGGGTTTGTTTGATATATGATTTTGTTTATGGAGCGATGTTTAACCATAAACTCCACTAAGCTCAGAAATAGAAGAAATAAGAACTCTTTATAATTTTTTGTTTAATAAATATTTTTTTGATTTTTCTTGATATGAAATAAAAGAAAAATTTATTGCCCTTCCCCGGCAACGGCGCCAAATTTGACGTGCACTCGTCGTTAGGTGCACTCAAAATAATTAATCAATACGACACAAATACGTAGTATAGTGCAGTAAGGTTCGTATTCACAGGGAAAGGAATACTTTTCTTTTATATAAATAATAACAAGGGGGGTTTAGATTTGTTTGTTTTAACAACACTAAGATAAACAACCTATATGAGTTTAATGCAATGAGATGAAGACTTGGTCTTGCTTTTATCCACTTAATGAAATGTTCGTCGATCCCGGTTATATCTTTAACTATCTTCCTCTCGAATACTCAATCGAGGAGTATATCCAGTTCATCGAGGGTAGTTATTAATAACGAGATGCGTTCATTAATAAAACTTACTATCGAGTCAATATAGAACAAGCGCCGTATATTAACTTGATAGTAGCAATAAACTTAAGATGAAAACGATTGAGATTGATAACCTCAACACAAGCGGTTTATTGGTTTAACCAATATAATTAATTCCCATTGGCATATTAACCATGAGATGCATGCATTAATATTCCAAGTTTACTACCATTGAAAGAACCGGATTAATAACAAGCGTATTAACCGATTGATTCTAGTAATAATTAATATGAGAAACAATACTAGTTGATACTTTAAGTAATGTTTAAGATATTAACATGAAATATGAATAGGAATTAATTAATACTCAAGGAAGAATATTAAAATATATGAATCCTACTATGATTAATATCAAGATGTTAACTAATTGTCATCTTAGTGACACTCCCCAATATTATCATAGAGGAAGAAATAGCCATTACTACAACCAATGTCAAGATGTTAACTAATTGTCATCTTAGTAACACTCCCCAACTTTGATATAGAGATAGTATTTTGAAAGAAAGAATTAATATTCAAGGAAGAAGATTAAAGAAAAATAACTCACAACTTACAAATTCATTAAGCTTCAAAGTAGCAAAACCAAGATGGAAGAATTTAGCTCCTCATTTGGAGTAAACATGATGAAAAATATAAAGAAAGAGCTATTCTATACTGAGCTTAGATGTACAAAGGGATTGGATATCTTTTTGTGAAGGAAAGGAGGTGAATTTATAGGTTTTTGGGATGGGATTCGGGTACTCGATCGGGTATATACATGGTACCCGATCGAGTATGTGTGTAACACCCGATCCGAGGCATACTCGACCGGTTTCAGGCTATTTTCTAAGTGTATACCCGATCGAGTATATATGAATACCCGGTCGAGTATGCTTAGAAAGTGGTATTCGGGCTATACTCGACCGATCTTCAATTGCAATTTAAAGGCATACCCGATCGGGTATGTCGGTCTACCCGATCGGGTATAGACATAGAATCGTGGCCAAAATCTTCCCTGCATGTTCCTTTGTCTTCGGATCTGATCCGATTTGAAGTTCCAACCTAATACCCGATCGAGTATAGCTAATACTCGACCGAGTATAGACCAAAATTCAGGATCTTCTTTTGTCTTTGAACTTTTGCACCTTCTCTTCACTTTTTGGGTTCACCAACTGTACTTTGGGTGACCAAAACCTGCTTAAGCTCAGAATATATCTAATCTAACCTATTTACAAGAATTTAACAATCTAATCTATTACACCAAAAGTGTGTAATTTCCAAAGTAAAAGTCAAGCAAAACTAATTAAAAACATAAACATAGAAATGGAAATTACGAACGTATCAGTTGGCTCCTCCTCTTCCGGTTGAAAACCTTCTCCAAGATCAACCTCTTGCTTCTCCTCCTTATCTTCCCGTGCTTGCAATTCTTTACCGCACCTCAACATGATTGCATTGACATGTTGTCTTGGGTTTTGCTCAGTTTGGGAAGGGAGCCTACCCGAATCTTTTGCCTCGAGTCGACTTACGACACTCAAAATTTGGCTAACTTGAGTTTCCAAATTTTGAATGCTCGACTTGGTTTCATGTTGGAATTGCATCATGGTTTGTTGGAATTGCCCCATGCTTTGCTGCATTGTTCTCATATTAACGGCCAGTGCTCGAATCATGTCTTCGGTGGACATACTCGAGTTCGATGGTTGACCTTGTTTATTTTTTTGGATGAAATGTAAGTATATATAAAGCATCCAAAAATAACATTTTACAATGTATCGTACCAAATCAATAGGACTACCTAAGTTAGAAAATTCTAACCTAAGCATAATGCATCACAAAATAAATAAAGGGACATGCCCCATTTCAGACCTAATCAAAACCTCATCAGAAAACAATCCATAATTTAACTGTATCACATTAGCCTAAACCTGTTTGAGCAGGCTCAGCTTCCATCTTTTTCTTCATCTCCTTATATTGTGAAATTTTTTCCCAGTACTCATCAAGAATCCTCTGTTCCTCTTCATCTCTTGACTCATCATCTGATTCCTCATCTTCTTCGTCATCTTCCTCTTCTGGTTCGGGCACTGCACCCGATTCATTCGGTGTAGTTGTGTCTGGCTGGAGCTTTTCTCTAATCTCATCCCTTACCCCATTTTCTATAATTCCCTCCTCGACCTCTTTCATTGGCATCTTTTCTTTTTCTATGACCTTGGGAATTATTTGAGCAACCTCATTCACAATTTCTTCTTTTTTTTTCAACAATAGCCTCGTCGCGTTCTTTTGATGCCAATTTTTTGCAAATAAATGGGTGGTGCCCATACATTTTACAATGGAAACAAAAGTGAGGGAAAGTTTCATAAACCACCATTTGTTTGACTACCTTACCAGAAGGTAACCGTATAGGAAATGATAGCGGGGGTGGTTTGGAAACATCAACTTCAATCAGAACTCTGGCAAAGTGGTGATTACTCCTATCTTGAGTAACTTTGTCCGTAGAAAGTGGGACACCTACCATAGAAGCAACTTCACTCATGGCCTCCTCATTCCAAAGTTTCATGTGTAAGTTGGGAAATTTGACCCAAATGGGAACTTTTAGAAATTCATCATCATCAAAAGAAAAGTCTTCAGAAAGTGCTTTTAACATGAGTTGTACTCCAAAGATGGTATAAGGACCTCCATTCAACACTCTTGATTTATCCTCATCATTTTGAAATTTGAAAATAATCCACCCCTTGTTATGTTGTTTAACTATGCAACTAACCCCCCAAGTGTTTTTCATATCATATATCGCCTTAAGGCCCGGAAATTTCCCGGTAAAGAATCCCACGAGGCAAAATCCCCACATGTCAACCATAGTAGGCAAAATTCTATCCGTGAAATCTAAGGATGTGCCTTTTGGCGGAATGTACCTCAGTTTTAGACCATTTGAAGGGTTACGATTCTCTTTAAACAGTGAGGACCACGGTTTATGGACCCTTGCATCCCCCAATGTTTTTTTCTCCTTTCCCAGTGAACTGGCATGTTCTGCCTGCTTAGCAACTGCGTTAGGATTAGGCACATTCGGTATAGCAGTCTGCCCTTTTTTTTCAGCATCTGCAGTCACGGTGGACAACTGCACCGCTCTTACAACAGCAGGGTTGCTTGAAGCATTTTGTCCTGCTTTCGTGGGACTAAACACAGCTCCTGTCTTCAACTCATTTTGCACCACAACACCTGCTAGCAAAGTCCCAGCAGTTTCCTCGGCGTGAACTGTCAGCGTACTGGTCATCACAGAAGCAGCAGTTTCCTTGGTTGCAGCAGATTCCTTGGTCGTAGCAGAGTTTTCTTCACAGTTCACAGTAGCGTTAGCACGAGGTTTCTTCGTACCAATCCCAGAACTAAGATCTGGGAATTCGTCATCGGTACCTGCCAACACCTCAAACCTCGACGTAGATCTAGTCGCTCGTACTGTGGATGTTTCCCCGATGCCCTGTTTCTTCTTCGCCATAGCAGGTATCCGAATTTAGTCTTCCAGATATCTGTCGCCTCTCCTGTTTAGAAGACGACCGCAATACACCGGCGAACCCCAGACGTAGGTCGGAATCCGGATTCCGGCGACGCGTTGGAAGAACCAGTCGCGAATCGACTAAGCTGTGAACAGTAAAATCGCGAAAGCAAAAATGATTTTCCGCCTCAAAACACGATTTCAATCAAATTCTCATCAAATCCAAGCACAAATTGATACTAGCTAACGAATTTCAGTCAAAAAACACCAGTAAGCATAATCAAAACCTCCAAATTCCTGAAACAGAAGCCTCCATAAACGCAAAAGAGCCTAGGTCATTTTTCTAGGGAGAGAAAGCTCTCAACTTTTGCTTTAGAGCCTTGACCTTGTTGTTTATATTGTTGAGGAGGAGGGTTTGTTTGAGAAGTTCCGTACCTTAAATTTGGATGATCCCTCCATCCCAGGTTGTAAGTATTGCCTTGAGGATCGTACCTCCTTTGACCTTGGAACCCCAAAGCATTGACTTGCTCGGAGTTCTCTTCTTGTAGCGTTGGGCAGAAATCAGTGGGATGCCCCTGTGTTGAACATATGTCGCAAACCTTGGCTTCTTGGGTTTTTGGATTTAAGAGAAAATCTTTTATCAAAGAAGTCAAGCGGGCCACTTGACTTTCTTGGGTTGTTGGATTCCGCTGCCATGACTCGTTTTGATGATGACCTCCCGTTGTAATGTCTCGAGTTTTCGGCCAACTCCGAAATGAGGTCTCTTCTTTGAGAATGGGTTTTGTTAACAATACCCCCTCCGCGTGCCGCATTTACCATGCGTCTATCTTGATCAACAAGACCATTATAGAAGTAGAGGATGAGATCTTGTTCCGAATACCCATGATATGGGCAGCTAGCACATAATTTTTTAAAGCGCTCCCAATATTCGTAGAAGGTCTCATTATGTGCTTGCTCAATGTTGCTGATTTGCTTCTTGAGACTTGAAGAGATCGATGCGGGATAGTACTTGTCAAGGAAGCTCTTTTTCATTTCAGCCCATGTATTGATGCTCTCCGGGGGAAGATAAAATAGCCAATCTTTGGCGGTATCTTTGAGGGAGAATGGGAAGGCTCTCAGCTTGATTTGCTCCTCGGACACGCCATTGGGGCACATGCTTGTGCACACAATATGAAACTCTGACAAGTGTTTGTTAGGATCTTCCCCTCGTAGACCATGGAAAGAGGGAAGTAGATGAATGAGCCCGGATTTTAGCTCGAATGGGACCCCCGTATCAAGAGTTGGAAATGTGATACATAAGGGTTGTTGATTTAGATTCGGAGCCGTGAGCTCCCTCAACGTTCTTGATTCAAGGGCCATAGTGATTCGCTCTTCGGTGTCGCTAGAATGAGAACTAGAACTTGACGATTCCTCCGAAGAAGTATTCGGAAATAAATTCCTAAACCTCTCGAAGGCTTGTTCTGTTTCGGGCTGTGTTTGGTAGGTGATTTGGTTTATAGATCGGTGTTTAACCATATACTCAAATAAAGCTCAGAAGAATAGAAATCTAAGAACTCTTTATACTTTATTTATTTAATTTTTTTTATATTTTCTTGAAATACAATAAAAGAAAAATAGTTGCCTTTCCCCGGCAACGGCGCCAAATTTGACGCGCACTTGTCGTGAGGTGCACTCAAAATAATTACAATACAATGATTATACGTTGTATAACGAAGTAAGGTTCGTATCCACAGGGAAAGGAATACATTTCTTTTATATAAGTAGTAACAAGGGGGGTTTAGATTTGTTTGATTTAAAAATACTAAGATGAACAACCTATATGAGTTTAATTAATAGATATGGAGGCTTGGTTTTGCTTTTATCCACTTAATGAAATGTTCGTCGATCCCGGTTATATCTTTAACTATCTTCCTCTCGAATACTCAATCGAGGAGTATATATAGTTCATCGAGGGTAGTTATTAATAACGAGATGCGTTCATTAATAAAACTTACTATCGAGTCCATATAGAACAAGCGCCGTATATTAATTTGATAGTAGCAATAAACTTCAGATGAAAACGATTGAGATTGATAACCTCAACACAAGCGGTTTATTGGTTTAATCAATATAATTAATTCCTCTTGGCATATTAACCATGAGATGCATGCATTAATAATCCAAGTTTCCTACTGTTGAAAGAACCGGACTAATAACAAGCGTATTAACAGATTGATTCTAGTAGTAATTAATGTGAGAAATAAAACTAGTTGATACTTTAAGTGATGTTCAAAATATTAACATGAAATATGAATAGGAATTAATTAATACTCAAGGAAGAATAATAAAGAATATGAATCCTACTATGATTAATATCAAGATGTTAACTAATTGTCATTTTAGTAACACTCCCAAATATTAACATAGTGGAAGAAATAACTATTACTATAACCAATGTCAAGATGTTAACTAATTGTCATCTTAGTAACACTCCCCAACTTTGATATAGAAATAGTATTTTAAAGGAAGAATTAATATTCAAGGAAGAAGAATAAAGAAAATCACTCACAACTTACAAATTCATTAAGCTTCAAAGTAGCAAAACCAAGATGGAAGAGTTTAGCTCCTCATTTGGAGACTAAACATGATGAAAAATATAAAGAAAGAACTATTCTAGACTGAGCTTAGATGTATAAAGGAATTGGATTTTTAAAAGTGAAGAAAAATGGGGTTATTTATAGGTGTTTTCAAGACCTATAGCCGGATACCCGGCCGGGTATTTTGACATACCCGAACGGGTATTTACCAAATCAAATATTTTCCCATGTTTTTGTGTCTTCTGCACGTTCTTTGGTCCGAAATCACTTCATACCCGACCGGGTATATGGAATACCCGACCGGGTATTTGCTAGTTTTGCAGCAGTTTCCTTTGTCACTTCATACCCGGCCGGGTAAAGTCCATACCCGACCGGGTTTTGCATAAAACTTAGGTTTTTCCATCCTTCTTGCATCTAAACCTATCCTAAACTTATAGCTCAACTAACTACAACTTACAACAAACAATATAATGCTAAATATACGATTACAATCAAATGCAAACTAACAACTACAAACTTGCATAATACTAGTAAATAAATATTACAAATGATAATAAAAATGTACACTTAGGCACTAACAACTAGTGCCTATCATTCAGCTTGGCGGCAAATCTTTTCGTCAGTTTGAGCTCAGTAAACCGCCTATGGAGCCTCCGATAGATCAGCCGTTACATCCGCTGTTGGCCCATGTCGTAATAGACCGACATCTCCCTCTGGAAGTACTCCTGGCCGGCAGGACAGTTCTGGGCCCAGTCCTCTAGCTGGGCCGCCAGCACCTCATAGCACCAAGCCCAGCGTTCTTCCATTTTCTAGCCTTCGGCCAAGAATTTGTCAATGGCAGCGTCAGCGACCTTCTTAGCAGCCTCCTCGGCCTTAGCTCTGGCCTTCTCGGCCTCTTCAGCACGATGCAGGGCTTCTTCACGGCCCTTCAGCGCCTCATCTTTTTCCTTTAGGGCATCATCCCTATCAGCCGCCACTTGGCGATAGGCCGCATCGGCCTCATTGACCCTCTTCTTCATGGCCGCCACCTCCTCCCGGAGCCGGTCCAAACAGCTCATGGCCTCCTCGGCCGAGGCAGCCTTTTGCTCAACCTCTTTCAGCCGAGCAATCTCTTGTAGCTGCCTCTTGTGGCTCTCCATTAGCATGAAGGCCCCCTGCAAGAATGAAAAGGTTAGGATGATGCAAACACTCATGACGATAAAAAACAGACGGAAATGACAAAATACAGGAAACTTACTTGGACGACGAGGTCCATTCCGCGGTCATATATCCTGATGTCTCCAAGATTGTCAAGATAATCCCGGTCCTCGATTGGGATGGCCTGGGAGATCACGTCATAGCCGTCAACAACCTCGTTGAAGACGCCCCCCTTCACGGGGTACTCCACCTTCAATTTATAGGTCCCCGTGACCATCTCCTTGCCGGATCGCTTCTTCCGGGAGTCTTGGCCGGCGGGGGGAGGCTGCGAGACGGTTGGGAAGCCAAATCCACCAAAGAAGCAGCACCGGAGCCCCCAACGTCCTCAGCTGGAACGGTCAGAATCCCGACGTCGGCCTCGGGAGGGGAGGAAGTCTTCTTCGACTTCTTGGAAGGCTACATACCAGCCTCGGTGAGTTTTTTCTGACCGTTGTCCACCGGTCGCTTCTTCTTCGGCTAGGTGGGAAGTTTCTTAAAAACGTCCGAGCTCGGCTGTGCTCCACCCGCAGCGGCCACCTTTGCGGCCTCCTTGGCTGCCATCTCCGCCTTCGCCTTCGCCTTAGCTAGGGCCATAACGGATCTGCGGTCCATCACAAAATCTCCTTAATAAAACAGTTAGCAAAGAGATGAAACAAAAGGAAGACAAGGACGCCGAGGAGAGCATTACCATCTGCTTCGGCGGGCACGCCCAAATCCGGGCCATCAGCCTCCTCAAAAGTGGTGGTCATCCTCGGCCATATCTCGGTATCGCCCTCCTTATCCCCATACACGAAGTATCTCATAAATCCGATGTAGGTCATTTTATACTCCGTGATATAGTCCTTTACACTCCTCAGCCCTCCCTTCAAGAATGTCGTCACCTGGGCATCCAAAATGCTACACTTCGGCACATCATGGATGTTAAATCTCCCGTTATGGCCGACAGAGGGAAATTCGGTGCCACCCTCGCCCAAGGACACAAACACAAACTTACTCTTCCAGCCATGAATGGACGAAGGAAGATCGGTGAAGGACCTCCTGTTCTTTATCAGCTAGAGGGTGGCGTAACAGGCACAATTCTTATGGCTCCCTCGGCCTATCTAGTACAAATTCACAAACAGTGTTGTCGGCCTAAAGACTAGCTCATCACAGCGAAGGAGGAAGCCGACGATAAGTGAGTAGTTGTTCGGTCTCAGCAAGACCGGAGGAAGACCCACCATATCCAGGTACTCCGTGATGAATGGATGAAGCGGGAACCGAAGTACTTTAGCAAAACTCATCGGGTATACCCTGAAATACCCGGACGGAGGTTGAAGCACATGATCCATCGGCATGGGCGCCCTAACCCTTCCATACGGCCCCACATACATCTGGGCCACCAAGTAATCAGCCGCGCTACTCTCCGGCTTGATAAGGTAGATGTTCGTGAGGTCCAGGTAGGAGAAACCTGGACCCTTCTTCGGCCGACGCCTTCTCCTCGGGGCGGTCCCCTTAATGGCAGAAACCGGCTTTGGGAAGGGAATTGTGGCTGAAGTAGACGCTCCATCCATGGTGTGGGAAACCCCTACGTCCTAACCCTCAGACGACGAGGTGGCCTCTTCGTCTTCACCCTCACTGTCCTCATGCTCCCCTAACTTGAAGGAGCTTAGGTCCTCTATCTCCTCACATCACCCCTCCACCACCCGGTAGTCAAGAGATTTGACGGAGGCCTCGTCGTCATACGGGTAGTATTCCTCGTCCAAAGTCTTTATCTTAACAGCTAAAGAAACCCTAAAGGGAGCTACTTTGGATCTAATTAAGGGTGATTTTCCACTAACACTAGATCAAGGCCCTAGGGAAGCAAAGTATATAAAAGGAGGAGAAAAGTGTGATGAACTAACCTTTGAATGTTTGAAGTTTTGAAGAACACTCGAACAAGCTCTCTCTCTCTCTAGAATTGGGCAGCACTTCGTTATCTCGGAAAGCAATAGGGAGTCCCTTAGGTTGGAGGGGGTATTTATAGACCTCCCCCCCCCCCCAACGGTCACTACATGTGGCACTCTCCCATTGGCCACATGAACGTCCACCAACCCCAAGGATCATTGGGCTGCCACCGGTTCAGAAGTTGGGCCAGGCCCACCCCCATCGGTACCAGTCCAATGCCAACACCAACAATCAGCATCCATAACATCCAGGGCTTTCAACGGCCACACCGAGAAGAAATCTGCCTCCACAGGGCGCGACTACATTGGCCTTAGCAGGCGATAGTCATTTCGGCGGCTAGTCACACTACAGAGTGTGCACATACTGGCTTAACAAATTACCAACAGGACCCCTTCAACGGCCACAATAGCAAAGCAAAAAACAACCCAACAGCCATCGGCCTTGTATAAAACCCTGATGATAACTTCTTGAAAGTGACCTGCGTCTAAAGGTTCTCCCGCAGGGTTACCTTGGTCAGGAATCGCCAAGGGGTGGATTCAGGGGAATACAAGGATCCCGCTTCGGCTTCGGGATTACACCTTACTCCTTCACCCCTTGCTCACTTTGGCCTGAAGCAGTGGGGGACTGGGGGACTACATCGGCCTCCAAAATACAAGCAAGGACAAAGTCGAAAAATCCAATAATACACCAAGTCCACAACCACAACATTAGATCATATACGCATCATGACGTCCATGACCTCATGGCGCACCTCCGGCCGCAACAAAAACAACAAACAACGAACCCTTCCCAAGACATGGCGTGTATCGTCTCTGAATGCGCGCCACTCAATGGCTTTGAGATCACATACTCCGCTCTCGGCCAGGAAATTAAAACAGGAACCCAACGTCCCTCTGGTCACCATCGTCCATGAGATCAGGATACGCACTACTCCTCCCAGGTCTGTAACACTATCGTCCTCAAAAGGGGGCACTAAAACTATGTATGCCACCGCTTCGACCTGTGGCCCAAAAGCAATCATTTGGCCTCCTCGGCCAAGACACCAAAAGCAACTGCCAGCGACCAGAAAGAAGAAACATTACCCGCATCGGATCAAGAGCTCTATCGGCCACTGAGGCAGGGCACTCATCGCCCTCAAACAAACTTACCCCATCAAAGGAACATCAGCCATTTCATCCACATTGAAGGCCATACAACGGCCAGGATGAAGAGTGCCCATAACGGCCAAAAACAAAGAACCAAAGCAAAGGACGCCCATAACGGCCAAAATAGGGAAAACCCCATAGCGGTCCCACAACGGCCAGAAAACGTCAAAACCATGGAATCTATTCTCCCTCACTTCGCCTACATCTCAGCTCAGAGAGTGGGGGAATCCTGATGGAGTATATGGGCCTGGACCCCAGGACCCACATACTGAGAAGAACGAGAGGCACAACTGTCACCTAGTGGGGCCTCCATCGACCAGATGGCCCCCCATCAGCCAGAAAGATATCAACTCAGAACATGGTCCGGAAGCCAGGAGAACCGGGTGTCCCCGTCAGCCGGGGCTCCGTCGGCCATGGCCGCGTCGGCCATGGCTCCGTCGGCCACAGAAGGCTCCTAGAACCGGATTTCGCACTTAGTTATTTCTATACATTTTGTACTCAGCCCAATAGTGGCCCAATTGTAAATGGGCCTCCCAAGCCCAAGACTTGGGAGCCCAGCCCTTATTTCGTATAAGTTGTCCTACAAGGTCTCAAATACAAAATAATGTATCATATAAGTTGTCCTATAAATACTCCCCTTGGGGTAGTTGTAGGGGTTTCACAAATCATTTATTGCAAAGAGTTATTGCACTTCTCTCTCTAGTTCTCCTTTCTCTCTAAGAATATATACTCTATCAAGCGGCGATAGCGGTACCCAACGATCTCGCAGGAGGGAGCAACACCATCCATTTGTTGAGGTGAAGGGATGATATGAGTGAAGGTATTTCAGGCGTTCGGCGGTGTGAGATGTAGAAGGAACCAAGAGCATCAAAAGATCTGGGAGGGAGCAGCACCTTCATTTGTTGAGGTTATTCAGAATTGAGAAGAAGAATTGGCGATAGGGATGATATGATTTGAGAAGTTAGAAGCCGTAGATTAGGTGCGATAAAAGCCGTAGGATTGTGGCGCTATTAAGTAGAGGATTCTATAGATATAGATTATGATGAAATTGACTAAAGACGGAGTATTTTGACCGTTACGTTGCTTACAAATTTAAAAAAAAAAAATCTATACATGTGATGTATGTGCTGACGTAGTAAAAAAGTTCACCATAAATTTAAAAAAAAAATCTTTGTATGAGTTTCTTCTATATTACTTCGTATTTCTGATGCCATAAAATATAATTATTGTAATACAAAAGTTATATATCTTTATTGAAAGTGCCATACATTAAGACTTGAGAGCCATCTATCTTACATTTAATTTGAAATTATTTTGTGACATAAGGCCAATCCTTTATATTGGGGTCGTTTTCACCAATAGACTAAAAAATGAAAGCAATAGGCCTTTTTTATGTATATTATTACTCTCTCCATCCCTTAAAACTATGACAACTTTCCTTTTTTGGATGTCTCATCAACTTTGTCATTTTCCCTTTTATGTAAAGAATTTGTGGTTCCAGTTGATTATCTCTCTTGTGCACAAACCTCAACCACACAATTTTTACTTTAATAATCCTCGTGCCGGTCAAACTTGACAAAGTTATAAGCGACGAAGGGAGTACTAAATAAAGAGTTGAGGGAGTACTAAAAATAAAGAGCTAAAGACCAAAAAGAGACTTTAAAAGTAAAATTGCAATTATATGACTAGTGCTCTCGACAGGTGACTTGGAAGTAATAAAACTACCATTTTCGGATGATCACTAATAACCATTTGCATGCGAGAGACCTCCACGGACATTAAATTCATTGTTGATCCTGTAACTGAAAGCAAAAAACGAGGCATTTTCCAGTTATTAAAAATATTGCTCTTGATCTATGGAGGTTTGCGCTCAGTTCCAGACCTCATCTCCGGCACACCAGTAAGAAGGGGAGTTTGCAGACGGCAGCAAGATTCCAGTCACTGAAAACCTAAAGGAGGGGCTGACATGTAAATTATGCTATGATTACCATTTTGATTGCAATCTTTGCAAAAGGGGGATTGTAGTGACTTTAAAACGTTGTGTAGGACTAATCAAAATACAGTCAATTGGTAGAAAATGGATTCAACAGTCATGAACTCCGACAAGAATCCAGTGACCAAAGTTTGATGTTTCATTTGAATCTCGAAATACAACAACAACATTAACATCCAAGCCTTAATCCCAAAAGAATTTGGGATCGGCTAACATGAATCGATCTATGATATTGATGCCAAAAAGAGAAGGCGGACAAGAAAAGGAAAAAAAAAGTAAGATAAAATGAATAAAATAAAAATACATAAATATAAGATAATAATAACACAAGAATATAACCAAGATAAAAGAAAAATAAATAAAAGAACATAAAAAAACTAGAAGATAAAAATAACATAAGAATATAAAAAGATAAGGAAGATAAACGATAAAAGAAACAAGAGAGGAAAGGTAGACAAGACATCAATCGTCCACATGGATGTGCGCCCTCCACTTTGCTCTCTCCAAAGTCATACTCTCATACAACCCAAGAAGACGCATATCAGTTCTGATTACTCTAATCCAAGTCTGTTTGGGTCTTCCCCTCCCTCTCTTCTCTGACTCTTCTCCCCACCCCTCAAGTCGTCTAACAGGTGCATCACTCGGTCTTCTATGCACATGCCCAAAACACCGCAAACGAGGCTCCTGCATCTTATCTTCTATAGGTGCTACTCCCACCTTTTGTCTGATTACCTCATTCCTCAGGCGGTCTTTTCTGGTATGTCCACACATCCAACGCAACATACGCATCTCTGTCACACTCATCTTTTGAATGTGGCATTGCTTCACCGCCCAACACTCTACGCCATACATTAATGCAGGCCTAATTGTTGTACGATAAAATTTACCTTTCAATTTAGTCGGCATACCTCGATCGCATAGAAATCCTGAAACACTTTTCCATTTCATCCACCCAGCTCTGATTCTATGACATACATCTCCATCTAATTCACCATCCTTCTATCCTTCTGAATTATGGATCTCAAGTAATTTGAATCTCGAAATGATGTAAATAAATAATTTGAGTGCATATCCGTTGTGTGTCAAATTGGAAGCTTGATAATAGTTCGACAGTCGTTTTGGATTCTCCAGTTGAAGCAAATAACGGAAGATTTGGAAGTGACTTGACTTTGGATGGAAGAGGGAGTGAGTTCAACATTGCACTCGCATAGAAACTGAGTCATCATATTGAAGTTTTATTGGTGATTTTTTTCATTATATTAAGATCCCAAATATAGAAACTGAGTCATGATTTCCATAAAGATATTCTGTGTAGATGGAAACATGAGTATCTTAATGTTTTTCCAAGACATGACGTGATGTGTATTTTATGAACTATTTGAGTTAATATGATATGATAAATGGTTGATGTTATATATGCCATGAAAGTTTCATTCGTTCATTGTGTGGATTAATTTGTTATTGCAATGAGTATATTGTATTAGACTATTAGGGAGTAGATGCAAAGTGACTAAAAATGAAGAGTGTTAGGGAGTGTTGAAATGAAAAGTACGAAGGCATTAAAAGAATGGAGATTAACAATTCTTACTATTAATCAAATATAGAACACCGCCGTATACCGATTTAATAGTAGCATTTAATCTTTTTAACTCCTTGTTGAAATCAATTGAGATTGATAACCTCAACACAACGGTTTCGGTTTAACCAACATAATTAATCCCTCTTAAGTCTATTAACCACGACCGTGCATTAAAAAACCGAAGTTACTTACTTGTGAAACCATCAACGATTAACCATCGGTTCGTTGATCGTTTCTAGTAATAATTAATGTCAAAGTGTTAACTAATCATCACTTAGCAACACCCCAACATTAATATAGAATGAGATTAAGGGAAGAATTAATATTCAAGAAGAGAAGTTAAGAAAATAATTCACAACTTTAATAATCAACAAGCTTCAAAACCAAAACCAAGAAATGGGGGTTTAGCTCCTTATTTGGAGACTAAACATGCTAGAAAAATATAAAGAAATGCTATTCTAAACTGAGCTTAAGAGTATGAAAGAAGGGATGATTTTTGTGAAGGAAAAAGATGTGTATTTATAGGGATATGAAAGTGGCAGGGTCATGTACCCGACCGGGTATTTGGGGTACCCGATTGGGTATTCAGCACCTTCCAAGAAGTTGAAAAAAATCAACTCATACCCGATCGGGTGTGTCGGTCTACCCGATCAGGTATGAGACCAAATCTTCAAATATATTCATCCCACGATCAACTGTTTCTCGGATTTGATTTTGACATGCAGATCGGGTCAATACCCGATAAGGTATTGCATATACTCGACCGGGTATATGAACTATTTTTCAAATCATGTTTTTATTTTGTTCCTTTGCACATCCTTTGGTATTTGGGATCCAGTTTTTTATCCTTTGAGTGCATTCAACCTGTCCTATGCTCAGAATAATTCTAATCTAAACAATTTACACAAATTAAAATAAACTAAAACATTACACCAAAAGTGTGTAATATCCAAACTAATGAATCACAAAATTAATTAAAAGTGTACACATACAACCGGAAATTACACACATACATATCATGTGAACAATGCATAAGACATATATTACACATTCAGGAATGTGAATAATGTATGTGTCATTACATAAACAAGATTAAATAGGGAAATACCTATAGTGAAATAGAGTGTTGCAAAACAAACATAAAAATGTTCAATGATGAATGTCAAAATGTAATACAAGTGACAAACAAAAAGTAGCGATTCTTTTTCCCTTTTTGTTATGTAGCTTTGGTATTAGATCTGGCTAGCCGAGATGAGGCTGAAACTGGAGAGACAACACTGGCTTGAATTAAATAGTATCATTGATGGTTTGAATGCAAGGTGATGGAGGTGCAATATGTTTTGTAGGTGGCATGAGGGGCTTCATTATTGAAGATTATGTATTGAGATAACAACATTAGAAAGGGGTGCCTTTGAACTTTATGCTAGAATGATTAGAGGTTTAGTGAAAAGAGTAGTACACCGCAATAAGTGTTCATAAACTGAAACAAAATGAACAGATTAAATGACAAAATTGATTATTAATAACCAATGTATTGTATATGCCCAAAAAATCAAACAACCGTAACAAAAACTTATCTCCTAATTAATTGTATGTCCAACACGTTGGGCATGCTCGAGCAGTAGTCTGCTGCGCGAGCCGCTTGCTCGGAGAGCTAGCAGACACCTGCTGTGCGAGCTGCCTGCTCGGAGAGCAGCCGCCTGAGCAGCGGTCTGCTCCTGGAGAGAAAAAAAAGGAAAAAACGGGAAGAACAAAAATTTAATCTTATCTTTATAGATAGATCTTCGGACGGCATTCAGGATTTGATCGGCACCCCCCCCCCCCCCCCCTCACGCGCGAATAGAGCTTTTTACCTTAGGAATCTTAACTCCTTCAAGGTGGGTTTCCTTTATAAAAGGGTGAGAATTCATTGGGTTTTCCAGTGTTGGATAAAACACACTAGAAACTCATCATTTTCCTAGTTTTCTCCATTTTAACGAGTGAACTTCAAGAATCAATTTCACATTCACCCGTTATCTATTTTGAGTGTACCACATAGCGAATTGTAGCTCTTAGCAAGGACAATCCGAAACCACTTTGACCCAACCCAAATCGGAAGTGGACCCCACTCAAAAAATTACTCCAAAATGACCATTTAATGCAATTTATTAACACATTTTCCAACAATAAACATAAAAACAAGACGAACCTTCATGTATTTCCCTTTGACGCTTCCCCTGTGAGAAAGATGAGAGCTAGCGAGAAAGATGAGAGCCAGATAGAAAGAAAAGGAGGGGCGCAGGATACGGTAGGAATATTACAATGGAAACGGTTCCGCCAATACCTAAAGGCTAGGTTTATTGGCTTTTCTATTTTGGCTGTTTGAGACAAAAGGCTAAATTAAAAAACTACTTTACCAAACACACATATTGACTAATTGATCTAGTCAAAAGGTTAATATTGCTCATATCTGCCAAAAAATGGCCGATAGACCATTAATCAAACACCCCACTATAAATAATTCAGTTTAGTAAATTTGGTTCCGTGGGAATCTAGTTTCTCATAATAGTACATACACGGTGGGTGACCATAAGATCGGATTATAGCAAATTAAAAACATAACAACAACGATTGTGGGTGCGTAGAACTAACTAGATACATCAATAGTAGGAGTAATAAAATGCAAATTAAATTTGGCGAAGTGTAGCTTTGTAGGTAGATATATAATTCTTGCAGCTGCTCCGATTCCTATTATCTGCAGCAAGAAAATCAACTTGATCATTACGGGCTTGTTAGGTGACATATATTTCAAGATTATTAACCTTATCAGTTAACGTTTTTTACTAAACATATACTCCCTCCGTCCCGCTAACAATGGGACAACAAGGAGTGACACGCAAATTAATAAAAAGTGATTTATGTGGTTAATACTGAACTCTTAAAGTAAGAATAAAGTAAGAATGATTTAGAACCATACAAACTTTAACAAATTTGGTATATCACAATCTTAGTGGATGGGACAGACCAATAAGGTAAATGAGACAATTATAGTGGGACGGAGGTAGTAATTTTTTACTTTGTTCGTTGAATGAAATAATAACTAAAATAAGTAAGGTTGAAGTAATTTTTTTGTTGAATTGACGGGAGTTACAGTTGAAGATCATTTAGTCATTTTTCTTATAATCTTTCTTATATTTTAGTAATAAAATATATTTTAAATATAACATATTCGTAATTGGGCAGACCCAGTCATTCCATTCAAAACTTTATCAAATTTAACAAAATTGAACTCATTCCCGTGTGTCCAAACGGACCGTTAATGTACAGTTACAATTTTTCAATCTATCATTACTAGTGGCGGACCCAGAACTTTTCTGAAGAGGGGGCACTCCCGCATAGATGGAAATGGGTCAAGTCGGATCGAATCGGGTGTATCATTAGTCTTTGTTGTCAAGGGCGTTCAAACTATGATTTTTAACTATAAATAGATTATTCCGGCTTCAAGCAATGGCATATATGGATTCTAAGTCTAATTTTGAACTTATTAAGACAATTCTAAACAACATGTATGGCCTTTTGAAACATAGATATAATTTGGATAATTAAAAATTAATTCATCTTTGCGCCGTTTATGATTTTACATTAGAATTCTCGTTATTTGTCATACTATAAACAAATCAAGATTTCACATCTGAACTAGAATCATGTCGAATGTTACACATTGTGACACAAAATTTGTTGGTACTTTGTCTGGAATATAAAACTATCGTGTTAAAATGAAGTATAAATCATGTTTATGATTTCATCCTTTAATACAACTTTATTTAATAATATGATTCTATATATCTAGCATTTATCATATTATAGATAAAAAATTTAAAGAGGATGTTGGTTTGAAACTAATTTATATAGAATTGACACATTTTTTCATGTATGGACCTTTAATTTATACAAGATAAAAGTCTTCAATCTATTAAGTTCATCTTACATATTGGAATCTTGTCATATCTTTAACCTTTAATTTTGGACAAACATTATTTACACTAAGTAAGAAAATCATCAATGCCACTTTACAAAGAAAGCTAGTGTAGTAACCATATCAACAACATGTCTAACTATAAGGATTTGCTCCATCACAACTTTGTGGTTGTTTATAATTTATACTACTATATCTTACTATAATTGTTATGTCTTCGATGGAGTCCTATATAGCTTAGAATTTTTTAAATAATTCTATGGTAATTACAATAAGACTAAGTAACTACAATGGTAATTTTGATGACCATGATTATGTTCAATCTATCAGTATAGTGACTATGCATAGTAATTATAATAATATTTATATCCATAAGTTTTACTTCGGTAATATTTATAGAAAAATCTCTAGTTTTTCTTACCAGATAACGGGAACACAATTTTTATCTTAAGTACTAATCTTAAATTTCGGGGTCGGAAGCCAGGGACTTCTCTTAGATTGCGTGATTGCGGATAGGGCCAAATGCATCAATTACTTGCCAGAATTCGCAAGTAAGTTACGAGACAGGTAATATGTAAATGCATAATGATAGAGTTTTCCAATCTGCATAATTTGTAAACCTAACTTTCCAACGGCTGTCGTTGTCCATCTCTGAGTTTTGGGATTTTGTCACCTCGACCATGATTTCAGGCATGTCGTCCTGCGTCCTGGCGCGTGGACGACGCTGTGAGCTTCCCGTTTCAAGACGTGGGCCGTTTGCGGGCCCCTCGTCCTGGGGACATCGTCGGCCATACCTGAGTGTTTCACTTCTAGGCTTACGGGGCCAGGACGATGTGCTCTCTCAGCTAGGCCTGAGCCCTTCGCTGATACAAAATACCATGGAGTGCCTGAGCTTGCCGCTCGTAGGCTGCAAATGCAAGGGGCCATGTCGGCCAGACCTGAGCCTTTCGCTCTAAGGTGGCCGACGAGGGCACCTGCTAATGTTTTACTTTGAATTTCCAGAGAAAAAATCAGAACATGATTTTATTCATAAGTGGCTCGAGGCCGAGGGTGGCGTTCAATCAGTAACCCGTTAAGGGGTGAGGGCTTCGCCGTCTACACCTCCTTCGGATTACTGATAAAACTTCACCAAATGGTGTACATTCCATGTTCGTGGTACATTGGACCCATTCGGGCGTCTAAGCTTGTAGGTGCCGGGTTTGACCACGGCACTGACGATGTAGGGCCCTTCGTACTTCAATGCTAGCTTGCCACCCTCTGTCGGCTGGCTTGCTTCCCTCCGGCGGAGGACGTAGTCCCCCACCTGAAATTCCCGAGAACGTACCTTGGCGTCATAGTATGATTTTACTTGACGCCGGTAGTTCTCTGCTCGGACGTAAGCTTGCTCACGCCTCTCGTCAACCAGGTGTAGGTCAATCTTCATGTTCTCTTCGTTGGTGTCAGGCTCATATTGTTCCACCCGTCGGCTGGGGATGGCAACTTCCGTGGGCGCCTTTGCTTCAAAGCCGTAGCACAGGGCGAAAGGCGTTTCACCTGTCGCCCTCCTCGGCGTGGTTCTGTAGCACCACAGGATGTTGGGGAGCTCGTCGACCCAACTACCTCCAGCGGCCTGGAGCTTCTTCTTCAGCCCCTCCATAATTGTTCTGTTAGCGTTTTCGACCTGCCCGTTGCCCTGAGGGTAGGCAACGGAGGAGAAACGATGCCTTACCTCAAACTCCCGGAGGAGCTCTTGGAAAGGGGCTGCTTCGAATTGGGTGCCGTTGTCTGATATGATCTCCTGGGGGATGCCAAAGCGTGTGATGATGTTCTTGTAAACAAATTTTTGGCATCTGGTCCCCGTGATGCTGGCCAAGGGTTCCGCCTCGACCCACTTGGTGAAGTAATCGACGGCGACGATGATGTAGCGGTTATTCCCGGCGGCTCTGGGCAGGGGGCCGACCAGGTTAATCCCCCATCTGGAGAATGGAATTGCGGTGCTGACAGGGGCATAGTTGACAGCTGGCCGACCAGGGGCCTTCTGGAGTACCTGGCATGTGGTGCACTTCCTGGCCAGGTCAGCGCAGTCGCGTGCCATCGTCGGCCAGAAGAAGCCCTGGACGACGAGACGCCGGGACATGCTGAAAGGGCCCTGGTGTGAGGAGCAGACGCCACAATGAACTTCTTCCATGGCTGTGTCGGCCTCGTCCTGGTGCAGGCATCGGAGGAGAGTGCCATTATAGGACCGTTTGTAGAGTTTGCCATCTTCTATGGTGTAGCTTGGGGCCCTGAGTTTGGCAAGTTTGGCCCTCTCCTCATCCGGGGGCAGCTCCCCCGTTGTGATGAAGGTGGCGATGTCGGAGATCCAGTCCTCTGGTCGCTGTTGGACGCACAAGACGGGGCTGGCATGGATGCTGGACATGCTCAACTCCTCGATCTTGGCCAACTGGGAGATGTGCTCCGGGGTGTCCGAGCTGAGCTTGGAGAGGATGTCGGCTTCAGCGTTCTCGGCCCTTGGGATCTGAGTGATCTCGTGGGTTTCAAACGCTTTCAGCAATTCCTCCGCCGCTTGTTTGTACTGCTTCATCCGGCCTTCCTTTGCTTCGTACGATCCCTCCACCTGGCCCACTACCAGTTTGGAGTCGCACTTGATTTTGAGGTGCTTGGCCTTCAGGCCGGCGGCGAGTCTGAGACCGCTGAGGAGGGCCTCATACTCGGCTTCGTTGTTGGATACCCTGAAGTTGAAGCGGATGGCATAGTAAGCTCTGAACCCTTCAGGGGATATGAGGACGCCGCCGCCGCCGCATGATTTCGCGGCCGACGAGCCGTCAGTGAACAGGGTCCACGTATCGTCCGGCTCCGGCCCGGGGTTGGCGACGGCCGTCTCCCTTGCTGTGCATTCAATGACGAAGTCGGCCAAGGCTTGCCCTTTGATGGATGGCCTTGGCTTGATCTCAATCTGAAACTGGCTGAGGAAGATCGCCCATTTCACCATCCTCGAGGAGCTTGTGGGGCTCCTCATGAGTGCGCCAAGAGGCTGCTGGGTCAGCACATGGACGGTGTGGGCTTGGAAATAGTGCCCCAGCTTCTTCACTGTGTGGACGATGGCCAGCACCGTCTTCTCAACAGGGGAGTACCTGAGCTCGGCCTCCCTAAGTGTCTTGCTGATGTAGAAGATGGCCTTCTGCACCCCTTCGTCCTCACGGATGAGCACGGAGCTGATGGCCGACGTGCTCACCCCTAAGTACAAGAAGAGGGTTTCGCCGGCTTTGGGCTTGGAGAGCATGGGTGGGGACGACAGGTACCTCTTCAATTCGTCGAATGCTTCCTGGCACTCCGTTGTCCACTTGAAGCTGTTTGCCTTACGCATGATCTGGAAGAAGGGGAGTGCCCTCTCGGCTGACCTAGAGAGGAACCGGTTCAAGGCCGCCAGGCGCCCCGTCAGTCGCTGTACCTCCTTGACGTTGCGGGGCGGCTCCATGTTGATGATAGCCTGCGTCTTCTCCGGGTTTATCTCGATGCCTCTCCGGCTGACCATGTAGCCGAGGAACTTGCCACCCTGGACGCCGAAGGCGCATTTCTTGGGGTTGAGGCGGAGCCTGAACTCCTTCATTATTTCAAAGATTTCCCAGAGGTCGTCGGCGTGGGAGGTGGCCTGCCTGCTCTTGACGATCATGTCGTCGACGTACGCCTCCATCGTCCGGCCAAGGACCGCTCTGAAGATCTTGGCCACCATCCTAGTGTAGGTGGCGCCGGAGTTTTTGAGTCCGAAGGCCATGACGAGGTAGCAAAAGATTCCCTCTGGGGTCATGAATGTCGTCTTCTCAGCGTCATCTTCATGCATGGAGATTTGGTGGTACCCTCTGAAAGCATCGAGGAACGACATCAACTCGCACCCCGCCGTCTCGTCCACCAGTTGATCAATGTTGGGGAGAGGGAACGGGTCCATGGGGCACGCCTTGTTCAGGTCAGTGTAGTCAACACACATTCTGAACGTCGGCGGTTTTTGTGCGAGGACGACGTTGGCCAACCATGTCGGGTACTTCACCTCTTTGATGTGTTTGATTGAGAGGAGCATGGCGACCTCCCCTTTGACGAAGTCCCGCCTGTCGGCGGACAAGTAGCGCCGCTTCTGTTTGACCGGCGCGGAGGCCGGATCGACGGTCAGCCGGTGAGTGATCACCTGGCGGCTGATGCCTGGCATATCGTCCGGGCCCCACGCGAAGACAACGGCGTATGACCGTAGGACGAGGAGGATGGCGTCTCGTTGGTCCTGGGGGAGTTGCTTTCCGACCCTGAGAACCCGCTCCGGCCGGGAGGTATCCAGGGGGATTTCCTCGACCTCCTCGGCCGGCTCCGCATGTGGCCTCTCCTCGTCCATGGCGACGGAGGTCGTAATGGTGTCTATCCGCTGTCCTTCCCTTTCGTCCGGCCTCGTTAGCTTGAGGTAGCAAGCTCTGGCTATCCTCTGATTTCCTCTGACGTAGCCGATGCCGTCATTGGTGGGGAACTTCAAGCATAGGTGCTTCATGGAGATGATGGCCTCCAAGTCCTCCAGCGCTGGCCGGCCCAAGATCAGGTTGTGGGCGCACTGGAGGTTGACCACCATGAACTCCATGTCAATTTTGGCATGGTGGGGGCCGTCACCGACTTCCACGGGGAGGACTATCGTGCCCTCGGCGTCGATAGAGTCCCCGGTGAAGCCGGATAACGGGGTCTTGATCGGCTTCAGCAGAGTTCTGTCCAGCTTCAGCTGCTTGAAGGTGTCCAAGTACATCACATTGACGGAGCTCCCCGTATCGATGTAAGTACGGTGGATGATGGAGTCACCGATCTCACATCGGATGACGAGGGCGTCCCTGTGTGATTCCGTACCCGGAGGCAGATCCTTGTCGGTGAAGGTGATCGCCTCCGTTCGCTGCTTCTTTGGCTGGGGGGAACGTGGGATACCTCCCCAATGTAAAGGGATTGGGCCCATTTCTTTCTCTGAGTGGCGGAGTCCCCCCCAGTGTTCCCGCCTACGATGAGGTGGATGTGATTCTTCTTCGGTGGAGGCTCTTCGAAGTCCTCGTCGTCGCTGAGCCTACCAATCTCTCGCTTCTTCGCAGAGGGTTTGCCCCCATGTTTACCGGTGTTTACCCAAGTGTTCTTGCGTGGGACACCTTTGACAAACTGGGAGAGTTCCCCCTGGCGAATAAGGCGCTCGATGGCCTTTTTCAGTGTGATGCAATCGTCGGTGTTGTGCGACGAGTTTTTGTGGAACCGGCAGTACGTGCCGCCCTACTGGATGGCAAGGATCTCCTCGGCCGACCGAGGAGCCTGCTCGATGAGGCCGTGCTTCTCGGCATAATCGAGGATGGTGCCGACCGGGTGGGTGAGGGTTACCCCCGGCCGTTCCAGCCTCGGCCGCCAGTGGCGGTCTTTCTTACTCTGTCCACCAGAGCCGTGACGGCCCTGGGCACCCTGGCCGGCCGGGGACGGACCGAGGGCCGGCGAAGGATTTGTCTTCTTGGGGGGATGGCCCCCCTCTCTCTTGTGATTGTGGAGCTCGTCGGCGTCGGCGTACAAGCCTCCGCGCTGGAGTGCCTTGGCGTACGACCTCGGGGGGTCGGTGATGAGGCTCCTAGCGTACGGGGAGCTGCGGAGGGCTCCCTGGTACAAGGCAAGGAGGGTGCGCTCATCGGCCCCCTCGACCTCCTCGGTCTCCCTCGTCCACCGATCGATGAATGACCGGAGGGACTCCTCGTGCTGCTGCTTGATGGAGAGGAGGTGGGTGAAATACTTCTTTGCGCGCTTCCTCCCGGCAAAGTGAGTGAGGAAGCGCTGGGCGAGATCCTGCCATGAGTCGATGCTTCCTTCTGGGAGCCCGTTGAACCACTCGTACGCTGGCCCCTCGAGAGTAGAGAGGAACCAACGGCAGAGGTATTCGTCGGACGCGTTCACCATCAGCATGTTGTTCTGGTAACGACTGAAGTGCTCCTGGGGGTCTGACCGGCCATCGTAGGACTTGATGGCATTCCCCCTGTACTTCTCAGGGATGGGGGCCGAGAGGACCCTGTTGGTGAAAGGGGTCCTAGTCCTGACCTGGATGATGGGGTCACCCCGCCCTTCGGCCAGCTCCCTCTCCAGGGCGCTAACTTTGTTCATGAGCGCGTTGAGGCCGGGGTCGTTGGAGGCGCCGGTCGTAGGGATGTTGGCCGACTGCTTGGCCTCCATCTGAGCCAGCCTCCTTTCCAGCTGGGCGATGACCTCATCCCGGGGGTCCCTGTCGGCCGCAGCGGCGCCCGGCTGGTTCCTCAGGCGCTCGTTGTGAGCCGCGTTGATCTGGTGACGCACGTCATCCTCGTGCAACTTCCCCTTGCCCTTATCCGGGCGGGGCTGGTCTGCTGTCCGGGACACAGACCCCAAGCTTTCCCTTGGTGAGCCAGGACGAGGATCATCAATCCGTCCCGCCATCCTCTCCGAAACCGAACGACGGCGCGTGTCACCTAGCCTATTGAAGGCAGAGGCTTTTCCACGCGCTGGGGTCTGCCCGGGCCGAAGAGGGGAAGCAGGGTGGGAGTGGGACGACGCCGTGTCCTGGGGCACCACCCCCTCATCGTTGCGTATGTGGACGGCCAACGGTTGGTGCTGAGGAGGTTGAGTGACGTTCCCCCCGGTCCTTGGCAAGAGTGCGCTGAGGACGGTGGGGTTCTGAGCTAGGCTGGCGATGATGGCCGACAGCGCGGCCTGGACCTGTGGATCTACGGACGGAGAGGCCGCGGCCATAGGCTGGGCCGGGGCGTGGTCCGCTTTCTCAGCTCGTTTCTTTTCCGGGCTGAGGCGGGCGTCGGGGACTCCGCCGTTGAGTTGGTTGCGGAGGTCCGTCGTGAGGTTGAAGGCCTCCTGGAAGAGGTCCCCGCCGCCGGCCTGGTCGGCCGTGGCGTCCTCATCGTGCTCCCTGGGCTCTTGGTCCTCAGGGATGGCTTTGCTGACGAGGTTGCGGTTTGACTTAGTTCTCCCCATGATCAGTGGTTAGCTGTGCTTGGTAGCGACGAATGGTGCTAACTTGATTGTTCTAGCTCTCAACGAGAGCACCAAATGATAGAGTACATCTCTAGAGAGAAGTGAGAGCTAGAGAGAGAAGTAGTATATTTGCTTGATATTAATGAATTCTGAACTCCTACAACTACTCCCAAGGGGAGTATTTATAGAGAAAATACGGGCTGGGCTCCCAAGCCTTGGGCTTGGGAGGCCCATATACAACTGGACCGCTGCTGGGCCGAATACAAAGCCACTAATGGGTATACAAATGAATAAGTATAAAATCTGGTTCTGTGAGGTCTTCGTGGCCGACGAGGGCGTGGCTGACGAGGGCACGGCCGACGAGGGCACGGCCGACGAGGGCACCCGGGTTCCTTGGCTCCAGGACCATAATCTGAGTTGGCACCTTCTCGGCCGACGGGGGCGTCTTGGCCGACGAGGGCGCCACTCTGTGTCTTGTGCTTTCTGTTCTTCCGAGTATGTGGGTTCAGGGGCTCAGACCCATATACTCCATCACATAACTTAAAATTAGTAGTAGTAAATTAGCAATTATAATAATAGGAAAATTGGACCATAGACAAATATTTAATTTCTCTGATAGTATTATGTAATATGTATGTAGTATTAGTATATACTGCGTATAAATATGCAATGCCGGCCGGCCACGTACCCTAGGTAACGTTACTAGTTGAAGTAGTGGCTTCAGCCTTTTTCCTCCGGCGGTAAATGCAGTAGGGAATCCCAAACAGGGCAGCAGTGACAAGAATGCCAGCAAAAATTCCCATAACTTTCTCAGAAATTTTCATGGTTGCTTGTAGCTGACCGATGCGAAAGGCTGAGAGGTAATTTAGGAAGAATTCAGCAAAAGGAAACACAAACCGGTATCTAGCTTGGGTTGAAGCTAATTTAGTTGCTATTTAAATACAGTCAGCTCCATACATTTTTTATTTTACTCCATTCCAAAAGCATGATTAATGGAAGTAAATAAATAATAACAATCATAATTAAAGGTATTTGACAAAATTAAAGTTAAAAGACAGATATTAATATAGGGACGGCCCTAGGGGGCAGGGGTGGGTTCCCTAGGCCTAAAAAAATGAAAAAATATGCCAATGTTTAAGGGTGATTTCTTAATTTACGGGAAAAGCCAACGTTCACCGCCAAAACACCGGACTTTGTTTAGGGTTTCTTAATTTACGGTATTCGGAATTGTGTCTTCCAAATGGTTCTTTTACTTGCATCCACACAATCGAAGTGGGTATTCCACTATTCCAAATAGAGCTTTTTACTGTTTTAGCAAATTCATTCGGATTTTAGCATTCCCACTCATATATTTAGTATATTCACATTTTTAACCACGCGTATTCCATCTTAAGAAAAAGACCATACGTATTCTATTAAAAGAATTTAAAAATAGGTGCTTAATTTTAAAACATTTTTATTAAATGAAATTCAATTTAATTTATTTAAAAACCGCAAATGTTTTAAAGTTTTTAAAGGAAGGGAAAAAATAAATGTACTTTTATTAATGCGAGATAATAAAATTGTGTTGCCTACAATGCGATCACTACAGAACTTCATTCAGATTAGACTCGATCAAACAGATCCGATTAAAGTAGACTAAACTTAAACAATAATAAAATTCTTATCGGACCATTGATAAACAGACCAACCTAAAATACTGGGGAGTTGATTACATTTTAATCCATGAAATTTTATTTGATTAAATTTTATGGGAGTAAATTATCTGATTATATATACACTTGTTATTAAATTAGACTGTTTGATGACACTATTTTTTGGCTTATGAGTCTTATCAGTTAACTTTTTCATCAAATACGTAATTTTTGATTTCACGCGCTAAATTCTGTTATAATAAAAATAAGTAAGGGTGAAGTTACTTTTCTGGTTGAATTGGTTGAAGTTACTGCAAAAGACCATTTTAACTATTTTTCACATATATATTTCTTTATTTTACTAATAAAATATATTTAAAATATATTTTTTTAATAAAACGACAGAATCCGTTAACACAGCCACATCAACCATGACTTCATAAAATATTTCAGGAGAACCGGCTATTTTCAGTGTTATCAAACGAGTTTTTAGTCTTGTTAAATAATTTTGAAAACCACGTACTACCAATATAGGGCGGAGAGAGTAAATAGGCCCTTTTCCATGCAGTACATGTAAGGGGAGTTAAGTACTTGACGAGCATTTTGTCACGGTGCGTCAAAATAAATTTAATACTAAACACTTATACGTAGTATATCGTAGTAGAGTTCGTATCCACAGGGAAAGGAATAATTCTCTTTTTATGAAACTTAGTAAATAAAGGGGGGATTTGGATTGAGTGATTTAATTTAATTAAAAACTAAGATGAACGACCTATATGAGATTTAATTCAAAGATAAAAAGGACTTGGCATTGCTACTTTTCACTTGTTGATATATTTTAGTCGATCATTGTTATATCTATAACTTATTCCCTCTCGAATACTCAATCGGGGAGTATATCCACTTCATCGAGGGTAGTTATTAACAACAACCGTTCATTAATAACTCTTACTATTAATCAAATATAGAACAACGCCTTATACCGATTTAATAGTAGCATTTAATCTTTCTAACTCCTTGATGAAATCAATTGAGATTGATAACCTCAACACAACGGTTTTGGTTTAACCAACAAAATTAATCCCTCTTAAGTTTATTAACCACGACCGTGCATTAATAAACTGAAGTTACTTACTTGTGAAACCATCAACGATTAACCATCGGTTCGTTGATCGTTTCTAGTAATAATTAATATATGAAACAAAACTAGTTGATCCTTTAAGTAATGTTCAAAATATTAATATGAAATATGAGTAGGAATTAATTAATATTCAAGGAAGATAATTATTAAAGAAGATGAATCCTACTATAATTAATATCAAGATGTTAACTAATTGTCATCTTAGCAACACTCCCCAACATTAATATAGAGGAAGAAAATACCATTCTAACTAATGTCGAGATGTTAACTAATTGTCATCTTAGCAACACTCCCCAACATTAATATAGAGATGGTATTAAGGACAGAACTATTAATTAATATTCAAGGAAAGAAGTTAAGAAAATAACTCACAACTTTAATAATCAACAAGCTTCAAGAGCAACACCAAGAATGGAAGATTAGCTCCTCATTTGGAGACTAAACATAGCTAGAAAAATATAAAGAAATACTATTCTAAACTGAGCTTAAGAGTATGGAAGAAGAGATGAAATTTAGAGAAGAAAAAGTGTGCTATTTATAGGTGTTTTTCAACACCTTTGGCCGGGTACCCGACCGGGTCAAGTACTTACTCTACCGGGTCCGGTCAAAATCAGATAATCCGCCACGTTCTGGTGATCTTCGCACGTCGTTTTGTCCCGGGTCACATCTGACCCGACCGGGTCAAGTAGGTGTACAAAGACGGTCCGCGTCACCCAGGAGTGGTAGCGTTGCTGAAGGCCTCCGGCTTTTACGGCGTCGACTGCATCGGAAGGTTGCAGTTAGACTGGTCGCTTATTACGGCGTTGGTTGAGCGATGGAGACCAGAGACACACGCTTTTCATTTGCCTTTTGGTGAGGTGGGCATCACCTTACAGGACGTAGAAGTGTTGTTGGGGTTGCCCATCGACGGAGAACCACTTTCAGGACCTAGGACAAACTCGAAAGCACTTTGGATGCAAATGTGCACGGACTTCGCCTGTTTCACGCCAAACAACGACTTAAACACATTTGTAATAAGAATGAATGCCCTACAGCGTTGGCCGGTACATCAGCACAGCACAAATGAGGAACTCATCACATACACGAGGGTGCTCATTTGGCAACAACTAGGTGGGTTATTGTTCCCCTCCACTACCGGGAACAAAATAAAATTGTACTTTTTAGAGTTGTTGCAGGGACCGCTCGGTGAAGCACGACGGTGGAGTTGGGGCTCAGCAGTATTGGGGTTCCTGTATTACAACATGTGCAAGGCCGCCAAAGCGAACAGGAGAAATATTGGGGGATGCTTGCTTCTATTGTAGATTTGAGCGTGGGAGAGATTGCTCATGGTGCGGCCGCGAAACGTTTTGCCATGTGAGAATCTACAGGATATGCCCTATGGGTGCAGGTATAATTTGAAATTTTACATAATAAGTATTAGTATATTAAATATATTTGTAGGTCATGGTATAATAACTTATTTTTATGAAGGTGGGCATGTCGGCACAATTGGGAACAAAGTTCTCGGTATACTCTACGTATTTATCGAGATCAGTTGGACGGGATTCGAGAGAACGAGGTTATAATTAACAATATCATTTTAGTTTAATAGAAAAAAATATGTTTTGGAATTAACTTCAAATAATATTGATCCAGTTCGTGTGGCGCCCATACGCATTACAAGCCCTCCCCAGGTTCTGCGTCGCGGGAGTAGATTTGTGGACATCAAATGTCATGCTTATATATTGTGACATTTCTGAGATGTACTACCCCGGTAGATTTTGTCGTCAATTCGGTGCAATGCAACATATTCCTCCCGCAGCGGAATCACAAGCTAGCCACCATGCAAGTGGTGCAAATTTTTTTGGATGCATGGCCATTGACACTATGGGCGGCGAGGCACAATCGTCGTATCGCATTTGAGTTCGTTGATCATCCCACCTACACTCCTGCGTACCGTGAATGGTACGCAAATGTCGGGAAATGACGGATTTGCAATCCGTTACATGGTCGACCTACAACGGGTTAAGTAACTACTAACAGGGAGACAAGTACACTAGTAAGTATTTTATGTGTAATTATTCAACTTAGAAATGTTTATTATTATTTAATAACTTTACTTTTGAATTTTAGATGCAATGTATGGGCGATATCTATCGGCGCATGGCAGCTCCATTTGACGTCGAAGACATTCGCGAGCAAATTGCACGATGCCTTACAGGATTAGGTGTCGAGAATGTGCTTCATCAAGACATCATTTTCTATGGGGATGCCCATGATGATGCAGTGGATGATCATCCTCCACTTCAGCAAGATCGTAGAAGAGTCGCGGCCACTAGAGGTCGGCGTTATGGACGCGGTTATGTTGCTCCACACGTCGACAATGATGATGGTGATGATGATAATCACGATGATGATAATGATGATGATGAGGAGGAGGAAGAGGATGACGAAGATGGTGGTGAAGAAGAAGGACAACCATCTTCACATATTCATTCACACATCCCTTCCTCATCTCATGTACCTAATCAATACTATACACCGACTAGTGCATACATTCCGACGTTTGATGCGCCTTCGTTTATTCCACATGTACAACCTACATATGAGACACGTCCCACCTTTTTAAATTCATCAATTGATTGGTTGAACAACTTATTAGGATCAGATGTACAGAGTGGGATGGGGCAAGAAGCAGGGCCAAGCACACAACCGCCAATTGAACATAGGCCGAGACGGGATATACATTCTCGACGCTGTGGGACAGGGAGTCACTTCGTGGTGCCAGGTCGACACTATGAATCTGATGAATCAGAATAGTTGTATGTAATTAGTTTTATCAATTATGAATTGAATTTGTACTTTTAAATTATCAATCGAATTTGATATTATGTTATTATTATCAGGTACTTTTACTATTACGTTTCAATAATTCAATAATTCAATTGATAATTTTGAATTAAGTTATCAATTGAATTTGTAATTTGTAGTAATTTGTAGTAATTTGTAGTCCTAAGAAACCTAAGAAGTCTATTAAAAAAAATTTCTTGGGTTCCTCATACTTGAAAAATAAAAGAATAAAATCTTCCCTATTTAAGAGTATATGAGTTCTATTTTGGGAATAAAGTAAGTTTGCTCTTATTTGAGAAAAGTGCTACGAAGTATTTTCTTTTAAAAAAAGTGCTACGAAGTATTTTACTCCTGTCACTTCGGGAATCAATAATTCTACACACCTAAACCCACTCCCAACTTATTATTCGAAATAATTTCAACCACTTCTCCCAACCACTTACACCCACCTAAACCCACTCCCAACTATCAATAATTTTGATCTAAAAAAATATTCCGGGTACAAAAGTGTACAGATTCCACTCACTTTAAATTAAATCAATCAACTTTTAATTTTTCTGACAGATTCTCTGTCACTTCGGGAATCAATAATTCTACACAACATTCAATTTTTTTTCAACCACTTATTATTCAAAATAATTTCAACCACTTCTCCCAACCACTTGCACCCACCTAAACCCACTCCCAACTATCAATAATTTTGATCTAAAAAAAATATTCCGGGTACAAAAGTGTACAGATTCCACTCACTTTAAATTAAATCAATCAACTTTTAATTTTTCTGACAGATTCCCTGTCACTTCGGGATTCAATAATTCTACACAACATTCAATTTTTTTTCAACCACTTATTATTCGAAATAATTTCAACCACTTCTCCCAACCACTTGCACCCACCTAAACCCATTCCCAACTATCAAGAATTTTGATCTAAAAAAAATATTTCGGGTACAAAAGTGTACAGATTCCACTCACTTTAAATTAAATCAATCAACTTTTAATTTTTCTGACAGATTCCCTGTCACTTCGGGAATCAATAATTCTACACAACATTCAATTTTTTTTCAACCACTTATTATTCGAAATAATTTCAACCACTTCTCCCAACCACTTGCACCCACCTAAACCCACTCCCAACTATAAATAATTTTGATCTAAAAAAAATATTCCGGGTACAAAAGTGTACAGATTCCACTCACTTTAAATTAAATCAATCAACTCTTAATTTTTCTGACAGATTCCCTGTCACTTCGGGAATCAATAATTCTACACAACATTCAATTTTTTTTCAACCACTTATTATTCGAAATAATTTCAACCACTTCTCCCAACCACTTGCACCCACCTAAACCCCCTCCCAACTATCAATAATTTTGATCTAAAAAAAATATTCCGGGTACAAAAGTGTACAGATTCCACTCACTTTAAATTAAATCAATCAACTTTTAATTTTTCTGACAGATTCCCTGTCACTTCGGGAATCAATAATTCTACACAACATTCAATTTTTTTTCAACCACTTATTATTCGAAATAATTTCAACCACTTCTCCCAACCACTTGCACCCACCTAAACACACTCCCAACTATCAATAATTTTGATCTAAAAAAAATATTCCGGGTACAAAAGTGTATAGATTCCACTCACTTTAAATTAAATCAATCAACTTTTAATTTTTCTGACAGATTCTCTGTCACTTCGGGAATCAATAATTCTACACAACATTCAATTTTTTTTCAACCACTTATTATTCGAAATAATTTCAACCACTTCTCCCAACCACTTGCACCCACCTAAACCTCCTCCCAACTATCAATAATTTTGATCTAAAAAAAATATTCCGGGTACAAAAGTGTACAGATTCCACTCACTTTAAATTAAATCAATCAACTTTTAATTTTTCTGACAGATTCTCTGTCACTTCGGGAATCAATAATTCTACACAACATTCAATTTTTTTTCAACCACTTATTATTCGAAATAATTTCAACCACTTCTCCCAACCACTTGCACCCACCTAAACCCATTCCCAACTATCAATAATTTTGATCTAAAAAAAATATTCCGGGTACAAAAGTGTACAGATTCCACTCACTTTAAATTAAATCAATCAACTTTTAATTTTTCTGACAGATTCCCTGTCACTCCGGGAATCAATAATTCTACACAACATTCAATTTTTTTTCAACCACTTATTATTCGAAATAATTTCAACCACTTCTCCCAACCACTTGCACCCACCTAAACCCACTCCCAACTATCAATAATTTTGATCTAAAAAAAATATTCCGGGTACAAAAGTGTACAGATTCCACTCACTTTAAATTAAATCAATCAACTTTTAATTTTTCTGACAGATTCCCTGTCACTTCGGGAATCAATAATTCTACACAACATTCAATTTTTTTTCAACCACTTATTATTCGAAATAATTGCAACCACTTCTCCCAACCACTTGCCCCCACCTAAACCCACTCCCAACTATCAATAATTTTGATCTAAAAAAAATATTTCGGGTACAAAAGTGTACAGATTCCACTCACTTTAAATTAAATCAATCAACTTTTAATTTTTCTGACAGATTCCCTGTCACTTCGGGAATCAATAATTCTACACAACATTCAATTTTTTTTCAACCACTTATTATTCGAAATAATTTCAACCACTTCTCCCAACCACTTGCACCCACCTAAACACACTCCCAACTATCAATAATTTTGATCTAAAAAAAATATTCCGGGTACAAAAGTGTACAGATTCCACTCACTTTAAATTAAATCAATCAACTTTTAATTTTTCTGACAGATTCCCTGTCACTTCGGGATTCAATAATTCTACACAACATTCAATTTTTTTCAACCACTTATTATTCGAAATAATATCAACCACTTCTCCCAACCACTTGCACCCACCTAAACCCATTCCCAACTATCAATAATTTTGATCTAAAAAAAATATTCCGGGTACAAAAGTGTACAGATTCCACTCACTTTAAATTAAATCAATCAACTTTTAATTTTTCTGACAGATTCCCTGTCACTTCGGAAATCAATAATTCTACACAACATTCAATTTTTTTTCAACCACTTATTATTCGAAATAATTTCAACCACTTCTCCCAACCACTTGCACCCACCTAAACCCACTCCCAACTATCAATAATTTTGATCTAAAAAAAATATTCCGGGTACAAAAGTGTACAGATTCCACTCACTTTAAATTAAATCAATCAACTTTTAATTTTTCTGACAGATTCCCTGTCACTTCGGGAATCAATAATTCTACACAACATTCAATTTTTTTTCAACCACTTATTATTCGAAATAATTTCAACCACTTCTCCCAACCACTTGCACCCACCTAAACACACTCCCAACTATCAATAATTTAGATCTAAAAAAAATATTCCGGGTACAAAAGTGTATAGATTCCACTCACTTTAAATTAAATCAATCAACTTTTAATTTTTCTGACAGATTCCCTGTCACTTCGTGAATCAATAATTCTACACAACATTCAATTTTTTTTCAACCACTTATTATTCGAAATAATTTCAACCACTTCTCCCAACCACTTGCACCCCACCTAAACCCACTCCCAACTATCAATAATTTTGATCTATACAAGGCTCATCACTTGCACCCAAATCCTCAGTCACCATATTCTTGATATCTATTTATCACCTTAGAGTTCCTAGCTATCTATCATCAACTCCCTATATTTCTTACGATATGACTTACCATATACAAAAAAATGGCAACTGAGCATAAAACTCCAGTTTGTGTCCACTGGAATGGTTCTATTATTATGAAAGATGATGAAGTTGAGTATTCCATTCCTCCGAGCGCAGCGCTGTTAATCAGCAATGACGATGACTTTAACGCTATAAACGAGCGGATTGTCGAAGAGTGTGCGCAGAGAGGTTTTGGAGAAATTGTATCCATTCACGGAATATTACCGAAGTACAAAAATCGTGTGTATGTGACATCAAGACTGTGGCCCATCCATGATGATGATACTTGGAAGCACTTTTTCCGACTTGCTGAAAGAGAGTATGGAGAATTACATATTTTTCTGGATGCCCGAAGAACCTCTATAGTCCAACCACAAATATCAACATATGGAGGAGGTGACACCCACAATTGTGAAACCTTTCACAATATCCACTCCAACGATGACGGACCATCAACGAGATACGGCGGACGCTACAACCCGCATACTGTTGAACATGAAGATGGCCCTTCAACAGCATATGAAGAGGAAGAGGAAGATGATCCAGATTATGAACAATTTTCTGGAAATGACGATGCAACAACAAATTCTGACGATAGTGATGACGCTCATGACACAACATGGGCCGATATTGAGCTGGAACAACCATATGTTGAACCAGCGAATCGTGGTAATGAAACTATTGCGGTCGGCAAAATATACGATTCATACGACTTACTGAAAGAAGCCGTAGCAATAGAAAATATTCGGAAATTTCGAATTTTTAAGACAGATGACAAACGTGTGAGATCGTGGAAGGCAGTTTGCATCTATGATGACATGTGTATGTGGCACATTCAGGCGGGAAACCTTCTCAACACCAATTTGTGGAAGGTGAAAAAATATCAACCACTACACAACTGCAGAGTGGATTATAAAAGAGCCCGTAATGACAGGCTTATGACGAGCAAGATCATAGCGAGTGTAATCACTACAAAAGTGCATGTCGATCCGGACTACAGCATTAAACTCGTTATGCAAGACATATACGACAAATTCAGAATCAATGTCAAGTACAAAAAGGCGTGGTATGGACGTTTGATTGCCCTTGAACGAAGATTCGGGAACTGGGAGGCGGCCTACAATGATTTACCCAATTTGTTGCTTGCGATAAGAGAATCAAATCCGGGGTCAGTGGTAGATTTCCAACCAAAACCAACCAGTCATGATGGTACGTATGAATTTCATCGTGCATTTTGGGCTTTTAAAGCTTCCATTGATGGGTTTGAACACTGTCTGCCCGTAGTATCTGTTGACGGTACTCACTTGTACGGAAAGTTCAAGGGTCATCTCTTGGTTGCAGTCGCCATGAATGCTAACCGTGAGATTTTCCCTCTCGCGTACGCAGTTGTGGAAAGTGAAAACACAAATAGTTGGTCCTGGTTTTTGGAACACATTATGACTTATGTTGTCAGACCAAATCGGCATGTGTGCATAATATCAGATCGACACCCTGGCATCCTAAGTGCCTATCAATCAGTACCTCAATTGAAAACCTCCCAAGTTTCGAAGCGGTTCTGCCTCCGACACATTAGAAGCAATTTCATGACAAAATTCAGGAGCACTGAACTGAAAAAGCTCTGTTGGCAGGCCGGGAGTACACCCATGGTGAGTGAATTTTACCAAACAATGTCTCAAATTCGTGCTACGAATGAGAATGCGTTCACGTATTTGAACGCTATTCCACGTGAAAATCGGGCACTGTGCTTCGACGATGGACGACGTTACGGCATCCTCACAACAAATCTTTCCGAGAGCTTCAATAACGTTCTAAAGGGATGTCGAACACTTCCAATCACCGCGCTGGTTAAGGCAACTTATAACAAAGTTGTCCAACTATTTGCCGATCGACGTAGGGCCGGTCAGATGTGGCGGCAAGCTGGGTTCCTATATCCGCAAAATATATGGAAAGATATTCTTGAACGTTCACAGAAAAGACATCAGTGCACTATTGTCCCGCATAACCGAACAACGGGAATATACTCTGTTTCCATCCGTGATTATCCGCCGGTAACGGTAAATCTCTCACGTTGCGGGAATGGATAGCATGGTGGTCTAAAATACGGGAAAAAAATTTTCATGTGCTTTCTAATGGCTAGTGAAATGGAGGTTATAGTATGTGCCGAGTATTAAATACTAATAACATTTAAAAGATTATATACAAACATGTATTGTGTATATCTTTTTATGTTAATCTACTTCCTAACTAGACGTCAAACTAATTAGTCGGAGCACATAGTAGCTAGACTAAAATTGGGGCGCTCGGTCGCGCCTAGATGTATATTGCTCGAATCCGACATTGAATATTCTATTTTCGCTTACAAGTAATAATTTGCACGAGTTAACTAGGCAAAATAGACCAGTGACACACCCAACCGGATCCGATCTATTCTCATTCATGCGAGAGTGCCCCTCCCTAAGAACACTTCTGGGTCATCATAGCTCATTTGATTCTTATTCAAAAATATTTTATACTCCGTATGATAATGTATCGTTTTACAAATGATATATTTTATTTGGTATATCACAAATAATTTAAAATATTTTATTGGAGAGGGCTGGGGGTTGGAGTAATCAGAGCTGAAACTCAAACCATTGAGTTTCAAACCCCTATGTGTCTAGCGGGTTTCAAACTGGAGACCTCTTACTAAACACGGTAATCTCACAACCAGTTGTGCTGCAATGCTTAGCTTGATTATCACTTGAAATACATTTTCGTATATCGTTGAGCTTTGAAATATTATTTGGTGGTTTGTCACTTGAAATGCATTTTCCTATATTGTAAGAGAGAAATGATTTTTGTGTTATTCAGAAAATACCCCAAACAGGAGTAAACCTATGCCAAAAATAAAAAATAGGACATCTTATGTTTTTATTCAAAAATAGGACCATATTACTACTATTGGAAACAAACCTGTTTTTTCATTTCATTCTTACCCCTCCTTTAAGTATGAGTAAAAGGTAGTCAAAAATCATAATTAAATGTTTTAATTCATAATAAATTCGTAAAAAAAACAATTAGTAGACAAATAATAAAAAATAATAAAATATTTATAAAATAAAAATTAAAAAAGATAAATTGTTTTTTGAAAATTAATAAAAAATAGTAAAAATCCATAAAAATAAAAAAGATGGATGCCTTTCCCACCTTCTGTACTGCCTCCCTGCACCACCACCTCCGACCGATGTAAGAAATGTAATTTCTTTCTGAAAATGCCAAAAAATGGAAAATTACTCTTTGAGAATGCCAAAAATTTCATTGAATCTGCCATAAATACGGCATTCCTAATGCATGTGGCATTTTCCCCCATGACCGGAGGTGGTGGTGTTGGGCCGGGTGAATATTTTAGGTAAATATTTTTATTAATTTTTAGTATATTTTTACAAACTTTTATTATTTTTTATTATTTTATTATGAATTAAAAAAATTCTATAGCAACAACGGTATATTTGTCCAAGATGCACATAATTAGTCTTGTGAAACATAGTTTATTTATTTTTCCTATTTGTGCAAACGGACAGACTTTTAGTCCTACATGCATAATTAACTCTTAACTATTTGATTTTTGTATAGTGTTTTTGTTAACAGGTGAGTGGTTGATAAAATATTTTGGTTAATCAATACTCGATTATATAATATTATGGTACAGATAATTATACTGAAATTTCAACAATGAAAAGAAAAAATATAAAATAATAATCTCAATCACTATTTGTCCGCTCACAATAATTCCAACTATTGATTGTTTCTATATATTGCCAACTATATGTCTTGTCCGTTTGTAATGATCCATGACCAGGTATAACATGTCGGAGGTCACTTTAATAGAAACCACACGTATTGCCTAAATAATTTGAATTATGTTTGTTCTTTTAATATAATCATAATCATCAATTCAATTATTTTACAAAATGTAAAAAACATTATAAAAACCTCAAAATTAGGATTTTGTAATAATGCTCCCTTTAATTTGTATTCTTTTGTTTGATTGCTAGACTTTCCTTTTTAGATGAATTTTAAGTTTTACTATGAGCATGTTTGGTAACACTGAAATCGGCTGATTCTGCTGAAATTTGTGAAGTTCTGCATTAAGTGGTTGTAGTGTCTGATTCTACTGATTTATGAAAAATAATTAAAATATATTTTATTAATAAAATAAATAAAAAATATGTTAAAATAGTTAAAACGGACATCTACAGTAACTTCGGTCGATACACCAAAAAAAGTAACTTTCACTTACTTTTTCTTATTATTACACATTTCAGCACGCGAAATCAAAAGTTACATGTTTGGTTAAAATTTTAGTTAATAAGCTGATAAGTCAAAAAACAGAAACGCGCTATATATTTTCCCTTTTTGGTAAACTTTCTCTTCGATTATATACTTCGTACTTTGTACATTCTCTCCCACTTTTCCACGGTACTCATTACATCTACGTAGTATTACTTTTCCCTTAAATATTGTACAAAACCTATTGAATAAAACAATTCAATACCCAAGCTGTTTATGTATTTAACTAAATCTAAAAGTATTCATGCTTTAAAAAATATATTACATTTTATTTCATACTAGTATCGTATCCGTGCGATGCATGGGATAAAAGAATCTTCATTTTTATGTATGGTGTAATATATATTGGAATATTAATGTAAGAGTGTAGGACACATTTATTATAAGAACATTGAAATACTTATATGATATAATGAAAGGAAACATTTTCAAGTCTTTATACTAAGCACATACATAAAGCAAAAAAAGGTGCGACGTATATTTAGAGCAAACTGCACACTTTTGAAAAACTTCCAGATATTAAAATTTATTTGTGAAATTATTTGAGATACCGTCAGAATTGCTTGGTAACACTTGAATAGTCTAATAAAAGTCGATAGAGCATAGTTTGGATTGTTACGCTCGGATACTTTTTATTTAATTGGTTAAACAGGTACCCGATCACATGTGATCAGGATTGGAGGAAGGTCCCTAAAGTTAGAATTATTTTGAAATAATTGATAATTCCGAATATTATGAACGTATCAGAAATAATTAAGATTATTAGTATCATTTTTTCCTAATAAAAATGATTAAGCGAAGCGTGTTAATTGGCCACACCATAGTGGTCATGTCCTCATGCATGAATCATGTTCCATAGTTCCATACTACTTAGGGGTTGGTAAACAGGTACCGGTCGGTTAATACAGGTTTTAATTTTGGAAACGTGTATTAGAATTTGAAAAAATTAGTACCGAGACCAACCCGTTTTAAAGTATTTTTGTAAAAAGAGTCTATCACTACAAAAAAAAACACGAAATTGACAGAGTTCTTTGGTAGGGATTTTCCAAAATTGGCAAGGATTTTGGCAGGGATATGCCAACTCCGTGCCCAAAATAGTTTGGCACGAGCTATTTGACACGAAATCATTGACAAATCCGTGCCAAATCCGTGTCTATCCTGTGTTTTTTTGTAGTGTATTATATTTAGTATAATATGCTAACAACACTCGAAATTAGTTTGGTGGTAGCAAAAAAAGAAACAAAAATTCTCCTAACTAAAAAGACAACTAACATTGAGTATGCATGTATATAACACAAATGTCATTATTTATAATACTTCGTAATTTCTTAGTGATAGGTAGGATTTGTAATCCCAATCTGATACCATGAAAATAATGTGGGCAAAAAATCGTTAGTAACTAAGTTTGGTGCTAGCAAAATAAGAAACAAAAAATCTGCTAACTAAAAAGACAGCTGCTTTCTTTCAAACAAAAAAAGAAAAGGACAACTACTTGATTTCTTTGATAAAAATTATAGTTGAAGAGATTCGACACCTAAAAGTCTAAAACTCAGGGAGATGGAGGGCTTTATGGAAGCACGCTTGACCACTCATCTGATACGTTCCGTTGTTGTTCCAAAAGGTGGAATCTCCCACCCTAGGAGCCCCACACCCTAACTTGATAGAGTTTTTGGGAGGATGTAAATCACGGTGACTCAGTCGGCTCAATTATGATAGATCTTATACTCGTGTGCACCAGACACCCAGCCCAGCATGCAGGAGCTATAACCTCCACACAGCCGTTGCGGGTTTCGAACCTTGGTCATTGTTCCAAATTTACCACCACTGAACCAACTGAGCTACCCGTGCGGGTGAAAGATATTTTAATTCTCTATTAGTAAAAAATATTTCAAAAATCAAATTATGAAACTTTGTAATGAGACAAATTCAACAATATTTTTCAAAAAATAATAATTCACTAACAATAATAAAAAAATGTAGTCAAAGTAGACAAATTCAACTAATATTTTTTAGAAATCTGTAGGTCTCGGGACTCGTGGGACACAAGATGGGTCCACCAGTCACCAGTACGTTTATCGCACATACAGAAATATTCAAACAAACTCCAAGTCTCTAACCAAAACCTATGGAATTAGTCATAAGGAATAACTTTATTAAAAATTTTAGACTGGATCTTTATATAGCTAGATTTTTTTGACCATAATCTTGCTAGCTTTGGTTTACAAAAAAGTACGGAATACCATTTAAATAGTCACTGCCTTATGTTTTACTCCATTCCAAAAGATTACTTTAATAAAATGGTAATGATGATTGATGGTATCATGGACTCTAACCATCACTAGTGGAAAAACGTCAAACGGAGGCGCTTTGTTTGAGGCGCTTTTCAGCGCAAGCGCCTCCGTTAAACGAATATTTTTTTTTTTAATTTTTACCAAGGCGTGCGGCGCTTCTGGACAAGAAACGCCTCCAATATGTTTCCGATTTTTTTTTTTTTTTAATAAACTGGCGTGCGGCGCTTCTGGGCAAGAAACTCCTCCAATATTTTCCGATTTTTTTTTTTGAATACACTGGCGTGCGGCGCTTCTTGACATGAAACGCCTCTAATTACGTTTTTTTATTTCGCACAAACGTGCGGCGCTTTCCTTACATAAGCGCCTCTAATGATCAATTTTTTTTTTTTAATTTTCAGCCCAAGCGTGCGGCGCTTTCTGTAACCCTAGCTAGCTAAGCGGCGCTCGATCGATTGGAACAAGCTGCGGCCTAAGGACGACGATCTCAAGCGTGCTAGCGTCCCACCGTCTGTCCGCCTCCGTGCATCTGCTAGCGCCGCCACCGCCGTCCGTTCGAGGAGATTGATTGGAACAAGCTGCGGGCTAAGGACGACGATCTCAGGCGTGACGAGCAGCCGACGTAGTCTGTCTGCCTCCCACCGTCTGTCCGCCTCCGTGCATCCGCTGGTCGCTCGGCTGCAACTGCTCCGGCAAGTCGTCGACGGCTACGGCTCGGCGTGGACTATTCCGGCTCGGCGTGGACTGTTCCGGCTCGGCGTGGACTGCTCCGGCCAGCATCGCATAAAGGTCAGTTCATTTATCAATTAATTTTTTGGTATATTTTGGTTGATTTCAATATTATTTGATTTTAGTTTGAATGTTTTTCGGATTAAAGTATATTTCCAATGATATCCATTGTTCCCATGTTTAGACTTCCTTTATTTTTAATGGAATTACATTTAACATTGATAAAGGTATTTTGATTAAAGTATATTTCCAATGATATTCATTGTTCCCATATTTATTGATGAAGTTGTTTGATTATGAATATTGCGATTAGTTTAATTTGAAAAGAGGTTGAAGATAAGGTATGGTTTTATATGTCTTATAAAACTCTTCAAGAGTCAAAGGCACCCTACACGATGTAATGTATGACATAAGCAAAACAATTCATGAACTTGTTTATTTTAAAAAATTATTTAATGATTGTTTTTAGAAATTCATTATTGAAAATGATTCTATGATAAAAATTGAAACTAATAAAAATTAATGGCATTAAATTTCGCTTATGTTATGTATGAAGTGAAATTAAATCACCTCCCTATATGGCGCATGGCACGATTAGTTTTACAAATAGTAATCCAAATTAAGACTATGAGTGTAATTATAATTATAAGTTAATTTTAAAAACTGCCAAAAGAAAATTGAAACCCATTTTTTCCTTGTTTGCAAAATCTGGTTTTTAGTTTTTAAGAACGAAAACTGAAAACTTTCAAACACCCTGAAAGGAGACTTAACAAAGTTCTTTGAAATTTATGCTGGTTCCTTGTTGCTGCTTCAGTGTGAAATTTGGGGTTGATTATGTTGATATTGCGAATGGCAGTCAGATATGTGTCTGATGTTGTGCCGACAAATCAGGTTGCGTATACTCAGTAACTTCCTGTAAATTGTTATGTAGTCTGTTGTTTTTTAAATTATAGCTGGTGATTGAGAAATGTAAAATATGTTTACATTCATGTGATTATTGAATTACAAGACTTAAACTGTTAAGCACAGAACAGTTCATTAGCATTCAGTTAGAAAACTGCTAGGCATCAGTACAATGTTCATTGTATTTCCATTTTGAATACCATCAAACTGAAGTAGTTTGTGCCTTTACAACATAAATGATCAAGGACTGGAGAACATAATGCCTTTACAAGTGAAGTAGTTATTCACTTTAGAAACACATTTTTCTTTCTATTATCTTCCCATTACACCATTTTCACTGATAGAGGCTTGCTTAAGTTTCCATTCTTTTATGTTTTCTTCTTTCTTCCTCTTCTTCCTTTTATACTTTGCTCAAACAAATAAATCTGGTGGTGGAAGCATATTCAAAAATTGCTTATTTGACATGGTTAACAATGTATTTTATTTGATTATAGTATGTGTAATTATTTATTGTATTATGACATTATTGTGTGTATTTCTTTTTGTTTTTTTAATGTGAAAAGAAAAAGAGAAGAAAATGTGACCTGAACGCTTATCTGATTACAAAAAAGACTCTGAATATAAAAGAACGGCACTTTGACGGCATTCCGGGCATCCTTTTTGAAATTGTACCCCTTTTCTCACTACCTTTATCAATATAAAAGCTTTTTTAAGATTTTAGTGCCTACCTCATGTCCCGACATCCTACAAAGATGACATAGCATTCTGTATTTATTATTTTTACACTTCAACAAGTATTCCATAAATTCAACTAATCTCCCTGAATATAAGACTTCGGCTCATGAAATGTTTATATGCACATTATATGATATATGATTATTGGACAAATGTAGAATTTCGTTCAAAATGGATCGTTCTTGGATGTATGGACGTCGAGACACGTCTGAGTTTTTCATTGGTGCGAATGGGTTCATCAAAGCTGCCGTTACACACCAGAAACAACATGGACATAAAGGAATTTTATGTCCTTGTTTAAAGTGCCGGAACTTGAGAAGAGAGAGTGACACCAATGTTATACTTCAACATCTGTTTGAGAGAGGCTTTAGAGAAAATTACATCATTTGGACTTTACATGGAGAGACTTTCCAGGATGGTGAGAATGTTGTTCCGCGAACCGCCGCTAGTAATTTAAAGCGCAAAGCCCCCGATACTACCACCAACTTAAATTGGAACAATGAAAATAATGGGGATGATGATTTCAATGATGATCACATGGATGAGTTTTTGAAGGATGTACATGATAATTTTGAACAAAAACCAAAATCATATGAAAGTATGGTTGATGCCGTCAGAATACCTTTGTATTCTACCTCTACTTTTATCAAGCTGTCTGCGGTTTTGAAGTTATTTCATTTGAAAGCGAAACATGCACTAGTGTATAAAACACTTTTTATATGGGTTAAAAATCACTTTTTATGTCGGTTCCCGTAACGACATAGAAGCCAACGACATAGAAAGTCGGGCACTTTTCGTGTCGGGTAGTCGTACCCGTTATAGAATGTATTTTATAACGGTTACGAATTTAACCGTTATAGAATGTTTTCCGTGTCAGTTCAGTAATACCCCATATATAATCGTTTTTATATGGGTTAAACCACCAACCGTTATAGAAAGTCATTTTTTTAAAAAAAAAATAATCGCATTTTCTGTCACTTATATATATAAGTGATTTTATATTTCAAAATGTAATGTTTTTATTTAAATTTGCTACATAATAAAATTTCTAATTCATACTAAAAATATATATTGTCTACAAATTAATGAGAAATATGTATGCAACCCCTAGCCCAATTCTTTACATTTATTAATTCAAAACAAAAAGAACAATAGAATCATTTGCACAACCGAAATACATAAATCAAAAGTAAATAACATAGCAACACACAACACAAAGAAGTATTTAGTACAATAACTACTTTATTGTAGCAAGATCACTGGCCAACTCTAGATTACTACTAACTTACTATTGACAACTTCAAACAAAAGCATTGTGATTTACTATTTGTTCATCCACGAGCAGAAACGAGACCAGGCCAACTCTACATGACATTTTCAACGGCTTAGTCTCCATTGTTCTCCTTTACCCTGTGAGAGCAGACGCCCGTCTCTTGATAGACATGCACCTCATGTTCAACAGAAAAGGAAAAAAGTTGCACCACTTGAAAATAAAGCTTCATGATAATCATGATGTCCTCATTAAAACAGTGATTAATTTAGTTGCTTATATAAACACAAATAAAAGGCCATCACTAACTTATACGAATCAACATAATAGCTGAAACTATAGATTTAGGAATAGGAACTCCACAGAAAAAACTCACTCATAGCAATAAACAAGTCATGCTCAATAATATCATAAGCGTATTGATAAAACAAACCATCATAACCATCACTGCCAGGGGCACTGTTTTTGTCCAGACCAAAGACAACTTTTCTGAGATCCTTTGTAGTAATTGGTCCCATGAGATTCTCGTTATCAGCAGTAGTAATAACTGGAGTGATATTGCTATGGTAACTGCAAGGGTCAAGAGAGTCAGTAGCAGCAACATTGGCAGTAAGAAGTCCAGTAAAGAAAGTAATAGCAGCACTACTGATATCATCATTATTCTAAATCCAAGAACTACTCTCCAGTTTAATTTTATGAATACTGAGTTTTTGATGTTTGGCTTTTAAGGAGTGATGGAAAAAACTTGTGTTTGCATCGCCATCCTTTAGCCATTTCACTTTAGCCTTCTGCCTATAAAAAGAAATAATGTCGGTTGAGGCTTGTATGTATCTAGCCTGAGCATGTTTCAAGGTAAGGTAATCAGAGGTCCTATTTTCAAGAATCTCAATTTGGGTTTCAGCTTCAGACCGTTGATTAAAACTATTTCCAAAAATGTCATGAAGCTCACTTTTAAGCCTTTTAAGTTTTTAGAAAAAAGCCACATGCCATAACCATCACAACGAGAATCCCAAGAAGCTCTAACAGTTTCAAGAAAAGAGTGATGTTTAATCCACATATGCTAAAATCTAAAGCTTTTGGGGCCAGAGTTAGGGACAGGATTTTCTTGAAGAAGCAGGGGATTATGATCAGAAACAAACTTATTTATTTTTTTAAGAGTTAGGTTCCTGTTGAGTTGAAATAACTCATTAGAAGCCATAACTCGATCCAATTTTTTAAACACCAGACCATTCATCCTATTCCCCATCCAAGTGAAGGGAGTACCCTGAAAGTTAAGGTCAGACAGACTATTAGCAAAAATGAAATCATTAAACTCCTCCATGTCACTAGTATTCATGACACTTTTACCTTTGTACTCATTCATGTTTCTAATAACATTGAAATCACCTCCCAGGATCCAAGGTTGATTCCCAATGTTGTTTCTGAAATTAGACAGTTCATCCACAAGGTTCTTCTAGTAATTTTGCTATTAGCACCATAAACCACAGAGATATAAATGGTTTGATTCATATGGACATTAGTAACAGAAAGATTAACACACTGAGAGAGATCAGAAATAATGTTAACAGTGTAGGAACGGTCCCAAAGTACCCAAATTTTATTGAGAGAATGGGCAAAAGAGTTTGAAAAGCCCAGATTGATCATTTTAGAATGCAGATTACTGGAATTAGTCTTAGGTTCAATTATAGCAAGAGAATTGATATGATAAGTTTTACAAAGAAGGTTTAACCTGTTAGTGGATTGGGTGTTCCCAATCCCAAAGATATTCCAAAAAAGCATACTAATCATAAGAACAGGGGTGGGTGGGCAGTTTTTTGGGCCTTAGGCCTTAAGGCTCTCTCTTGGTTAGGAAGTTAGGAGCCCTGGTATATGCCAAGTAACAATCTCATAGTTCATACCTACCGAAGCTGAGTCAGTGTCATAACTAATCGCTGCATTCAAAAATATAAGATGGACAGTAAGGAAAGTTAAATGGCTAAAGAAATGTATTATTATTGTGTGGTTATTATATATAATTACGAAGGTAAAAGAATCACATTAGTGAAGATTGCTGAATAATTGTTCTTCTTCCTAGCTTAATCCTACAAGAATGAGATTTTGAAACCACGTTCATTTGAAAATTAAAGACATTTTTACATACATCTTATAGGCAAGTAAAAAAATAAAAAGCTCAAAACTAAACTTCTTGAATTTCATCTAAAATTTAGCAAATGGACACACACAACAAGAAGAAGAAAGTACATAAGTAGAATCCAAGAAAATATTAAATATGTAGTATATACTCCGTATATAATATAGCAAGGAAATGTGTTTTTACCGAGATGTGGCTTCAGAGGCGTTAATCTCAGGTGATTGATCACCAGCGGCTAATGATGTAAGGGAGGGTCATCCATGGAGACCGGCGGCGGAGGCAGAGCATCGTGCATGTTCCTCTATCTTCTCGGGTCATCCATGGAGAGCGGCGGCGGCAGAACGTCTTGTGCGTCGTCTATCTTCGCGGGTCATCCATCGAGTGGCGGTGGAGGAGCTTCTTGCGTGTTCATCCGTCTTCGCAGATCATCACGGCGGCAGGGTAGCTGCGTTCCTTTATCTTCGCTGGATTGTTCTGTACCAATGAGCATCATTATCAAATCTAGCATCAAAATCAAAATTTTGAATATAGAAATTTCAAGCCAAGTAACAATCTCATAGTTCTATTCATATTAATTCCTAGTATATGCCAATCAAAATCAAACAAAAAACAGAGTAACAGATCCTGCAGTGATTTTTTTTAAAACAAAACAAACAAAACAGAATAAAAGGTTTTGGAAGAAAGTGAGTAAATTAAAAATAGAGAGGAGAGTTGACAATAGGGTGATGAAATCGGAAAAGAAACAGAAATATAGATAATTAATTGATTTGTTCTTCAGCGAAACAAGAAATAGATGAAATACAGAAAAAGAAATTGGAATAGAAGTGGATACAATAACATCATTCAGTTATCAAACTATATCGTGCTGTTTGAACCAAAATGGTCACTCAAAACGCTTGATAGACTCATAGACTATAATTAAGATATAGACTATAATTAAGATACAGTGGATGAATTTGAATATCAAATTAAGAATTACCATGTTCAAACTGAAATGAACATATTGCAGCCTTGATTAAATAAACTGAAATTCAAAACAATAAAGAACAAACTGAAATATCAATAATGTACAAATTACATTATTAATAAGGTGCAAACTGAAACAAAAGGATATATTAATAAACAGCAAACTGAAATGAACAAATTGCAGGCTTGATTGAATAATCCTATATTCGGAAGTAAATAGCCTCTAGTTATGACTTATAAGGCGGTTAAGACAACAAAACCTGGGCTGGAAGAGCCACAGGAGCAAGAGCACAAAATCAGAATCACTCTGTCATCAAAAAATGTGAAAAAACCTTGAGAAAGTTTGTTCTGACTTTGTTCTGACTTGGTTCATGTAACATCTTTGTCAGGAAAAAAAATTAGAAGCTGAAATGTAATTTTTTTTCCTACATAAGACATAGTAGCATTGATTTTATCCCTTCAAATAACACAATATAATCAAACAATTATAAGCTGCAAACTGAAATAATAAACTACATTATGTATGAACACTTGACTCATAAACTGCAAACTGAATGCTATATTATGTGTAATGAGAATGTGTGCTATCCAAATTAGTTAACATCATTCAGGAAATTTTACAAACAGATGATTAGCATTACAAATTTAATTTCTTAGCCCTATTATTTCATTTTGTATATGAGCTAAACATCAAATATGAAGGAACCAAACCAACCGCAAACAAATGTGTATATGAAAACACAAAAATGTATACCCAATAATTGCATAATTAGTGTGCAGCAAAATATTGGTTTTTACCTAGATAGAGTAGAAGATATGTTGTAGATTGAGTCTGTGGATGCAGATGTAGAAGCGGAATTCTGCAGAGATGAGAGAGCCCGCTGCAACGGATGTGGACATGACGTTCAACGGTGAGGAGAGACTGATAACTACTGATGTGGAACCGACGCTAGGCAACAAGGAGAGAGATGACGAGTAATGATACGGTATTTGGCGTGAGGATAGAGCGTCATCACTGGCGAAGGAGCAGCCGGAAGTCACCTTAGAGGACGAGTATTGCAGCACCGTACATCTTCTTGTAGCTCCGCTAGGTCTTCAGGAGCGGGAAATTTTCATCCTTTGTTTTTTTGTCGTAGGTCAGGACTCAGGCGGTCAGAATAAAAATCAAATACTTTTAATAAGGGGAAACATATCTCACTGACATTAATAATACTCCGTAGTTTTCAATTTTATAAAATGAACCCCGTTTCACCTGCATACATTTTGAAATATTATGAATATGACCCCGTTTTTATATTTAACTTCGGTTATTTTACTATCCGTTATAGAATGTGTGTATTATTAACGCCCAACGTAAGGTATAAACTTTCAAAAATTGCAATTTTAACCCCGCGCCTACATACTATCACGGTTGTATACTAACCCATATAAAATGTTGGTTATAAAATGCAGTTTTTGGACTAGTGATGGATGGAGTAATGTCAGTTTCACAGAGTTATTGACATTATTCAAAAGATGTTGCCCGAAGGGAATACACTTCCTGATACCACTTACAAGGCAAGAAAGTTACTGTGTCCTATGGGAGCTGAATGGGAGAAATTCCACGCTTGTCCCAATGATTGTGTGCTGTACCGGAATGAGTACGAAAATCTTGATGAATGTCCAACATGTCATCTTTCTCGCTACAAGGCAAAAAGGAGTACAAATAGTGCTAGTGACACCGAGTGTGATGGGCACTAGTTGTTAGTGCCTAAGTATACATTTTTATTATTGTTTGTAATGTTTATTTACTAGTTTTGTGTAAGTTTATAGTTGCTAGTTTGCATTTGATTGTAATCGTATTTTTAGCATTTTATTGTTTGTTGTAAGTTGTAGTTAGTTGAGCTATAAGTTTAGGATAGGTTTGGAAGCAAAAAGGATGAAGAAACCTGAGTTTTGTGCAAAACCCGGTCGGGTATGGACTTTACCCGGCCGGGTATGAAGTGACAAAGGAAATTGCTACAAAATTAGCAAATACCCGGTCGGGTATTCTGTGATTTCGGACCAAAGAACGTGCAGAAGACACAAAAACATGGGAAAATATTTGATTTGGTAAATACCCGGTCGGGTATGTCAAAATACCCGGCCGGGTATCCGGCATTAGGTGTTGAAAACACCTATAAATAGCCCCATTTTCCTTCACATTTCATCATCCCTTCTTCCATACTCTTTAGCTCAGTTTAGAATAGCATTTCTTTATATTTTTCTAGCTATGTTTAGTCTCCAAATGAGGAGCTAAACTTCCATTCTTGGTGTTGCTCTTGAAGCTTGTTGATTATTAAAGTTGTGAGTTATTTTCTTAACTTCTTTCCTTGAATAATAATTAATAGTTCTTTCTTTAATACCATCTCTATATTAATGTTGGGGAGTGTTGCTAAGATGACAATTAGTTAACATCTCGACATTAATTAGAATGATATTTTTCCTCTATATTAATGTTGAGGAGTGTTGCTAAGATGACAATTAGTTAACATCTTGATATTAATTATAGTAGGATTCATCTTCTTTAATAATATTCTTCCTTGAATATTAATTAATCCCTACTTATATTTCATATTAATATTTTGAACATTACTTAAAGGATCAACTAGTTTTGTTTCATATATTAATTATTACTAGAAGCGATCAACGAACCGATGGTTAATCGTTGATGGTTTCACAAGTAAGTAACTTCGGTTTATTAATGCACGGTCGTGGTTAATAAACTTAAGAGGAATTAATTTTGTTGGTTAAACCAAAACCGCTTGTGTTGAGGTTATCAATCTCAATTGATTTCATCAAGGAGTTAGAAAGATTAAATGCTACTATTAAATCGGTATAAGGCGTTGTTCTATATTTGATTAATAGTAAGGGTTATTAATGAACGGTCGTTGTTAATAACTACCCTCGATGAAGTGGATATACTCCCCGATTGAGTATTCGAGAGGGAATAAGTTATAGATATAACAATGATCGACTAAAATATATCAACAAGTGGAAAGTAGCAATGTCAAGTCCTTTTTATCTTTGAATTAAACACATATAGGTTGTTCATCTTAGTTCTTAATTAAATTAAATCACTCAACCCAAATTCCCCCCTTTTTATTTACTAAGTATCATAAAAAGAGAATTATTCCTTTCCCTGTGGATACGAACTCTACTACGCTATACTACGTATAAGTGTTAGTATTGAATTTATTTTGACGCACCGTGACAAAGTGCTCGTCAGAGTGTTCCAAAATTCCTGCAAAAGTTTTGTGGTATTTCCCCATTATTCCGAGATTTAAAAGGTTATTCATGAATGCAAAAGATTCCAAACATTTAGTTTGGCATTCTCAGGGTAGAAAAAAAGATGAGTACTTGCGTCATGTGTCTGATTCTCCGCAATGGAGGCAAATTGACTTGAAATATCCTGAATTCGGCAGAGAGGACAGAAATTTGAGACTTGGCCTATGCACTGATGGTATGAATCCATATGGTACACTCAGTAGTCAACGCAGCACTTGACCAGTTCTATTGGTTATTTACAATTTGCCTTCATGGTTGTGCATGAAACGCAAATACATCATGTTGTTTCTTCTTATCTCGGGACCCAAACAACCGGGTAATGGTATTGACGTGTACCTTGCACCGCTTATTGATGATCTCAAACTGCTGTGGACCGAAGGTGTTACAACATACGACATGCATACCAAATCTTATTTTCAAATGCGTGCTATGTTGTATTGCACTATAAATGATTTTCCAGCATATGGCAATCTTTCAGGTTACACAGTCAAAGGTGCAAAAGCATGTCCTATATGTGAAGATGATACAGTTGATTTGCGATTACCTCACTGCAAAAAAAATGTTTACTTGAATCATCGAAGGTTTCTTCCGCGCACTCATCGTTATCGTGCATTGAAGAAGGCATTTAACGGAAAAACTGAGCATGAAGTAGCTCGTCCACCATTAAATGGTCATGATGTGTATGATAGGGTGAAAGATTTGAACACAATCTTTGGAAAACCTTATAAGCGGAACAAGCAGAGCCTTTGGAAAAAGAAATCTATATTTTGGGAGCTTCCTTATTGGAAAGACCTATCAGTAAGGCACTGTCTTGATCTCATGCACATTGAAAAGAATGTGTGTGACAACATCATTTCGACTATTTTGAATGTTCCTGGAAAGTCAAAAGACGGCATAAATATTCGCAAAGACATGGTTGAACATCTGAATATTCGGAAAGAATTAGCACCACAACCACGTGAGAATGGATTTTTTCTTCCACCGGGCAGTTATACATTATCAAAGGCCGAGAAAAAAAGTTTCTGTGAGTGCTTACATGGGATAAAGGTGCCATCAGGGTATGCGTCTAATATTAGAAATCTTGTATCACTACAAGATATGAAATTGATTGGGTTGAAGTCTCACAACTATCATGTTTTGATGCAACACCTGTTACCTGTTGCTTTAAGAGGTCTTCTAGCTACCTGATCATGTTCGGCATGCCATTATGAGGTTGAGTTTCTTCTTCAATTCCATATGCCAGAAAGTAATTCATCCAGAGAAACTTGATGCTTTGCAATCAGAAGTGGTTGTTACATTATGTCAACTCGAGATTTACTTTCCGCCATCATTGTTTGACATTATGGTGCATCTTGTTGTGCACTTAGTCAGAGAGGTAAAGATGTCTGGACCGGTGTTTTTGAGGTACATGTACGGAATGGAGAGACACATGGGGTATTTAAAATCAAAAGTAAAAAACCGTTGTCGACCGGAAGGTAGCATCATCAGAGGTTTAATTGATGAAGAAGTCATTGAATTTTGTACGCCATATTTAGCTAATGTGGAATCTTTGGGAGTACCAAAGTCTAGACATGATGACACACTTGAAGGAAAGGGCACTCTTGGGAAGAAACAAGTAAAGAATGTGGATAATGATTTGTTGGGAAAGGCTCATTTTCTCGTATTGCATCATCTTGAAGTAGTTCATCCATATGTGCAACAACATATGAATGTCTTGAGATCCCAGTTTCCTTTGAAAAGTGAAATCTGGTTGACTAAAGAACAAAACCAAACCTTTTCATCTTGGTTTAGGGATTTAATTTTCAATGACACTGATAATGTGTACTATGATGTTGATGATGATATTAAGTGGTTGACCTATGGTCCTAAACGATCAATTGATTCTTTTGAAGCATATGATATCAATGGCTACACTTTTTATACTACCAGACAAGATGAGAAGTCAGTGTTACAGAATAGTGGTGTGTCTGTGATAGCATCTTCGACTGAGTATGCTAGTGCAAATGACCAAAATCCATTAAATGCAAGGTTGTCTTACTATGGAAAAATAGAAGACATTTGGGAGTTAAATTACATAGCTCGATCTTTTGCCATTTTCAAGTGTCAATGGGTTGACATTCGTCGAGGGGTGCAATGTGATGACACTGGAGTCACATTAGTAGATTTTAACCGATCAGGACATCGTGGTGATCCATTCATACTTGCATCACAGGACGAACAAGTGTTTTATGTAAAAGATCCTTCAAATGAACGATGGTCCATTTGTTTACCCGGCAAGAAAAAGATTACATGTAATTTTGAGGATGAGGAAGATCATTATGTTGAGGAAATGCCCTCATTATCCATCGGGATGCGTGAAACAAACATAAGATATGATCACAATGAGGATGATCTTCCCTTTATCGCACACCATAATGATGGCATTGAAGTGTTAACGGAAAAAGCTAAGTGAGGAATTGTAAGTTGTTTTGAGTTAAGTAATTTAATACTGAATTGTAAGTTATATTTAATTTTGAATTATTATTAATCATTATGCATGCTTATGAATTGCAGGTACACACTATGAGCGACGATGACAGAGATGAGCGTGGTCATAATCAAGATCCCCATGGCGGTGGCGGCGGTCAAAGAGACAGCGAGGGGCGAAAAATAATTGAATTTGCTGATACCGATGCTGTCATCGGTGAGTGGGCTGAAGAGTTTAAATCATTCTTGAGGAAGATGGTACGTTCCCGAGTGAGTATAAACATTGATAGTTGGAAGAAAGTTTCAAAAGCGAATAAAGATCAAATCTTTAAAGATATACAGGTACCTACAAAATCTCCAATTTTATTAGCCGAAATATTTATCTTCATTTCACTATATAATATACGCTAGCACTTTATTTTTGATGTTATCATGCAACATGACTATGTTGTGGAGGATAATATGAAAAAACCATTATTGAAAAAGTTGGGCAAAATGCACCGAGATTGGAGAAATCGATTGCGATCAGGTTTCATAAATAAGACTCGTCAAGTGGGAAAGGATTGTGGGGAAGCTTTTGAGAAGTATAAAGACCAACTTACCAAAGAAGAGTGGGATAGTTTCGTGGCAAAGACTATGACTCCTGAGTTTGTGGTACGTCATAGAATTAAAAATTTTCAATATTTTAATTAAGTAGTTGTTTAATATTTATGAAACATTGAATAGGCTTTGAGCGAGAAGAATAAACAAGCTGCACTTCAGAATATCTATCCTCATCATATGGGTCGTTCAGGATATGTTCTTTCCATACCGAAATGGAAAGAGCAAGGATTATTAGATCAGTTTCTTACTGGTTCAGAAGTAGATTCAACGAACTCTAGCACAACCACTTCTGGTGATATTCCAAGACATGTCACTTGGTTTTGTGCAAGGTCTGAATTAACATCGGACGGTCACATCGTGTTTCCTGGTAATACTGAGGGCATGCGTGAGAAAAAAGAGAAGTTGGTAAGTTATAGTTAGTATATGTATGCTCATATAATTAAATCATGTTTATTTTTTAACATTAAATTCTATTGCTTCTGTACTAGGATAAACTTCAAGAAGATGTAGCAGCAGGAACGTGGAAGCCAAGTGGTCGACATGATATATTGACGGAGGTTGTTGGGAAGCCTGATTACCCTGGACGTGCACGTGGCGTCGGTGGTGGTGTGGGTTATACACATGTCTTTGATCGAGAGTCGAGAAGCACACATCGAGATAAGGTTGGTAATTTGAGTGATGTTGACCTAAAGCAGTTGCAAGAGCGTTTGATGAAAGACATGCAACATTACTTTGTTCCAAGAAGTGAAGTGCCTATCGGGGATTCAATGCCTGCTTCTGAGGCGGCCCACGTGGATACTATGAACTCTGCTGCACCCCATCTTAAAAAAACATTCATTGTAAGTAACATTTTATTAATTATTTATGTATAAAATGTTTTATTTTTCATTTGTATGTGTACATACATACATGCAGGATGGTGCATCTTGTAGGCTTGCTGTTGAGTCACACACTCATCCTGGTGATAAGAGTTTGGACTTTGTGGCCATGGCTGTAGCCTACAACACGCCTGTTGGGTCGTTAATCCATAATGTACTGATGTGTGAAAACACAATCAAAGTGAACATATGTATGGCATATCGAGAGTTTGAAGACTGTCCATTGCTTTATCCTAATGAAGCCGCTGATATGAATGTTGTAGCAGACGCTGTAGGTTCATATGTTCAATGGCCATCTCATTTGGTTTTTTTTTAGGGAGAGGTAATGAAGTTATTGTTTCATATTTTTTACTTTTGTTGCTTATTTCGATATGAAATTCTTTCATACATTTTTATGTCATAATTATTTTAGGAACCACCGTCTAAGTCAAAAAAGGAGGATGGAGCTAAGAAAAAAGTACCCTTTATCGTGAGAGATTCACTAAAAGTAACAGTTGAACCCAGCTCACATTCATTGGTCAGTGAAACTGTTCTTCATTCACTTACAGATGATCTTTTAAGATTGCATGAAAATCTTGAGTGGTATGAGCCCGATCTTTGTAAGTTTTCTATTCCTCTTCCTGCGGAGTTGTTCTGTTATATTGATGATCACCAATTTGGGACCGTTGTTGACCGTGAAGACTTGAGTCAATTTCTTGAGAGTGATTCTGTTGATCTTTCAATTATTCAGACCTTTATGCTGTAAGTATTATAATAAGTTTACAAGCACTCTTGAATATTTGTTAGACATAATTACTATTGACTAATTATTAATATTATAATTTCACATGCATGTAGTTGTGTAAATGCAAAACTGATTGAGTTTGGTCGTGATGATGTGGGTCTTTTGTGTCCTTGGATTTGTTCTTTTAAGTATTATAACTTGGATAAAAAGGGCACACTGACTTACATGAAGCATGCTCTGACTGAAATGTTTGAAAAGAATATCATTCTCTTGGCATATAATGAAGGGTATGATTCATATATTACATTCGCTTTTACATATTATATTTATTGATCGTGACATATGAAATATTAACCCATTTTCTATTCTCTTTGGAAATATAGGTATCATTGGGTTTTGTTTGTAATTTGTCCAAAGGTTGATAAGGGCTATATTTTCAATTCATTGCCAAGTTATTCCAATATTGCTATTCAAAAAGATCTTACGATGTATGTATTTTTAATGATTTAGTTGTGATATTTAACATTTATATTTAACATTTATACTTGTATGTCAACATTGAGCATATATATATATATACATTGAGCTTAATTATCATTATAGGATGTATAGAGTTGCGTCTACACAAAAGGGTCGTGGCAAGCCGATCAAATGGCATAATATGAAGGTACTTTCGTCATATATCTTCTCTTATTTACATAAGTTATGCTTTAATGTAAAAAATATCATATTATAAAATAATAATGTATATTTGTCATCTAATATATAGTGTGCAAGACAAACGGGCAACACAGAATGTGGATATTATGTGATGAAGTTTATTTGGGAAATAATAACTTCTGTTGGAAGTTCAGATATTGCACAAGTATTTAAATTATATATACTTCAATAGGTGGATTTTATTAAATCATTTTACTTGTATACGATAGTATAATTAAGTTTATCATTACTTATTTTATCTATATTTGTATGATTACTTTCAGGTTTGGAATGCAAGAACTGAGCCATATACAACGGAGGAGTTTGATGACATTAGAAAAGTATGGGCTAGGTTTTTTGTAGATGAAGTGTTATGACATTAGAACTGAGCCAAACTTGAATGTGTTTTATTATAATGTGATACAAATTTGTACCTTTTGAATTGAATTTGTGCGAAACGATTTTATCGTTATTCTGGTTTTATGAATGAATGAATGTGTTTTTTTGAATTGGTTGACAATGGATCTGTAAATAAAACAGGTTATATAGTATTTTAAAAAAATATATAAAAAATTATAATGAAATTTGGAGGCGCTTTTTATGATAAAAGCGCCTCTAATTTATTTTACGTAGCACATTTTGGAGGCGCTTTTGTCGTCAGAAGCGCCTCTAATTCAGTTTACGTAGCACATTTTGGAGGCGCTTTTTCCGTCCGAAGCGCCTCTAATTCAGTTTACGTAGCACATTTTGGAGGCGCTCTTTTCGTCAGAAGCGCCTCTAATTCAGTTTACGTAGCATTTTGGAGGCGCTTCTGACGAAAAAGCGCCTCTATTTCACTCACGCGTGCGGCGCTTTTACTGTCAGAAGCGCCGCAAACTTTCGATTTTTTTTTTTTTTAAATATTAGAGGCGCTTCTAGTCTAAAAAGCGCCTCCAATTGAGATTTGCGGCACATTTTTTAGAGGCGCTTCAAAGCGCCCCACGTGAGCCATTTGAAGCGCCTCTGATTACCGATTTTGCACTAGTGCATGGCTCAATTACGTAGTTCAAGATGGGATCAATCCTTAACGGGATTAGCCTAATTAACAGGATTAGCCCATAAACGGGATCAAGGCCCTGAAGGGGATTCATATTGAGTAAGCCGCTAGGCCCGATTAGGGATCAGACCCACAATAGGAACCCAGAGCCAAGCCGGGCTGGATAGCAGGCCTCGAGCTTGGGCAGAGTTCTAGTGAGGTTGGGATATTCCTAGGGTTTACGTGGTGGACTATCATTTGAGCATAGCTATTTGGCAGCAGGCATGACTCAATAGGAAACGCGGACTTGAAGGAGATACTCATTGCACAATGGCCAAGACGCTACAGGAGTTCTATTCGGACTAATATATAATTAATAGCATTTAATGTAGTAGTTTCCTCCTATAAGATGAACTCCTAAAGTCTATAAATACTTCCTGTAAATACCCTATAAAGGGATCGGTGAATCGTTCTTCCGAATAATAATAATACTGTCTTACGCTGCCATATTTTGATATCTTTAGTAGATTTAGCTCTCGTAGTTGGATTAAACTCCATCATTTGGTGCTCTCATTGAGAGCCGAATCTGCAAAGACGATGTTTGGATCCAATAGCCACAACCGTATGGGTAGCAACCAAGGCGGTGATCGTTTCAACCAGGTTGTGATCGAGGACAAAGGTTCGAGGTCACGATGGAGCGATTTCCGAAGACGCGATATGAGGAACCGACTCCAAGGCGTGGGAGGTTCCAGGCGAACGGTGGTGCGGCCACCGCAATTCCAGACACCAGGTACTGAACACAATATTCCCAACGTGGATCCGGCACAAGCCCTAGCAAGTTGGGCAACGTTTCAAAGAGCGGTGGAGACCCTAACTACCGTTTTCCAAGGTATCATTCCTGATCCTGCAGGGGGACCTCCTTCTCCCCGCCGGACTCCATCTATGGCCCGACAAGGTGGGAAGATATCTCCTCAACAACCGAGGAATTCTCCACCGGCCAGGTCTCAACGCTCCCACCATTCCAGGTTGACCCCAAGAATTCTTGTGATGAATTGAATAAGTGAACATCAAGTTTCTGTCCGCAAGAGGCTCTCCTCTAGGGCCGAACGCAGTGAGGAAGTTTCTTCGGCCGTTGTTCATTCCACCACCGTAGCGCGCGTGGGGGAGATCTCTGAGATGAGATCAATGCGGATAGGCCGGCCCGAAGAGATCGCCAATCTCCATTGCGTATACAGGCAGGTCACAACCATGACAACCTCAGAAGGAGGTTGGACGAGCTCAGAAGGGGGATGGATGGTAGAATCGATCTCAATCATGATATAAGGGTTCCCGAGCCTTTGACGCGCCAGATCATGGACGCACCATTACCACAAGGGTATAAGCCATGAAACATTAAGGCCCACCAAGGGAAAGCCAACCCCTAGCATCATGTCTCCAAGTATGTAGCTTACGTGGTTATGATGGGGTATGATGATGCCATCGAATGTAGAGGGTTCTGAGTGAATTTGGACGAGCCGACTTCAATTTCTAAAAAGAGGGAGGTCGGAGCCCAATTCGAGAGTGATGATAAAGAAGGGGATTCAGGCCGGCAAAAGCGCCCGCACGTCCACCAAATCTATGGCAGACCCGTCGGAGAGACACCGTGGGGGAAAGAAAGAAGTGGAATCGCCAATTATTCATCGGCGAAATCAACCATCTTCCTACTTACAAAAGGCAGAAGCGAGAACCCATCACCTTCACGGATGATTATCTCCCTCCATGTCCCCCACCCCACAGAGATGCTCTGGTGATAAAGATGGAGGTTATGGATGCGATTGTCCATAGAGTTCTCGTGGACACTGGAAGCTCAGTCAACATACTATACATGGATGCTTTCGTGGAGATTTGACTCCAGAAACGAGCTCTCAGACCGGTAAGAACCCCTCTTTCAGGTTTCACCGGAGACACGATTGAGCCAAAAGAGGTGATCACCCTCAAGATCCAGCTCGGATCAGAGCCATGTGTCCGGGAGAATCGAAACAGATTTCGTTGTTGTTGAGTTGCCCAGTGTTCACAAGGCCATCCTGGCCGACCTCTACTGGAGGACTTGGGAGCCATTACTTCCCAAGCTCATATGTGCATAAAGTTCTATACACTGGTGGGAATAGGAAGAGTAAGAGGAGACCAGAATATGGCCAGAAGCTGTTACGTAAGGGCCTGCAAGGCTCACGGATGAAATGGTGTAAGAATCCATGCTATTGAACAAGACTTATCCAGATATGAGGAAGGGAAGCTCAGAGCTCAGCCCATCTCAAAGCTCGAAGAGGTCGGAATCGATCCCTCCCGGGCGACCTGAAAGAAAAGATAGTCCAGGCCCTGACAGAATTCAAGGTGGTTTTCACATGGGGGCCTGAGGATATGTCTGGGGTTGACCCAAGCATAGCAGTTTACAGATTGAACGTGGATCCAAAGGTAACACTGGTCAAACAAAAGAGAAGATACTTGTTGTTGGACATGAAGGAATTTGTTAAAGGGGAAGTGAATATGCTGTTGAGCATCAAACATATCAGGGAGGTGCAATATCCGGAATGGCTCGCCAATGTAGTTTTGGCTCCTCAACCACCTACCTGGAGAATGTGTGTAGATGACGTGCACTTTTTCGCAATGTGCACTCAAAGTAAATACAATACAACGATTATACGTAGTATAATGAAGTAAGGTTCGTATCCACAGGGAAAAGAATAATTCTCTTTTTATGAAACTAGTAAATAAAAGGGGGTTTTGGGATTGAATGATTTAATTTAAAAACTAAGATGAACACCCTGTATGTGTTTTAATTCAAAGATAAAAGAACTTGGCATTGCTACTTTCCATTTGTTGATATATTTTAGTCGATCATCGTTATATCTATAACTTTGTCCCTCTCGAATACTCAATCGAGGAATATATCCAATTCATCAAGGGTAGTTATCTACAACGCCCGTTCATTAATAAACCTTACTATTAGTCAAGTATAGAACACCGCCATATACCGACTTGTTAGTAGCATTTAATCTCTTAACTCCTTGATGAAATCAATTGAGATTGATAACCTCAACACAACGGTTTCGGTTTAACCAACAAAATTAATCCCTCTTAAGTTTATCAACCACGACCGTGCATTATTAAACCGAAGTTACTTACTTGTGAAACCATCATCGATTAACCATCGGTTCGTCGATCGTTTCTAGAAATAATTAATATATGAAACAAAACTAGTTGATCCTTTAAGTAATGTTCAAAATATTAATATGAAATATGAAAAGGAATTGATTAATATTCAAGGAAGAATATTATTAATTAAAGGAGATGAATCCTACTATAATTAATATCAAGATGTTAACTAATTGTCATCTTAGCAACACTCCCCAACATTAATATAGAGGAAGAAAATACTACTCTAACTAATGTCAAGATGTTAACTAATTGTCATCTTAGCAACACTCCTCAACATTAATATAGAGATAGTATTAAGGAAAGAACTAATAATTAATATTCAAGGGAAAAAGTTAAGAAAATAACTCACAACTTTAATAATCAACAAGTTTCAAGAGCAACACCAAGAATGGAAGTTTAGCTCCTCATTTGGAGACTAAACATAGCTAGAAAAATATAAATAAATGCTACTCTAGACTGAGCTTAAGGATGTTTTTACTTGGACTGTAATTTGCTGGTCTGGTCTGGTCTGGTCTGAACTGGTCCGGTCTGGTCTGGTCTGGTTTCTTTGTATTTTTATAACTATCCAAGTCTGGTCTGGTCAGGTCTGAACTCGTCTGGTCTGGTCTATTCTGGTCTGGTCTGGTCTGGTCTGGGACGAATTACAGTCTAAGTAAAAACATCTTAAGAGTATGGAAGAAGGGATGATTATTTGTGAAGAAAAAGTGTGCTATTTATAGGTGTTTTTCAACACCTTGGATCAGGTACCCAACCGGGTCAAGTGCTCACCCAACCGGGTCCGGTCAAAATCAGATATTTTCCACGTTCTGGTGATCTTCGCATGACGGATTGTCCCCGGTCACTTCTCACCCGACCGGGTGAGATAGGGGACCCGACCGGGTCCAATGATATTCCAGGTACTTTCGGATGTTAAATGAGACCCGGCCAGGTGAAGTCTTCTACCCGGTCGGGTAATCGCTCCTGGACAGTTAAAATCCCCTTTTCTTCACTTCAAAGTCCTCCTTTTCAACATCATAATTCCGAATTCTACTTTACAACTTACAAATGAAGGTTAAAATACAATTACAACTAAAATCACATAAATGTTTACAAACTAAATAAAACGGTAAACAATCCACACAAATCAAACATAAAAAGATACATTTATGCACTACTAATTAGTGCATATCTGTAGACTATACGGACCTGAACAAGGTTTGTCCCATGGATCCTTTCCTTTTGCCTAGCATAGATCAGTTGCTGGATCAAACCGCCAGATGCGAGCTCCTTTCCTTTATGGATGCTTTCCCTTAAGGCAATTCTGGATATGGAGCCTCCAAGAAATGTCAAAGAGGTCCAGATCCTCACAGGAAGGCTGGCAGCTCTGGGAAGGTTCCTATCCAGGTCAGCCGATAAATCCCTGCCATTCTTCCAAGTCCAGAAAAAGAGTAATGGGTTTTAGTAGACCCAGGAGTGCCAAGCCGCGTTTGAAGATCTCAAGAGATATCTGCAGTCAGATCTTCTCCTCAGCAAACCTAAGGCTGGTGAGACACTTGTTTTGTATTTGGGAGTGACCCAGAGCGCAGTCAGCTCCGTTTTAGTGAGAGAAGAAGGGACGGCCCATAGGCCGATTTATTATGTGAGCAAGATTCTCCACGGAGCCGAGCTCAGATACCCAGCCATGGAGAAGACTAGCCTCGCAGTCTATGTCGCAGCAAAGAAACTTGTCCACTACTTTCAAGCTCACCCCATCAAGGTCTTGTCGGATCTGGGGGTGGGAACTCTGTTCAAAACAGCCAAGACTGTGCGAATCGTGAAATGGTCCTTGCTGAACAGTCAGTATCAGGTGAGCTTCCATCCTAGAACCGCAATTAAAGGGTGAGCTTTGGCAGACTTCCTGGTGGAGTGTACTGCCAGCGACGTGGCTGAATAAAGACGTCGCGAAGAAGAAGATTGGTGGACCCTAATGACTGATGGATCATCATCAGGATCCAAAGATTGCGGAGGAGGGGTGGTCCTCATCACCCCTGAAGGCTTCAAGAGTTACCACGCTCTCAGGTACTCATTCAACCTATCCAATAATGAAGTTGAATACGAGGCCTTACTCTCCGGTCTCAGGATAGCAAGATACTGTAAGGTCCAGAAACTGAGGATCACACAACAAGATATTGTAAGGTCCAGAAATTTAGTGACTCTAAATTGGTCATCAAACAACTTAGAGGGGAATAAAGCCAAGGAAGCCCGAATGCAGAAATACAGGGACATAGCCCTTGAAATTATAAAGGAATTGGAGGAGTCCGACCTGCTATGCGTCCCGCGAGATCAAAATGTTGAGGCCGACATCCTGTCAAAACTAACAAATGACACTAGGGGTGGGTTCGGTTCTTGCGGTTCGGTTTTGACCTAAAACCAAATATAGAATCAAAGTAAAAAGTTTGGTTCGGTTTCGGTTCGGTTCTACACTCCAAAACTTGGAACCACGGTTTAATTGGTTTGGTTTATTTCGATTCGGTTTCGGTTTTTTCGGTTTTTTACAAAAAAATTATCATTTGATTTAAAATTGATATAATACTGTTGAAGATCATTTAATTGTGAATCAAGTTTGTCATCTATCTTGTAATAGATTAGCTTTATATTATCCGTGTACTCAATATGTGTATTTATTAGGTTAAAGAATATGGGACCAAGTGTCAGACCTATATCAGGCTGAAAGCCTTTTACGCCAACCCTATACCTGTGCATATAAAAAGGCGCTTAAGGTTTAGGGTTGCGTTAACTTTCGTACTCGTTCCAAATAGCCTTAGCGCAAATTCTTATCTGTACGAGTTCACGGTATATCACGGAAGGTTTACATCGATCTATCTGTGTTCATCTTTACTGTTAATCTTCTACTTGTTATACTGTTATTCTTTGCTGTAATAGAAAACAGGGACTAACAAATGGTATCAGAGCCGATCGAGAGCTGATCAGAAGAACGTCTGCAGAAAAACTCTGTTTTTTCTTTACGCTTTTGTTTCTGTCGAGTTCTTACTCTGTAATCTTGTTTCCTGTCGAAAAGTTGTAAAAGTTATACCTTTAGAATCGTCGTTTCGAAGCGATCAAGGTGTATACTTCAGATTTGTATTTCTGTAATTTTTGTACTCGAGATATCTCGAGATCCATATGTCGACATCTATGTTTTGAACAGGTTCTGCCCAGTATTTCGAGCTGAAAATTTCACCTGAGGATCTCGACATCATACTCTACCAGAAACTACCCTCAGATTTTGCTTATCTGAGTTTTTCACTTTGCAGGATTTCGACATTGAGGATCTCGACATCCAAATCTCGAGATCGAGGTTTCGATTTTTAAGGTCTCGACTTCTGGTCCTCGACATTTGATATCTCGAAAACATTTTTCGAGTCTCATTTCTCGACATCTCAAATCTCGAGATTTGCTTCTCGGCATTTGAAATCTCGTGATTTCAAAACTCGACATCTATAACTCGATATCAAATCTCGATACCGGGCCTCCTTTATCGAAATCTTGGATCTTGATATTCAGATCTCGACATCTGAATTTCGATATTCTGCCTTTGAAAATCTTTTGATCAAATATCTCGAACGGTCACTTTTCTACAGCAATGGCTTCAGAATACAATGCCCAAGGGAATGGCAGTACTCCTCCCAGTCTAAGGAAAGGAGAATATCAGATGTGGAGGAATCGATCCCTAAACTTCCTCGAACACAAAGAAAATTCCGCTGCAATGCTTGAATCATTGCTTGAAGGACCAGCTGAACTGATGATTTCAGTTGGAGGAGATCCAGAAAACAACCCACCTATCCCTCCAGAAAGGAGATGGAAAGTGGCATCTGAATACACCGAAGCTGACAAGCTCAGGCTTCGAGGTGATCTCATGGCCATGACGTACCTCCTTCAAGCCATCCCAAACGAAGTATACGTGCTCATCGACAGCATGCAAACTGCAAAGGAGATGTGGGATGAGATTGAGAAACTGCTCCAAGGCACAAGCGTCAGCCTTAAAACTAAGAAAACAACCATCCTTATTGCCTATGACTACTTCAAAGCTGCCCCGGGAGAACCATTGAACGAGACATACAACAGACTCGTCCAACTGGTCAATGAACTAAGGAAAATCAAAGTATTCAGGACCAACTTGGAACTGAATATAAGATTTCTATCCAGTCTACATCCTGCATGGGAAAAGACAGTAAAGGATGTCAAATCACGCATTGACTTGGATGAAATTGATCTCTGCACTCTATATGAACACCTAAAGCAATTTGTCAATGAGGTTGCTTGTGCCGAGGATCAACACAACACAAATCCCCTGGCTCTAGTGATGGAAGCTCAGCCCCGAAGGACAACCACACCACTGAAAAAGAAGAAGAAAAAGGTGGTGGTTGAATCAGATGAAGATGAGAGTGATGATGACAAATCAGACATGGAGGCTGAACTTGCAGACCTACAGAAGAAAATGGCACTGCTTGCCAAGAGATTTGCTAAGAAGAACAGCTCCTCCAACAAGTTGAGAACCTCCTCCTCAAACTACAAACAGAAGAACCATGATCAAGGATCTTCTAGGAAGCCACCAACAACTGAAGATGCCCCCACATGCTACAACTATGGAAAGGCTGGATGACGAGCACTTTGTCACGGTGCGTCAAAATAATTTTCAATACTAACACTTATACGTAGTATAGCGTAGTAGAGTTCGTATCCACAGGGAAAGGAATAATTCTCTTTTTATGATACTTAGTAAATAAAAGGGGGGATTTGGATTGAGTGATTTGATTTAATTAAAAACTAAGATGAACAACCTATATGTGTTTAATTCAAAGATAAAAAGGACTTGGCATTGCTACTTTCCACTTGTTGATATATTTTAGTCGATCATTGTTATATCTATAACTTATTCCCTCTCGAATACTCAATCGGGGAGTATATCCACTTCATCGAGGGTAGTTATTAACAACGACCGTTCATTAATAACCCTTACTATTAATCAAATATAGAACAACGCCTTATACCGATTTAATAGTAGCATTTAATCTTTCTAACTCCTTGATGAAATCAATTGAGATTGATAACCTTAACACAAGCGGTTTCGGTTTAACCAACAAAATCAATCCCTCTTAAGTTTATTAACCACAACCGTGCATTAATAAACCGAAGTTACTTACTTGTGAAACCATCAACGATTAACCATCGGTTCGTTGATCGTTTCTAGTAATAATTAATATATGAAACAAAACTAGTTGATCCTTTAAGTAATGTTCAAAATATTAATATGAAATAAGAGTAGTGATTAATTAATATTCAAGGAAGAATATTATTAATGAATATGAATCCTACTATAATTAATATCAAGATGTTAACTAATTGTCATCTTAGCAACACTCCTTAATATTAATATAGAGGAAGAGAATACCATTCTAACTAATGTCGAGATGTTAACTAATTGTCATCTTAGCAACACTCCCCAACATTAATATAGAGATGATATTAAGGAAAGAACTATTAATTAATATTCAAGGAAAGAAGTTAAGAAAATAACTCACAACTTTAATAATCAACAAGCTTCAAGAGCAACACCAAGAATGGAAGTTTAGCTCCTCATTTGGAGAGTAAACATAGCTAGAAATATATAAAGAAATGCTATTCTAAACTGAGCTAAAGAGTATGGAAGAAAGGATGATTTTTAGAGGAGAAAAAGAGTGCTATTTATAGGTGTTTTTCAACACCTTTGGCCGGGTACCCGACCGGGTATAGGTACCTACCCGACCGGGTACCGGTCAAAATCAGATAATCTCCCACCTTTCATTGTTCCAGCATGTTAATTTGTCCCGGGTCAAGTCAGACCCGACCGGGTCAAGTGAGGGACCCGACCGGGTTTGGTCTAAATCAGATTTTTTTCCAAATCTTTGTGATCTTCAGCATGTTCTGGTGTTCCGGGTCATATCTGACCCGACCGGGTCGGGTATGGGACCCGACCGGGTCTTACTTTTTCTTCTTAGATCTGTTCCTCAACTGACCCGACCGGGTTCAAGGTCTGACCCGGTCGGGTTTTTGTGCTCCTGGGTCTTTTTGTCTTCAGTTTTTCTCCCCTTTTCCTTGCTACAAACTCTATCACAATTCTATAACTACGAAAAGAAGGAGAAAGCAATTACAAACAAAATAAAACAAGTACTTACAAACTAACTAAAAGCGATGGAAAATCCACACCCAATCAACATAAAAACATACATTTATGCACTACAAACTAGTGCATATCACTGGACATGCCATCAAAGACGGTCGCCTCCCAAAGAAGAGGGATGCAAACTTCTACAAGCAGAAGATGCTGTGGAATAAGCAGAAGATGCTGATGGTGCAGAAAGAAGAAGAAACCTGGACCTTTCTTCGGCCGACGCCTTCTCGTCGGGGTGGTCCCCTTAATGGCAGAAACCGGCTTTGGGCAGGGAATTGTGGCTGAAGTAGATGCTCCATCCATAGTGTGGGAAACCCCTACGTCCTCACCCTCAGAAGACAAGGCGGCCTCTTCGTCTTCACCCTCATTGTCCTCCTTCTCCCCTAACTTGAAGGAGCTTAGGTCCTCTATCTCCTCACAGCGCTCCTCCACCACCCGGTAGTCAAGAGATTTGACAGAGGGCTCGTCGTCATACGGGTAGTATTTCTCGTCCAAAGTCTTCATCTTAACAGCTAAAGAAACCCTAAAGGGAGCTACTTTGGATCTAAGGGTGATTTTCCACTAACACTAGATCAAGGCCCTAGGGAAGCAAAGTATATAAAAGGAGGATAAAAGTGTGATGAACTGACCTTTGAATGTTTGAAGTTTTGAAGAACACTCGATCAAGCTCTCTCTCTCTAGAATTGGGCAGCACTTCGATATCTCGGAAAGCATAGGGGGTCCCTTAGGTTTGAGGGGGGTATTTATAGACCTCCCCCCAACGGTCACTACACGTGGCACTCCCCCATTGGCCACATGAACGTCCACCACCCCCAAGGCCCATTGGTTTGCCACCGGTTCAGAAGTTGGGCCAGGCCCACCCCCATCGGTACCAGTCCAATGCCAACACCAACAATCAGCATCCATAACATCCAGGGCTTTCAACAGCCACACCGAGAAGAAATCTGCCTCCACAGGGCACGACTACATTGGCCTTAGAAGGCGATAGTCATTTCTGTGGCTAGTCACACTACAGAGTGTGCACATACCGGCTTAACAAATTACCAACAAGACCCCTTCAACGGCCACAATAACAAAGCAAAAAACAACCCAACAGCCATCGGCCTTGTATAAAACCTTGATGATAACTTCTTGAAAGTGACCTGCGTCCAAGGGTTCTCCCACAGGGTTACCTTGGTCAGGAATCGCCAAGGGGTTGCATCGGGATTACACCTTACTCCTTCACCCCTTGCTCATTTTGGCCTGAAGCAGTGGGGGACTGGGGGACTACATCGGCCTCCAAAATACAAGCAAGGACAAAGTCGAAAAATCAAAAAATACACGAAGTCCACAACCACAACATTAGATCATATACGCATCATGACGTCCATGACCTCGTGGCGCACCTCCGGCCGCAACAAAAACAACAAACAACGAACCCCTCCCAAGACATGGCGCGTATCGTCTCTGAATGCGCGCCACTCAACGGCTTTGAGATCACATACTTCGCTCTCGACCAGGAAATTAAAACATGAACCCAACGTCCTCAGGTCACCATCGTCCATGAGATCAGGATACACACTACTCCTCCCAGGTCAGTAACACTATCATCCTCAAAAGGGGGCACTAAAACTATGTATGCCACCGCTTCGACCTGTAGCCCAAAAGTAATCATTTGGCCTCCTCGGCCAAGACACCAAAAGCAACTGCCAACGACCAGAAAGAAGAAAGATTTCCCGCATCGGATCAAGAGCTCATATCGGCCACTGAGGTAGGGCACTCATCGTCCTCAAACAAACTTACCCCATCAAAGGAACATCAGCCATTTTATACATATTGAAGGCCATACAACGGTCAGGATGAAGAGTGCCCATAACGGCCAAAAACAAAGAACCAAAGCAAAGGACGCCCATAACGGCCAAAATAGGGAAAACCCCATAGCGGTCGCACAACGACCCGAAAATGTCAAAACCATGGAATCTATTCTCCCTCACTTCGCCTACATCTCAGCTCAGAGAGTGGGGGAATCCTGATGGAGTATATGAGCCTGGACCCCAGGACCCACATACTGAGAAGAACGAGAGGCACAACTGTCACCTAGTGGGGCCTCTGTCGACCAGATGGCCCCCCATCAGCCAGAAAGATATCAACTCAGAACATGATCCGGAAGCCAGGAGAACCGGGTGTCCCCGTCGGTCGGGGCTCCGTCGGCCATGGCCGCGTCGGCCATGGCTCCGTCGGCCACAGAAGGCTCCCAGAACCGGATTTCGCACTTAGTTATTTGTATACATTTTGTACTCCGCCCAATAGTGGCTCAATTGTAAGTGGGCCTCCCAAGCCCAAGACTTGGGAGCCCATCCCTTATTTCATATAAGTTTTCCTACAAGGTCTCAAATACAAAATAATGTATCATATAAGTTGTCCTATAAATACTGCCCTTGGGGTAGTTGTAGGGGGTTCACAAATCATTTATTGCAAAGAGTTATTGCACTTCTCTCTCTAGCTCTCCCTTCTCTCTAAGAATATATACTCTATCAAGCGGCGATAGCGGTACCCAACGATCTCGCAGGAGGGAGCAGCACCATCCATTTGTTGAGGTGCGGGGATGATATGAGTGAAGGTATTTCAGGCGTTCGGCGGTGTGAGATGTAGAAGGAACCAAGAGCATCAAAAGATCTGGGAGGGAGCAGCACCTTCATTTGTTGAGGTTATTCAGATTTGAGAAGAAGAATTGGCGATAGGGATGATATGATTTGAGAAGTTAGAAGCCGTAGATTAGGTGTGATAAAAGTCGTAGGATTATAGCGCTATTAAGTAGAGGATTCTATAGATATAGATTATAATGAAATTGACTAAAGACGGAGTATTTTGACCGTTACGTTGCATACAAATTTAAAAAAAATCTATACATGTGATGTATGTGCTGACGTAGTAAAAAAGTTCACCATAAATTTGAAAAAAAAAATCTTTGTATGATTTTCTTCTATATTACTTCGTATTTCTGATGCCATAAAATATAATTATTGTAATACAAAAGTTATCTTTATTGAAAGTGTCATACATTAAGACTTGAGAGCCATCTATCTTACATTTAATTTGAAATTATTTTGTAACATAAGGCCAATCCTTTATATTGGGGTCCTTTTCACCAATAGACTAAAAAATGAAAGCAATAGGCCTTTTTTATGTATATTATTACTCTCTCCATCCCTTAAAACTATGACAACTTTCCTTTATATTGGGGTCCTTTATATTGGGGTCCTTTTCACCAATAGACTAAAAAATGAAAGCAATAGGCCTTTTTTAATAATCCTCGTGCCGGTCAAACTTGACAAAGTTATAAGTGACGAAGGGAGTACTAAATAAATAGCTGAGGGAGTACTAAAAATAAAGAGCTAAAGACCAAAAAGTGTCTTTAAAAGTAAAATTCCAATTATATGACTAGTGCTCTCTACAGGTGACTTGGAAGTAATAAAACTACCATTTCCGGATGATCACTAATTAATAACCATTTGCATGCGAGAGACCTCCACGGACATTAAATTCATTGTTGATCCTGTAATTGAAAGCAAAAAACGAGGCATTTTCCAGTTTTTAAAAATATTGGTCTTGATCTATGGAGGTGACGTGCACTTGTCGTGAGGTGCACTCAAAATATTTTACAATACGACACTAATACGTAGTATAGTGAAGTAAGGTTCGTATCCACAGGGAAAGGAATACTTTTCTTCTATATAAGTAGTAACAAGGGGGGTTTAGATTTGTTTGATTTAAAAACACTAAGATAAACAACCTATATGAGTTTAATTTAATGAGATGAGGACTTGGTTTTGCTTTTATCCACTTAATGAAATGTTCGTCGATCCCGGTTATATCTTTAACTATCTTCCTCTCGAATACTCAATCGAGGAGTATATCCAGTTCATCGAGGGTAGTTATTAATAACGAGATGCGTTCATTAATAAAACTTACTATCGAGTCAATATAGAACAAGCGCTGTATATTAACTTGATAGTAGCAATAAACTTAAGATGAAAACGATTGAGATTGATAACCTCAACACAAGCGGTTTATTGGTTTAATCAATATAATTAATTCCCCTTGGCATATTAACCATGAGATGCATGCATTAATATTCCAAGTTTACTACCGTTGAAAGAACCGGATTAATAACAAGCGTATTAACCGATTGATTCTAGTAATAATTAATATGAGAAACAAAACTAGTTGATACTTTAAGTAATGTTTAAAATATTAACATGAAATATGAATAGGAATTAATTAATACTCAAGGAAGAATATTAAAGAATATGAATACTACTATGATTAATATCAAGATGTTAACTAATTGTCATCTTAGTAACACTCCCCAATATTCACATAGAGGAAGAAATAGCTATTACTATAACCAATGTCAAGATGTTAACTAATTGTCATCTTAGTAACACTCCCCAACTTTGATATAGAAATAGTATTTTAAAGGAAGAATTAATATTCAAGGAAGAAGATTAAAGAAAATACTCACAACTTACAAATTCATTAAGCTTCAAAGTAGCAAAACCAAGATGGAAGAGTTTAGCTCCTCATTTGGAGACTAAACATGATGAAAAATATAAAGAAAGAACTATTCTATACTGAGCTTAGATGCACAAAGGAATTGGATATCTTTTTGTGAAGGAAAGGAGGTGTATTTATAGGCTTTTGGGGTGGGATTCGGGTACTTGATCGGGTATATACATGGTACCCGATCGAGTATGTGTGTAATACTCGATTCGAGGTGTACTCGATCGGTTTCAGGCTATTTTCCATAAGTATACCCGATCGGGTATATGTTTATACCCGGTCGAGTATGCTTAGAAAGTGGTATTCGGACCATACTCGACCGATCTTTGTTTAAAACTCAAAGGCATACCCGATCGGGTATGTCGGTCTACCCGATCAGGTATAGACATTAAATCGTGGCCGAAATCCTCCCGGCATGTTCCCTTGTCTTCGGATCTGATCCAATTTGAAGTTTCAACCTAATACCCGATCGAGTATAGTTAATACTCGACCGAGTATAGACCAAAATTCAGGATCCTTCTTTTGTCTTCAAATTTTGCACCTTCTTTCCACTCTTTGGGTTCACCAACTGTACTTTGAGTGATCAAGACCTGTTTGAGCTCAGAATATATCTAATCTAAACTATTTCCAAGAATTTAACAAACTAATCTATTACACCAAAAGTGTGTAATTTCCATAGTAAAGATCAAGCAAAACTAATTAAAAACACAAACATGCATATGGAAATTACAAACGTATCAACTCCCCCACACTTAAACCTTTACTCGTCTCGAGTAAGATCAAATGTTCACAAGTGTCAAGTTTCTCCAAAGTTTCCACAGTTTTAACAAAAACACATACAAACACAAAGACCACCAAGGATGACAAAAATGAGTTTTAACTCAAATTACAAAGAACATCTTGGGTTTTATGGCCTTCTAGTGTTCATCTTCTCTTCTCCTCCTTTCTTCTTCTTTGTCTTTGATTTCTGAATCTTCTTATTCTTCAAAGAGATACAATGAGTGCCTGCAAAAACAAACATTCCTCTCATATCTCTCATTTTGCCTAGGAGCCTTTTCAGGTTTTCATCCTAGCATCTCTTTTCATTTTCCATTCTCCCCAACTCACTCATTTTTTTATAAGCCTTTTTTGCTTAGATTGCCCATTTTGTTGGATTTTCAACCTAACTAGCATTTATTTTCTTTTATTTATTCTCTCTCTTTTTTTTATATAGCTCAAAAGAATTACATGCATAGTGCTAGGTGGAAATAAAAATTACATACCATGATGAGTCTCTCCCCCGCATTTGAATCAAGCACTGTCCCTAGTGCCCGCCTTCTCCGCCGTAGTAGCTCCCTCCGAAGCCGCTCCCCTGCCCACCATCTCCCATATATGTGTCCCCGCCATCTCCGCCGTCGTACCCTCCACCCCGGAGCCAGATCCTCCAAAGTTACCCCAATGAGTGGGGTCATACCACGAGGGTGGTGGAGGGGGGTTTACCATGGTATGGAAGGATCCCTGTTGTGCCATGTAAGAGTACATAGGTCCGTAGAACCTACGTTGGTCTTCTTCATACCGATGTCTATCGGCTTCCCTGAGCTCCTCCAATCGCTGAAAACTGGCCCTTTGCTCCTCCTGTATTTGGTTGAGCCGATTGTCCATAGCCGTGTAGTTTGCGTTCATTTGGGCGTACCCCGTAAGCAGTTGTTGTTGACCCTCCAAAAGTTGTTGAAAGAAGTCGGGTGGTGGAGGGTTTTGGCTTTGTTCGGGGATGTCCTGGCCCATGTTTTGATGGCTATGGAGTTGAGCATAGGGCTCGTAATCGGGTTGGTATTGGGGAGGTTCTTGCTCCGGTTCCTGAAGATGTGGTGGAAAGGCGTGTGGGAAGAGGTAATCGTGCTCCTCTACTGCTTCTTTGTAGTGGAGTTTGGGGAGTTCTGGGTTGGGCAGGAGGAAGTATTTGAGGGGTTTGGGGTGTATGAGCCAGATGTACATATTCTTGGGTCTTTCTCCACCATAAACTGTGTGGGAAAAAGCTGTACATCCCGAGTGGCCCAACCAAGAAATGTTCATCAAACAAAAGTCGGGTATAAGAGAGTTATCCGTATACCCGAACTTGGTGGCTAAGTGCATAATCACCCCACCCACCACAATAGCGCCCTTGGCTACGCTTTCTTTTTTGAGATGTGCCCACATAAGATTACACAGGTTGAAATCCACGTGAACACGGAATAGGGCTACAGACATTAGGCATACATCCCTCATCCTAGTGTGATGGTTGTTGGGACGTCCAAGCAAGCAGTTGGCAAGGAATTTCAAAAATAGGCGGAGGACGGGATGTTGTACATGACTAATATAGAGTTGGGAGGAGCTAAATTTAGTCTCCCCGGTCATCTTTGTCCATAGGGTATGGCCGAAAGCGGTATTGTCGGATATGGATTTTTGGTAAGGGACCGGAATACCAAAATGTTTGGCAAACTCAAGTTTCGTTATGGAGTGGTTGTGGTTAAACAGACGAAACTTGAGTTTATCATCCCTAAAATCCGCTTCATCGGTCTCAAATTGCACCAAGCTTATGAATTCATAGATAATTTTTTCATTCGAGTGATATTGCATTTTGAATATCTTATCCATGCTCAACTCATGAAAAAATTTCTTAGTGCTTTTGTACACTCCTAATTCATTGAGGGCATCATGGCATAAAAAGCGAGGGTTTTACTTGCCTTTCAATCGTGGACATGAAGCGGGTGCGGTGTTCGTTGTCGATGAAGATGATGTCCTCGTAGCCCGGTATGGATGCCCTAGTGTTGGAGCTCTGTCCTTTTTCCTTCCTTGGAGCCATTTTTGAGTGATTTTGGGCTTGAAATCCGAAAATTGCAGGTTGGGGTAGGGTTTTTTCGGACCTCTTGAAACTGGGGGAAAATTGGATTGGTGGGTATAGGTGTGTAGAGGAAGATGAGGGGAGTATTTTGGTGTTGAAATGGGGTGATTTGGTGAAGAAATGGAGGAGATATGGTAGAGAGAAGTTTCAAAAATGGAGGTTGGGGGAGAGTTTTTTCGAATTTGGTTTGGGGATTTGGGGAAGATGAAGTGTTTGGGGCGGATTTGGGGTTAAAACGCCCGTATACCCGATCGAGTATGTGCTGTTACTCGGTCGGGTATGTCTGGAAAGTGGGGTTTTTGAGCAGCCTGCCTCCGGTACTTGATCGGGTATGTGTTGTTACCCGGTCGAGTATTGCTGGAAAATGAAGTTGTTGAGTGGTCTGCCTCCGGTACCCGATCGGGTATCATTCCATACTCGATCGGGTATGTGTTCTTTTCTACGTTTTGAGGCATGTACTCGGTCGAGTGTGGGAATCAGTTTTCTTCAACTTTAGCATTTCTGTACATACTCGACCGGGTATATAGTGATTCCCGATCGAGTATGTCTATTTTCTTTCAAAAATCCATGCTTCCTCGATCGAGTAATGCTCGGTTCCCCTTCTTTTGGCCATACCCGATCGAGTAATGATCGGGTATGTCCTCAAATGCTCCAAAACCTGCATTTTTTATTTCTTTTCCTCCAAAAACCTGTGATTATTTCCCTCTCTCACTGATCTCTCAAATAATTAAACAAAAAAATGAGTTATAAACACTCGAATTTATTAAAAAATAAACTTGGGTTGCCTCCCAAGAAGCGCCTTAGTTAACGTCGTGGCACGACGTTATTCATTTTTTTTAAGTGGGATCGTGAACATCCCTTGATTCATTTTTTATGGCCTTATTTAGCCATTTTTCAAATTTATTTTTCGGCCTTTTCCAGTAAGGCCGGGGTTTCTTTCTCATTACCACCTCCATCATAGGTGGATTTGGTTCACATTTTAACACATCCCTTCCTATCAAAGATGGCTTCTCGTGTTTATTTTTTTCTTCTTGAAAAAATCTGATTTTATCCGCTTCTTTGAAAAATACCGGTTCTTGTGGTTCAACAACATTTAAAGAACAAAGAGTTAGATTTTGCATTTGTTTTTTCGTAGAGTCCAAGATGTTGAATTCCACCTTTTGATCATCGAACTCTAAAGTTAATGAACTACTAGAAACGTGAGACCTAGGTTCTTCTTCTGCAGCGATGGATTACGCTCCAGCTGTTTGAGGTTATTTCGTTTGTTGTTTTTTTGTTTCTGAGCCAGTTACACCACTAAATCTTAATTTATCACTGGATTTGGATTTCGTTGGGTGCTCGACGGCCTAAAACTCAAGAAACGGGTTTTTTGTATTGTGAATTTACTGTTCATGTCTGCTGCGATTTTCTTTTAATTCGCATAATCTGTTGATTGTTTCTGGATTTGGACTGCTGTTTGGGGCTCGCCGTCCTGTGGCGCAACTCTCTTTGTCGTTGTGGAAGGTGAGGGGCTGTTTGAGGGTCTGAAAGTCTGCGACATCATGTTTTCAAACGGCCCTCTGCTACCTGATATGGCGAGAAAAAAAGCAGAGCATAGGGGAGGTGTCTACTGCTAGGGCAACTCGCTCATCATCTAGATTCTCTATTTTGGGCGCCTTGGATGAGGAATTCCCTCTGCTAAACGCTGGAAATTTGTCTGGTCACGCTGCTTACACTGCTACAGGGGACGTTGATGCTGCAGCAGGACAAATTGGCCAAGACATTGGCCAGCAGATGATGGTTACCCCGGTTACAAAGAATTTGGGTAGACAGAATGTTGAAACTGCTGCAGGGAAGGCTGGATCTCCTACAATGACTGGTGGTTGCAGGACTGATGCTGAAAAGGTGATTACTAATGGTGTTGAGCAGGTTAATAAAACTGCTGCTAAACTTTCTGCAATAGAGGCTGGATTCAATGCTGGGAACACTAGTTTCAACTCCAAAAAGGATGCTAGACCAAAATTTGGGACTGGGAAGCCAACTGTGGCGGCTACTGCTGCGATAAAATTTGGGGGAGCTACTGTTGAGGCATAAAATGGCCTGCACAAAACTGATTCAGGGGCTTTGACTGCAGGAGCTACTGCTGATCTACCACTTTTGGAACCTGGGATTACTGTTTTGGATGAACCTGGTCTGGTGCAACCAAAAGATCCCGCGCAGGGAGCTACTGTTGCTGCACTGAAGCAATTTAAACCTTGGTCTGCACTTTTCAAAGACAACCGTGACCCCTCAAATGGTCTCAAATTGAGGTATATCCCGCCAAAAGGCAACTCTCTTGACTTTGTTGATAGGAAACTCCCCTCCATGATTGAAATGTGGGGTTTTTGCCTAGTTGGAATGTTCACCGGGAAACACTCAGGGCTTAAGGTTATATATGACCTGAAGAACACATGGGGGGTTAGTTGTATTGTTAAAACCCATCAAAGGGGGTGGGTTATTTTTAAATTTCATACTGAGGAAGATAGAGAAAAAGTGTTGAAAGGGGGACCTTTTACCATTTTTGGCATACAACTTATGCTAAAAACACTCTCCGAAGATTTCTCTTTTGATGATGATGAGTTCCTTAAGGTTCCGATTTGGGTAAAATTTCCAAATTTACATTTGAAACTTTGGAATGAGGATGCGATGAGTGAGGTTGCTTCCATGGTTGGGGTTCCATTATCTACGGATAAAGTAACTCAGGATAGGAGCAATCATTCCTATGCTAGGGTGCTGATTGAGGTTGATGTTTCCAAACCACCGGTGCTATCTTTTCCTATTCGACTACCTTCCCGCAAAGTAGTCAAGCAATATGTGGTTTATGAGACCTTTCCTAGCTACTGTTTCCATTGCAAAGAATATGGGCACCACCCATTTATTTGCAAGGCTTTAAAGGTACCTGCTGTTTTTAAGGAACCTGCTCCTGCTGCGCCTGAAACTGTTGCTTTTCAGTCGGGACCTGCTGCTACAATTCAGCCGGAACCAGCTGGTGCAATTGAGCCGGAACCTGCTACAATTGAACCGGGATCTGCTGCAACTGAACCGGGACCTGCTGCTGCATTTGAGTCGGAAACTGTTGCTGCTTTAGAGCCGAAAACCGCTGCTGCTTACGAAATTGGTGCGCCGCAACCTGCTGCTGGGACTGCCCAGGGGTCTGCCAGCGCGGTTTTGGTTGGCCCCACTGATTTGCACACTGATCAGGGAGATGCAAAGTTAGAGCCGACTGCCCAAGGGTCTCCCAAAGGTGATGATAAGAATATATCAGCTGACATGACTGAATCAGAGGGGGAAGAGGACACAGAGGATGAGGAATCGGATGATGAGCCAAGGGATGAAGAGGAACAGAAAATTCTTGATGACTACTGGAAAAGAATTACTCAATATAGGGAGAAGAAGAAAAAGATGGAAGCTGAGCCTGTTTAAATAGGTTTAAGCTAATTTGATACAGATCCCACTGGTGGGTATTTCTTTTGGTTGTTTTTTATTACTCTGATTAGGTGGATATGGGGGATGCCCCATTATTTGATGTTGCATTATGTTTAGGTTAGATTTATCTAACTTAGATAGTCTTTGTTGATTCCGTGTGATACATTGTAAAATGTTATTTTTGGGTGACTTCTATATATACTTACATTTCACCCAAAAAAAAAGAACCACTAGAAACGTCAATTTTCGTTTTTGCGGTTTTCATGAAGGGTCTACCCAAAAGGATGGGTGTTGTTTGGTCATCAGTTCCCATTTCAAGGACATAGAAGTCACCAGGAAAAACCATATTTTCTACTTCAACTAGCACATCTTCTACTACACCCTTCGGGTAAGTACTAGAATGATCCGCCAGTTGAATCACTACACCGGTTTGATGTAATGGGCCAAGTTGTAGAGATTTATAAACAAAATAGGGGATGAAATTTATTGATGCCCCTAAATCCAACAAGGCCTTAGGAAATGTGGTGTCTCCTATTTTGCAAGGGATAGTGAACATGCCTGGGTCGTTACATTTTTCGGGGAGTTTTCTCTGAAAAATGGCCGAGACGCGTTCACTAACTCTAACCTCTTGTTTCCCCTTCAATTTATCCTTTCTATTTGTTTTGCATAATTCTTTTAAAAATTTAGCAAAACGAGGGACATTTTTCATTAAGTTAAGAAGCGGAATGTTTACCTCACACTTTGCGAAGGTTTCATAGATGTCGGCATCTTTCTCTAGCTTCTTTGTCTCCCTCAGCGCCTCAGGAAACGGGATTGCTTGTTCATATGATGAGGGTGGGGGGAGCTTGGTTTCTGTGATCTCCTCCTCCGGTGGGACTACTTTTTCAGGGTCCACACCCTCAATCTCTTTATCGTTCTCTTCTACCTCTTTCAACGACGCCCCACTTCTCAACATTATAGCATTCACATGTTGTCTCGGGTTTTGCTCCGTTTGAGATGGGAGTTTACCCGAGTCCTTTGTTTCAAGTCGGTTTACGGCATTTGCAATTTGACGGACTTGACTTTCCAAATTTTGAATGCTGGATTTGGTCTCATGCTGAAATTGAACCATGTGTTGTTGCATGGTTGAGACATTTGAGGTGAGTGCTCGGATCATGTCTTCGGTGGACATACTTGAGCTTGACGTTTGGCCTTGGTGATTTGGGAAAGTTGGTTGCAAGGGCTGACTTTGAGGGTTCCCATATCTCAAATTCGGGTGATCTCTCCACCCAGGATTGAAGGAGTTAGAGTGTGGATCATACCTCTTTTGGCCTTGAAATCCCAAAGCATTGACTTTCTCGGAATTCTCTTCTTGCAGTGTTGGGCAGGAATCGGTGGGGTGCCCCTATGTTGAGCATATGCCGCAGACCTTGACTTCTTGGTGTTTTGGATTTATAAGGAAATCCTTTACCAAAGAAGTCAAGCCGGCCACTTGACTTTCCAACGAGATGTTGGATTCCGCTGCCATGACTCGTCTTGATGATGACCTCCCATTGTAGTGTCTAGAATTCTCGGCCAACTCCGAGATGAGATTCCTAGCTTGGGAAGGGGTTTTGTTGAAAATTCCCCCTCCAGATGCTGCGTTCACAAGGCGTCTATCTTGCTCCGCAAGACCGTCATTGAAGTAGAGGATGAGGTCTTGCTCTATGTAACCATGATATGGGCAGCTAGCACAAAATGTTTTAAAACGCTCCTAATACTCATATAATGTCTCATCATCTTTTTGCTCGATATTGTTTATTTGTTTTTTCAAAGATGATGAGACGGATGCAGGGTAGTACCTCTCTAGGAAGCACTTTTTCATCGATGCCCATGTATCTATACTCCCTGAAGGGAGATAGAATAACCAATCCTTCGTCGTGTCTTTGAGGGAGAATGGAAAAGCCCTCAACTTGATTTGTTCCTCGGTAACTCCATTTGGGCACATGCTTGTGCAAACAATATGGAATTCCGAGAGATGTTTGTTTGGGTCCTCGCCCCGTAGACCATGGAATGAGGGAAGCAAATGGATGAGCCCCGATTTGACCTCAAATGTAGCACCTTCATCAAGAGTGGGGAAGGTGATACATAGTGGTTGTTGGTTGAGGTCTGGAGCTGTGAGCTCCCTCAATGTTCTCGTTTCGAGAGCCATGTGAAAAGACTCTTCGGATTCGCTAGAGCTAGAGCTAGCGGTGTATGAGTCTCTTGTAGATGATTCTTCCGAGTCGGTATTAGAAAATTTACTTTTCAACCGCTCGAAAGTTTGTTCTATTTCTGGGTTTTTGTGATATGTGATTTCGTTTATGGAACGATGTTTAACCATAAACTCCACTAAGCTCAGAAAATAGAGAAAATAAACACTCTTTATATTTTTGTTTAATATATTTTTTTTTTGTTTTGAACTGAAATAAAAGAAAAATTAATTGCCTTTCCCCGGCAACGGCGCCAAATTTGACGTGCACTTGTCGTGAGGTGCACTCAAAATATTTTACAATACAACACTAATACGTAGTATAGTGAAGTAAGGTTCGTATCCACAGGGAAAGGAATACTTTTCTTCTATATAAGTAGTAACAAGGGGGGTTTAGATTTGTTTGATTTAAAAACACTAAGATAAACAACCTAGATGAGTTTAATTTAATGAGATGAGGACTTGGTTTTGCTTTTATCCACTTAATGAAATGTTCGTCGATCCCGGTTATATCTTTAACTATCTTCCTCTCGAATACTCAATCGAGGAGTATATCCAGTTCATCGAGGGTAGTTATTAATAACGAGATGCGTTCATTAATAAAACTTACTATCGAGTCAATATAAAACAAACGCCGTATATTAACTTGATAGTAGCAATAAACTTAAGATGAAAACGATTGAGATTGATAACTTCATCACAAGCGGTTTATTGGTTTAATCAATATAATTAATTCCCCTTGGCATATTAACCATGAGATGCATGCATTAATATTCCAAGTTTACTACCGTTGAAAGAACCAGATTAATAACAACCGTATTAACCGATTGATTCTAGTAATAATTAATATGAGAAACAAAACTAGTTGATACTTTAAGTAATGTTTAAAATATTAACATGAAATATGAATAGGAATTAATTAATACTCAAGGAAGAATATTAAAGAATATGAATCCTACTATGATTAATATCAAGATGTTAACTAATTGTCATCTTAGTAACACTCCCCAATATGAACATAGAGGAAGAAATAGCTATTACTATAACCAATGTCAAGATGTTAACTAATTGTCATCTTAGTAACACTCCCCAACTTTGATATAGAAATAGTATTTTAAAGGAAGAATTAATATTCAAGGAAGAAGATTAAAGAAAATAACTCACAACTTACAAATTCATTAAGCTTCAAAGTAGCAAAACCAAGATGGAAGAGTTTAGCTCCTCATTTGGAGACTAAACATGATGAAAATTATAAAGAAAGAACTATTCTATACTGAGCTTAGATGCACAAAGGAATTGGATATCTTTTTGTGAAGGAAAGGAGGTGTATTTATAGGCTTTTGGGGTGGGATTCGGGTACTCGATCGGGTATATACATGGTACCCGATCGAGTATGTGTGTAATACTCGATTCGAGGTGTACTCGATCGGTTTCAGGCTATTTTCCATAAGTATACCCGATCGGGTATATGTTTATACCCGGTCGAGTATGCTTAGAAAGTGGTATTCGGACCATACTCGACCGATCTTTGTTTAAAACTCAAAGGCATACCCGATCGGGTATGTCGGTCTACCCGATCGGGTATAGACATTAAATCGTGGCCGAAATCCTACCGGCATGTTCCTTTGTCTTCGGATCTGATCCGATTTGAAGTTTCAACCTAATACCCGATCGAGTATAGTTAATACTCGACCGAGTATAGACCAAAATTCAGGATCCTTCTTTTGTCTTCAAATTTTGCACCTTCTTTCCACTCTTTGGGTTCACCAACTGTACTTTGAGTGATCAAGACCTGTTTGAGCTCAGAATATATCTAATCTAAACTATTTACAAGAATTTAACAAACTAATCTATTACACCAAAAGTGTGTAATTTCCATAGTAAAGATCAAGCAAAACTAATTAAAAACACAAACATGCATATGGAAATTACAAACGTATCAGGAGGTTTGCGCTCAGTTCCAGACCTCATCTCCGGCACACCGGTAAGAAGGGGAGTTTGCAGACGGCAGCAAGATTCTAGTCACTGAAAACCTAAAGGAGGGGCTGACAGGTAAATTATGCTATGATTACCATTTTGATTGCAATCTTTGCAAAAGGGGGATTGTAGTGACTTTAAAATGTTGTGTAGGACTAATCAAAATACAATCAATTGGTAGAAAATGCATTCAACAGTCATTAACTCCGACAAGAATCCAGTGACCAAAGTTTGATGTTTCATTTGAATCTCGAAATGATGTAAATAAATAATTTGAGTGCATATCTGTTGTGTGTCAAATTGGAAGCTTGATAATAGTTCGACAGTCGTTTTGGATTCTCCAGTTGAAGCAAATAACGGAAGATTTGGAAGTGACTTGACTTTGAATGGAAGAGGGAGTGAGTTCAACATTGCACTCGCATAGAAACTGAGTCATCATATTGAAGTTTTATTGGTGATTTGTTTCATTATATTAAGATCCCAAATATAGAAACTGAGTCATGATTTCCATAAAGATATTCTGTGTAGATGGAAACATGAGTATCTTAATGTTTTTTCAAGACATGACGTGATGTGTATTTTATGAACTATTTGAGTTAATATGATTTGATAAATGGTTGATATATGTTATATGCCATGAAAGTTTCATTCGTTCATTTTGTGGATTAATTTGTTATTGCAATGAGTATATTGTATTAGGGAGTAGATGCAAAGTGACTAAAAATGAAGACTGTTAGGGTGTGTTGAAATGAAAAGTACGAAGGGATTAAAAGAGTGGAGATGCATGTACATGGAGAAATCCTAATTCTATGTTACACACTGGTATGAAAAGTACGAAGGGATTAAAGTGACTAGATCATAACGATACACTGTTGGACTAATGTTGTAGTTATAGCAAGGAAAGAACAAGAACATGTCACTAGATTTCCTCTGATTGAAGTGTGAAATGAAATAGAGTGAGATTGTCACTTGTAACGATGACGAATAACTCACAACCTGTAATTGAGACCTTATTTATCTAAGGTAATGCGCGCACTTTCCGAGGTAAAGAATGATAACAGAAACAAGACGCGTGATAACGAGCACTTTGTCGTAGTGCGTCAAAATAATATTCAATACTAAAACTTATACGTAGTATAATGAAGTAGAGTTCGTATCCACAAGGAAAGGAATAAATCTCTTTTTAAATAAACTAGTAATTAAAGGGGGGTTTTGGTGTTGAATGATTTAATTTAAGTAAAAACTAAGATGAACAACTTATATGTGATTTAATTCAAAGATAAAAAGAACTTGACTTTACTACTTTCCACTTGTTGATATATTTAGTCGATCCTTGTTCTATCTATAACTTATCCCCTCTCGAATACTCAATCGAGGAGTATATCCAATTCATCGAGGGTAATTATTAACAATGACCGTTCATTAACAACTCTTACTATTAATCAAATATAGAACACCTCCGTATACCGATTTAATAGTAGCATTTAATCTTTCTAACTCCTTGATGAAATCAATTGAGATTGATAACCTCAACACAACGGTTTCGGTTTAACCAACATAATTAATCTCTCTTAAGTCTATTAACCACGACCGTGCATTAAAAAACCGAAGTTACTTACTTGTGAAACCATCAACGGATTAACCATCGGTTCGTTGATCGTTTCTAGTAATAATTAATGTCAAAGTGTTAACTAATCGTCATTTAGCAACACCCCAACATTAATATAGAATGAGATTAAGGGAAGAATTAATATTCAAGAAGAGAAGTTAAGAAAATAACTCACAACTTTAATAATCAACAAGCTTCAAGAGCAAAACCAAGAAATGGAGGTTTAGCTCCTTATTTGGAGACTAAACATGCTAGAAAAATATAAAGAAATGCTATTCTAAACTGAGCTTAAGAGTATGAAAGAAGGGATGATTTTTGTGAAGGAAAAAGATGTGTATTTATAGGGAAATGAAGGTGGCAGGGTCATGTACCCGACCGGGTATTTGGGGTACCCGATTGGGTATTCAGCAGCTTCCGAGAAGTTGAAAAAAATCAACTCATACCCGATCGGGTGTGTCGGTCTACCCGATCGGGTATGAGACCAAATCTTCAAATATATTCATCCCACGATCAACTGTTTCTCGGATTTGATTTTGACATGCAGATCGGGTCAATACCCGATCAGGTATTGCATATACTCGACCGGGTATATGAACTATTTTTCAAATCTTGTTTTGATTTTGTTCCTTTGCACATCCTTTGGTATTTGGGATCCAGTTTTTTATCCTTTGAGTGCATTCAACCTGTCCTATGCTCAGAATAATTCTAATCTAAACAATTTACACAAATTAAAATAAACTAAAACATTACACCAAAAGTGTGTAATTTCAAAACTAACGAATCACAAAACTAATTAAAAGTGTACACATACAACCGGAAATTACACACATATCATGTGAACAATGCATAAGACATATATAACACATTCAGGAATGTGAATAATGTATGTGTCATTACATAAACAAGATTAAATAGGGAAATACCTATAGTGAAATAGAGTGTTGCAAAACAAACATAAAAATGTTCAATGATGAATCTCAAAATGTAATACAAGTGACAAACAAAAAGTAGCGGTTCTTTTTCCCTTTTTGTTATGTAGCTTTGGTATTAGATCTGGCTAGCCGAGATGAGGCTGAAACTGGAGAGACAACACTAGCTTGAATTAAATAGTATCATTGATGGTTTGAATGCAAGGTGATGAAGGTGCAATATGTTTTGTAGGTGGCATGAGGGGCTTCATTATTGAAGATTATGTATTGAGATAACAACATTAGAAAGGAGTGCCTTTGAACTTTATGCTAGAATGATTAGAGGTTTAGTGAAAAGAGTAGTACACCGCAATAAGTGTTCATAAACTGAAAAAAAATGAACAGATTAAATGACAAAATTGATTATTAACAACCAATGTATTGTATACAACAACAACAACATCCAAGCCTTAGTCCCAAAAGATATTGGGGTCGGCTAACAAATGTATTGTATATGCCCAAAAAATCAAACAACCGTAACAAAAACTTATCTCCTAATTAATTGTATGTCCAACACGTTGGGCATGCTCGAGCAGTAGTCTGCTGCGTGAGCCGCTTGCTCGGAGAGCTAGCAGACACCTGCTGTGCGAGCCGCCTGCTCGGAGAGCAGCCACCTGCTGCACGAGCCGCCTGAGCAGCGGTCTGCTCCTGGAGAGAAAAAAAAGGAAAAAACGGGAAGAACAAAAATTTAATCTTATCTTTATAGATAGATCTTCGGACGGCATTCAGGATTTGATCAGCACCCACCCACCCCCCCCCCCCCCCCCCCCACGCGCGAATAGAGCCTTTTACCTTAGGAATCTTAACTCCTTCAAGGTGGGTTCCTTTTATAAAGGGGTGAGAATTCACTCCTAGAATAATAAAGTTGCATATATATTCATTTTCAGTTGAAAAAGAAAATGTATTATGACTCATCTTAGGATGGATTATTGTAATGAAGAAAACATATTCACATAAATGTGTTAAAAAGAGTTATTTATTATACGAAGTGCATAAAAGTTTTATTTAAAATAAATGTGCATCAAAATGACAAAAGTACACAATGATATATTTGAAAGTGCATATATACCTTTAAGTAAGTGCACAATGGTACAACCATGAATAAAATGCACAATTTTGTGATATGAGTGTGTTGTGATAAGTGCACAATAATGTAGTTAATGTTATAAGCGCATAATGTTGCGATATTAGTGCACTATTAGAATAATATATATCCATACTTTTGAAGTGAAAAAAATTGCATAATGTAACTAAACTATTACGATAACAAACTATACAATTAGAATATACCATGGTACATGCAATCAAATAAAAAGGGATTATAAAGTGTGAAAATATAATTACGGAATTCACTTATAATCACTCTAGCAGCACTTGTATGATAATCTAGTGCAATTTAAGCAGATCTAAAAAACACTTTTTATAGAAACACGAGGTGCCATTTTTCTAAATAAGTGAATTTATATTTTTACAAATATGAAAGTGTAGTACATAAACCGAAAGGTGCACTGTAGCATTGCTTAAGTACATTTTACACTTTTCACATGATAAGACATTTTTTTTATTTAATCTCAACTCTATAATCAATTATATGTGTATCTTATTTTTTTATTTTAAGTACTAGAATAAAGCAAATTAATGTATGATAAATATTTCAAAGATACAATTGCCTTTAATAGAGGTGAGTGGACCGTTTCTAGTAATCTAATCATAATTGATCAAACCGTCTTAAAGTGGACGTTAGTATCTCCGTTAGTTCTCCAAATTCTTGTCTAATTTCGCCCAAGAATTAACTAGCTCCGTTGATATTTGAGTTTGGATAATTATGATTTATTCTTTTTTCTCTCCTAAGCCACCATTCTCATGGGAACCATCCCCTATATATATATATATAGATTTAAGTTCAAGTGAGAATATCATCTTAGGAAAGAAATAAGAATGAATGAGGGCCCTTGGATTGGACTAGTATTTAAATTAAAAAAACATTACGTATAAGGCTACAAAGGTCAATTTGATTTCTTTACTTCTGAATCATGTGTGTGCTAGGAATTAGCATCCGATCCTTTCCTCATTTTTTGGCTTCCCATAACTGTTTCCATCTTTGTAGGCTTGTCTATAATTCATCTCCCATCTCATCTATGTCTCCGGCCATCTTCGTCTTCATCTTCCTCCCTCATATTTTTCTGTCATCTTCGACTGCCTTTTTTTTACTTTTTTTTTCTTCATTTTTTCCTACGAAGCCCTCGTCAATTTGTTTAGGATTGTCCTTGAATTGGATGCGCTGCTAACAACCTCCGACACCACCTCCATGTTCAACGTCTGCAAAAACGAGCATCTAAAATCATACAATATTTTCATAATTTCGAACACATTTTTTTATGCACCGTGGTTGATTGTTTTTGCATTTGAAAATTTAACAGATATTTAAATGAGGCCAGGTTGTTGAATTGGATGCCAGAATATATGTTTGTTCTTGCACTTTTACATATTACCATTGCATAAATTTTACATTTGTCGAATGCACTAACATAACTTTTAGATTTGTAGGTATGCACTGACAGTTAGTGCACGGTGCACCTATATTATCATTCGATACATTTTACGTTTTTAATATGGACCAATTTCATGATAGCTATTTATTTAATTTAAGATAATAATTGTAATTTTTCTAGTAAACTTTTGTTTCACTTATCATACTCTATTTATGGACTTTACATTATTCCTTTGGTTTACTATTTTGAAGATACACACATGACACAACATAATATGACACCATTATATTATAATGGGAAAAAATGGAATAATTATTATGCTTTTCCAAGAAAAGTGCATTTTATTTTATTAAAAATGCAATGTGAAATTCTAGAGTGTGTGGTATAATAGTGCACTTTTATACTTACTTACATTGCACACTATAAAAGTGCAATTTATTTAATAAAAGAGTGCCAATATGGATATTAAACTTTGAAAGTGTAATAATACATCGCACTTTTGTATATATTTAAAATGCACATGATAGTTCTTAACTTTCACTCTTGTATATTTAATTTTATTCATTTTTTTAAACATGTTTGAATGTGTACAATTGCACGTACATATAATGTGCAGACTTATATAATAGAAAATGCAAACTAATGACACAAGAGTGCATTTTAAAAAAATGCAAATTAATTTAATAAACACGGCATCTCTCTTGAGAATGCAAAAGTATCCCAATATTCCAATAAATTGATTTTGCATAATGCTTTTAATAAAAGTGCGGCTATTTTGGATAAAAGTGCACAAAGAAAATATAGGTGAAAAGAATATGGCATCTGGAAATGACTGAATATGAAAAAGATGCACAATTGGAATAATTGTTTTTATCATACGGCAGTTATCCGATTATATGTGATGAAATATTAATTTGGAAAAAATGAGAAACTAATTATTATATTAAGGAGTAACTCCGCATTAATGAGTATCCTTATTTATAGGATGTCTTTCCTATTATGATGGTACGTGCATGATACCTATCTAAATGAAATTTACCGTAGTGTCCCTCTTTTAATATTTAGTTGCACACCTTCCTTATCTACTAATTCAATGATCCGAATAGCATGCAAATTAACCTCTTTTTATTAAAAAAAAACAGGCCATCAGATTAAGTAAGTTGAAGGCTAGATTTGATTCTCATTTCTCTCCTGGGGCTTCTATCTCACTGGAACCCTCCCCTCTCTCTCTCTATATATATATATATGGAGTAACTCCACATTAATGAGTATCCTTATTTATAGGATGTCTTTCCTATTATGATGGTACGTGCATGATACCTATCTAAATGAAATTTACCGTAGTGTCCCTCTTTTAATATTTAGTTGCACACCTACGGTATATATATATATATATATATATATATATATATATATATATATATTAGCTAGAAAGCAAATATGGAGTACAAAAAAGCAAAAAGAATGTTTGGTGAATCTAGACTTCCTAGGTGGCCGACTAATTCACCTAACTAGACGTCAAACTAATTAGTCAGGGCACATAGTAGCTAGACTAAAATTGGGGCGCGCCTAGATGTATATTGCTCGAATCCGACATTGAATATTCTATTTTCGCTTACAAGTAATAATCTGCATGAGTTAACTAGGCAAAATAGACCAGTGACACACCCAACCGGATCCGATCTATTCTCATTCATGCGGGAGTGCCCCTCCCTAAGAACACTTATGGGTCATCATAGCTCATTTGATTCTTATTCAAAAATATTTTATACTCCGTATGATCATGTATCGTTTTACAAATGATATATTTTATTTGGTATATCACAAATAATTTAAAATATTTTATTGGGGAGGGCTGGGGGTTGGAGTAATCAGAGCTGAAACTCAAACCATTGAGTTTCAAACCCCTATGTGTCTAGCGGGTTTCAAACTGGAGACCTCTTACTAAACATGGTAATCTCACAACCAGCTGTGCTGGAATGCTTAGCTTGGTTATCACTTGAAATACATTTTCGTATATCGTTGAGCTTTGATATATTATTTGGTGGTTTGTCACTTGAAATGCATTTTCCTATATTGTAAGAGAGAAATGATTTTTGTGTTATTCAGAAAATACCCCAAACAGGAGTAAACTATGCCAAAAATAAAAAATAGGACATCTTATGTTTTTATTCAAAAATAGGACCATATTACTACTATTGGAAACAAACCTATTTTTTCATTTCATTCTTACCCCTCCTTTAAGTATGAGTAAAAGGTAGTCAAAAGTCATAATTAAATGTTTTAATTCATAATAAATTCGAAAAAAAAATACATTGAGTAGACAAATAATAAAAAAATAATAAAATATTTATAAAATAAAAATTAAAAAAGATAAATTGTTTTTTGAAAATTAATAAAAAATAGTAAAAATCCATAAAAAATAAAAAAGGTGGATGCCTTTCCCACCTTCTGTACTGCCTCCCTGCACCACCACCGCCGACCGGTGTAAGAAATGTAATTTCTTTCTGAAAATGCCAAAAAAAATGGCAAATTACTCTTTGAGAATGCCAAAATTTTCATTGAATCTGCCATAAATACGACATTCCTAATGCATGTGGAATTTTCCCCCATGACCGGAGGTGGTGGTGCTGGGCCGGGTGAATTTTTTATTATTATGTAAATATTTTTATTAATTTTTAGTATATTTTTACAAACTTTTATTATTTTTTATTATTTTATTATGAATTAAAAAAATTCTATAGCAACAAAGGTATATTTGTCCAAGATGCACATAATTAGTCTTGTGAAACATAGTTTATTTTTTTTCCTATTTGTGCAAACGGACAGACTTTTAGTCCTACATGCATAATTAACTCTTAACTATTTGATTTTTGTATAGTGTTTTAGTTAACAGGTGAGTGGTTGATATAATATTTTGGTTAATCAATACTCGATTATATATTATTATGGTACAGATAATTATACTGAAATTTCAACAATGAAAAGAAAAAATATAAAATAATAATCTCAATCACTATTTGTCCGCTCACAATAATTCCAACTATTGATAGAAACCACACGTATTGCCTAAATAATTTGAATTATGTTTGTTCTTCTTTTAATATAATCATAATCATCAATTCAATTATTTTACAAAATGTAAAAAACATTATAAAAACCTCAAAATTAGGATTTTGTAATAAAGCTCCCTTTAATTTGTATTCTTTTGTTTGATTGCTAGACTTTCCTTTTTAGATGAATTTTAAGTTTTACTATGAGCATGTTTGGTAACACTGAAATCGGCTGATTCTGCTGAAATTTGTGAATTTATGCATAAAGTGGTTGTAGTGCCTGATTCTACTGATTTTTGAAAAATAATTAAAATATATTTTATTAATAAAATAAATAAAAAATATGTAAAAATAGTTAAAACGGACATCTACAGTAACTTCGGCCGATACACCAAGAAAAGTAACTTTCACTTACTTTTTCTTATTATTACATACTAGTATAGCCCCCGTGCGATGCACGGTGTGTGAGTATTTTTTTTTAAAATTGAGTGGTTGTTATAAGAAATCTAAGGTAATATGAGATTGTTAAATAACTTCAAAGTGTGAAATGAACATAATAGTTCGACAGTACAACACGGATTAATGTTGTGACAAAAATGGCATAATGAGTACTAAATGTTGTTTAATATAATCAAGATTGTATGTTTCTTCTAAACAAAGATTGTATGTTACAAAACACAGGATATACCACATTGGTGGTCTCTTCCAGAGGTCTTTCATCTTCACCTTAAATAAGTATTTCAATATGAAAACGATTTGTAGACCTTGAGATAATGATGAATAATTGTCCATGGTTGATAGCATTTTTTAATATTTTATATTGTTGCATTTGAAATCTAAGAAGGAACTCTAACGTTGATAATTTACAGAGATCCTTGGCATTAAAATGTTTTACCTACACTCTTGCAAATTAGAATTTCGTCATGTCTCACTCATCTAGGAGTGTTCATTATGAAACATGCAAAAAGGTGTGAAATTGTTAAACAATTGGCAGTAAGAAGTAAATGTAGTTCGTCAGTACAAAAAGATTACAATTATGATAAAAGAATGAAAACATGACTTACTAACTTTTACTGACTACAAATATGTTCAATTTGTATACCGTAATGACCATGAAAATATATTTATAGTAACTTTAGTCACATTTTTATTCATACGTTTTATTTAGTACTATTTTTAGAAAACCTATATCATTTATTTATATGCATCTTAAACAAAATATTATTTGAATTGAATTGTTAGTGATTTGAGAGACTAATATTTGTGTTATTATTTGAAATCTCCTTTTCAATTTCGGGCTTTAGCTGATCCAACCCAAACTAGGATCGAAACCCGGGCTATCAAAAACCCGACTCGGACTGAATATAATTTGCTTTGTTCCGACCCTTAATTTTCATAACCCGAGACCTTACGGGTAATTTCCAGGTTTAGCAAAAACCCACGCCAGACTGGTCCTTTAAAAGAACTAACCTATGTCATTCGAAATGGTACTTTGATATTTCACCTAAATAGGAAACTTTCATTAATCTTGAAATATGTGCATGGTTTCATTTCTGAGATAAAAGAATATCTAATTTATTTAAGGGAACATATATTGAATTGCAAATTATTCAATAACAATTCTATTTGGAAATGGAAAGACGAAAAAAATGTCAAATTTCCCTTACTTTAATCCCTTTTTCCATCATTTGCAATAGAGCCAAAGATTCATTATTTTTTGGCTTGAGATTATGATGGAATAAAGCAAAATGGCTCAATAAACTGTCTGCGTTTCTTTGTTATGAAGCAGCAGTCAGTCCATGCAATTTTGGACGGGATTTTCACTATGGGTCATCCGGAAACAGTCTCTCTGTGCTTTAGTACAGGGGTAAGACTGCGTACATGCGACCCCCCTTACCCCACCGTAGGTGGGAGCCTTTGCGGCACTGGGGTAAATGAAAATGAAATGAAAGGCAAAATAATAAAACAAAACTTCATTTATTACCTTACTTAATTCTTTTGTGACACAAATTTTGTAAATAAAATTAAAATGGAGGGATGCAAAAAGAAAATAAAATAAAATAGAGGGAGAACTAATTAACCAAATCCACTAAACTAATACGAAGTACTCCATACTATGTAAATATTTTTTCAACAGCCCAAATTATACCTTAACCCATTTGAGAAGTCTACCATTTAACCCCAGCCCAAAATAAATAACCTAGGTATATATAGATAACATGAAGCTTCACCGGTCGGCTATCAACCTTTCACCACCGCACTCGCTTGAACGATTTCACCTCAGCAACGCCATCCGCCATCGTCGACCTCCAAAATCCGCCATCGGCCCACCCCCAAATAATATCACTCAGGCTCATGGCCGTAATCTACCAAACCTTATCCCTCCGCAGTAATACGCATAATACACCGCCTCAAGCTTATTCCATCGATCGAATATCTCCACCGCCAATTATTTCATCGCATACGCTAATTTGAACAGTTACACTGATTCAACCCTTCAATTACTTATCTGCCAGGCTCGAAATGGACGATCGCTCAAATGTTAAAAACATCGAAGCTCATCTAAGGATTCCTTAAAATCTTGAGACCGGTAAGTGCATGCCTATAGTGTGTGCATATTGTTGTATTTTCTATTTTATCTACTCTAAAATTAGAGAAGTACACCCTAATTTCTGTTTTCTTTGGAAATAGAAATCACTAACCTCTATCAATTTATATTGCTATCCTCGTGTGTATATCCTGATCTGGTCAATGTTTCTTGGTGGTTGCAGCTTCGAGAATGCAATAATGAAATCCTTGTGAAACCTTTATTGGGAAGATAGTAACTTTGAAGTTCAGGCCTCCTTCAGGGTAATAACACCACTGATAAAATCAATGCCAAGATCCAGGTGGAATTCATGCTCTGCCTCATTCTCCTTATTGAAAATTTAAAGAGAATTTAAATGTTGGACTTCTGTACTCACAACTTATTTGCCTTGTATCACAAATTTAAAGAGAATTTAAATGTTGTGTCAAAAATTTAAAGATCGGGCTTAAGAGAGTCATCAAAGGTACGACTCCTACAATTTTGAGTTTATTGATTTGAATTTCAAACTAAAAACCTTATTTTTCATAGACGGACGGAGATTCTGCTTAAATTTTAGACAAATCCTAACCGAGGTGATGCTGAGAGTCAAATGTTCCTCAAAATTAGTCCTGGTATTTCGGACATTTGGTAACTCAATTGTAATTTATGCAATCGATGGTCTTTTTCTGTTTTAATGGTCATCACTTGACTACTTTGCATATTCCATTGATGGTGCCTTATGCATTATTTTAACAGCTGGTTGGAAAATGTAATTGGAATGCTGCAATTTGGGTAAACTCCATCCTAATATCCCTATAGTTAATGTTTAAAAGCTACAATGTTGACTTGAAATCAATGATTTGTTTAAAGTGGCTAATTAAACTCTACCTAACATGTCTTATTCTTAATAATCCTAATTACTGACATATTTTTCAATATTTAAAATTTCTAGTGTGGAATTACAAACAAATAGCCCACACATTTTTTAATCATTACAATATAAACTCATGAATTCAAATAAATAAGTTTTTGGGATTGGCTAAACGCCGGCTAATTTGCATGTTTTTCTCTTATAACATAATTTCACGAAAATGAAAACAATGATTTTCTGGGCACAATTAAAACCTATCCAAGATGTATATCAAATGTAACCAATGAATGGTTTGGTATTTTACTAAACCCCATCAATTTGCCTATTTTATTCTTCTCTATATACTATATATTAAAAACTCAAAATTATATTATTGGTGATTTATACTCTAGAAAACAATTTGAAATTCCTAACACTAACTAACTCAGTGATTATCTTTCTAAAATGAAACCTACATACCATCTTAAACATATCTTACTTAAATGTCTAAACTCTGTCTAATCTGCCTAACTTGTCTTCATAATCTGAATAACTTGCCAATTTTTAAGGATTTTTTATCTCAAATGTAGAATTACGAACAAACAACCTGCCTATATTTTGGGTTGGCTAAACAATAATTTCTTGACAGATGTTTTGGAAGATAAAAACAATGCTTTCATGGGAATAGCTAAAATCTGCCCAAGATGTATATATCTTTACATCTTATAAAATAATCTATCAATTTGCCTAGTTTTTTCTTCTCCATATACTAAAAACTAAGAATTATATTGTAGGTGATTTATACTCTAGAAAATGTTTTGAATTTCTCAACACTAACTAACTTGGTGATTATCATTCTAAGTGACAGCTATATATAATCTTAAACATATCTTACTGAAATGGCTAAACTCTACCTAACTTGCCTAACTTGTCTTCATAATCTGAATTACTGGTCAATTTTATTTTGTTTTTTTAATGTCAAATGTAGAATTACAAACAAACAACATGCTATTTTTGGGGGTTGGCTAAACAGATATTTCTTGAAAGATAATTGCTGGAAAATGAAAACAATGATTTAGTGGGCATAGCTAAACTGTGTCTCAGTTGTATATCTTTTAATATGCTATTATAATATCCTGAAATGATATCATTGAATTGTTGGCCTTTCGTTACTCTATCACACTGGCTATTTTATTCTTCTTTGTATACTGTAGTAAACTTTAAGATTAAGCTAAAATGCTTTTCGGCTTAATCTGCTAAAATAATATCCTGAAATGATATCAATGAATTGATGCGACCTTGGCTTACTCTATCATGTTGTCTATTATATTCTTCTCTGTATATACTCTAGTAAACTTTAAGAATTTTGGGTTTTTCTTCCTTTGCTTGTGCTTCTTAAACTGGTGTTTACATTGTGCTTTTCCAAGTCTTTGGCCGGCTAAGATGAATGTATTGAATGTACCCCTGAGCTGCTCAAATAAAATATCTTAATTAAAAAGGTAAAAATGGTAGCTTAGCAAAAAAGCATCATGTTTGGTTTTGAGTGAGCTACAATTTTCAATTAGGGGACTACCTTTAGAGCTGCAATGTTCATGACTAATGAGTTGAGGACAAAAGCCCTCTATTTGTTTTTGGATAAGTGATATTTTCATCTAGGGGATTAGCTCGAAGCCTGGAACCATTGCTGCGCAAAATCTTCTCTAATGGGTGCCAAGCAGCTTCAGGAGGTTTTGACACTGTTCTCCTTTGCTTACACTTCCGGAAGCTGTATTCCCATTTGTTTTCCTCCTTTTCTATTTTCTCCTTTCAGTAGCTTTAGTTATTATATTCTGTACTTTTTAAGGAATTATATGAACTCTAGACCTTGCTTATACTTCTAGAGTTGTATGTTGATTTGCTTTTCTCCTCATCAACACCTCTAGGCAAAAAAACTTTAAATGAAGGAAGAGAGGTTGAAGGACGGAATGAGTTCAGTTGTAATGAGGTCCTTATTTATTTATAGGGAAAATGGAGAATCTTTCCTTGAGAAGATTCACATTTCCCAAGGACAGACTGGCCATAGTAAGGGTTGGTGTGCTCACACCCTCCAAGACACAGGCTGACGGGATTTGATTAATGTTATTTTTTACTTATAAAGTGTTACTAAAGCTGAAGATGATGTATACCATTTACTATTCATTTTACTGTTTGACTTTGTACTATGCCCACTTTCACTGTAGGTGATGTATACCAATCAATATACATCATGCTAAAGTCCAATCGCCCTTTTAGGGATGCTTGGCCGAAAACTTTTCAACTTCCATTATTAATTCTTATTGTGCAATTTTACATTACACCAGGGCTATTTTAGTAATTTCTAGCCATGCACTCTCTTACCTTAAGACTTTGGGAGGGAACATTGTTCAAAGAATAGTGTCAAAAATCTTTTGCTTTTATATAATGATAGATTTCAGCACGCGAAATCAAAAGTTACATGTTTGGTTAAAATTTTAGTTGATAAGCTGATAACACAAAAAACAGTGTTACGAAACGCGCTATATATTTTCCCTTTTTGGTAAACTTTCTCTTCAATTATATACTTCGTACTTTGTACATTCTCTACCACTTTTCCACGGTACTCATTACATCTACGTAGTATTACTTTTCCCTTAAATATTGTACAAAACCTATTGAATAAAACAATTCAATACCCAAGCTGTTTATGTATTTAACTAAATCTAAAAGTATTCATGCTTTAAAAAATATATTACATTTTATTTCATACTAGTATCGTATCCGTGCGATGCATGGGATAAAAGAATCTTCATTTTTATTTATGGTGTAATATATATTGGAATGTTAATGTAAGAGTGTAGGACACATTTATTATAAGAACATTGAAATACTTATATGATATAATGAAAGGAAACATTTTTAAGTCTTTATACTAAGCACATACATAAAGCAAAAAAAGGTGCGACGTATATTAGAGCAAACTGCACACTTTTGAAAAACTTCCAGATATTAAAATTTATTTGTGAAATTATTTGAGATACCGTCAGAATTGCTTGGTAACACTAGAATAGCCTTATACAATTGACCACGACAAAATATATGATTTTTTCAAGAATAAACCATCATGACTCATGAAATACCACTCATGAGATACCGATGTAAGAAATTGTTTGCGTTGAAACCTAAAAACATTCTAACATTTGAAGGAGTCATGTACAATATTTATAAAAAATCAATAAACGATACCAAATTTGGCACCGAATAATATATTTTGGGTCCTAGTCATTAGACATAAATATATATATATATATATATATATATATATATATATATATATATATATGCATTTATTATAAACAAAAAGTAGTCACACATTTTAATAAAATTTTATAGGAATTTTATAAATTTGGGACCTGAAAGATAGATGAATATTATCAATCCGGGATCTGAAAGATGAAATGTATCAGTATAGAACTCGGAAGATTTTTTATTTTTGTTGAAATAACATTTCTATTTTTTATAATATTTAATTTTAGGTTCATTGTCAAGTTCATGATTTTGTACTCATTTTTAACTAAATTTAATTAAAATCATTGGATATTTTAATTAGGATGATTACCTTTCAAATTTTTGATATTTAGAGTAACATATTATCTTTATTTTTTGCTCGTTCTTAATTTTAAAAATATATGTTTTCATATTTTTTATTTTGATCCACTTCCACTCTATATTTATATATTTTATATTCTTTATATATTTATAATATCTTAGATATTGTTAGATTTTAAGTTTGAAATTTGTATAAGTCCTTCCATATTTTATACGTATATATTTTATATTATTTAATTTTATAAACTACCTAAAAGAGTTAATTACAGTATAAATAAATATCTATAATCAAATTTTACCATTTTTTATTTATTTATGTAAATTTTCATTTCATTTTTAGGGTCTAATAAAAGTCGATAGAGCATAGTTTGGATTGTTACGCTTGGATACTTCTTATTTAATTGGTTAAACAGGTACCCGATCACATGTGATCAGGATTGAAGGAAGGTCCCTAAAGTTAGAATTATTTTGAAATAATTGATAAATTAATTAAGTTAAAACATTGAGGAAATGGGTTTAGAATTTGAGTTGATAATATTAGTTAGATTTAAATATTAGTTAATTAATTGATCAATGATGATGATTAGGTTTAATTTGTTTATTAGTTAATTATTGTTAATGCATAATTTAGGATTTGTAGTGATTTCAGTTAGGATTCAAACTTTATTAGTTAATAATTAAAACGATTAATGCCATTAACATATTACTATTAGTTAAATATTAGTAAATTAACGCTTTTAGTTAATGTCACAAATTAAAGTTGGTTAATTCAAATTATTAATGCCACAAATTAAATATTGTACTGCTTTTAGTTAATTAATAATATTAATGTACTTATATATTATTTTGATTATAATATATATACAGGCATAATGTATAGACAAAACAGAAGTTGGATGTACCAAAAACATCGCGATAACTATGGAATACACAGTGAATTTTTGAATGGTGTTGAAGATTTTATTAAATTTGCACAAGAACAGAAGAATTATATGGATGGAGATAAAATCAGATGTCCATGTACAAAGTGTAAAAATCTTCAATTTAAAGATGTCGACCAAGTTGTGTGGGATTTGTACGAAAAAGGTTTCGTTGCCAATTATTATAATTGGACTTCTCATGGCGAACCTTTCGATCCATCACTTTTACCACAAACAGTAGGTTCATCTCGTAACGTCCCTACCGAGATGAGTGGATGGGGAGACTATGATCAAATGACGTGGGATCAAAGAATGGCATATGATGTATACGGTGCTTCAACGATGCAGTTTAACCCACCACAGCCATTTAACGATCTTCCTGAAGCTTCGACCTCGTATCAACCCGATGCGGATGAAGATCAGACCTTTTATCAGTCTGCTGCGGATGAGTATCTGAATTCTCATGTTCCTCATATTGAAGACTTAGCTGAAAGATTTCAAGATGTTTTAAAAGCTGCTGATCAGCCTCTGTATGCTGATTGTGAGGGATACTCTCAGCTATCCGCCGTTACAGAGTTGATGAACATTAAATCTGAATACAATCTTCCTGAATCTTGCATGTCTAGGTTATTGCAGTCATTTGGAGGAATGTTACCGCGTGACCATAATCTTCCTGATTCATATTACAAAATGAAACAATTAATGTCTCAGTTGGGGCTTCATTGTATAGAAATTGATGCGTGCCCAGAAGGATGTATGTTGTTCTGGAAGGATGATGTGGCACTTGAGACCTACAAGTTCTGTGGTGGAGAGAGATACAAGCCTGTTCCTCATAGACTAAAAAAACCACGAAAAAGGTCTGCATTGTCTAAATTGTTTTACCTCCCTCTAGCTCCACGCCTGAAGAGGATGTATGCTTCAAATGCTACTGCGAAACACATGACGTGGCATGTTGAGCACGAAACCAAAGAGGGTTTGATGTCTCACCCTTCCGACTGTGAAGCTTGGAGACACTTTGACCGTTGTCATCCTCAGTTTGCAATGGAGCCACGGAATGTGCGACTGGGATTGTGTTCAGACGGATTTGCTGCTTTTGGAAAGTTTGGGAAGAAATTTTCATGTTGGCCAGTCATGCTAACTCCTTATAATCTTCCTCCCGACATGTGCATGAAAAGTCATTTCATCTTTTTAACTTTAATTTGTCCAGGTCCCTCGGATCCTAAAAAAAGGATAGACATCTATCTCCAACCCCTGATCGAGGAGATGAAAGAACTTTGGGCCATTGGGACACCAACTTATGATGTTTCAAGAGATCAAATGTTTATCATGAAAGCTGCCATCATTTGGACCATTAGCGACTTCCCTGCTTATGGTATGCTTTCAGGATGGAGCACACACGGTCTTATGGGATGTCCGATATGTATGGATCAATCAGATGCCAATTGGCTCAAATTTAGCGGGTGATGGAGTATATGGCCCGGGAACCCCCGGCCCACAGACTCCTACTACTCCAGCAAAGGCCCAACAGGCCCAAATCACAGCGCCCAGAATACCAAGCAGTCCGCACAACGCACAGGGATGCCTTCGGCCCCCTGGCCGAAGGCTCCAAATTCTCACAGAGCGGGTTTCTCAAGCAAACTAAGAAACTGGGAGAAAACGGCGAAAACAGTAGCCCTCGGCACTGTGAGCCCTCGGCACCAGGGTGCCATCGGGTGGAAGAGCCCCCGGCTACTGCTCTATAGCCGAAGGCATCTCACTCGACAAGATATCCGCCTCACATGCGTACAGATCAACGTACCCCGCACAGACGTCCCATCCAACAGCCACATTAAATGCGGCCACATGCGGCTGCCAGCGCCAACCAGTTGAGGTGACCCCTCAGCCAATGAGCACTTGACACGTGTCCCTGCCTGGCATTTATTGCTACTATAAATAGCACCCCATTTCCCCATTTGTAACCACGCTTAATACGTATCGAATATACACTCTCTCTACTTTCATTTACTTGCTCTGACTTCTCTCTAAGTTATTCCCCGTAATAACCCTTCGGATATATACCCCCGGGTAGACTATCCATCATTTGGTGCTCTCGTTGAGAGTCTGAACAATCGAGTAAGAAACCCTCCCCCTCGACCAAACGCAAAACACTAGCCCTCTATCAAAATGGTGAGGACAACACGTGCCAACTCAAAGAACGTAGAAGACAAGAACCTGGCCCTCGGCGACGTCAACGCCCCCGAAGCCTCTCACAGGGCTCCCGAGGGCGGTGTCATCGCTGGGCTGGAACAGGCGGCTGTCGACCTACGCCTTCAGATCCAACAAAATGCCCCCGATGCCCGCCTCGGCATCGAAGCCAAGAAGAAAAACCGGAGCGATGACCAAGTCAGCCCTCCGGTTCTCACCATCGACGTACAATCGGCGCTCTCCACCTTCATCCAGACGCTCACCCAGAACCCGGGTGCCTTCGGCACCCTGGCTCCAGCTCACCCTCAGATCAGGGAAAACATCATACTTCCCCCTCTGCCACACCCCTTCGGAAATCCCACCCCTCGGGCAAGAAACGATGAAGGGGTGGTGGCCCAAGAAACATCCTCCCAGGAAGTTCAGTCCCGGGACCGCCATAATGACAACAGGGAAAGGCCCCGTACTTCCGCCCTCAACCGGCTCGGAGGAGGGCCAGACCGCCGAGGGGTCCAAGACCGCCTCGGGGGGAAAGCACTCCAAAGGCCCCAGGAAAGCGGGGGATCTGTTTCGAGGGAAGACGAGGAGCGTCCCCCTCGGGACAAAGGCAAGGCACCCCTTCATGCCGATGATGCTCGGCACCAAATCAACCAGGCCCACTCGGCCCGGGTTCGTTCGCAGGGGGCGGAGACCCTCCCGAGGGACCCCGAGACGAGATTATTGCGGCCCTCCAACGCCGGCTTGATGAGATGGAGTCCAACAAAGCTCACGCCACCACCTCCACCCCTCACTCAGACCTCAAGTACGAGGCCATGATGGCCAAAATGGAGGAATTACAGAAGAAGGTGGCCGAGGGCTCCGGGGAACCCGTCATCCAGCTCCGGACTCGGACGCCATTTACCCCAAGGGTATTGGCGGCCTGAATCCCGGAAAAATACCGAGGGCAACACATACAGCCCTACAACGGGAAAACGGACCCCCAGGAACACTACAGCAAGTACCAGAACAGCATGATGATGGTGGGGGCGTCAGACGAATATTTGTGTCGTTGGTTCCTCTCCACCTTAGAGGGGCCGGCATACGAATGGTTCAACAGGCTGCCCGAGGGCAGCATTGATTCGTGGCAAGAACTCGCCCAACGATTCTTGACACAATTCGCCGGGAGGCGTCGCACAAGGAAGCACTTCTCCCACCTCCTAACAATACGCCAGAAGAAGGATGAGACCCTTCGGGATTTCCTGGAGCGCTGGAGGACGGAGGCCGACAAGGTCGACGACGCTGATGACGGGACCCTCCTGGCCCTCCTACAAACCGTCCTCCGCACCGGCAAATTTTCAAGGAGCCTCATCATTGAACCCCCCCGCGACTACATAAGGGCCTTGCAGCGGGGGGACCGGTATGCTGAGGCCGAGGAGGTGGAGAAATATCACCAACATCCGGACCAGCAGCCCCCGAGGGCTGACAACAAGCATAACCGAGGGCCGGGGGCTCCTCCAAATCGCCCCAAGGCTTCGGGACCCTCTGATGACCGCCCTCGGCAAGGCCAAGCCAAGCCCGGGGGAGGTTATAGGAGCAACCCTAAGACTTGGGCCCAGCCCATTCTCCTGGACCGCCCTCGGACCCCATTGACGCACCCCGTCAGCATCATCCTCGATTTTGCCGAGGAGAGGGGCCTCGTTGAGCGCGACTCTCGCGCACCCCGGAGGTACACGCTATCAACCCTCAGTTCCCCTACTGTCGCTTCCATCGGCACCAGGGGCACAGGACCGATGACTGCCATCAGCTGAAGACGGCCATCGAGAGATTAATACAGGCAGGGCACTTGTCCCAGTTTGTCCAGAGCCCTCGGCAGGAGGGACCTTCTCATCAGGGACCTCCCCGAGGGCACCATACGAAGGTAAATGCCTGGGTGAATCCAAACACCATCCCCCTCGGCAAGAAGAGGGAGATCGGAAACTTGGAAGAAGAGGAGGAGGAATACCCCCACTACCAGGAGAAGAAACGCCACATCCTCATGATCACCGGTGGCAACACAGGGGGTGATTCCACCAGCCAGCGAAAGAAGTGGGATCAATCGCTTTACGTAGGGGAAGTCACTCATATGCCCCCGGTAAAGCGATTGAGGGAGGAACCCATCACCTTCACCAACGCAGATCTCCCTCCTACTTCTTCTCCTCACAGGGATGCCTTGGTAATTCGGACGGAGATCAACGACACCATCATTCACCGAACTTACGTTGACACGGGCAGCTCCGTCAATGTAATGTACCTCAGCACCTTCAGAGAGCTGCATCTGGAGAGGGGGTCCCTTCGGCCCATTAAGACCCCTCTTGCCGGCTTCACCGGCGATACTATTGATTCCGAGGGGGTAATAACCCTCCCGGTGAGCTTCGGCGACGGGATCCATAGAGCCCAGCTCGAAGTGGAGTTCGTCGTCGTCAACATTGACTGCGCTCACAACATCATCCTCGGGCGGCCAGCCCTCGAGGACCTCGAAGCCATCATCTCCATGAGGCATCTCTGCCTCAAGTTTCCCGCCGAGGGGGGCATTGGCTACTCCCGGGGGAACCAAAAAATTGCCCGCGCCTGCTATCTTCAGGTCACTAGGAAGGTCAGCAAGACGGAATTCCGTGTTGACACCATCACCGGAGTCGTCGACCAAGAGGAAAGAAGGCCGAGGGCTGAGCCGGCCGTGGACGTAGAAGACTTTGCGCTCGATCCGGCCCAGCCGGAGAGAGTCGTGAAGATTGGATCCCAGCTCCCTGAACATTTGAAGACCGGTATCACCGACGCCCTCCGCGCCTACTCCACTGTCTTTGCATGGGGGCCGGAGGACATGCCGGGAATCAGCCGAAGGGTCATCACCCACCGCCTCTCGGTGGACCCTTCGGCAAAGGCAGTGCAGCAACGAAGAAGGCCCCTCTCCGCAGAGAGGAGGGAATTTGTGAAGAAGGAAGTCGCCATGCTCCTCTCTATCAAGCACATCAAGGAGGTAAAATACCCCTCATGGCTAGCGAATGTAGTCCTCACACAGAAGCCCCCTACCTTCCGCATGTGCGTGGACTACACCGATCTCAACAAAGCATGCCCTATGGATCCATTCCCTCTACCAAACATTGATCAATTGGTGGATGAGACCGCAGGGTGTGAGATCATGTCCTTCCTCGATGCCTTCCGAGGGTACCATCAAATTTTCATGCACGAGGAGGACGCCGAAAAAACTGCCTTCATGACTCCCGAGGGCATCTTTTGCTACCTAGTGATGGCCTTCGGCCTAAAGAACTCGGGGGCCACTTACACCCGGATGGTGGCCCGGGTCTTTCAAGCCGTCCTAGGGCGCACCATGGAGGCCTATGTTGACAACATGATCGTCAAGAGCAAACAATCTTCCAGCCATGCTGACGACCTCCGGGAAATCTTCGCCATCATGCAAAAATTCAACCTTCGGCTAAACCCGAAGAAGTGCACCTTCGGCGTCCAAGGGGGCAAGTTCTTGGGTTACATGGTAAGCCGAAGGGGTATTGAGGCCAATCCCGAGAAAATCCAGGCCATCATCAACATGGAGCCCCCACACAATGTGAAGGAAGTTCAACGGTTGACGGGCCGCCTGGCAGCCCTCAACCGCTTCCTATCTAAATCGGCGGAAAAATCTCTACCCTTCTTCCAGATCATGAGGAAGACGGCTGGCTTTCTATGGACTCCAGAATGCCAGGGGGCTTTCGACGAGCTCAAAAGATATCTATCTTCACCTCCTGTGCTCTCCAAACCCAAGGTAGGGGAGACCCTCTACCTCTACCTTGGGGTTAGCCCGGCGGCCATCAGCTCTGTGCTCATCCGGGAGGAAGACGGCATCCAACATGCCATCTTCTATGTTAGCAAGACCCTAAGGGAGGCCGAGCTCAGGTACTCCCCTGTGGAAAAAACGGTGTTAGCCATCGTTTGGACTGTCAAGAAGTTGGGCCACTACTTTCAGGCTCACCCGGTTCAGGTCCTCACCCATCAACCTCTCGGCGCCCTCATGAGGAGCCCCACCAGCTCCTCCCGCATGGTGAAATGGGCTATCTTCTTGAGCCAGTACAACGTTGACATCCGTCCAAGGCCTGCCATCAAGGGCCAAGCCCTGGCAGACTTTGTGACGGAGTGTACCGCAAGAGCAGCCACGGACGGGGAGCCCTCGGCCACCTCGGACGACTGGTGGACCCTCTACACTGACGGCTCCTCCGCGACCAAAGCATGCGGGGGAGGGGTAGTCCTCATTACTCCCGAGGGCTTCAGGGCCTACTATGCAATCCGCTTCTCCTTCAAAGTCTCCAACAATGAGGCCGAATATGAAGCCCTCCTATGTGGCCTTCGACTGGCTGCCAACATGAGGGCTCGGCAGATCCACATCAAATGCGACTCCAAGTTGGTCGTTGGCCAAATCTCCGAAGAATATGAGGCCAAGGAGGGGAGAATGAAACAGTACAAGGAAGCGGCCAAGGAGTTGCTTAAGGTGTTTGAGGCACACTCTCTCACTCAAATACCGAGGGCTCAGAACTCCGAGGCCGACATATTATCTAAACTCTCGGCAGACTCCCCCAAGCACATCTCCAAAATTGCCAAAATCGAGGAACTCAGCCTCTCAAGCATCCATGCAAGCCCCGTGATGAACATACAACAACGTCAGGAGGATTGGATCTCAGATATCACCGCCTTCATCTCCACAGGGCAGCTGCCCGAGAATGAGGCCCGCGCTAAACTGGCAAAGCTGAGGGCTCCCAGCTACACCATCGAAGATGGAAGGCTCTACAAACGATTTTACAATGGCACGCTACTTCGGTGCCTTCATCCAGATGAAGCCGAGGTCGCAATGGAGGAAGTGCACAGTGGCACTTGCTCAGCTCACCAAGGACCCTTCTCCATGTCCCGAAGGCTCATTCTCCAGGGCTACTTCTGGCCAACCATGGCCAGGGATTGTGCTGACCTTGCCCGGAGGTGCACCGCATGTCAACATTTCCAGAAAGCCCCCGGCAGGCCAGCGGTCAACTATGCCCCCATCAGCACATCTGTCCCTTTTTCTCGATGGGGGATAGACCTTGTGGGCCCTCTGCCGAGGGGTACCTCCAACAACAGATACATCATTGTGGCCGTCGACTATTTTACCAAGTGGGTGGAGGCTGAACCCCTCGCCAGCATCACGGAGGCGAAGTGCCGTCACTTCGTCCTCAAGAACATCCTCACAAGGTTTGGCGTCCCCCAGCAGATCATCTCCGACAATGGGACACAATTTGAGGCAGCCCCCTTCTGTGCCCTTCTGGAGGCATGGGGCATCAAACACACCTTCTCCTCCGTTGCCTACCCTCAAGGCAACGGGCAAGTAGAGAACGCCAACCGGACCTTGCTCGAGGGCCTCAAAAAGAAGCTGGAGGCCGAGGGCGGTGGCTGGGTAGAAGAACTTCACAACATCCTTTGGGCCTACCGCACCACCCCTCGGCGAGCTACAGGTGAAACACCCTTCTCCCTCTGCTACGGTTTTGAAGCCAAAGCTCCTACGGAAGTCACCCTTCCTACCCGAAGGGTGATCCAGTATGACCCCGAGGTCAACGACAGCAACATGGCCCTCGACCTCCACCTCATTTCAGAACGCTGGGAGCAGGCCTTCATCCGGGTAGAAAACTACCGAAGGCAAGTTAAAAGCTACATCGACGCCAAAGTTCGAACCCGAGAATTTCAAGTGGGGGACTATGTCCTCCGGAGGAGGGAAGCCAGCCAACCAACCGAGGGAGGAAAAATGGCACCAAAATTCGAAGGCCCCTACATCATAGCAGCCATCATCAAACCCGGGACCTACAAGCTCAAACGCCCCAATGGGAAAGAAGTCCCTAGGCACTGGAATGTACACCATTTAGTTAAATTTTATCAATAATGTAAGAGCGGCCAAGCCCTCATAACTAGTGAATGTACTATCCTATGGCCCAAGGCCTCCAATTTCGAAGAATGAAGATACATTCAAGACATCAAGCCCTCATACTGACTACAGGCCCACCGCCTCACCACGAGAAAAAACCCCTCTGGCACCAAGTGCCGAGGGCGGACGCCATCAACACTTACAACGTCAGTGAAAACACGACGTGTTTTCAGTCAAGACCCCTCGGTACCAAGTGTCGAGGGAAGGAACTCCTATCACCAACAACAAGGAACACCATGTGTTTCATTTCCCTTCGGCACCCAGTACCGAGGGTACATCCCCACCTTCAACATCAAAAAAATAAAAGTTGAGAACAACAAGTGTTCCTACGGAAGACCCTTCGGCACCCAGTGCCGAGGGTACACCTCCATCATCAAACATCGAAACGAAGGAAAAACACCAAAATGTTTCAAAGAAGACCCCTCGGCACCCAGTGCCGGGGATATGCTCTCCTTTCAACTTCCAAACATCTGTTGGGAAACACCACGTGTTTCATTTGAAGACCCTTCGGTACCAAGTACCGAGGGTAGACGCCTACATCAACTACGACAAAAGAGAACACCAAGTGTTCCTGCAGAAGAACCCTCGGTACCAAGTACCGGGGGCTACACATCGAAACTAACACCAAGTGTTGTTTCTAAAAGCCGTACCCCAAGAGGACGCATATACCGAAGGCGCCACCATCGGTGCCGGCTGCACGTAGTGCCCCCGGCCATTTGCAACTAGTGTGCAAATGAAAACCCTTCCTTGAAACGCTTTCCGCGTCACTACCCCCAGGGTATGACAGGCATGAGAAATGCCAAGGATTCGACTTTCAAAAACGGAACGCTATCCGCGTCACTACCCCCAGGGTATGACAGGCATGAGAAATGCCCAGGATTCGACTTCCAAACCGAAACGCTCCCCGCGCCACAACCCCAAGGGTGTGGCAGGCCACGGACTATGTCTAGCGCCGAGGGGACGACTTTCAAAAATGAGGCGCTTTCCGCGCCATCCCCCAAGGGGAGGCAGGTTACGGACCACCATATCTTGTGCCCAGGAAACGTCCCTCGATCCCCTCGGCACTCGGAAGGTTAACCCGAGGGAGGAGAGCCATTGGTGTATTCTGATGGTCTCCTAATAGGCCCAGCCTTACCAAGAAACCAAGTTTCTTGATGCCTTCCCTTCACCACCAACCCAAAAAAAAAAAAACAAAAAAAGAGGGGGTGAAGGGGAGTAGACTCAGCGAGAAATCAAAGAGTACACTCCAACAGATCACAACAAACCAAGGGCTCCCCACGGGAACACCTCCGGTAACTGAAGGCTCCTATTTCCCGAAGGATACTACTCAAACAAATATCATCAGGAAACGGCAAAGACCACTACCTGGTCACCTCCGGTCACAAAAACACCGAAGGCTTCCACAATACAAAGGGACTGGACTATCCAAGGTTCACTAAACGGTACTTCAAACAGACACCGAAGGCATCTGTTATGCACAAATACCGAGGGCCCTTTCCCCATGACAAGGGTCAAATTCTACAACTTTTAAAGTTTATGCCGAGGGCACACACTCCTCATTGGCTTTCTTCACAACAACAGGACTCAACATCAATTTATGCTTAGAACAAATTCTAAGTCCTGAAGGAGCAGCCCCCGGGCATCTCGCAAAGTAATGTAGAGTCAGAAGGCACCTATCACCCGAAGGCTACACAAAGAAACAACACTTGAAAAATTCCAAGTCCCAAAATTGGACCCCCGGCTCAATCAACACTACAGCCAGGGGAATACAATAGCCGAAGGCTATGCGATACAACAACACTTGCAAACAAAGAAAATTTCTATGTCCTAAAGATGGGCCCCCGGCTCAGTCAGTATTGCAACTAGAGGAATATGACAGTCGAAGGCCATACATCAAGGAGGGATGCCATCTCCCGAAGGCTCCCAAAGGAGATTTTGCACTTAGAAGATTTTCTAAGTCCCACATATTCCCCCCCCCCCCTGACAGCTACTCATACATCATGAAGGGATGCCATCTCCCGAAGGCTCCCAAGGGAAACTCTACACTTAGAAGATTTTCTAAGTACTACATGCTTTTCCCTGGTCAACTACTTATACATCAAGGAGGGATGCCATCTCCCGAGGGCTCCCAAAGGAGATTTTGCACTTAGAAGATTTTCTAAGTCCTGCATATTTTCCCCCCCGGTCAACTATTCATACATCAAGGAGGGATGCCATCTCCCGAAGGCTCCCAAGGGAAAATCCACACTTAGAATATTTTCTAAGTTCTACATGTTTTTCCCGGTCAACTACTCATACATCAAGGAGGGATGCCATCTCCCGAAGGCTCCCAAGGGAAAATCCACACTTAGAATATTTTCTAAGTTCTACATGTTTTTCCCGGTCAACTACTCATACATCATGAAGGGATGCCAACTCCCGAAGGCTCCCAAGGGAAACTTTACACTTAGAAGATTTTAAAAGTCCTACATATTTCGCCCTCATCTCGAGGGACCTAATTGCCGAAGTCTACCTATCAATCGAGGGCTACGGTACACAGGGAATCAACACTCAAGAAAATCTTCTAAGTCATAAAGAATTGGCCCCCAGCCTATTCAATATTTCAGTTGGGGCTCCACAGTAGACGAAGGCTACATGGCATACTACACTTGCAAAAAATCTCTAAGTCCTGTGCATTGGGCCCTCGGTCCAACATTCACACATCAGGAAGGGACGCCGTATCCCGAAGGCTCTCAAGGGGGAATCTACACTTAGGAAATTTTTCTAAGTCCTAGGATTTGGGTTACTACAAACACCCGAGGGCCCCAGGCTGTGCTACACTTAGAGAAATTTTCTAAGTCCTAATTCCTACAGAACCCTCGGTTGCATATCCAGCAGAGGGTGCCCAACTACCGAAGGCTTCCAAGGGCAGGCTACAATCGGAAAATATTCTAAGTCCTAGACATACATTCAAAAATACCGAAGGCACACACTCAAGGAAAACGGAAGCATACATTCAAGAAGGAAGAAATTGGAGAAAGCAATTTATATATACAAAGCCCGAAGGCATTCAGTCATTCATCACAACAAAGAGCGAATATAGTTATTACAATGATTAGGCCGAAGCTATTACAAAATTGTTCAAATTACAGAATACATGTCAAATCATGTCATTCCCGGGGGCGGCCTCCCCTGATGGCTTCGAGGAAACTTCTGCATCGGCCTCAGGATCGTCGCCCTCGGCTTCCCTTCGGAGCTCGGAATCCTCCAGGTCTGGCCTCTCGACATCAGGGGGGAGAGGGACACGGATATCTGGCTGCAGAGGGGGGAGCCCGTACGCCGCCGGATCAAAGTCCTTTGGCTCAACCTTCAGATGGCGGGCCATCCTCCGGTAGATGAGGGCTTGAGTGAAGAACTCACCCCCATCATAATATTGCTTACCCTTCCGGGCCATCCACTCCTCCCCCGGGCCCTCGGACCATTCCGGGCCTCCGGACGGACCGCCATCATTACACAACGCCGTTTCACCCAACCGGTGACGCCGCCCACGAACAGCCAGCCATCACACGCCACGTATGCCACCCCCCCAACGGCTATATCCTGTCGTTACATATTCCAACGGCTATATTTCCAACGGCTATATTCTGGAAGCCCCCGGGTTTTCTACTTCACTCCACTTCATCAAGGATTGCCTCCGGGTGCACTCACCCAGAAGTGCCCCCGGGTTGTGCCCCACACAGCACATTACACACGCCTTCGGGATCACTCCTTCAGATCCCTAAGGCTGCATATCAGGGCACCCCTCGGGGTTTCCCCCTCAGCACTACAAAACCGGGCAGCCCCCGGGGAGTGCCTCATTGACGGATGGCCCATGGCACACAGGTAATGGGAGCCCTCGGGTATCTTCATCACCAACTCATCAACAAACAGTGGACCCCCCGGTAACAACTTCACTGCTGCCCTCATCTGGCAGGCCCTCGATCCCTGGATTGAGGGGCTCCCCTTCGGCACCACCAGGACATCAACAGCAAGCCTTCGGCTAATCAACACAGGAGCCCTCAGAAGATAGAGCCTTCGGCATTCCCGTCATTCTCCATTTTTCACCAAGGTTTGACATTTTCGATTCATCATTGGGGGAATTCGGTGCACTCTTTTTCCCTCATTAGGATTTTTTCCCAAAGGGTTTTTCCTAATGAGGTTTTTAACGAGGCATCCCCCCAAAATGAAACGAAAAGCGTCAGCCTTCGGCCCACAACGACAACGTAACTACTTTACTCCTTTTCACCACTTTACAAGTGCCTCAAGGAGTGGGGGACTGGAGGACCCCTTCGAGAAAATCATTAAATTACAAAATCTGTGAAATTCCAACAAACAACAAAGCAAGCCCTCAAGTCCCGACATGTGGGTAACTGAGGGACTGCCTTCGGCAGGGACATAAAAGCAACAACTCCTCACCAACTTCAGGAATCACGATGGGACAACATCAAAGGGCAGGCACAAGTTACTCCTTTTCCCTCAAGTACCTTTCGGCAAAAGGAGTGAGGGACTCCTGATGGAGTATATGGCCCGGGAACCCCCGGCCCACAGACTCCTACTACTCTAGCAAAGGCCCAACAGGCCCAAAAGGCCCAACAGGCCCAAATCACAGCGCCCAGAGTACCAAGCAGTACGCACAACGCACAGGGATGCCTTCGGCCCCCTGGCCGAAGGCTCCAAATTCTCACAGAGCGGGTTTCTCAAGCAAACTAAGAAACTGGGAGAAAACGGCGAAAACAGTAGCCCTCGGCACCTGGGTGCCATTGGGTGGAAGAGCCCCCGGCTACTGCTCTATAGCCGAAGGCATCTCACTCGACAAGATATCCGCCTCACATGCGTACAGATCAACGTACCCCGCACAGACGTCCCATCCAACAGCCGCATTAAATGCGGCCACATGCGGCTGCCAACGCCAACCAGTTGAGGTGACCCCTCGGCCAATGAGCACTTGACACGTGTCCCTGCCCGACATTTATTGCTACTATAAATAGCACCCCATTTCACCATTTGTAACCACGCTTAATACGTATCGAATATACACTCTCTCTACTTTCATTTACTTGCTCTAACTTCTCTCTAAGTTATTCCCCGTAATAACCCTTCGGATATATACCCCCGGGTAGACTATCCATCAGCGGGAAACCAAGTTACTTTGATTGTCACCGCAAGTTTCTGCCTATGAACCATCGATATCGAAAGGACAAGAAGTCTTTTATTGCCGGAAGAGTGGTACGAGATCCCCCTCCTCCAAGACTTACAGGTGAACAAGTTTTTAACTGGGTTCGACGTTTTCCTACGGCCGTGCAGCAACCCCACGGGGAGCCAAATGGGTATTGTGATACCCATAAGTTGTAACACCCTAAAATTTAAAGTAGAAGTATAATAATTAAATAAAATAAAAGTAAATCAGATATAATTAAAATGAAATTATTGAATATTTTAAATAACTTGAGGAAAACTGAAAAACGTCAAATGATATTTTAAAAGTACTCTTTGTAAGTCCCAGTCTAAAAAGTGGTGTACAATTTAAGATTGGAAAGTTAAAAATACATTTCGGTTACTATTCAACAAAAGTATAAAGAATTATTATTAAAGTAATTCTAAGAGCTACGTAGTACTCAAAGTCCGGACATATACATATAGTACTACATACATATCATACATGATATATACATGTATTACATACATACATGAGGCATAAGCTCTACATGATACATCACATACATGCTATGCACATATCCAGTATACACTTACTACGTGTTTCATGCATAACACATGCATGCATATACTAATATACTACGTTACGAACTTTATACATATATATGAAGTACAAAATACTCATACGTTATAATTAAGACATATACTAGTACACCATGATTACATACATATACACCGACGCATGCATACATACTAGAATCAGGCACACATAATACGTTAGTAATAAAAATATTAACAATACTACGTAATAAAGTATTAGTAATATACGTAGTAACGGACCATCATTGATCCATCATTATTAAGATAATAAAGAGCAATTATAACCATAACCCGAACTCAACGGACGTGTAACGTAACATGGGCATATATAACCATTGTCCGGCTGTTCTACGTAAGACCTGAGGGTGTTGTGATCAAAAGCTTGGCAGAAAACGAACATCATATAATTAAGAAAAGGGGTGAGGGAATGAGGGAGTTACGTGTGGGAAGGTAGGAACGGGGGAAACCACAGCGCCGCCGTAGAAGTAGAAGTGGTCGCCGCTGTCCTCGTCTACACCAGAGCTAAATCATCATTGCCGGATCAAGCTGCTGCCGCCGAACAGTGCTGTCGTGGCACTGCTGCTATCTGAAGGAATACCGCCTGGATTGGGGAGGTCGCCGTTGCTAATCCTCCTTCATCGTTGGTCCACGCTACGGGCTGCAGGACGGAGAAGAAAATGACGGCTACTGTATCGTACGTAATTCTTACTCCGTATTACCATTTTCATTGTTTTGTTTAACTCTTCTGGGCTGCTGAGATTTTATTAATGGGACCGGTATCCTTAAAAACTATATGCTGGGCCGTTTGAGCTAATAATCATAATAGTAATAATAAAATAAAAACAACAATTGGATGGTTAATTTGGAATTCTATAAATGGATTATAATACTGGGGGCTGACTAATAAAATAAAATTTGACTAATTTATTATATAAATATAAATTAATTAATTAATGAATTAAGTCAATATATCATTTGTTATTGATAACTACGGACTAATAAAGGGTAGAGTAAATATTTCTAATTTGAATGGATAATGATTTTTAAATGTTGATAATAGAAGGTGATTTGAGTGAGGAGCAAAATAAGAGTCTTAATTAGGAGTACTTGGAGTTTGAGGTAAGTTTCTCTGCCAATCTAAAATAGTTTCCTCGTATTATATGCTTATTATGCATTATGTGAATAAGTGTGAATTGTTGAATTTTGTGTATGTGATTTTTGAAGAGATATTATATATATGGTAGTTGGGAAATATAAATTAAGTACTTTTGGGGTATTTAATATTTTTAAATACCTTCAAGACTTTTTAGAGAAATTGAGAAGTATTTTTGAAGTATTATTTATTGAAGATAAAATTTACATTTTTATAAGAGGTGAGCATCACGGGAGAAATCCGTGGTGTCGGTTTTCCACGTCCGGATAAATGTGGAGGGTGATTAGGTCTGCTACTACTAAGAAGTACAGTTTGAGTTTAAAGTGATATTTGGATCGATGATCCCTTTTAAGAAGAAGTTATGGTAGTAGTAGTCCCTAGTCATTCAAAATATCTTATTCAGGGGTAGTTGGTAGACGGAGTCCCGACTACTCGTTACGACTTACTACTCGGGGGGCTTGGAATCCCTTTTAGGGGGTGTGCACACTTAAGGTAGTCGTTTCGTTTCCAACAGAGCAGTTGTGGTACCGGCACTTGTTCGGGGTGGCCGTCCGTAACCACGGTCCACCGGGCTCTACCGAAAGGTTGAGCACCGCCCTTCTAAATTACTAGGAAGTTAGAGAAGAAGTGATTTTTGAGGAAATCAGGGAGAAGAGTTATTATGAAGTTTTAAAGAGAAGTTGAGCATTTTTGTAAAGAAGTAGGTTTGAGAAAAATCAAAGTGAAAAGAATTTCGATGGTGTGAGTATTTTTATATATTATTATATAAAGATCTATTTTAGTCAAACATGATTATTTTACGGGGTTGGGTAGTACTTACTTAGCTCTAAAGCTAATTTTTGTTTTCTTTTCCTTGTTTTGTTTCTGCACTTTATTTGTGCAGGTGAGGATGATTTTGTCGATTGATGATTGCTTGCATGGCCCGAGAGCGAATTAGAAGTCGCCTTAGTTATACTAGTCATGAAATAAACATTTACTTTACAAACACTTTATTTTTATTAAATTAGTTGTTATGTTTTAGTTGCCTGTGCATCCGGTTGAGAGATGACCGGATGTGGCGGTAACACCCATTTCCCTTATTAAGACTTCCGCTGTACTTTCTTTAAATTTTCATTATCAATAAATAAAAGTTTTATTTCAATTATATCAACGTTTTGGGTGGGAAATTTGGGGGTGTTACATAAGTGGACAAAGAGGAGTATATTTTGGGAGTTGCCGTATTGGAAGGACCTTCTCATTCGTAACAATTTAGATGTCATGCACGTTGAGAAGAACGTCTTTGACAATATATTTAACACGGTTATGGATTTTACCCACAAAACCAAAGATGGTCTTGCATCTAGAAAAGACATGACAATTTGGTGCGACAGACCCGAACTTGTCGTCGATCTAGAATACGTTGGTAAAAAAATTCCAAGAGCAGTCTACCAACTCATAGCCCCACACAGGGAATCAATATTAGAGTGGCTTGTTTCTCTAAACTTTCCAGATGGCTATTGTTCTAACTTGTCAAGATGCGTGGACCTGGACAAACAAACAATGACGTCGAGCATGAAAACTCATGATGCTCATGTAATCATGCAACGACTTATGCCGATTGCACTGAAAGAGATGCTTCCTGCAGACGTCTGGGGCTGTATTACCGAAATCAGTCAATTGTTTCAGTCGATATGTTCCGCCGTTTTGGATGCCGAATCCCTGAGGAGACTAGAAGACACTGTTCCTATTCTGATGTGTAATCTGGAAAAGATACTGCCCCCATCATTTTTTGATGTAATGGAACATCTTCTAATACATCTTCCGTATGAGGCTTTGAATGGAGGGCCCGTCTTCTATCGTTGGATGTACAGATTTGAAAGGTTAGTCATAATTTCATTTATAAACGATGATTTGTTTATTAAGAACATTTGTTTGTTTACAAATTTTATTTTGCATGACAGATTTCTGGGAGATTTGAAAAAGAAAGCGACCAACAAGGCACACATTGAGACTTCAATTTGTCAAGCATATATTCAACAAGAAACCTCAACGTTTTCATCTTTTTATTTTGAGCGTGAAGTAATCAGTAAAAGAAAGAGACCTGCTCGGAACGATGACATTGGCGAGGATTCATATGATAAAGTAGTTTCTATTTTCAACTACCCAGGTAGAGGTAAAGGAGCTGCGACTTACCGTTACATCGTGGGCGGAGAAATGAAAATTGCACATACTTACATCCTCATGAAGTGTCCAGAAATCTTACCATTTTATAAGTAAGTTGAATTGGTAGTTACATTTGTAATATAGCTAATATTTTTTTAATAATTAGAGTGTTATAATAATATCTTTATTTTCAATTCACAGTGAATTTAGAGCGACTTTATCAGCATTTCCTGATGATGCAATTGATGCAATGGTGGACTCTGACTTTGCATTATGGTACCAACAGCAAGTATTATATATATATATATATATATATATATATATATATATATATATAAATACATTATATATACTATTAACTAGTAATTTTTAATCATTACCTAATGTTATCATGTTTTAATTTGCAGATCAAGTACCGTGGGATTAACGACCCTCTGTTAGTATCATTATCGTGGGGCCCTTCTTCCTATGCAAAGGTTTGGCATTCATATGTGATAAACGGTTATACGTATCACACAGTTGAATATGGAGAAGGTCGACCAACAATGAACAGCGGGTTATGTGTCCCGACCATCGGTTCTGATAACTCGGAAACCAATTTTTTTGGTTTCTTGCATGAAATTCTCGAACTTCAAATACCTTCTGGTTTGCAAGAATTAACATGCGTGTTATTTCGCTGCACATGGGTCGACCCTACACGTGGTGTGAGAAAAAATTCAAAGTATAATATAATTGACGTCAACCACTCTCGTGTGTATCAGAAAAATGAGCCATTTATACTCGCTCAACAAGCAGCCCAGGTTTATTATGCAGAGTATCCTTCAACGAGGCGCACATGGAATCCTTGGGTGTGTGCCATTAATATCCGTCCGAGCAAAATTGTAACACAGGCTCAACAAAGGGATATTGACTTTGATGCTTTTCAGCAAGATTTTTTCCACCATCCGCCTATTGCTGATACGGTCAACCATAACATTCAGTTAAGTGACCCAAATGACGGAGATGTTGAAGTTATGCCTGAAACACACCTTCCGCCCCCTATACCTCAAAATGAGCGTGAAATTGAAGAATTATATATACAACAACTGCACGATGACCAGGAGGAACAAGAAGAATGGATATCTGGTGATGAAGATACAGAAGAAGAAGTTGCCTATCAAGAAAATACTTATTCTGATAGCGATTAAATGTATATTTAACAACCAATGTAATTACTTTTAATTGAACTATTTTAATTTGAATTTTTAACTTTCTTTCGTCATTATTATATTATTCCAAGATATAATAGTTAGGTATGTAATTCGCAACTATCATTTCTAAACAAAATAATTATTCCATATTATATTGTAAAATAGCGATTAATTAATTAATAAAATTAAGTTTTTAAAATTATTCAATCGAAAATTAGTGGTTCATTATTATCGATTCGGAAATTTAAAATTAATTAGGTAATTTCGAAAATTGAAAATTATTTAAATTTTAAATAATTCGAAATTTAACATTATTTAAAATTCGGAAATTAGTTTTTTAAAATTATTTGTTATTAGTTTTTTAACATTACAAAATTTTAATAATTCGAAATTTAATAAACAAGAACATGAATTTATTTATTAAATTTAAAAACTAAGTAGAATACACACAATTTTTTATCATTTATTACATTCAACAACTCACAATACAGATAAACAAATAAACACAATATTATTCATTAGCGTCAAAACTTTCATCTAGAGGCCTATCAAGTAGCTCGTTAATTCTTTCTGCAGCTTCCGCGTTTATAGGTATCATATACTCCGAACATTGTTCTGCACGTAAAAGTGCCCTACGCAAGTTTTTCCCTCGTGAAACGTTGTATGAGTCTGATTCATAGTCTATAATATCGCCAAAGCTTTCAAGCGGTCTACTCATCAGCTCACGGATGCTTTGAGCTGCTTCTGCATTTCAAGGCTTCATCAACTGTGTAACTTGTTTTAATCGTTGTACACTTCTACTGATCAACTTCCACAAATCTGGTTCTGGATTAGCCATTTTTTCGCACTGAAAAAATGGGACTCTAAGCACATATTTATACTTAAATTTGTCACGGATAGGTCCGTGACAATTAAAGTAGCTGACGCCTCGTCTGAATAAGGCTGAAAAGCTTTATTATTCCCTGCACCGGTTTGTCACGGATCCATCCGTGACAAATCCGTGACAAAATTCAAATTTTTGAATTTTGTCACGGATTTTTCACGGATGGATCCGTGACAAACCGGTCAACCTGCCGTTCTGCCGCCTCGTCTGCCGTTCCCTGCCGTCTCAACTGCCGTTCCGCAGTTTACAAGTTCCGATGCCTTTGTCACGGAATAATCCGTGACAAATTCAAATTTAAAAATTCGTGATTAATTTCTCACGGACTTTGTCATGGACAAGTCCGTGACAACCCCTAATATATAAACGACACTTAGCCATTTTTTTCCCTTACGCTTCCCAATTTTTTCAGCAAACCCTAACCTAACCCAGCGCCTCCTCTCTACTCCCAAACCGCCACCCTCCCAAACACTGCTTCTTCCTACACCCGCCGACCGCCACCCTCCCAAACGCCTCCCACTCCGCCGCCCTTCTGCCTCTCTTACACCCGCCGACCGCCGCCGCACACATCTCACCGGCCACCACGGATTATCTCCACCCCTGCCGCCGTTCTTCGAAGCCGGTCTTCTCTTCTTTCCCTTTCATTTCTTGCCTTCTTCTCCGAGGTTATGTTTCTAACTCTTTAATTTCCGAATATTTTTGAATAAATGTTTTAAAATGCCAAAAATAAAATTCATGTTTTTCTTAATATTCTTTAATTGTTTAATTTAATGTGTATATGTTAATAAGTTATCATGCATTGAATATGTGTATATGTTTAATGTTTACATGTTTCCGAATATTCATATGCATGCTCGAAATTTTATGGCATGTTTTTAATTATTTAATGCATGTTTTTCTTAATATACATGCATGTTTATATGTTTTTCATAATATTCATATGCATGCTCGTAAATTTAATTATTTAATGCATGTTTTTCTTAATATTGTTTTAATGTTTATATGTTTCCGAATATTCATATGCATGCTCGTAATTTTATTGCATGTTTTTAATTATTTAATGCATGTTTTTCTTAATATTCATGCATGTTTATATGTTCTTCTTCATATTCATATGCATGCTCGTAAATTTAATTATTTAATGCATGTTTTTCCTTATATTGTTTTAATGTTTATATGTTTCCGCATATTCATATGCATGCTCGTGATTTTATTGTTCCTAGCTATATTCATATGCATTCTCTTAATTTAAAAATGCCTGCTTTAGATTTAACGTTTCATAATATGTGTATATCATTTGTTTATATGCTTTAAATATGCCTTAGATATTGTTAATTTAAAAATGCCTGCTCTAGAATAGTTAATTATTAAATATTTAGTCAAGGTTATTTTTGAGTTTTTGTTAATTTCGGATATTTATTAAGAATAATAATTTCAACTCCATTAATTTTCGCCCCCTCATGTTACACTTTCAAAAAAGTTAACATGTCTAACCCAACAAAATAATGAAACTGTTAATTATTTTTTTTATAATATTTCGGATATTAGATTATTTTTTTTAATATTATAAAACACTTTAAAATTTTTTGGATCATTTAACTGATTTTTAAATAATTTCGGATATTATAATATTTTATTTTAAATAAAACGTTGTTTCATAAATAACATAAAACAGAAATGAAGTAAAAAATGTATTTTATATATTTAAATAGAAATAAAAAACCAAACAAACTGTTTTCATGAAAAATTGATTTTATGGGTTTCATGAATAAACAAAAAATGAAACTGATTTTTAATTTTTTTTTGAAAAAATTGATCTTATAGATTTTAAAAATCAGGTCACTGTTTTTTTATATATTAATACCAAACACAATTAAATTCAATAACATAAAAATCATACAAAAAACTCATTCTACCCCTCATATTAAACTCAAGTTTAATATGTTCTATATTTCAAAGATTGATAAATACGTAACACAATTAAATTCAATAACATAAAAATCATACAAAAAACTCATTCTACCCCTCATATTAAACTCAAGTTTAATATGTTCTATATTTCAAAGTTTGATGAATAAATAGGAAACTAATAAGTTTAAACCATTATACCACACAAACACTTCATAAACTGATTTTAGAAAACTGTTTTTTATAAATAATACCAAATACAAGATGTAATAAACTGTATTTTTCTAAATTAATACAAAAAACTGATTTCCGATGATTTATAATTTAATAGGGAAAAACTGATTTTATTAGTTTAAATTAAAAAGTTTGATTAATTGATTTTATATAAGGTTTCATACAAAATATACACAACACAAGTTACCTCCATAACATAAAAATCATCCAAAAAACTGATTCGACCCCTCATATTAAACTCAAGTTTAATATGTTATATTTATCAAAGTTTCATACCACACAAAAACACCATAAAATAATACCTAACACCATTAAATTCAATAACATAAAAATCATACAAAAAACACATTCTACCCCTCATATTAAACTCAAGTTTAATGTGTTCTATATTTCAAAGTTTGATAACCAAATAGGGAAACTCATTAAGTTTAAAATATCATACCACACAAAAACTCCATAAACTGATTTTATAAGGTTTGATAAAATAATATCTAACACAATTAAATTCCATAACATAAAAATCAAACTAAAAACTCATTTAACCTCTCATATTAAACACAAGTTTAATATGTTCTATATATTATTTCTCAATAATTTTAGATGAGTGAGCACGAACGCCGCCTTTCCACCATTGCTCGTCGTGGGCGTCAGAATTCACGACGGGCCTCAAACGCTGATCGTGATATCAATGATGATATCAATCCCGACGAAGGACAAGCTCTTGACGGACATGTCCAAACTCCTCCCTCCGAACAATCAGACGCTCATATAAGCGTGCATGGGGAGGGGGCATCATCTCATGCACCTCCTTCATCTCGTGCCATATATGCCCCCCCCCCCCCCACTCAAGAAGAGCGCCACAATCCCGGTTCGCTTGAGGTGACACCTCAATCAATCCATAGGTAATAAAAAACTAACATTCTCTAATATAAAATATTATAATCTCTATATCTAAGAATTAATACAATTGTTTTTATCAATTATCAATTTTTTGAAGCGATTCCGAGGTCTTGAATAGAATCAAGTCTATTGTTTGTGGTCATTTCACCGGGCCGTGGTCGACTTATGGTGAGGTTCCGGCGGCCACTCGTGAACTATGGTGGCGGTTGTTCAAGGTAAAAATAAATATTTTTGTTACATTTTAGTAACTTAAATTTAAGAAATGATGATATCTCAATGTTTTTCATGAAGGCTTCCCATCGTTGGCATTTTGCCCTAGACCAAGCTATTCTCAAAGAATACAATTCTAGGATTTCTGGGTGGTTGAGACCCACTTTTAGGACCGCCCGGTCTACGGGTAAAAAGCCAAAATTCATTGGCGATGATGTGTGGGAGATGCTTTGCCGCCACTGGGCTACGGATGCCTCATTTTTGCTGAGAAGCGAAACGGCCAAGGCAAACCGGAACTCCGAGAAAGCCAAGGAAGTTCAATGGCACGGGGGCCGCAAACTCCAAATTCAACATAAAAAAGATCTGGTAAACTCTAATTAGTTAAAATTATTTCCATTCCATACATTTATGTATATATTTTTTTATTAACTTTGAAATCCGTGTAGGAAGGGTCTGGACCCGTGAAAAAACGGGTCACGCCATTGAAACTCATGGCACATTGCTGGACGAAGAAGGGTGACATGCCACCTCCCAGCCTTTCTGAAATTGAAGTAAATAATGAAACATAATTCAATAAATTTCGATTTTTTTTTTATCTCTTATCTAATAAATTTTTGAACTTGTAGAAAAAATATGAGGAAGAGCGGGGGAAGAGAGTTGATGAGCTGGCTGATTCTGATGACGAACTTGATGAAAATCAAGAACATGAGTCCATCTTGGCGGCAACCGGAGTTTACAAGGGCCGGGTGCCGCTTATGGGTTCTGAAGGCGTACGGATCCTAGAGAAGGCCAAAGGAGCTAGCTCATCTTCTCATTCGGCATATGATGATCGGGTTACCCGCCTCGAGAAACTATTGGAGGAACGTGAAGCCGAGGCTCGAAGGCGGGATGAAGAAGCTCGGATACGGGATGAAGAGCAAAGAAGAACAAGAGAAAGGTTGGAAGAGATGGAACGCCAAATGCGTATTTTCAACGCCACCTACCGTCCATCCATGCACATACAGCACCCCGAGATGACCCCACAAGTTCCCTTCGCGGGCAATATGGGCAATATTGGCAGTATGGGCAGTAGGGGTTTTGTTAATTATAGCCACATCTCCAACAACTTTCCATATGGATATTATGATGATATCCCGACTCCCGGAGCTCAAGCTTACCGTGGCAGCAGCCGTGCTGGCAGCCGCAGTGGCAGTCGAGGCAGCCATCGTGGTGGCAGCCGTGGCCACGGAAGGCAACTCGATCACCGTGACGAACCTGATGATGCTGATGCTGATTATGATGACCATTGATGGTTTGTAATAATTAGTTTATTAACATTTTAATGATTTTTAAATTATGATGTGTTAATGTATGAATATTAATTATTTGTGTTTTATAATAATGGTTTGATTAGATTATTATTTATTATGATACCTAATGTGTAATGGTGATTAATGATGATTGTTGATGATTGTTTAATTATTTATTATAAACAATTATTTATTAAGATTATTGAAAAAGGTTATTATTAAGTTTAAATTTTTTAAGATGATTGTTTTAAAAAAAATTTAAAACTATTTATTATTAAGTTTAAATTTTTGAAAAAGAGCCTAAATTTTAATGGTTATTATTTATTAAATAAACTTTTGAAATAAACTTTTAAAAATGCGCTGAATTTTTAAAAAAAATTTTAAAAAAATTTAAACTTTTGTCACGGACTGTTCCGTGACAAAATATAAATTCATTTTATTTTAAATACGTAAAACGCTGAAATAATGTATTTTTTTTAAAAAAAATGTTTTGTCATGGATGGGATCCGTGACAAGTTTAAAATTTTGAATTTTTTGAAAATTTTAAAGCTCCCGCCCACTCTATTCTAAAATTTTCAAAATTTTTTCAAAATATTTTGTCACGGATATGTCCGTGACAAAATTTAAAATTTGAATTTTCCGGACCGTTTCAAATACCCGCCCACTATTTTGAAAAACCTTTTTTTTAATTTGTCACGGATATTTCCGTGACAAATAATTATTTTTTTTTTTTGAAAAATAAAAAAATTTATTCACGGATGCGTCCGTGACAAATGAAAGACGATGGGATTCCGGTGAAGTATTTTGTCACGGACGGTATCCGTGACAAATCCGTGACAAACAGTCTCACGGATTAATTTCCGTGACAAAAACTTTATCACGCCCCTGGTGTCACGGATTTTTTCCGTGACAAATCCGTGACAAAAAATCATTTGTGACGGATTTTTTGAACTACCGTCCGTGACAAAATTCGTGACAAACAGCGTGTTTTTTTGTAGTGAAACTCCAAGTCTCTAACCAAAACCTATGTAATTAGTCATAAGGAATAACTTTATTAAAAATTTTACTGGATCTTTATATAGCTAGATTTTTTGACCATAATCTAGCTAGCTTTGGTTTACAAAAAAAGTACGGAATACCATTTAAATAGCCACTGCCTTATGTTTTACTCCATTCCAAAAGATTACTTTAATAAAATGGTAATGATGATTGATGGTATCATGGACTCTAACCATGACCCAATTACGTAATCCAAGATGGGATCAACCCTTAACGGGATTAGCCTAATTAACAGGATTAGCCCATAAACGGGATCAAGCCCTGAAGGGGATTCATATTGAGTAAGCCGCTAGGCCTGATTAGGGATCAGACCCACAATAGGAACCCACAGCCAAGCCGGGCTGGATAGCCGGCCTCGAGCTTGGGCAGAGTTCTAGTGAGGTTGGGATATTCCTAAGGTTTACGGGTGGACTATCATTTGAGCATAGCTATTTGGCAGCAGGCGGGACTCAATAGGAAACATGGACTTGAAGGAGATACTCATTGCATAATGGCCAAGACGCTAAAGGAGTTCTATTCGGACTAATATATAATTAATAGCATTTAATGTAGTAGTTTCCTCCTATAAGATGAACTCCTAAAGTCTATAAATACTTCCTGTAAATACCCTATAAAGGGATCGGTGAATCATTCTTCCGAATAATAATACTGCCTTACGCTGCCATATTTTGATATCTTTAGTAGATGTAGCTCTCGTGGTTGGATTAAACTCCATCATTTGGTGCTCTCATTGAGAGCTGAATCTGCAAAGACGATGTTTGGATCCAATAGCCACAACTGTATGGGTAGCAACCAAGGCGGCGATCGTTTCAACCAGGTTGTGATCGAGGACAAAGGTTCGAGGTCACGATGGAGCGATTTCCGAAGACGCGATATGAGGAACCGACTCCAAGGCGCGGGAGGTTCCAGGTGAACGGCGGTGCGGCCACCGCAATTCCAGACACCAGGTACTGAACACAATATTCCCAACGTGGATCCGGCACAAGCCCTAGCAAGTTGGGCAACGTTTCAAAGAGCGGTGGAGACCCTAACTATAGTTTTCCAAGGTATCATTCCTGATCCTGCAGGGGGACCTCCTTCTCCCCGCCGGACTCCATCTATGGCCCGACAAGGTGGGAAGATATCTCCTCAACAACCGAGGAATTCTCCACCGGCCAGGTCTCAACGGTCCCACCATTCCAGGTTGACCCCAAGAATTCTTGTGATGAATTGAATAAGTGAACATCAAGTTTCTGTCCGAAAGAGGCTCTCCTCTAGGGCCGAACGCAGTGGGGAAGCTTCTTCGGCCGTTGTTCATCCCACCGCCGCAACGCGCGTGGGGGAGATCTCTGAGATGAGATCAATGCGGATAGGCCGGCCCGAAGAGATCGCCAATCTCCATTGCGTATCCAGGCAGGTCACAACCATGACAACCTCAGAAGGAGGTTGGATGAGCTCAGAAGGGGGATGGATGGTAGAATCGATCTCAATCATGATATAAGGGTTCCTGAGCCTTTCACGCGCCAGATCATGGACGCACCATTACCACAAGGGTATAAGCCATGAAACATTAAGGCTCACCAAGGGAAAGCCGACCCCCAGCATCATGTCTCCAAGTATGTAGCTTACGTGGTTATGATGGGGTATGATGATGCCATCGAATGTAGAGGGTTCTGAGTGAATTTGGACGAGCCGGCTTCAATTTCTAAAAAGAGGGAGGTCGGAGCCCAATTCGAGAGTGATGATAAAGAAGGGGATTCAGGCCGGCAAAAGCTCCCGCACGTCCACCAAATCTATGGCGGACCCGTCGGAGGGACACCGTGGGGGAAAGAAAGAAGTGGAATCGCCAATTATTCATCGGCGAAATCAACCATCTTCCTGCTTACAAAAGGCAGAAGCGAGAACCCATCACCTTCACGGATGATGATCTCCCTCCATGTCCCCCACCCCACAGAGATGCTCTAGTGATAAAGATGGAGGTTATGGATGCGATTGTCCACAGAGTTCTCGTGGACAACGGAAGCTCAGTCAACATACTATACATGGATGCTTTCGTGGAGATCGGACTCCAGAAAGGAGCTCTCAGACCGGTAAGAACCCCTCTTTCAGGTTTCACCAGTGACACGATTGAGCCAGAAGAGGTGATCGCCCTCAAGATCCAGCTCGGATCAGAGCCATGTGTCCGGGAGAATCGAAACAGATTTCGTTGTTGTTCAGCTGCCCAGTGTTCACAAGGCCATCCTGGCCGACCTCTACTGGAGGACTTGGGAGCCATTACTTCTCAAGCTCATCTGTTCATAAAGTTCTATACATTTGTGGGAATAGGAAGAGTAAGAGGAGACCAGAATATGGCCAGAAGCTGTTACATAAGGGCCTGCAAGGCTCACGGAGGAAATGGTGTAAGAATCCATGCTATTAAACAGGGATTATCCAGATATGAGGAAGGGAAGCTCAGAGCTCAGCCCATCTCAGAGCTCGAAGAGGTCGGAATCGATCCCTCCCGGGCGACCTGAAAGAAAAGATAGTCCAGGTCCTGACAGAACATTAATATAGAATGAGATTAAGGGAAGAATTAATATTCAAGAAGAGAAGTTAAGAAAATAACTCACAACTTTAATAATCAACAAGCTTCAAGTGCAAAACCAAGAAATGGAGGTTTAGATCCTCATTTGGAGACTAAACATGCTATAAAAATATAAAGAAATGTTATTCTAAACTGAGCTTAAGAGTATGAAAGAAGGGATGATTTTTGTGAAGGAAAAAGATGTGTGTTTATAGGGAAATGAAGGTGGCAGGGTCATGTACCCGACCGGGTATTTGGGGTACCCGATCAGGTATTCAGCAGCTTCCGAGAAGTTGAAAAAAATCAACTCATACCTGATCGGGTGTGTCGGTCTACCCGATCGGGTATGAGACCAAATCTTCACATATATTCATCCCACGATCAACTATTTTTCAAATCCTGTTTTGATTTTGTTCCTTTGCACATCCTTTGGTCTTTGGGATCCAGTTTTTGATCCTTTGAATGCATTCAACTTGTCCTATGCTCAGAATAATTCTAATCTAAACAATTTACACAAATTAAAATAAACTAAAACATTACACCATAAGTGTGTAATTTCCAAACTAACGAATCACAAAACTAATTAAAAGTGTACACATACAACCGGAAATTAAACACATATCATGTGAACAATGCATAAGACATATATAACACATTCAGGAATGTGAATAATGTATGTGTCATTACATAAACAAGATTAAATAGGGAAATACCTATAGTGAAATAGAGTGTTGCAAAACAAACATAAAAATGTTCAATGATGAATCTCAAAATGTAATACAAGTGACAAACAAAAAGTAGCGGTTCTTTTTCCCTTTTTGTTATGTAGCTTTGGTATTAGATCTGGCTAGCCGAGATGAGGCTGAAACTGGAGAGACAACACTAGCTTGAATTAAATAGTATCATTGATGGTTTGAATGCAAGGTGATGAAGGTGCAATATGTTTTGTAGGTGGCATGAGGGGCTTCATTATTGAAGATTATGTATTGAGATAAAAACATTAGAAAGGGGCGCCTTTGAACTTTACTCTAGAATGATTAGAGGTTTAGTGAAAAGAGTAGTACACCGCAATAAGTGTTCATAAACTGGAAAAAAAATGAACAGATTAAATGACAAAATTGATTAGTAACAACCAATGTATTGTATATGCCCAAAAAATCAAACAACCGTAACAAAAACTTATCTCCTAATTAATTGTATGTCCAACACGTTGGGCATGCTCGAGCAGTAGTCTGCTGCGCGAGCCGCTTGCTCGGAGAGCAGACACCTGATGCGCGAGCCACCTGCTGCGCGAGCCGCCTGAGCAGCGGTCTGCTCCTGGAGAGAAAAAAAAGGAAAAAACGGGAAGAACAAAAATTTAATCTTATCTTTATAGATAGATCTTCGAACGGCATTCGGGATTTGATCGGCACCCCCCCCCCCCCCCCCCCGCCCCACCCTCACGCGCGAATAGAGCCTTTTACCTTAGGAATCTTAACTCCTTCAAGGTGGGTTCCCTTTATAAAGGGGTGAAAATTCATTGGGTTTTCCGGTGTTGGATAAAACACACTAGAAACCCATCATTTTCCTAGTTTTCTCCATTTCAATGAGTGAACTTCAAGAATCAATTTCGCATTCACCCGTTATCTGTTTTGAGTGTACCAGATAGCGAATTGTAGCCCTTAGCAAGGACAATCCGAAACCACTTTGACCCGACCCAAATCGGAAGTGGACCCCACTCAAAAAATTACTCCAAAATGACCATTTAATGCAATTTATTAACACATTTTCCAACAATTAACATAAAAACAAGATGAACCTTCGTGTATTTCCCTTTGACGCTTCCCCTGTGGGAAAGATGAGAGCCAGCGAGAAAGATGAGAGCCAAGTAGAAAGAAAAGGAGGGGTGCAGGATATGGTAGGAATATTACAATGGAAACGGTTCCGCCAATACCTAAAGGCTAGGTTTATTGGCTTTTCTGTTTTGACTGTTTGGGTCAAAAGGCCAAATTAAAAAACTACTTTACCAAACACACATATTGACTAATTGATCTAGTCAAAAGGTTAATATTGTTCATATCGGCCAAAAAATGGCTGATAGACCGTTAATCAAACACCCCACCATAAATAATTCAGTTTAGTAAATTTGGTTCCGTGGGAATCTAGTTTCTCATAATAGTACATACACGGTGGGTGACCATAAGATCGGATTATAGCAAATTAAAAACATAACAACAACGATTGTGGGTGCGTAGAACTAACTAGATACATCAATAGTAGGAGTAATAAAATGCAAATTAAATTTGGCGAAGTGTAGCTTTGTAGGTAGATATATAATTCTTGCAGCTGCTCCTTTCCTATTATCTGCAGCAAGAAAATCAACTTGATCATCACGGGCTTGTTAGGTGACATATATTTCAAGATTATTAACCTTATCAGTTAACGTCTTTTACTAAACATACAGGGGCGGCTCAATTTTTTTTGTAGTAATATACTAGTATTACTTAGAGGTGGAGCGTATATATAGGAACGAAAAGGTAGTAAATCCTCCATTTCTTTGGGCGTGGGAATCTTAAGCTTTAGAAACTAAAAAGATAAGAAGCGAGGCATGCGGGATTCGAACCCAGCTAAAAATAAAATCATGCACGCTGATCTCTAAACATCAACCCATTGGACCGAATCAATTAATTGTTGAAATAAGGACGTACAAGCTAAGCTTTATATTACTTATTTGTTCTACAAAATAAATAATTAAAAATATCTCTTAATAAAAATCGGTTCGGTTCGGTTTGAACCGATTTTATAACTCAAAAAACCTTCATTAAACCGATTTATGTTCGAGTCCTGACTTTCGAGTCCCGTTTGAGTCGGTGCGGTTTCGATTCGGTCTTTTTAACTTGTGTTGAAACTTTGAAAAGAAGGCTCAATTATTTTTGTTGCATATGGCCTTCATTTCCTCAGGACCGGCCCAGTAAACATATACTCCCTCCGTCCCGCTAACAATGGGACAAGAGGGAGTGACACGCAAATTAATAAAAAGTGGTTTATGTGGTTGATACTGAACTCTTAAAGTAAAAATAAAGTAAGAATGATTTAGAACCACACAAACTTTACCAAATTTGGTATATCACAATCTTAGTGGATGAGACAGACCGATAAGGTAAATGAGACAATTATAGTGGAACGGAGGTAGTAACTTTTTACTTTGTTCGTTGAATGAAATAATAACTAAAATAAGTAAGGTTGAAGTAATTTTTTTGTTGAATTGACGGGAGTTACAGTTGAAGATCATTTAGTCATTTTTCTTATAATCTTTCTTATATTTTAGTAATAAAATATATTTTAAATATAACATATTCATAATTGGGCAGACTCAGTCATTCCATTCAAAACTTTATCAAATTTAACAAAATTGAACTCATTCCCGTGTGTCCAAACGGACCGTTAATGTACAGTTACAATTTTTCAATCTATCATTACTAGTGGCGGACCCAGAACTTTTCTGAAGAGGGAGCACTCCCGCATAGATGGAAATGGGTCGGGTCGGATCGAATCGGGTGTATCATTAGTCTTTGTTGTCAAGGGCGTTCAAATTATGATTTTTAACTGTAAATAGATTATTCCGGCTTCAAACAATGGCATATATGGATTCTAAGTCTAATTTTGAACTTATTAAGACAATTCTAAACAACATGTATGGCCTTTTGAAACATAGATATAATTTGGATAATTAAAAAATAATTCATCTTTGCGCCGTTTATGATTTTACATTAGAATTCTCGATATTTGTCATACTATAAACAAATCAAGATTTCACATCTGAACTAGAATCATGTCGAATGTTACACATTGTGACACAATTTGTTGGTACTTTGTCTGGAATATAAAACTATCGTGTTAAAATGAAGTATAAATTGTGTTTATGATTTCATCCTTTAATACAACTTTATTTAATAATATGATTCTATATATCTAACATTTATCATATTATAGATAAAAAAAAATTAAAGAGCATGTTGGTTTGAAACTAATTTATATGGAATTGACACATTTTTTCATGTATGGACCTTTAATTTATACAAGATAAAAGTCTTCAATCTATTAAGTTAATCTTACATATTGGAATCTTGTCATATCTTTGACCTTTAATTTTGGACAAACATTATTTACACTAAGTAAGAAAATCATCAATGCCACTTTACAAAGAAAGTGTACTAACCATATCAACAACATGTCTAACTATAAGGATTTGCTCCATCACAACTTTGTGATTGTTTATAATTTATACTACTATATCTTACTATAATTGTTATGTCTTCGATGGAGTCCTATATAGCTTAGAATTTTTTAAATAATGGCAATATGATTGAAATAAAGATCACTTCTATGGTAATTACAATAAGACTTAGTAACTACAATGGTAATTTTGATGACCATGATTATGTTCAATCTATCAGTATAGTGACTATGCATAGTAATTATAATAATATTTATATCCATAAGTTCTACTTCGGTAATATTTATAGAAAAATCTCTAGTTTTTCTGACCAGATAACGGGAACACAATTTTTATCTTAAGTACTAATCTTAAATTTCGGGGTCGGAAGCGGGGGACTTGCCCCGGGATTGCGTGATTGCGGATTGGGCCAAATGCATCAATTACTTGCCAGAATTCGCAAGTAAGTTACGAGACACGTAATATGTAAATGCATAACTTAAAATTAGTAGTAGTAAATTAGCAATTATAATAATAGGAAAATTGGACCATAGACAAATATTTAATTTCTCTGATAGTATTATGTAATATGTATGTAGTATTAGTATATACTGCGTATAAATATGCAATGCCGGCCGGCCACGTACCCTAGGTAACGTTACTAGTTGAAGCAGTGGCAAGAATGCCAGCAATAATTCCAATAACTTTATCAGAAATTTTCATGGTTGCTTGTAGCTGACCGATGCGAAAGGCTGAGAGGTAATTTAGGAAGAATTCAGCAAAAAGAAACACAATGCTGAAACTAATTTAGGAAGAATTCAGCAAAAGGGCAGCAGTGTTTATTATCAGCTTTGATTAAATTGAATAGGGGGTGCCGTGTTTACTTTGGCTGTATCAAACAGAACACACGGATCAAATTATGTCAAATTATATCACATTTAAATAATTAACGTCATGATATATTTAATAGACTAATTTACATTAGAAAAATCAGACTTTGATACTAGCTAGTAGTAGTATTAACTTACTATCGGTTAATATTACTAATAAAACGTCATAGATAAAATGTGACTTCAAAGTCTTAACAGCTACTCCCTCAGTCCCCATTTTGTGAGATATTTTTCTATTCACTTGATCAACACAAATCAAATCTAATCTCTTAATTTACATATCAAATTTTTATCAAATGTGATTTTGGTTTTTGTGACTTTGTAAAGTTTTTAATGTAGTTTCTAAATATGTAATTCTTTTTTTCAAAAAATAATTTGAGTGTGGATAGAGATCCATTTGCTTTATCGTCGGTCAAACATCGTAAACCGTAAAGTGTCTTACGATTCGGGACGGAGGAAGTATTAGTGTTTCCAAAAGCAATGTTTACTCCATTAATGTTAAAAGACAGTCAGCTCCGTACATTCTTTATTTCACTCCATTCCAAAAGCATGATTAATTGAAGTAAATAAATAATAACAATAATAATTAAAGGTATTTGACAAACTTAATGTTAAAAGACAGATATTAATATAGGGACGGCCCTAGAGGGCAGGGGTGGGTTCCCTAGGCCTAAAAAAATGAGAAAATATGTCACCCCATCCCTGAGAGCCCCGCAACCCCGACCGGACGGTACATTGGGAGGATGTAAATTAGATTATAATCTCAATCTGACAGATAGAGAGTGGGGCTCTGTCTCCGATACTTGCAGAGGCCATATGCATTTTTAGCATAATAACCCCTCATCGCAGTTTCCGTGTGACATGCACTTGTCATTAGGTGCACTCAAAATAATAAATCAATACAACACTAATACGTAGTATAGTGTAGTAAGGTTCGTATCCACAGGGAAAGGAATACTTTTTCTTTTATATAAATAGTATAAGGGGGGGTTTAAATTTGTTTGGTTTAAAAACACTAAGATAAACAACCTATATGAGTTTAATTCAATGAGATGAGGACTTGGTTTTGCTTTTATCCCCTTAATGAAATGTTCGTCGATCCCGGTTATATCTTTAACTATCTTCCTCTCGAATACTCAATCGAGGAGTATATCCAGTTCATCGAGGGTAGTTATTAATAACGAGATGCGTTCATTAATAAAACTTACTATCGAGTCAATATAGAACAAGCGTCGTATATTAACTTGATAGTAGCAATAAACTTAAGATGAAAACGATTGAGATTGATAACCTCAACACAAGCGGTTTATTGGTTCAATCAATATAATTAATTCCCCTTGGCATATTAACCATGAGATGCATGCATTAATATTCCAAGTTTACTACCGTTGAAAGAACCGGATTAATAACAAGCGTATTAACCGATTGATTCTAGTAATAATTAATGTGAGAAACAATACTAGTTGATACTTTAAGTAATGTTTAAGATATTAACATGAAATATGAATAGGAATTAATTAATACTCAAGAAAGAATATTAAAGAGTATGAATCCTACTATGATTAATATCAAGATGTTAACTAATTGTCATCTTAGTAACACTCCCCAATATTAACATAGAGGAAGAAATAGCTATTACTATAACCAATGTCAAGATGTTAACTAATTGTCATCTTAGTAACACTCCCCAACTTTGATATAGAGATAGTATTTTAAAAGAAAGAATTAATATTCAAGGAAGAAGATTAAAGAAAATAACTCACAACTTACAAATTCATTAAGCTTCAAAGTAGCAAAACCAAGATGGAAGAGTTTAGCTCCTCATTTGGAGACTAAACATGATGAAAAATATAAAGAAAGAACTATTCTATACTGAGCTTAGATGTACAAAGGAATTGGATATCTTTTTGTGAAGGAAAGGAGGTGTATTTATAGGCTTTTGGGATGAGATTCGGGTACTCGATCGGGTATATACATGGTACCCGATCGAGTACGTGTGTAACACTCGATCCGAGGTATACTCGACCGGTTTCAGGCTATTTTCCATAAGTATACCCGATCGAGTATATATTAAAACCCGGTCGAGTATGCTTAGAAAATGGTATTCGGACCATACTCGACCGATCTTCGTTTGAAACTCAAAGGCATACCCGATCGGGTATGTCGGTCTACCCGATCGGGTATAGACATATAATTATAAAATTGTGGCCGAAATCTTCCCGGCATGTTCCCTTGTCTTCGGATCTGATCCGATTTGAAGTTCCAACCTAATACCCGATCGAGTATAGTTAATACTCGACCGAGTATAGACCAAAATTCAGGATCTTCTTTTGTCTTCAAATTTTTGCACCTTCTTTCCACTTTTTGCGTTCACCAACTGTACTTCGAGTGATCAAGACCTGTTTGAGCTCAGAATAAATCTAATCTAACCTATTTACAAGAATTTAACAAACTAATCTATTACACCAAAAGTGTGTAATTTCCAAGTAAAGATCAAGCAAAACTAATTAAAAACACAAACATAAATATGGAAATTACAAACGTATCAACTCCCCCACACTTAAACCCTTACTCGTCTCGAGTAAGATCAAATGTTAACAAGTTTCAAGTTTATCCAAAAGTTCCACAGTTCAACAAAAACAATATACAAACACAAAGACCACCAAGGATGACAAAGAAAAAATGAGTTTTAAACTCAAATTACAAATAGCATTTTGGGTTTAATGGCCTCCTAGTGTTATCTTCTCTTCTCCTCCCTCTTCTTCTTTATCTTGAATCTTCTTATTCTTCACAGGGATACAATGAGTGCCTGCAAAAACAAACATTTCTCTCATATCTCTCATTTTGCCTAGGGGCCTTTTCCAGTTTTCATCCTAACATCTCTTTTCATTTTCCATTCTCCCCAACTCACTCATTTTTTATAAGCCCTTTTTTCTTAGATTGCCCATTTTGTTGGGTTTTCAACCTAACTAGCATTTATTTTATTTTATTTATTTATTTATTTATTTTTGTGTAAATGTTCAAAAGAATTACATGCATAGTGCTAGGTGGAAATAAAAATTACATACCATCATGAGTGTCTCCCCCGCACTTGAGTCAAGCATTGTCCCTAGTGCCCGCCTTCTCCTTCGTAGTAGCTCCCTCCGAAGCCGCTCCCTTGGCCACCATCTCCCATATACGTGTCCCCGCCATCTCTGCCGTCGTACCCTCCACCCCCGGAGCTAGATCCTCCAAAGTTACCCCAATGAGTGGGGTCATACCACGAGGGTGGTGGAGGGGGGTTCGCCATGGCATGGAAGGATCCCTGTTGTGCCATATAAGAGTACATAGGTCCGTAGAACCTATGTTGGTCTTGCTCATACCGATGTCTATCGGCCTCCCTGAGCTCCTCCAATCGCTGAAAACCGGCTCTTTGCTCCTCCTCTAATCGCTGAAAACCGGCTCTTTGCTCCTCCTCTAATCGGTTGAGCCGGTTGTCCATTTGGACGTATCACGTAAGCAGTTGTTGTTGACCCTCCAGAAGTTGTTGAAAGAAGTCGGGTGGTGGAGGGTTTTGGCTTTGTTCTGGGATGTCCTGGCCCATGTTTTGATGGCTATGGAGTTGAGCATAGGGCTCATAATCGGGTTGGTGTTGGGGAGGTTCTTGTTCTGGTTCCTGGAGATGTGGTGGAAGGGCGTGTGGGAAGAGGTAATGTTGCTCCTCTCTTGCTGTTTTGTAGTGGAGTTGGGGGAGTTCTGGGTTGGGTAGGAGGAAGTATTTGAGGGGTTTGGGGTGGATGAGCCAGTTGTACATATTTCTGGGTCTTTCTTCACCATAAACGGTGTGTGAAAAAGATGTACAGCCCGATTGGCCCAGCCAAGAAATGTTCATCAAACAGTAGTCGGGTATAGGAGAGTTATCCGTATACCCGAACTTTGTGGCCAAGTGCATAATCACCCCGCCCACTACAATAGCGCCCTTTGCTACGCTTTCTTTTTTGAGATGTGCCCACATAAGATTACATAGGTTGAAATCCACGTGGACACGGAATAGGGCTACCGATATCAGGCATACATCCCCCATCCTAGTGTGATGGTTGTTGGGACGTCCAAGCAAGGAGTTGGCAAGGAATTTTAAAAATAGGCGGAGGACGGGATGTTGGACATGACTAATATAGAGTTGGGAGGAGCTAAATTTAGTCTCCCCGGTCATCTTTGTCCATAGGGTATGGCCGAAGCCGGTATTGTCGGCGTTGGTCCCGGTTATACTGGATACAGTCTAGAGGGGGGGGGGTGAATAGACTGTATTGGTATTTAGCTTTTTAAACTAAGTACCAGATTTTCAGAATAGCCTGTTCTGTTGAAAGAAAAGACTGGCAGCGGATGGGGTTCTGGCAGGGAGTTCTGTTAGCCTCAGAGAAGCAAAGGCAGAAGGCCTTCTGTTAACTCGTAGAACCAGTTCTGCTGAACACAGATACCAAGTCCAAGGAGTTATACAGTTCTATCTAAGTGCAAGTATTAAAAGCAGTAAGTAAACGACACCAGAGATTTTTATAGTGGTTCAAGGAACAACTCGTTCCTCTAATCCACTGTTCCACTAAGCTGTAAAAACTGCCGTTTACAAAGCCTTAGTCCTAGCACTTAAGAAGCACTCCACGTCTTCTTCAAGTCTAGATGTGTCCTGGGATGCACTGCCTGGCTTCCTTTAACACTGGTCCTTACACTGAGTCTCCTTGAAGTATCACCACTTCACTACTCCAGTTATTAGGACGTCCTTCTTGTAGCAAGAAGAGTTTCTGTTGAAACTGAGGTTCCTCCAACTAGCTTCGTTACAAAATATGTGTATGTGAAAAGCTTGAAGAGTTGAAGAACACTTGGAACTTTGCTTGAGTTGGAAAGAGTATTTTTCCAACTTCTGCCTTCTCTTGTAGAGTATACTAAGTTTGAATCTCAAGGAGGCTTTTGCTTTTCAGAGTTTGAATATCTTGCTTGATTAGCAATGTGATAGCAAAGTTATGGCGAAGTTGTCCGGTTGTTCTTCGTAGTGTATCTTTTATACTGAGGTTGTCTTCCCGTTGGAGGAGTAGGAGGACAACTGCATTAAATGAGCGATCAGTTGACTTGACTAGTAGAGCCCGGTAAGGTTGGCGGGTTACTATTTTGGGATAAAGTATTCCTGACATTCCGGCCAATCATCTGCAATTACTCTACGTAGCATGGGGTGCATTAAATGAGCATTTAATGCATGCACTGTAGCTTTTCCGTTTTATACTCCTAGCCGTTGAAGGAATCTTTAAGTTGACTTCCCGGTTCTTTGAAAATCTTCTAAGTGTCAGACCTTCTGGTGTCTTTGTCTGAGAGTAGAACAGAGAAGGTCTGGAGCACTTCTGTTGGGAGTATCCAACAGAGACCCAGAAGGGTTTCTGTCAGAGTCAATACTAACAGAGGTCCTGAGGGCTTCTGTTCTGGAGCGGAGAACCAAAGGTCCTCTGTTTCAATAAAGCCTTAAGAGGCACTTCTGCTCTGGGAGCCCTTCTGTTCTTGAAGCACTTCTGCTCTTGAAGCACTTCTGTCAAGTCGAATACATCTAAGAATTTTACAAAGGAAAATTCTAATACATAATTTCTAAAGGGGTAATCTAAAGTCCTAATTAATATAGCATCATCAAAATCTAAATACAATTATTCCTTACAATTTCCCCCTTTTTGATGATGCCAAAACCCTTTAACTATTTCCAGAGAAGTGCCTTCACCATAAAAGTATTAAGTTTAGAAACTTCTATTAAAATCTTGGTGGGCAACTTGGCATAGGAAAATAGTAAGAGTAAGATACATTCAGATAGCAGAATATAGCAGAAACAAACACAAACAGAAGGCAAAAAAGACAAGAAATTGAGGAAAAGCACTTCAAAGTAAGAAGGCAGAGATGTGATTTTATTAGATAGGTTTTACAGAGTTTAAACCTTACACATTCTCCAAATTAGCTGCCTGTAGAGCTTCTTCCTCTAGTCTTTGAAGGCTGAGCAGTTCTTCATTTATTTCAGCTCTGATTTTGAACAGATTGCCCGACCTTTGATAAGATGCCCATATTGGAGAGAGTTTGCAGTCCAAGTAGTTGAGGACACCTTCATGTACAGTCTTTCCAGGGACAATGTTCTTCTTGTACCATTCTTCTGCTTCTTCAAGAGATCCTCCATATCTAACTCTGAAAACACCATCTTTGTCTAGATAAAGGTGCTGTTGTTGGGTAGGAGTCATTTTGGCTTTCATTTCCTCAAATTGAGCTCTGTCAATATTCTGAGAGCCACCCAATCTCCATTCAGTAAAGTTGAAAACTTTCTTCTTCTTGGCGCTCTTCTTGACTAGAGATGGGGGTCTAGGTATGCCTGCTGCCCTTTTCTTTTGTAAGGCAGCCTCAAAGTAGGGAGCCGGATCTACTGCAGGCTCACCAGAGGAGGGTGCTCTGGTAGGAGTTCTGTGAGACCTAGGCCTGGTCTGTTGAGGGTCCTCTTCCCCCTTTTTGGCATCATTCAAGTCTTCTATCATAAGACCGATCTTCTGGAATTCTGATGCATGGGTTGAGGCTATCTGCTCCAGGGCCTCTGGTAATGTCTGAGTGACAGATGTAAGGCCTTCAATCAGACCTTGCTGCTTCTGGATGGCAGAGAAGATGTCCTTGTTGTTGGCTTCAAGGAGCACCATCTTCTGATACCGGTCTCTGTCAGTAGATAGGAGGACTTGGGCCTGTTCTTGATGAGTTCTGCACATTTGCTCAATAGAGGTTAGGTGCCTCTCTGTTCTGGCATCAGATGTCTTCAGAGCCTCAAGATGCTCTGAGATATGGTGGATTGCCTGACCTTGACTCAGGAGAGTCTGTTGAAAGATTGACAAAGTGTTGTGGATGCCTACCACTTCTGTCGATAGGACATCTGTTCTGGCAGTTGAGGAGGCGATGAAGTTGTTGAGGGTCCCTGTGAGGTTCTCAAAACGGTCAGAGATGAACTGCATCCCTGAATTCAGATTGTCATTCACATGAGCAAGATGCCCATAGTGCTTATCATTTATCTCTATCAGCTTGTCCAAGCCTTGGAGGATCTGTCCTCCAAATTCTTCTGCAGATTCAACAAACCTGTTGAAGGGAATGTCATTCTTTTGTCCATCTGCTTGAGGCATCTCTAGACCTCTTCCCCTAGGTAGTGGGTGATGTTCTTGGACAGATGACAGAGAGTGAACAAGCTGTTCATGTTCCAGTTGAGTCAGAGGAGGGGTCTTCTGTCTCTTGGATGTGGCTTTGTATGATTTGCTGACCATGAATCCATCCATGTCAGAGGACATCTCATATGGAGAGTAGATAGGTTTTCTGTTGCGAACCACCTTCTTCTTCTTTCTCAGAGAGGGATTGGGAGCAATAGAGTCCCTAGAATAACCTTTGGGTGCAGAGATGGGGGAGATAGTTGTAGGATCAGAGTCTCTGAGGAACCATACAGGTTTTAGGTTTCCTGCAGGTTGTTGTGGAGGAGGTGATTTTGGTGGAGGAGATTGATGATCAGATTCTGATGAGGATGAGGAGGAGGAGATCTGTTGGGGTGAGGGGTTCTGGTGTTGGGGTGAGGAGTGAAAAGGTGAGGCATTCTGGTGAGGGGGAGATGGGGGAGGTGAAGGTGAGCGGTTTCTGTAGGGAACAATTGCTCTGCAAGGAGATGCAATTTTCAGTTTGGGTGATGGAGGAGGGGTGGGGGTGTTCTGTTCAGGAGTTTTATGTTGGGGGTGTTCTGGTGGGGGGGTTTCTGTGCTGGTGGAAGGTGAGGGAATATGTGGTTCTGTTGGGATAGAGACAGAAGGGGTTGGAGTGTTTACCTCAATGATGTTGTCCACGAGCAAGGAAGCCCTCCATTCCTTGATTTGTTCCATCATTGCTTGTCCTTCTGTCTTGAGTACAGAGGACTCTCCTGGGTTGAAGTTGGGCTGAAAAGAGTCAGTTGCCATCTTGGTGAACAACCATTCTTCAAAGGCTTCAATTTCCCCATCTTCAAGAGGTTTGACAGCTTCCTCTGAGGGTGAAGAAATGAGAATAGCCTTACCCTTGTAGCTGGCCTTCTTCTTCTCAAGGACAGAGTGAAGAAAGTTGAGGGCAAAACACTTTGAGACATCATCAGTCCCAACCCAATTCAGGATGGCTTCCTCTTCTGCCTCATAGTGATCAAAGAACTGGATTATCTTGTGGAGGGGTCCCATTCTCCATCTTCTCCATTCAAGGACCCGGGTAAACTGTCTGTCAAGCAAGGACAGATACCCATCTTTCACAGGACTGGGGTGCTCTGGTGGAGTTGGCACCCTGTTCTATTCAGGAGATGCAGCAGAGGTGGGGATCTCTGGTTCCCCCTGAGTGTCTGCCACTCCTTCAGATTCTGAAACCAGAGGTTGAGCAACCTTTTTCTTTGGTTTGGAGGTCCTCTTCCTCTTCTGTCCGGCCTTAGGGGGGGGGGGCAAGAGGTGCTTCCCCTTCAGTCTTCTTCTTCTTCTTCTTCTTTTCTGCCTTCTTAGCAGAAGTGGCTACAGAAAGAGGTTTCTGTACCTTCTCTCCCTGTTTTCTCTTAGCTTCAAGTTGAAGCTGTCTCTTCAGCTCTGCCTTTATGGCTTTTTCCCTATTGGGAGAGGCAGTCAGGAAAATTACCTTGGTGTGATCCAAGGCTGTAGCCTTCCTCAAGCTTACTCCTTGTTTGAGGAGCACTTCAGAAATGAGCAGTCCATGCCCCAGCTTCCCAGAATAGAGGCTAGTCTTGGGATTCTTCTTTTTGATCACTTCAATCAGGGACTTCACCATGATTTGTCCCCAATCGATGTTCACCCCATGATGCACTGCATACAGGGCTTTAGCATTGGCCGTTGTAACATCATCAGTGGAGGTGTACTTGCACCATAAACATTTGTGGAAAATGTTTATAAGTAGCTCAAACTCCCTCTTGAGCAGGTGCTTCTTTATGTTGACCTTCTCAACTTCTTCCCCTTTTCTGCAGAACTTCTTCTTGAATTCTGACAGAGGGATGTCAATATCCTCCAAGTCAAGTAGAGAGTCCCTTCCTCCCTTTTGCTGAATGTGGAAGATGTTGTTGATGACGTCAGCATCAACCACCACCTTTTCTCCTTGGACGACGGAGGAGATGACTTCATCCTTGAAGGATGCGTTGAGATAGAACTCAACTGTGTCCACGTTGCTGTATGCTTCATAACCATGAGAGATGACCTTGCTCAGTTGGCATTGTGACAGTCCGTCAACAATGGAGGTCATCCTTTCCTTTTTCTCTGCGAACCTGGGGAGTACGTCCAGTTCGCATCTCAGGCCAGTCAAGACATTCTTGAGAAGTGTTCCCTTTTGTTCTTTTGAAAGATCGGAGAAGCTCAAGATGGCCATGGAGTTTACTGCGGTTGGAAAATTTCTGAGAGATAAGAGTTCAAAAGCTTGAGAGTTATGAGAGCAGTAACGGTTTAGGTTTGCGAAAGGGGGTTTTATGGATATGAGTTAGTGGACGTTTGAGATAATTTACGGTTCCAAGAGACCAATAAATGTAAAAAGAGGCGCAGTAAATAAATGGGGGCGCAGTAAATTTTGTACAACTGGATACCGTTTTAAGGGTAAAAGGGTAAAAGACCTTTAATAAGTTACTAGGTCACCCGGTTTACAAATTTTCTTTTCTAAGTCCACCACCTTCTGTTTAGACAAGAGAGGGTTTTTTGTAGAAAGGGTTTCTGTTGCATAGGTGTTCTGTCAGGGTAGAGAACAGAAGAGGTTGACAGAGGAGGGTTAACAGAAGGGGTTCTGCTACAGGAATTCTGTCAACAGCAAAAGAGCAACAGAGGGCCTTCCTTTTCATCTTTCCCTTGGAATCTCATCCATCATTCCCAATTCTTCTCTCAGTTTGTTGAACCTAGCCTCAGGAAGAGGCTTTGTCAGGATATCTGCAAGTTGGTCTTCTGTTGGCACATGTTCCATGCAGATGTGCTTCTTCTCCACATGATCTCTGATGAAGTGATGTCTGATCTCAATATGCTTTGTTCTGGAATGAAGAACTGGATTCTGAGTGATAGCAATGGCACTGGTGTTGTCACACAACAGCTTGATCTCCTTTGCTTGAATTCCATAGTCCTTCAGTTGTTGCTTCATCCAAAGTAGCTGAGCACAGCAACTCCCAGCTGCAATGTACTCTGCCTCAGCTGTACTTGTTGAGATGGAGTTCTGCTTCTTGCTAAACCAGGAAACAAGCCTTCCTCCTAGCAATTGGCAGTGACCAGAGGTGCTCTTTCTGTCTAGTCTGCAACCTGCAAAATCTGAGTCAGAATAACCAATTAGTTCAAAGTTACCTCCCTTGGGATACCATAGGCCTGCATTGGGGTTTCCTTTGATATATCTGATGATTCTCTTTGCAGCACTTAGATGGCTTTCCTTGGGCTTTGATTGGTATCTGGCACAGATTCCAACAGAGAATGAGATGTCTGGTCTGCTTGCAGTCAGATACAACAGAGATCCTATGATTCCTCTGTATGTTGTTGCATCTACATCCTTTCCTTCATCATCTGGACCAATTTCTTGTGAGGTGTTCATGGGAATCTTCACTGATGATTTGCCTTCCACTCCAAACTTCTTGATTAGATCTCTGGTGTACTTCCCTTGATTGATAAAGATCCCTTCTGGAACTTGTTTGACTTGGAGTCCTAGGAAGTAACTGAGTTCTCCCATCATACTCATTTCAAATTGACTCTGCATTACTTGAGAAAACTTCTTGCACAGTTCTGGATTAGTACTACCAAATATAATGTCATCAACATATATTTGTACTAACAGAATATGATTAGCAACAGAGATTTGAAATAGAGTTTTGTCAACCTTTCCTTTAGTAAACCCATGGTTCACTAGGAAAAGGGACAATGTGTCATACCAGGCTCTGGGAGCTTGCTTAAGACCATAGAGGGCCTTTTTAAGCTTGTAGACACAAGAAGATTGAGTAGGGATGACAAAACCTGGTGGTTGTTCCACATAAACCTCTTCTTCAAGATCTCCATTCAGAAATGCACTCTTGACATCCATTTGGTAGACCTTGATGTTGTTGTAGGCAGCATAGGCTAGAAAGATTCTGATGGCTTCAAGTCTGGCAACTGGTGCAAAGGTCTCATCAAAATCTATTCCTTCTTCTTGGCAGTATCCTTTAGCTACTAGCCTTGCTTTGTTCCTTACAATGTTGCCGTCTTCATCTGCTTTGTTCTTGAATACCCATTTGGTTCCAATGACATTCTGGTGCTTTGGCCTAGGAACAAGTTCCCACACTTTGTTCCTCTCAAACTGAGTGAGCTCTTCTTGCATAGCATTGATCCAATCTGAGTCTGCAAGAGCTTCTTCAACTGTCATAGGTTCCATCTGAGATATATAGCAGGCAAGCATTGCTTCTCTTCTTGATGTGGATCTGGTTTGAACTCCACTTCTGATTTGACCAATCACTTGGTTAGGAGGATGATCTCTTAACCATGTTAGATCTGGTTCTGTCAGTTGCTGTCTTGGTCTCTCTGGTTCCTCATCTTCAGAGTCTTCATCTTCATTTAACAGAAGGGGGTTTGGTGCAGGTGTTGGAAATGCAGGGTTGTCTGCCACCTCTTCTGTTGGTTCTGGTGCTTTGTCTTCTATGGTGACATCCTTGAGAATCTTTGTTACTTCTTCAACAGAGGTGCTTTCATCAAACTTCACATGTATGGATTCTTCAACATGTATAGTTCTTCTGTTGAGTACTCTATAGGCTTTACTGGTGTTTGAATAGCCTATAAAGACTCCTTCATCAGCCTTTTCTTGAAATACCTTCAAATGCTCCTTTCCATTGTTGAGAATGTAGCACTTGCATCCAAATTCATGAAAGTAGCTGATGTTTGGTTTTCTTCCCTTCCAGAGTTCATAAGGGGTCTTCTGGTGATTCTTGTTGATCATGCTTCTGTTCTGTGTATAGCATGCAGTGTTGATTGCCTCAGCCCAATATCTCATAGGCAATCCAGATTCTGCAATCATTGTTCTTGCAGCTTCTTTTAGAGTTCTGTTCGTTCTTTCTGCTACGCCATTCTGTTGAGGGGTTCTGGCGGCTGAAAGTTGATGAAAAGTTCCATTCTGATCACAGAAGTCCTTTATGACTTGGTTGACAAATTCAGTTCCTCTGTCTGATCTGATTGTCTTTACTTTCAAGTTCTTCTCAGTCTGAAGTTGCTTTAACAGAGATGGCAACTTCTGAAGAGTTTCATTTTTCTTTGTCAGAAAAACAGTCCATGTGTATCTGGAGTAGTCATCAACCATGACTAAGGTATATTTCTTGCCACCAACGCTTGGAGTCTCAACAGGTCCAAATAAATCCATGTGAATCAGATTTAGAAGACTTGTAGAAAGATCTCCAGGAATGGGTTTGAAGGAATTCTTCACTTGTTTGCCTTTCTGACATGCACTGCAGAGGGTCTCTCTTTTGTACACAATGTCTGGTAGCCCTTCTACAATGTGTTCTCTGGCTAGTTTGTTGATTGTTTTGAAATTCAAATGGTTGAGCTTTTTGTGCCAGTCCCAACTCAGTTTTGAATCTCCTTTGGCTATCAGGCAAACTCCATCTTTTGCAGTGTTCCAATCAACTACATAGATGTTCTTCTTCCTTGATGCTGTAAGAACCACTTCCTTTGTTGTCTCATGCTTCACATAGCAGAAGTCCTTTGTGAATTCAACAGTGTAGCCTTTGTCACAGAACTTGCTAGCACTCAGCAAGTTGAACTTCAGTCCTTTGACATATGAGACATCATCAATGATGATCTGGTTTTTGATCAGCTTTCCTCTTCCTTTTGTTTGACCTTCTTTGTCATTACCTCCAAAGGTAACTCTGGGTCCTTTGCATTTCTGGAACTCTGTTAGGCAACTTCTGTCACCTGTCATGTGCCTGGAGCATCCACTATCAATAAACCATTCTTGTTCAGAGATAGCTCCAACACATAGTTCCTGCAAGATCAAAAGAAAGATTTAGGTACCCAAGCAATGTTGGGTCCTGGGGGGTCATGGAGTCTGGGTAGTTGGTACCATTTTGGTCTCATCAAGTGAAACTTTGGTGGGTGGTACCCATTGTCCACCTTGTAGTTGTAGTAGACAGAAGTGTGATTCACTTTGGGCAGATGCTTGTGAGGGTCATGCTTCCTGTTTACATACTTTTGCATAGCTTTCTTTGTTGGAAAGAAGTCCCATATACTATCAAGAGCAGAGGGACGGTTAACTTTGGGCTTCTGAAGTTGACCAGCCAACCTCTTCTGCCTGAAGTTAACTCTCTCTTGATATTTGCCCTTCTGGTGATCATTTCTGGCACGATTGACATGAGGTTGTCTGTCAATGAATGGTCTTTTATTTTTGTTATTTTGAAAACCTTTTCTGTTGTTAGGTTTTCTGCCAGGTTCATTATTTTTCAAAAAGGGTTTCTGTTGAACCTTTATCTTACCCTTTTCAGGTCTGACTTCCTCATGAACAACCTTGGTGCCAGATACACCAGCTTGACAGATGGGGCTAGAAATCAGTGGCTCTATGACCTTATCTGCCTTAGCAACTCTGGTGCTAGGCATTTCAGAAGGCTCACCTGATTCTGTTGAGTCATAACCAAGACCAAAACCAGTGCCAATCTGTTGATCAAGCACAATCTTTTCCATGGAAGACTGGGCCTTCTGGTAAGCTTTGTACTTAATCTCGAGAGGCTCTATTTCTCTTATTCTCTTAAGAAGAGAAACATTTTCAGTCTCTAGTTGATCTCTTTCCTTAATTAGAAGATTGATTTTGATCTCAACCTCCTTCTTTAAGTCAAGAATTTCAGCTTTTAACTTACTGTTTTCTTCTGTTACAGAAGAATAAGTGGCTTGTATGGCCTTAAACTCTTCCCAAAATTCTGACATTGAATCAGAATCAAAAGCTAAGCCTACCGAAGAAAAACTAGATTCAGAAGTAGAGGTTACCTCATCATCAGAATGAGCCATCAGGCAAAGGTCTTCTGTCTCAGTATCCAGGCAACAGAAGGCCTCATCAGAATCTGAGTCAGAACTGGATTCTGTTTCTGACAGAGGGTCTTTCTCCACCTGTTCTGTCACAAGTGCCTTTCTCCTTCTGGAGTTGTCTTCGTACTTCTTCTTTTCTCCATCCTGTCCTTGCTTCTTGGACACTCTAGGATGGGGACAATCAGCCTTGAAGTGACCAGGTTGTCTGCAGTTGTAACAGAGAAGCTCTCCACTGCTTTCTGTTGATTTGACCTTCTGGTATGGCTTTCTGTTGAAAGATGGACTCCTTCCATCTTTGGGATTCTTCATAAACTTTTTGAATCTCCTGGCAAAGGCAGCCATATATTCATCAGATAAAAGTACTGAAGGGTCAAAATCATTTACCTTGGATGTGCTGGCAGTGAGGGCTGTAGTGGTCCTCTCTTCTGGTACATCTTCCTTTTCTTCAATCATTTCAAACTCATGAGCTTTGAGATCTGAAATGAGCTTATCAGTGGGATAAGTCTTTACATCCTTGCTGGCTTGGACAGCAACTACTTTCATCTTCCATGCTGAGGGCAGTCCCCTCAACACCTTCAGGTTGATCTCCTTGGTTGTGAGATCCTTGCCAAGCTCAGAAATCTCTCCAGTGAGAGTGAGGAGCCTGTCATACATCTTGGAGATGCTTTCGCCAGGGAGAAGTTTGAAGTCATCAAACTTCTTGTTGGCTATGGTTAGTTTGTTGTCCTTCTCTTGCTCATCACCAGCTCCAATGAGCTCAAGAGTATCCCAGATCTCCTTAGCAGTCTTGCACTTCTTGATTCTGTTGAAGTATCTATCATCAATGGACTTGTAGAGGATGTCCTTGGCAATATTGTCTAAGTTGTACTTTCTCCTCTCTTCAGTGGTCCATTCTGACTTGGCTTTGCTAATCATCTTGGGTCTGGTATTGTCTATGGCATGTTCAGGGTCGACCTTCTGGAAGCTAGTGAAGGGGCCAATATCAAGAACTTCCCACATCTCATCATGCAGGGCACAGAGATGTGCTTTCATCCGGATCCTCCAGTCATCAAACTTAAGATCTGAAAACATAAGATTCTTGGACAAGGAGTGATCCATTATATCAGATAGAAATGAGGTAAAACAGAAAAACAAGTGGATCTTTGTTCAACAAATAACCTAAAAGATTATTAGAACAAGGAGGCTCTGATACCACTTGTTGGTCCCGGTTATACTGGATACAGTCTAGAGGGGGGGGGTGAATAGACTGTATTGGTATTTAGCTTTTTAAACTAAGTACCAGATTTTAAGAATAGCCTGTTCTGTTGAAAGAACAGACTGGCAGCGGATGGGGTTCTGGCAGGGAGTTCTGTTAGCCTCAGAGAAGCACAGGCAGAAGGCCTTCTGTTAACTCGTAGAACCAGTTCTGCTGAACACAGATACCAAGTCCAAGGAGTTATACAGTTCTATCTAAGTGCAAGTATTAAAAGCAGTAAGTAAACGACACCAGGGATTTTTATAGTGGTTCAAGGAATAACTCGTTCCTCTAATCCACTGTTCCACTAAGCTGTAAAAACTGCCGTTTACAAAGCCTTAGTCCTAGCACTTAAGAAGCACTCCACGTCTTCTTCAAGTCTAGATGTGTCCTGGGATGCACTGCCTGGCTTCCTTTAACACTGGTCCTTACATTGAGTCTCCTTGAAGTATCACCACTTCACTACTCCAGTTATTAGGACGTCCTTCTTGTAGCAAGAAGAGTTTCTGTTGAAACTGAGGTTCCTCCAACTAGCTTCGTTACAAAATATGTGTATGTGAAAAGCTTGAAGAGTTGAAGAACACTTGGAACTTTGCTTGAGTTGGAAAGAGTATTTTTCCAACTTCTGCCTTCTCTTGTAGAGTATACTAAGTTTGAATCTCAAGGAGGCTTTTGCTTTTCAGAGTTTGAATATCTTGCTTGATTAGCAATGTGATAGCAAAGTTATGGCGAAGTTGTCCGGTTGTTCTTCGTAGTGTATCTTTTATACTGAGGTTGTCTTCCCGTTGGAGGAGTAGGAGGACAACTGCATTAAATGAGCGATCAGTTGACTTGACTAGTAGAGCCCGGTAAGGTTGGCGGGTTACTATTTTGGGATAAAGTATTCCTGACATTCCGGCCAATCATCTGCAATTACTCTACGTAGCATGGGGTGCATTAAATGAGCATTTAATGCATGCACTGTAGCTTTTCCGTTTTATACTCCTAGCCGTTGAAGGAATCTTTAAGTTGACTTCCCGGTTCTTTGAAAATCTTCTAAGTGTCAGACCTTCTGGTGTCTTTGTCTGAGAGTAGAACAGAGAAGGTCTGGAGCACTTCTGTTGGGAGTATCCAACAGAGACCCAGAAGGGTTTCTGTCAGAGTCAATACTAACAGAGGTCCTGAGGGCTTCTGTTCTGGAGCGGAGAACCAAAGGTCCTCTGTTTCAATAAAGCCTTAAGAGGCACTTCTGCTCTGGGAGCCCTTCTGTTCTTGAAGCACTTCTGCTCTTGAAGCACTTCTGTCAAGTCGAATACATCTAAGAATTTTACAAAGGAAAATTCTAATACATAATTTCTAAAGGGGTAATCTAAAGTCCTAATTAATATAGCATCATCAAAATCTAAATACAATTATTCCTTACAGTCGGATTTAGATTTTTGGTAAGGGAGCGGAATACTAAAGTGTTCGGCGAACTCAAGTTTCGTGATGGAGTGGTTGTGGTTAAACAAGCGAAACTTGAGTTTATCATCCCTAAAATCCTCTTCATTGTTCTCAAATTGCACTGAGCTTAGGAATTCATAGATAATTTTTTCATTTGAGTGATATTGCATTTTAAATATCTTATCCATGCTCAACTCATGAAAAAAATTCTTAGTCATTTTGTATACTCCTAATTCCTTTAGGGCATCATGGCATAAAAAGTGAGAGGGTTTAACTTGCCTTTCAATGGTGGACATGAAACGGGTGCGGTGTTCGTTGTCCATGAAGATGATGTCCTCGTAGCCCTGGATGGATGCCCTAGTGTTGGAGCTTTGTCCTTTCTCCTTCCTTGGAGCCATTTTGGAGTGAATTTGGCCTTGAAATCCGAAATTTGAAGGTAGGGGTAGGGTTTTTTCGGACCTCTGAAAACTGGGGGAGAATTGGATTGGTGAGTATGAGTGTGTAGAGGAGGATGAGGGGAGTATTTTGGTGTTGAAATGGGATGATTTGGTGAAGAAATGGAGGAGATATGGTAGAGAGAAGGTGTACAAATGGAGGTTGGGGGGCGTTTTGTTCGAATTGGGGTTGGGGATTGTGGGGAAGATGAAGTGTTTGAGGCTGATTTGGGGTTATAATGCCCGTATACCCGATCGAGAATATGCTGTTACTCAGTCGGGTATGTCTGGAAAGTGGGGTTTTTGAGCAGCCTGCCTCCGGTACTCGATCGGGTATGTGCTGTTACCCGGTCGAGTATTGCTGGAAAGTTTGGTTTTTTAGCAGCCTGCCTCCGGTACTCGATCGGGTAGTGTGTTGTTACCCGGTCGAGTATTGCTGGAAAATGAAGTTCATGAGTGGTCTGCCTCCGGTACCCGGTCGAGTATTATTCCATACCCGATTGGGTATGTGTTCTTTTCTACTTTTGAGGCATGTAATCGGTCGAGTGTGGGAATCAGTCTCCTTCAACTTTAGCATTTCTGTACATACCCGACCGGGTGTATAGTGATACCTGATCGGGTATCCCTTGTTTTTCAATTTTTGAATGCTTCCTCGATCGAGTAGTGCCAGGTTCCCTTTTCTTTTGGTCATACCCGAACGAGTATCAGGTTGTACTCGATCGGGTATGTCCCCAGATACTCCAAAACCTGCATTTTTTATTTCTTTTCCTCCAAAAACCCGTGATTAGTGCCCTCTCTCACTGATCTCTCAAATAATTAGACAAAAAATGAATGATAAACACTTGAATTAAAAAAATAAAATAAACTTGGGTTGCCTTCCAAGAAGCGCCTTAGTTAACGTCGTGGCACGACGTTATTCATTTTTTTTTTTAAGTGGGATCGTGAACATCCCTTGATTCATTTTTTGTGGCCTTATTTAGCCATTTTTCAAATTTATTTTTCGGCCTTTTCCAGTAAGGCCGGGGTTTCTTTCTCACTACCACCTCCATCATATGTGGATTTAGTTCACATTTTAACACGTCCCTTTTTATCACTAATGGCTTCTCGTGTTTATTTGTCCCTTCTTGAAAAAATCTGATTTTATCGGTTTCTTTGAAAAATAGCGGTTCTTGTGGTTCAACAACATGTAAAGAACACAGAGTTGGATTTTGCATTTGTTTTTTCGTAGAGTCCAAGATGTTGAACTCCACTTTTTGATCATCGAACTCTAAAGTTAGTGAACCACTAGAAACGTCAATTTTCGTTTTTGCGGTCTTCATGAAGGGTCTACCCAAAAGGATGGGTGTTGTGTGGTCATCAGTTCCCATTTCAAGGACATAGAAGTCAACAGGAAAAACCATATTTCCTACTTCTACTAGCACATCCTCTACTACACCCTTCGGGTAAGTACTAGAATGATCCGCCAGTTCAATCACTACACCGGTTTGATGTAATGGGCCAAGTTGTAGAGTTTTATAAACAGAATAGGGGATGACATTTATTGATTCCCCTAAATCCAACAAGGCCTTAGGAAATGTGGTGTCTCCTATTTTGCAAGGGATAGTGAACATGCCTGGGTCGTTACATTTTTCGGGGAGTTTTCTCTGAAAAATGGCCGAGACGTGTTCACTAACTCTAACCTCTTGTTTCCCTTTCAATTTATCTTTTCTTTTTGTTTTGCATAATTCTTTTAAGAATTTAGCAAAACGAGGGACATTTTTCATTAAGTTAAGAAGCGGAATGTTTACCTCACACTTTGCGAAGGTTTCATAGATGTCGGCATCTTTCTCTAGCTTCTTTGTCTCCTTCAGTGCCTCAGGAAACGGGATTTCTTGTTCATATGATGAGGGTGGGGGAAGCTTGGTTTCTGTGATTTCCTCCTCCGGTGGGACTACTTTTCAGGGTCCACACCCTCAATCTCTTCATCGTTCTCTTCTACCTCTTTCAACGTTGCCCCACTTCTCAACGTTATAGCATTCACATGTTGTCTCGGGTTTTGCTCCGTTTGAGATGAGAGTTTACCCGAGTCTTTTGTTTCAAGTCGGTTTACGGCATTTGCAATTTGACTGACTTGGCTTTCCAAATTCTGAATGCTGGATTTGGTCTCATGCTGAAATTGAACCATGTTTTGTTGCATGGTTGAGACATTGGAGGTTAGTGCTCGGATCATGTCCTCGGTGGACATACTTGAGCTTGACGTCTGGCCTTGGTGCTTTGGGAAAGTTGGTGGCAAGGGCTGATTTTGAGGATTCCCATACCTCAAATTCGGGTGATCTCTCCACCCAGGATTGTAGGAGTTAGAGTGTGAATCATACCTCTTTTGGCCTTGAAATCCCAAAGCATTGACTTGCTCGGAATTCTCTTCTTGTAGTGTTGGGCAGGAATCGGTGGGGTGCCCCTGTGTCGAGCATATGCCGCAGACCTTGATTTCTTGGTGTTTTGGATTTAAAAGGAAATCCTTTACCAAAGAAGTCAAGCCGGCTACTTGACTTTCCAACGAGATGTTGGATTCCGCTGCCATGACCCGTTTTGATGATGACCTCCCATTGTAGTGTCTAGAATTCTCGGCCAACTCCGAGATGAGGTTCCTAGCTTGGGAAGGGGTTTTGTTGACAATTCCCCCTCCAGATGCTGCGTTCACCAGGCGTCTATCTTGCTCCGCAAGACCGTCATAGAAGTAGAGGATGAGGTCTTGCTCTGTGTAACCATGATATGCGCAGCTAGCACACAATTTTTTAAAACGCTCCCAATACTCATATAATGTCTCATCATCTTTTTGCTCGATATTGTTTATTTGTTTTTTCAAAGATGATGAGACGGATGCAGGGTAGTACCTCTCTAGGAAACACTTTTTCATCGATGTCCATGTATCTATACTCCCTGAAGGGAGATAGAATAACCAATCCTTCGTCGTGTCTTTGAGGGAGAATGGAAAAGCCCTCAACTTGATTTGTTCTTCGGTGACTCCATTTGGGCACATGCTTGTGCAGACAATATGGAATTCCGAGAGATGTTTGTTTGGGTCCTCGCCCCTTAGGCCATGGAAGGATGGCAGCAGATGAATGAGCCCAGATTTTAGCTCAAACGTATTACCCTCATCAAGTGTAGGGAAGGTAATACACAATGGTTGTTGGTTGAGGTTTTGAGCTGTGAGCTCCCTTAGCGTTCTTGTTTCAAGAGCCATTGTGGTTGGCTCTTCGGTGTCGCTAGAACTAGAGCTAGCGGTGTATGAATCTCTGGAAGATGATTCTTCCGAGTCGGTGTTAGAAAATTTACTTTTCAACCGCTCGAAAGTTTGTTCTATTTCTGGGTTTTTGTGATATGTGATTTCGTTTATGGAACGATGTTTAACCATAAACTCCACTAAGCTCAGAAAATAGAAAAATAAACACTCTTTATATTTTTGTTTGATATATATTTTTTTTTATTTTTCTTGATATGAAATAAAAGAAAAATTAATTGCCTTTCCGCGGCAACAGCGCCAAATTTGACGTGCACTTGTCGTTAGGTGCACTCAAAATAATAAACAATACAACACTAATACGTAGTATAGTGTAGTAAGGTTCCAATCCACAGGGAAAGGAATACTTTTTCTTTTATATAAATAGTATAAAGGGGGGTTTAGATTTGTTTGGTTTAAAAACACTAAGATAAACAACCTATATGAGTTTAATTCAATGAGATGAGGACTTGGTTTTGCTTTTATCCCCTTAATGAAATGTTCGTCGATCCCGGTTATATCTTTAACTATCTTCTTCTCGAATACTCAATCGAGGAGTATATCCAGTTCATCGAGGGTAGTTATTAATAACGAGATGCGTTCATTAATAAAACTTACTATCGAGTCAATATAGAACAAGCGCCGTATATTAACTTGATAGTAGCAATAAACTTAAGATGAAAACGATTGAGATTGATAACCTCAACACAAGCGATTTATTGGTTCAATCAATATAATTAATTCCCCTTGGCATATTAACCATGAGATGCATGCATTAATATTCCAAGTTTACTACCGTTGAAAGAACCGGATTAATAACAAGCGTATTAACCGATTGATTCTAGTAATAATTAATATGAGAAACAATACTAGTTGATACTTTAAGTAATGTTTAAGATATTAACATGAAATATGAATATGAATTAATTAATACTCAAGGAAGAATATTAAAGAGTATGAATCCTACTATGATTAATATCAAGATGTTAACTAATTGTCATCTTAGTAACGCTCCCCAATATTAACATAGAGGAAGAAATAGCTATTACTATAACCAATGTCAAGATGTTAACTAATTGTCATCTTAGTAACACTCCCCAACTTTGATATAGAGATAGTATTTTAAAAGAAAGAATTAATATTCAAGGAAGAAGATTAAAGAAAATAACTCACAACTTACAAATTCATTAAGCTTCAAAGTAGCAAAACCAAGATGGAAGAGTTTAGCTCCTCATTTGGAGACTAAACATGATGAAAAATATAAAGAAAGAACTATTCTATACTGAGCTTAGATGTACAAAGGAATTGGATATCTTTTTGTGAAGGAAAGGAGGTGTATTTATAGGCTTATGGGATGTGATTCGGGTACTCGATCGGGTATATACATGGTACCCGATCGAGTACGTGTGTAACACTCGATCCGAGGTATACTCGACCGGTTTCAGGCTATTTTCCATAAGTATACCCGATCGAGTATATATTAATACCCGGTCGAGTATGCTTAGAAAATGGTATTCAGACCATACTCGACCGATCTTCGTTTGAAACTCAAAGGCATACCCGATCGGGTATGTCGGTCTACCCGATCGGGTATAGACATAAAATCGTGGCCGAAATCTTCCCGGCATGTTCCCTTGTCTTCGGATCTGATCCGATTTGAAGTTCCAACCTAATACCCAATCGAATATAGTTAATACTCGACCGAGTATAGACCAAAATTCAGGATCTTCTTTTGTGTTCAAATTTTTGCACCTTCTTTCCACTTTTTGGGTTCACCAACTGTACTTCGAGTGATCAAGACCTGTTTGAGCTCAGAATAAATCTAACCTAACCTATTTACAAGAATTTAACAAACTAATCTATTACACCAAAAGTGTGTAATTTCCAAGTAAAGATCAAGCAAAACTAATTAAAAACACAAACATAAATATGGAAATTACAAACGTATCACCGTGATTCGAACCCGTGACCTAACCCTTGTGGCACTCCCTTGCTACCAGTTGAGCTACGCCCACCGGTAGTTCTTTATGATGGGTGTGGGCAGTGCGGAGCCAGGATTGACAGGTTACAGGGGTCGGAGCTTAAGGAATTTATATAGCAAGGGTCAAAACTTAAATTTTCACTATATGTTTTACTACTTATAAATATTTATACATATATAAATACATCACAATTTTTTTCTTGCAGGGGCGGGTCGTGGCCACCGCCAACCCCCCTGTCTCCACCTATGGGTGTGGGTAGATTGATTTTTCAACCTTAAATTAATACTCCCTCCGTCCCGGAATTATCTTCATTCTTTCTTTTTCTATCCGTCCCAAATTTATATCCTCTTTCCTTTTTTGGCAAAGAATTTGTGGTTCACAACCATTTTTACACATTTCTCTTTCTTCTACACAACTCTCCACCACACATTTCCCACTATCTTAAAACTCGTGCCCAGTCAAATAAGGAGATAATTCCGGGACGGAGATAGTAATTTTTTGGGTGAATTTTTTTCAGGTGATTTCCAATGGCTAGTGAAATGGAGGTTATAGTATGTACCGAGTATTAAATAGTAATAACATTTAAGATTATATACAAACATGTACTATGTATATTTTTTTATGTTAATCTACAACTAGTAGCTTTCTTTTTATGTGTTGTTAAAGTTAAATGCACATATATATTAGCTAGAAAGCAAATATGGAGTACAAAAAAGCAAAAAGAATGTTTGGTGAATCTAGACTTCCTAGGTGACCGACTAATTCACCTAACTAGACGTCAAACTAATTAGTCGGGGCACCTAGTAGCTAGACTAAAATTGGGGCGCTCGGTCGCACTTAGATGTATATTGCTCGAATCCGACATTGAATATTCTATTTTCGCTTACAAGTAATAATTTGCACGAGTTAACTAGGCAAAATAGACCAGTGACACACCCAACCGGATCCGATCTATTCTCATTCATGCGGGAGTGCCCCTCCCTAAGAACACTTCTGGCTCATCATAGCTCATTTGTTTCTTATTCAAAAATATTTTATACTCTATGTGATCATGTATCGTTTTTCAAATGATATATTTTTGATGGATTATAGGGGTATCCAAACTATAATAAAATGGAGAGATTTGAGATAATGTGAGGAAGAAGATGAATGAGTAGTAATGTGAATTAGAATTGTGAAATTAGGTTTACAAGAACTCCCTAAGCGAGTATATATGGAAGAATATCCGGGTCTGGGCCTCTAATATGGGCTTGATCTAGAACCCTGAATAATAATAATGTACAATAATGAAAATGCTATCAGCTGAGTGTACGTGGGCCGTTGTCCGAGCCCAATAGTCGTGAGACCCGGGGGTTCGAGTCTATATACTCTATCAATTTTATTTGGTATATCACAATTAATTTAAAATATTTTATTGGGGAGGGCTGGGGGCTGGAGTAATCAGAGCTGAAACTCATCCCATTGAGTTTCAAACTCTATGTGTCTAGCGAGTTTCAAACTGGAGACCTCTCTCTAAACACAGTAATCTCACAACCAGCTGGAATGCTTGGTTATCACTTGAAATACATTTTCGTATATTGTTGAGCTTTGATATATTATTTGGTGGTTTGTCACTTGAAATGCATTTCCGTATATATATTGTAAGAGAGAAATGATTTTTGTGTTATTCATAAAATACCCCAAACAGGAGTAAACCTATGTCAAAAAAAAAAAATAGGACATCTTATGTTTTTATTCAAAAATAGGACCATATTACTCCTATTGGAAATAAACTTATTTTTTCATTTCATTCCTACCCCTCCTTTAAGTATGAGTAAAAGGTAGTCAAAAATCATAATTAAATGTTTTAATTCATAATAAATTCGTAAAAAATAATACAATTAGTAGTAAAATAATAAAAATTTAATAAAATATTTATAAAATAAAAATTAAAAAATATAAATTGTTTTTTGAAAATTAATAAAAATAGTAAAAATCCATAAAAAATAAAAAAGATGGATGCCTTTCCCACCTTCTGTACTGCCTCGCTGCACCACCACCTCCGACCGGTGTAAGAAATGTCATTTCTTTCTGAAAATGCCAAAAAATGGCAAATTACTCTTTGAGAATGCCAAAATTTTCATTGAATCTGCCATAAATACGGCATTCCTAATGCATGTGGCATTTTCCCCCTTGAACGGAGGTGGTGGTGCTGGGCCGGGTGAATTTTTTATTATTATGTAAATATTTTTATTAATTTTTAGTATATTTTTACAAACTTTTATTATTTTTAATTATTTTATTATGAATTAAAAAAATTCTATAGCAACAAGGGTATATTTATCCAAGATGCACATAATTAATCTTGTGAAACATAGTTTTTTTTTCCTATTTGTGCAAACGGACAGACTTTTAGTCCTACATGCATAATTAACTCTTAACTATTTGATTTTTGTATAGTGTTTTAGTTAACAGGTGCGTGGTTGATAAAATATTTTTGTTAATCAATACTCGATTATATAATATTATGGTACAGATAACATTTCTATATTTTATAATACTTAATTTTAGGTTCATTGTCAAGTTCATGATTTTGTATTCATTTTTAACTTAATATAAAATCATTGAATGTTTTAATTAGGATGATTAGCTTTCAAATTTTTGATATTTAGAGTAACATATTTTCTTTATTTTTTTGCTCGTTCTTAATTTTAAAAATATATGTTTTCATATTTTTTATTTTGATCCATTTCCACTCTTTATTTATATATTTTATATTCTTTATATATTTATAATATCTTAGACATTATTTGATTTTAAGTTTGAAATTTGTATAAGTCCTTCCATATTTTATACGTATACATTTTATATTAATTATATTCATAAACTACCTAAAAGAGTTAATTACAGTATAAACAAATATCTATAATCAAATTTTACCATTTTTTATTTATTTATGTAAATTTTCATTTCATTTTTAGGGTCTAATAAATTAAAAGTCGATAGAGCATAGTTTTGATTGTTATGCTCGGAAACTTCTTATTTAATTGGTTAAACAGGTACCCGATCACATGATATCAGGATTGGAGGAATAATTATGAACGTATCAGAAATAATTAAGATTATTAGTATCATTTTTTCCTAATAAAAAATGGTTGATTAAAGTCATTATATTAAACAATGATTAAGCGTGTTAATTGGCCACACCATAGTGGTCATGTCATCATGCATGAGTCATGTTGCATACTACTTAGGGGTTGGTAAAGAGGTACCATAATCGCGGGGTCGGTTAATACAGATTTTAATTTTGGAAACCTGTATTAGAATTTGAAAAAATGAGTACCGAGACCAACCCGTTTTAAAGTATTTTTGTTAAAAAAGTCTATATATTATATTTAGTATAATATGCTAACAACACTCGAAATTAGTTTGGTGGTAGCAAAAAAAAGAAACAAAATTCTCCTAACTAAAAAGAAAACCACTACAAAAAAATCACGTGATTGACGACACGGAATTTGGCACGAATTTACCGATTTTTCGTGTCAAATAGCTCGTGCCAAAGTGTTTTTGGCACGGATTTGACATTTCTCTGCTAAAATCCGTGCTAAATCCCTACCAAAATCCCTTCTTATCCCTTGGTTTTTTTGTAGTGAACTAACATTGAGTATGTATGTATATCACACAAATGTGATTATTTATAATAATTGCTTAGTGATAGGTAGGATTTGTAATCCCAATCTGATACCATGAAAATAATGTGGGCAAAAAATCGTTAGTAAATAAGTTTGGTGCTAGCAAAATAAGAAAAAAAAAATCTGCTAACTAAAAAGACAGCTGCTTTCTTTCAAACAAAAAAAGAAAAGGACAACTGCTTGATTTCTTTGATAAAAATTATAGTTGAAGAGATTCCACACCTAAGAGTCTAAAACTCGGGGAGATGGAGGATTGGAGGGCTTTATGGAAGCACGCTTGACCACTCATCTGATACGTTCCGTTGTTCCAAAAAGTGGAATCTCCCACTTTAGGAGCCCTCACACCCCAACCCGATATTGTTTTTGGGTGGATGTAAGTCACGGTGACTCAGTCATTTCAATGATGGTAGGTCTTATACTCGTGCGCATCAGAGATCCAGCTCAACATGTAGGAGCTATGACCTCCACACGGCCGTTGCGGGTTTCGAACATTGGTCATTGTTCCAAATTTTCCACCACTGAACAAACTGAGCTACCCGTGCGGGTGAAAGATACATTCCGTTAGTTATACTATATACTATATTTAATTCTCTATTAGTAAAAAATATTCTAAAAATTAAATTATGAAATTTTGTAATGAGACAAATTCAACAATATTTTTCAAGAAACAATAATTCACTAACAATAAAAAAAATGTATTCAAAGTAGAGTACATGAATAATGTGTATATTTCAATGTTGCAACTAATATTTTTTAGAAATTTGTAGGTCTCATGACTCGTGGGACACAAGGTGGGTCCACCAGTCACCATTACGTTTATCGCACCTACAGAAATATTCAAACAAACTCCAAGTCTCTAACCAAAACCTATGTAATTAGTCATAAGGAATAACTTTATTAAAAAATTTAGACTGGATCTTTATATAGCTAGATTTTTTTGACCATAATCAAGCTAGCTTTGGTTTAGATCTTTAAATAGTCACTGCCTTATGCTTTACTCCATTCCAAAAGATTACTTTAATAAAATTGTAATGATGATTGATGGTATCATGGACTCTAACCATGGCTCAATTACGTAGTTCAAGATGAGATCAGCCCTTAATGGGATTAGCCTAATTAACAGGATTAGCCCATAAACGGGATCAAACCCTGAAGGGGATTCAAATTGAGTAAGCCGCTAGGCCCGATTAGGGATCAGATCCACAATAGCTAGGAACCCACAACCAAGCCGGATTGGATAGCAGGCCTCGAGCTATATAAAGATCCAGTCTAAATTTTTTAGCAGGCCTCGAGGAAGCTTCTTCGGCCGTTGTTCGTCCCACCACCGCAGCGCGCGTGGGGGAGATCTCTGAGATGAGATCAATGCGGATAGGCCGGCCCGAAGAGATCGCCAATTTCCATTGCGTATCGAGGCAGGTCACAACCATGACAACCTCAGAAGGAGGTTGGACGAGCTCAAAAGGGGGATGGATGGTAAAATCGATCTCAATCATGATATAAGGGTTCCCGAGCCTTTCACGCGCCAGATCATGGACGCACCATTACCACAAGGGTACAAGCCATGAAACATTAAGGCCCACCAAGGGAAAGCCGGCCCCCAGCATCATGTCTCCAAGTATGTAACTTACGTGGTTATGATGGGGTATGATGATGCCATCGAATGTAGAGGGTTCTGAGTGACTTTGGACGAGCCAGCTTCAATATCTAAAAAGAGGGAGGTCGGAGCCCAATTCGAGAGTGATGATAAAGAAGGGGATTTAGGCCGGCAAAAGCGCCCGCACGTCCACCATATCTATGGCGGACCTGTCGGGGGGACATCGTGGGGGAAAGAAAGAAGTGGAATCGCCAATTATTCATCGGCGAAATCAACCATCTTCCTGCTTACAAAAGGCAGAAGCGAGAACCCATCACATTCACGGATGATGATCTCCCTCCATGTCCCCCACCCCACAGAGATGCTCTGGTGATAAAGATGGAGGTTATGGATGCGATTGTCCACAGAGTTCTAGTGGATAACGGAAGCTCAGTCAACATACTATACATGGATGCTTTCGTGGAGATCGGACTCCAGAAAGGAGCTCTCAGACCGGTAATAACCCCTCTTTCAGGTTTCACCGGAGACACGATTGAGCCAGAAGAGGTGATCACCCTCAAGATCCAGCTCGGATCAGAGCCATGTGTCCGGGAGAATCGAAATAGATTTCGTTGTTGTTCAGCTGCCCAGTGTTCACAAGGCCATCCTGGGCCGACCTCTACTGGAGGACCTGGGAGCCATTACTTCCCAAGCTCATATGTGCATAAAGTTCTATACACTGATGGGATTAAGAAGAGTAAGAGGAGACCAGAATATGGCCAGAAGCTATTACGTAAGGGCCTGCAAGGCTCACGGAGGAAATGGTGTAAGAATCCACGCTATTGAACATGACTTATCCAGATATGAGGAAGGGAAGCTCAGAGCTCAGCCCGTCTCAGAGCTCGAAGAGGTCGGAATCGATCCTTCCCGGCCAGAGCGCCGGGTCAAGATTGGTGCAGGGCTCCCGACCGACCTGAAAGCAAAGATAGTCCAGGTCCTGACAGAATTCAAGGTGATTTTCGCTTGGGGGCCTAAGGATATGTCTGGGCTCGACTCAAGCATAGCAGTTTACAGATTGGACGTGGATCCAAAGGTAACACTGGTCAAACAAAACAAAAGATACTTGTCGTTGGACAGGAAGGAATTTGTTAAAGGGGAAGTGAATATGCTGTTGAGCATCAAACATATCAGGGAGGTGCAATATCTGGAATGGCTCACCAATGTAGTTTTGGCTCCTAAACCACCTACCTGGAGAATGTATGTAGATGACGTGCACTTTGTCGCAGTGTGCACTCAAAGTAAATACAATACACCAATTATGTGTAGTATAATGAAGTAAGGTTCGTATCCACAGGGAAATGAATAATTCTCTTTTTAAGAAACTAGTAAATAAAAGCGGGGTTTTGGGATTGAATGATTTAATTTAAAAACTAAGATGAACAACCTATATGTGTTTTAATTCAAAGATAAAAGAACTTGGCATTGCTACTTTCCATTTGTTGATATATTTTAGTTGATCATCGTTATATCTATAACTTTGTCCCTCTCGAATACTCAATCGAGGAGTATATCCAATTCATCAAGGGTAGTTATTAACAACGACCGTTCATCAATAACTCTTACTATTAGTCAAGTATAGAACACCGCCATATACCGACTTGATAGTAACATTTAATCTCTTAACTCCTTGATAAAATCAATTGAGATTGATAACTTCAACACAACGGTTTCGGTTTAACCAACAAAATTAATCCCTCTTAAGTTTATCAACCACGACCGTGCATTAATAAATCGAAGTTAATTACATGTGAAAGCATCAACGATTAACCATCGGTTCGTCGATCGTTTCTAGTAATAATTAATATATGAAACAAAACTAGTTGATACTTTAAGTAATGTTCAAAATATTAATATGAAATATGAATAGGAATTAATTAATATTCAAGGAAGAATATTATTAAAGAAGATGAATCCTACTCTAATTAATATCAAGATATTAACTAATTTTCATCTTAGCAACACTCCCCAACATTAATATAGAGGAAGAAAATACTACTCTAACTAATGTCAAGATGTTAACTAATTGTCATCTTAGCAACACTCCCCAAAATTAATATAGAGATAGTATTAAGGAAAGAACTAATAATTAATATTCAAGGGAAAAAGTTAAGAAAATAACTCACAACTTTAATAACCAACAAGATTCTAGAGCAACACCAAGAATGGAAGTTTAGCTACTCATTTGGAGACTAAACATAGCTAGAAAAATATAAAGAAATGTTACTCTAGACTGAGCTTAAGAGTATAGAATAAGGGATGATTATTTGTGAAGAAATTGTGTGCTATTTATAGGTAATTTTCAACACCTTGGGTCAGGTACCCAACTGGGTCAAGTGCTCACCCAACCGGGTCCGGTCAAAATCAGATATTCTTCACGTTCTGGTGATCTTCGCACGCCGGATTGTCCCCGGTCACTTCTCACCCGACCGGGTGGGATAGGGGACCTGACAAGCACTTTGTCACAGTGCGTCAAAATAAATTCAATACTAACACTTGTACGTAGTATAGCGTAGTAGAGTTCGTATCCACAGGGAAATGAATACTTTTCTTTTATATAAGTAGTAACAAGGAAGGTTTAGATTTGTTTGATTTAGAAATACTAAGATGAACAACCTATATGAGTTTAATTAATAGATATGGAGGCTTGGTTTTGCTTTTATCCACTTAATGAAATGTTCGTCGATCACGGTTATATCTTTAACTATCTTCCTCTCGAATACTGTTGGTCCCGGTTGTACTGGATACAGTCTAGAGGGGGGGTGAATAGACTGTATTGGTTTTTAGCTTTTTAAACTAAGTACCAGATTTTACAGAATAGCCTGTTCTGTTGGCAGAACAGACTGGCAGCGGATGGGGTTCTGGAAGAGAGTTCTGTTAATAGCCTCAGAGAAGCAAAGGCAGTAGGCCTTCTGTTAACTCGTAGGACAAGTTCTGCTGAACACAGATACCGAGTCTAAGGAGTTAGACAGTTCTATCTAAGTGCAAATATTAAAACAGTAAGTAAATGACATCAGGGATTTTTATAGTGGTTCAAGGAACAACTCGTTCCTCTAATCCACTGTTCCACTAAGCTCGTAAAAACGACCGTTTACAACGCCTTAGTCCTAGCACTTAAGAAGCTCTCCACGTCTTCTTCAAGTCTAGATGTCTCCTGGGATGCACAGCCTGGTTTCCTTTAAGACTGGTCCTTTCACTGAGCTTCCCAGAAGTATCACCACTTCACTACTCCAGTTACTTGGACGTCCTTCTTGTAACAAGAAGAGTTTCTGTTGAAACAAGGGTTCCTCCAACTTGCTTCGTTACAAAGGATTTGTAGATGAAGTGCTTGAAGTTGTTGAAGAACTGTTGGAACCTTGCTCTTGTTGGATTTGATGATATGAAGTTATATTCTTTCCAACTTGTGTCCCTCTTGTTGAGGATGAAGAGTTTGAATCTCAAGAGGACCTTTTTGCCTTGGATGATTTGAATGTGTTTTTCTTCGCAAAGAATATGGTGAAGTTGGCAAGGTTAGCAGAGCAAAAGTTGTATCTTTGTTCTTCGAAGAGTATCTTATATACTTAGGGTTGTCTTCCCGTTGGAGGTGAAGGAGGACAACTGCATTTAATGCGCGTGTTGTTGACTTGACCGGTTGGACCCACTGAATTCGGCGACTTGCTATTTTGAGAAGATTCTTACCAAAGGATGGTCAATTATATGCTTTAAATATCTTCTCGTACATATCCGCATTAAATGAGCATTTAATGTACGTACTGTAGCTTTTCCGTTGAAGTCTTCTAGCCGTTAGAGAATCTTCCGTTGATTTCGCCGGCTTGAAAGTAAACTTGAATTTCTCTAAGTGTCAAGCCTTCTGGTCTCTTTATCAGAGTGTACACCAGAGAGGGTCATTAGCACTTCTGTTGCAACGGATGTCAGCAGAGGGTCTCCAGTCCTTCTGTTCTGTTAGAGGCCAACAGAGGACCTAAGTGCTTCTGCCTTGGTGAAGTCCAACAGAGAGTCAGGAGGACTTCTGTGAAGGCACTATCACCAGAGGGCCAAAAGGGCTTCTGTCGGGGGATCTTCTGTCAGTCGACTATACTAGAACAATTACAAGGAAAATTCTAATACAAATTTTCTAAAGGTTAATAAAAAAAATCCTATAGCATCATCAAAATCTAATTACATTTATTCCTTACAATTTCCCCCTTTTTGATGATGCCAAAACCCTTTAACTATTTCCAGAGAAGTGCCTTCACCATTAGAGATTTAAAGTAAGAAACTTTTCATTAAAATCTTGGTGGGCAACTTAGCATAGGAAGATAGTAAGAGTACGGAACATTCAGATAACAGTTCAAATGAAACAGGTACCAGAATAAAATAAAGTACAATAAGCAACAAGGAGTAGAGGTAAAGAAACCTTAGAAGAGGCAGAGGTATTCTTTTATTAGATCAAGAGTTTTTAAGAGAAGTTTAAAAGGAATTACAGATTCTCCCTTTCAGCTTCAGCTCTGGTTCTTCGATCTTGTTCTTTCAGGCTCTTAAGTTCAGCATTTACTTCTTCTCTTATGCCAGCCAAATTTCCTGGTGCTTGACAAGAGGCCCAAATGGGAGAGAGCTTGCAGTTCAGATAGTGAAGTACTCCCTCATGTACATCCTTGCCTGGGAGTACTCTCTTGTGAAACCAATATTCAGCTTCTTCCAAGGAACCACCATGTCTGACCCTTATATGACCGTCTCTGTCAAGATAGGGATTCTGTCTTTGAGTAGGGGTCATCCTCTGTTGTATTTCTTCAAACTGTGCTCTGTCAATCTTTTGAGAGCCTCCAAGTCTCCACTCAGTTAAGCTCAAGGGTTTCTTCTTCTTGGTAGAACCTCTGCGAGGAGAAGAAGGTCTTGAAGTACCAGCTTCTCTCTTCTTTTGTTGGGAGGCCTGGAAGTAAGGGGTAGGGTCAATATCAGATGAGGGTCCAGTAGTTGGCCTAAGAGGCAATTTCTTCTGTTGAGGGTCCTTTTCCTTTTCCCCCTTTTTGGCATCATCCAGGTCAGAGATCATCATAGCAATCTTCTGGAACTCTGTTGCCTGGGAGATGGCAATTTGCTCAAGAGCTTCTGGTAAGGTTTGTGTGACAGAAGTCAAACCTTCTATCAAGTTCTGTTGACGATCAAGAGCAGACTTGATGTCCTGAGAGCTAGCTTTGAGGAGTATCAGCTTCTGATATCTCTCTTGATCATTCTTAATCAGGTTGGCCACTTGATCTTTGTGATCATTGTTTAAGAGTTGTAGCTGCATAAACTTCTCAGTAGATTGGTCTTCATACCATTGTACAATGTCAAGGGATTCTGTTATATCCTTGAGTTGTTTATTCTGCTTGTTGAGAGTTTGAGATTGAGAGTAGAGAACAGAGTTGACACCATCAACTTCTCTGGCAACAGCATCAAGTTTTGCAGATGATGATGCCATGAATGTGACCAGTGTCTGAGTCAGAGCTTCAACCTTCTCTGAGATGTGCTGAAGTCCAGCCTCAAGATGATTATGTACAAAAGTGATATGTTCATGGTGCTTAGTGTTGATCTCAGCCAGTTGCTCCATTCCATCAAGCACTTTACCACCAAAGTCCTCAGCTGCAGTGACAAACTGATTGAAGGAGATTTGGGGCTTAGCTTCTTTGGGTTCTGTATACTCAGGCATACCTAGACCTCTTGACCTAGGCATAGGAGGCCTTCTGGGTTGTTCTTCATTCCGGGGAGGGGTCTTCCTCCTTTTGGAAGTAAGGTCAGCAGCTATGGAGGAAGTGAGGAACCCATCATTATCACTAGTAGATGAGTGAACCTTGAAGATAGGTTTCTTGTTGGGAGTAGAAGACACAGAGTGTTGAGGGGAGAGAGGAATGGTTGCATCTTGTGGTGCAGACTTTGGAGAAGAAGGGGTTGGAGTTCTGGATTTCTTGGTAGTGGGGTTCTCCTGTTGGTGTGGAGGTTGGCGTGAGGGAGCTTTCTGTTGTTGTGGAGGTGAGGGTGGAGGAGATGGTGATCTGGATCTGTTTGAGGGTTGGGGTTTGCAGGGAGAAGGGTTTCTGGGTTTGGGTGAAGAGGTTTTCTGTTGGGGAATAGGAGGGGTTTTCTGTTTGGAGATGGATTTTGGTGAGAGTGATGGGGATTTCAGTTGAGATTGAGGTGAAGTGATTTTAGGAGAGGGAGGGGGAGAAGGTATGGTTGTAGGGATTACCTCTAGGACGGTTTCTGTGAACAAAGATTCTCTCCATTCTTTGACAAGCTTTTCCATGACCAGGGGTAGATCATTTGCAGTAGAGGGTTCCCCTTCTCCATGTGCACTATGTCGAAACTTGATCATAGATTCTTTCCTTTTCTTTTCAACCAACCAAGCATCAAAATCATCCATCTCATGCTCTTGAAGAGCCTTCACATGGTCTTCTGGTGATTCTTTGAACAGAAGAGCTTTTCGTTGGTGTTTCTCCTTCTTTTTCTGTAGGACTGAAAGAAGGAAGTTTTTGTCCAGGCATTGTTCCACATCTTCTGTGTCAGCCCATCGGAGTACTTCTTCTTCCTCAGAGATGAAGTGGGACAAGTTTTTAAGCAGCTCAGTGAGAGGTCCCACTCTCCACTTTCTCCATGCAAGAACCCTAATGAATTGCCTATCTGCAGAGTTTGGGGTTCTGCTAGCTTCTTGGTGTTCTGGTGAAGAAACCACCAGTGGTTGATCATTTGTAGAAGCAGGAGGAGAGAGGTGTGGTTCCCCCTGAGTAGTGGCATCCTGTACCACTACTTCCTCTTCTGAGTCACTTGACTCAAACACAATCCGCTTGCCCTGCAAAGTGTTTCTGTTGGGTTGTGCTGAGTGAATGGAGTCTTCAAGTTCCTCCTGAATGATGGGGGTCATCACCCTGATCTTCTTCGCAACTGGTGAAGCAGAAGGAGTAGACTCTGTTGGAGAGGGGGAAGGCTGCTTTCTCTTGATCACAGCCTTCTTAGCCACTAACTTGTGGACTTTGACAGGAGTGGTCTTCTTCTTAGGGACCTTCTTGACCACCTTCTTGATCAAAGGCATTTCCTCTTCAGAATCCAAAGGAGTAGATGATTTCTGTTGCTTTTTGGTAATTTTCTTTAGCTGAACAACCTTCTGTTGTAGCTTTTCTCTGTTGAACTCAAGAGTTCTCAGCCTTTTCTGCTCTGCCTTGAGAGCAACCTTCCTGTCACTGGAGGTGTTGAGGAAGAGCAGCTTGGTGTAGTCAGCATCAATTGGGTTCCTCAGCCCAATTCTTGCTTTGAGCATTAGCTCAGACAACAGAAGTCCATAACCCATGGGGGTTCTGAACAGTCCAGTCTCCCTATCCTTCTTTTTTATGAAGTCAATTAGGGATTTAGCAATTACCTGTCCCCAGTTGAGGTTCATCCCATGATGAACTGCAAAGACAGCTTTTGCATTCAAAAGAGTCATATCATCTGTAGAGGTGCTCTTGCTCCAGACACATCTGTGGAAAATGTTGACTAACTTCTCATAGTCACTCTAGAGAAGATTCTTCTTCATGTTCAGCTTGGGAATCTCAGCAACTTCTGGTCTGCAGTAAAGTCGGATGAACTCATCCACTGTGACCTTGACACTGTCTAGTGCAATGAACCTTTCAGTGTCCTCTTCCTGTGGATTCTCCACTACGCCAAAGAGGGCGTTGATGATTTCTGGGGTGAGAACGATGTCATCCCCGTTGACCTTAGACCTAATGGTCTCGCCTTCATATGTAGCGTTGAGGTAGAACTCTGCTACATCCCTTGTGCTGTAGGAGTTGAAGTGGAATCCCACCACTTTATCCAGCTGGGAATCCTTCATTCCCTGGATTATTTTCTCCATGGTTTCATGATTGGCGGCCAGTTCTGGGAGTGCGGAGAGGTCGCAGTTCATCCCGGTGTAGATGTTCTTGACGAGAAGTTCAATTTCTGCTTGGGTGAGGTCGTTGATGTTGATGAAAGCCATTTCTGAAAGTTCTGAGAGTTTGAGAGCTAGAGAGATATGAAATTTTGAAGGTTTGAGAGTAGAGGAAGCAGTAGCGGTTTAGTTTAGAGAAAATGGTATATAAGGGTTTGGGTTAATGGACGTTTGAGATTATTGGTAGTTTCGAGGCTTCAGTTTAATGTAAAAGGGGGCGCAGTAAGTATAATGCGGCTATAAAGCTGTTTTAAGGGTAAAGGGGTAAAAGACCTTTAATAAGTTACCAGGTCACCCGTTCCTCAAAATATTTCTAAGTCCACAACCTTCTGTTGGATAAGTAAGAAGGTCTGTTGTCGATGATGTTCTGATGTGCACTGAGGTTCTCTGTTTGAGATGTAGAACAGAAGGGGTTCTGTACAAGGGTTCTGTTAACAGAGAATCTTCAACAGAGAGTCTTTCTTTCAACTTTCTCTTGGTATTTCATCCATCATTCCCAATTCCTCTCTCAGTTTATTGAATCTAGCCTCAGGAAGAGCCTTTGTCAGGATGTCTGCAAGCTGGTCTTCTGTTGGCACATGTTCGATGCAAATGTGCTTCTTTTCAACATGATCTCTGATGAAGTGATGTCTGATCTCAATGTGCTTTGTCCTGGAATGAAGAACTGGATTCTGAGTGATAGCAATGGCACTGGTGTTGTCACACAACAGCTTGATCTCCTTTGCTTTAATTCCATAGTCCTTCAGTTGTTGCTTCATCCAGAGTAACTGAGCACAGCAACTCCCAGCTGCAATGTACTCAGCTTCAGCTGTACTTGTTGAGATTGAGTTCTGCTTCTTGCTAAACCAGGAAACAAGCCTTCCTCCTAGCAATTGGCAGTGACCAGAGGTGCTCTTTCTATCTAGTCTGCAACCTGCAAAATATGAGTCAGAGTAACCAATTAGTTCAAAGTTACCTCCCTTGGGATACCATAGGCCTGCATTTGGATTTCCTTTGATATATCTGATGATTCTTTTTGCAGCACTTAGATGGCTTTCCTTGGGCTTTGATTGGTATCTGGCACAAATTCCAACAGAGAATGAGATGTCTGGTCTGCTTGCAGTTAGATACAACTGAGATCCTATGATTCCTCTGTATGTTGTTGCATCCACATCCTTTCCTTCATCATCTGGACCAAGCAAGCAATTGAAGTCCACATGAACACAGAATAGGGCTACAGACATCAAGCATACATCCTCCATCCTAGTGTGATGGTTGTTGGGACGTCCAAGCAAGCAATTGGCAAGAAATTTCAAGAATAATCGGAGGACGGGGTGTTGGACATGACTAATATACAGTTGGGAGGAGCTAAATTTAGCTTCCCCGGTCATCTTTGTCCACAGGGAATGGCCGAAAGCAGTGTTCTCGGATATGGATTTTTGGTAGGGGACCGGAATGCCAAAATGTTCGGCGAACTCAAGTTTCGTTATTGAGTGGTTTTGGTTAAACAGACGAAACTTGAGTCTATCATCCCTAAAATCAACTTCATCGGTCTCAAATTGCACCGAACTCATTAATTCATAGATTATTTTTTCGTTAGAGTTGTATTGCATTTTGAATATACGATCCATGCTCAACTCATGAAAAAATTTCCTAGTGCTCTTATACACTCCTAATTCATTGAGAGCATCATGGCATAAAAAATGTGAAGGTTTTACTTGCCTTGCAATTGTGGTGATGAACCGAGTTCGGTGTTCGTTATCGGCGAAGATGAGGTCCTCATAGACCGGAATGGGTGTCATAGCGTTGGAGCTCTGCCCTTTATCCTTCCTTGGTGCCATTTTTGGAGATTTGGAAGCTTAAAATCCGAAAATTGAAATTTTGGGGTAGGGTTTTTCGGACCTGTGGAGATTGGGGAAAAGTTGGATTGGTGGGTATGGGTGTGTAGAGGAAGGTGAGGGGAGTATTTTGGTGGTGGAATGGGGTGATTTGGTGAAGAAATGAAGAAGATATGGTAGAGAGAAGGTTTGAAAATGGAGGTTGGGGGAGAGGGGTTCGAAATTTGGGTTTGGGATTTGGGGAAGATGAAGTGATTTGGGCGTTTTTGGGGTTAAAACACCCGTATACCCGATCGAGTATGGGATGTTACTCGGTCGAGTATGGCTGGAAACCAGAATTTTTGAGAAGACTGCCTCCGGTACCAGATCGGGTATAACACAATACTCGATCGGGTATGTGTCTTTTTCCACGTTTTGAGACATGTACTCGATCGAGTGCGGGAGTCAGCTTTCTTTGAATTTAACCTTTCTGTACATACCCGACCGGGTATGTAGTGATACCCGATCGGGTATCCTTTGTTTTGGAATTCTTGAGCCCTGTACTCGATCGAATGCTGGGGGCAGGTTCCTTTTAGCTTTTCCTTTCAGTATATACTCGAACGGGTATGTAGTGATACCCGATCGGATATCCTTTGTTTTGCAATTCTTGAGCCCTGTACTCGATCGAATGTGGGGGTCAGCTTCCTTTGAACTTCGCCTTTCTGTACATACTCGACCGGGTATATAGTGATACCCGATCGAGTATGCATGCTTTCTTTCAAAAATCAATACTCCTTCGATCGAGTAATGCCCGGTTCCCCTTCTTTTGGCCATACCCGACCGAGTATAAGGTGGTACTCGATCGGGTATGTCCCCATATGCTTCAAAACATGTATATTTTTTTTTCTTTTTCTCCAAAAACCCGTGATTAGTTCCCTCTCTCACTGATCTCTCAAATAATAAAAAAAATGAACTTTAAACACTCGAAATAAAAAATAAAACTTGGGTTGCCTCCCAAGAAGCGCCTTAGTTAACGTCGCGGCACGACATTATTCATATTTTTTTTTGTTTTAAGTGGGATCGTGAACATCCCTTGTTTCATTTTCAAAGGCCATGTTTGGCCATGTTTCAGCTTTCTTCTTCGACCTTTTCCAGTAAGGCCAAATTTTCTTCTTCGTCACCACCTCAAGTGTCGGTGGTTTTAACACGTACTGAGGCGACTTTTCAAATTCTTCTCCTTTCAAGATAGATTTTTTTGGCTCAATTTTTATTTCATTAAAAATTGAGAAATTTTTTGTTTCCTCTCCAACAAAAATATTTAGTGTTGGTGGTGGTTCAAAAACATTTAAAGAACAAAGAAATTGATCTTTAATTTGTTTTCTGGTAGAATCAAAGATGTTGAATTCTACTTTTTGATCATCAAATTCTATTGTTAATGAACCACTAGACACATCAATTTTTGTTTTAGCGATTTTTAAGAAGGGTCTTCCCAAAAGAATGGGTATAGTTTGGTTATCATCTCCCATTTCCAGAACATAAAAATCAACAGGGAAAATAAAATTTTCTACTTCTACTAGCACAACTTCTACTACACCCTTCGGGTAAGTATTAGACCGATCCGCTAGTTGAATCACTACACCAGTTTGATGTAGTGGGCCGAGTTGTAAGGATTTATATAAGGAATAAGGAATGACATTTATTGATGCTCCTAAATCCAACAAGGCCTTAGAAAATAAGGTATCCCCTATTTTGCAAGGAATAGTGAACATGCCTGGATCGCTACATTTCTTAGGGAGATTCTTTTGAAAAATGGCCGAGACACGTTCACTAACTTCAACCTTTTGTTTCCCTTCCGGTTTATTTTTATTTTTCATTGTGCATAGTTCCTTTAAGAACTTTGCATAACGGGGAACACTTTTGATTAGTTTGAAGAGTGGGATGTTTACCTCAGAATTGGCGAAGGTCTCGTAGATGTCCTGATCATTCTTCAGCTTGCTCGTGTCTTTCAATGCTTCAGGGAATGGAGAGAGTGATTCATATGATGACAGTGGAGGGAATTTAGTTTTCGTTGGCTCCTTCTCTTCCGGTTGAAAACCTTCTCCAAGATCAACCTCTTGCTTTTCCTCCTCAACTTCCCGTGTTTGCAATTCTTTACCGCTCCTCAACATGATTGCATTGACATGTTGTCTTGGGTTTTGCTCAGTTTGGGAAGGGAGCCTACCTGAATCTTTTGCCTCGAGTCGACTTACGACCCTCGAAATTTGGCTAACTTGAGTTTCCAAATTTTGAATGCTCGACTTGGTTTCATGTTGGAATTGCATAATGGTTTGTTGGAATTGCCCCATGCTTTGCTGCATTGTTCCCATATTAACGGCCAGTGCTCGAACCATGTCTTCGGTGGACATACTCAAGTTCGATGGTTGACCTTGTTGTTTATATTGTTGAGGAGGAGGATTTGTTTGAGAATTTCCGTACCTTAAATTCGGATGATCCCTCCATCCCAGGTTGTAAGTATTGCCTTGAGGATCGTACCTCCTTTGACCTTGGAACCCCAAAGCATTGACTTGCTCGGAGTTCTCTTCTTGTAACATTGGGCAGGAATCAGTGGGATGCCCCTGTGTTGAACATATTCCGCAGACCTTGGCTTCTTGTGTTTTTGGATTTAAGAGAAAATCTTTTACCAAAGAAGTCAAGCCGGCCACTTGACTTTCTAACGAATTGTTGGATTCCGTTGCCATGACTCGTTTTGATGATGACCTCCCGTTGTAATGTCTCGAGTTTTCGGCCAACTCCGAAATGATGTCTCTTGCTTGAGAAGGAGTCTTGTTGACAATACTCCCTCCGCATGCCGCATTTACCATGCGTCTATCTTGATCAACAAGACCATCATAGAAGTAGAGGATGAGATGTTGTTCCGAATACCCATGATATGGGCAACTAGCACATAATTTTTTAAAGCGCTCCCAATATTCGTACAAGGTCTCATTATGTGCTTGCTCAATGTTGCTGATTTGCTTCTTGAGACTTGAAGAGATAGATGCGGGATAGTACCTGTCAAGGAAGCTCTTTTTCATTTGAGCCCATGTATTGATGCTCCCCGAGGGAAGATAAAATAGCCAATCTTTGGCGATATCTTTGAGGGAGAATGGGAAGGCTCTCAGCTTGATTTGCTCCTCAGACACGCCATTGGGGTGCATGCTTGTGCACACAATATGGAACTCTGATAAGTGTTTTTTCGTATCTTCCCCTCGTAGACCATGGAAGGAGGGAAGTAGATGAATGAGCCCAGATTTTAGCTCGAATGCGACCCCCGTATCAAGAGTTGGGAAAGTGATACATAAGGGTTGTTGATTTAGATTCGAAGCCGTGAACTCCCTCAACGTTCTTGTTTCAAGAGCCATAGTGATTGGCTCTTCGGTGTCACTAGAATGAGAACTAGCACTTGATCATTCCTCCGAAGAAGTATTCGGAAATAAATTCCTAAACCTCTCGAGGGCTTGTTCTATTTCGGGTTGTGTTTGGTAGGTGATTTGGTTTATAGATCGGTGTTTAACCATATACTCAAATAAAGCTCAGAAGAATAGAAATCTAAGAACTCTTTATATTTTATTTATTTAATTTTTTTTATATTTTCTTGAAATACAATAAAAGAAAAATAATTGCCTTTCCCCGGCAACGGCGCCAAATTTGACGTGCACTTGTCATGAGGTGCACTCAAAATAATTACAATACAACGATTATACGTAGTATAACGAAGTAAGGTTCGTATCCACAGGGAAAGTGTTGGTCCCGTTTGTAATGGAAACAGTCTAGAGGGGGGTGAATAGACTGTTTTAGGAATTTAAACTTTTCTCCAAGTCAAGTCTGACTTCACAGAGATGGTCCAAATCTGGTGACAGAGATGGTCAAGTTCTGATGGCAGAACTAGACCAGGCAGCGGATAAGTTTCTGTCCGGGTAGCCTCTAGAAGAAAGCTAAGGCAAGGTGCCTTTCTGATAACTCTGAAGGAAGATCTGCTGGACACAGAGTCCAACCTTAAGAGTTAGTCAGTAGAATCTTAAGTGCAGGAATTAAAAGCTTAAAGTAAATGACACCGGGGTTTTTATAGTGGTTCAAGGAACAACTTGTTCCTCTAGTCCACTGTTCCACTAAGGTTGTAAAAACAACAGTTTACAACGCCTTAGTCCCTAGAGCATAAGAAGCACTCCTCGTCTTCTTCAAGTCTAGTTGCCACCCGGGATGCAGTCCTGCTTCCTGATGGCTGATCTCGTTTCACTGAGTCTCTTGAAGTATCCCCACTTCACTTACTCCAGCTAGTTTGAGACGTCCCTTCTTTTTCAAGAAGTCTTTGATATAAAATCAGTTTTCTCCAACGTTGCTTCTTCACAAAGGATAGGTATATGAAGCTTTCGAAGTGTTGAAGAAATGAGTAACTTTGCAGTTTGCTAGTTGGATAAAGGATAGGAAAGTATATCTTCCAACTGGAGCCTTTTCTTGTCTGAGAATGAAGTTTTAATCTCAAGAAGGTTGTTTACGCAAATTTATCTTGGCAAAGTTGTTTTTCTTAGTTCTTCAGAGTGTATCTTTTATACTGGGAGCAGTCTTCCCGTTGGAGTGTAGAAGACAGCTTCATTAAATGCATGTACTGTTGACTTGACCGTTTGGTCCTCCGACTTGCTATTTTGGGGGCGTAAAGATACTCGCATGGTCAATCATCAGCTTTAAATATCTCTTCGTACGTACAGCATTAAATGTGCATTTAATGCGTGTACAGTGCCATGCTTCCGTTGAAAGGTTTGTAACCGTTAGGGGATTTCCCGTTAGTTTAACGACCGTTGGAAGGGCTTCCGGAATCTGGTGGATTTAGCAGAGTCTGAAGAGGTTCTCTGGTCCAATCTCTGAAGTCCGTCTCTGTTGCCAACTCTGGTATCTTCCTGATAACCAGTTTCTGATGGCTTCTCTGGTGAGCAACTCTGGGAGCAACTCTGGTAGAGGCAAGATGGAACTCTGGCAGGCAGACTAAGCTAAAACTTACAAAAGAAATTCTAATACACAATTTCTAATGGGGTACTTTCAAATTCTAATAAACCTAGCATCATCAAAATCTAAATACATTTATTCCTTACAATTTCCCCCTTTTTGATGATGCCAAAACCCTTTAACTATTTCCAGAGAAGTGCCTTTCACCATAAAAAAATAAAGTTAAAAACTTTTCATTAAAATCTTGGTGGGCAACTTAGCATAGGAAGATAGTAAGAGTACGCGGTACAATCAGATAGCAATAATCAAGTACGATAACAGAATATACACAAGAAAGTAAATAAGAACAGATATTTGAAAAGAGCCAAGCAAAAAGAGAGGCAGAGTTGGTATCTTATTGATGTGATGGGAAAAGTAACGCATTACAGAGTTAGATAAAGAGAGTTAGAGATCTTCTTCATCTACCTGTGGTCCTGCTCTGTCAATTCTCTCTAGTTCAGCATTTACCTTTGCTCTGATTGAGGCTAAATCCCTCGGATTCTGATAATCAGCCCAATGAGGTGCAAGTTTGCAGTCCAAGTAGTTTCTGACAGCTTCTGCAGAATTCTTGCCATTGAGAATCTTCATACCATACCACATTTCAGCTTCTTGAATGGAACCACCATGGTTGATCTGGACCAGTCCATCACTATCCATGAACAGATTCTCTCTTTGAAGAGGAGTCATCAGTTTCCTCATCTGTTCAAATTGGACTCTGTCTGGTCTTGACATACCACTCTTCATCCAGTCATTAAGTGAAAAGGATGAAGTCTTTTTCTTGGAGCTTCTTGGAGGAGGGGGTGGAGGTCTGGTGCCTGCAACCGCTAGCCTTTTCTTTCTGGTGGCATCAAAGTAAAGAGTAGGATCAACAGAGGAGGGTTCTCTGATAGAGAGAGCTCTGGTGCTGGGTCCTTCTTCTTCTCTAGTCTCTTCCCCCTTTTTGGCATCACAAAGATCACCAAGGAGAAGTTCAATTTTTGAGAACTCAGAGGCTTGAGCATCTCTGATTTCATCCAGTGTCTCTGGCAGAGTCTGGGTGACAGAGGCAAGTCCTTCAATCAAACTCTGTTGCTTGTCCACTGCAGATTGAAGGTCCCTTGTGCTGACTTCTAGGAGCACCAGCTTCTGGTATCTTTCCTTGTCAGTTCTGAGGAGAGCCAGGCCTTGCTCTTGGTGTTCCTTGCAGAGAGAGTGTAAGATATTGAGCTTCTGGGAGGAGTTATCAGCAGATTTTTGGAGATTGTGAACAGAATCTGATATCTTGTTGATTGTCTGGTTCTGGGCAAGCAGAGCTTGAGAGTGCGAGTGAAGAACAGAGTTCAGTCCGCTCACATCTCTGGAAACAGAATCAATCCTTGAAGTAGAAGAATGCATGAAGTGGTGCAGATTTTCTGTCAGTGCAGCAACTTTGTCTGTCAGATGCTGAAATCCTATTGTGATTTGCAGATTTGTATGGGTGAGCTCTTCATGTTGCTTATCATTCAACTCTATTATCTTGCTCAGATCTTGAACCAGTATTCCACCAAAAGCTTCAGCAGATTTCACAAACTAGTTGAAAGGTATTTGGGGTTCATCAGAAGTAAATCCAGGCATTTCCAATCCGGGTATTTTGGTAAAAGACCGTTTTTCAGTTAATTAGGTCTTGCCCGTACCTCGAAATATTGCTAAGTCCACATCCGTATCTGTTGTCTTTCGGTTGAGGAACTCTGGTCAGAGAAGGGGAGGTTCTCTGATGTGAGATTCTGATGATCAGAGATAGAGGTTCTCTGATCCGAGTTTCTGGTGCAGAAGAAAGTAGTTCTGGTTCAGTGAATCTCTGGTTCAGGCATCTCTGGGAAGGTCATCCATCATTCCCAGTTCTTCCCTTAGCTTTTTAAACCTTGCCTCAGGTAAAGGCTTAGTTAGAATGTCTGCAAGTTGATCCTCTGTAGGTACATGCTTCATACAGATATGCTTCTTCTCAACATGATCTCTGATGAAGTGATGTCTGATCTCAATGTGCTTTGTCCTGGAGTGAAGAACTGGATTCTGAGTGATAGCAATGGCACTAGTGTTGTCACACAACAGCTTGATCTCCTTGGCTTGAATTTCATAGTCCTTCAGTTGTTGCTTCATCCAGAGTAACTGAGCACAGCAACTCCCAGCTGCAATGTACTCAGCTTCAGCTGTACTGGTTGAGATGGAGTTCTGCTTCTTGCTAAACCAGGAAACAAGCCTTCCTCCTAGCAATTGGCAGTGACCAGAGGTGCTCTTTCTGTCTAGTCTGCAACCTGCAAAATCTGAGTCAGAATAACCAATTAGTTCAAAGTTACCTCCTTTGGGATACCATAAGCCTGCATTTGGATTTCCTTTGATGTATCTGATGATTTTCTTTGCAGCACTTAGATGGCTTTCCTTGGGCTTTGATTGGTATCTGGCACAGATTCCAACAGAGAACGAGATGTCTGGTCTGCTTGCAGTTAAATACAACAGAGATCCTATGATCCCTCTGTATGTTGTTGCATCTACATCCTTTCCTTCATCATCTGGACCAATCCCTTGTGAAGTGTTCATGGGAATCTTCACTGATGATTTGCCTTCCACTCCAAACTTCTTGATCAGATCTCTGGTGTACTTCCCTTGATTGATAAAGATCCCTTCTGGAACTTGTTTGACTTGGAGTCCTAGGAAGTAACTGAGTTCTCCCATCATACTCATTTCAATTTGACTCTGCATCACTTTAGAAAATTTCTTGCACAGTTCTGAATTAGTACTACCAAAAATAATGTCATCAACATATATTTGTACTAACAGAATATGATTAGCAACAGAGATTTGAAATAGAGTTTTGTCAACCTTTCCTTTAGTAAACCCATGGTTCACCAGGAAAAGGGACAATGTGTCATACCAGGCTCTGGGAGCTTGCTTAAGACCATAGAGGGCCTTTTTAAGCTTATAGACACAAGAAGATTGAGTAGGAATGACAAAACCTGGTGGTTGTTCCACATAAACTTCCTCTTCAAGATCTCCATTCAAAAATGCACTCTTGACATCCATCTGGTAGACCTTGATGTTGTTGAAGGCAGCATAGGCTAGGAAGATTCTGATGGCTTCAAGTCTGGCAACTGGTGCAAAGGTCTCATCAAAATCTATTCCTTCTTCTTGGCAGTATCCCTTGGCTACCAGCCTAGCTTTATTCCTTACAATGTTACCGTCTTCATCTGCTTTGTTCTTGAATACCCATTTGGTTCCAATGACATTCTGGTGCTTTGGCCTAGGAACAAGTTCCCATACTTTATTCCTTTCAAACTGAGTAAGCTCTTCTTGCATTGCATTGATCCAGTCTGAGTCTGCAAGAGCTTCTTCAACTATCATAGGTTCCATCTGAGATATGTAGCAGGTAAGCATTGCTTCTCTTCTAGCTGTGGATCTGGTTTGAACTCCACTTCTGATTTGACCAATTACTTGATTAGGAGGATGATCTCTTAACCAAGTTAGATCAGGTTCAGATAGGGGTTGTCTTGGATTCTCTTGATCTTCTTCTGATTCTTCATCACTCTCTTTGCCTTGTAGAATGGGATTCTGATGGTGAATTGGTATGGCAGAGTTAGTTAGCAACTCTGGTGTATCCGTCTCTGGTGGATCCAGTTCAGGTGATTCTTCTAGATTTGCTTTCTCCAAGTTTTCAGTTATGCTTTCAACTGAGTTGAGGTCATCAATCTTGACATGAATAGATTCTTCAACAAGTAGAGTTCTTTTGTTGAGTATTCTATAGGCTTTACTGGAGCTAGAGTAGCCTAAGAATGTTCCTTCATCAGCTTTTTCTTGAAACACCTTGAGGTGATCCTACCCATTGTTGAGTATATAGCATTTGCATCCAAATGCATGAAAGTAGCTGATGTTGGGTTTTCGTCCTTTCCATAATTCATAAGGAGTTTTCTGATGAGTCTTGTGAATCATGCTCCTGTTCTGGGTGTAGCATGCAGTATTGATTGCTTCAGCCCAGTATCTGTAGGGTAGACCTGATTCAGCAATCATGGTCCTTGCAGCTTCCTTTAATGTTCTATTTCTTCTTTCTGCAACTCCATTTTGTTGAGGGGTTCTGGCTACAGAGAGTTGATGCATTGTACCATTCTGGTCACAGAAATCCTGTATGACCTTGTTGACGAACTCTGTTCCTCTGTCTGATCTGATGGCTTTGACTTTCTGATTTTGCTCATTCTGTAATAGCTTTAGCAGAGATGGAAGTTTCTGCAGAGTTTCATTTTTCTTGGTCAGAAAGATAGTCCATGTGAATCTGGAGTAGTCATCCACCATGACTAAGGTGTATCTTTTGCCACCAACACTTGGAGTTTCCACTGGTCCAAATAAATCCATGTGGATTAGATTCAGAGGACCAGTAGATAGGTTTCCAGCAATGGGTCTGAATGAGTTCTTCACTTGTTTTCCTTTCTGGCATGCACTGCACAAGTTCTCCTTTTTGTATACAAGGTTGGGTAGACCTTCAACAATGTGATCCCTTGCCAGTTTGTTGATTGTTTTGAAATTCAAGTGGCTCAGTTTCTTGTGCCATTCCCAACTGATTTTGAATCTCCTTTGGCTATCAGGCAAATTCCATCTTTTGCGGTTGACCAATCAACTACATAGATGTTTTTCTTCCTTGTTGCTGTTAGAACCACTTCTTTAGTTGTCTCATGCTTGACAGAGCATCCTTCTTTGGAGAATTCAACTGTGCAGCCTTTGTCACAGAATTGGCTAGCACTCAGCAAGTTGAATTTCAGTCCTTTGACATAGGAGACATCATCTATGATTATTTGGTTCTTTATCAGCTTCCCTCTTCCTTTTGTCTGGCCATCTTTATCATTACCTCCAAAGGTAACTCTAGGCCCTTTGACTTTCTGGAACTCTGTTAGGCAACTCTTGTCACCTGTCATGTGCCTGGAGCATCCACTATCAATGTACCAATCTTGCTCAGAGATGGCTCCAGCACACAGTTCCTACAAAATTAAAAGGAAGATTTAGGTACCCAAGCAATGTTGGGTCCTAGGGGGTTATGCAGTCTTGGCAGCGGGTACCACTTTGGTCTCATCAAGTGAAACCTTGGTGGGTGGTACCCATTGTCCACCTGGTAGTCATAGTAAACGGAAGTGTGATTCACTTTGGGCAGATACTTGTGAGGATCATGCTTCCGGTTTACATACTTCTGCATAGCCTTTTTAGTTGGGTAGAAGTCCCATATACTATCAAGATCAGAGGGGCGATTAACTTTGGGCTTCTTAAGTTGACCAGCCAACCTTTTCTGCCTAAAGTTAACTTTCTCTTGATATCTGCCTTTCTGGTGATCATTTCTGACATGATTATCATGAGTTTGTCTGTTATGGTTTTGTCTTTGACTTTTGGTATTCTGAAAATCTTTCCTGTTGTTAGGTCTTCTGCCAGGTTCATTAACTTTTAAAATGGGTTTCTGTTGAACCTTTATCTTTTCCTTTTCTGGTCTGACATTCTCATGAATAACCTTGGTGCCAGATACACCAGCCTGAAAAATGGGGCTAGAAATCAGTGGCACTATGACCTTGTCTGCCTTAGCAACTCTGGTGCTAGGCATTACAGAAGGCTCACCATATTCTGTTGAGCCATAACCAAGACCAAAACCAGTGCCAATTTGTTGGTCAAGTACAATCTTTTCCATGGAAGACTGGGCCTTCTGGTAAGCTTTGTACTTAATCTCAAGAGGCTCTATCTCTCTTATTCTCTTTAGAAGAGAAACATTTTCAGCTTCCAGCTGATCTCTTTCCTTAATTAGAAGATTGATTTTGATCTCAACCTCCTTTCTTAAGTCAAGGATTTCAACCTTAAGCTTACTGTTTTCTTCTTTAACAGAAGAATAAGTGGTTTGTATGGCTTGAAACTCTTCCCAAAATTCTGACATTGAATCAGAATCAAAGGCTCTGCCTACCGAAGAAAAACTAGAGTTGGAAGTAGAAGATACCTCATCATCAGATTGACCCATAAGGCATAGGTCTTCAGTTTCTGTGTCCAGGCAACAGAATGCTTCATCAGATTCTGATTCCGAACTGGACTCTGTCTCAGAGAGGGGGTCCTTCTCTGGTTGTTCAGTGATGAGTGCTTTCCTTCTTCGGTGCTCGTATTTCTTTTCTCCTTCCTGGCCTTGCCTTTTGGAGACTATGGGGTGTGGACAATTGACTTTGAAGTGCCCTGGTTGTCTGCAGTTGTAGCAGAGAAGCTCTCCACTACTTTCTGATGGTTTGGACTTCTGGTGTGGCTTTCTGCTAGAGTGTGGACTTCTGCTATCCTTCGGCTTTAAGAACTTCCTGAACTTCCTAGCAAAAGCCGCCATATACTCGTCAGTTAAAAGAATAGAAGGGTCAAAATTATTTACCTGAGAGGTGCTGGCAGTGAGGGCAGTAGTTGTTCTGTCCTCAACTTCTTCTTTGTCCTCTTCATTCATCTCAAACTCATAGGATTTGAGATCAGAGATGAGTTTCTCAGTGCTGTAGGTTCTGAGATCCTTGCTATCTCTCATGGCAGTGACCTTCATCTTCCATGGTGAAGGTAGACCTCTGAGAACCTTCAAGTTGATCTCTTTGGGAGTAAGTTCCTTCCCAAGTTCTGATATCTCAGCAGTGAGGGTGAGCAAGCGTGCATACATCTCAGTTATGCATTCTTTAGGTAGAAGTTTGAAGTCTTCAAACTTCTTCATGGCAATAGTGAGTTTGTTGTCCTTTTCTTGCTCATCTCCAGCTCCTATCAGGGTGAGAGTATCCCAGATTTCCTTGGCAGATTTGCACTTCTTGATCCTTGTGAAGTACTTGTCATCAATGGCCTTGTAGAGGATATCCTTGGCAATGTTGTCAAGGTTGTACTTTCTCCTTTCTTCATTAGACCATTCATGGCGCAGTTTGGTGATCATCTGGGGTTGACCACTACCAGTGATGTATTCAGGGTTGACCTTGGTGAACTCTGTGAAAGGTCCTGCATCAAGAACTTCCCACATTTCGTCATGGAGTGCGCAGAGGTGAGCTTTCATGCGGATCCTCCAGTCATCAAACTTTGTTACTGAGAACATAAGATTCTTTGAAAGAGTGTTATCCATAATATGAGATTAAAGAGGCTAAAACAAGTGGATCTCTTGTTTAGTAAGTAACCTAAAAGATTACAAGAACAAGGAGGCTCTGATACCACTTGTTGGTCCCGTTTGTAATGGAAACAGTCTAGAGGGGGGGTGAATAGACTGTTTTAGGAATTTAAACTTTTCTCCAAGTCAAGTCTGACTTCACAGAGATGGTCCAAATCTGGTGACAGAGATGGTCAAGTTCTGATGGCAGAAATAGACCAGGCAGCGGATAAGTTTCTGTCCGGGTAGCCTCTAGAAGAAAGCTAAGGCAAGGTGCCTTTCTGATAACTCTGAAGGAAGATCTGCTGGACACAGAGTCCAACCTTAAGAGTTAGTCAGTAGAATCTTAAGTGCAGGAATTAAAAGCTTAAAGTAAATGACACCGGGGTTTTTATAGTGGTTCAAGGAACAACTTGTTCCTCTAGTCCACTGTTCCACTAAGGTTGTAAAAACAACAGTTTACAACGCCTTAGTTCCTAGAGCATAAGAAGCACTCCTCGTCTTCTTCAAGTCTAGTTGCCACCCGGGATGCAGTCCTGCTTCCTGATGGCTGATCTCGTTTCACTGAGTCTCTTGAAGTATCCCCACTTCACTTACTCCAGCTAGTTTGAGACGTCCCTTCTTTTTCAAGAAGTCTTTGATATAAAATCAGTTTTCTCCAACGTTGCTTCTTCACAAAGGATAGGTATATGAAGCTTTCGAAGTGTTGAAGAACTGAGTAACTTTGCAGTTTGCTAGTTGGATAAAGGATAGGAAAGTATATCTTCCAACTGGAGCCTTTTCTTGTCTGAGAATGAAGTTTTAATCTCAAGAAGGTTGTTTACGCAAATTTATCTTGGCAAAGTTGTTTTTCTTAGTTCTTCAGAGTGTATCTTTTATACTGGGAGAAGTCTTCCCGTTGGAGTGTAGAAGACAGCTTCATTAAATGCATGTACTGTTGACTTGACCGTTTGGTCCTCCGACTTGTTATTTTGGGGGCGTAAAGATACTCGCATGGTCAATCATCAGCTTTAAATATCTCTTCGTACGTACAGCATTAAATGTGCATTTAATGCGTGTACAGTGCCATGCTTCCGTTGAAAGGTTTGTAACCGTTAGGGGATTTCCCGTTAGTTTAACGACCGTTGGAAGGGCTTCTGGAATCTGGTGGATTTAGCAGAGTCTGAAGAGGTTCTCTGGTCCAATCTCTGAAGTCTGTCTCTGTTGCCAACTCTGGTATCTTCCTGATAACCAGTTTCTGATGGCTTCTCTGGTGAGCAACTCTGGGAGCAACTCTGGTAGAGGCAAGATGGAACTCTGGCAGGCACACTAAGCTAAAACTTACAAAAGAAATTCTAATACACAATTTCTAATGGGGTACTTTCAAATTCTAATAAACCTAGCATCATCAAAATCTAAATACATTTATTCCTTACAGAAAGGAATACTTTTCTTTTATATAAGTAGTAACAAGGAGGGATTTAGATTTGTTTGATTTAAAAGTACTAAGATGAACAACCTATATGAGTTTAATTAATAGATATGGAGACTTGGTTTTTCTTTTATCCACTTAATGAAATGTTCGTCGATCCCGGTTATATCTTTAACTATCTTCCTCTCGAATACTCAATCGAGGAGTATATCCAGTTCATCGAGGGTAGTTATTAATAATGAGATGCGTTCATTAATAAAACTTACTATCGGGTTGTAAGAAATAATTTTAATTAGATTTTGATGATGCTATAATAATTAGAAATTTAGAGTACCCCCTCTTTAGATTCAATGTATTAGAAATTTCCCTTGTAAAGTTTCTTAGAATAGTCGACTGACAGAAGACCTCCTGACAGAAGCCCATTGGCTCTCTGTTGATTCTTACTCCGACAGAATACTTCTGGATCTCTGTTGGACAGCACTACAACAGAAACCCTCTTGACATTCTGTTGGCTTGCATCTGACAGAAGACCTAAAGGACCCTCTAATAGGTTTTCAAATAGAAGTGCTCGAGACCTTCTCTGAGAGACTTTCTGCTGAAGACACCAGAAGGCCTGACACTTGGAGTATTTTCTTGATACTACTTCAACCGGTGAAACCAACGAAAGATTCCTTCAACGGCATTAAATGTGCATTTAATGCCTCCCGTACTCTGTAGAGTAAATGCAGATGATTGGCCGCAATGTCAGGATAGCTTTATCCCAAAATAGTAACCCGCCAACTTTGCTGGGTCCTACTCGTCAAGTCAACTGTTCGCGCATTTAATACAGTTGTCCTCCTTCTCCTCCAACGGGAAGACAACCCCAGTATAAAAGATACACTACGAAGAACAACCAAAAATAACTTTGCTACAACAGTGCGAATACAAAAACATTCAAACGCTCAAAAAACGCATAAGCCTCCTTGAGATTAAATCCTCATCATCTTCTACAAGGGAAGGCAGACGTTGGAAAGATTCTTACTTCCAACTCAAGCAAAGTTCTATTCGTTCTTCAACTCTTCAAGCACTTCATCTACAAATCTTTTCTAACGAAGCAAGTTGGAGGAACCCCTGTTTCAACAGAAACTCTTCTTTCACAAGAAGGACGTCCAAGTACCTCGAGCAGTGAAGTGGTGATACTTCCGGGAAGCTCAGTGAAAGGACCAGTCTTAAAGGAAGCCAGGAAGTACATCCCAGGAGACATCTACACTTGAAGAAGACGTGGAGAGCTTCTTAAGTGATAGGACTAAGGCGTTGTAAACGGACGTTTTTACAAGCTTAGTGGAACAGTGGATTAGAGGAACAAGTTGTTCCTTGAACCACTATAAAAAGCCCTGGTGTCATTTACTTACTGCATTTATTTATTGTTCTTATTTGAACTGTTTAACTCCAAAGACTTGGTCTCTGTGTTCAGCAGAACTTGTCTTGTGAGCTAACAGAAGGCCTACTGCCTTTGCTTCTCTGAGGCTAAACTGACAGAACCCCTACCAGAACCCCATCCGCTGCCAGTCTGTTCTGCCAATAGAACAGGCTATTCTTTTAAATCTGGTACTTAGCTTGAAAAAGTTAAAAACCAATACAGTCTATTCACCCCCCCCTCTAGACTGTATCCAGTACAACCGGGACCAACAAGTGGTATCAGAGCCTCCTTGTTCTAATAATCTCTTAGGTGATTTGCTGAACAAAGATCCACTTGTTTTCTGTTTGCCTCATTTTTTCTATCTGATATAATGGATCACTCTCTTTCCAAGAATCTTATGTTCTCAGATCTTAAGTTTGATGACTGGAGGATTCGAATGAAGGCACATCTCTGTGCTCTGCATGATGAGATGTGGGAAGTACTTGACATTGGGCCTTTCACAAGCTTCCAGAAGGTCAACCCAGAGCATGCTATTGACAACACCAGACCTCAGATGATCAATAAGGCAAAATCTGAGTGGACCACTGAAGAAAGTAGGAAGTACAATCTGGACAACATTGCTAAACACATCCTTTACAAGTCCATCGATGATAGATACTTCAACAGGATAAAGAAGTGCAAGACTGCCAAGGAAATCTGGGATACTCTTGAGCTCATTGGAGCTGATGATGAGCAAGAAAAGGATAACAAGCTGACAATAGCCAACAAGAAGTTTGATGAATTCAAGCTTCTTCCTGGTGAAGCATCTCCAAGATGTATGACAGGCTCCTCACTCTCACTGGAGAAATCTCTGAGCTTGGTAAGGAACTTACCACCAAGGAGATCAACCTCAAGGTGTTGAGAGGATTGCCCTCAGCATGGAAGATGAAGGTGGTTGTTGTCCAAGCCAGCAAGGATGTGAAAACTTATCCTACTGATAAGCTCATTTCAGATCTCAAAGCTTATGAGTTTGAAGTGATTGAGGAGAAGGAAGATGTACCGGAAGAAAGGACCACCACAGCCCTCACTGCCAGTACATCAAAGGTAAATGATTTTGACCCCTCAATACTTTTATCTGACGAATATATGGCTGCTTTTGCTAGGAGATTCACGAAGTTTATGAAGAATCCCTAAGATGGAAGAAGTCCAACATCCAGCAGAAAGCCATTCCAGAAGGTCAAAACAACAGAGAGTAGTGGTGAGCTTCTCTTTTACAACTGCAGACAGCCTGGACTTTTCAAGGTAGATTGTCCACATCCAAGAGTGTCCAAGAGACAAGGGCATGATGGAGAAAAGAAGAAATATGAAGACAATACCAGAAGGAGGAAAGCACTCGTCACAGAACAGCTCGAGAAAGACCCTCTGTCTGAGACAGAATCCAGTTCTGACTCCGACTCTGATGAGGCCTTCTGTTGCCTTGATACTGAGACAGAAGACCTATGCCTCATGGCTCATTCTGATGATGAGGTAACCTCTACTTCTACATCTAGTTTTTCTTCGGTGGGCTTAGCTTTTGATTCTGATTCAATATCAGAATTTTGGGAAGAGTTTAAGACCATCCAAGCCACTTATTCTTCTGTTACAGAAGAAAACAGTAAGCTTAAGGTTGAGATTCTTGACTTAAGAAAGGAGGTTGAGATCAAAATCAATCTTCTAATTAAGGAGAGAGATCAGCTGGAAGCTGAAAATGTTTCTCTTCTCAAGAGAATAAGAGAAATTGAGCCTCTTGAGATTAAGTACAAAGCGTACCAGAAGGCCCGGTCTTCCATGGAAAAGATTGTGCTTTATCAACAAATTGGCATTGATTTTGGTCTCTGTTATGGCTCAACAGAATCACGTGAGCCTTCTCTAATGCCTAGCACCAATGTTGCTAAGGCAGACAAGGTCATAGTGCCACTGATTTCTAGCCCCGTCTGCCAAGCTGGTGTATCTGACACCAAGGTTAGTCATGAGGAAGTCAGACCAGAAAAAGGGAAGATAAAGGTTCAACAGAAACCATTTTTGAAAACTAATGAACCTGGCAGAAAACCTAACAACAGAAAGGGTTTTCAGAATAACAAAAATAAAAGACAAATCATTAACAGACAACCTCATGATAACCATGCCAGAAATGATCACCAGAAGGGCAGATATCCAGAGAGAGTTAACTTTAGGTAGAAGAGGTTGGCTGGTCAACTTCAGAAGCCCAAAGCTAATCGTCTCTCTGCTCTTGATAGTATATGGAACTTCTTTCCAACAAAGAAAGCTATGCAAAAGTACGTAAACAAGAAGCATGACCCTCACAAGCATCTACCCAAAGTGAATCAAACTTCAGTTTACTATAACTACCAGGTGGACAATGGGTACCATCCACCAAGCTTTCACCTGATGAGACCAAAATGGTACCAACTACCCAGACTCCATGACCCCCCAGGACCCAACATTGCTTGGGTACCTAAATCTTTCTTTTGATCATGCAGGAACTGTGTGCTGGAGCTATCTCAGAGCAAGAATGGTTTATTGATAGTGGATGCACCAGGCACATGACAGGTGACCGAAGTTGCCTAACAGAGTTCCAGAAATGCAAAGGACCCAGAGTTACCTTTGGAGGTAATGACAAAGAAGGTCAAACAAAAGGAAGAGGGAAGCTGACCAAGAACCAGATAGTCATTGATGATGTCTCATATGTCAAAGGCCTGAAGTTCAACTTGCTAAGTGTTAGCCAATTCTGTGACAAAGGCTACACTGTTGAATTCACAAAGGACTTCTCCTATGTGAACCATGAGACAACAAAAGAAGTGGTTCTTACAGCATCAAGGAAGAAGAACATCTATGTGGTTGATTGGAAAACTGCAAAGGATGGAGTTTGCCTGATAGCCAAGGGAGATTCAAAACTAAGCTGGGACTGGCACAAAAAGTTTAGTCATTTGAACTTCAAAACAATCAACAAACTGGCAAGAAAACACATTGTTGATGGACTGCCAGACATAGTATACAAGAAAGAAACCCTCTGCAGTGCATGCCAGAAGTGAAAGCAACAGAAGAACTCTTTGAAACCCATTGCTGGAGATCTTTCTACAAGTCCTTTAAATCTGATCCACATGGATTTATTTGGACCTGTTGAGACTCCAAGTGTTGGTGGCAAGAAATATACCCTGGTCATGGTTGATGACTACTCCAGATATACATGGACTATCTTTTTAGCAAAGAAGAATGAAACTTTTCAGAAGTTGCCATCTCTGTTAAAGCAACTTCAGACTGAGAAGAATTTGAAGGTTAAGACAATCAGGTCTGACAGAGGAACTGAATTTGTCAACCAAGTCATAAAGGACTTCTGTGATCAAAATGGAACCTTTCATCAACTCTCTGCCGCCAGAACCCCTCAACAGAATGGCGTAGCAGAAAGGAGAAACAGAACACTGAAAGAAGATGCAAGGACAATGATTGCAGAATCTGGACTACCAATGAGATACTAGGCTGAAGCAATCAACACTGCATGCTACACCCAGAACAGAAGTATGATCAACAAGAATCACCAGAAGACCCCTTATGAACTTTGGAAAGGAAGAAAATCTAACATCAGTTACTTTCATGTATTTGGATGCAAATGCTACATTCTTAACAATGGAAAGGAGCATCTGAAAGTGTTTCAAGAGAAAGTTGATGAAGGTATATTCATAGGCTATTCAAACACCAGTAAAGCCTATAGAGTACTCAACAGAAGAACTCTACATGTTGAAGAATCTATACATGTAAAGTTTGATGATAGCATCTCTCTTAAAGAAGTAACAGAGACCCTCAAAGAAATCAACGTAAAAGACAGAACACCTAAACCAACAGAAGAGGTAGCAGATAATCCTGCATTCCCAACACCTGCACCAAACCCCCTTCCGTTGAATGAAGATGAAGATTCAGAAGATGAAGAACCAGAGAGACCCAGATAGCAACTGACAGAACCTGATCTGACATGGTTAAGAAATCATCCTCCTAACCAAGTGATTGGACATATCAGAAGTGGTGTGCAGACCAGATCAGCTTCAACAAGGAGAGAAGCAATGCTTGCCTACTACATATCTCAGATGGAACCCATGACTATAGAGGAAGCTCTTGCAGACTCAGATTGGATCAATGCAATGCAAGAAGAGCTCACTCTGTTTGAAAGGAAAAAAGTGTGGGAACTTGTTCCTAGGCCAAAGCACCAGAATGTCATTGGAAAAAAATGGGTATTCAAGAACAAAGCCGATGAAGATGGCAACATTGTAAGGAATAAAGCAAGGCTGGTAGCTAAGGGTTACTGCCAAGAAGAAGGAATAGATTTTGATGAGACTTTTTCACCAGTTGCAAGACTGGAAGCCATCAGAATATTTCTAGCCTATGCTGCCTACAACAACATCAAGGTCTACCAGATGGATGTCAAGAGTGCATTTATGAATGGAGATCTTGAAGAAGAGGTTTATGTGGAACAACCACCAGGTTTTGTCACTCCTACTCACTCCTCCTGTGTCTACAAGCTTAAAAAGGCCCTTTATGGTCTTAAGCAAGCTCCCAGAGCATGGTATGACACACTGTCCCTATTTCTAGTGAACCATGGGTTTACTAAGGGAAAGGTTGACAAAACTTTATTTCAAATCTCTGTTGCTAATCATATTCTGCTAGTACAAATATATGTTGATGATATTATATTTGGAAACACTAATGCAGAGTTATGTAAGAAATTTTCTCAAGTAATGCAGAATCAATTTGAAATGATTTTGATGGGAGAACTGAGCTACTTCCTAGGACTACAAATCAAACAAGTTCCAGAACGAATCTTTATTAATCAAGGAAAGTACACCAGAGACCTGATCAAGAAATTTGGAGTAGAAGGAAAATCCTCAATGAAGATTCCCATGAACACTTCTCAAGGAATTGGTCCGGATGATGAAGGCAAAGATGTTGATGCAACAACCTACAGAGGAATCATTGGATCTCTTCTATATCTGACTGCAAGCAGACCAGATATCTCATTCTCTGTTGGAATCTGTGCCAGATACCAATCAAAGCCTAAGGAGAGCCATCTTAGTGCTGCAAAGAGAATCATCAGATATATCAAAGGAAATCCAAATGCAGGCCTATGGTATCCAAAGGGAGGTAACTTTGAACTAATTGGTTACTCTGACTCAGATTTTGCAGGTTGTAGATTAGACAGGAAGAGCACCTCTGGTCACTGCCAATTACTAGGAGGAAGGCTTGTTTCCTGGTTTAGCAAGAAACAAAATTCAATCTCAACCAGTACAGCAGAAGCTGAATACATTGCAGCTGGGAGTTGATGTGTTCAGCTACTCTGGATGAAGCAACAACTAATGGATTATGGCATTCAAGCAAAGGAGATCAAGCTGCTATGTGACAACACCAGTGCCATTGCCATCACTCAGAATCCAGTTCTTCACTCCAGGACAAAGCATACTGAGATCAGACATCACTTCATCAGAGATCATGTTGAAAAGAAACACATATGCATGGAGCATGTATCAGCAGAAGACCAGCTTGCAGATATTCTGACAAAGCCTTTGCGTGAGGCTAGGTTCAACAAACTGAGAGAGGAATTGGGAATGATGGATGAAATTCCAAGAGAAAGTTGAATAGGAAGATCTTCTGTTGCAGACTCTCTGCTAACAGAATGCCTGTTGCAGAACCCCTTCTGTTCTCTATCCTGAACAGAGAACCTCCGTTCCTGACAGAACACCTCAGCAACAGAACCCCTCCTCTTACCTTCAGAACTCTTACCTTTAACAGAAGGTTGTGGACTTAGAAATATATTGAGAAACCGGGTGACCTAGTAACTTAATGAAGGTCTTTTACCCTTTTACCCTTGAAACGGTACTTTAGCCGCAAAATATTTACTGCGTCCCTTTTTCATTTATTGGTACCTCGGAACCACCAATAATCTCAAACGTCCACTAATCCGAACCCAATATATTCCATTTCCTCAAACCTAAACCGTTACTGCCCTCATTACTCTCAAATTCTCAAACCTCCATAGCTCTCAAGCTCTCAGAAACGTTTTCCTGCTCTAATGGCTTTCATCAACGTCAACGACCTCACCGAAGAAGAAATCAATACCTTGGTCGCTAACATCTATACTGGGATGAATTGCGATTTGTCCGCACTCCCTGAACTAGCAGCAAATCAAGATACGATGATGAAAATCATCAAGGGTATGGAGGAATCACAGCTCTGCAAGGTGGTAGGATATCATTTCGATTCCTACAGCACAAAGGACGTGGCAGAGTTCTATCTCAATGCCACATATGAAGGGGAGACTATCAAATCTCATGTCCATGGTGATGACATCATCCTCACCCCTGAAACTGTCAACACTCTATTTGGCATAGTGGAGGATCCCCAAGAAGAAGACACTGAACGCTTCATAGCCCTAGACAGTGTCAAGGTCACTGTTGATAACTTTATTCAACTTTACTGCAGACCTGAAGTGGATGGAGTTCCCAAATTATACATGAAGAAGAATCTACTTCAAAGTGACTATGAGAAACTGGTCAACATCTTCCATAGGTGTGTCTGGAGCAAGGGCACCTCTACTGACGATATGACAGTTCTCAATGCAAAAGCTATTTTTGCTGTTCATCATGGGATGAACATCAACTAGGGACAGGTAATCATCAAGTCCCTAGTTGAATTTATCAAAAAGAAAGATAAGGAAACCGGTCTCTTCAAAAACCCCATGGGTTATGGCCTTCTGCTATCAGAAACTCTGCTAAAGGCCAGAATAGGGTTGAGAAATCCCGTTGAGACTGACTACACCAAACTACTCTTCCTCAACACCTCAAATGATAGGATAGTAGCTCTGAAGGCTGAACAGAAGAGGTTGAGGACTCTGGAGTTTAACCGGGAGAAACTCCAACAGAAGGTGATCAAGCCCAAGAAGGCTGTGAAGAAACAGCAGAAACCCTCTACCCCATCAGATTCCGAAGAAGAAGAGGTTCTGATAAGAAAGCCTGTGAAGAAGGTTGTCACAAAGAAGGCTGCCCCAGCCAAAGTCCAGAAGCTGGTGGCAAAGAAGTCTGTGATAAAGAGAAAGGCACCATCTTCCATCTCTACTGAAAGCACCCCTTCTGCCTCTCCCATTGTGAAGAAGGCCAAGGTTCTGACTCCTTCAATTTAGGGGGAACCTGTTAACCTAACTCCTACTGTGCAACTCATCACGAACGCCTGGCAAGGCAAAAAGATTGTCTTTGAGTCAAGTGACTCTGAAGAGGATGTAGTAGTTCTGGATGCCACTACTCAGGGGGAATCTCACAGATCTCCCTCTGCAACTATGCCTGATCAACCCATGCTGACTTCCTCACCAGAACATCATGAAGTCAACAGAACCCCTGAGCCCTCAGAACCTCAGGAGAATATCCCCTCTGCCCTTGACAAAGAATTTATCAGGGTTCTAGCTTGGAGGAAATGGAGAGTGGGATCTCTCTCTGAACTGCTCAGAATGCTCCCCAACTTTATCATTAAGGAAGCTGAAGTCCTCAAGTGGGCTGGTACAGAAGATGTTGAGCAATGCCTCAACAAGGATTTCCTTCTATCTGTTCTAGCAGAAAAGAAGAAGGATGAATGCAAAGGGAAGGGCAAGCAGATTCATGTTGATGAGGAGGAACATGTCAAAGCTTTAACACAAGATGAAATGGCAGCCTTTGATGAATGGCTGATTGAGAAGAAGAGGAAGAAATCTCTTATCAAATTTCGTCACAGTGCTCATGGAGAAGGGGAACCCTCCACTGCCAATGATCTCCCTTTGGCCATGGAGAAGCTGGTCACAGAATGGAGGGATTCACAATTCACAGAAACCATACTTGAGGTAATCCCTTAATCTCCCTCTATTCATACAGAACCTCATATTCCTTCTCCTCCTATATCACCTCCTAAACCACAATCCTCACCCAGAATCCCAACTCCCTTTGCTACTCCACCTCAATCTCCTCACCAGAAACCCCCATCCCCACAGAAATCCTCCCCACCTCAGAAAACAACTCCTCAACAGAATACCCCTCCACCCTCACCTCAGAAAACCCCTTCCAAAGAGAAAACTCTTTCCCCTTCCAAAGGAAAAATCTCCTTCCAAGCAGAAAACCCCTTCTGCTAAATCCAAACCTTCTTCCCCTTGTAAACCAACACCCTCTAACAGAAATCGTTCTCCTTCACCTCCACCATCTCCTCCACAACAGAAAATCCCTTCTCGCCAACCAACACCCCAACACCAGAAAGCCCCCTCAAATAATAAATCACCTACCCCACCTCAACAGAAGTCACCCTCTCCTGCTGCAAATTCTCCAAGAACCTCTCAACATTCTGTCACATCTACTCCTAAGAGACAGCCTCTACACCGTGTCCTCTCCTCTGATAGTGAGAATGATGGATTCCTTCCATCCTCCCTAGCTGGGGATCTCACCTCCAAGAGACAACAAACTCCTACCAGAGAACCTTTCCCTCAGCATCCCTCTCTGCAACAGACCAGAAGGCCTCCTATGCCTAGGTCAAGAGGATTAGGAATGCCAGAGTTTGTAGAGACAGAACCCCAAACTCCCTTTAATCAGTTCGTTGAAGCTGCAGAAGAATTTGGTGGTCAAATGTTGGATGGAATGAACAAGCTCATACAGATCAACGACAAACACTTTGAGCATCTATCTCATGTCCATGACAACCTCAACTCTGGTATGGACTTCATCTCATCCTGCTTTGCTGCACTGATAGAATCTCTCCACAACTTCATGGATTCATCCACTGTCAAGACTGACGCTCTTTCAACTGAAGTGGAATAGACATGGGCAAGGTCCTGCTTTGCTAGGGAGGATGGAAGGAATCTCATGTTTTCGAGAGATGTTGCACATGTGCTGGCAGTTATCACATGATTGACAATAGACATGGGCATCTCGAAATAAGCTTGGCCACCAAAAATCGCATTCAAGTACCTTCATAGATGTTCTTTTCCCTCCAAAGTGGCCACCACATGCATGTGAGTGACAAAAAGCAAAAATGGATGCTATTTCCGTTTCGGGAATGCACCTTCGAAGGACTTGATCTTTGCAATGTTTCCATAAGTATGGTTCATCCCATGCGTATTGTTTTGCATCATGCTGAAGTTTCTCTCTTTGAGCTTTAGAGAAGCTTGGTGGAAACCTGTTTAGAACAAGGAAATTAACAATATGAGCGTACCAAGGGCGAATATCCTTAAGAGAGAAGAGGGTCTCATCGGGAAATTCCCCTCGGATATCGTCTTTGATATGATTATTTCCTTCATCAAGGACCAAACGACTCTAGTGATCGGCCACCAAGTTCTCCATGCCTTTTTTGTCCTTGATCTCAACATCATACTCGCTCAAGAGTAGTATCCATCGAATCAACCGCGGTTTGGCCTCCTTCTTTGTCATCAAGAACCTAATAGCCGCATGATCGGTGTAAATGATCACCTTGGTACCCAGTATATATGACCTGAATTTTTCAAGTGCATAAACGACGGCCAACATTTCTTTCTCGGTGGTGGCGTAGTTGCGTTGGGCATCATTGAGGGTGGTGGATGCATAATAGATCACATGAGATGCTCTTCCCACCTTTTGGCCCAAAACGGCCCTGACCGCATAGTCACTAGCATTGCACATGATCTCAAAGGGAAGAGACCAATCCGGAGCTTGGATGATAGGTGCGGTTACTAGCTTTTCCTTCAAAGTATTGAAGGCGAATCTTGCACTCATCGGAAAACATGAACTCCACCTCCTTTTGCAAAAGTGTGCATAAATGAGATGCAATCTTTGAGATATCTTTGATAAACCTCCGATAGAAACCTGCATATCCAAGAAATGATCGTATCTCCCTAACGGTAGTACGATAAGGTAGTGATTGGATGACTTCCACTTTTGCTTTGTTCACCTCGATCCCTTTGGATGATATCACATGGCCTAGGACAATTCCTTCCTCCACCATAAAATGACATTTTTCAGAGTTTAGAACAAGATTTGATTCTAAACAACTTTTCAAAACAAGAGATAGATGGAGTAGGCATGAATCAAATGAGTCTCCATGGATTGTAAAATCATCCATAAAGACTTCCATACATAGCTCAACATATTCAGAGAATATACTCATCATGCATCTTTGGAATGTGGCTGGGGCATTGCATAGTCCAAATGGCATGTGTCGGTATGCAAAGGTGCCAAATGGATAAGTGAAAGTAGTCTTTTCTTGATCTTCAGGAGCTATGGGCACTTGAAAATACCCGGAGTAGCCATCAAGAAAACGGTAGAATTTATGCCCCGCAAGTCTCTCAAGCATTTGATCAATGAAGGGTAAAGGAAAGAAATCCTTTCTAGTTACCGCATTGAGTCTACGGTAGTCTATACATACCCTCCATCCGTTTTGAATTTGGGTGGGCATAAGTTCTCCATGTTTGTTCTCCACCACCGTGACTCCAGTCTTCTTCGGAACCACTTGGGTTGGACTAACCCACTTGCTATCGGAAATGGGGAAGATTATCCCCATTTGGAGTAGCTTGATCACCTCCTTTTTGACCACCTCCATCATAGGTGGGTTTAGTCTTCTTTGCGGCTGTCGCATCGGCTTGGCTTCATCCTCCAATAAGATGCGGTGCATGCATGTAGATGGACTAATGCCTTTGATGTCGGCTATAGTCCATCCAATTGCTAGTTTGTGCTCCTTGAGCACCGCTATCAATTTGCCTTCTTGCTCTCCAGTCAATTTGTTTGAGATAATAACCGGTAGTGTCTCTTTTTCTCCCAAGAATACATATTTCAAGTGTCTTGGGAGTGGTTTCATTTCAACTTCGGGTGCCTGCAAAACTGAAGGCAAAGGCTTTTCTTCGGGGATGGTTAGTGGAAATGCTCTCGACCCCGGTGGCATAAGTGGGAGTTGGAAGTGAGTATCCAATTCCACTATCATAGCTTGTGTGTTGGGAGTCAAGGCAAGTTCTAAAGAGTTTTCCCCGAAGTCATTCTCAAGTATACTTAACAATTCGTCTTCTCCATTAATTTCAAAAGTATTTTGTACAAGAGGGTCAACAATATCAATGGCAAACAAAGAATGATTTTTCATTTGGGTATTTCATGGAGTCATAAATGTTGAATTCAACTTTATCTCCATCAAATTCCATTGTTAAAGAGTCGCTAAAGACATCAATCTTTGCTCTAGCGGTTTTTAAAAATGGCCTTCCTAAGAGGATAGGAACCGCATTCTTATCACTCTCCATTTCCAAAACATAAAAGTCAGCGGGGAAAATCAAATTGTCAACCATAACTAGTATGTCTTCGACAATACCTTTAGGGTAAGCATTTGATCTATCCGCAAGTTGAATGACTACTCCGATTTCATTTAGAGGGCCAAGCTCAAGTGATTTGTATAAAGAGTAAGGAATGAAATTAATTGATGCTCCTAAATCGAGCATGGCTTTTGAAAACGTAGTTCCTCCCAACTTACAAGGTATAGTGAACATGCCCGGATCATTGTATTTCTTCGGGAGTTTCTTTTGAAAAACTACCGAAACACGTTCACTAACTTGGACTTTTTATTTTCCATTGAGTCTATGTTTCCTTTTTATTGTACATAGTTCTTTGAAAAAAATTGCAAATCTGGGCACACCCTTTATCAAGTTAAGGAGTGGAATATTTACCTCACATTTGGAAAATGTCTCATAGATGTCCTTGTCTTTCTCCAGCTTTCGTGTTTCCCTTAGAGCCTCGGGGAAAGGTGCTTCAATTTCGTGGATGACCGGTGGTGGGGTTAAGATTTGAACTTCCACCTCCGGTTGAGTTATTTCCACCAGCTCCTCTTCTTCCTCCTCTTCGCCAATGTGGCTCTTTGCCTTCTCCTTGGCAATAACCAACTCCTTGCCACTCCTTAATGTGACTGCATGGGCTTGTTGCCTATGATTCGGCTCCGTTTGAGATGGTAGCTTCACCGAATCCTTAGCTTCAAGCCTACTCACGCCTTTCCAAGTTGTGGATGCTGGATTTTGTTGTTTCTTGAAATTGGACCACACTTTGTTGCATCGTTGCCATGTTCATGGCAAGTGATCGAATCATGTCTTCGGTGGACATGTTCGAATTCGAAGTTTGGCCTTGTTTTTTATATTGTTGAGGGGGAAGGTTTGATGGTTGAGGAGGTTGAGAGTTTCCGTACCTCAAATTAGGATGATCCCTCCATCCCGGATTGTAGGTGTTGCCGTGAGGGTTATACCTCTTTTGACTTCGAAACCCCAAAGCATTGACTTGCTCGGAGTTCTCCTCTTGTAGTGTTGGTCGGGCACGAGTCGGTGGGGTGCTCTTGTGTCGAGCATATGCCGCAGACCTTGACTTCTTGGGTTTTTGGATTTAAGAGAAAATCTTTAACCAAAGAAGTCAAGCCGGCTACTTGACTTTCCAACGAGCTGTTGGATTCCGCTGACATAACTCGTTTTGATGACCGCCGATCATAGTTTCTACAATTCTCGGCCAACTCCGAGATAAGGTTTCTAGCTTGAGAAGGAGTCTTGTTGACAATCCCCCCTCCACATGCGGCGTTGATCATCCGCCTATCTTCATTGCAAAGGCCATCATAGAAGTATAAGATGAGGTCTTGCTCCGAATAGCCGTGGTATGGACAGCTTGCACAAAGTTTCTTGAATCGTTCCCAATATTCTTAGAACGATTCGTCATCCTTTTGCTCCACATTGCTAATCTGCTTTTTGAGAGATGGGGAGACAGAGGCAGGGTAATACCTTTCGAGGAAAGCTTTCTTCATGGCCGCCCATATACATATACTTCCCGAAGGAAGATAGAATAGTCAATCCTTTGCGGTTTCCTTTAGAGAAAATGGAAAAGCCCACGGTTTGATTTGTTCTTCCGTCACACCATTTGGACACATGCTTGTGCAAACGCCGTGAAACTCCGAGAGGTGTTTGTTCGGATCCTCTCCTCTCAGGCCATAGAAGGATGGCAGCAGATGAATGAGCCCAGATTTTAGCTCAAACGTATTACCCTCATCAAGTGTAGGGAAGGTAATACACAGTGGTTGTTGGTTCAAGTTTGGAGCTGTGAGCTCCCTCAATGCTCTTGTTTCAAGAGCCATGTGGAAGGACTCTTCGGATTCGCTAGAACTCGAGCTAGCGGTGGATGAATCTCTGGTAGATGATTCCTCCGAGTCGGTGTTTGAAAATTTACTTTTCAACCGCTCGAAAGTTTGTTCTATTTCGGGGTTTGATTGGTAGATGATTCCGTTCAGTGAACGATATTTAACCATATACTTCAAAGCTCAGAAATAAAAAAATAAGAACTCTTTATATTTTTATTTAATCTTTTTTTTTCTTGAAATGAAATAAAAGAAAAAATTATTGTCTTTCTCCGGCAACGGCGCCAAATTTGACGTACACTTGTCGTAAGATGCACTCAAAATAAATACAATACAACGATTATACGTAGTATAACGAAGTAAGGTTCGTATCCACGGGAAAAGGAATATTTATCTTTTATAATAATAGTAATAAAAGGGGGGGTTTGAGTTTGATTTGATTTAATTTAATTGACACTAAAATGAACAACTTATATGAGTTTAAATAATAAAGATGCGGACTTGGTTTTGCTTTTCTCCACTTAATGAAATGTTCGTCGATCCCGATTATATCTTTAACTATCTTCCTCTCGAATACTCAATCGAGGAGTATATCCAGTTCATCGAGGGTAGTTATTAATAACGAGATGCGTTCATTAATAAAATTTACTATCGAGTCAATATAGAACAAGCACCGTATATTAGTTTAATCAATATAATTAATTCCGCTTGGCATATTAACCATGAGATGCATGCATTAATAATCCAAGTTTACTACTGTTGAAAGAACCGAATTAATAATAAACGTATTAACCGATTGATTCTAGTAATAATTAATATAAGAGAGTAAGAGACAAAACTAGTTGATACTTTCAGTAATGCTCAAAATATTAATATGGAATATGAATAGGAAAGAATTAATATTCAAGGAAGAAGATTAAAGAAAATAACTCACAACTTACAAATTCGTTAAGCTTCAAAATAGCAAAATCAAGATGAAAGAGTTTAGCTCCTCATTTGGAGACTAAACATGAAGAAAATATAAAGAAAGAGTTATTCTAGACTGAGCTTAAAAGTATAAAAGAATTGGATGTCTAATTGTGAAGGAAAGAGGGTGTATTTATAGGCTTTTGAGATGCAGCTCGGGTACCCGACCGGGTATATACAGCCATACAGGGTACCCGATCAGGTATGTGTATTACCTCAAATTCGAGGTATACTCGATCGATCAAAGGGAAAATTTCATAGGCATACCCGATCGAGTATACCTTTGTGCTCGGTCGAGTATGCTTATAACTTCAGATCCGGGGCATACTTGACCGAATTCAGGTTTGTATTTGAAGAGATACCCAATCGGGTGTGTCGGTGTACCCAATCGGGTATGGACACTCGATCGTGCTCTGAATCTTCTCTGCATGATCCTGTCTTCGGATCCAATCCGATTTGAAGTTTCAACAAGATACCAGATCGGGTATAGGTGATACTCGACCGGGTATAGACCAAAATTTCAGGATCCTTCTTTTGTCTTCAAATTATGCACCTTCCTTCTACTTTTGGGGTTCACCAACTGTCATTTGAGTTGATCAAGACCTGTTTGAGCTCAGAATAAACCTAATCTAAACAATTTACAAGAAATTAACAAACTAAACTATTAGACCAAAAGTGTGTAATTTCCAAAGTAAAACTCAATCAAAACTAATTAAAAACACAAACATATATATGGAAATTACAAACGTATCACATAGAATTACATAGTTACCACATTGTGTTAATTCTTATCAAAATTACTTATTACACTACATTCCAATTATTTTATTTTATAATTGCTTACAAACGTTATTTTCAAAAGGCACTTCATAAGGAATGATGCTCTAGTACTAGTTAACTTGTGACTGAGCGCTCGATCTAAGTACATTCAACGGCCAATTAGGGAAAATTTAGGAAGCTATGCACTAAAGGTTGCCCGATCCTTCTGCCAACAGTTGACTACAAAAGAATCCATGATTATCTGCACGAATCTTTTTCGTGTCAACAAACAAAGCTTATTTATAATTACATTAAAAAAATGGTAGTAGTTTTTTATAAAATAAAAAATACAAAAGAATATTTAATAACCAACCTGGCTCAAATGGGCTGCAACACCAGGAAGAATCAGCAGACCAGGTTCACCCAGGGCACCACCAAGCTGTTCAACAACTGCTACCATGACCGGCAACGTTTTCTAATGTAAAATAGAGACTAATATTTGTGTTATCTATATGATTATAGGCGTACAGCTTCATATTCTCTAAAGATCATTGCCTGAGTAGCATAGAAATGCAATACGATAAACACAATAAACTTGATTTCTAAAAAGTATGGGATATAAACATGATAATATTTCTAAAAAGTATTACGGAGTAGAAAATATGAAATTATTACATATTAGTAGATAATTAAACATGAAATGTGAAAATACATTTCTAGTTTCTAGCAATACATTGGGTTGTGAAATATGACCATATTTCTAGCAATAAATTGGTTTATAAAATATGACCAAAAAAATCCGCTTAAAAGTTCTAAAGATGCTCTATTGCTCTATTTATCACAGAATTTGAAGTTTCTGGAACATTAATTATTTAGAAAAACAGAATTAAAAATTCTTTTTAATTATGGAAGCTGCCCCAAAAACGGGAAAACTTATCGATTCATGGGAAGTTGCTGTGCTTCATAGTTCATACACTATGTCACTATTACACAACTTATTATATACATATATGAGTGGCACAAATCCAATATAGAAACCGAAACTTGTGAACATGACACCGTGATACTGCTAAAACTAGGATTAATATATGATATATATATACTGCGTATGTTTCTATAATTCTATCACTATTTTATTTACTTTAACATCTAATAATAGCACGACTCCCACCACAGCTAACATGAGACACACACAGGCCAATTCAGAGAAATTGTATTTCACCTGGCTCGCAACAAATAAGAGGGCACTGGCATTTTCCTTCTTCGCGAAAGCTAATTTGGGTCCACCAAAAGAGAAAATTCTTATCGCAAGAGCGTTAAAAGAAAACAATATTACATGCAAAAGCCTGCAAGAACAATGAAGTTTTTCTCGATCAGAAGAAATTTGTATCCAAATTAGGGGTGACAAAAGAGTCCATCTGTCCACCTTCCATCCAGTCCACACAAAGGTTAATCCAACCACTAATATTTTAGTCGTAATGGATTAGTCTCAATCCATCACTGGATCACATATAAATATCTTTTGAATCCAGTGAAACCATTCAGTTTGTGTCATTTATTAATGAATTACTACTCAGTTTATAACTATATGTATGCTAAAGTATCATCAGACACGTTGTGTTGCTCAATCATCTTTACACAAGAAAAGTAATAAGTGGATGCATTGGATATCCATCCGTAGAACAATTGATAATGATGGATTAGATGGATTTTATTTAATGGTTTATGGCAAGATTGGATAAATTTTACTTACTCATAAATGGAATAATGCATTCAATGTATCTGTTACAGTATGAACAAAAATGGAAAATTTGGTATTTGCATCTCATACTTGAATGCGGTCCGAAGCCTTATATTAGGGAAAACATGTAGCTCAAAGCATAACAAAAATTGTATTTGCACCTAAGTCTGCCCTACAATTTGATTTTGCACCCCACTCAGAGGAGTCCTCGGGTAGTCGGGTGAAAAGTCAAATAAAACAACATAAGGCATAAAGTCAAGTGTCGAGATAATCATGGGATGCAAATATCAAATTTCTCATAAAAATTAATCAAGTCTTTCTTTTTGGAGGAAGTGTACAAAAAGTTAGGAAACTTAAATTGGAGGAAGTGATGGGATGGAATTAAGAGGAATGCATGTATGCTTATTGCTTACGCTCCCATAACCACTGCAATGAGAAAAGCAGCTGGGTTAACCAGTAAGAGCAGTGATCTTGATTTACTCACTTGTATAAATGGGGCCTGTTTAGATAAATAAATAAGAAAGAAAAAATAGGAATTACTTTTTCATCTACAGAACTTGTGGTTTTCAAAGATACTTTTCACGATCTCGAATCATAGTTGCCTCACTATAGTAATTTGGCATTTGAAGCAAGAGACGCTCAGAATATTCTGCATATGAGTACTTCGAGAAGTGTATGCCTGTGTGGGGTGGGGGTGGGAGATTCTACACACAAAGAATGAGGAAATCAGACAGATATTGGATCTTACTAAACTGAGGAGAACTGCACTTGTTACAGACAGGAGCTTGCGATTCAGATCAGCAAATTCTGCCAATCCTGCATCAGGTGCATCCATAGATAAAGGGAAATGTAAGCCCGCAGTTTATGGGAAATTACGCAGTAATATGAAATTGCAAAATAGGAGTACATCCTGAAACCATACTGCCATATTTTATCATTGCTAGGGATTATATGGCAGTATTACTACTACAATTGGCTGTATTTCCAAAGCATTGCAGTAATTACTCCTATTTTAGGGAAAAGTAGTACTTCTATTTTGACATTTCACATTGTTTTTACTCCTATTTGGGGCAATTTCCGGACTTATTCCTGAAGCATAACAAAGTCTACAATCAGTAACTTATGGCAACAGGTAGTTGATTGGATGAACAATTGGATGAGTAATGCTCCATGTTTAAGTATAAGGAAATCCATAATATATATAGTGTGGATATCACTAACGTAGTATGTGCCAAGAATGTAGTAAATGACAGACTAAGTATATACTGATTATCTTATTATACTTGTATCTCAAAATGAGTACAACTACTTTCAGTAACGTAGTATGTGCCAAGAATGTAAAACTCACTCTTGAATGAATCTCGAAAAACCTGTTCAACCAAGAAAAAGAATTCATTAGTCCGTTGAAGACAAGTAAACTAAAGGAGAATAGTGCTCTAAGGGGCTTGTTTGGTTTGGGAGTTTCGAAGGGAAGGGCATTACTGCTTTTTATTTTACTCATCGCCATTCATCATTATTACCCCAGTGGCAGAGGCTCCCACTAGCGGTGGGGTAAGGAGGGTCGGATGACCCATGGTGAAAATTGCGTCGAAAATTGCATGGACTGACTGATACTTCATAACAAAGAAGCGCAGAACAGTTTAGTGAGCTATTTTGATTTATTCCATCACATTCTCAAGCCGAAAAATAGTGAATTGTTGGCTCCATTGCAAATGATGGAGCACTGCTTTTTATTTTAGTAATTTATTTAAATCTTAAAATAGAAATAGCCATGTGATTAGGTAGATTATGAATTTCTATATAGATTTCCAAACAACAATGTAGAAATTATTGAAAATTAAATATCATCCCTTCCCTTCCTTCATGGCTCCATAACCTTCAAATTAAAGTAACTCTAAAGGAAACAAATACATAGGGGTTGAGGAGTTCATGGTGCATTAACAATTAGGAACACAAAATTTAAATTTACAATTCTTCACAAACATGCTTCTTCAGAGTGGAAGACACCTTTCCGAGAATGAGAGGAACCAAGAGTGTGAGAACAAGGCCTGTCATCAGCCGCTGAGTCGGAACAGATAGACCAACTCCCCTGGCAATGAGCTTTGAGATGGAAAACGGTATCTAAGATCACATTGGAAAGCATAAGAAATCTATCTATGTTTAGATAATAGTGTAAAGTTTTTGACAGAGATTTGCATAAGTCATAACAGTGTGGTAACATACAATCAGAATTCCTGTGAGACTTGATATCAATGTCATTGTAAGAGCAAGGGCAGAATTTCCTCCAGCCAGCTGCACTTTGACATTTCAAAACTACAATCAGTAAAGAAATACTTACGTAGGTAATGAGGCAGGGAGAGTACCTAAAACTGCAAGCTGGCCCATGCCCAGAATGGACGGGGTGACCCATGTGCAAACTATTAAATACAAATACAAAAGCCAACACTATTTCAAATATAAAATCCAATACTATTTAATCAATGTCAATGCCATTTATTTATACAAAATATAATCCTAAATAATTTACATAGAGTTAAGCTATCATATTCACAACGTTTTATAGTGTATATATCTAATTAAATTTTCAGTGGAAGTTGATATTATTTTTCATGTATATTTTTATCTTGTGTGATATTTCTCCTTGTAACTTATTACCAAAAATACAATGTATTACATTCCGCCTTGTTGCCCATCACGGGCAGGTTGCAGGCCAAATACGGTGGGCAGGGTGGGTTTGTGATAGAGTCGTAGAGTCTTTGTTAAGTATCTATCTGGAATCAGTAATAATGGCGGCAGAAAATAGGAACGAAGATGAACAGTGAACAGGAATAGTTATTCGAACAACAGAAAAAGAGAGAGAAAGTGCCCTGACAGTTAAAGAGATGTCAACTCTCCAGTCCCAGCCCAATACCAAATAACAGCCTGCCTTATTCATCCTTTAGCTATCTATTTATAGAAGTCCACCCGACCCCCAAAAACAATACAGCTAGCTACTTATTATTCCCTTTCCTTCTGGAATACACTTTATCATAATAGCTAATACTATTATTATTATCAAGAGGTTGACTTCCCATGACTCTAACATCACTCACTCCCCCTGGAACTACCACCTTGTCCCTAAGGTGGAAGTCAGGAAATTGCCTCTGAAACTGTTGCAGCTCCTCCCAAGAATCGTCAAACTCTGGCATATTCTTCCAGTGCACCAAAACTTCAACTTTTCCAACTGAGTTAATTCTGCTTTCCTTTACTTCTTCAGGACAGACCTGTAATTCCCATTCTTCCGAGAGGCACTTTGGTAAAGGTTGTGTCTGTACAGTAGTAGACACTGTTTTCTTAAGGAGAGTACATGGAACACAGGATGCACTCTACAATCTTCAGGCAACTTCAGCTTATAAGCCACAGATTGATTTTCTCAATAATCTCAAAAGGCCCATAAAATCTAGGGCTAAACTTCTGATTACTTCTTCTGGCTAGAGTCTTTAATTTGTAGGCTTGAATCTTCAGATATACCCTCTCCCCTGCAGTCAGTTGGACCTCCCTTCTCTTCTTATCAGCTTGTTGCTTCATTCGGTTTTGTGCATTAGCCAGATTCTTTTTCAGTTCATCTAACATATCATTCCTTTCGGCTGTCAATCTATCCACCTCCTCCACAGCTGTTAAAGCCACATCTCCTCTGATTAACACTGGTGGATCCTGCCCATATAATACTTTGTAGGGGTTGTTCTTAGTAGACACATGGTAGTTGGTATTGTACCAAAACTCAGCCCAAGGTAACCACTTGGGCCACTGCTTTGGTTTCATCCCTGTCATACATCTGAGTTAAGTTTCCACACATTTGTTAACCACCTCAGTTTGTCCATCTGTCTGGGGATGGTAGGCAGTGCTATACTTGAATTTGGTTCCAGCTGACCTGAATAACTCAGTCCAAAATGAGCTTAGGAAGAAACCATCTCTATCTGAAACTATGGTCTTTGGAAAACCATGCAATCTAACCACTTCTTGTAAAAATGTTTCTGCCACTCCTTTAGCATTATATGGATGTGATAATGCTATGAAGTGAGCATATTTTGTTAACCTGTCCACCGCCACTAGAATAGTGTCTTTCCCCATTGCTTTTGAAAATCCTCCAATAAAGTCCATACTCAAATCAGTCCAAATCTGATAAGGAATGGGTAAGGGTTGCAGCAACCCTGCTGGACTTGATGTTTGATACTTTGATGCTTATTCCTCTGACAAACTTCACAATTTCTAACATAACTCTGAATGTCCTTCCTCATCCCTTCCCAATAAAATAGATTGGAGATTCTTTTCATGGTTTTGAAGCTTCCTGCATGACCCCCCACTGCTGACTCATGAAATTCCTTAGAATTGAACCCCTTCTATCAGAATTCTTGGGAATAACCAATCTGTCTTTGTAATAAAGTAACCCTCTCTGTACTTTGAAATCTGGCACTGCTTCTGGCTGTCCCCAAAGTGCTTGGATAATCTCTTTATATTTATCATCTTCCAAGAGCTCCTTTTCCAAGTCCTCCCACTCCTGACAGGTTATTATTGATAGGGAATAAAATCCTCCTTTTCTGGAAAGAGCATCTGCAGCTTTGTTTTCCTTTCCAGGTTTGTATTTAATGATAAAATTGAACCCCAAAAGTTTAGTAACCCACTTTTGCTGATCCTCCCCCAATAATCTCTGTTCTGCGAGAAACCTTAAACTCTTTTGGTCTGTGTGCACCTCAAATTTTCTCCCCAACAAATAAGATCTCCATTTATGTATTGCCAACACAATTGCCATCAATTCTCTCTCATAAACTGATTTATTTTGATTCGTGGTTGACAAAGTTTTGCTCATGTAAGATATAGGTCTCCCTTCCTGCATTAATACTGCCCCAACCCCTTTTCCAGAAGCATCCGCTTCTATAACAAAGGTTTTGTTGAAATCTGGAATTTGTAGAACTGGCAGTCTGGTCATAGCTTGTTTCAGTTCTTCAAAGGCATCCATTGCTTCCTGTGTCCATTGGAATCCATCCTTTTTCAGTAGGTTGTTGAGGGGTGCTGTTATCTTACCATACCCTTTAACAAACCTCCTGTAATAACCTGTTAGTCCCAAGAATCCCCTCAAGCCTTTAGCATCCTTAGGGTTTTCCCAGTCTAACATATCCTGCACCTTACTGGGATCTGCCTCCACACCCATTCCAGATATAATATGGCCTAAATAAGTCAATTTTTCTTGTCCAAATTCACATTTCTTTTGATTGACCACCAACTGATTATCTTTCAATATCTGCATTACTTTCTTAACATGCTCAATGTGTTCCTCCTCTGATTTGTTGTAGATCAAGATATCATCAAAAAAAACAACACAAACTTCCTTAAATAGGGTCTCAACACCTTGTTCATCAAAGCTTGAAATGTAGAAGGAGCATTGGTGAGACCAAAAGGCATAACTATGTATTCATAGTGGCCTTCATGTGTTCTAATAGCTGTTTTGTGAATATCTTCTTCTTTCACCCTGATTTGATGGTAGCCGGATTTCAAATCCAGTTTAGAGAAAATTTGTGCTCCCCCCAGTTCATCGAAAAGTTCTATACTTCTATCATTGGAATAGGGAACTTGTCAGGAACTGTAATTCTATTTAGGGCTCGGTAATCACCACAAAAACGCCTCCCCATCCTTCTTCTTCACCATCTAGGTAGTTAACTCGCTACTCGGTAGTAACTCGGTCAAGGACCGAGTAGCGAGTAGGACCGGTTACTCAGGATTACTCGTTCATTACTCAGCCTTGTATTTATTAAATTTAATAACATAAGTGCCAGAGAGCATAGAAATATAATAGTCCTACAATTATCTAAAAATGCATAGAAATGAATAAAATGATAGAAAACGATGGAGTAGAAAAAGTCATAAGCATTCTAAGTTTTCACGAAAATCAATCATCTAATAGTTTCGTAAGATCTATGTTCTCTCCCCATGTCCATCCTATATCATCTGATTTTCTCTTAAGTGTAGTATTAGCATATTCAGTCCCATTATAAGCCTCAGCAGACTGGGTAGAGTTCATGATTGTCAATCAATGATGTGTGATAGTGTGTATCAATCAATATAGTGATATTAATTAAAAGTTACGTAATATAATATATATAGCCATACTAGTGAAAAGAATTTATTTATATCAAAATATATGTGTGTTGATACTTTAAAATACAAATCAACTGAAAGATGGGAGGGTGAAAGAAGAAGAAACGAGAGAGGGGAGAGGGGAAGATAAGAGAAAAAAGATGACAACTTATTGAGAAATTGTAGTCACAGATCTGGGGATAGTAGATGTCAGAAATTCCGTTCAGTCTAGGTTTTGTAACTTAATTTTTCAATTTTTTAAGGGGGACCGAGTTAGACCGAGTAACTCGCCGAGTTGAAAACTTCACCGAGTTGAGAAACTCGCCGAGTACTCGGCGAGTAACTCAAAAATAAAACACGAACCGAGTTAGGTAGCTACTCAACAAGGTCAGTACCCGAGTTGCGAGGACTCGCCGAGTACTCGCCGAGTACTCACTGAGTAGATAACCTAGTTCACCATTAATACTGGACTACTATAGGGACTGGTACTAGGCCTGATAATGCCTGTTTTTAACAACTCCTGCACAACCTTTTCTATCTCAATCTTCTGGTACTACGGGTATCTATAGGGTCGAGTGTTTGGAGGATTTTCACCTTCTTTTATAGTAATGGCATGGTCACATTCCCATTTTGGAGGTAAACCAATTGGGGGTTGGAACACCTCAGCAAACTGTGTTATCATTTCTTGCATCCATAATTTTTCCTTTCCTTCTTCCACCTTGTTTTCTGTAACTGCATGGCTGAAGTGCTGAACAAACAATATCCTTCTTTTTGCTCTTGCATAGTCTTAATGATAGATTTGAAAGAGGCCTGATTTCTGCTGAGATTGGTATCTCCCTGAAGCTGCCTTACTTTATCCTTCTCCTTCAATTTGATAGTTAATTGATTGAAATTGAATTCAACAGTTCCCAAACTTGTAACCATTCCAGTCCCAAAACCATCTCTGTTTCTCCCAATTCTAATACATATAAGTCTTGAGTGATGTCAATCTGTTGAATGTTAAGAGAAACAGCTTCACACCTCCCATTGTTTCTGATTATGTCTCCATTCCCTATCTCCACCTTGAATTCTGGAATCTGGAGAACAGGTAACCTTGCTGCTTGTACTAACTTATGAGATATAAAATTGTGTGTGGCCCCACAATCAATCAGAATTATGATGGTTTTATTTCCTATGTGGCTCCTTAACTTCCCCTTCAATTTAAGTCTTAGGAGTTGTTATCCCTTCTTTGCTCATAAGGGATAGCTGCATATTATTCAGGTCTGTCTCTTCCAACTGTGAAGCATGTTCTGTAACATTATTGTCCAATACATCCTCCTCCTCTTCAGATTCATCCAACATGATGATCTGAAAGTGTTTCATCTTACAGCTGTGATCTCTGCCCCATCTTTCACCACATTTGAAACATAAACCTTTTCTGCTCAATTCTTGTAACTCAGCTTGAGATCGTCTGTGTGTACTCCTTATTCCCTGCTCTTTATTTTCTGTCTCCATTTTCTTTTCCACTGCAGGTTTCCCTTGACTGGACTGGTTATTCATACTGCTCTTCCACTTATTTTCATCCATCCATTTGTGATTCTGTAATGCAGTATACCCTTTTTCCTTCATTCCTCTTCTATCTTCTTCCTTGTTTTTGGCAGATCTTAGAGTTTGGTTCCTCTGTTCAACAAGCAAAGCCCTATCCATCAATTCTGCAAGAGTTCTGACTGGATATAACTTTAATTCAGCTTTGATTTCATCTTTCAAACCCTTCATAAAGATTCCCTTGAGTATTTTCAAATCAGTCTATTTCAAGGGTGCCACCATCAACTCAAATTGTTCCCTATACTCCATCACACTGCCAGTTTGCATTACACTCAATAAGGGGCCATAAGGATCATGTATCAATCCTCGTTGAAATCTACGAGTCAAGGCAGACTTGAATGATTCCCAGTATCTCATCTCAGTGTGTTCTTCCCACCACTGAAACCAGTTAAGAGCCTTTCCTTCCATTGCTAAAGTAATTAATTCTACTTTATCATCTTCCTCTATATGATTCATTTTAAGGAAACGCTCAGCCTTAACTATCCATCCATAAGCATCATGTCCATTAAAGAGTGGTAAATCTACTTTCCTTCCAGATTTTTCCATCAATTTACTGTAATCATCACTTCGCGAAGAAGATTGATGCTTACCTGAGGAAGACGAAGACGATTCACTACTATCATGTCGCTTACTTCGCTTCGTTGTTTTGGATCTTCCGCGCGACTCGCCTCGCTGCATTATTAACTCGCGCAACTCATCGCGAGTTCGCTGAGCCTCTTCGCGCATGTCTTCGCGGTCGCGATCGCGATCGCACATCACCTCCATGCGAGTCTTCTTCAATTCTCGCAACATGTCCAGACGACTACGTTCCAACTCGCGTTCCAGGTTTTCCAGTCTAACTTCCATTGTTATTCTTGTTGATCCTCTCGTAACGACCATGTACAGGTTACCAGGTCGATGCTCTGATACCAATGTTAAGTATCTATCTGGAATCAGTAATAATTGCGGTAGAAAATAGGAACAAGATGACAGTGAACAGGAATAGTTATTCGAACAACAGAAAAAGAGAGAGAAAGTGCCCTGACAGTTAAAGAGATGTCAACTCTCCAGTCCCAGCCCAGTACCAAATAACAGCCTACCTTATTCATCCTTTAGCTATCTAATTTATAGAAGTCCACCCGACCCCCAAAAACAATACAGCTAGCTACTTATTATTCCCTTTCCTTCTGGAATACACTTTATCATAATAGCTAATACTATTATTATTATCAAGAGGTTGACTTCCCGTGACTCTAACAGTCTTGAAGGAAGTAAAATAAGCAAGATAAAGGGGGTCAAATCAGTTACGGGTTTTAGGGCTCAGCTTAATTCAAGAAATCAGAAGCTTAAATAAAACGGCTATAGTTCTTCAATCAACTTATTTCTGCTTATTTACATATTGTGCTATATTAGGTCAGAAATTAGAACACATTGCTACTAATGCCCCTTTCAAAATAAAGACTTCCTTAAGCATACAAGGACTCCTTAGTGTTGAACCGGCGAACCGCCCTAGGATGTTGAGCATGTTATCTTGCTAGGGACTACCTTTTAGCATTTCATATACTTTCCTTTTTTCTTTTACATGTATGCTTCTATACTAACTTATTTTTATTATAATTTTTATTAGCATTTCATGCGAACACAATACGCATCGCAGCGGCTGCAATAGTCCAACAGCATCAGCTGCAATACGCATTGCAGTGGCTGCAATAGCCCAACCGCAAGACCACAAATCAAAATCATGGGGATAACTACTATTACTAGTAATATCTGAGCAATTTGCCATACCCTAGTTAGAGCCACTCCGCTAGATAATGTTGTTGGCATGCAGCAAAATATAGCTAGACCTGTACAAACCAAAGATGACCATTGATTGCCTCAGAAAGAGTCGGAAGTTTATACGCCTAGCTAAGAATCTAACACTTTCTATTTTTTCAAAACTTAAAATTATCCCATATAATTATCAGATGAGAGCTATAATAACATTTTCTTCCATTTAAATACAAAATTATCTTTCTAACCCGTGATAAATTCTTGAGGCTGAAGCTGAAGCAGCAAAATAACCTTTGAAAACAGAGGTGTGATGAACAAAATAGAAGCCTGCATTAATCGAAATACAAGAGAAACTGACAAATTAATCACAATATGTAATCATCAAACATAGAATGCACAATTCTCTTGGTGGTTGAGTATGTAGAAATTTGTTTTTATGTCTATGTTCAACATAATACATGCAATTTGCAATGTTTGTGAAGAACGGTGGGTTATGGTGGTGTCATATGGTGGAACTTTGGTCATCAACTATTTTCAACAGTGAAACAAATATAAGTACAGCACCTGGGTTGAGAAAATATAGACTTAATGTGCACACTCTCACTCACACTCATGGACATACAAACTTAAAAATGCTTCCAAAAGGAGTATACAAATTTATATGATAAAGAAAAATAAATCAGTCCATGAAATCCTGCAATGAAGCAGCATGTTAAAAAACTACAACCAGCCAAAGAAAAAACAGTGGAGAGAGAGAAATGAACCTACAAAAAGTAAATTGGCACATAAGAAGGAAGTTCATACAAGACCAAACAGTGCAACTGGCCAAGCTTCAGCAGCAGCACTGATTTCTTCTGTACGGAGTGTCAGACCTGTATCGAAAGAAGGAACATAACAGATCATTAGCAATATGAAAAATAAAATAATAGCAGTGACTACAATGGTATTACGGTATTATTACTATTGCTATTACCTGAGATCATGAATATCCCAAAAGTGCTGAGCTTGGAGAGGTGATATCTATCCGCAATACAACCAAGGCTAGGATTTGCCAACCCAAGGGTTACTCCGCATATAAGAGCTGTACACAAAATTAAGTAATTGTTGTGCATCTATAATACAGAACAAAGTTTTCCACAAACACAAATAATAAGACTGATGTATTTTCATTGCTTATCAAACCTGGATATGCCAAGTCCTGATCGGATAGTTCTCAAAAGATCATTCTCTATATCGGACTACCTATTCTATTGTTTCCTTCGCCAGATTTTCTTAATTACATTTACTCATGACATACAAATAAAATTCAATTTTCCAATAATATACTACATCCGTCCCAATTTGATGGTCCTGGTTCATATTCACTTGGTCAACACAAATCACTCTTAAATACTTACTTTTTATATCAAAATTTTATCAAATTTGATTCAGGTTTTTGCAACTTTGTAAAACTTTTAATGTAGTTTCTGAATATGTAAATTTTATTTGCTAGTTTGCTACAAATAATTTAAGTGTAGACAAGGATTCGTTTGCTTTATCGTCAATCAGGCCTCGTAAACCGCAACAGGACCATCACATTGGGACGGAGGGAGTATAAAATAAATCGCATCCTGCCTATCACCACAACCAACTGCAGCCGCCGGTGCCAGTCGCACCTAACGGTCAATATCAGGAAGACAGAAAGGTTTTAGGACGACAATCTTGGCTAGCGGTCGTAGGGAATCCAGTATAGTTTCAAGATGGCAACACTTTGTGTGAGTGACCAGAAACTCAGAATCTAGGATAACAATATGAGGATGACGGTATAGTTTCAGACTTTCAGGATGACCATATTTTTTCAGTCCAGCGCTGGTCATAGGAAGGTAGGAGTTTGCCAGCAACCGCCAGAGTCCGGTGGCAGTCATGCGGTGGTTAATATTATTTTTGTTTTGTAAAAATTTAATTATACAAGTAGGAGTATTTTGTCCATTGACTCATTTTTTACTCCTACAAAACATACCACTCCTTTTAGGAAATACAGATGTTCTACTATTTATGAAATTATCCCAAAAGCATACCAAGACTAGTGCCTTTTCTTTCATAGCAAACCTGCATACGCCTAATCCTGATATGTTACTTCTCAAATGGTCATTCCAATATATCACTAATTTCTTTAACATTTTATTCTTTCCCCAACTCCACAAGCAATTACGGTTATGATAACAACCTATATATCATACTCCACTTCATGCCCTATATCTGCCATAGCATGTTTAAACAATATAAAGCAATTCCAAGTTAACTTTCCTTTCTAACACTCAACAGTCACCAGTGTTTATTGCGAGTGACACACATATGAACAAATGAACAAATAAACAATTTGAATAGGTCTTTGTCTCTAATCTTTATAATGGGTCTATTTTATGAACTGGGTTATTTAATCGGCGAGTACTCCCTACTCGGCCTCCTACCTTGCAGAGTAGCACCTTTACTCGGCCCGAGTTAATTATCTGAGTTACTCGCCGAGTACTCGGCGAGTTAGTCAACTCAGTGAGTTGGTCAAATGGGCGAGTTACTCGCTACTACTCGGTGTATTAAAAAAACTGCGCACAAAACCTAAAACTATTTTAAGCGGTCATATTTTGGGGCTTCGACCAGTGCTGCTACATCGTTAGGAGCTGCGACTGGCAGTGTCGGTCATCTTTTGGGGCTTTGACCAGTGCTGCTTCATCGTTTGGAGCTGCGACTACTAGAAACTGCCAGTTCTACGAATCTACAGTGCTGCTGGGAGTCACCTGCGAGTGCTACAGGGTTGCTGCGAGGTGCTACAGGTAATTTGTTCCCTCGTTTCTTCTTCCTCTTGTTAAAAAAAATTAAATTGGGATTATTCAAACTGCTGCAGTCGAAATTGTTGACCATTGAATTCCCTGCTACTAAGTTCCTTAGTTATTATGTTACTGAGGCATTAAGTTCCTTTTATTCTATGTATTAAGCTTTGATTTTTATATTAATTTTTCCTTGGCAAGTTGGCAGTGTCTGTGTTTGGAGCTTCGTATATTCCCCTCCCCTGTCTGGCTGTCTCGTTTCTTGTTCTAGTAGTAGTAACCAAAAGTGTATCATTTTATTAACAAGCTCTTACAGATGTCTCTGCAATCCAAAACATGCTGACATGTTGTAAGTTTTAAGCTTACTGTAATTTATACACTTAGGAAGCTTTAGCTACCATTTTTTTCCCACAGAATGTACGCTATTTTGATGTACATTTTTGTTTGGAGTTGCTAAGCTGAATGGTGTGACATTTCTATCTAGTTGAGATACTATATCCTATTCCAAATTATTTTTCTCGTTCATTATTAGGCAGTCAAACCTGTTCTTTTTTTAATCTGGTTTTATGTACTAAGTTTCAAGGTGCATACTATTATAGTCTCCATGAAAAATACACATCTAATCTGGTTTTATGAGATGATTGACTGCTTTATCACTTTCGTTTTATGACTTTTGCTACTCCATCATTAGGATAATAGGATTTCTATCCTTTTATTCACTTCTATGCATTTTAAGACAATTTAAAGACTATTTTAAGACTACTATATTTCTGTAATTTAGGGCACCTATATTATTATATTTAATTAATACAAGGCCGAGTAATCACCGAGTAATCCCGAGTAATCGGTCCTACTCGCTACTCGGCCCTTGACCGAGTTGCTACCGAGTAGCGAGTAAATAACATAGTTTATGAATGCTTTATTTCTTCAAGACATGAAGTCTAATCTTAAGAAGCTGTTCTCTTCGCCTAATCTGAAATTTTTAATTTCTGATCTGATTTGAATTCACCTAAAACAGCCCTAGCTGATAGCTAGTTCAAAGTAAGAGACATTATCCAATTTTTATTTAGTTATTGTATTCCTATTTGACGAAATCTAATAGGATCATAAACAACCAACTATTCCCAAACCTTGTAACCAATGTGTGTTACTTTTGAAATGAAATACAGAATTTTATTCTCCTGAAGAAAATCAAGCAGTTTTATTAGATATCTCAGATCTTGGATCTCGTGAAAGATATTGGAGCAGGGGCAGAGCTACCCTTTGGGGTAGGGCTCCCCCAACTTTTCAAATTCTATTAGGATTAATTAGTTAATGTTCATAGTACTTATTAGTAAAAAAATTGTAGGAGTAGTTAAATGTTAATATATTTATTATAATATTCTCTTTTAAAGTGAAACATAGTACTAATTATGATTGATAGATATATAATCTTAAATTTATCATTCTACGGAGTATTAATTTTTAATTATATTAAAACTATTCAATTTATAAGACTTTTTTAAGCTTGAAAAGTATTGGGGAAAATGGTTTGAAACTACAAACATATGGGACATAAATTTGATCAAATCTAATGAATTAACTTTGACGTCAGATGAATTTAATCTTATATGCCTATTTTGTATAGTTAAAGAGTAATATAATTAAGTATGCAAACAAATTTAATAATATCAATAATATTTAATACCCTTTGAAATCTGTGATGCAAAACCAAACAAAAAAATCATTTCCTAGTATTTATTTTCTTTCCCTAAGCATTATCCACACATGTAGTAAAAAGAATGATTTTCGAAAATTAAACATCACAGTATAATACGTAGTATATCTTAAGATATTGATACATTATTTTGTATAAGTTGTCCTACAAGGTCTCAAATATTTCAAATTAACCATCAATTTTAATAAATTATGTTTGTATATTTATCGTTTTGTTTTGGTCTAGCCCCCCCCCCCTACTGAAATCCTGGCTCCGCCCCTGTATTGGAGCACATTCTGCTTCAGAAGACATGACTAGCCTAGCATGCACATGTATGCCTGAGGTGAAGCTTGGTAAAAGCAACGTGTGCGTTGAGGTAAGTTACTCAACAGGTTTTAATGTAAACTTATATTTCTAGGCCATATGATAAATTAACTTCATTGTCATGCTGTTAGGTCCACTGTATAGCATTGTAGTGGGTTTAAATAGTAGTACACAGTTTTGACAGAGCATTTGAATTTGAAGATAAAAATGCAGCTCTACACTTGTGTATTTGAGAAACAAGAAAGTCATTAGAAAGGTTCTTCCACAATACACAACCTAATTACTAAACAGGCTTCATCATGTAGATGAGTCTGACAACCTCAACATAGAAGGGATACAAACAACTTTTCCAAGGTTGTGTTTGTCAGCTCCCTATCTCTTCTTTTCTAGTCTAACTAAGATATACTCCTTTTGCAGTCCAAGGTCGAACTAAACTCCTTTTTCCCATGGTTCTTCAGCTGGGTAAGTGTTGCTTATAAATATTAGGGAGTGCCTCGTAATTAAGAACAAATTATATAAAAATGTTATTCATATACATCCTTTTCTTTTAACAAACTTAGTGTTATAAAAAGTTGGATGCAATACTACAAAAAAATGGAGGCAATAAAAGATGATGCCTTGTCAATCATCCCATAACATGATAACAAATCACTGGAAATTGATAATTTGTAGTAAAGCGGCTTAAATATTCCCCTTGAGCATTTGCTCCAGTCTCCACCCACATCGAAGTTTGCAAAACGAGGACCAAATTTATTGATAGTGAGACCTGCAGTTCGGACACCACAAACATACCTAATGGAAGAAAATTATTCGATGCGAAATTCAGAATAGGTGCCGCCCAATTGTAGTCTTCTGCTGGAATTTGGTTTTCACTTTCATTACCCTGAAGGACACCATTGTTGTTCTAACACTCTAGATCCAAATTTAACTAAATATACACGAGTTTAAGAAACTAACCTGGTAATATTGTTTTTGGGCTCTAATAGGAATTGAAGGAAATGAGGGACACTTCCGAGAAAGTGCTGGACGGAGTTGGATTCTGACCGAGTAATGATTGCAGGAAAATGGAGAGACGGTACCCGGAAAATAAAGTCGACGGCGAACGGAAGTCATACTTCCTGCGGTGAGGGGATTGAGGAATGTGGTTCGGAGCGTCCCTGCCATATGCGCATCGAGTTGAACACAAACGGTCATGCAAAGTTTCACACGTTATACTCCCTCTTTTGCTTAAATGCCAAATTTATTTATTTTTGTTGGTGAAAATTTGTCACTTTCTTTGCTTAATTGCTTAATATTTATTTATTTTAAGTAAATAATTTGTGATTTCAATTAGTTATCTATCATCTGCATAAACTTCAATCATATAATATGTAGCATTTACTTTAGTAATCTTCATGTCATTAAAGGGACAGAAAAACAGAAAGACCCTTTTTATTTGATTTTTCCATCGGTCAATAGAACTTTAATGGAAGAATTCACATAAATAATCCTAACTATCAATGATCTTTTTATATTAATCTCAATTATTATTATTAGTAATTTCAATATAATCCAAACTGTAGTTGGTATCTTCCCAAAATAAACTCGTGACCTGCATAAACCAATTCAGCAGGTCACCTGACACGTGTTCTATTTTTATGCCCTTCGATGGGTTTGGCGTGCGAATATACGTCGTGGTGGGATGCATCCAAGAAATAAATGACTTATTCCGAGTGGGGGGTGAGGATCCATGAACTACAATAGATAGTGTAATTGAGTGGGGGAAGAAAGTGATAGTGTAAAACAATTGATTGGGGAAGAATGAGATAGATTTTAATTAGTCCAAAGATTAACTTCAAAGGGTAAAGAGAATATGAGTGTTGTTGAGGAGCAAGACCGGGGTAGAGTCGTGAAGGAAGGAGAATAAAGGAAGAGAAGGGCGGTTGATTTTCAAGGCTTGGTGGAGGTCCAAGTAAACACGGAGGTCGATGGCGACAACTCAAAAATGGAAAGGAAACGGTCCTCTCAGAAATACACTGCCTGGAATTATGATAGTGCACGAAAATGGGAGTGTTCCTTTGAAGGTGGGTGGGCAACCCTCTTTTCCCTTTCCGATGGTCGGTAAAATTGGGATGCTTGAATTAATTTGTTTCTTTCCTTTTAAGGACAATTTGTTTTCTTTTAATCATCATTTGAGTAACAAGTTCAATACTGTTGTTAGATTGGACTACATAGACGCAGGATTAGCGAATCTAGTTGGTCCATGAGGGCAAGTTGATTCGATGTCTCATCTCATGCAGTGTAGTCTTGTGCTATTATATTGCTTTATGTCTGATTAATTTTATCATTAATAAATAAGTTTCGTCTTTCCGAAAAAAGTAATAAGTTTGAGTGCTCCACCTGACTTTTATTATTTTGATTTTACATAAATGATGATGATCAGCAACAAACCCAAAATCCTTATGAAGGGAGTCACCGTTGTAACGATGATTGGGTCATTTCCATTCCATAATCCGTAAGTTCAAGGACATTGCTAGAGCACCGTGCTAGGCTCCAACCAACCTCAAATTTGATAAATGCTTTGATTTCTTGTGTAAAAAAATATATAAACATTTATCATAAAAATAATTTATCAACACGTTACAAGTATCCTTCTCGTTACATTATTAGGTTAGTTCATGTATCGTGATTGAAGAAAACTTAACTAAATCATACGTTATTAGTACAAATGTGGGGTCTTGCAGATCTTGGAGATTGTAAATCTCAATCTAAACCCAGTTAGATAACTTTGAACACTAACATAGAGCATTTAATATATAATCAAAACTCGGGCTATTCAATTTTAGCCCATAAATAGACTACTATATAACCAAACTCTTCTTATTACCTATTTTTGTAGTCATAATACAATCCTAATTAGGTTTTGGATTACAGCTTCCAACAGTTTCAGTTATGATTCAGAACTAAGACTGTCCCTTTTCAATATATGTTTTTTATATATCGAACTTTAATGATATATGCATAGGACTTTGTGATTCAACATTCCATTGGTATTTCTCTAAATATATACTTTAATTATGAATATTAGTTTAGGCAGGGGCAGAGCTAGGGAGTGCCCAGGCTAGGCCCTGGCCCACCCCAAATTTAAAATGTAAAAATTTGTAATGTAAAAATTTCCTGTAATTTTTTTTCCAATAATATTCTTTGTACCGACCCAGTCTGGCCCAATGCCCTGGCTCTGCCCCTGAGTTTAGGTACCATAAGCCTGTAAGGGAATAGTTGGTTTTAGAATTGAGCCTTATTTAAACATTTGAGATTTCGGCTCATGACATTAAATGAGCTCATGAGGTTATATTGTAAAAGGAGTTTCTCTCTATTTGCTATGTTTTGAATTTTGTTGTTATTGTTGTTACTATGCTGAGTTGAGTACACTTTCTACCTCTTACTTTACTACTTTATCTCTCTATTTGGGATTAGCAATATCATATCAATTTTAAATTATTCTTTTTAAATAGAGCTTGAGATAAAAACGATATTGTTTTGGGGTTGAGTTTTAAATAATAATGTTGTCTTCTTTTTCAAAGTAACAATATTCCATCCAAATCCCAACAACTTATGTGATACCTAAGTTTAAAAATTCACTTGAGATTTATATTAATCGAGCATATTAGAAGTGAGGGCATCAGTCGATTACTAAGTACTAATATTATTTTTAGGGTTAGAAGTAGGGCACTTGCTCCCAAATCATATGGGTCCTCCACTAATGATGATGATGATGATGTGGTTTACTCAACGAAATAGCCGAATAGTCAAACAATCATTTCATTCTAATTCTTTTGTTTCCTTCCCTTCAAAGCTCGTCGACTCTCCGTATACGGTACTCCCTCCGTCCCGCTAGAAGGTTCCCGTTGGCGGTTTACGATGCTTGACTGACGATAAAGCAACTTAATCCCAGTTCACACTCTGATTAATTTTAGTAAATAAAATTTACATATTCAGAAACTACATTAAAGCCGCTACAAAGCCTGATAAAAAAATGTAAATTTGATAAAAATTTGATTTATGAAGTAAAAGATTAAAAATGATTTAAGTTGACCATGTGAATAGTGGACGAGAACCTTCTAATGGGATGGAGGTAGTATATCATTTATGTGGTACATTGCATTAGTTACCCATCCCATTCAGCATAGCACAAGAGATTATTCATGTTCATGAACAAGGCAAGGGATAGATAAGATCATAAGATTATAAGAATGGGAAAAGAAACTAAGGGGAAAGGGAGGAAGGGAATTGGAGAGGAGTATGACTTATTTGATTGAGATTGTTCAATTTTTGGAAAACGGAGAATTGGATATAGGTAGATGAAATAACCAGCTCTTGTTGAACTTAATATGTGGCATTCAAGAGATAAATATAAGATGATTATTTTAACTTAATATAGAGAAAGTGGTGTGCATGTAAAATGAAAAGGAGGAGAGACATGAGTAAAGCGTAGACTATGTCTATGACAATGTTCACACATGAGCTTTACATGGTATTCGAGTAACAAAAGTGAATGGAGAGTGTGTTAAAAGTGATATAAAAAATGAAAATAAATATAAAAATATGTAGGTCCTACACATAAAAATTGTAAGAAAAATGGGACTCACGTGTAAGGGTGTGTAGGAAGATCAGACATCCCTGGGAGATGCCTCTTAGTTTTGTATCCTTCAACTTAACTTTTTTAATTTACTGATCTAACTGAACTCATTAACTCTAAGTACTTTTTCCGATGAGTTTACATTTATTAGACTAAAATTTCGGACTCATTCTAATAGGATGAGATCGATCTAGTATGATTTGTTTGAGTTTAATATGATCTGATTTATTGTGAGAGTGGTATGGTCGACTCCAACTAAAACATTCGAGGACATAATACACACATTAAAGAGTCTTTTATATAAATGGCGGTGTTGGTCATCAAAAGTTCAACTAGTCAACTATGCCAAATAAAAGTGTGATAATGCTAACTCTGATCTTTGTCTATTTCATTATTTCTCTTCAAATCCTTCTTGGCTCTCCGCTCATGGTAAATATTTCCAGTCCATTAGTTACATGTCCCTTTCATTGTAGCGTAGAAGTTTTTATTTTTCTGGAGGATGTTCCATCTTGAGAAATGAAGTACTTCGTATATAAATAAAGGTAGAGGAGATAATGTCTCCATCAGCTCATCTTTACACAAGAGGATCTTCCATTCCTAACCTCATTGTGACGTGTCCAATGGGGCACTCTCTTGTTACTACTTTTTGACATTATTATAGAGGAGATAATAATTTTGTTTGACAATTGTTGTTAGCTGTTAGCTGGTTATAATAGCGGTTTGATTATAGTCGCTTGATTTTAGCGGTTTTGATCGATTGATAAATTATGTTAGCTTATTGTTAGCAATTGTTTGATAAATTAGATGTTTATGAATAGTTGTTTGAGTGTAAAAAGATGTATAAGAACACTAAAATGAATTTCTTCTCTAACTATTACTTATAAAACAATATTACCTACAATTACTTACTTCTTCATTCTTAAATAAATGCAACAGTCAATTTTTCACATTTGTTGAGGCCCAACTTTGATCATTAATATATATAATTCTCTAGTAGTAAAAAACTTTTAAAATCTAATTTTGAAAATTTACAATGACAAAACTACTAATATTTTTTTCAAAAAATATATTAATACATTAATACTTAAAATGTAGTCAAAGTAATACGTGTGAATAGTGAAAAATTCAACATGATGCACTTATTTAAGAATGAAGGTAGTGCTTGGTATAAATCACTCATATTTTTGAACTTTTAAAATTGATAAATACAACTATATATGGAAAATAAAAATAAATAAATAAATAAATAAATAAATAAGATGTTATGCTGATAGTTTGAATTCAAGAACATGAACTCAAATTACTAAACAATAATGTAACACTAGTACCAATAAACATGAAAAAGTGCCAAAGTGTGTCTCATTAAATAATTGACACACTAATTTTTATTACAAATATAAAATAAATTGTGTGTTGCACAACGATTGAAAGAAAAAAAAAACTTAAATTCCCCACCCAACAATAAATGCTTCAAGAATATGGTAGAGGAACTCATCAATAATAGTTCATCATTAGGTGGCATGAGAGGTGGATGACTGAATCAAATTATCAATACTATAAAATGTACTAGTATTATTTCCTCTTCCAATATACAAAGTACTGTTGTAGGGAGAATAGTTCATTACTGAATGTCCTATAAATAGGGAGTTATTAGGGTTTACAAGAACGGACCAATAGACCAATAATGCATAGTTTACATCAAATGACCCTAATACATAGGGGAAAATAATTAAAATACCTCAAACTTTGAAGGAGCATGAGATAAAAAACCCGAACTTTCATATGTAATTTAAATACCTCAAATTTTATATAAAAAGTTATTTTAACACCATGGTTATGTATGATTTCTTCAAAAAAGTAAATTTATGGTATTAAATGCATAATTTAAAATAGCAAATTGAAAACATTAGAATTATATATAGTGGTGGGTAATACTATTTATTTTACAATGAAAGCTTAGAATGTTAATTGTATCTTTATGAATGCTAAAAATTATCAAATTATGAAATAAACACCAAAAACACCAAACAGTGTCGCTACAGTGTCAAACAGTGTCACTACAGTGTGAAGTCAACTTCATTTTCTTAATCTGTGTGAAGGTCAAAGTAGGACAATTATTTCGGGACGGAGGGAGTACAAATTTCAATATATTGCCATTATTTAATGAGGGAGCTACTATTTCCTTTTAGAGGGTCCATAGTAGTCCATGTTATCAGTATTTACCATGAGGGTAACCCTACGGACCAAACTATTGAGGTCTTTAACTCATTATTAATTTATTATTGACTTCTCATCACATTCCAGAGATTCTCCCATACTACGTAGCACGTACGATGTGTTCATCTTCTTTCTGCAAATGCTAGATTCGTTTTGCCATTGATAAGGTTGATAGTCATGGCCCTCACATTTCCACATGGACTGTTTTATACTTGACTTATTCAAATCCAAACACGTATTTTTTGCCACAATAAAACGCATTTGAAAAATGTTGCCAACTAGTCACCTTCAAATGTCTCCATAGTCTTTTTATTTTGGACAAAGTATACAGAACGTACTAGTGTGATAATTATACCTGATACACATGTGTTAGACTTTTTTTGTAGTGTGTCTAAAATTATTATAAGTCAGTTTGATGACCCTATTTTGAATTATAAGTTGATTTTGCACGCTGCAACCGTTTAATAATAAAAAAATAAGTAAATTTGAAGTTGTTTTTCTGGCTGAAAATGATTTAAGTTACTAAAGGTGATAATTAATTTTAGCTATATTTCATACAATTTTTCATTACTATATTAATAAAATACGGAGCATATTTTAAATATAATTTTTTCATAATTCAATAGATTCAACCACTTCAACTAGTATTTCATCAATTTCAACATAACAAAACATTCAATCAATTTAGTGTTACCAAAAAAGCTCTATACTCTCTTTTTCTTTTTCAGTTTGCAAGGAAATTCGATAACTTTCACGAGATAATGATCTTTGAAAATTTTCATTTTTCTAATATAGGGTGGGTATGTTAGGGGTTTGGGTTTTGAAGAGGAAGGGAAGGGTGAAGTAGATTTTTTGTTTTGAAAGAGGGTGAAGTAGATTTTATGTTTGAAAATTTACAAAATTAGGAATAGTTCTTGAGTCTTTCTATAACCCCCTTATGTATAGTGTACCTGATGGTCCCAAGTGAGGTAGAAGTCTAGAGGGGGGGTGAATAGACTTCTAAAAATATTTTCTTTCCAACCCTTTTTCCTCTAACCAGAATGTGTTCCAATATGTTTTGGGAGATATTGAAACATACAGCGGAATTCTTGACCTCAAGAGTGTGACACTTTATAGGAACACAGGTTATGATCCTTTTTGTTGTAACAGAGATGGGTGGACAGAACACTTTTGTGTGAAGGATTTAGACCTATTGTCATAGATCTCTTTGTAATGCGTAGGTAAGGAGTTTTGGTTCTCAGAAAACTTTAGGGAGTTTTCTGATCAGTGAATATGCAAGCCTTTGGGATAGTATGAAGGTGAATGAGAACTGAAGTATGTGTTGGGTGCTGAATACAAAAGGTACAAAAGATATATCCTGGTTCAGAGGTGGTGTAATCCTCCTACATCCAGTCCCAACCTATTTCAGATGGATTTTCCACTAAATGAATATCCCATTACATTTAGTGCCCAATCTACCCCTGGCCCGGGCATAGATTGTGAGGTTTTTCACGAGGAACCACACTGTTCCAAGCTACTCATGTCCTCCAAGGTTTTTCACTAATGGCTTGCCCAGCCAGAAGCTACTCATGTCCTTGCCTCACCTTCTGGATGATCACACACATCCTAGAATGAATACACTAGACTAGTTTACATGGGTTTAAACTAATCTACCAACTAATCTAAGCTCTATAGATGTGTATGAATGATAAGCTATTCTAAGAGCATTAGATGAGTGGGGTGGTAACCAGAGTGGTGAAGGTGAATCAGCTAGATGGATGTTTTCTTGTAAACCGTGATTCCCTTCTGTTCCACTAGGTTCCAATATACCAGGGTTTGTTGCCATCTGGTGCCACACTTGGTCTTCCCACACTCCTTCTGTATTTATAGACTTTGTTGTTGAATCTCCTCCGTTGGCTGAGTGATCCAATCTTGATCGTTGCTTGATCTACTTGCTTTGTTCCACTTGACTGGGCAGCATGGTTGATTCTTGTCTTCTTGTGACACGGATCATTTTATCTTCACTCAACTTGATTCATCATTTCGAGGCAAAGATAAGATGATTTATCTTTATCTTTTTAGCTTACAGAAATTCAGTATCTAGGTCGAGTGTTGTTCAATGCTTTTCCTCAAGATAAGATTACTTGCTTTTAGTAAATAGTGTTACAAGAAATTTTGTCACATAATTTCTTGTAACATTATTTTCTATGCGTTCTGTCATTCTGACTGCAAGTTGGTCTTCTGTCTTCTTGTTTCTGTGCTAAGAGAAGAATAGCAGATGTTGAGATTCCGATCAGAATACCTTAACAGAATACCTTACCAGAATACCTATGAGGTCTTCTATTCTGGTGTCAACAGAGAACCAACTCTGTTTGAGGTTCTCTATTCTGATCATAACAGAAGGTCTTTTGGTATATATCAGAGACCCCCTTTTTGGTGTACACCAGAGTTAATCAGTTCTGATGTCCAACAGAGTTGAGGTTCTCTGGTATGATCAGAAGGTCATTGAAGGTTTTCTAATTAGTCTATTCAAAAGGGCTTCAGTTGACTCTTTTCGTACCTTTTTCTTTTTGTTTCTTTTCTCTTTGATTTATGATATGTTTCTTCTCTTTTTAGTACTCTCTATTTTTCTTGAGTACTTTATCACTTTTGAGCACATTACAATTAACAGTAGCAGAACAAATACAAGTGCTAGTCTATTACAGGGATAGTATTAAAAAAAGGGGTGGCATCATCAAAACAATACCTGTTCATCAAAAGGGGGAAAATAGAAACAAACACTTAGGACAATATTTTCTATTTATTTGTGTTTGTATTCTAGTTTTTGGCATCATCAAAACAATACTTGTTCATCAAAATCTAGGGGACCTAACAGTACCTGGGGGTAGCTTATCTGAGGGTTATTGCGGAGAATAACTTAGAGAGAAAATAGAGAAAACAAGTAAGAGAGAGACAAATGTATTAAATGAACTCAGCGTGCTTTACAAGGTGAATAGGGGCTGCTATTTATAGCAACCATAAATGTGATGAGAGTACACATGTCAATAATCTAACGGTCGAGGGGTCACCTCAATCGGGGTGGCACCGGCATTCGCATGTGCATCGCATTAAATGCGGTGGGTGGACGTGACGCCGCATTAAATGCGGTGGTTGTCTATCCCCAAAGGGAATCTTCGAGGATTGTGTTGTAGCCGAAGGCTTCTTAATGGCCGAAGGCTATATGTATCCGAAGGCTGCTCTTATGTCGAGGCGCCTGGAAGTCGAAGGGACCTGATTTCGGCCATTTTCTCCCAGTAGCTTTGTATGATCAAATCCGGCTGCCACGTGAATTTTGGAGCCCTCGGCCATGGGACCGAAGGCACCCGTATGTGCACCGTGGGCTTCTTGACACTCGGGCCGCTGTGCTTTGGGCCTCTTGTGCTTTTTGGGCCTGTTGGGCCTGTGTTAAAGTAGTTGGAGTCTATGGGCTGGGGGTCCCTAGCCATATACTCCATCAGGAGTCCCCCACTCCTTTTGCCGAAAGGTACTTGATGGAAAATGAGTAATTGTGGTGATCCTCCAAAAAGGCTTCCCAACTTTGTTGGATGCCTTAACCAATTCTTTGGTCCCTGCTTTTTGCCCAGGGCATTCCCTCAGTCCATGTGTCAGGGCTGAGGGTTTCCTGATGAAGTGCGGATGCGTTGCTCGCGAAGGCTGCTTTGTCATCCTTGGTGCCTCTGTGAAATTTTGACAATTTTCTTTTAGTGAAGGGTGTAATGATAGCATGTACCCAAGGGGTTTCGTTTCTGACGTTTACCTAGAGGCTGCATTGGCATATGTATATATCTATTTTGTTCATGTGAATTTTACGCTTTGTGTTTTTCCCGAGGGGGTACTCCCAGTCCCCCACTCCTTTAGGCCGAAGGCATATTCGGGCTGAAGGAGTTTAAGACGATGACATGATCTGAGGGCACATTGAGATGAGGGGTTGATAATGTGTGATAATCTGAAGGCTTATATTGCTTTTACTCGAAGGCGATGTGCAACCCGAAGGTGTTCATTTCGAAGGGTGCCAGCTGAGGCCCCCTTGATGTTTTAGAATATGGCCGTTAGAATAGAGCCGTTGGAGATGGGGTCCATGTGGCATGCTCCCGTTGGCTGAAGGAGGGTGGGCGCCACCCATTGGCTGATGCGGTGGCCCGTAATGATGGGCTTTTCAAACCGAGACCCACACTTCGAGGCTGGGGAGCCTATATATACCCCATGACCAAACTCATTTCTTTTGTGCGATTTCATCGAAGCGAAGCTCTGCCCAAATATTTCTAGAGAGAGAAAGCGCAGTTTGATAAAAACCAAACTTCCGAGGTCAGTTCTTCTTCCGTTCTTGAGTTTTTTTAGCATACTTTGCTATTCCGGCCTTAGATTTAGTGTTAGAGCTCTATATAAAGCCCTCCGCTCTTGAACCCTTCTGCTTCTGGTCCTTCAAAAATGTCGTTGCAAAGTGATTCTCAAGATATCTCGAGGGAGCCCTCAGTCACGGCAGAAAGCATCTCCGAGGTGGAGTGTTCGAGCGAGCGGTCCTCGGCTGGAAACGATTCAGAAGTTGCTGTCGAAGTCCGGAATCAGCTCATCACCGAAGTCGGAGCCGAGGAGTTTGAGCAAGTGATAGAGGATGAGGAAATGGCCATCGCGGTCCAAACTACCGAGGAAGAGGAAGAGAAAGAGAGGATGAAGGTCATTGTTGTTGTGCTGCCCCTCGCGATGCTGGTGAAGCCAGAAGCTCTCGGCCTCTTAACCTGGAACCTCTCAGGGTGGCTCCAAGAAAAATGAAGAAGAAATCGAGGGTTGCGTCGAAGAAGAAGCAGACCGCTGTAGACGCTGGGGAAGCCAGTGGGCATCCCCGAGGGGCATTCTTATTTGGACACCGTTTCCCTCGAGGTGCAGACAAAGGCTGGGGAGACGGAGTATCTTAAGACCCATTTTCTGGTCGGGCTGGTTGCCCAGGTGATAGAGATGGAGCCTGACGACGTACTGCTGCACGCTTCCGAGGGGTGCTTTGCAGTCCATATTCTCTCGGTGGAGTTGGGCCTCAAGTTCCCACTCCACCCCTTCGTGCTGGAATACTTGAGGTTTGTCAAGTTGGCCCCTTGCCAGTTGACGCCGAATAGTCATTCCTATTTGGCAGGTTTCCTTACCTTTTGTCGTTCATGGAGGGTGGAGCCGTCGCTGGACCAGTTCTTTCTTTCTTTCTTTTAATCTTTGCCGGGGGTCACTCGCACGCCGGAGGCTTCACCAACCTTCAGCAAGAACCCGAGTGGAGGCTCTTCTCTGAGGTTCCTTCATCCCATAAAGGATGGAAGGACAGATTCTGCTACATCCGTATGGCGGATAACCCTTTCTCGGTTGCCCTCAAGAACAATTTCCGAAGGCATCCGAAAGTTGGGAATGCGGCCCTCGCGAAGAATGGGAGCAAACTAATAGCAAAGCCGGTGGGATCTGACAAGGTGATGACGATTAAAGATGCCACCCACCCGGACGAACTATATCTCCTTAGCTTCTGGCGGTTTCGTCTGGCGGGGGAGAAAGATGAGAGATATGCCCTAATCGATCGGGTCTACCAAAGCGCTGGAGGTTGTTGCCGAAGGATCTTTTTATCTTGCACTTAGGCATTTACTTGTTTTGCCTTTGTAACCTAACACTTGTATTTTTTCCTTTCCTCCACAGGTGAAGAAATGGACGCCAAGGCTTATGCCAGGTTGAAGAAACAAATGGCCAAGGAAGGCAAGAAGAAGGAGGCTCCCAGCCAACAGAGGCATGTGGACGATTTTTTCCCGAAGGGGGTCCCTGAGGGCACAGAGCCCTCGAAGGAAACTGCTTCCGGTGTTGGTGTCGGTGCTGAGGCCGGAGGCTCTCAGGCTGCTGCTGCCAAGCGGAAGGCGGCAGGCAAAGGTGTTGTGCCCGCCGAGAAGAAATAGAAAGAGGGGGGCCCCGAGAAGAAGGATGCCCCCATTGTCATCCTCGAGGAACATTCCTGCTCCGAGCCCTCGGGTCAGGCAGCTAAGATGTCATGGCCCCAAGAAAATGTGCAGTTCTCCATTACCAAGGGGACTGCCATTATGCATGGTACTCTGGACCCGAGGGAGTTCCTGCGGGGTGCCACTCCTTCGACAAATAAGTCGGTGCTCTCTCGGCAGAAGGACGATGCCCTCAGCTTTGAGGTCCTCCAAGCCTCGGTCATTGTAAGATTTTCCTTTTCTTCTTCCCTTTAGTCAATTTAACATATTGTGCGCAGTACCTCAACTTTTTTGTTTATTGGTTCCTTTTGCAGGCATGCCCCGAGCTCGGTGAGCTCATCCAGAGGATGGAGCAATCAAACCTCTAGAAGTTGAACGCTGACGAAGCCCTGGTCGAGGCCCGGAGGCAGCTTCAAGAGGCTCAGGAAGCCTTCCGGTTGGAGAAGGAGGCCTTCGGCAAAATTCTTGAAAATTCCAAGACGGTCGCCAAGGCTGGGGGCAAAGTCGAGGCTGAGAAGGCCGCAGCCGAAGCCCGTCCAAAAAACTGCTGAGGAAGCTGAGGCTGCCAAGAACGAGGTGTTCACGTAGGCCAAGAAGGATGTTGTCGTTGCTTTCCTCACCGAGGGCTGGAAGTCTGAGGAGTAGAGGCAGTGGGTGGCCTCGGTGGTGGAGGCCTCGGTGGACGAATGGGCGGCAGGGCCCTGGGTGATGTGGTTGGCTCGAAGGGGCAAAGCCTTTTTATGATGGTGTTGAGTTCTTCACCCAGGCCATGATATACTGAAGGCTCGTCCGGAACTTTGGTATTGAGCCTAAAGATTTCAAGCCCGATGCCTACGGTCTTCCCCCTCTTCAGCCAGACACTCGATTCCCCCTCCCTCCCTATGTGGAGAGGCCTGACTTGGAGGACTCCGAGTTGATGCGGGAGGCTGACGATGAAGAAGAAGAGGACGGGGATGACGCCACCTCGAAGCCTGCCGAAGAGGGTGCCCCCGGAGTTGTCAATCCTTGATTTGTACTTAGACAATTTTCAACACTATTTTGTAATAATATTTGTGAGCTTTTGGTTTCTGCCTTTATGTACAAACAATTTATTATTTATCTTTCGTTAATGAATGCATGGATGCCTTCGGGCTTTTGATGTTTGAATTTGTCCTGGACGTTTTCTGAATGAATGCCTTCTAGAATTTTTGTGAATGTATGCTTGCAACATAGTCGACCGGGGGAGATCCATTTAGGTCTTAGAGAATTTTCTAAGTGATGTTTACCGCTGGGCCCTCGGTTGCCATATTTCTTTAGCCATATGAAATAGGTACCCTTCGTTGTCCTTTGTTGTACACATCTGGCTGAAGGCCAAATATCTTTGGTACTTCTAAATTTTCCAAGTAAAAATCCACAATGTAGCCTTCGAGTAAATTATTTGATAACCCCCGTCATGTGTAGCTGGAAGCCCTTACGGCTCGCAGTAGTCTCCCTGGGAGCCCTCGGGCAGACCACCCCTTTGATTGTCTCCGGGGGTTTGATAGTTGTGAACTTAGAAATTCCTCTAAGCATCTCCATAGGAGACCGAGGGGACCTTTTTGTGGACTTAGAAAAATTTCCATCTCGCCTAAATCGTTATTGCGGTCAGCCCCCGGCTAGAGTGAGCTAAATGAGCCCTCTTCCATAGTCACCTTGGCAAATTTCGGGGAAGTTGTAAAGTTATGCCCTCAGCATATGGTGGACTTAGCCAAGGTAGAAATTCTGTAAATTCCACCTCAGAAGGAATTTGATAGGATCTTGCCTTCGGTATATAGTCTCCCCTTAGGTGGTGCTCTAAGCCTTCATGATTTGTGGACTTAGGGGAGTTTCATGGGGGTTGTCTTCGGTCTCAAATTGTGTGGTTGGGAGTTTTCACCCGAGGGTGTGTAAACCGTGGACTTAGCCAAATTTCCATGTTATGGTGTATTTGCCTCGAAGTGCCTTTGGAAGATGGCCCCTCGTATTTGTCATCTGCATTAGCCGGCCTTGGCCAAATTTTGGACTTAGCCAAAATTTGGTGAAGTTTATTGGTGTGCCCTTCTTCATGATAAATAAAGTAGCTCCCCTTGATAATAGGTTTACCACTGAGGGCTTCATGAATCTGAGGCAAAGAAATATAAAGAAATATCAACATCAAGGAGTGAATCAAAGACATCTGAATCTGAAATCACGTGAGAGTAGATCGGTGCATGTGTACAAGAGGGGAATTCTTGCTTGTGGAGCAGGACTTCTTCATTATGGACATCATCTACCTCACCTCCACCCTCTTGGAGCATGTAATCATCTTTTCCCAACTCCTCTTCAATACTCAAACCTACCTCAGTAGCTCCATCATCATGACTGATCTTCTCCTGGCCATCCTCAGGTGTTGAGACTAATGGTAAATCAAAGGGTTGGGACTTGGGAGGCTTCTGTATGAAAATCACAGTGATTTGTGACTTCATCAGTTACAACTTGTACCATTTCAAACTTTTTCTTGTATTCTTCGAAAACAACTTGACACTATTATCTTCTTCTTCATCTTAAAACATAGGTGGGTCTTCAAATGCATCAGGAGGTGTATCATCCATCATATTCCCACCATCCTAGTTTGACTCGCTCACGTGATCATCCCTATTGGTCTCCTCGGATTGGTCTTCTACCATATGGCTCCTTATGGTATTTATATGCTTCATGATGTTTGAAGTGCTCTGCTCCATGGCTAAAGAGCTCTCCCTCATATACTTTAGGTACTCAGAAAAAGTTTCTGAAAGTGTATTCTTACACTGATTCTGTGGCTCATTACTTGGCAAGGATGTAGGAATGGCTGAGCTTTTTGTGTTTGTAAATTGTGGGGAGGAAGAAGTGGGGTATGCAGTTGCCCAGTAAGGATGGTCATAAGGAGGTTTAATGGGGCAAAAAGATATATGGTGACACCCTCCACAGTACAAACAAGAGTTATTCTTAGGCAGATAAGGTTGCGTGGTTGGAGGGTATGGATAAGGGCTTCAATAATTTTGTGGTGCAGGAGAGTAATTTTGATGAGGAGAATAATGAGGGGAATGATACTGGGAATGTTGCGTATTTGGAGGAGGGTAAGAATAGGAAGATAGAATATTTTGTGGTGGAGGAGAGTAATAATGGTGAAGAGTGTAATATTGAGGGGGGGTGTAAGGAGGGTCTGGCGTATATGATGAATATTCCATGGAGGTTTGAGGGTAAGAAATTCCTCCTCGAATTTGGCTGAATGGGTTCATCTCATGCCTGTTAAAAAAACCCTGAAAGGTTAGCACAGAAAAATCCTACGGAAAACAAAAAGAAAAACTAACTAAAAAAATCTTGCTGAAATTAATTAACCCTTAAAACCGACACCGTCCCCGGCAACGACGCCAAAAACTGATGTGAGTTTTCTCGCACTTAAAAAGATTGTAGAATAGTGGTGAAAGTACGAGTATCGTCTCCACAGGGACGGACAAAAGGGAATTAAAGATTAACTAAATTTAGCGATTAAAAAGAAATAAAATTAAATAAATGTGTCGTGCGAGGTTGATTGGTTGAATTGAAATTAAACTAATGCGAATGAGCGAATAAAAGTAAAGATTTGGGTTCTTCTTAATTAACGACGAAGGGAACAGGGATTGATTCCGGGGTAATCAGATTTCTGGCAGATCAGGCTTAATTACATGAATTTAATTTAATTGAGCCTAGCTAATCAATACTGAGTTCTTACCGCTCTCGCGGCGTAGAGTACAATAATTTAGGGGACCAGGCTGATCTCTCATGCGACAGGATCCTAAATTATTGCCAAGACGAGCGAGCTTACGGCCCCTTAATCGCTACTAATCTCTTAGCGAACGATTAAGTGTGTGTGAATGTGTCCTAGAATAAACTAGATGTCTCTTAATTTATTCTATGTGCAATTGTAATTCTAGCCGCGGTTCCAGATTACAAAAGATAACAATTAAATTATTCAAACACAAATTAAATGGCATTCATGTAATCAAACCATCAAGAAACTAGCCATTCATCATGATAAACCCCTTCATCAACCCCAAATCCCTAATTAAAACTACTCACAATTCAGAATTGGGAAGAATAGAATTAATTGTCATTAATCAAAAAGTAGGAACTTACAAGAATGTTAAGGAATTGAAAAACCTAGCTGAAAAGCTCTCTAATTTTCGTCCTTAATCAGCTCTCTAAAGTCCATCCCCCCTTATTAGGGTTATGGGGGTGTTATTTATAGGAAACCAGGCAATTTGGGTTGAATTAGGACAAAACGTGGTCAGGCACGGTGCCAGGCACGACCGTGCCTGCGACCGTGCTTGCGACCGTGCCTGCGGAAGCATCCCGTTTAAACGCGTCCAGGCACGGCGTGCCTTCCTGCCAGGCACGATCGTGTCTAGGTTCCAGTAGCTCATCCGCTTCATTCCTAGGCATGCACGGCGTGCCTAACGCCGGGCACGACCGTGTGTGACCTTATTCTTCACTTTTTCTTCGTTTTCTTGTTCCAAACGCTCCCAGATGTACGAGGTCAATCCAAATACTCGTTCTTCATCAAAATTTCGTCGTGAATCTCCCGATGACCTCCAAATCTCTCAAATCTTCTTCGAATGACTTCAAAACCTTCCTGAATGCCTCTCAAGCGCTGATTGGCAGACTCTAACTTCTTCAATTCAACTCCAAATGCAAAGAAACTCGACCCAACGCCTGATAATCGCAACTTGAGATAAAATTGAGACTTGCAACACCTTAAAGCTAGGAAAACCATCAAAATCCAACCCGAACACGCAACAAATGCGTGTCTAAATACGGACTTATCAATGCTCGAGAGGCTGAGTTCTTCGATCCTTGCGATCTTGGAGAGGTGCTCAAGAGATTCAGGCGAGAGCTTTGATAAAATGTCAAGTTCAGAGTTTTGTGCCCTCGGTATTTGAGTGAGGGAGTGTGCCTCAAATACCTTAAGCAACTTTTTCGATGCTTCCTTGTATTGCTTCATCCTTCCTTCCTTGGACTCATATTCCCCCGAAACTTGGCCTACGACTAGCTTGGAGTCGCACTTGACATGAATTTGCTTGGCCTTCAGGTTTACTGCTAGCCGGAGGCCACAAAGGAGGGCATCATACTTCGCTTCATTGTTGGACACCTTGAAAGAGAAACGGATAGCATAATAGGCCCGGAAGTCTTCGGGTATGATGAGGACCACGCCTCCCCCACATGCCTTGGCAGCCGAGGAGCCATCGGTGTATAGAGTCCACCACTCATCCAAAGGTGCCAGGGGTTCTTCGTCCACCGCTGATCTTGTCGTGCATTCCGTAACGAAGTCCACCAGGGCTTGGCCCTTGATGGCGGGCCTCAGACGGATGTCTATATTGTATTGGTTAAGGAAGATGAGCCATTTCACCATTCTGGAGGAGATGGGGGGGCTCTTCATGAGGGCGCCGAGAGGTTGGTGTGTGAGCACTTGTACTGGGTGAGCTTGGAAGTAATGCCCTAGCTTTTTGACAGTCCAAATGATGGCAAGCACCGTTTTTCCCACAGGGGAATATCTGAGCTCTGTTTCCCTGAGGATCTTGCTAACATAGAAGATGGCGTGTTGGATGCCGTCTTCCTCCCGGATCAGTACCGAACTGATGGCAGCAGGGATAACACCAAGGTAAAGATATAGGGTCTCTCCCACCTTGGGTTTGGAGAGCACAGGGGGTGAGGATAAGTACCGTTTCAATTCATCGAAGGCCTCCTGGCATTCTGATGTCCGTTGGAAGAAGGGAAGGGCCTTCTCCGCTGATTTGGAAAGAAAGCGGTTGAGGGCTGCCAGGCGACCCGTCAACCTTTGAACTTCTTTCACGTTGTGTGGGGCTCCATGTTAATGATGGCCTGGATTTTCTCGGGATTGGCCTCGATGCCCCTTCGGCTAACCATGTAGCCTAAAAACTCCCCCTTGCACGCCGAAGGTGCACTTCTTTGGGTTCAACTGGAGATTGAATTTTTGCGTGATAGCGAATATCTCCCGGAGGTCCTCAGCGTGTGTGGTTGATTTTTTTCTTTTGATGATCATGTCGTCAACATATGCCTCCATGGTGCGCCCTAGGACGGCTTGGAAGACCCTGGCCACCATACGGGTGTAAGTGGCGCCTGAATTCTTTAGACCGAAGGCCATCACTAGATAGCAGAAGATGCCTTCGGGTGTCATGAAGGTTGTCTTTTCTGCGTCTTCCTCATGCATGTAGATCTGGTGGTACCATCGGAAGGCGTCGAGGAAAGACATGATCTCGCATCCCTCCGTTTCGTCTACCAGGTGGTCAATGTTTGGCAGAGGAAGGGATCCATAGGGCATGCCTTATTCAAGTCATTGTAGTCCACACACATGTGGAAGGTGGGTGCTTCTGTGCCAGGACCACATTAGCCAACCATGAAGGGTATTTCACCTCCCGGATGTGTTTGATGGAGAGGAGCATGGCAACCTCCTTTTTCATGAAGTGCCTCCTTTCAGTCGAGAGTGGCCTTCTCCTCTGATGTATAGGTTTGGACGAAGGGTCCACCGCCAGGCGGTGAGTGATGACCCTTCGGTGGATCCCCGATATATCCTCCTGCCCCATGCAAAAACATTGGAGTAGGCGCGGAGGGCTTCGGTGATGTCGGTCTTCAAGTCTTCGGGGAGCTTGGCTCCAATCTTTAAGACTCTCTCCGGCTTGGCCGGATCGAGTACAAAATCTTCAGTCTCTTTGGCAGGCTCAGCCCTTAGCCTACCATCTTCCTCGTTCAAGGCGACAGTGATTGTATCAACGCGCAATTCAGTTTTACTAACCTTCTTGGTGAGTTGAAGGTAACAAGCCCAAGAGAGCTTTTGATTTCCCTTCAAGTAGTCAATGCCACTGGGTGTGGGGAACTTAAGGCAAAGGTGCCTCATGGAGATGACGACTTCCAAGTCCTGGAGGGCAGGCCGGCCGAGGATGATGTTGTGGGCGCAGTCAAGGTTGACGACGAAGAATTCCACTTCGAGCTTGGCTCTATGGAATCCATCACCGAACTCAACCATCAGAGAAATAACGCCTTTGGCGTCGATGTTGTCCCCCGTGAATTCGGAGAGGGGTGTCTTGATCCATCGAAGGGATCCCATATCGAGCTCAAGTTCCCGAAAAGTGCTGAGATACATAACGTTGACAAAGCTACCTGTGTCAACATAGGTGCGGAGGATGACGGTGTTGTTGATCTCCGTCTGAATGATGAGGGCATCCCTGTGAGGAAGAGAACCCGGGGGCAAATCCGCATCTGTGAAGAAGATAGGGTCTGCCATTGGCTTCTTAGTTGGGGGTATATGATTGACCTCCCCAACGTAAAGGAATTGAGCCCACTTCTTCCTTTGGCTCGTGGAGTCACCCCCAGTGTTGCCTCCAGTGATCATGTGGATGTGGCGCTTGTACTGGTGCTGTAGGTCCTCCTCCTCACTGAGGTTCCCAATCTCACGCTTCTTCCACTATGGATTTCCCAAGGGGATGGTGTTTGGGTTGACCCACTTATTGGCCTTCGGCGGGGGCACTTGGTGATGAGGGGTCCCCTGAGGAGGAGGGCCCCTGACGAATTGAGACCGATGGTCTGCCTGTATTAACCTTTCGATGGCTGCCTTCAGATGGTGGCAGTCATTGGTCATTGCCCTTGATGGCGATGAAAGCGACAATAAGGTTCGTTGGGATTGATGGCATATACCTCTAGGGGTGCACGCGAGTCTCGTTCCAAAAGGCCTCTTTCCACCACATAGTCCACGATAACGCTGATGGGATGCATCAGAAGGGTGCATGGGTGCTCCAGGAGGGTAGGCTGGGCCCACACCCTCGGATTGTTCTTGTAGCCACCCCCAGGTCTGGCTTGGCCATTCCGGGGTCGGTCGTTGTACTGTACCTCGCGGTTTGCCGGAGGGGGTGGCCCCTCGGGGCGATTTCTGCCTTCGTGTTTTTGTGAAGGCTCCGGGTTACGACGATCTTTCTCGATCTCCTCGGCCTCGGCATATCGGTCCCCTCGCTGGAGGGCCATCGTATAATCGCAGGGGGGATCAGTAATAAGGCTCCTGGAGAAATTACCGTTATGGAGGACGGTGTGGAATAGGGCCATCAGCGTCCCATCGTAGGCGCCGTCGACTTCGATGGAGGCCTGCCTCCAGCGTTCTAGGAAACTCCGAAGGGTTTCCTCCTTTTGTTGCCTTACGTTCAGAAGGTGGGAGAAATGTTTCTTTGACCGGTGCCTCCCGGCGAATTGTGTCAAGAAACGCTGGGCAAGTTCTTTCCATGAATCAATGCTGCCTTCGGGTAACCGGTTGAACCATTCATACGTTGGTCCCTCCAAGGTGGAAAGGAACCAGTGGCATAAATATTCATCCAATGCCCCCATCATCATCATGCTATTTTGATACTTACTGTAGTGCTCCTGGGGATTCGTCTTCCCCTCATAGGGTTTGATGGTTTGCCCTCGGTACTTACCGGGGATCTGAGTTGCCAACACCCTTGGGGTGAAGGGGGTCTTTGTGCGGAACTGGATGAGGGGTTCACCTGAGCCTTCGGCGAACTTTCGCTTCATTTCCTCCATCTGTGCTAGTATGGTAGCGTATTTTGGATCCGCTTCCAAAGTCGAAGAGGAGAGTGTTTGGTGTGCCTCCTTCTCCTCTAGCTGGTGTCGGAGGACCTCGATGATTTCATCCTTGTTGTCCCTCAGGGTATCCCCTTGGGATTTCGCCCTGAATGATTGGGCGTGGTTGATTTGGTGCCTGGCGTCATCTGCGTGGAGGAGGCCTTTGCCTTTACCACGAGGGGGAGTTCTCTCCCCGGCCTCCGAGACGGAGCCTCCACTCTCATGTGGCCTCCGATCCTTCCTTCGGTTATCAAGGCCGATACGGGCATCGAGAGCAGCCTTCTGGATGTGGTGACGGAGGTCAGCAGCGGCCTGCTCCATTTCGGCAATAGTGCCGCTCTCAGGAATCCAGTTGGAGGCCTCAACCCCATTGGTTTCGTCGAGGGCCATATGGTTCTCCTCAAGGGTTCTGGATTGACCACGAGTTCTTCCCATTTTGGTAGGTGCTTTGGTGTTTGGTGAGGGGGGGGGGTCTTACTTGATTGTTTGGACCTCTCAGTGAGAGCACCAAATGATGGATAGTGTACCCGGGGGTAGCTTATCCGAGGGTTATTGCGGAGAATAACTTAGAGAGAAGTCGGAGCAAATAAGTAAGAGAGAGAGTCAAATGTATTAAATGAATTCAACGTGCTTTACAAGGTGAATAGGGGCTGCTATTTATAGCAGCCATAAATGTGATGAGAGTACACGCGTCAATAATCTAACGGTCGAGGGGTCACCTCAATCGCGGTGGCACCGGCATTCGCATGTGCATCACATTAAATGCGGTGGGTGGACGTGACGCTGCATTAAATGCGGTGGTTGCCTGTCCCCAAAGGGAATTTTCAACGATTGTGTTGTAGCCGAAGGCTCCTTAATGGCCGAAGGCTATATGTATCTGAAGGCTGCTCTTATGCCGAGGGTGCCTGGAAGTCGAATGGTCCTGATTTCTGCCATTTTCTCCCAGTAGCTTTGTATGATCAAATCCGGCTGCCTCGTGAATTTTGGAGCCCTCGGCCATGTGGCCGAAGGCACCCGTATGTGCACCGTGGGCTTCTAGACACTCGGGCAGCTGTGCTTTGGGCCTCTTGTGCTTCCTGGGCCTGTTGGGCCTGTGTTAAAGTAGTAGGAGTGTGTGGGCCGGGGATCCCTGGGCCATATACTCCATCACCCCTGAAGTACTTTGCTCAATTTTCAAGTCCCCTGAATTATAAAATTTTGAAGGATAATTAATTAAATGATACTTTTATTCTAATTTAAAATGAATAAAACTTCAACTATTGTATACACAATACATATATTTCAAATTAAATTTATAACTCCCATCTAAGAAGAAGAATTCACTTAACTTCCCCCTCCCTTCCTCAGTTCCTCTCGTCTCCTATGACTAACCTTCAAAGTCTTCTCATCCCCAAACACCCAAACATACCTGACCTTAAGGTACTTTTGATGTGATTATACTTTTATGCATTATAATCTTGTTGATAATAATGTCAAATGCCCGTTGTTTATATAATTATTTGTTTAAGCAATAATTTGATAAGCTAAAACTAATTAAAAAAATTTTATATGAAGAACGGGTCTCGAACAAGAGCAGATGAAGAAGATGACAAGTGAGTGAACAAGAGTGAAACTGTGTGTATTATGCGAATGTGAGCCCCCTGATTACAATGAGGGATATCCTATTTATAGGAAGAGTAATTAATGCTCTCATTATGGCTTTGCACGTTACTGAAGGATTGGCTGTACTTTATGACGAATTCAAATTTGTCATAAAGGCTGGTCAAGTACACTTATTACCCTCCTTAATCACATTAAAGGGACTAATAATGTATAGAAAACGTTACAATATTTAAAATGAGATTCTAGACGCTTCATTGACTCCAGTTTTCCGTTATTGGCGGTTTGACGTGACAGTTCCGACCCGTCGGTTTCACAACTCGTCATTAATGTTGGCCAGCTCAAATGGGCAACCTCCTGCCTTAATATCGCTACTAATTACAATAATGAACACAAATCCGTTACAACAGCCATTATTAAGTCTCATTAACCTCTGTGATCAACCTTTTTTAATGCATCATAAACCGCCAAATTCTTGTTCTAACAATTGCCCCCTTTCGAGAAGTTGACGTGTGCGATGCATGGGTCAAATCATCAAGCGGCAATTTGTCGAAATTTTGAAAGAGCTATGCTTTACCTCTTGGTTCATTTCATCTTTTGACTCATCAACAACTTGTTGTGACATATTGATGACCTCGGTTGACGAAACACCTCCGTCTTTCTTCGGATTAACCTTCGATCGAATCCGTCTCCTTAACTAAAACCACGAAAACTGAAAGCTGACATGTTATCTTCTCTCCTCCAAAATTGCCTTGACGGCCCGGTGACAGAAATTTGCAACATCTTTCATATTGATGTCGACACTTCATCTGGCGAAGGGAACATCATCCGTCATTGAAGATGGCGAGATAGGTTGTGTGAACTTGGTCTATATCCTGCAAAAACTTTAAATAGCATTATGTTTGTCGTTTGTATAATCTCCTTATGTTGGAGCATGTTGTTTCGTTGTGTAGTTCTGTATTTTTTGTGTGTGTTGTCATATATGTTCTGGTTGCACGTGCATTGTCATATATGTGTGTAGGTTTTGGCCAAAACGCATTGTATGGGCTCTGTTAGGACTGTGGTCCATGATACTCTCATGGGCAGCCTAACCCTTCCCATTTTGATGTTTAAGAAATATGTTTGTTCGATGTGGGTATGAATGATGTTTTATACCCCTTGTAGATCGCCTAAATATCCGTGTGATTTTATGGCTTAACATAGTCATGCATTTATCACAAAACGTCAAGGCTGGCCGTTGGCTTTGGGCCAACGGCCCTCCGATGGTTAAGTCAGTAAGCCGTCCGGGATGATAAATAAGACATAACATAATTAAAAATGGAAAAGTTTGAGGTGTACCGCATTCCAACTTCTAGGAACCGGTCTACCATCTATTGATTCTAATCGGTATGCCCCCTGTCCAATAATGTCGACGATCTTGTATGGGACCTCCCAATTGGGACTGAATTTTCCACTTGCTTCATTTCCGAATACTCTTCTTAGAACCCAGTCACCTTTTTTGAATATTCTAGCTCGGACATTTTTGTTAAAGCTCTTAGTCACCATTTGTTGATAAGATTGTAGTCGGATTTTGGCTTTCTCTCTGACTTCATCGATGGTGTCCAAATCATGTACTAGTTTCACGTTGTTTCGTTCCACGGTCATAAGTCCGTATCTCGAAGAGGGCACCTCTACTTCTGCCGGTATGACAGCCTCACAGCCATAAACTAAAGAAAAAGGGGTTTGTCCGGTTGCGTTCTTTGGAGTCGTTATGTCTGCCCATAGTATCAAGGGTAACTCGTCGGCCCATTTGCCTTGTGCTTTCTCCAGTTTTTTCTTCAGGTTGGCAACAATGATGTTGTTGATGGATTCAGCCTGTCCATTAGATTACGGGTACCTGGGGGTTGACGTTTCCAACTTGATATTGTACCTTTCACAGAACCGTCTGGTCTTTGCACTTATGAACTGAGATACGTTGTCGCAGACAATTTCTGACGGAATACCGAACCTGCAAAGTATGTTTCTTTTGATAAATGAAATTACCTGGTCATCTCGTACCTGACGGAATGGCTCAGCTTCTACCCATTTTGAGAAGTAATTTGTCATTGCCAGCATGTATACTTTTTGCCCTGGTGCCTCTGGCAATTTCCTGACGATGTCCATTCCCCACTTCATAAAGGGCCACGGTGATAGGATTGGATGAACTGATTCGGAGGGTTGATGACGGATTGGTCCATGCATCTGACAAGGCTTGCATCTTTGAGTGAAGGTGGTTGCGTCTTCTCTCATGGTTGGCGAGTAGTATCCGAATCTGAGAGCTTTGTTAGATAGACTTCGTCCGGCCATGTGGTTTCCACATTTCCCTTCATGAAGGTTTTTCAGCACTTTGACAGCTTCTTGTGGCGTCAGGCATCTTTGATATGGGCCTGCTACAGATCTTTTGAACAAGACACCATCAATTAACAGAAATCTACTCACCTTAGAGAGAAATGCCTTGGCCTCCCTTTTGTCTCCCGGAAGGATATTGTGCTTTAGGTATGCTATGTATGGTTGCATCTAATCATCCTGTGGTGTGGTTTCAATAGCTGTGACGGGTTCCAACCTGTCAATAGCCGGTCTCGTCAAATGGACAAAAGGGATGTTGCTGTTGACTTCGGCCCCCAGACATGATCCGATGGCTGCTAAGGCATCAACTTGTGTGTTTTCTTCCCTTTGGACTTGCTCGAAGGTAATTTCCTCAAATGATGTTGTCAATTTTATGACGACATGCAAATAAGACGTCATCTTGGGGTCCTTTGATGCACACACACCGTTAGTTTGATTAACTATTAACAGAGAATCACATTTTGCCTCGAGGAATTTGACGCCTAGATCCTTTGCCAAAGTTAGGCCGACTATCAACGCTTCATATTCTGCTTCGTTATTTGTGGCGTTGAAATCGCAATGGACTGCTCGGAGCATGATGTCCCCCTGTGGCGACTTTAGAACTATGCCCACGCCTGCTCCATTCATATTTGATGCTCCGCCAGTGTGTAACATCCATCTTTGGCAGGGCAACCCGTCAATCAGCAAGCATGTCTCCTTTTCTGCTTCGGTCTGGAGCTTTGGGCTAAAGTCTGTCACAAAGTCAGCGAGTGTTTTAGATTTCAAAGCCGTTCTTGGTTCATATCTGAGATCGTATGCTCCCAACTGGATTGACCATTTAACCATGCAAACCTGTTAACTCAGGCTTCCTCATGATTGACTTCATGGGATAGTTAGTCCGGACACAAATTGTAAGGCATTCAAAATAAGGACGTAATTTAATTGAAGCCATAACTAATGCCAAAACCAACTTTTCAAGTAAAGCTTACCTGGATTCTAGTCCATTTAAAGACTTACTCACGTAGTAGACTGGTGTCTGTAACCCGTCCTCTTCTTTTGTTAAAACGGCACTGATAGCATGCTCTGAGACGGCTAGGTAAAGCTGGAGTTCTTCCTCTTGTCTAGGCTTTGCAAGTAATGGGGGAGTTGTCATGTATTTCTTCAATTGCTGGAGCGCCTGCTCATGCTGCTCCGTCCACTCAAATGTTTTATTCTTTAACAAAACGTCATAGAACAGGCGGCACTTGTCTGATAATTTTGAGATAAATCGACTCAAAGCTGCGACTCGTCCTGTCAGTTTTTGGACGTCCTTAACGGACCTGGGGGATTCGATTTCGAGGATTGCGCGTACTTGTTCACGGATTGCTTCTATTCCTCGTTCAGTGACGATATATCCCAAAAACTCTCCTGATGACACTCCAAAAGCACACTTTGCCGGATTGATTTTCAGATTGTACACCTTCAATCTTCTGAGAGGTTCCGTCAGGTGGCGGATATGATCTTCTTTTTTCTTGGATTTGACGATCATGTCGTCGATATATACTTCCATGGTGTCTCCCATCAGGTCCTTGAACATCAAGGTGACCAACCTCTGGAACATCGCACCTGCATTTTTAAGGCCAAAAGGCATAACGATATAACAATACGCGCTTGTTTCCGTGATGAAGGCCGTTTTCTCCTGGTCATCGGGGTGCAGCTTTATTTGATGATAACCACTGAAAGCGTCCATGAAAGATAGCATTTCGTGCTCGGCCGTGGCGTCAGCTAATGCGTCTATTTGTGGCATCGGGAACGAGTCTTTTGGGCACACTTTATTTAAATCGGTGAAATCGACACAGACCCACCATTTAACCGGCATGCCCTCTTGATGTCCTTTCTTTTTCTGAACAATGACAACATTAGCTAACCAGTCAGGATACGTCACCTTTTTTATCTTGCCGGTCCGGAGTAGTGTGTCAACTTCTTGATTGACAATCTCATTTCTTTCCTTGGCGAAGCGTCTTCTCCTTTGTCTGACGGGTTTGTGTGATGGGCCGACGATTAACCTGTGAGCTATGATGTTAGGATCAATACATGTCATGTCGTCGTGACTCCATGCGAACACATCTTTGTGTTTTTTGAGAAACTCTACTAGTTCATTTTTGAGGTTTTCCGGCATATTCATTCCGATTCGGAAGACTCTCCCTGGATGTTTAGGATCAATAGCAATTTCTTTTGTTCTGTCATCATCCTCTTCCAGAGCAGAGCCATCCTTTAATTGTTATGCCGAATTTGATTGGCTTGCTGTTGGTTTCATGGCGGTTTGGTAGCATGACTTGGCTGCTCTTTGATCTCCACGAATGGCCTGCACTCCCCATGATGTTGGAAATTTTACGACTTGATGATACGTCGATGGAATGGCTCCCAGTTGATGTAGCCATGGGGTTCCCAAGATCATGTTGTAGGCTGGCAGGTTTTCGACCACATCGAACCTGACCTGCATATTAAGACCATGGGCATATACAGGTAAAGATATGTTACCTAAAGTTCGACTTGGTTCCCCGTTGAATCCGACTAGGCTCGATCCAGATTCCGTCACGTCCTCCTCCTTGACTCCCAGTTCTTTCAGCATTTTCATAGTGGTAATATCGGCGGTGCTTCCATTGTCCACAAGGACTCGTTTGACTTCGCAATTCGCCACTCTGAGAGAGATTACCAACGTGTCGTGATGAGATTGTGTCGGGTCAGAAATGTCTGTTTCGTCAAAAGTGATTGACGCATTTCTCCACTCTTCTTTACGTTTCTCGACCCTGCAGACCTGCAATGACTTGTCTCGGGAATAATCCCGAGCGTGTCTCTTTGCTGCAGAATTTGTTAGCCCACATAAGTCAGATCCACCGTTAATGAAATTAATTACCTTACAAGGAGATGACGGTGAAGGAGGTCTCAGTTCGTTTGGTGATGCTTTGACATTACGTCCCAGAAGCGATTTGGTATGTCCATACATGATTTCTGTCAGATAGCCATTCCTCAGCAAGTATGCCACCTCCTTTCGCAACGCGACACAATCCTCAGTGTTGTGCCCAATGTCATTGTGAAAATCACAATGCTTGCTCGGATCTCGACGTCCCGCTGGTTTGTCGATTTTCTTGGGCCATCGAATCATTTCCCCCAGCTTCTCTAAAGAGTGGATGAGTCCCAGAGTGGTGACATTGAAGCAGTAATTGGTGATGACGGGTGGCAAGTCTGGATCATCAGGCCATCTTGCTATTGACGCTACTGGCCGATCCTCGGTTCTAGCATAGGGTTTCCCAGTCCGATAATCGTGCTTCCTGGACGTGTTGGACTTACGTTGCCCCCTGTCATATCCATCCCGTCGAAGCCGTGATTGTTGGTCCTCCTCGAGCCTGATGAAAGCTAAGGTCTTGGCCTGGACATCTTCGAAGGTTCTGCAGGGATATTTAGTCAGTTCTCTTTATAGTTCTGAATCGTCGATTAAACCCCTCCGAAATGCCTCCACTGCTGTCGAAACGTCACACCTGGAAATCGACACTTTTTCTTTGTTGAAGCGATGCGGATAGTCTCTCAGTGACTCATCTCGACGCTCGATGATTCTGTAAAGATCGCTTGTCTATTTCTCAAGAACTCGACTGCTTGCAAACTGTTGGTTGAACGCATCAACTAGTTCCGCAAACGAGTTGATCCGTCCATTTGGCAGGTTGACGAACCATGTTACGGCGGGATCAGACAGTGTCGCCCCGAAACCTCGGCACATGCACGCTTCTTTTTTATCTCGATGAAGCAAGACGGCGACCATTCGCTGCTTGTATTGAGCGATATGTTCCAGCGGGTCAGACGCACCATCGAACATCTTCATTGATGGTGCGGTGAATTTTCTTGGTATTTCCACATCGGTAATCTGTATGCTAAAGGGAGAGTCTGCATAACATGTTCGTGAAGCACGATCCAGAGGTGGGGGAACTCCTGGTATTCCGCTGATTTTCTCTTGCTTCTGACGCATTTGTTCCATCAACATGGACATCTGATTTGCAATGACTGGGTGGAGTGGAACCGGAAACGAAGACGTCGGTCTCGCCATCTGGGTGACTTCAGGATGGGTTGGAGATGGGATGAAGACCACCTCGGGATGCCGTTCAAGAAGCGTCGACGTTGCTGACCGGTCGGGTCCGTCAGAGCGCCGTGGTTGGGGCTAAGAATGATACATCAGGCCCACTTCGCCTAGCATCCTGCATGAAACTTGACGGACCCGCTTCTCCATAAATTCTGCTACTGTAGCGAAGAGTTGACGGTTCCATTGGGGTAAAAGTCACACCAGTTGACGGGTTGGAACGGGACGGACCGGGGTCCCCACTGGTTCTGCTCCTGTAATGGGGAATCGACGGCTCTATCAGTGCGGAAGACAGAGTCGTCATAGGCTTGCTTTTGGTTGCTGAATGTAGACCTGATCTGTTAGGTCTGAATCAAATAGATTCCGGAAAATAACAAGCCGGAATGCTGGCTGGTGGTGTAATTGTTGGTATAAGAGGCGTGTAAGGAATAACTTGCGAGATGACCATTGAGTATGGCTCCCCGGTTGGCATTGGTGACAGGCCCAACGTAAGAGAGACTGGATCCGTCGATGTTGCAGGTGGATCCGTCACTGCAGGGGGGAAACCGAGATCTAGCCTTGTTGCGGCAGTCATTGTGTCACTCCTCTGATTGGGTCTTGATTTTGAGGCTATTGACACCGCAGATTGTACCTGGGACCGAAGCACATCGTTCTCCCGCTGAAGATGGGCCATCCGATCTGCCATCTCTCACCGGATCTCTTCCCTTAATGCTTCTAGTTGTTCGTGAAAATCACTCACCAAAGGGTTAGCTCCTGACATAATTGATCTTTCTCTTGCACGATGCCCCACGGGACGCGTCCCTTCAGGCTAGACAGTTGGCTTGTAACTGCCAGACTCGGTCCAGTCTATAAATAGGCTGCGACATATTGCCAGTTTTGTAGCGAGATGTGCGAGGGCAAGTATTGCTGAGTGTTTGCAAGTGTTTAGACATTGTGAACGTGTTGTATTAGTCCTAATGTATTAATTGTGAATTAATACAAGGTTGGTCGTTGCCCGTAAAGTCGTGTGCCTATATTCTACGTGTGTGTTAAAGTGTTGTGTTCCTATTCTCAATTAAGTGTCTAAGTGGGCAAAGGGGAAGGCTGACTGTCTTAAGGCGTTAAGGCAGGCCATACAAGGTGAAAATTCTAGGTTCAGAATTTTATCGTGTAACAATTGATATCAGAGCTGATGGGTGAAGATCGTGAGTCGACTGCCGGTGACCAAGAAGCGGAGACTGCGGAGGTGCTGGTTCGTGGGCTGATTGAGGAAGCTCTCAGGCCGGTGTGGGTGCGGCTTACAGACCTTGAGACCTCAAGGGCAGACCTTGTGAACGAACTGGAGGCACGCTTGGCAGAGAACGAAGTTTTGAAGTCGGAACTTGTGATTTTGAAGAGGGCTCTTACAGCGGGACCGAGTCCAAGCATTGAAGTAGGCTCTTCAAAGATCAAAGTGCCGGAGCCGAAGACCTTTGGTGGTGAACGTAATGCCAAGGAACCTGAGAACTTTCTGTGGGATATGGAAGAATACTTTAAAGCCGCAAAGGTGCCGGATGAAGAGAAGGGTGAGGATTGCACCCATGTACTTGTCTGGTGATGCAAAGCTTTGGTAGCGAAGTAGAGTAAGGGACGACGCTAATACGGGAAGACACGGGCTTGAGTCATGGGAGGGGCTCAAGAAGGAATTGAAGGTTCAATTCCTTCCCCACAATGTCTCTTGGATGGGCAGGGAGGCCCTGAAGAACTTGAAACACATCACATCGGTGAGGGATTATGTCAAGGCGTTCTCATCGATCATGTTAGACGTTGAGAACATGACCGAGGAGGACAAGCTGTTCAATTTCGTGTCTGGACTGCAGCCATGGGCCCAGACAGAATTGAGGAGGCAGACTGTGAAGGATTTGTCGAGTGCCATGGCAGCGGCCGAAGGACTCATGGATTACTCATTGTCTGATGGTTCCAATGGGAACAAGGGCAAGGGAGAATCAGGCATTTCCGGTCAAGGGGGAAGTTGAAGTGTGACGACATCAGTGCGGCAACGGAAGCGAGTGTGACTAAGGCTAAGTCCAAGGCTGGTTGTTGGGGGTGTGGCGGTCAGCACTTGCAGCGGAACTGTCCTGAGAACCAAAAGTTGGCTGCCTTAAAGCAAGTGGAGTCCGAGGAGGATTCTGCGTTGGTGACAGTGAATCCCTTGCGTTTGGTTTGATGGCACCGTGAAAGTCATCAGGGGCACTGTGCGTGTGGACAGTGCATGTGCCAAGAGGGGCGTGGACTTGGCATAAGTTGCAGGCGTGGGACGTCGGGCAATTGCATTGGCATTGCTTGGGTATGGCAGTGCATGACCGAAGGTCGAGGAGACGTTAAGGTTCGGTGGCATGCTTTTCAGAAGGTGTCACGATGATGGGTTAGGCGTACATGGGGTTGTACGAGTTGGACATCATACTTTTGGCGAAGCACACATGGAAGTGGGGTGTTCACCAAAACTGTTGACCGTGGGTCAACGTGTTGCTAGTTGGATGGGATCCTTTGGCAACGGAGCGGGCATGCTCAACGTTTGGACTTGGGATCATGGGCCAGATCTAAGTTCAAGGCACTTGGAACGTGGGAGGGCGTCAGTGCAAGTGGCTGATCAGTGGCACGACCGGGACTGTGCAGATTGATGCAGCGTGGTCCGGCGACACACAGGGATGTGAAGCGTTGTGTTGGCATGGGTATTGTCAACACGGAGCGGTAGGCTTAAAGCACATGGGATGTGCATATGCTGACAACGATGCAAGGGCTTGTAGGCGTTGGGCAGCGAGGCTCAAGTGGTCATGCTAGGGAGTGTGATGCACGGCGGGGCTTGGCAGCGTGGAGTTGCAAACCTAGCAGTTGGGGTTGTCAATTGCAAGTGAATTAGTTGCCTGCGGCAGGAACTAATTGGAAACCTCGGACGCTGAAGTGTGTCGACGAGGGCGTCGACTTCGTTTGGTGGGGGAGGTTTGTTAGACCCCTTTTTGGCGGGTCTATATCGAGACATCGCATTGGCTCAATAGGGTGGCTTCAGGGCATGGGATGCGGCCAAAGTCATCATGGCGAGGCGTCGCCAAGGCAAAGGCATGCTGCGGCATTGCTTTGCGAGGAACGGGCAAGGTTGAAGTTTGGCTAAGACATGGGGACTTAGTCAAGTCAAGGCAAGCTAGACCTAGTATGTGGGCAGAACGGTTACCGTTGCGAGAAACCATGTTCGGTTCGTGCACGGCATGACATGGTCAAGGTGGGCTATGGGTGTGTTGGTCCGGCATGTGATCCAAGTGTTGGTGAAGGTTAGTGGTATGCCTGGCATGGCTTACGAGATGCGGAACAACAGGTTGGATGCACGGCAAAAGCAAGTTGCTCAAGGTGGCACGTGGGCGACTCAAGGGAGTGCGTGGTGCGTGGCCAGGCTTGAGCCCGGGGCTGTCCTTAGGCAGTCACGACTATTGGGAGTTCAGTGGCAACGAGGGTTGATTGGCCGGTTGACAAGTGGGACTTGGGCAAGCTGGGCATAAGGGAACGAGGGTTGGTTGGCCAGTAGACAAGTGGGACTTGGGCAAGCTGGGCACAAGGCAACGAGGGTTGGTTGGCCGGTTGACAAGTGGGACTTGGGCAAGCTGGGTGCAAGGGAACGAGGGTTGGTCACGAGCTCGAGGAAAAGAGTTGACTCATGAGTGGTCTGGGTTAGGCCGCGGCATGAGGGCAAGCTCGAAGGGTTGTGTCGGTTCGGTGCTGACATGGCTCGAGTCTGCAAGGGGGCATGGCATTGGCGAACGCGTGCCTTGGGGCGAACCGGTGGCAAGGCAGTTGAGGGCTTCGGGCGAACATGTGCTTTGGGCGATCAGATGGCTGCGGCATTGGCGGTTACCAACTGCCACTCGTAAAGAGACGCGTCCCTTCAGGCTAGGCAGTTGGCTTGTAACTGCCAGACTCGGTCCAGTCTATAAATAGGCCGCAACATATTGCCAGGTTTGTAGCGAGATGTGCGAGGGCAAGTATTGCTGAGTGTTTGCAAGTGTTTAGACATTGTGAACGTGTTGTATTAGTCCTAGTGTATTAATTGTGAATTAATACAAGGTTGGTCGTTGACCGTAAAGTCGTGTGCCTATATTCTACGTGTGTGTTAAAGTGTTGTGTTCCTATTCTCAATTAAGTGTCTAAGTGGGCAAAGGGGAAGGCTGACTGTCTTAAGGCGTTAAGGCAGGCCGTACAAGGTGAAAATTCTAGGTTCGGAATTTTACCATGTAACACTTTGCACGTTACTGACGGATTTGACTGTACTTTATGACGAATTCAAATTTGTCATAAAGGTTGGTCAACTACATTTAATACCCTCCTTAATCACATTAAAGGGACTAATAATGTACAGATGAAAATGTTACAATATTTAAAATGAGATTCCAGACGCTTCATTGACTCCAGTTGTCCGTTATTGGCGGTTTGACGTGACGGTTCCGACCCATCGGTTTCACAACTCGTCATTAATGTTGGCCAACTCAAATGGGTAACCTCCTGCCTTAATATCGCTACTAATTACAATAATGAACACAAATCCGTTACAACAATCATTATTAAGTCTCATTAACCTCCGTGATCAACCTTCTTTAATGCATCATAAACCGCCAAATTCTTGCTCTAACATTATTATATGATTAAAATCATTTAGATTCCATTGTTATTGATGAATCTAAACTAGCCGAATTGCCAAATTAAAAAGTCTTCCTAGAATTTACAAATGGTCTTTTGTTAAAATGAAAAGAAAAGAAAAATCTTAAAATGAGAATAACATTGTTATTTCAATTTTTCAGCATATCGATCTCCACGACGTAACAAAAAGCTTCAAATACTTCTAATCAATGAATCAAAAGTCAAATATTAGCATTTAAGAAAAAAATGCGGGTAATAAGGAAAACTGGTTGCCCTAAAAAGAGTTGTCCATGATGTGTATTTAACTATTTAAGTTTTTACAAATAATTAGGAGTGTATTTTTTTAGCCCCGAGTTGAGTCCAAAAAGCCGAAGCTTTTTGGGTGAGGGCCAGGAAACACGTCACATATTTATTAGAATAAAAAATTACAATGAGTAGGAGGGTTACATCAAAGCCTACTCGTGAAAATTATACTCCATATTACATAAGGGAAACTAGTATCATCTAACTTAAGGATACCAAGAAAATGATTTAAATGATGATTGTTGGTTTTACAGAAATATACCGATAAGCCAAATATTCCGCAGCTCTATTAATATACGTGTGTATGTGGGACATTGTCCAATTGTAGTTTGCAAGCTTCCTCCGAAAAAAAAGGATGACACCCCATCCTTGAGGGCTCCCCAACCCCGACCGGCCGGTACGTTGGGAGGATGTAAATTGGACTATAATCCCAATCTGACAGATAGAGAGTGGGACTCTGTCTCCGGTATTTGCAGAGGCCCTATGCATTTTTAGCATAGTAACCCCTCATCGCAGTTGCCGAGATTCGAACCCGGGACCTAACCCTTGTGGCACTCCCTTGCTACCAGTTGAGCTACGCCCACCAGTTTGCAAGCTTCCTCCGGATGTCCTGATTTTGTGGCCAAAATTTCCAGTGTAGGAGAGTTGTATGACTTTTAATAGTATTAATAGCCTCAGTGGGGTATGACTTTTTATTATCATAGAGCAAACTATTACGAGCCTTCCACAAGTTCCACAAGATGATATTAGGGAGGGTGAAATTGAGGTCTTCGATCAGTTGGGCCTTTGAAATTATTATACCAGTTTAGAACATAGTTTTGGCTGGTAGCCTGTAGTTGTAAATTGTTTCAAAATGTTCCCAAATTTGTCTACCAAAAGGGCAACTGTAGAAGAAGTGGTCGATGGTATCCTGGTGAGGGCATATGCGACATTTGAAAGGGCCAACAATCATCGCTGGGCTGGAACAGGCGGCTGTCGACCTACGCCTTCAGATCCAGCAAAATGCCCCCGATGCCCGCCTCGGCATCGAGGCCAAGAAGAAAAACCGGAGCGATGACCAAGTCAGCCCTCCGGTTCTCACCATCGACGTTCATTCGGCGCTCTCCGCCTTCATCCAGACGCTAACTCAGAACCCGGGTGCCTTCGGCACCCTGGCTCCGGCTCCACCCCAGGTTGGGGAGAACATCATGCTTCCCCCTCTGCCACACCCCTTCGGAAATCCCATCCCTCGGATTGGGAATGACGAAGGGGTAGTGGCCCAAGATACGGCCTCCCAGGAAGTTCAGTGTAACACTTGAGATTTAATTTAAACGGATTAATAGTACTACTCATACAAACAGAGGTGCATCTCCTTTTAAGGGAGCTCATCACCCAAGAACTCCAAAGTTAAGTGTGCTTGCACGGGAGTAGTCTTGGGATGGGTGACCCCCTGGGAAGTTTCTCAGGGCGCGCACGAGTGAGGACAAAGTGCGCGGAAAAGGCTAGTGGCGGTTTGTGAGGACAGTACTAGAGGTCTGGAGTAACTACCTCGTGGCCTACGGGGCCGGGGTGTTACAGGTGGTATCAGAGCAACCCTGCGACAGTGTACTGATCCGTTGGATATCGGGCAGGCACTTAGCGGGGCAAAAGATTCTGGGATTTGATTGAGATTGGTTGATGGGCGCAACGAGGACGTTGCGTTCCTAAGTGGGGGTGATTGTAACACTTGAGATTTAATTTAAACGGATTAATAGTACTACTCATACAAACAGAGGTGCATATCCTTTTAAGGGAGCTCATCACCCAAGAACTCCAAAGTTAAGTGTGCTTGCACGGGAGTAGTTTTGGGATGGGTGACCCCCTAGGAAGTTTCTCAGGGCGCGCACGAGTGAGGACAAAGTGCGCGGAAAAGGCTAGTGGCGGTTTGTGAGGACAGTACTAGAGGTCTGGAGTAACTACCTCGTGGCCTACGGGGCCGGGGTGTTACATTCAGTCCTGGGACCGCCACAATGACAACAGAGAAAGGCCCCGCACTTCCGCCCTCAACCGGCTCGGAGGGGGGCAAGACCGCCTCGGAGGAAAAGCACTTCAAAGGCCCCAGGAAAGCGGAGGGTCTGTCTCGAGGGCAGACAAGGAGTGCCCCCCTCGGGACAAAGGCAAGGCACCCCTTCATGCCAACGATGCTCGCCACCAAATCAACCAGGCCCACTCGGCCCGGGTTCGTTCGCAGGGGGCGGAGATCCTCCCGAAGGACCCCCGGGACGAAACTATTGCGGCCCTCCAACGCTGGCTTGATGAAATGGAGGCCAACAAAGCTCACGCCACCACCTCCACCCCTCATTCAGACCTCAAATACGAGGCCATGATGGCCAAAATGGAGGAATTGCAGAAGAAGGTAGCCGAGGGCTCCGGGGAACCCATCATTCAGCTCCGGACCCGGACGCCATTTACCCCAAGGGTATTGGCGTCCCGGATCCCGGAAAAATACCGAGGGCAACACATACAGCCCTACAACGGGAAGACGGACCCCCATGAGCATTACAGCAAATATCAGAACCGCATGATGATGGTAGGGGCGTCGGACGAATATTTGTGTCGTTGGTTCCTCTCCACCTTAGAGGGGCCGACATACGAATGGTTCAACCGGTTGCCCGAAGGCTGCATTGATTCATGGCAAGAACTGGCCCAACGATTCTTGACGAAATTTGCCGGGAGGCGTCGCACGAGGAAGCACTTCTCCCACCTCCTAACCATACGCTAAAGGAGGGATGAGACCCTTCGGGACTTCCTGGAGCGCTGGAGAACGGAAGCCGACAAAGTCGACGGTGCTGACGACGGGACCCTCCTGGCCCTCCTACAAACCGTCCTCCGCACCGACAACTTTTCAAGGAGCCTCATCATTGACCCCCCCCCCCCCCCCCCGCGACTACATAAGGGCCCTGTAGCGGGGGGACCGATATGCTGAGGCCGAGGAGGTGGAGAAATACCACCAGCATCCAGATCAGCAACCCCTGAAGACTGACAACAAGAATAACCGGGGGCCGGGGCTCCTCCAAACCATCCCAAGGCTTCAGAACCCTCTGATGACCGCCCTCGGCAAGGCCAAGCCTAGCCCGGGGGAGGTTATAAGAACAGCCCTAAGACTTGGGCACAACCCATTCTCCTGGACCGCCCCCGGACACCATTGACGCACCCCGTCAGCATCATCCTTGATTTTGCCGAGGAGAGGGGCCTCGTTGAGCGTGATTCTCGCGCACCCCCGGAGGTACATGCTATCAACCCTCAGTTCCCCTACTGTCGTTTCCATCGGCATCAGGGGCACAGAACCGATGACTGCCATCAGCTAAAGACGGCCATCGAGAGATTGATACAAGCGGGCCATCTGTCCCAATTTATCCAGAGCCCTCGGCACGAGGGACCTTCTCATCAGGGACCTCCCCGAGGGCACCACACGAAGGCGAACGCTTGGGTGAACCCGAACACCATCCCCCTCGGCAAGAAGAGGGAGATCGGGAATTTGGATGAGGAAGAGGAGGAGTACCCCCACTACCAGGAGAAAAAACGCCACATCCTCATGATCACCGGTGGTAATACAGGGGGCGATTCCACCAGTCAGCGGAAAAAGTGGGCTCAATCACTTTACGTGGGGGAAGTCACCCATATGCCCCCGGTAAAGCGGCTGAGGGAGGAACCCATCACCTTCACCAACGCCGATCTCCCTCCTACTTCTTCTCCTCACAGGGATGCCTTGGTGATTCGGACCGAAATAAACGACACCATCATTCACCGAACTTACATTGACACGGTCAGCTCCGTCAATGTAATGTACCTCAGCACCTTTAGAGAGCTGCACCTGGAGAGGGGGTCCCTTCGGCCCATTAAGACCCCTCTGGCCGGCTTCACCAGCGATACTATTGATTCCGAGGGGGTAATAACCCTCCCGGTAATCTTCGGCGACGGGCTCCATAGGGCCCAGCTCGAAGTGGAGTTTGTCGTCGTCAACATCGACTGCGCCCATAACATCATCCTCGGCCGGCCAGCCCTCGAGGACCTCGAGGCCGTCATCTCCATGAGGCACCTCTGCCTCAAGTTCCCCGCCGAGGGGGGCATTGGCTACTCACGGGGAAATCAGAAAATTGCCCGCACTTGCTATCTTCAAGTCACGAAGAAAGTAAGTAAGACGGAGTTCCGTGTTGACACCATCACCGGAACCATCGATGAAGAAGAAAAGAGGCCGAGGGCTGAACCAGCCGAGGACGTAGAAGACTTTGCGCTCGATCCGGCCAGGCCGGAGAGAGTCGTGAAGATTGGAGCCCAGCTCCCTGAAGATCTGAAGACCGGTATCACCGACGCCCTCCGCGCCTACTCCACTGTCTTTGCAGGGGGCCGGAGGACATGCCGGGAATAAGCCGAAGGGTCATCACCCACCGCCTCTCGGTGGACCCCTCGGCAAAAGCAGTACAGCAACGAAGAAGACCCCTCTCCGCCGAAAGGAGGGAATTTGTGAAGAAGGAGGTCGCCATGCTCCTCTCTATTAAGCACATCAAAGAGGTAAAATACCCCTCATGGCTGGCGAACGTAGTCCTCGCACAGAAGCCTCCTACCTTCCGCATGTGCGTGGACTACACGGATCTCAACAAGGCATGCCCTATGGACCCTTTTCCCTTGCCCAATATCGATCAACTTGTAGATGAGACCGCGGGGTGTGAAATCATGTCATTCCTCGACGCATTCCGCGGGTATCATCAGATCTTCATGCATGAGGAAGACGCCGAAAAGACAGCCTTCATGACTCCCGAGGGCATCTTCTGCTACCTAGTGATGGCCTTCGGCCTAAAGAACTCAGTGGCCACTTACACCCGGATGGTGGCCCGAGTCTTTCAGGCCATCCTAGGGCGCACCATGGAGGCCTATGTTGACGACATGATCGTCAAGAGCAAACAATCTTCCAGCCATGCCAACGACCTCCGGGAAATCTTCGCCATCATGCAAAAGTTCAACCTTCGGCTAAACCCGAAGAAGTGCACCTTCGGCGTCCAAGGGGGCAAATTCTTAGGCTACATGGTGAGCCGAAGGGGTATTGAGGCCAATCCCAAGAAGATCCAGACCATCATCAACATGGAGCCCCACGCAATGTGAAGGAAGTTCAACGGTTGACGGGCCGCCTGGCAGCCCTCAACCGCTTTCTATCTAAATCAGCGGAGAAGTCTCTACCCTTCTTCCAGATCATGAGGAAGACGACTGGTTTCAATGGACTCCAGAATGCCAGGGGGCTTTCGACGAGCTCAAACGATATCTATCTTCACCCCCTGTGCTCTCCAAACCAAAGGTAGGGGAGACCCTCTATCTCTACCTTGGGGTCAGCCCGGCAGCCATCAGCTCCGTGCTCATCCGGGAGGAAGACGGCATCCAACATGCCATCTTCTATGTAAGCAAGACCCTGAGGGAGGCCGAGCTCAGGTACTCTCCTGTGGAAAAAACGGTGTTAGTCATCGTTTGGACCGTCAAGAAGTTGGGCCACTACTTCCAGGCTCACCCGGTTCAGGTCCTCACTCATCAACCCCTCGGCGCCCTCGTGAGGAGCCCTACCAGCTCCTCCCGCATGGTGAAATGGGCTATCTTCTTAAGCCAGTACAACATTGACATCCGTCCGAGGCCTGCCATCAAGGGCCAAGCCCTGGCGGACTTTGTGACGGAGTGTACCGCAAGGGCAGCCACGGACGGGGAGCCCCCGACTACCTCGGACGACTGGTGGACCCTCTACACCGACGGCTCCTCCGCAACAAAAGCATGCGGGGGAGGGGTAGTCCTCATTACTCCCGAGGGCTTCAAAGACTACTATGCGATCCGCTTCTCCTTCAAAGTCTCCAACAACGAGGCCGAGTATGAGGCCCTCCTATGTGGCCTTCGGCTGGCTGCCAACATGAAGGCTCGGCAGATCCATATCAAATGTGACACCGAGTTGGTCGTTGGCCAAATCTCCGAGGAGTATGAGGCCAAGGAGGGAAGAATGAAACAGTACAAGGAGGCGGCCAAGGAGTTGCTTAAGGTATTTGAGACACACTCTCTCACTCAAATACCGAGGGCTCAGAACTCCGAGGCCGACATACTATCTAAGCTCTCGGCCGACTCCCCCGAGCACATCTCTAAGATTGCTAAAATTGAGGAACTCAGTCTCTCGAGTATCCATGCGAGCCCCGTCATGAACATACAACAACGCCAAGAGGACTAGATCTCAGATATCATCACCTTCATCTCAGCCGGGCAGCTACCCGAAGATGAGACCCACGTTAAACTAGCAAAGCTGAGGGCTCCTAGCTACACCATCGAAGACGGAAGGCTCTGCAAACGGTCTTACAACGGCACACTACTTCGGAGCCTTCATCAAGATGAAGCCGAGGTCGCAATGGAGGAGGTGCACAGTGGCACTTGCTCAGCTCACCAGGGACCCTTCTCCATGTCCCGAAGGCTCATTCTCCAGGGCTACTTCTTGCCAACCATGGCCAGGGATTGTGCTGACCTTGCCCGAAGGTTCACCGCATGCCAACATTTCCAGAAAGCCCCCGACAGGCCAGTGGTCAACTATGCCCCCATCAGCACATCCGTCCCCTTTTCTCGATGGGGGATAGACCTTGTGGGCCCTCTGCCGAGGGGTACCTCCAACAACAGGTACATCATTGTGGCCATCGACTACTTTACCAAGTGGGTGGAGGCTGAGCCCCTCGCCAGTATCACAGAGGCGAAGTGCCGTCACTTCGTCCTCAAGAACATCCTCACAAGGTTTGGCGTCCCCCAACAGATCATCTCCGACAACGGAACACAATTTGAGGCAGCCCCCTTCTGTGCCCTTCTGGAGGCATGGGGCATCAAACACACCTTCTCCTCCGTTGCCTACCCTCAAGGCAACGGGCAAGTAGAGAATGCCAACCGGACCTTGCTCGAGGGCCTAAAAAAGAAGCTGGAGGCCGAGGGCGGTGGCTGGGTAGAAGAGCTCCACAACATCCTTTGGGCCTACCGCACCACCCCTCGGCGAGCAACAGGTGAGACACCCTTCTCCCTCTGCTACGGGTTTGAAGCCAAAGCTCCTACGGAAGTCACCGTTCCCACCCGAAGGGTGATCCAATATGACCCCGAGGTCAACGACAGCAACATGGCCCTCGACCTCCACCTCCTTTCAGAACGCCTGGAGCAAGCCTTCATCCGGGCAGAAAACTACCGAAGGCAAGTCAAAGGCTACATCGATGCCAAGGTTCGCACCCGAGAATTCCAAGTGGGGGACTATGTCCTCCGGAGGAGGGAAGCCAGCCAACCGACCGAGGGAGGAAGAATGGCACCAAAATTCGAAGGCCCCTACATCATAGCAGCCATCATCAAACCTGGGACTTACAAGCTCAAACGCCCCAACGGGAAAGAAGTCCCTAGGCACTGGAATGTACACCACTTAGTTAAATTTTATCAATAATGTAAGAGCGGCCAAGCCCTCATAACTAGTGAATGTACTATCCTATGGCCCAAGGCCTCCAATTTTGAGGAATGAAGACACATTCAAGACACCAAGAACAACCGCGAAACACTTATGAGCGGCCAAGCCCTCATACCAACTACAGGCCCCAGGCCTCACCACGAGAAGAACCCCCTCCGGCACCAAGTGCCGAGGGCGGACACCATCAACACCTTCAACAACAGTGAAAACACCAAGTGTTTCAAACAAGACCCCTCGGTACCAAGTACCGAAGGTGGGGACTCCCATCACCGGCAACAGGAAACACCAAGTGTTTCATTTCAAGACCCTTCGGCACCCAGTGCCGGGGGTACACATCTCCACCATCAACATCAAAAAGAAAAACACCAAGTGTTCCTACAGAAGACCCCTCGGTACCAAGTACCGGGGGTACACATCTCACCAATCAACGTCAAGTAGAAGAAAAACACTAAGTGTTCCTACAGAAGACCCCTCGGTACCAAGTACCAGGGGGCTACATATCGAAACTAACACCAAGTGTTGTTTCTAAAAGCCGTACCCCACGAGGACGCATATACCGAAGGCGCCACCATGGTGCCGGCGGCACGTAGTGCCCCCGGCCATTTGCAACTAGTGTGCAAATGAAAACCCTTCCTTGAAACGATTTCCGCGTCACTACCCCTAGGGTATGACAGGCATGAGAAATGCCCAGGATTCGACTTTCAAAAACGGAACGCTTTCCACGTCATCACCCCAAGGGTATGACAGGCACGAGAAATGCCCATGATTCGACTTCCAAACCGAAACGCTCCCCGCGCTACCACCCCAAGGGTGTGGCAGGCCACGGACTATGTCTAGCGCCGAGGGGACGACTTTCAAAAATGAGGCGCTTTCCGCGCCATCCCCCAAGGGGAGGCAGGTTACAGACCACCATATATTGTGCCCAGGAAACGACCCTCGATCCCCTCAGAACTCGGAAGGTTAACCCGAGGGAGGAGAGCCATTGGTGTATTCTGATGGTCTCCTGATAGGCCCGACCTTACCAAGAAACCAAGTTTCTTGATGCCTTCCCTTCACCACCAACCGAAAAAAAAATAGACGGGGTGAAGGGGAGTAGACTCATCGAGAAATCAATGAGTACAACACTCCAACAAATCACAGCATACCGAGGGCTCCCTATGGGAACACCTCCGGTAACTGAAGGCTCCTATTTCCCGAAGGTTACTACTCCACAATGCAAAGAGATGAGTTCACTTCTAATAAGTGCCGAGGGCACCTACCATCGGTCACCATTGCTACCGAGGGGTCCTATCCTGTAAAAGGGGATGCAACTGACTAAGGCAGCTCAAGAATCCTTCAAATGAATGCCGAGGGAACCTATATCCCGCCAGCATTCACTACAACATCAATGTCTTACAAATTATCCTAAGTCCACACTTTTGGAAAATGACAACAGCCGAAGGCATCTATTACTAACCGAAGGCTACACAAGGAAGCAACACTTAGAAAATCTTCTAAGTCCTGAAGATTGAGCCCCCGGCCTGATCACTATTTCAACCGAGGGACCATGATAGCCGAAGGCTACATGATGCAACATCACTTAGAAGATTTTCTAAGTCCTACATATTTTTCCCTCGGTCAAACTACTTATACATCAAGGAGAAGGCTATCACCTCGGAGCCGAGGGCTACTTGACACCATGCATTTGGAAGTAAGGCTAAGTCCTAAATACTTGGCCCTCGGCCAAATATCCACGCGACAGGAAGGTTCACCCAATGATTCGAGGGCTCCTATCAGGACCGCTCGGGGGCTCAACGTCTGAGATCCACTTAGAAAATTTTCTAAGTCCTAAATATTCCCCCCTCGAACAGACTCCTCACTGACCGAAGGTTCAACATCTACAACACACTTAGAAAATTTTCTAAGTCCTGTATATTGGGCCCTCGGTCCAATATTCACACATCAGGAAGGAGGCTACCAACCGAGGGCTTCCAAGGGCAAACTACACTTAGAAATTTTTCTAAGTCCTAAGGATTGGGTTCTCAACCTAATCATCACACAGCAATTGAACTACAAACACCCGAAGGCCCTATGGTGTGCTACACTTAGAAAAATTTTCTAAGTCCCGAATCTCCCTGCAACCCGAGGGGTCACACGATTGAAGGCTTGGTGAGACTACACTTAGAAAAATTTTCTAAGTCCTAATTATTGCTGAGCCCTCGGTTGTATATCCAGCGAAGGGTGCCCAACTACCGAAGGCTACAACTGTATTCAAACACTTAGAAATATTTCCAAGTCCTGAACATTGTGCCCTCGGCGAAAGGTTCAACTGACTAAAGATTTCTAATAGCCGAGGGCTACAAGGGGCAACGTACTTGGAAGAAAATATTCTAAGTCCTAAACATACATTCAAAAAGGGCGAAGGCATACACTCAAGAGAAAACGACGGCATACATTCGAGAGGAAATAAATTAAAGAAAGCAAGTCAAATACACAAGGCCCGAGGGCTAACATTCATCAATCATCAAAAAAGAGTAAATGTGATTGTTACAATGATGGCCGGGGCCGAAAGCATAAGAATGTGACCATTACAAAGTGTGTTCAAATTGCTAAGTACAAATTACAAATCAAACAACGTCATTCCCTGGGGTCGCCTCCTCCGATGGCTTCGAAGTGACCTCTGCATCGGCCTCAGGTTCGTCACCCTCGGCTTCCTTCCGGAGCTCAGTATCCTCCAGGTCTGGCCTCTCGACATCGGAGGGGAGAGGAACACGGATGTCTGGCAGAAGGGGGGGAAGCCCGTATGCCGCCGGGTCGAAGTCCTTCGGCTCAATCTTCAAGTGGCGAGCCATCCTCCGATAGATGAGGGCTTGGGTGAAAAACTCGCCCCCATCATAATATTGTTTGCCCTTTCGGGCCATCCATTCCTCTCCCGGGCCCTCGCACCACTCATCGACGGAGGCCTCCACAACCGAGGACAGCCACTCCTTGTGTCCTTCGGCCTTCCACCCCCCATCCAGGAACCCGGAGATGGCCTCCTCCCGGGCTGTGACGACAACTTTCGTTCTGGCGGCCTCGGCCTCCTCGGCGACTTTCCTTGCGGCCTCCTCAGCAGCCTCCTCAGCTTTGGCTTTCTCCTCCCTAAGCCTTCCGGCCTCCGCTCTCGCAAGCTGGAGGTCCTCTTCAAGCTGGGCCATCAGCTTCGTGGCCTTGGAGTCCTTTAGAATTAGCTCCTTCATCTTTGCGTCTTGCCCAGCTTTGTGGAGGCGCCATTCCTCCAGCCGTCGGGCCTGCTCCCCGAGGGCAATGCAGGTCTGCAAAAATAAAGGAGTTAGCAGGGTCGAACATGATTTCCTAGTTCGGGGAAAAGAAGAGAAAGATAACTGTCATAGACTTACTGTGAGGGAAGACCGGAGGATCCTGTCCTCGAGGGATTGGTCATCATCGGCCCCGAGGGCTGCCCTGTCAATGTCGAGGGTTATACCTCTCAGAAGCGCCCTCGGGTCAGCTGTGCCATTCAACACGGCCGTACCAGCCGGGAGGGAGAGCGTAAGGACCTCAAGAGATGGCTCCCGGACACCCCTCGGCACCTTCGCCACCAGCATCTCCTCGTGCACCCCGGAGGCGGGGCAGTCATCCACAATCACCACCGGGGGGTCCTTCTTCGCAGCGTCCCCCTTCTTCGATTTCTTGGTGGCCTGGGGGGACTCTTTGCCGTCGGTTTCCTCTTCGCGGCAGCAGCGTCGCCCTCGGGCTTCTTGAAAAGCGCACCGACGGGCTTTTTGCCACCCGCGTCCGACCCCTTCGGATCCTTGGCCGGCTTGTTCTTGAATCGGGCAAGGCCTTTGACGTTCATCATATTCACTGGGATACCTGCAAAAACAATGTGGGGTTAGAATCGAGGGGTCACTAACAAAGGGCATAAAGAATAAAACGAACAAGCAAATGAACTATGTGCTAAGATATGAAGGTGAGAGTGCCCTCAGCCACTACCTCCGGAGGCTCCCTCAAACACCGGGAACTTCTCATCTGTTTCCCCCAGGAAGCGATACCGCCGGAACCCGAGGGTGTAGAGATCTCCCTCTTTGGTGCACTCCTTAATGGTGATATTCTTGTCCCGGCCCTCCGGGATCATGGCCAGAATCCTGCCGTCTTTCTCGAGGGCGGCGCTCCTCCTCTTCTCGTGCCTCCTGAAACGGTCGCGCAACTCCCTCGGGAAGGGGCTCTCGGTCAGCTTCACGTAGAACCATCGGTCCTTCCACCCTTTGTTCGAGGAGGGCGCCTCAGTGAAGAGCTTGAACATGGTCACCTGCTGCAAGTTTGCGAAGCCCTCAGCATTCGCATGCCCCCCCCCCCCCCCCCCCCCGCACAGATTGAAGCTCTGGAAGAAGAGGTCCAGGCTAGGCGTCACCCCCTGGGACTTGCAGAGCTGGAGGAAGCCAGTAATGTAAGAATGGCTGTTCGGGGTCAGCTGGCAGGGGACCAGACCCACAAACCGGAGGTACTCCCGGAGGAAAGGGTGCAGGGGGAAGCGGAGCCCCATGGACACCGAGAGAACATGCACCGCTATACAGCCCTCGGGAGCCTGGGAGAGGACGTCATCTGGACCCGGTGTCACTACGGTGGCCGAGGGGCCCACGTGGAGCTGAGTGACGTAGATGTCCGCCGCATCAACCTTCGACCTTATTTCCAAGGCGGCGGTGTTCAGGTAGGAGTACCCCTCGGGCATATCGAGGGGCTTCCCTTGATCTGCAACCCTGCCCTTCTTCTTGGGAGCAGCTGCCTTGGCCTTCTTCTTTCCGGGGGCCACCCGGATGGGAACCGCGTTCAGCGGCCGAGAGGTACTGGCCTCACCAGCACCCCGAGGGGGAAGGACAGCCACGGTCACCCTCGTCCTCTCCTTTGCTTCCTCCTCCTCTGCAACCTGCATGGCGAGGGCCAGCTCTTCGTCTTCCACCTCCTGCTCGAAGCCCTCGGCTTCAACTTCAACCAACAGCTCCTTCTGCACTTCTACTGCCATCGCAACGTCCTCCTGAGCCGAGGACTATTCGTTTGAGGACTCCACATCCGAGAGGACTTCATCCTCCATCGAGGGCGCCCCCGAGATGTCTTGAGAACCACTCTGTGAAGACATTGCTGTACTAGGTCGGCGGTTCGGGGACGCTAAGTACTCTAAGCTACCTACCTAATCTAAGGCCACAAATACAGCTAGCTAAGAGGTGAAGTGCGAATGGAGAACTGACCTTAGAATCTGATCGAGGGCTGCTGTTTCTCTCTCTAGAAAAATTGGCAGAGCTTCGCTATAAGAATTTCGCACAAGGGGAAGGAAGCCCGACCATGGGTATTTATAGGCGCTAGAATCCGGGCTTGGGCCTGGAAACCGGGCCTCCGGATGGACTGTCATCATTACACGCCGTGTCTTCGCCCAACTGGTGACGCCGCCCACGGACAGCCAACCATCACGCGCCACGTGTACCCCCCCCCCAACGGCTATATCCTGACGTTATATATTCCAACGGCTATATTTCCAACGGCTATATTCTGGGAGCCCCCGGATTTTCTTACTTCACTCCACTTCATCAAAGAGAGCCCCCGGGTACACTTACCCAGGGACGCCCCCGGGTTGTGCCCCACACAGCACATAACAGACGCCTTCGGGATCACTCCTTCAGAAGCCCAAGGCTTCATATCAGGCCACCCCTCGGGGATTCCCCCCAGCACTGTAAGGGCCGGGTAGCCCCCGGGAAGTATGCCTCGTTGGCAGATAGCCTACGACACACGGGTAAAGGGAGCCCTCGGATATCCTCATCACCAACTAATCAACAAGCAGGGGACACCCCGGTAACAATTCAACTACTGCCCTCATCCATCACGCCCTCGATCCCCAGATTGAGGCCCCCCCCCCCTCGGCACCTCCCAGGACATCAACAGCAAGCCTTCGGCTAATCAACACATGAGCCCTCAGAACAAGGAGAGCCTTCGGCATTACCGTTATTCTCCATTTTGAACCAAGGTTTCACGTTTTCGATTCATCGTTGGGGGAATTCGGTGCACTCTTTTTCCCTCATTAGGATTTTTTCCCACAGGGTTTTTCCTAATGAGGTTTTTAACGAGGCATCCCCCCAAAATGAAACGAAAAGCGTCAGCCTTCGGCCCCATGCTACAACGGACTAAACTCTACTCCTTTTCACCACTTTACAAATGCCTCAAGGAGTGGGGGACTGGAGAACCCCTTCGGGAAATCATTAAATTACAAAAATGGTGAAAAATTCCAACAGGCGGCAAAGCAATCCCTCAAGTCCCGACATGTGGGTAACTGAGGGACTGCCTTCGGCAGGGACATGCAAGCAACAACTCCTCACCAACCTCAGAGATTACAACGGAACAACGGCAGGGGACAAACACAAATTACTCCTTTTCCCTCAAGTACCTTTCGGCAAAAGGAGTGAGGGACTTCTGATGGAGTATATGGCCCGGAAACACCCGGCCCACAGACTCCTACTACTCCAGTAAAGGCTCAACAGGCCCAAATCACGGCGCCCAGAGTACCAAGCAGCCCACAATGCGCACCAGGGGTGCCTTCGGCCCCCTGGCCGAAGGCTCTAAACTCTCACAGAACGGGTTTCTCAAGCAAACTAAGAAACTGGGAGAAAAACGGCAGAAAACAGTAGGCCTCGGCACCTGGAGCCCTTGGCACCCAGGGGTCCCCGGCACTCAGAGCCCCCGGCTAGTCCTCTGCAGCCGAGGGCACCTCTCCCGACATAATATCCGCGCCACATGCGTACAGATCACCGTACCCTGTACAACGTCCCATCCAACAGCCGCATTAAATGCGGCCACATGCGGCTGCCAGCGCCAACCAGTTGAGGTGACCTCTCGGCCAATGGACGCTTGACACGTGTCCCTGTCCGGCATTTATTGCTACTATAAATAGCACCTCTTTTCCCCATTTGTAACCAACTCATAAACGCTGCATACTTTTTAAATACATTTTCTCTCTCTATACTTACTTGCTCTGACTTCTCCCTTGTGATTCTCCGCAATAACCCCTCGGATAAGCTACCCCCCGAGTACACTATCCATCAATACACAACTCTCATCAATCAACGAATTTATAGTAATGTGAAAGCAAACATTGATTATTGACAATCGAGCGAATGAGTGACTCACTGGGAAGTTTCTTGCAAAATAGAAAGTTGGTAAAATTTATTAATCATCCCCACTATTCAATTCATGCCAATATTCATTCAATTCATTCCGATCTTCAAAATTTGTGAGGTGATTGATGATCATTCCAAATTAGCTTAGAGTAGATAACTATATTAGAAAGTCATTAATAATTATAACTTTTTTCAGGCATTTCCAATCAGGAGCTTGTATATTAATATTTGTTCCGTTGGTATTAGGATTATAAACAGTTCAAATATTTTTTATTAAATTTGTGATGAGAATTCGAAAATGTGAATTCCAATAAGTAGAATTTGAATACAAATATGTTTTTTAGATTCAAATTATAATACAATTAATTTATATTATTTGGTATTTGCCCATGCGATATAGAAATTAAATACATCATAATGGAAATTCGGCACATTTGGTATCAAAATTAATATTAAATACATCATAATTTGTATTTTATATCAAAGCTAAAATTAGACATATTGGTATTCAAATGAATAATAATAATAGATATTCGGCACATTAGCCCATGCGATCAAGAAAATGCATCAAACTCTCTTGTATTATTATTAAGCATGTGCAGAATCTCCTCTATGAACAAATTTAATTGTCAAATAAAAGAAAAAATGATTAACATTTTTGTACAATATAGAGGTTTCAACAAATTTATTTGCATATTAAATTATAATATTAATAAAAATGTTTTTAAAATTTTAAAATTTATTCACGAAAGGGGTTCTGCGTATGAATAATTTTAACACATGAAGGTTTCATTGATTGTTTAAATCACAAAAGCTTAATACATTGAGAGCTCGTTTGGTATCACAGTTTTTCGGTTTATCAGACTTTTCAGTCAACTTTTTCACCAAACACGTAATTTTTGATTTTGTGCGTTGAATTGCGTAATAATAAGAAAAAGTAAGGCTGGAGTTACTTTTCTGACAGTAGTGACTGAAGTTACTGTAGATGACCATTTTAGCTATTTTTACATATAATTTTTTCTTTATTTTATTAATTAAAAATATTTTAAAATAATTTTTTAAGAAATCAGCAGAACCTGCCGATTCAACCGATTTCGGTCATACCAAATAGACTGTGAACTTCTATATCACGAGAAGTTTGATGTGCCAGTTCAGCCCATAATGGATTGAAATGTATTAAATTACGCTAATAATTATTTAAGTAGATCTGTTTGGGTAAAAGTCTAAAGTGAACTGAAGGTGGAAAAAGTAGGCTGAATTATTGGGCCAAGCCTTTAGCTCCAGTCGATTATATAATCAAAACTGCTTGATGTACGCCCTTGTACACACCTTATACACACCATGTTTGTGAAGTATTTTTTTGTCTGTGAATCCGGTTCACAGACAATATTTTGTTTTTGCAAAACATTGTCTGTGAGTCGATGTTCACAGACAAAAAAAACATTTCACAAACATAGGTGTGTACAAAGTGTGTATAAGAGTGGGTAGAAAAGGCGTTTTTGTTATACAATACATTGAGATCCCTGAACTACCCTGCGCGCGTATATATATGACATTCTTAGCGGCAAACGGCTCCATCATCGATTCTTTCCTTCACCTGCTTTAAACATCCCTTCAGCACCAAAATTCTTCACCTTGATTCACTGCTGTGAGAGGTATGGTTCATCCTTCTCGCTGATTCTCCTTCTCGCTGATTCTCCTTCTCGCTGATTCTCCTTCTCAGGTTTCTTCTTCTATTTAAGATGTTTTCTATATTTAAATTCTGCGCATCCTATCAGGGTTTTTATATTTTTTCAGTTTTGTATTGTTGTAACTTGTAATAGGGTTGAATTAGGAATAGAAAGTATTAAGTGGTGTTTTGATTTGTAGGGAAAAACTTCGTTTGGAAATTTATGGTGTAAAGTTTTGACACTTGACAATTTATAAGTTTTCTATAGTGGGGTTTTGTAGATTGTTTGGAAATTTCGGAGCACCCTATCCCCCAGGGCTGCTCTATACCAACTGATCCTTTCGCAGCATTTCACTTTCTGTAAAACCTATTTCTATTTCTCATCTTATAAGTTGAACTTTTGTGAATTCTAACGACCAAATTCTATGCTCCTGTTTTAATCAATTCAGTTCAATGCAAAGGGAACTCCTAGAAACCCACTCTTCACTACTCAATTCTCCTGATCCTCTTAAATATGTAATCGGGGCTCCTCGTAATATTACTGACATGAGTGACATCTCTGGTCAGGTAATCCAAAATTCATAAATGATAAAAATGCATGTTGAACAACTTTATACAATAGATAAAAGATAAAGGAAGCCTGTTTTGGATAGACGGTTCTTTCATTGCTTAAAAATTCTGTTTTCATTGCTTAAGAATTCTTTTTTCATTGCTTAAGAAGTCTGTTTTTTCAGATTTTTTCTGATTAATTGTTGCTTATGAAGAGAATTGAAAAATTATGGATACACTTACTATGTATAGAAGCAGGCCAGAATAAGACTTTTAAGCCTGACTATACCTTAAAAGATCCAGATCACATTATGTTTTGTTCAGGCAAAGAAAAAATAGAGGACACGTGACATTCTGCAAGGGGGGTGTACTTTTATGATCGTGTATTTACTGGCTTACTGCATTATCTACAGTTTTTGTTTTCCTCTTTTCCGTAAAAGCTTCTGCTGAACATATGGTGGGCTGGTGTTTCTCTTTGTTGTTTGGGGGGGGGGGGGGGGGGGGTACACATGAAACTCAATTGGGGGCTTTTATATTTTCTAAAGAAGTTGCTTTCAAGCATCGGTGAGAGTGATTCTAGTTAAGTTGTGAGCTGAAAATTTCTATTGGGAGAAAAAGAAAATTTCTTTAGGTACCATTATTGTGCCAGCTTGTTGTGCAGCATAAATCTCAAAAATATTCATGAATAATCTAGGAATTGCCTTATTGCGGATTGAATTGGGTCGTGCCGGGTAAACCATCAAACCGTTCTAACAGTACAATTGCATTAACCTGTACAAATAAGACGGGACAGGAGGTAGTATAAGAAGAGAATATTCATATCATTCGCTTTGTAAGATACGGGGTAAAAGATACACTTTTCTGTCTCTTCGTTTCTCTCCACGGTCGACAACTCCCCACCTCTGCGATTTTTTCAGAACAGACCAAGCCAAAGACGAAGGTAAACTTCACCCTTTCTGCCCTTTCACCTTCTTTATCATCTGGGTAAGGAATTCTGGGTTAAGAATAGAATGGGCGGATATCAGAGCTATTTGGGGCTGTCAGGCTGTGTTTCCGTTTTTGTTAAAGTTAAGGTTTTGGTTGAATGCTTCTCGTTAAGAGGAGACCTGTTGTAGGAGGATATGTATAATTCACGACCATAGAAAAGATAGATCCGCTGGACATTTGTCCTGTTTTGGGCATATACCCCCATTCAATTTGGACATGCTCGATGGGATGTATATGATTTTAGTAGGTGCAGTATCATCCGAGTTTATTTTATAAATGGGATGTATGGGTTTTTAGGGTTTGTGCAGTGATGCAAGGACCACACATCTTGTTTCTTGTTATGCTTAAAAGTATGATAATTTGGTGAGAAGTTGTCTGAAATTGTGTCCTTATGTGTGCTCAGAGCTGTAACGCTCTTTCCACATGGTTGAATATACTAATGAAGCATGAAGTAATAAAGTACGAGATTAGTTACGGCATGAGGCAAGGGTATGTAGTGTGTGTTGTATATGTGTTCTGATTCATGATATAAGTCACCTTGTGTTTTGAATGCTTCCGTTTGATATTGAAGTTATATCCTAAGATTGAGTTTTCCTGCTGCCTTTGTGCTTAATTTTCGGGGAATTCTGGGATGTGGGTCGGACTTACTGAGTCCCACTATTTGACTGCACATTTTGGTCTCGGGATCTATGGAGGGATTTGGCAAATTCACATCTTTACATATCAAATAGGAACTCTTCATTTTTGAATGTACGGTCACTATTTGAGTAAATATGTAGTTATGTAATATCTCAAAACAGAAAAACATTATTCACATTTTAACTACTAAATGGATACATTATTAACCCCACTCTTTAAATTAAAGAAAGACTTCATTCCTTATTACCTAGCCAAGTTTGACCAGTACTTGGAATAATAAAGCAAAAACTTTGTTATTGGGGTTTGTGAAAATGAGATAGAATTAATAAGAACCATAATGACATACTTAAACATGAAAACGGCTAAGTATTCGGGACAATAAAAAAGTAAAGTTGACTAAAGTTATAAGGGGCAGAGTGAGTAATGTATATGCATAGCATATATGCACAAATAGCATGAAGCAAAGAACCAAAATTCTGTTTCTAAACTTCTTCTCTGTTAGATCTCTAAACCCTACGCCTCGAATCTGAAAGATATTTAATGTTGTGCAAATTCATATTTGTGGAAACAATCTAGGATTAAAATCACATTGATGTGAAAGCAATGTCTTTAGATTCTAAGAACATTGCTTTGATTGATTCCGTTATTGGTTTTTATTTTAGGCTCAATTTGTATTAGTTTAGCATTCCCTTTTAAGGGCTGTTTCTTTAATTTGGCTGCATCCTCTGAGGGAACTAGACAAAAAGAAGGAAAATCATATATGTAGTTTTTTCTACGCGTCTCGTCTCTTTAATACGATTGGACCATGAAGCGTAACTTGTATCATTTATTTGCCTATTTTTTAATATACAACGCTTTCAACTGACCGTGGTGGTCCAAAGTTAGAAATGTTTTTAGCCCTCGTGTTGATGCTGAGTTAAAAAATCACATGTCGGAAATCTTTGTGAACCTAAAGGTTTTATGCTTCATGTCAGTCTCAAGTGTTTATATTAATATATTAGCCCTGGTTTGTGACTCTCCTAGTATTTCTCAATGAACTATTGATTTTCTTTTCCTGGATCACTACAATATATAGGCAACATTACTGAATTATTGAGGTATGTACAACTTCAGGATGGGAAGCTCAGGGGGAACTGGTTATGGTGCATACACCTATGAAAACCTTGAGAGGGAGCCTTACTGGCCTACTGAGAAGCTCCGTATTTCTATTACTGGAGCTGGAGGATTTATTGCTTCTCACATTGCCCGCCGGCTGAAGAGCGAGGGCCACCACGTTATTGCTTCCGACTGGAAGAAGAATGAGCACATGACTGAGGACATGTTCTGTCATGAGTTCCATCTTGTTGACCTCAGGGTTATGGACAACTGTCTAAAGGTCACCAAAGGAGTTGACCATGTCTTCAATCTTGCTGCTGATATGGGAGGAATGGGGTTCATTCAGTCTAATCACTCTGTTATTATGTACAATAACACGATGATAAGCTTCAATATGATGGAGGCTTCCAGAATTAACGGAATCAAAAGGTTGGGCACCATTGTTTTTCGTTTCAATTTAATCTTTATTATTACTGCTGCGTATCCCCATTAAAGTCTCCATCTAAAGTTCAAGAGTTCCACATTTTTCTTAAATATATTACTGAGTAACTCCTATTCCAAAAAAAGAGCGTTCTATCTAAAGTTCTTCGATCTGAGAAAAGAGTTTAAACAAGCTAAATATATTAAATTTGTTTAAACTATTGAATAAGCAATTAAATATACTGCATCAATCTCAGTAAGATATGCAATGGCGAGTTGATATGATAAAAGTGAGCAAGTACAGAGCAAGTCGTTGATGTGATGGAGAGACAAGTTCAAATACTACGTATGACATTTTAATGTTATAAGTTCATTAGTAAAGGAAAGAAAAACTAAGTATTGAGTGTATTTTGGGACTGACATAGTTCCATTTGAGGAATAAGTAATGTAATGATGTTTTTAGTGGGACAGAGGGGTAGGTAGGATACCATGACTTTTTGAAGTTGCACATTGGAAAAATAGAAAAACTGTCACTTGACCAAACTTAGATTCCTTTTTATGAGACAGGGAGTATCAGAGTAGTAACTATCCTTTTCTTCTAGTGGACTTTCATACGTATGTAGTTGGTGCTAATACTTTTAAAATCTTTCAGGTTCTTTTATGCATCTAGTGCATGCATTTATCCAGAATTCAAACAACTAGAGACTAATGTGAGTTTGAAGGAATCTGACGCTTGGCCCGCTGAGGTTTGTCTTTTTTGAAATGCTAATTTTTCTTCTCTCTCTTTTTTGTTACCGGAATGGGCCAAAATTAAGGTCAAGTTTTTATTTTCTCTAATTAAGCCTCAAGATGCCTATGGATTAGAGAAACTCGCAACTGAAGAATTATGTAAGCACTACAACAAAGATTTTGGAATTGAATGTCGTATCGGAAGGTTCCACAACATTTATGGTCCATTTGGAACGTGGAAAGGTAGTCAATTTTGTATGAATTTGAATTAGTGGTCAAATAATTAGTTCTTAGTTGCTTTTCAACTCACTGCATTGGTTGCTTGGTTTTTCTTAGGTGGAAGGGAAAAAGCTCCTGCTGCTTTTTGTAGAAAAGCATTAACTTCCATCGACAGATTTGAAATGTGGGGAGATGGACTTCAAACTCGTTCATTCACTTTCATTGATGAGTGTGTTGAAGGTGTTCTAAGGTGAGAATAATGATACCTGTACCATGTGTTAGTATTTTAATTTCCCCCTAGGTTAATGATGGTTGTGTAATCGTTTACCTTGCTTGCTTCCAAATGGTGTTTTATCATCTATTAGGTTAACAAAGTCAGAGTTTAGGGAGCCTGTTAACATTGGAAGTGATGAAATGGTTAGCATGAATGAAATGGCTGAAATGGTTCTTAGCTTCGAGGACAAGAAGCTTCCCGTTCACCACATTCCTGGACCAGAAGGTGTCCGTGGTCGAAACTCTGACAATACTCTCATTAAAGAAAAACTTGGTTGGGCCCCAACAATGAGATTGAAGGTGTGCACATTTACTGCGATCCATTGTGTACAGAGACTATTAAAAAAACAAAAAAAAACATTAATAAAAAGTGTACAGAGACTGCAGCATCGTATTTATTTCTTTCTGTTTGTGCCAAATATAAGAGGTGGGTGTGGTCATTTTTGTCTTTGCAGGACGGGTTGAGAATTACTTACTTTTGGATAAAGGACCAAATTGAGAAGGAAAAGGCGCACGGCACAGATATTTCCAGGTACGGGTCTTCCAAGGTGGTGGGAACCCAAGCTCCGGTGCAGCTCGGATCACTTCGTGCTGCTGATGGCAAGGAATGAGTTCCTCCATTGTGCTAAATGCTAATAAGTTACATAAAGGCGCCAAGGATTGGTTTGATATGTGGATGCACCACACTTGCTGTGGAATGTGGGAGTTGCTTTTGTTGGAGGGCGTATTTATCCTCCTGTTTTATATATTTATCTAATAATACATCCTCCCTGGAAGGCTAATCATGTTTTAAACGTTACTTATGTTTCTTGTACCATTTATGGGTGGCTGGTTCGAATGATTGTCTGATTTCTTAATCAGTGGCCATTCTATATTCAACCTCAATATTCCATTATTTGTTATACTGTCCTCTCAGTTTTTAAGTCTTTACATTGCCTTGTGGTTTGCTCTGTTGCATTGCTGTTTGGCAGAATGTGTACTGTATACTCTGTTGTGTATATAATGTGATGATAAATATGGTACATGTGAATGAAGAGTGAGCTTTTGATATGCGTTATGACTTATGAGCACGGCTTCGAAACCTAGATCATTTTTTTCCTTCCATCGTTCAGGTTGTTGCATCACTTGCATGAGTCTGTTCATGGCAGCACACTTTTTATACTAGGGGTGTACTGTATTAGGATTTAGTGGCAAAATTTTAAAAATCCATGGATTTTAACAGTTTAGGTGTATCTAATGTAGACTTTTAAAAGTTTACAAAAGTCTAGATGTATTCAATGTAGACTTTTAAAAGTCTATAAAAGTCTAGGCATATTCAAAGTTCTATTCAATGTAGACTTTTAAAAGTCTATAAAAGTCTAGGCATATTCAAAGTTCTGTTCATTCTTATGGATTTCTAAAATTATGAATTTTCATGGACTTTTACATTAAAGGGGGTGTATTGTACCTGGATTGTGGTGGATATTTTTTAATCCGTGGATTTCTAAAATCAATGGACTTTCAATCCGTGGATTTTTAAATCCATTGACTTTTAATCCATGGACATTTAAATCTATGGATTTTTAATCTGTGGACTTTTCAAATGAATGACTTCTATGGATTTCAACAAAAAAATAGGCTTTGACTTTGACTTATTTTAGATCAGATCAAACCATATTTTAATAGACCAGAGTAGACTTTTAGAGTTATAAAATCCACAGAGATCAAACATCCACCCTACTAGATCATTCATATGAAAGTCTGAAGGCAAATAAAAAATATGACAAATATAAATTATATAATAACCAATGTTCTCTAAAATATATGAAAAGTAAAATATTCAATTATAAGCATTAAACAACATAAACAAATGTCATCAATGCTCAAAATTGAAACAAATGTCTTGTGCTATTGAACTATGAATCAAAATTATTCATTTTCTGCAACCGTCCACATTTGAGTTGCAAGATTCATTCTCCATTCATTGGCTTTTGTCCTGTTGATCTTGTGTTTGAAAATCATCCCATTCAAAATTATCCTCATTATCGCTAGGTGGGTCTTCTTCTGGGTCTTGAGGAAACTCATCAGGTTGACATTCATGCTGAAGAAAATTATGTACTCCTGCACATGTCAAAACTAGTTCTGCTTGTGTTTTATAAGAGAATGGAGGTGCTGTTTTGAAGACTGTGAAGCGTGACTTGAATATTCAAAGTATCCGTTCAATCACATTCCTTAAAGAAGCATGACAAAGATTGAATAGCTCAACGACATTGACAAGGTGATTTCCTTCACCACCAAAATCCTTAAGATGATATCGAGTACCTCGAAAAGGAGCTAAAAATTGACACCGATTTGGAAATCCACAATCCCTCAAATAATATTTACCTGAGCATTAAATCATTACACAATTATATTGTACAATAAGTAATTGGATAATCAAAGATTTGTAAATATACATTCGTCTATTATGTGGTACGATAAGTAATCGCTAATCACATATTTATATAAAGTATAAACATGTAAGTGTACCTGGTGGCACTTTAAGACCATTTGGCCTTGAAATTGCATCATTTAACACTTTTGAATCATGAGCAGAACCTTTCCAACCAGAGTCATCCTTAAAAAGAAGTCCTGCTTTGCTTTCGTATTCAGCAAATCAAGTGCTTTAAAGCAATCCTCGTCTGTCAATCCAGGAGTCTCCTTCATAGCATCCAAAAGATCAGTGTCCCTTGATTCCCTCTTCTCCATTAAATAACAAATTTTGTCAAAACTTTGAACAATTTTACCAAATCCACCTGATAAGTTCTCGAGAACTGCATCTTGACTGTTACCTCCCTTTACAATGTTATTAGTACCTTCCAAATCAGTCCTACTCCTCTTTCCATGTGCTTTATTTGATGAAGATGGATTTTCTATATTTGTACGTTGATCTGGATGTCGTGAGTACAATGGAGAGGTTTGTTGGGGCGATGGCATACTTTCACTTTGTATACAAGTGTTGGTATCTGGGTCAACACATAGTCCGTCTATGCCACCAATTTCATCCTCTTGTGCTCCCAGTGTTGTAGCCTCTGTAGTTTCACCTAAAGCAATCGAGCCCATTCCTGTTGCTGTTCCATTTCCCACCGCGACTCTCAAGTGTTCGTAGTCTGAAAATGTTTCCGTTCGAAGGTGTCAATGTGACGGATTTGACTGATACAGTAAAACGAAACAATTGTGATAATGATCATAACCATTCAAGAACTTGTATAAGTGATATGAAGCAAAAACTCAACTAACCTTCAAATAGTCAGACCACACTTCATTAGATGCCGTGAATTTCTTTGTGATTGGATCCCATCCAAAGCCAGAATTATGACGCATAAGTTGAGCGTAATTAGAATATTGTTTTTCGAACCATCTTACTCTGCTTTGGTAGTGGTTATAATCTATTTCATGACCAAGTTTTTCCTTAAGCATAGGAAGAAGTGTAGTCTCTACCATTTGTTTTCTTATAACGTCATTAATATCAAGCCATCCAAGTTTGGCACCTTCAACAATAACTTCAAGCAAAGTGTTGCTTTCTTCTATAGTCCATGTCTTATAATCCTTCCGTTTGGAATTACCTTGTGAATCTCCCATCTATATGATTGTGTCAAACAATAAAAGACCACTACAAACTAATAAATTTAGTAAATGTAAAAAGAGGTAAAAATTGTATGGTTGTTTCAAAGTATTGCATAATCTGGCGATAGACCCTAGTCATGTCTATGTAAGAACCCAACAATATGTATATATATTCATTTTTAACCAAAAGATGGTTACCTCTATAAAATAAATAGGCACCAAACGTTCCACCAAACAAAAGTGACCAAGAGAAGAAGTGATCAAATTTGCATGCTATTTAATATAAACTTTTAACTTAATGCCAATGCGACTCTGTCACACTCTTCATGCTGATTATTGATTCTCTTATCTACTGGACCAGGGAAAGTATTTCCTTTAGGTTTTAAAGAAGATGAAGGAAAACTGTTGCTCCACATATCTACATTTGATGTAGTTAGATGAAATATAAGTAATCAAAATGAGGTTGGGCTTCCTTGAACACATACTTGATGCTTTTTAAAGCTTCTGATTTCTTACCATAGCTTTACAATAAAGTTTTTGAATATCTTAGCTTGATTAGTCTGTACCATTGATGCAACAGTCCAATGCCCATAAATTCTTTTTATGCTGTTGAAAGAAATGATATTAGCTAGTTTTTTTCCCTAAAGTAAGTCATGAGTGTTTCAGCTCAAATTCAAGATTTCGATTATTGCCCTTTAAATTCAGGTTGCCTGTACATTTCTAAATAGTTCTGAAGTACATATTGTTAGAAAAATGATATTAAAAGTGCGAGTTTGACCAGATAAAAATCCCGAGTTTCAATAAATCACTAGACAAATCGCCAAATGCAAGAAAAGAAAATAAAAACAAAAACAATATAATTAGAATAAAAGGAAAAATAATAAAGAGAAAAGATAAGAAAGACTTATCGCAGGATTGCCCGTTAAAACGGATTGGCCTTGAAGAAAGATAGCCCCCGTATCCCGATAGCTATTCGGACGGGTCTGACTAGCTCGCTCCCAGGATAATCCTACCACGTTTCAGACTTGTAGCTACCTTGACTGAAACCTTCGATCGTTGCCAAATTTTGCCGAGTAATAGAGATGACTTGAACAACTTAAACTATAGTCTCAAGTTATATTTTTTTTCCGAAAAGGAAAAGAAGCTACGTATGATAACTCATTCAAATAAAGGAAAAGATTGGTTGGTATCGTGAGTGTGCAGAGAGTGGGAATTTACGTTGCTTTTCTATGTGAGTCAACACACCTTAGATGCAAAAGGTGTCCACTACATATATATATATAGCAAAATCAAAGAAGCAGGGGAAACGTATTCTCACTAGTGCAAAATATGCATTCTATAACTAGGATTTTATATGGGTTCTTCAAGAACCGTAGTTGTATGTAAACACGGGGTCATATTTATAAATAATGAAATGTGGGAAAGAGATTTTTTTCCGTTGAAGGAGTTGAGAGCTTCTCTCCCTAAACCTTACGCGGTTTAGGCTCTTCTTCTCACGGATTTCACCATTTTCCGTTCGATTCTCTTGGTTTGAGCTTGGATTCCGGCCATAATACCTCCACCCTTCTCTTGGTTGTATTATTCCCGGAGTTTGAGCTTCTTTTTGGGAGTTTTGAGCTAAGAACGAACTTTCTCTTCATCGCTAACACTGTTCACCGAAGAAGGTCAACGCCTCCACACGTCGCTCCTCTTGCTCAAACTTGGATTTGGAGGTGGTTCTAGCTTCGCCTAGGAGTGGGGATTAACTTTCTACAATCTTTTTCATCATCAAGAAACTTTGGTTTTTCGTCATCTTCCCCAACGGTCACAAACTCCATTGGTACGGATTCTAAGCTCATGTTTTCTTTTGAGGGGGTTGCTGCCTTCTAGCTTCCCCTTCTTCTAGCCATGGTCACCAAAAAGAAGAAAGCAACTCCTCTCCCCTCGAAGGCCTCTTCTCAGCTTAAGGCCAAAGCCCAAGGGAAGGAAATAGATGAAGCGGTCGAGGAACTCGCACAACAACAACCAACTACGGCAACTAGTTCCAAAGATGCTACAATATCTCCTACTTCGGATTCTTTGCAAACCGAGGTAATTCCCAACACTTTTGATGGTATTGTTGATAATGCAAGTGTGACCGAGGTTATTGATGGAATGGAAGATAATATTTCAATTGATGGTTCAATTGATTCAATTGAAACTATAAGTGTTGGAGAAGAACGAGAATACATTGTTGACCCTTCGGTGAATGATATCTTGGACCAAGAACACATTGATTCCTTGGTTGTGTCTAATGCCGAACCTGACCTGGACATAGAAATTGTCAACACCATTGCCGCGGCATCTACTACACCAATTGATGAGGCACCTACTTCTCATGCCGCGGCATCTACTCTTGCACCTACTACTCATGCCGCGGCATCTCCTCCGAATGCTAATGGGACATCAAAATGGGGTCAGCCCGGGACTAAGCCTTCCTTTGTCTCACTCTTTAAGGATAATAGGCAACCGGACAAAGGCATGAAACTACACTATATCGAGCCTAAAGGAGACATCATTGATCTTACTACCCGTAACCTATCTTCCATGGTGCAAATTTGGGGACATTGTCTTGTTGCCTACTTTGATGGGAGGTTCCCCGGGTTGAAAAACATCCATGCTATGACCCAAAAATGGGGTGTGCCGTGTAGAGTGAGGTCTCATGACAAGGGTTGGGTCATATTCAAGTTCCAAAATGATGAGGATCGATCAAAAGTTCTTATGGAAGGCCCCTACTCCTTGTTTGGGAAAACCTTCCATCTAAAACCTCTTTCCGAGGACTTTTCCATTGATGATGAAGAATTCTTGAAAGTTCCCATTTGGGTGCAATTTCCTCACCTACCAATGAGAATTTGGGAGGAGGAAATCATAAGTGAAGTTGCCTCTAGAGTTGGAGTTCCATTGACCACAGATAGGGTCACTCTTGAAAAAGCAAGGTCCTCTTTTGCACGAGTTCTAATAGAGGTGGATGCTTCCAAGGCCCCCCCTCTCTTAATTCCTATTCGGCTACCAAATGGGAGGCTACACAAACAAAGGGTGAGGTACGAAACCTTTCCAAACTATTGCTTTCATTGCAAGTGTTTCGGTCACCATGCTTTCACTTGCAAGGTTATTGCCCAAATTGAAAAAGAAGAAATGGAGATTGCAAGGAAGAAAAATGGGCTTGAGACCGAGGAGGAGGAAGTTGATGTGGGAACCAATACAACAATTGAAGAGCCCGTGACTAACATTGGTATTGAACATGATAAAGGAAAAGAGAAGTTCGTCAATGATTATGATGTCCCAAAAATTGATCATCCTTTCTTCAAGAAGATACGGTTCTCCAAGAATAGCAAAAAGAAACCAAGAAGAGGGGAGACAACCACATCTTCACTCCAAGATGACCAAACTGATTTGCAAACCTCTCGGGTGGTTAGGAACTTTCATGATGTGTACCAAGATGAGGTGATCTTTGATATGGATCCGGATGAGTACCTTACACCTACTATTAAGGTGAAACAAATTGACGAAATGGACAAGGAAGCTACCATAATCAAGATTGACCACAACCTTAAGGTGGTCAATAAGAATGAACCCGGTATGTTCTTTACCAAGGATTGCTTGGAAGGTCTCCCCGAAATTACACACACCAAGGAGGGCTATGCTTATGGCTCGGTCTTCATGAGGAGTGTTTATAGACATTTCTTATGTAGATTCTTCGAAGATGGGTGCCCAAGGGGAAATGCTTGCAAAGTGAAGAACCCAAAGAAGATGGATCTTACAAAAAGCCGTGTGATCTATGATATTAGAGATGCATATCTTGATGACGTTATTACCAAACTTGGGGTGGACCAAGACAATCGGCCATGCATCCATGTCTCGCATGTTGATGAAGTCAAGGAGGGGATGACAAGATTGGACAACTACTTGAATGTAACACAAGATGGCCAAACCATGGGGCTGAACTTCACTACTCTTTGCCTTAAAAAGCTGCCCGGAGTCATTGCTAACGAGGAGGGGTATGATTTCACTTCTTTCTTTGTTCAATATATATATGATTTCCTTTTTCTTGCTAGGTACAAACCAAGGGGCAAAACAGTGGAGAATGAGGCCAAAAGGGACAAAAAGGGGAGATCTTTCTAATCCTTTTTATGTTTTTAGCAGCATGGAATGTCCGAGGCCTTAATAAGGTCTCTAAACAAAACTCTGTAGTTAATTTTATGCTTTCTAATTGTGTTCATGTATGTTGTTTACTTGAAACAAAAATGACTTCTTCTAATTTTGATAGATTTTCCAAAAATAGGCTGCCTTCATGGTTATCTTCTACAAACTTTGACCTTATTGAGGGTGGGCGCATGGCCATACTTTGGGACCCTAATTTTGTACAGGTTAATATCCTTGAAATTGAAAAACAACATGTCCATTGTGAAATTAAGTGCAAAACTACTCAAGTACAATTTTTTGTTACATTTGTCTATGCCCTTTACACGGTTTTAGAGAGAAGATTACTCCCCTTGGCTAATTTGGAACCTAACATTACTAGCCCTTGGCTTGTAATGGGAGATTTCAACTGCGTTGGTAGCCCAAATGAGAGGGTGGGTCCCACCCCTCCCTCGGCTTATCTTATCCAAGACCTAAATGACTTTAAAATTCAAACTAATCTTGTTGACACTCCTTCCACGGGTGAGTTCCTTACTTGGAATAGAGGATCCCTTTGGGCTAAGCTTGATAGAGTGCTTATGAATCCTAGTTGGAGTATGAATGGTGTTTCTTGTAAAACTCATTTTTGTGATATGGAAGCAGACTTTGATCATGTTGCCTCTCTTGTTTCTATTGGTCAAAACCAGTTCAAAGGCACTAAACCTTTCAAGTTTTACAACATGTGGCTTAAACATGAGACTTTCAACACCATCCTTACCAATCATTGGGGTAAAGTGGTTCATGGAAGCTCTCAGTTCATCCTTGCCCAAAAATTGAGAACCTTAAAAAGACCTCTTAAAGAACTAAATAAATTGAATTTTGGTCATATCTCGGAGAAGGTTAAGGAAACAAAAAAGGAGTACAAACGGGTCCTTGGGTTGTCTATGCATGCCCCTCTTGATGTTACCATTAGGAATGAGGTTGAACTGATTAAAAAGAAACTCCTTAACCTTAAGTCGGTCGAGGAAGATTTTTATAGACAAAAAGCCAAAGCTACACATCTCATCCAAGGTGATAAGTGTACTAAGTATTTCCATTCAATTGTCAAGAAGAATCTGGCTAGAAACACCATTACGGCCCTTAAACTTCCCAATGGTGATTCTACCACTTCAATTGACCAAGTTGCTATGGAATTTGTTGAGTTTTACACTAAGCTATTTGGCACACACTATCCTACCACGGGGTTAGATCCTAGCATTGTTACTTCGGGTAACATTCTGCCATTGGATGCTGTTGAGGGCTTAGTTACTCCAATAACTGATTTGGAGATTAAAGAGGCCCTCTTTGATATTGGTGATAACAAAGCACCTGGCCCTGATGGATATACCTCGGCCTTTTTCAATCACAATTGGCACCTTGTTGGTCATGAACTTATACTAGCCGTCAAGGGCTTCTTTGGATCTGGTAAGCTACTTAAACAACTCAATCATACACTCATTGCTTTGATTCCTAAGACCACACACTCACCCACAGCTTCAGATTTTAGACCTATTTCATGCACCAATGTTATCTATAAGGTTATTACCAAGATCCTAGCTAAGAGATTAATTCCATGCCTACCTAATTTGATTGACCCTGCCCAGGGGGCTTTTGTTGATGGTAGGTTCATGATTGATAATGTGTTTATTGGTCAAGAATTGGTTAGAGGATATTCTAGGAAACATGTTTCACCACGTTGTATGATCAAAGTAGACCTTCGGAAGGCCTATGATACTATTTCATGGGACTTCCTTTATAACATGCTTTTACATATTGGCTTTCCTTGCAAGTTTATTCATTGGATCATGGAGTGTGTTACCACACCTTCTTATTCTATTTCTATAAATGGGGTTCTTCATGGGCATTTTATTGGTAAAAGGGGCCTTAGACAAGGTGATCCTATGTCCCCCCTTTTATTTGCTCTTTGTTTGGAATATTTGTCTAGATTATTGAATGTGAAAACCCGTGAAGCTCCTTTCAAATTCCATCCTAAGTGTGGCAGTTTGAAAATCTCACATATTGCTTATGCTGATGACTTGATGCTTTTTTCGAGAGGTGACTATCCATCTATTAAAATTCTCATTGACTCCTTAGAAGAGTTTGGCAACATATCTGGCCTTCGGGTCAATTATGATAAATCCAACATCTTCTTAGGGGGAATGGCTATATATGAGCTTGATAACATCTTGAGTTTGGTGGATTTTAAAGCAGGATCTTTTCCTGTTAAATATCTTGGGGTTCCTCTTGCTCCCCTTAAGATATCTGTGACACACTTTGCCCCACTATTAGAGTCCATTTCCACCTATATTAGCGCATGGAATCTCAAGACCCTCTCCTATGCTGGTAGAGTTGAACTCATTAAAGCCGTTATACAGGGTGTGCACTCTTTTTGGTTACAAATGTTTCCTATCCCGAAGGTAATACTTGATAGAATAACAGCTATGTGCCGTATCTTCCTATGGGCTTGTAAATACTCTAGAGTATCTTGGGCTGATGTATGTCTCCCTAAACATGAGGGTGGCCTTGGAATACATGATACCAAAATCTGGAATTCAGCTTTGCTTGCTAAAAGTTTTTGGGACATTCATCTTAAAAAGGATACTCTATGGGTTAAGTGGGTTCATAGTGTGTATCTTAATGGCCGAAGTGTGTGGGATTTTGTCCCACACCATAGGGATTCACAATTAATGAAGAAATTTGCCATGGTACGTGATGAGATCATCTCCAAATTCGAGGATGTGGCTGACACCATTCGCTGTTTGAACTCCTTTCAAGCTAATGGTAAACTTGTATCCTCAAAAGTCTATGATTTACTTAGAATTAAGGCCTCTACCCGTAGGTGGATGTCCTTTATTTGGAAAGACTATATTCCCCCTAAATTTTCCTTTACTACTTGGTTGGCATTCCGGAATAGGTTAGCTACATGTGATAATCTTCATAGACTAGATGTAGTTAACATTTGTGTTATGTGCAAGGGTGGGCCGGAAACGGCTTCACACCTATACTTTGAATGCCCTTTATCAGGAAAAATTTGGAGCTTGGTGAAGAATTGGATGGACATGCCGAGGCTTATGGGCACACTTTCAAGCTCGGTCAAATGGATTAAGAAGGAGAGGAGTGGAGCCACCATTAAAGCTAAAGCGACAAGGATTGCATTTTGCTTCTCGGTTTATCACATTTGGAGGACTAGAAATGCCATCAAGTTTGATGGTACTTCCCCCAAAGTTGAAGACGTTTTTGCTCGGATCAAGTATATTGTCTATAAAGTTTTGTATAGCATCTATCCACATGAATTGGTGGTTTTTTGACGTTCACTAGCCCATCACCTTGTTTTTGTGATCGGCTTTGCATAGAGTGCTAACCAGCCTCTCTGGTTTTGTTTTTGGAGGTGATGGGTTATCCAATCTTTGGATAGCCTAAAATTTTGGCCACCTTTTTGCTTGTACAGTTTAAACTCTTTGGATGGTTACTTCAATATATACTTACTGTTCATCCAAAAAAAATATAAATAATGAAATGTGTGTATTAGTTAATAGGGTGCGTTTTGTAAATATAAATTCGAATCAATAACGGTTCCACATTTAACCTGACATAGTATACCGAAACGGGGTCTTTTTAATAAATATAAAAGATACACTTCTACGTCGGACTCCTTTATATCCCTTATCGAATGATTTTAACCTAGACGTACTAACCTTTTACTGCGTATTTTCCTAGACGAAATACTCCGTCTATGGCAAACACAGCAGCTAGGGCAAAACGAAAACCCAATTCGGGTGAGGATGCCATACGAAGCTCGGAGTTTCTCCAACTCCAATCGCCTTTTCTACCTCAACAGTCGTAGGTGCTCCGTCGCACGCTGTTCCTCTTCATCAACGTCAGCCACCACTCATCCAGCATAGGTGAAATTACGTTTTCAGTATATACTCAGGGTTCGATTATTGTATATGTTTTTGTTTAAGGGGGCGGTGGCGATAGCATTGGTGCTCTTCACCTTGGGGTTGTTCTTCCAGATTTCGGGGTAGCACCAGGGATTCAGTTTGCTAATATGCAGACCAACTTGATTTCCGCCTCGTCACTATTCTTTTCATCGCCATCAGAGTTTACATTTACGCTGGTTGGTTCTCTTTTCGGTCTTAATTTGTCTTTTTTCAGTGTATCCACATGTATTCCCCCTCTGAACTCTTTGTCTGGTACTCTACCTTTTGCTACTATGTTGTATGTAGTAGTTCACTTGATATACTTTCCAAACCAATTTATCTTAAATTAGTAGTTGGTTTGGATTCAAATATTATTGATGGGGTGAAAGTGAATCTATCATCTGTCTGGATAAACTTATATATAATAAAGTTCATGTTAAGATTTAAAAAATACTCGTAACTGATTTCATTTATGGTTGAAAACTATATATTTTTTTGGTTTAGCACTGTTTATTATATGTTTGTAAAAAAAGTTTCTATGAGATTTTCTAATTATGAATGTTGCTTCAAAAAATAGTTCTTTTGTCTGTACTGATCTGAAGAAATATGATCTTTGCATCACTTTATTCCAAACTTTTATTTGTATTGATCTGATGATTTTTTGGTGCAGTCCTGTGAGTCCTATAACAGATGTTGTTCCTTTGAGTTTGGTGCTTCTTCTTTCTCAAATTAAGGAGGCTCAGGAAGACTTGGTGTGTGCCATTAGCTAAATTTGCCATAAAGGTTTTTTTGAATGATATAAATATTTCTCTCGCAGATCATTAACTTGAGTTTACAATTTACATAATCTAGACTTTTTAACTGCTTTTACTCACTTGTGCTAAAACATTTGCACAGAAACACTTTCAAATGACATGTTATTCAATAATATACTTATTTACTCCCATAGACGTCTTTCAAGATAAGAAATGGTTGAATGTTCCTTGGAAGAAGCTTCAGGTTGGGGACATCCTTAAAGTAAGAATACTGCTTTGTATTACTTAATTTTTTTATACTTTTTGATTGCCTTATGTGCTATGTTTGTTACAATAGTCATATGAGCCATTTTCATTGTTTTATAATGTAAAGCTCCACCCACTAGTATAATGTAAAGCTCCAGCCACTATTATTGCTTATCAATAATTCAATCACGTCAACTCATTAGTTTATTTTCTTATTGCCTTATCATAATGTCAAGTCCCCAGATGAGGGTGCCATGATCTTATCTCTGAACCAGATTTATTTATATCATGGTCAGAAACACAAATTGTTATTTTAGTATTTTATTTCTTGTTTTAATTTTGGCTCCACGATAAAGTGAGCATCGACTAAAGCTTGTCATCCAAGGTTGTCAAAGTCGTGCGCCTGAGCGCTTAAGCGCACCAGGCGCAGAGCCGTAGGCCTCCAGCGCCCTAAACATCGCCAATCGCACCTTCCCCTCTCAAGTGCAGGTTGGGCGCAATAAGCGCAGAAGCGCAGTAGCGCAGTAGCGCTATTAAGCGCTCACATAAGGCGCCTGAGAGGGATTTCCATTAATTTCAGTAAATTTCACACGTGTGCTGAAACAAAACCATTAAGGAGCCCATATTTTTATCAAAGCCCACCTAAATTAGGTCAAAACAACTTGACCTACGCTAAAGACATAACTTAAACATCCTCCCGCTCTGCTCTGCTCTACTTTACGTGTTCTTACATACTACCAGTATGTTTTTTGTGTATTGTATGTGTAAAGTGTAAAGTGCCCTTCTTCTACTCTATGTCTCTTAAACATGTATAAAAATACATGTGAAAAAATATACTAGTCTACTCTGTATGCATATGCTTAAGTTTAGAAATATACTCTATAAAAATACATGTGAAAAAATACATATGCTTAAGTTTATGTTTCAACATGTTTAGTATGCTTCTTGTTCAGTCTATTTTGTTAGCCAGTAAACTTCTTGTTCTTGTAAACATGAAAAAATATACTTCTTGTAAACAGTTTAATATGCTTCTTGTAAACATGTTTTAGTATTTTTTACAGTTAGTATGTTTTAATGCATGTTTTAGTATGCATGTTTAATATGCATGTTTTAATACATGTAAATATACTTATCAATTACAGCAGTTTAATACTAAAATCTATTTCAATGCATGTTTTAGTATTTTTTACAGTTAGTATGTTTTAAAGCATGTTTTAGTATGTATGTTTAATATGCATGTTTTAATACATGTAAATATACTTATCAATTACAGCAGTGTAATACTACAAGTCTAAAACTTATTTCAATGCATGTTTTGGTATTTTTTACAGTTAGTATGCTTAAATTGTGTTTTTTCTAGTTTTAGTGTTTAAGACTTTAAGTGAATCATGAGTCATGACTTTATTTTGCTTAATCACTTAATCGTGACTTTATTTTGGTCAATCGTGACTTTATTTGGGTGAAGCATAACTTTATTTGTAAGAAACATGACTTCTTAATGTATTTTCTTAAATATCGTGAACGGGTACATCATGTTTGATTGTTGAAGAATAGTATGTGTTATTTTTTCTAAGTAGTGCGCCTGACATGAGTCAGGCGAGCGCTTTTTTGCGCCTTGTGCCTCAGGCGCTAGGCTAACCCTGTCGCCTTGAGCACGCCTAACGCCTTTGACTACCTTGTTGTCATCTATAAACCTGCAAATGTTGATAATTAGTTTTAATGGTCTAGTGGCTTTAGTCATATTTTGAGGCTTTAGACTTTTCAGCCTCATTGTCCACCATAGTGTGAAACTGCGAGTTTTAATTGCATGTTGCTATTCTATTAGGTTAAACAAGATGAGTTTCTTCGTGTTGACATATCGTTTCTAGCCAGCACAAATCTCGATGGAATCTGCTACATTGAGGTTGTACTTGGGTTGGCCCGGTTTCCTTTTACATTTCTTTGTTATGTTAATTATTGTTTGTTTTCTTTATTACGGGGCACTATTTATATGCTTCTAGCTGGTCTGTCAATGCAGCGAATGGGCACGCATGTTTCGAGTGAGATGTTATGGTTCTAATGTTTTTTGGAGAGGTCATTCTCTTGTTTGTTGCTAAAAATACTTTTATGTTGCAGGGTATTAATTATACAGATATGGGATATGAATTTCATTGATGTAATCTATTTGACATGAAAGAAAGAGATTCGGAATTTTGATAGGCTTGTGTGGCTTGAAGTGAAAAGATTATCCAAATGGATCTTGAATTCAATGAAGCAGTTATTTGTTGTAGTTAGTGTTTACTTTTCATGTAAACACAGTATTGTAGTTTTGATATATTTGAATCGAGCATATGCAATTACGTAGTACAATACTTTGAATAGTGTTTGTAATTATAAGATTTTGAAGTGTTTGTAATTTTACGATTTTGAATGAGGTGTATGTAATTTCTACAGGTTTACATCAATACATGTATGGAAATATGGAAGATAATTATAGAGAAGTAAAAAATGTAGAAAGCTACGTAGGTTTTTTTTTTATTTAAAAAATAAACATTCCATAACGGTTGTTCCATAACTGATATAAGTTCTTTTCAGTATGGGGTTCAACCAACCGATAGTAAAAGTTCCGCCTTTTCAATATGGGGTTCAACCAACCGATAGTAAAAGTTCCGGGTTTTCTATGTCGCCTGTATCTATATGGGTTAACAACCGACATTAAAAGTCGATTTTAACCCATATTAAATGTCTATTTTCCACTAGTGTCTACTTAATGGAAATCTAATGCTTATTAAACCTGAGAGTTTGAACGGCAATAGCATTACTAAGGAATTCAAGTGTTCATAACGGATCACATTTAAGGATCTCATTACTATTATTAAGGATAGTTATTTTGAATTTGAATTCAACATCACAATCCTATCAACTATTACACTGTCCGGTAGGCTGCTCGTTTTTATTATTAAAACAAAAACCGGTTTAGTTCTAATAAACCATAGAATTATTGTTCAAAGAATTAGAGAGTCTCTAGACTTAAGACATTAATTTCATCACTTATAATTCGTTTGATCAAACGCACATATAAATGAAAAAATTAAAATGTCATATCATCTTATATGATACTTGAATAATGTTCCTTATCACAAAATGACTATAAATAATCATATGAGACTGTTTATCCTCTAATACAGAACAAATAAATTCATTGTTTAATACATCACTTTACATTCTTTACAACTATGGATTCTAATTTAAATCCAAATATGTAAGTACGTCGTTCTTTGATGTATTATCAGCCTCCTCTCCATATTTAATACAACTATATTTTAGGACACAATAATGTGACTAAAATAATATTTATATCATATTTCCAACAATCCCCCACAAATCCATAGTTATAGACTCAACTTTAAAACATATAGTTTGCTTTCGAATATGGTACCTTCCGGTTTGAACCATCTTCTAAGCTCTTACCATTAACCCCCACAAGAAATAAGTGAACATAGTTCTTGAACTTGAACCTTGATTGTGTTGGCGTGGGATAAAAGCAACACACTAACGGCAATGACAATGATCTATAGGGGTGACGCTTTTACGACCATGCTTCCTAATCCTGTCTCAAGAATGTCATCGGGAATTAACCCTTATTCTCTTATTGCGGCCACACAATAACATTCTCATAGTTGGGCATCTCCAAGAGTGCATTACTAACACTCTGCAATTAAGCTCGATCCCATTCAGAGTCTTAAACTCTTACTAACTTAGCAACTTCAGCATCTTCAAGGCTTATCAAGGAATAGAACTCATAAAATTATTTTTAATGAGATGCACAATTCACTCTACGGTTTGTTTATACCACATTGAACCTACTTTATGGGATCTCCACCTAGATAGGTTGGGTTGCCACCGTAGATGAATAATTATTGGATTTCAGTCCCATTCCTAACCTTGATTTTATCACTTGATTTAAATCAAGTCCTTTTGTTAAAGGTTCTGCTGTATTATCTTTGGATCCGACAAAATCAACAGCAAACACTCCTTGAGACACAAATTTCCTTATAGTTTTTAATCTAACTTGAATGTGTCTCCTAGTCTTTTGATTATACTTGGTACTCCTAATTTTTTCAATTGTACTCATACTATCACAATGCAAACAAATAGGTGGAATTGGCTTGCTGAATATAGGTAACTCGGACATTAGTCCCATAAACCATTCAGCCATAATTCATGTAGTATCCAACACACATAATTCAGCCTCAAAAGTAGACCGAGAAAGTACAGTTTGTTTAGTGGACTTCCAGGCAACAGCCCCACCACCAAATGTAAACACATAGCCAGTATACCCATAACTCCCGGAGTTCTTAGCTATCCAGCTTGCATCACTATATCCTTCAAGAACAGGAGGATATTTACCATAATGCAAACACAAGGAAATTGCTCCTTTCAAGTATCTAAATACTCTATTTAAGGCCTCCCAATGAGTTCTGTTTGGACAACAAGTGTACCGACTCAGTTTAGACACTGAAAATGCAATATCAGGTCTAGTACAGTTAGCTAAGTAACCCAAGCTACCAATCATCTGAGAATATCGTAATTGAGACACAGGAACATCAATTTCATTTTTATACAAAGCTACTGAAGGATCATAGGGTGTTTTAGCAATTCTACTATTTTTAAATCCAAATTTCTCAATTAATTTTTCAATATAATGTGACTGAGAAATAGAAATGCCTTCAGTTGATCTTGTCAACTTTAACCCAAGAATTACTTCAGCCACCCCCATATCCTTCATTTCAAACTTAGTTTTCAAAAATGACTTAGTCTCAAAAATAATATTATCATTAGTGCCAAATAATAATATATCATCAACATATAGGCATAAAATAATACTTATATCACCTTTACATTTATAATAAACACTTTGATCAGCATCTATAAGAGTAAATCCAAACGAAAAAATTATTTTATCAATTTTTTCGTTCCATTGCTTAGGGGCTTGCTTAAGTCCATATATAGACTTAACTAATTTACAAACTTTTTTCTCATTGCCTTTTGCCACAAATCCTTCAAGCTGATCCATATAAATTTCTTCTTCAAGGTCACCATGAAGAAAGGTTGTCTTAACATCCATTTGATGAATTTTAAGACCATATACGGAGGCCAATGCTATGAGCATTCTTATTGTGGTCATTCTTGCAACAGGAGCATATGTATCGAAAAAATCAATACCTTCTTTTTGTTTATAACCCTTAGCAACTAATCTGGCCTTATATTTATCAATGGTTCCATCTGGTTTTAACTTCTTTTTAAAAATCCATTTACATCCAATAGTGGTGCAACCCAGAGGAAGGTCGACGAGCTCCCATGTTCCATTTTGAACAATAGAGTCCATTTCACTTTTAATGGCATCCTTCCAATAAATGGCCTCAGATGTGGCCATTGCATCTCTAAAGGAAATTGGATCACCCTCAGTATTGTAAGTGATAAAATCACTTCCAAAATCCTTAGTGATCCTAGCTCGTTTGCTCCTTCTAGGCTCATCTAGATCATTTGATTCAAAATCAATATGACTAGAATTATTAGATTCTACCCCCACATTTGTCATCTTTTCCACTTGACCAGGAATTGAATTAAATGTGGTTTCTTGATTTTTAAGAGAAGTATTTTGGGGCACACCTATTTTCATTGGAAAAACATCTTCAAAGAAAGTAGCATCACGAAGTTCTACAATAGTATTGACATCTATGCCAGAAATTTCAGATTTAATAACCAAAAATCTCAATGCATAAGAATGTTCAACATAACCAATAAAAATAGCATCAACAGTTTTAGGCCCAAGTTTCTTTCTTTTGTGTTCAGGGACTAAAACTTTTGCAAGACAGCCCCACACTTTAAAAAATTTCAAACTTGGTTTTCTGCCCGTCAAGAGTTCAAATGGACACTTATCTTTATGTTTCATGGGAATTCTATTCAGAATATGGCATGCAGTATTCAAGGCTTCCCCCCCACATAAACTTAGGTAATCCAGAATTCTCTAATAAACTGTTAATCATATCTTTAAAAGTTTTATTTTTCCGTTCAGCTACTTCATTTGATTGTGGTGAATAAGGAGGTGTTTCTTCATGTACTATACCATACTTTTGACATTCTAGTACAACTAAATTAGAAGTATATTCTCCTCCCCTATCAGATCTTAACCTTTTAATTTTCTTGCCAGTTTGATTCTCTATTTCATTCTTAAAAATTAAGAATTTTTCAAGAGCTTCATCTTTACCCTTAAGTAGATACACATAGCAGTATTTAGAATAATCATCAATAAAAGTGATAAAGTATTTCTTTTGGTCACGAGTAAGCACTCCATTAAACTCACAAATGTCGGTATGAATTAAATCAAGTAATTCTGAATTTCTATCAATTGAATGATAAGGTTTTCTTACTTGTTTAGTAGTAGCACATACCATACATTTCTTAGTTTTATCAATGGAGTGCTTAGGGATTAAATTTAAATTCATCATTCTTTTTACAGAATCTAAATTAACGTGACCCAAACGACAATGCCATAAACAAGAAGAATCATTATTCTCAGATACATAATTTAATTCAAAATAATCAACCACAATCTTAAAAAGTCCATCTGACAAGTAACCCTTGCCAATAATGTTCCACCAAATAAAATTACAACTTTATTTAATTTAAAAGACAATTCATAACCCTCCCTAACAAGAATGGAACCACTAACAATGTTCCTTCTAATTTCGGGAACGTGATGCACTCCATGCAAAGTAAGAATTTTTCCCGAAGGAAATTTTATTTCTACTTTTCCAACTCCATGCACATTAGCAGCACTTGTGTTTCCCATCATCACTGTTCTTCCAACCGCTGGCTGATAAGAAACAAAGAGCGATTTATCAGCACATACATGCATATTCGCTCTTGTATCTATTAGCCATTCATTGGAATTATAAATAGTGAAAACTTGAGGGTTAAAACGTACCATCGGAACTAGTTCCTCCAGTCACCATGTTGACTTGAGGTCCATCAGATTGAGCCTTATCCTTTTTATTTGGGCACAATTTGGCCCAATACCCCATCTGTCCACAGTTCCAGCATGGACGGTTTGCCTTTGGTTTCTTTGCAATTTTTAGTTTGGCCTTTATTGGTTTAAAAGATGATGATTGTTTATTCTTAGAATTTTGTGATTGTTTCCTCCCGGTTACAACATGAGCCTTTGGTTGAAAATCAACATGCGGAATGTATCCCGCTTTCTTATGCTCTTCCTCAACAGTTATGGAATGCATTAAAGATTTCCAAGTGATCTTTTTCATTTTATGTTTTAAAGCCATACCAAAATCTTCTCATGATTTGGGAAATTTTTCTATGACCGACATCACTTTAAATTTTTCAGGTAATTCCATATCTGCTTCACGAAGAGAATGTAAGATAAGCTCAAATTCTTGTGTCTGTTCTAACACCGATTTTCCTTCTTTCATGTCAAATCGTAGGAATTTAGAAACTATATACTTTTCAAGACCGTGGTCCTCAGTATTATATTTCCTATCCAACTCCTCCCAAAGTTCCTTAGCCGTGCCATGGAGGGTGCAATAGACATCAAATAACATGTTGGAGGGACCCAACAAAATCATGCCTTTTGCAATTTCATCCCTCTCACGCCATGAAGCCTGGTGTTCAAGACTTTTAGGTTCCGATTCAACAACGGGGGGACACACCGTCTTAATTACCGAAAGCAAGCCCTTGGTGATTAACCAAATTTTCATGCGTTGTTGCCAACGCTTGAAAAATTGCCCAGAAAAGTTTTCCGGCATCCCGGTTAGATCAACCCTGTGCGAGCCCGTAGCAACATATTCAGATGTGTCTCCACAATAAGTCACAGATACAGATTTAACATTATTTTGAGGGATATCATTCACATCATTCTCAACAACAACATTTTCGGAAATGACAGCATTTTCCAAGTTTGCCATTTTTGGATTTTCCAAACTCGAGAAAAAATATCTTTCTTCAAGATGGTTAGAAAATTGATATTAAAAGTGCGAGTTTGACCAGATAAAAATCTCGAGTTTCAATAAATCACCAGACAAACCGCCAAATGCAAGAAAAGAAAAGAAAAATAAAAATAATATAATCAGAATAAAAGGAAAAATAATAAAGAGAAAAGATAAGAAAGACTTATCGCAGGATCGCCCGTTAAAACGGACTGGCTTTGAAGAAAGATAGCCCTCCGTACCCGATAGCTATTCGGACGGGTCTGACTAGCTCGCTCCCAGGATAATCCTACCACGTTTCAGACTTGTAGCTACCTTGACTGAAACCTTCGACCGTTGCCAAATTTTGCCGAGTAATAGTGATGACTTGAACAACTTAAACTATAGTCTCAAGTTATATTTTTTTTTCCGGAAAGGAAAAGAAGCTACGTATGATAACTCATTCAAACAAAGGAAAAGATTGGTTGGTATCGTGAGTGTGCAGAGAGTGGGAATTTACGTTGCTTTTCTATGTGAGTCAACACACATTAGATGCAAAAGATGTCCACTGCATATATATATATATATATATAGCAAAATCAAAGAAGCAGGGGAAACGTATTCTACTTGATGGAAATCAAATGCTTATTAAACCTGAGAGTTTGAACGGCAATAGCATTACTACGGAATTCAAGTGTTCATAACGGATCACATTTAAGGATCTCATTACTAGTATTAAGGATAGTTATTTTGAATTTGAATTCAACATCACAACCCTATCAACTATTACACTGTCTGGTAGGCTGCTCGTTTTTATTATTAAAACAAAACCCGGTTTAGTTCTAATAAACCATAGAATTATTGTTCAAAGAATTAGAGAGTCTCTAGACTTAAGACATTAATTTCATCACTTATAATTCGTTTGATCAAACGCACATATAAATGAAAATAAAATAAAATGTCATATCATCTTATATGATACTTGAATAATGTTTCTTATCACAAAATGATTATAAATAATCATATGAGACTGTTTATCCTCTAATACAGAACAAATAAATTCATTGTTTAATACATCACTTTACATTCTTTACAACTATGGATTCTAATTTAAATCCAAATATGTAAGTACGTCGTTCTTTGATGTATTATCAGCCTCCTCTCCATATTTAATACAACTATATTTTAGGACACAATAATGTGACTAAAATAATATTTATATCATATTTCCAACACATATATATGACATTGGGTACATATTTTCTGAACCTATGGATGTAAGTTACATGTATTATTCTTATTTTATGTCATTTCAGCTAAACTATTATACTATGTAGTTCATAAGTACTCAGTCCTTTCTTCTAATTATGAAATACAGTCCCAATGATTATGAAATATAGTTCAAACCTAGTAATGCCCTTAGGGACTGTATTTCATAGAAATGAAAAGAAAACAATTATTAAGAAGATAAACTCGATTGCAACTGTGCTTGTACCACATGTAGCAATGAGTGTAACGGTTGTGTAACGATTAATGTTCTTACTCATTAATAAAATGATCAAAATTCTTGAGCATTCTTGAAACTTTGAGTTTTTTAATAAAAATAAATTTGGATTCTTATGCTTCATTTATTCTTGTAGAATTTTGTGTTGCTATATGAATTACATTTGTTTCATTTATTTATTTGTTTGTTTGTTTGTTTGTTTGTTTGTTTATTTGTTTGTTTGTTTGTTTCTTATCATACTTCGTATTATATAGAGGAAATTACTCAGGGTAGGACTAAAACATAGCATTCTTCTTAAAGTATGATCATATGTTTGATTTTCCTTAAATATGACTAAATATTACATATTCACCCCTAATTTAATTAATTAATTAATATAATTAATTGTCTCTAGTTCCCTTGCATAACCAAATCGATTTTGTTGGTGGCGGATCAGTCTAATGATGACAACGGGGAACTCCGGTGACGGGGCGGATGGGTAGATCGGTAGCGGCGATCTAGGTGAAAACTTCGACAACCAGCAGTGGTGGTCCGCATTTAAAAATCTATGGACTTTTTGAAAATCAATAAACTTATCCATGGATTTAAAAATCCATAGAATTCATTCATAAAAAAGTCTATGGATTTAAAAAGTCCATTGACTTTTTTAAATGTCCATTGACTTTTTTAAAAGTCCACGGATTAAAAAAAGTTCACCACAATCCATATTCAATACACCCCCTAAATGTCTCAATCGCACCTCAAGACCTCAATCCTCAATTCTTGCTTCGAATATTTCATCTCTCACAGGATTGGACATGCCGACGGCCTTGGCCCTGGCCCGGGACCTAACGATTACTCAGGACCAGGACCGTGACCCGTATAGTTTCGGGTCAGTTTCGGTCTTAATTATTGGGGACCGGGTTCATCCCTGCTCTCTCAGTCCCATATCAAGATTGATCAACTCAACTGTATTTACTCGTTGGCAAGGTTTCAGAACGCTACAGGCGTAGGGGCGTAGCGGCCGGTACAACAGGTTGCCTCCGACTGCAACGACATTGCATCACCATTGACGAAGCTGCTTGAAAATATTTCACATTGCATCGGTTGCTATACATATCACAACGGCCGAATTAGCCGTTGCTGCTATGACTGCTACCGGCTATTTAAAACCCTGATCTGTGGCATAATGTTTTTTAAGAGAACAATGGGGAGATGGTTGTGTGTTGCGTTGACACTCCGATCACGCACTACAAGTCGCAAGGACCCTGCCACAATGAGGCGTATCTCATGCTGACAAGTGACAACTAACACAGTTCTATCACTACAAAAAAACACGCCGTTTGTCACGGATTTTTGTCACGGATTCCGGCCGTGACAAATTTATCACGGGCTTTGTCACGGAATTCTGGGATTTGTCACGAAAATTATTTGTCACGGATTTATCCGTGACAAATTTCAAAAAAATTCAATTATTGATTTTCCAGCGGTAACCTTTAATAATGCGGTACAGAAAAAGATTTGTCACGGATAAATCCGTGACAAAGCCGTGACAATTTTTTTTATATAACCCAACTCCATCGTCCATTACAATTGCAAGAACAACAATCAGTTCAAAAATTCGTAGATTCGAGTGATGTAGTATCGGTTTAAAGATTGAATGATGTAATCCGTCAGTTCATCATTTTCCGAGTTTATGCTGATAAGGTATGTCATTTTAATTAATTTCTTTTAATTGTGTGATAAATTAATTATTAGCTTAATTAATTAATTATTATTAGTGAGGTTAGGATTCTTTTTTCTTTATATAATAATAATTAATTATTAGCTTAATAATTAATTAGTGAGGTTAGTTATTGTTCATTTATTTAAACTATTAACGTAATTTAGTGAGGTCATGTTAATTTTCATATTATTAACAATATATTATTAAACTATTAACGTAATTTAATTAGTTAAATTTAAATATAAATATTAATTAGTTAAATTATTGTTATTATTAATGCATAATAATTTAGGATGTGTAGTGATGATTTAAGTATTAGCTAGCTTATTATAGATTAATTAATTAGTGACTTGTAGTGATTTAATTAATTAGTTAGCTAGCTTAATTATTAGGTTATTAATTATCACCAATTATTATTTATTAGCAATTATTGTTAATGGGATGCATAATTAATATAGCTAGCTAGGATTGAAACTTTATTATTATTTAGTTTAGTGTGAATTATTATTGTGAATTATTAATGAGATAATATTTAACAATAATATTAGTTAAATGTAAATTAATTAACTAATTAATTAAGTTAAAACATTGAGGAAATGGGTTTAGAATTTGATGAGTTGATAATATTAGTTAAATTTAAATATTAGTTAATTGATCAATGATGATAAGGCATGATTAGGTTTAATTTGTTTATTAATTAGTTAATTATTGTTAATGCATAATTTAGGATTTGTAGTGATTTAAGTTAGGATTCAAACTTTATTAGTTAAGTGTGAATTATATATTATTGTGAATTAATGATATTTAACAATATTAGTTAAATGGAAATTAACTAATTAATAAGTTAAATTAGTTAATTATTGTTAATGGGATGCATAATATATATAGCTAGGCCGGGTTGAAACTTTATTTTTATTTAGTTTAGTGTGAATTATTATTGTGAATTATTAATGAGATAATATTTAACAATAATATTAGTTAAATGTAAATTAATTAACTAATTAATTAAGTTAAAACATTGAGGAATTTGAGTTGATAATATTAGTTAGATTTAAATATTAGTTAATTAATTGATCAATGATGATGATTAGGTTTAATTTGTTTATTAGTTAATTATTGTTAATGCATAATTTAGGATTTGTAGTGATTTCAGTTAGGATTCAAACTTTAGTAGTTAATAATTAAAACGATTAATGCCATTAACATATTACTATTAGTTAAATATTAGTAAATCAACGCTTTTAGTTAATGTCACAAATTAAAGTTGGTTAATTCAAATTATTAATGCCACAAATTAAATAATGTACTGCTTTTAGTTAATTAATAATATTAATGTACTTATATATTATTTTAATAATAATATATATACAGGCATAATGTATAGACAAAACAGAAGTTGGATGTACCAAAAACATCGTGATAACTATGGAATACGCAGTGAATTTTTGAATGGTGTTGAAGATTTTATTAAATTTGCACAAGAACAGAAGAATTATATGGATGGAGATAAAATCAGATGTCCATGTACAAAGTGTAAAAATCTTCAATTTAAAGATGTCGACCAAGTTGTGTGGGATTTGTACGAAAAAGGTTTCGTTGCCAATTATTATAATTGGACTTCTCATGGTGAACCTTTCGATCCATCACTTTTACCGCAAATAGTGGGTTCATCTCGTAACGTCCCTACCGAGATGAGTGGATGAGGAGACTATGATCAAATGACGTGGGATCAAAGAATGGCATATGATGTATACGGTGCTTCAACGATGCAGTTTAACCCACCACAGCCATTTAACGATCTTCCCGAAGCTTCGACCTCGTATCAACCCGATGCAGATGAAGATCAGACCTTTTATCAGTCTGCTGCGGATGAGTATCCGAATTCTCATGTTCCTCATATTGAAGACTTAGCTGAAAGATTTCAAGATGTTTTAAAAGCTGCTGATCAGCCTCTGTATGCTGATTGTGAGGGATACTCTCAGCTATCCGCCGTTACAGAGTTGATGAACATTAAATCTGAATACAATCTTCCTGAATCTTGCATGTCTAGGTTATTGCAGTCATTTGGAGGAATGTTACCGCGTGACCATAATCTTCCTGATTCATATTACAAAATGAAACAATTAATGTCTCAGTTGGGGCTTCCTTGTATAGAAATTGATGCGTGCCCAGAAGGATGTATGTTGTTCTGGAAGGATGATGTGGCACTTGAGACCTGCAAGTTCTGTGGTGGAGAGAGATACAAGCCTGTTCCTCATAGACGAAAAAAACCACGAAAAAGGTCTGCATTGTCTAAATTGTTTTACCTCCCTCTAGCTCCACGCCTGCAGAGGATGTATGCTTCAAATGCTACTGCGAAACACATGACGTGGCATGTTGAGCACGAAACCAAAGAGGGTTTGATGTCTCACCCTTCCGACTGTGAAGCTTGGAGACACTTTGACCGTTGTCATCCTCAGTTTGCAATGGAGCCACGGAATGTGCGACTGGGATTGTGTTCAGACGGATTTGCTGCTTTTGGAAAGTTTGGGAAGAAATTTTCATGTTGGCCAGTCATGTTAACTCCTTATAATCTTCCTCCCGACATGTGCATGAAAAGTCATTTCATCTTTTTAACTTTAATTTTTCCAGGTCCCTCGGATCCTAAAAAAAGGATAGACATCTATCTCCAACCCCTGATCGAGGAGATGAAAGAACTTTGGGCCATTGGGACACCAACTTATGATGTTTCGAGAGATCAGATGTTTATCATGAAAGCTGTCATCATTTGGACCATTAGCGACTTCCCTGCTTATGGTATGCTTTCAGGATGGAGCACACACGGTCTTATGGGATGTCCGATATGTATGGATCAATCAGAGGCCAATTGGCTCAAATTTAGCGGGAAACCAAGTTACTTTGATTGTCACCGCAAGTTTCTGCCTATGAACCATCGATATCGAAAGGACAATAAGTCTTTTATTGCCGGAAGAGTGGTACGAGATCCCCCTCCTCCGAGACTTACAGGTGAACAAGTTTTTAACCGGGTTCGACGTGTTCCTACGGCCGTGCAGCAACCCCACGGGGAGCCAAATGGGTATTGTGATACCCATAAGTGGACAAAGAGGAGTATATTTTGGGAGTTGCCGTATTGGAAGGACCTTCTCATTCGTAACAATTTAGATGTCATGCACGTTGAGAAGAACGTCTTTGACAATATATTTAACACGGTTATGGATTTTACCTACAAAACCAAAGATGGTCTTGCATCTAGAAAAGACATGACAATTTGGTGCGACAGACCCGAACTCGCCGTCGATCTAGAATACGTGGGTAAAAAAATTCCAAGAGCAGTCTACCAACTCACAGCCCCACAAAGGGAATCAATATTAGAGTGGCTTGTTTCTCTGAACTTTCCAGATGGCTATTGTTCTAACTTGTCAAGATGCGTGGACCTGGACAAACAAACAATGACGTCGAGCATGAAAACTCATGATGCTCATGTAATCATGCAACGACTTCTGCCGATTGCACTGAAAGAGATGCTTCCTGCAGACGTCTGGGGCTGTATTACCGAAATCAGTCAATTGTTTCAGTCGATATGTTCCGCCGTTTTGGATGCCGAATCCCTGAGGAGACTAGAAGACACTGTTCCTATTCTGATGTGTAATCTGGAAAAGATACTGCCCCCATCATTTTTTGATGTAATGGAACATCTTCTAATACATCTTCCGTATGAGGCTTTGAATGGAGGGCCCGTCTTCTATCGTTGGATGTACAGATTTGAAAGGTTAGTCATAATTTCATTTATAAACGATGATTTGTTTAATAAGAACATTTGTTTGTTTACAAATTTTATTTTGCATGACAGATTTCTGGGAGATTTGAAAAAGAAAGCGACCAACAAGGCACACATTGAGGCTTCAATTTGTCAAGCATATATTCAACAAGAAACCTCAACGTTTTCATCTTTTTATTTTGAGCGTGAAGTAATCAGTAAAAGAAAGAGACCTGCTCGGAACGATGACATTGGCGAGGATTCATATGATAAAGTAGTTTCTATTTTCAACTACCCAGGTAGAGGTAAAGGAGCTGCGACTTACCGTTACATCGTGGGCGGAGAAATGAAAATTGCACATACTTACATCCTCATGAATTGTCCAGAAATCTTACCATTTTATAAGTAAGTTGAATTGGTAGTTACATTTGTAATATAGCTAATATTTTTTTAATAATTAGAGTGTTATAATAATATGTTTATGTTCAATTCACAGTGAATTTAGAGCGTCTTTATCAGCATTTCTTGATGATGCAATTGATGCAATGGTGGACTCTGACTTTGCATTATGGTACCAACAGCAGGTATTATATATATATATATAAATACATTATATATACTATTAGCTAGTAATTTTTAATCATTACGTAATGTTATCATGTTTTAATTTGCAGATCAGGTACCGTGGGATTAACGACCCTCTGTTAGTATCATTATCGTGGGGCCCTTCTTCCTATGCAAAGGTTTGGCATTCATATGTGATAAACGGTTATACGTATCACACAGTTGAATATGGAGAAGGTCGACCAACAATGAACAGCGGGTTATGTGTCCCGACCATCGGTTCTGATAACTCGGAAACCAATTTTTTTGGTTTCTTGCATGAGATTCTCGAACTTCAAATGCCTTCTGGTTTGCAAGAATTAACATGCGTGTTGTTTCACTGCACATGGGTCGACCCTACACGTGGTGTGAGAAAAATTTCAAAATATAATATAATTGACGTCAACCACTCTCGTGTGTATAAGAAAAATGAGCCATTTATACTCGCTCAACAAGCAGCCCAGGTTTATTATGCAGAGTATCCTTCAACGAGGCGCACACGGAATCCTTGGGTGTGTGCCATTAATATCCGTCCGAGCAAAATTGTAACACAGGCTCAACAAAGGGATATTGACTTTGATGCTTTTCAGCAAGATTTTTTCCACCCTCCGCCTATTGCTGATACGGTCAACCATAACATTCAGTTAAGTGACCCAAATGGCGGAGATGTTGAAGTTATGCCTGAAACACACCTTCCGCCCCCTATACCTCAAAATGAGCGCGAAATTGAAGAATTATATATACAACAACTGCACGATGACCAGGAGGAAGAAGAAGAATGGATATCTGGTGATGAAGATACAGAAGAAGAAGTTGCCTATCAAGAAAATACTGATTCTGATAGCGATTAAATGTATAGTTAACAACCAATGTAATTACTTTTAATTGAACTATTTTAATTTGAATTTTTAACTTTCTTTCGTCATTATTATATTATTCCAAGATATAATAGTTAGGTATGTAATTCGCAACTATCATTTCTAAACAAAATAATTATTCCATATTATATTGTAAAATAGCGATTAATTAATTAATAAAATTAAGTTTTTAAAATTATTCAATTGAAAATTAGTGGTTCATTATTATCGATTCGTAAATTTAAAATTAATTAGGTAATTTCGAAAATCGAAAATTAAATAATTCGAAATTTAACATTATTTAAAATTCGGAAATTAGTTTTTTAACATTATTTGTTATTAGTTTTTTAACATTACAAAATTTTAATAATTCGAAATTTAATAAACAAGAACATGAATTTATTTATTAAATTTAAAAACTAAGTAGAAAACACACAATCTTTTATCATTTATTACATTCAACAACTCACAATACAGATAAACAAATAAACACAATATTATTCATTAGCGTCAAAACTTTCATCTAGAGGCCTGTCAAGTAGCTCGTTAATTCTTTCTGCAGCTTCCGCGTTTATAGGTATCATATACTCCGAACATTGTTCTGCACGTAAAAGTGCCCTACGCAAGTTTTTCCCTCGTGAAACGTTGTATGAGTCCGATTCATAGTCTATAATATCGCCAAAGCTTTCAAGCGGTCTACTCATCAGCTCACGGATGCTTTGAACTGCTTCTGCATTTCGAGGCTTCATCAACTGTGTAACTTGTTTTAATCTTTGTACACTTCTACTGATCAACTTCCACACATCTGGTTCTGGATTAGCCATTTTTTCGCACCGAAAAAATGGGACTCTAAGCACATATTTATACTTAAATTTGTCACGGATAGGTCCGTGACAATTAAAGTAGCCGACGCCTCGTCTGATTAAGGCTGAAAAAGCTTTAATATTCCCTGCACCGGTTTGTCACGGATTCATCCGTGACAAATCCGTGACAAAATTCAAAAATTTGAATTTTGTCACGGATTTGTCACGGATGAATCCGTGACAAACCGGTCAACCTGCCGTTCTGCCGCCTCGTCTGCCGTTCCCTGCCGCCTCGACTGCTGTTCCGCAGTTTACAAGTTCCGATAACTTTGTCACGGATTAATCCGTGACAAATTTCAAATTTAAAAATCCGTAATTAATTTCTCACGGGCTTTGTCACGGACGGGTCCGTGACAACCCCTAATATATAAACGACACTTAGCCATTTTTTTTCTCTTACGCTTCCCAATTCCTTCAGCAACCCTAAACGCCTCCCACTACTCCCTTACGCCTTCCGACACCCGCCCACCGCCACCCTCCCAAACGCCTCCCACTCCGCCGCCCTGCTGCCTCTCTTACACCCGCCGACCGCCACCCTCCCAAACGCCTCCCACTCCGCTGCCCTTCTGCCTCTCTTACACCCGTCGACCGCCGCCGCACACATCTCACCGGTCACCGCGGATTATCTCCACCCCTGCCGCCGTTCTTCGAAGCCGGCCTTCTCTTCTTTCCCTTTCATTTCTTGCCTTCTTCTCCGAGGTTATGTTTCTAACTCTTTAATTTCCGAATATTTTAGAATAAATGTTTTAAAATGCCAAAAAGTAAATGCATGTTTTTCTTAATATTCTTTAATTGTTTAATTTAATGTGTATATGTTAATAAGTTATCATGCATTGAATATGTGTATATGTTTAATGTTTACATGTTTCCGAATATTAATATGCATGCTCGAAATTTTATGGCATGTTTTTAATTATTTAATGCATGTTTTTCTTAATATACATGCATGTTTCTATGTTTTTCATAATATTCATATGCATGCTCGTAAATTTATTTATTTAATGCATGTTTTTCTTAATATTGTTTTAATGTTTATATGTTTCCGAATATTCATATGCATGCTCGTAATTTTATTGCATTTTTTTAATTATAGTCGGATTACACGGATATAATGCATGTTTTCCGAATATTCATATCCGAATAGTCGTAATTTCCATATAAGGCATGTTTTTCTTAATATTCATGCATGTTTAAATGTTCTTCTTCATATTCATATGTGAGGTTAGATTTAACGTTTCATAATATGTGTATCATTTGTGTATATGCTTTAAATATGCCTTAGATATTGTTAATTTAAGAATGCCTGCTTTAGAATAGTTAATTATTAAATTTTCAGTCAAGGTTATTTTGAGTTTTTGTTAATTTCGGATATTTATTAAGAATAATAATTTCAACTCCATTAATTTTCGCCCCCTCATGTTACACTTTCAAAAAAGTTAACATGTCTAACCCAACAAAATAATGAAACTGTTAATTATTTTTTTTATAATATTTCGGATATTATATTATTTTTTTAATATTATAAAACACTTTAAAAAATTTTGGATCATTTAACTGATTTTTAAATAATTTCGGATATTATAATATTTTATTTTAAATAAAATGTTGTTTCATAAATAACATAAAACAGAAATGAAGTAAAAAAATGTATTTTATATATTAAAATAGAAATAAAAAACCAAACAAACTGTTTTTGTTTATATAATACGAAAATGATTTCATATGTTTCATGAAAAATTGATTTTATGGGTTTCATGAATAAACAAAAAATGAAACTGATTTTTAAATTTTTTTGAAAAAATTGATTTTATAGATTTTAAAAATCAGGTCACTAAATTTGTCACGGACTGTCACGGATTTTATGGGTTTCATAAAAAAAATTTTGTTTTTAAAAAATTTAAACTTTTGTCACGGACTGTTCCGTGACAAAATATAAATTCACGCTAAATTAACGTTTTTTTTTTTAAAAAAAAATGTTTTGTCACGGATGGGATCCGTGACAAATTCAAAATTTTGAATTTTTTGAAAATTTTAAAGCTCCCGCTCACTCTATTTTAAAATTTTCAATTTTTTTTCAAAATATTTTGTCACGGATATGTCCGTGACAAAATTTAAAATTTGAATTTTCCCGACCGTTTCAAATACCCGCCCACTCTATTTTGAAAAACGTTTTTAAAATTTGTCACGGATCATTCCGTGACAAGTAATTATTTTTTTTTTTTTGAAAAATAAAAACATTTATTCACGGATGCGTCCGTGACAAATGAAAGGCGATGGGATTCCGGTGAAGTGTTTTGTCACGGACCGTGGCCGTGACAAATCCGTGACAAACAATCTCACGGATTAATTTCCGTGACAAAAACGTTATCACGCCCCTGGTGTCACGGATGGGATCCGTGACAAATCCGTGACAAAAAATCATTTGTCACGGATTTTTTGAACTACCGTCCGTGACAAAATCCGTGACAAACGACGTGTTTTTTTGTAGTGTATGCTAGGAGGTTTTCACAGCCGACTGCACGACCATAATCAATCACGGTGTCACTGGGTCAGGTCCGGGACGCACCCTTCCCTGGAAGAAGTTTTGACCGATCAAGAGCTTGTGGGGGCAGATTCAGGGAGAGCAGGGATACTTAAGGGCGGTTCTAGAAAGAATTTCAATGATGTACTTGAATGGCAACCTGAAGCTCATCTCAATAATATTAAAATCTAATGACCGCGGTAGGATTTACTTTAAAAGTGTTTTACTATGTGTCTTTAATTTATTTGTTTGTTTTTTGTGACAACTTCGGTACTCATTTTTTAATGAGGTACCGTACCTACCATTTATTTGATTGGTCCAAATCATTATATTATTTTTAATTTAGATTTGAATAATTCAATTGCATCATTCTGTTTGGTCCATGTAGACAGGGGCGTAGCTACCCTTTAGGATAGGGGGCTTGACCCCCCAACTTTTTATTTTTTTAAAAAATAATCAGTAGTTAATGTTCAATATACTTATTTGTATATTTGTTGTAGGAGTAATTAAATGTTAATAATATTATCATAATGTTCTCTTTTGAAGTGACACATAGTACTAATTATGATTGATAGATATATAATCTTAAATTTATCATTTATTAATTGTTATTATATTAAACTATTCAATTTATAAGACTTTTTAAAGCTTGAAGTGTTGGGGTAAATGGTATGAAACTGTATATAAATGGGAGAAATAAGTTTGATCAAATCTAATGAATTTAATCTTATATGTCTATTTGCATAGTTAAAGAATAATATAATTAAGTATGTAAGCAAATTTAATAGTATCAGTCATATTTAATTTCCTTTGAAATCTGTGAGGCAAAACCAAACAAAAAAATCATTTTCTTTCTCTAAACATTAATTATCCACACATAAAGTAAAAAATGATTTTTGAAAATTAAACATTCAGTATAATATATATTAAGACATTAATACATTGTTTTGTTTTAGTTGTCCCGCAAGGTCTCAAACATTTCAAATTAACGATCAATTTTAATATAATACTCCCTCCGTCCCTTAAAACTTTGACAAGTTTGACTGGTACGGGGATTAATAAAGTAAAAACTGTGTGGTAGAGGTTTGTACAGAGGAGAGATAATTGATTGTAGCCACAAATTCTTTACTTAAGATAGAAAGTGACAAAGTTAGTGGGACATCCAAAAAAAGAGAGTTGACAAAGTTTTAAGGGACGGAGGAAGTATGTTTGTGTATTCATACATTTTCGTTCTGGTCCACCCCCTCTAGTGAAATCCTGGCTCCACCCCTGTACTTTAAGGGTACCATAGAATTTACCTTTGTTTTTTGTATACATGCACATTCTAAATCTATCTATATTTTTTATCGTTTTTCCACTCAAAAAGGTCACATCTAATACAATCAAAGATAGAACTATAGAAAAGACATACAACTATCTGTATGTTAAAAGTGTGCAGGTCCCCAGATGAGAACCACTTCGTCAAAGTCTTGCTGGATGTCATCAGCTCCACCTAACAGCATGTGGTACAAGCACGGACCGCGCCAAGTATTTGGGCCATTTTCCCAGGGCGGCGCTGGGCTGCCTAAATGGTGATTTCCCTGAGTGACTACGAATGTGAACCGAGAGGCTAGAGGTGATCCACAACAAGTGGGCGATGCTCGAGGTGCTGGGCTGCATCTTCCCGGAGCTGTTCGCCCGGAAAATGGTGAAGTTTGCAGAGGTGGTGTGTATCAAGACCACAACGGTGGGGCCCAGACCTTCATCCAATTAAAGGAGGCCCGAGTCATCTTGATAGGAGCCATGCTATGTTGAAAGTGATCAAACTTAGTCATACATGGCTGCAAAGATTTGCATGATTGCATGCATACGTAGCATTTGGTTTATTTGTTTATTAGTTATTCATTTATTATTATTTGAATAAGTCTAAGTATTGTTTCCTACTGTTTAGGAGTCATGGTTGCTTAGTTGCTTAAGTTGTTATGCACGTTTCAATGTGGCTATTTATTAGGAAGTTGTTATTCTTCATTTGTGGCTATCCATTCATGTAATTCGGCTATAAAGCCTAGTTTTTTGATCAATGAATATGTGAGCTTGTGATTTCCCTTCTACTGCCTTTTTCTTTGTGTATTTCAATCTCCTAAATTTGGTATCAGAGCCAGTGTTAGATCAGTCCGTTATACACAAAAGAAATCAAAGAAAAACACCCAAATATGCAAAGCTCACCAAATGGAAATTCAGTAAATCAATTACCCTTGTTCAAAGGGATTAATTATCACTTTTGGAGCCTGAAAATGAAGACCCTCTTAAAGTCACAAGAACTTTGGAGTATGGTGGAGGAAGGGTTTGCTGATGATCAACCTGAGGAGCCTGATCAAGCCCTTCAAGAGAAAAGGAAAAAAGATGCCAAAGCCTTTTTTCTCATTCAACAAGCTCTAGATGATGATGTTTTCCACGCATTGCTGCAACCTCTACCTCAAAGGAAGCCCGGAGTATTCTAAAGCGAGAATACTTAGGTGACAAGAAGGTGATCATGGTCAGGTTGCAGTCTCTAAGGAGAGAAATGGAGAATACACGCATGATGGACAAGGAGTCAATGCAGGACTATCTATCTAGGATTACATCTGTGGTTCAGCAGATGAAGTCCTATGGAGAAGAAATAAAACCTCAGCAGGTTGTAAGCAAAGTGATGAGAAGTCTTACATCCAAATATGGCCAACTTGTGTGTGCTATTGAAGAGGCTAAAGATCTGGAAACATACACATTTGAAGAGCTCCAGGGATCTCTTTAGGCCTATGAAGAAAGAAGCAATAGTGAGGCTGAAAAGGGTGAAGAACAAGCTTTTTAGGCCCAGAATGAATCACCCGGTGATCAAGCCTTTCAGTTTCCAAGCGGTGGAAGAGGAAGAGGTAGAGGAGGCTTCAGAGGTGGTCATGGTGGAAGAGGCAGAGGAAGAAGTTCCTCTAGTCATGGAGGTAGACAAGTGTGACACCCAAAAAAAAAATGATAAAGTGAGATGTGAAATTATTGTTTAAACATACAAATCAGATTACATTAACGCACACTTCTATTGCTTGATTTGTAACGTAGCCTTCTTTGAGTAAGTGAGTGCTTCGGGGACGAAGCATCATTTTAAGGGGGGTAGAATGTGATACTCCGAAAATTTTATTAAAGTAAAATAGTTAATGTTACTTGTTAATTTCATTTTTTTAACATATGACAAAGTAACATTTTTGGTGAGCTAAAATTATGACTTAAATAATAAAAATGACATTTTAATTATTAAGTGAGTCAAACATAAATTCAACAGTCATGATATTCTAATTAGATAAAATTTCAAAATTTACGACGTTTCAGTCAGATAAAAATATTTCAATAATAGAAACAACATTTTATTAAATAAGTAAACCAGACAAAAAGTAAACATTTGTGACTCATTTAGCCTGATAAAAATGGTCCGACAATAAAAGTGACATTTTTAATAATAAATGATAACGTAAGAAGTATCTAATTAATAACGCACTTAGTGCAAAACTTGACTTTTTTATTACACTCCGTATTCAATACTACGACGGAATGACTTTGCTATTTTCCATATGTGAACCATGCGTAGTAATCTTAATAAGGAAATCTCCATTAATGCCAAAAACTATGAATAGTCTAGAATTCTCCTTCAAAGGGTAAATCCATATTTGTACGTAGCACACACATGCGTGTAAACGATACGAATACACTAACGGCTGATTAAATGACGGAAATTAATTGTATGTCCTAGAACCTTCGTGGGTGAGTATAAATACCCTGCAAACCCTACCTAAATGACATCCGATTAAAGGATATACGTAGTACACACTCGCCGTAGATCGAAGAGAACGAACGGGCGAGCTTTAGTTTGCTATAACTACGAAGGAGAGGTCTTGAAGGAAAAGCCGGGACCAACGTTGGATGTCGCCGCCAAGCTGCAGAGTCACCGAAGTCGGATTGTGCCGCCAGCTCACAACGTCCTGCCCTTCTCTTCGTTCTCAGCGTCGCCGGAGGAAGAAGATAGCCGCCGGAGTTCCGTACACAAGTGCTGGAAGAGTGGGTCAGACTGTTTCTTCGCCATAAAAAAAAAACATTCATACTTTACGTACAGGGGAAGGAGGGATGGCGTGGCTTTGACGCCGCCTGAATACCTCGCCATGCTGCGTCGTCTCTGGATGTCTCGCCGTCGCCACAAGGAGTAGCCGCCGACCATCTTTGACGCCGCCTGAATCATCCCTGCGTCGCAGGTACTGCTAGACGATCGACAAGGAAGGCAAGTACATAGACTATCCTGCTTCTTTATTCTACGGGCCGAGTGTTAAGCAAACTATTGTACTCCGTAATACGTAGGATAATAGTTTGTGCTGGGATTGCTATAGTAGTCTGGACCACCGTATGGTTAATAACAACACTAATAGTTAATACCCCCTAATACTTGATACTAATAATAGTAAAAGTAATAACAATACTAAAACTAATAATAATAATAATAATAATAATAATAATAATGATAACAATAACGTAGCTTGTAATAAAATGAAGTGAAGATGGTTATGAAAACAAAAATGATATCAATTCTCTACTATTATAGAAATCAGTTAATGTTGAACCGATATATTAATCATGATAGGGGAAATTTCTAAACAAAGGGTAAAAGATTTTAACTATAAGTTGATAGGATATTGATTTTTGAATCTTAATAGAAGGTAAATTGAGGAAGGAGCAAGTTAGAAGAATTTCGCTAGAAGTAATCGGAGTTTGAGGTAAGTTTCTCTGCCAATCTAAAATTATTTCCTCGTATTATATGCTTATTATGCATTATGTGAATAAGTGTGAATTGTTGAATTTTGTGTATGAGATTTGTGAAGAGATATTATATATATGGTAGTTGAGAAATATAAATTAAGTACTTTTGGGGTATTAAATATTTTTAAATACCTTCAAGAATTTTTAGAGAAATTAAGAAGTATTTTTGAAGTATTGTTAAGCGAAGATAAAATTTACTTTTTATAAGAAGTGAGCATCTCGGGAGTAATCCGAGGTGTCGGTTTTCCACGTCCGGATAAATGTGGAGGGTGATTAGGTTTGCTACTACTAAGAAGTACAGTTTGAGTTTAAAATGATATTTGGATCGATGATCCCTTTTAAGAAGAAGTTATGGTAGTAGTAATCCCTAATCATTCAAACTATCTTATTCAGGGGTAGTTGGTAGACTGAGTCCCGACTACTCGTTACGACTTACTACTCGGAGGGCTTGGAATCCCTTTTAGGGGGTGTGAACACTTAAGGTAGTCGTTTCGTTTCCAACAGAGCAGTTGTGGTACCGGCACTTGTTCGGGGTGGCCGTCCGTAACCACGGTCCACCGGGCTCTACCAAAAGGTTGAGCACCGCCCTTCTAAATTACTAGGAAGTTAGAGAAGAAGTGATTTTTGAGGAAAGCAAAGGGAAGAGTTATTATGAAGTTTTATAGAGAAGTTGAGGATTTTGTAAAGAAGTAGTCTTGATAAAAATCAAAGTGAAAAGAATTTCGATGGTGGGAGTATTTTTATATATTATTATATAAAAATCTATTTTTGTCAAACATGATTATTTTACGGGGTTGGGTAGTACTTACTTAGCTCTAAAGCTAATTTTTGTTTTGTTTTGTTTTGTTTTGTTTCTGCACTTTACTTGTGCAGGTGAGGATGATGTTGTCGAGTGATGATTGCTTGCATGGCCGAGAGCGAGTTAGAAGTCGCCTTAGTTATACTAGTCATGAAATAAACATTTACTTTTCAAACACTTTACTTTGATTAAATTAGTTGTTATGTTTTAGTTGCCTGTGCATCCGGTTGAGAGATGACAGGATGTGGCGGTAACACCCATTTCCCTTATTAAGACTTCCGCTGTACTTTCTTTAAATTTTCATTATCAATAAATAAAAGTTTTATTTCAATTATATCAACGTTTTGGGTGGGAAATTTGGGGGTGTTACAACAAGGCAGCTCTAAACCTCCTATTAAGTGTTACTATTGTAACAAAAATGGCCACAATGAAGCTGAATGTTGGAAGAAGAATCCAGAGCTAGCTCCCAGAACTACAGAATATAGATCCAATTATGCTGAGCAAGAATAATTGTTTATTGCTCATCATAATCTGGATCATGATAGAGGTGCAGTGTGGTATGTTGATAGTGACTGCTCAAATCATATGACAGGATCCAAGAGTATGTTACAACATATTGATGATACTAAGAAGGGTATTATCATAATAGGTGATGGTAAGCAACTTGAAGTAGAAGGTCTGGGTGTAATCTCAGTACAGACAGAACAAGGAAAGAAGAAGGCCTTGTCCAATGTACAATATGTTCCACACCTAGCTCACAATTTGTTAAGTGTTGGGCAATTAGTGTCAAGAGGTTACTCAGTCTCCTTTGCAAATGGAGAGTGTACAATCAAGGATGGCAGTACAAATGAGGTCTTGTTGAAGGCTGAAATGGGAAGGAACAAGTTGTTTCCCATGGACCTGACATCAACTTGTGGAAATGCTTTGGTGGTCAAGGGAGAAGAAAATGCCAAACTGTGGCATCTAAGGTATGGTCATCTTAAAATGACTAGTTTGCAATTCCTGAGTGCTAGAGGCTTTGTTAAAGGCTTACCTAGCATTGGTAAACTAGAATTGTTTGAAGGATGTATATATGGGAAGCAATCTAGAGGATCTTTTCCGAGTGAAGGTTCATGGAGAGCTAGTGAATGCCTAGAACTACTCCATGCTGATATATGTGGTCCCATGGAAACTGAGTCATTAGGAGGTAGTAGATACTTTCTAATAATCACTGATGACTTCAGTAGAATGTCCTGGGTCTATTTTCAAAAGACTAAGTCTGAAGCTCTTGAAAACTTAAAGAAGTTTAAGGCTTTGGTTGAGAATCAAACTGGACTGTCAGTCAAGGCACTTAGAACTGATAGAGGAGGTGAGTTCAGTTCCAATGCCTTCACCCAATTCTGTGATGAGCATGGCATAAGAAGAGAGTTTACTGCACCCTATACCCCTGAGCAAAATGGGGTAGCTGAGAGGAAGAATAGGATAGTTGTTGAGATGGCAAGGAGTATGCTCAAAGCCAAAAATATGCCTACCAAGTTCTCAGGAGAAGCTGTATCCACAGCAGTATACATTCTCAATATTTGTCAAACTAAAGCAGTTCAGAATTGTACCCCATTTGAAGCATGGAGGAAGAAAAGACCCTTAGTAGGCCATCTAAAGGTGTTTGGATGCATAGCCGACACTCTAGTGCATTTGAGAACAAAGCTGGAAGATAAAGCAGAGAAGTGCATTTTTGTGGGGTACTCAACTCAGTCTAAGGCTTACAGACTATACAACCCTCTTATTGAGAAGATCATCATCAGTAGGAATGTTATTTTTGATGAAGATGCAGTCTGGAATTGGGAGTCTGATTGATGGATAGTCTACCCGGGGGGTATATATCCGAGGGGTTATTGCTGAGAATAACTTAGAGAGAAGTCAGAGCATAAACAAGTAAGAGAGAGAGTGTATTCAGTATGAATGTCGTGGTTTACAACGGGGAAAGGGGGGTGCTATTTATAGTAGCAATAAATGCCGGACAGGGACACGTGTCAAGCATCCATTGGCCGAGAGGTCACCTCATCCGGTTGGCGCTGGCAACCGCATGTGGCCGCATTTAATGCGGCTGTTGGATGGGACGTTGTACAGGGTACGGTGATATGTACGCGCGTGGATAGGAGATCTTGTCGAGTGAGGTGCCTTCGGCTATAGAGCAGTAGCCGAGGGCTCCTCAAACCGTTGAACCCTGGTGCCGAGGGCTCCTGGTGCCGAGGGCTACTGTTCTCGCCGTTTTCTCCCAGTTTCTTAGTTTGCTTGAGAAACCCGTTCTATGAGAGTTTAGAGCCTTCGGCCAGGGGGCCGAAGGCACCCCTGGTGCGTATTGCGGGCTGCTTGGTACTCTGGGCGCTGTGATTTGGGCCTGTTGGGCCTCCTGGGCCTGTTGGGCCTTTACTGGAGTGGTAGAAGTCTGTGGGCCGGGGGTTCCCGGGCCATATACTCCATCAGGAGTCCCTCACTCCTTTTGCCGAAAGGTACTTGAGGGAAAAGGAGTAATTTGTGCTTGCCCTTTGATGTTGTCCTGTCGTAATCTCTGAAGTTGGTGAGGAGTTGTTGCTTTCATGTCCCTGCCGAAGGCAGTCCCTCAGTTACCCACATGTCGGGACTTGAGGGATTGTTTTGCCGTTTGTTGGATTTTTTGACATTTTTGTTTGACATTTTTGTAATTTTGTGATTTCCCGAAGGGGTTCCCCAGTCCCCCACTCCTTGAGGCACTTGTAAAGTGGTGAAAAGGAGTAAAGTAGTTGCGTTGCTGTTGTGGGCCGAAGGCTGACGCTTTTCGTTTCATTTTGGGGGGATGCCTCGTTAAAAACCTCATTAGGAAAAACCCTGTGGGAAAAAATCCTAATGAGGGAAAAAGAGTGCACCGAATTCCTCCAACGATGAATCGAAAATGTGAAACCTTGGTCAAAAATGGAGAATAACGGTAATGCCGAAGGCTCTCCTTGTTCTGAGGGCTCATGTGTTGATTAGCCGAAGGCTTGCTATTGATGTCCTGGGGTGCCGAAGGGGAGCCCCTCAATCTGGGGATCGAGGGCGTGAAGGATGGGGGCTGTATTTGAATTGTCACCGGGGGATCCCCTGCTTGTTGATTAGTTGGTGATGGGGATATCTGGGGGCTCCCATTACCTGTGTGCCGTAGGCTATCCGTCAATGAGGCATACTCCCCGGGGGCTACCCGGTCCTTGCAGTGCTGAGGGGAATCCCCGAGGGGTGGCCTGATATGAAGCCTTGGGTTTCTGAAGGAGTGATGCCGAAGGCGTCTGTTATGTACTGTGTAGGGCACAAACCGGGGGCGTCTCTGGGTAAGTGTACCCGGAGGCTCTCCTTGACGAAGTGGAGTGAGGTAAAACACCCGGGGGCTTCCAGAATATAGCCGTTGGAAATATAGCCGTTGGAATATGTATCGGCAGGATATTGCCGTTGGGGGAGGAGGACACATGGCGCGTGACGGTCGGCTGCCCGTGGGCGGCGTCATCGGTTGGGTGAAATCGCGGTGCGTAATGATGACGGTCCGTCCGGAGGCCCGGTTTCCAGGCCCAAGCCTGGATTCCAGCGCCTATAAATACCCCGGAGCCAGAGTCATTTCTTCTTGCGCGATCACCTGTCTTAGCGAAGCTCTGTCGGAAATTTTCTAGAGAGAGAAAATCACCCTCGATCACAGCAACTTTCAGAGGTCAGTTCTTCCTTCGTTCCTCACTGTTTTTCGTAAGCTTTTGCTCCCTGGCCTTAGGTTAGGTGTTAGAGTTTTGTAGAGAACCCTCGGTTTAGGAGCCCTAGCTTAAGTACACCAAGGATGTCGTCCCAAAGCGACTCGCAGAATGTCTCGAGGGAGCCCTCGGTTCAGGACGAGGTTGCTTCTGATGTTGAGTCAACTAGCAGTGCGCCCTCGGTTGCTGATGACGAGGTCGTAGCCTTGGAGTTGCAGAAGGCCGTAGCTGCTGAAGTGGAAGCCGAGGGCTTCGAACAGGAGTGCGAAGATGAAGAATTAGCCTTCGCGTACCAGGTGGCGGAGGACGAAGCTCAAAAGGAGGCGATGACGGTTACTGTTGTTGTGCCACCCCCTCGGAATGACTGTGGTGAGCCTAGTACCTCCAGGCCGTTGGACCCTACGCCTCTGAGGATAGCCCTCTGCAATAAAATGAAGATGAAGTCTAAGAGGGCTGCCCCCAAGAAGAAGGGTGTTGCCGCTGGTGCTGGGGGGCCTGTTGAAATGCCAGAGGGGTATACCTAGCTAAATACCGAGGCCCTCGATATCAAGTCGAAGGCGGACAGGGCTGATTTGTACGTCACTCAGCTGCACGTTGGGCCCTCGGCCGAAGTGGTGGAGCCAGGCGTCGATGATTTGCTGTCCCGGCCACCCGAGGGATGTATTGCCGTCCACATCCTGTCGGTGTCAATGGGCCTCCGGTTCCCCCTGCACCCATTTCTCCGGGAGTACCTCAGGTTCGTTGGACTCATCCCTTGCCAACTTACCCCCAACAGCCATTCATATATTGCTGGCTTCCTGCACCTGTGCCGGACGAGGGATGTTACCCCAAGCTTGGACCTCTTCTTCCAAAGCTTCAACTTGTGCCGAGGGGGGCACGCGAATGCCGAGGGCTTCGCCAATTTGCAGCAGGTAGTGAAGTTCAAGTTGTTCACCGAGGCGCCCTCGTTCAACAAGGGCTGGAAAGACAGATGGTGCTATGTCCGGTTGGCCGAGAACCCCTTCCCGAGGGAGCTACGGGACCGCTTTCGGCGTCACGAGAAGGTGGGGAGTATCGCCCTAGAGAAGGATGGCCTGAAACTCGCCAAGATCCCGTAGGGCAAGAAGAAGGTCGTGACGATCAAAGAATGCACTTTTGAGGATGACTTGCATGCCCTCGGGTTCCAACGGTACCGGTTCATCGGGGAAACAGACGAGAAGTATCCCGTCTTCGCTGAGGCCTTTGGGGGAGCAGGAGGTAGTCTACGAGGGCCCTTAGTCTTGTACTTAGGCATTCTCATTTTGCATCCCGATAGTTGTTTGTGGTATGAATCCTTCGGGTTAATATTCTCTTTTCACTGTTTTGCAGGTATGGAGGCTCTCTTCGCAATGAAAAAGAAGAAGGAGAGGGCGCAGGCCCAGAAGAAGGAGAAGAAGGAGCCCTCGGGCCAAAAGCCCATTGATGAGGTTTTCCCGAAGGAGGCTGCAGAGCCTTCAGTTGCTGCTGGTCCTGCTACTGTGGCCGGGGGGCCGAAGGCCGAGGTGGCCGCCAAGAAGAAAAAGGGAGGCAAGGGGGTGGAGCCCCCGATCAAGAAACAGAAGGTTGCCGGGGGCGCCGTTGAAAAGGCGGCCCCCCTCATAGTAATTGATGATCAGCCCTCCGCTGACCCCCCGGCCATTGACACTCTGATGGCTCAAACAGACCTTCCCCCGGGGGACCTGCCTCAGGAGATTATTCAGCTCTCCTTCGCTCCGGGGGCATCTGTGTTGCACGGTTCAGCTGAACCGATGTCTTTCCTGAGGGGGATTACCTCGATGATGGATAAGGAAGCCCTCTCCACCTATGACGACGACGCCCTCGAAGGCAAGGCCCTTCGATCAGCTCTGGCTGTAAGTGTTTTTACTTTGACTTTATCTTAACACTTAGTATAATCCTAATGCCCGTCTGAACCCTTTGTCCGTTATTCAACAGGCGTGTATAACCTTCGGTGAGCAGGCCGAAGGCGCGAGGAGTGGCGCCGTCATAAGGCCGAGCTAGAGAAGTCCGTGAAGGAGCTGATCCACGACAAGGACGCTGCCCTCCGGGAGGTGTGCAAGCTGGAGGACGCCCTTCGGCAAGCGGAGCTGAGACTGAAGGAGGCCAGAGATGACGGCAAGGCCGAGGGCAAGGCAGAGGTCGAGAGGGTTGCGGCCGAGGAGAGAAAGCAAGCGGCTGAGGACGCCGAAAAGGCCAAGGCCGAAGTTGTTGTCAAAGCCCGAGAAGAGGCCATCGCTGGGTTCATCTCCGAGGGCTGGAAGGCCGAGGGCCAGAGGGAGTGGGTGGCCTCTGTGGTGAAGGCCTCGATCGAGGAGTGGGTGAAGGGCCCCGGGCTCGACTGGATGAACGAGAGGGGTGAAACCTATTATCAAGCCGGCGAGTTCTTCACCCAGCACCTGGTTTACCGGAGGCTCGCCCGGCATTTTGGCACCTCCCTGGATGAGTTTAACCCCTCAGTGTATGGCCTCCCCCCGTTGCAGCCAGATGTGAGAGTCCCCCTCCCCGAGGGAGAAGAGCGCCCGGTGATTCATGATTCTATGATGATGGGCGTCGATGATGATGCTGAGGACGCCACCGGGGAGGAGGTTACTTCGAATCCCCGGGAATGATGTTGTTGATTTGTAATATGTACTTAGTAAACATTTGGGCTTATTTGTAATGGTGACACTATTGATCCTTCGGCTTCGGCCTGTTTGTAACAATTACATTTACTCCTTTTTGTGATGATTGATGGATAAGTGTTAGCCTTCGGGCCTTGTATATATACATGACTTGTTTGCTTTAATTCATTCCTCCTTGAATGTATGCCGTCGTTTTTTCTTGAGTGTATGCCGTCGCCCTTTTTGAATGTATGTCTAGGACTTAGAATATTTTCTAAGTGTTTGAATACAGCCATGGCCTTCGGTAGTTGGACACCCCTTGCTAGGTGTATGACCGAGGGCCTATCAAAAATTAGGACATAGAAATTTTTTCTAAGTGTAGCACACCATAGGGCCCTCGTGCGTTGGTAGTTCAATTGCTGTGTGATGATTAGGTTGAGAACCCAATCCTTAGGACTTAGAAAAATTTCTAAGTGTAGTTTGCCCTTGGAAGCCCTCGGCTGGTAGCCTCCTTCCTGATGTGTGAATATTGGACCGAGGGCCCAATGTACAGGACTTAGAAAATTTTTGTAAGTGTAGTGTGTCATGTAGCCTTCGGCTACTGTGGAGCCCCAACTGAAATGTTGATTAGGCCGGGGGGCCAATCTTCAGGACTTAGAAAACTTTCCTCAGCGTTGATCCCTTGTGTACTGTAGCCTTTGATTGATAGGTAGCCTTCGGCTATTAGGTCCCTTCATAAGTTGAGATGAGCAGTTTGACCGAGGCAAAAATATGTAGGACTTAGAAAATTTTCTAAGTGCTGTTGTATCGCGTAGCCTTCGGCTATCATATTCCCTTAGCTGTAATATTGGTTGGGCCGGGGGCCTGATCTTTAGGACTTAGAATTTTTTTTCAAGTGCTGCTTCCTTGTGTCGCCTTCGGGTGATAGGTGCCCTCTGACTCTGCATCACTTTTGCGAGATGCCCGGGGGCTACTCATTTAGGACTTAGAATATTTTCTAAGCGTAAATTGATGTTGAGCTTCCGGATGTAGAGCCCTCCGGATATATGAATAGGACCCTTCGGGTGATCGTGAGGCCCTTGTGTTGTATGAGTATTTGACCGAGGGCCAAATATGTGGGACTTAGCAAAATTTCAAAGTGTGTCGTAGATGTTGAACCTTCGGTCAGTGAGGAGTCTGTCCGAGGGGCAAATATTTTGAAATAAGCCTCCTCGGTTGGCCTTTGATGATTTGTAATAGATGCCTTCGGTTGTCTGGTGATATATTAGCCTCCGGTTGCTGTCATTTTCCAAAAGTGTGGACTTAGGAAAAGTGTGGAATCCTGTTGTTGTGAAGAAAGCCAATGAGGAGTATGTGCCCTCGGCATTCACTTGAAAAGTTGTAGAGTTTGACTTAGCCAGTTGTGTCCCTTGTCATGGGGTAAGGGCCCTCGGTATTGGTGCATAACAGATGCCCTCGGTATTTGTTTGAAGTACCGTTTAGTGGACTTTGGATAGTCCAGTCCCTTTGTATTGTTGAAGCCTTCGATGCTTGTGTGACCGGAGGTGACCAAGCAGTGGACTTAGCCGTTTCTTGATGATATTCGTTTGAGTAGTATCCTTCGGGAAATAGGAGCCTTCAATTACCGGAGGTGTTCCCGTGGGGATCCCTCGGCATGTTGTGATCTGTTGGAGTGTACTCTTTGATTTCTCGCTCAGTCTACTCCCCTTCACCCCCCCTTTTTTTTGGGTGGGTGGTGAAGGGAAGGCATCAAGAAACTTGGTTTCTTGGTAAGGCTGGGCCTATCAGGAGACCATCAGAATACACCAATGGCTCTCCTCCCTCGGGTTAATCTTCCGAGTTCCGAGGAGACCATCAAGAAACTTGGTTCCTTTTTCAGCACAACAGGATTTCAGAAAAGTGACAATGAGCCTACTCTATATATCAAGAAAGAAGGTATGAAATTCAAAGTTGTCTACCTTTATGTAGATGATATCATCTTTTTCAGTTCTTCACAAAGCATGCCAGCCTCTTTTAAAGCATCAATGACCAATCAGTTTGAGATGACTGATTTGGGCCTGCTTCAGTACTTCCTTGGCATAGAAGTTAAGTAAGGAAATGAGGGCACCTTTCTTAGCCAGAAAAGGAATGTTATCAACTTGCTCAAAAGGTTTCACATGGAATCCTGTGAGCCTATTGCTACACCCATGAATGCAAATTAGAAACTTCAAAAGTGTGATGACACTGGGGAGGCAGATGTCACACTCTATAGAAGCATGGTAGGAGGACTCAATTATCTAACACATTCAAGACCTGATTTGGCTTACTGTGTTAGCATTGTGTCAAGATATATGCAAAAGCCAACAAAGCAACATCTTGGTGCTGCAAGAAGGATCCTAAGATATGTAGTAGGACCATTGGAGTCAGGGTTGTGGTATTCAAGTGTGAAAGACTTCAAATTAAGGGGGTATTCTGACAGTGACTGGGCTGGTTGTGTGGATGATAGGAAGAGCGTGTCAGGGTCAGTCTTTTATCTAGGATCTGGTGCAATAACATGGAGTTCAAAGAAGCAAGAAACTATTGCTTTATCCTCTTCAGAAAGCAGAATATGTGTCTGCAGGTTCTGCAGCAAAGCAGACCCTCTGGATAAGCAAAATATTGAAAGATTTGGGATGTGCTCAGCCTGAAGGTATTGAACTTTGGTGTGACAACAAGTCATCTATAGTTATGGCAAAGAATCCAGCCTATCACTCTAGAACAAAACACATAGATGTCCAGTATCACTTCATCAGAGAACTTATAGCAAAAGGGAGGATTTCACTTCAGTTTTGTGGAACTTATTGGCAAAATACATACCTGTTTACAAAGGCTCTAAACCATGCAAAGCATCATCACTTTATGAAGATAATTGGTATGACTAAGCTCGGATCAAGGGGTGGTGTTGAAAGTGATCAAACTTAGTCATACATGGCTGCAAAGGTTTGCATGGTTGCATGCATACGTAGCATTTGGTTTATTTGTTTATTAGTTATTCATTTATTATTATTTGAATAAGTCTAAGTATTGTTTCCTACTGTTTAGGAGTCATGGTTGCTTAGTTGCTTAAGTTGTTATGCACGTTTGAATGTGGGTATTTATTAGGAAGTTGTTATTCTTCATTTGTGGCTATCCATTCATGTTATCCGACTATAAAGCCTAGTTTTTTGATCAATGAATATGTGAGCTTGTGATTTCCCTTCTACTACCTTTTTTCATTGTGTATTTCAATCTCCTACATGCTATGGCCAACGACAACTACTTTTGGCTGGCTATTTCAACCCGATCCAGTACTCATGTTGATGGATTTTTAATTTCTGGGTTCGAAATTTTATTGAAGGTAAATCTGAAATGATAGCAACCAAAACGCAAGAATAAAAGACAATAATAAGAAGAGTATCAATACTACGCAGTTTATTCTCAAAACTCAAACATAACAGTGCAATCTTATTACATCATCCAGATGCAATCTTATTACATCGTCCAGATTGACAAGCTGAAATTTCCTCAAGGTTTTGTGTTAGTGGTCCTGATTCAGTTTCTCCTCGTCATATCCACAGCTTTCTGTACCTCCAGTCACGTTCCCTTTCTTTATTAATGCTGATGTGACTTCCTCCAATTTATTTGTTGTTTGGTTCATTACATTACCTCCCCTATTAATTAAGACTAACCTTGTCCTCAATATTAAGAGCAGGAAAATCTTCTGTGAGTCTTGAGTGTATTGAAAGTGATCAAACTTAGTCATACATGGCTGCAAAGGTTTGCATGGGTGCATGCATACGTAGCATTTGGTTTATTTGTTTAGTAGTTATTCATTTATTATTATTTGAATAAGTCTAAGTATTGTTTCGTACTGTTTAGGAGTCATGGTTGCTTAGTTGCTTAAGTTGTTATGCACGTTTGAATGTGTCTATTTATTAGGAAGTTGTTATTCTTCATTTGTGGCTATCCATTCATGTAATCCGGCTATAAAGCCTAGTTTTTTGATCAATGAATATGTGAGCTTTTGATTTCCCTTCTACTGCCTTTTTCTTTGTGTATTTCAATCTCCTACATTTGGTATCAGAGACAGTTTTAGATCAGTCCGTTATACACAAAAGAAATCAAAGAAAAACACCCAAATATGCAAAGCTCGGCAAATGGAAATTCAGTAAATCAATTAGCCTTGTCCAAAGGGATTAATTATCACTTTTGGAGCCTGAAAATGAAGACCCTCTTCAAGTCACAAGAACTGTGGAGTATGGTGCAAGAAGGGTTTGCTGATGATCAGCCTGAGGAGCCTGATCAAGCCCTTCGAGAGAAAAGGAAGAAAGATGCCAAAGCCCTTTTTCTCATTCAACAAGCTCTAGATGATGATGTTTTTCCACGCATTGCTGCAGCCTCTACCTCAAAGGAAGCCTGAAGTATTCTAAAGCAAGAATACTTAGGTGACAAGAAGGTGATCATGGTCAGATTGCTGTCTCTAAGGAGAGAAATGGAGAATACACGCATGAAGGATAAGGAGTTAGTGCAGGACTATCTATCTAGGATTACATCCTTGGTTCAGCAGATGAAGTCCTATGGAGAAGAAATAAAACCTCAGCAGGTTGTAAGCAAAGTGATGAGAAGTCTTACATCCAAATATGGCCAACTTGTGTGTGCTATTGAAGAGGCTAAAGATTTGGAAACATACACATTTGAAGAGCTCAAGGGATCTCTTCAGGCCTATGAAGAAAGAAGCAATAGTGAGGCTGAAAAGAGTGAAGAATAAGCTTTTCAGGCCTAGAATGAACCACCTGGCTTTGTGAAGAAAGGGGAAGCAAACAATGTGTGTAGGCTCAAGAAGGCTTTCTATGGGCTAAAACAGGCCCTTAGAGCATGGTATAGCAAAATCGATTCCTTTTTCAGCACAACAGGATTTCAGAAAAGTGACAATGAGCGTACTCTATATATCAAGAAAGAAGGTATGTAATTCCTAGTTGTTTGCCTTTATGTAGATGATATCATCTTTTTCAGTTCTTCACAAAGCATGATAGCCTCTTTTAAAGCATTAATGACCAATCAGTTTGAGATGACTGATTTGGGCCTGCTTCGGTACTTCATTGGCTTAGAAGTTAAGCAAGGAAATGAGGGCACCTTTCTTAGCCAGAAAAGGTATGCTATCAACTTGCTCAAAAGGTTTCGCATGGAATCCTGTGAGCCTATTGCTACACCCATGAATGCAAGTGAGAAACTTCAAAAGTGTAATGACACTGGGGAGGCAGGTGTCACACTCTATAGAAGCATGGTAGGAGGACTCAATTATCTAACACATTCAAGACCTGATTTGGCTTACTGTGTTAGCATTGTGTCAAGATATATGCAAAAGCCAACAAAGCAACATCTTGGTGTTGCAAGAAGGATCCTAAGATATTTAGCAGGAACATTGGAGTCAGGGCTGTGGTATTCAAGTGTGAAAGACTTCAAATTAAGGGGGTATTCTGACAGTGACTGGGCTGGTTGTGTGGATGATAGGAAGAGCATGTCAGGGCCAGTCTTTGATCTAGGACCTGGTGCAATAACATGGAGTTCAAAGAAGCAAGAAACCATTGCCTTATCCTCTTCAGAAGCAGAGTATGTGGCTGCAGGTTCTGCAGCAAAGCAGGCCCTATGGATAAGCAAAATATTGAAAGATTTGGGATGTGCTCAGCCTGAAGGTATTGAACTTTGGTGTGACAACAAGTCAGCTATAACTATGGCAAAGAATCCAACCTATCACTCTAGAACAAAACACATTGATGTCCAGTATCATTTCACTTCAGAGAACTTGTAGCAAAAGGGAGGATTTCACTTCAGTTTTGTGGAATTTATTGGCAAAATGCAGACCTGTTTACAAAGGCTCTTAAGCATGCAAATCATTATCACTTTATGAAGAGAATTGGGATGACTAAGCATGGATCAAGGGGCGGTGTTGAAAGTGATCAAACATAGTCATACATGGTTGCAAAGGTTTGCATGGTTGCATGCATACGTAGCATTTGGATTATTTGTTTATTAGTTATTCATTTATTATTATTTGAATACGTCTAAGTATTGTTTCCTACTGATTAGGAGTTATGGTTGCTTAGTTGCTTAAGTAGTTATGCACGTTTGAATGTGGCTATTTATTAGGAAGTTGTTATTCTTCATTTGTGGCTATCCATTCATGTAATCCTGCTATAAAGCCTAGTTTTTTTATCAATGAATATGTGAGCTTGTGATTTCCCTTCTACTGCCTTTTTCTTTGTGTATTTCGATCTCCTACAAAGTGATCCTCCCAAGTTGCTTGATCTTTGGACATACAATGTCATGTCACCAGGCGTTGCACTAATTGTTGTTTGCCCTTTTGTGTGACTCGAGTTTGCAACTTCTGGCGGCGGCGAACGGTGCCGACTGTGGGTGGTGTCGTCAGCAACTTTGGTAGTGGTAGTCTGCGCAAGAGAATTGTTAATCAATTGTTAAGTTGCGTACAAAACATTCCTACGTATTATCCTATTTTTTCGTTTTAAATAAATAGATTAAACATTTCATTAAGGATATATCTTTTTACTCCTATGGAATAACACGGAAGTTATTTTGAACATTTGCTCTTTTTCATGTGCCTTTCTCTCTTGCGCCTTGCTTTTCCATTCATTAAAAATGTCAGCCGAGTCCGCCTCTGCTATTCCGAAAGGCCAAGTTGATTTGCTGGACTACATCGACTGGTCTGGAGTTGAATGCCTTAACCTGAACAGAGAAGATGAGGGTGTGAATCTTGTGAGTGATGCTGATGAGCAGCTTCTGATTTACATAACATTTAATCAAGTTGTTAAACTTCACTCTATTGTTCTCAAAGGTCCTGAGGGAGGAAGGGCCTAAAACAATGAAGCTATTTTCTAATAAGGAACACATGGGATTCAGTAATGTCAATGATTTTTCTCCAAGTGACACAGCTGATTTATCTGCAGATAATCTCAAGGAACACATGGGATTCAACTTTTCCTTTTCGTCCGTCCAAAAAAGAACTTCACTTTCCCTTTTTGGCAAAGAATTTGTGGTTCACAACATTTCTCTCTCCTCTGCACAACTCTCCACCACACAATTCTCACTTTCTTAATCACCGTGCCACTTTAATTTGGAAGAACATTTAGGGACGGAGGAAGTATGTAGTTCTCATAATATGTTCTTAAATGCAATACTTGTTAGTGACCGTACGAAAAAATTGGACTATAATCACACACATGATTATTTAGATATTCGATTTGTTTTGTGGAGAAGTGAAACTTGTTTGAGATTATGTAGTGCCCTATCTATTTGACCGTACATAATATTCATATTATGTTGTGTGTAATCTCAGATCAACAGTCAAATATAATCTAAATAATAATATGGAGAAATCGAGTAGAAGAAGAATAATTCGTCAACAATCAATACCGTATATTCATAATGATATAGCAATAATACATGATATACATATGAACTGTTGAGATATAAAACCACATGTGCTCTACGAGAATAATAAGTGCGAAATTAATTGTGTAGATTCTTAGGCTGTTCGAACCCTCTGCCTGTATTTATAGGAGGAATTTCGAACATACTATTACAATTAGGACAAGGTAGGTGTGTGGGCTTTATCAGCTAAAAAATTTGTTTCTCTCTCAACTAATAGTCTACTAATACTAAGACTAATTAATCAAAAATAATTACAATTAATTTGAATACAACAAATAATGTCCTAACATATCTTATTGATATTACGATTTACGACAAGAAATTGGACAATAATAGCAAATGCACGTTTATTCTGTGGAAAAGTGAGTCTTGTCTTGTTTGAGATGTTCTAATGTCATACTCATTTAATTGTATATAATTCATAAGATGTTACTCAGTAATTAGTAATCATTACGAAATTAAGTTGGACAGTAGTGAGACACTTTTTGACATAATATAATGTTATACACTTTGATTTTATTAGGAGAAAAAATTGTAAAGCAGTGACAAATCTACATTTAGTAAACTCCCTCCCTCCGTCCCTCTAACTTTGTCCCATTTTACCTTTTTCGTTTGTCTCATACCATATTTGATAATATTTATGTGGTTACAATTCATTCATACTTTATTCACACTTTATCAATTTAATATCAATCACACAATTGTACTTTTCCTTAAAAACCACGGCACATCACTTTATCAATTTAGTATATTTCTCTTAATAAAAAATGCCAAAACTGGTATTTTATTCACTACGCTTATCATTTGGATATTTACCAACTATAGTATCACTACTAAGAGAAATGCTCTTGTCCAGCAGTTCGGACAGGAGCCGCCGTCCAACACCATCATTTGGGACGGTTTTCAGTGATTTTTTTTTATTAAATTTTTTAGCATGTTCCCCATGAAGTCTATTTTATCCAAAACAAATTTAGCTCAAAATTTGATCGGGAAGGCATTCAAATAATTTTTTGAAGTTGACTGCGTTTTTCTATGTATGATTTGGCGCAGTCAACTTCAGAAAATTATTTGACTGTCTTCCCGAGTGAATTTAGAGCTGAATTTTTTTATGAATAAACTAGACTTCATAAGGAACATGCTCAAAAACTTTCATAAAAAAAATCACCGGGAAACTCCCCAAACGGCGATGTTCGGACAGCAGATCTTGTCCGAACTGGTGGACAGGAGCATTTCTTTCACTACTAATACTCAATATGTTATAATTGCTATTGTATTAATACATATGCACAATATAAAGATATAACGTAGAAGTCAACATACTCATGTCACTTAATAATGAAATCTCAGTGCTTAATGTGAAAGCCCCAAACAAACAAACAAAAGTCACTAAGAGAAAACAACAAAAAGAAGCCGAGTGTGTTGGTCACCAAAGTGAAGATGCACCACAACAACATGAAGATAATGTTGAGAGGAATACTACTGAGCATGAGCCAGAAGATGTTGAGCAAGAGAGAAGGAGAAAGATGAGCAATAAAGAGATAAAGATAAAACTACAAAAACAGAACCAAAGAGAAAAGGAAATGAAGAAACTGAAAGGAGAGTTACTAGAAATATGACTGTTGATCACTGTCATAAAAATTTGGGAGGAACATAGAAGAAGAGTTTGACAGAAGTCATGGACAAGCTGATGACCAGAAAAATGAAATAGTGCACATGGGCTTTGGGTCGTTATTCTACCTTCTAGTCAAGCAATTGTCTGCACATATTGGTCATTGGGTTGTAGACTGCTTTGATAGCAATGAGCATGTCATTGATGTTACCCAATCAACACAAATTGTACATTAATGAAGATTTTGTACACTACACTTTGGGATTCTCAAAAGGAAGAGTAAATATCCTGGAGAAGATTGACACACGGGGTGAACTGACCCTGATAAGATAGCTGACTGGAGAAAATAGTTCCTAAATGATAAAGGCCTCGTCAAGACACGTGAACTGTAATAGAATATTATTAGGAATATTGTTTCCTAATTTTGGTTAAACTCTTTTTGTTATGATTTAGGTTCATAAAACGATAAATTAAAGAGGAAGAACACAAGAATTTACGTGGTTCACACAATCGGGGTGATTGTGCTAGTCCACGGCGAACGAGAGAGAGCTGTTTTATTATTATGTCTGCGTCAAGAGTTTACACGTACATTAGAGTCGTTTAAATAGATTTAACAAAAACCTAAACAAAGATTAGAGCCGCAGGCCCAAAAATTAAGCCCGTAATTAAGATTAACCCGTAGACCTGGTCGGGTCTCCTATTTGACCCGGTCGGGTAACTCCTCAGCAAGCATGCCCGGGTTGAGACCAGGGCGGGTAACCAAAGCAGAAAGGTAGAAACTCCACTGACCCGGTCGGGTCCCCTTCTGGACCCGGTCGGGTGTCTCCTCAAAAGGCATACCCGGGTAGACACCAGGGCGGGTATCCTAAACAGAAGCCAAAACCATCCACGGACCCGGTCAGGTAAACCTCCTTACCCGATCGAGTTTCCCAATCCAGAGAGTTGCCCGACCAAATTCACATCATACCCGGTCGGGTGACTGACCCCACCCGGTCGGGTGTCTACTACTGCTGCACAAACAAGGCTCCATCTTCAACAATCTCCCACTTGGAGGCTTGTTCAACAATCATCTGCCATCCAAGAACTTCTATCCTCTGTAAAACCCCTGATCTCTCTCTCTCTCTCTCGTTCACGCCTTCTCATCAAGTATCTGGAAGGCCAGTTGAAGCGATGCAAAGCTTCAACTTCTCCGTTGTCACCGCCTTGGTTAGCATGTCTGCTGGATTCTTCGTACCAAGGATCTTCTGCAAATTTATAGTACCATCTTCAATCAACTCTCGGATGAAATGATACCGCATCTTGATGTATTTCGTTCTGCTGTGAAACACCGGATTTTTTGCGAGATGAATAGCACTCTGGTTGTCACAATATAGAGCGCAATCTCCCTGCTTCATGCCCAACTCAGAAAGAAAGTTCTTCAACCAGATCAACTCCTTGGCCGCTTCAGCAATGGCCATGTACTCTGCTTATGTGGTTGAAAGAGGCACACTCTTCTGTAGTCTGGACATCTAACTGATTGCCGTACCTCCAATAGTGAAAACATACCCCGTTGTGCTCTTCCCGGAATCATAACAACCCCCCAAATCAGCATCGGCAAATCCTACAAGGATCACACCATTCCTTCTGAAACATAGGGCAGTTTCAGAAGAGCCTTTCAAGTAGCGCAACAGCCACTTAACTCCTTCCCAATGCTCCTTTCCTGGATTTGACATGAACCTGCTAACAACTCCCACTGCATGAGCAATGTCTGGCCTTGTTGACACCATCGCGTACATCAAACTGCCAACGGCTGATGCATAAGGAACTTTAGCCATTTCTTCTTTGTCTTCATTGGTCTTTGGAGACTGCTGCTTAGAGAGTTTCAGTTGACTCCCTAACGGTGTACTCCTTGGTTTGGCATCCGTCATTCTGAACTTCTCAAGGACCTTCTGAATGTACTTTTGCTGTGAAAGCTGTAAAGTACCTTCTATCCTGTTTCTGACTATGCTCATCCCAAGAATCTGTCTTGCTTCCCCTAAATCCTTCATCTCGAATTCTTCTGACAACTTCTTCTTAAGTTTGTTGATCTCCTGCATATTTGCTCCAGCCACCAACATGTCATCAACATACAAAAGAAGGATGATGTATGATGACTGGAATTTCTTCAAGTAGCAGCAATGGTCCATCTTGCATCTAGTGTATCCATTCCGCTGCATAAAACTGTCAAACCTCAAGTACCACTGTCTAGGAGCTTGCTTTAGCCCGTATAGACTCGTCTTGAGTTTGCACACCAACTTCTCCTTATCACTCACTGGGAACCCTATTGGTTGAGCCATGTAAATGTCTTCTTCAAGGTTGCCATGAAGAAAGGCATTCTTTACATCCAGCTGCTCCAATTGCAAATTTTCAGCAGCAACAATACCAAGGATCAACCTGATAGTAGTCATCTTCACAACCGGAGAGAAGATTTCATTGTAATAAACCCCCTTCTTCTGTTGGAACCCCTTGACAACTAACCTTGCCTTGTATCTTTTGCTCCCATCTGCTTGATCTTTGATTCTGAACACCTACTTGTTCTCCAAAGCTTTCTTTCCCGGTGGTAACTTGACTAAGGACCAAGTTTGGTTCTTATCAAGTGAGTTTAACTCATCCTCCGTGGCCTTCTTCCACTGTATGGAATCCTTCACAATCAACGCCTCTGTTTAAGATTCTGGCTCTCCATTCTCGGTCAGCAACAGATAATTTGCTGAAGGAGAATATCTGTTGGAGGTCTTCTGTTTCTAGTGGACTGTCTGATTTGTGGAGTAGCTTCCTCCGAGCTCCCACTATCTTCATCACTCCCACTATCTTCAGAAATTCCTGTATCTCCTGAGCTCCCACTGCTCCCTGAGCCTCCAGCCATGCCATCACAACCAATAGGTTGTGCTATGTCGTCTTCAGTCATCCCTTCAAACACCACTTGTTGTTTGTTTTCTGGTTGCTTGCCTTTGCTAGTGTCTGCTGCAAGATCATCTTTATACAGGGCATTCTCGTTGAAGGTGACATCTCTACTTCTGATAACCTTCTTGCTGTGGTTGTCCCAGAACCTGTAGCCCATGTCATCCAGCCCGTACCCAATAAAGATACATTTCTTTGCCTTTGCCTCGAGCTTGTCACTATCTCTGCATCTCTAACTTTGACATAAGAAATACAACCAAAAACTTTCAAGTGATTAAGAGATATCTCATGACCTTTCCATTCCTCCTCTGAAATTTTGAACCTTATGGGAGATGAGGGTCCTATGTTGATCAAGTATGCTGCTGTGTTCACCGCATCGGCCCAGAACATCTTTGGAAGTCCTGCATGGAATCTCATGCTCCTAGTCCTCTCATTCAGTGTTCTGTTCATCCTTTCTGCAACACCATTTTGCTGTGGTGTTTCTGGAACCGTCTTCAGCATTCTTATCCCATGTTCAACACAATACTCTACAAACTCTGTGCTACTGTACTCACCCCCATTGTCACTCTTTAAACACTTGACGTTAAGATTAGTTTCGTTCTCAACTGCAGCTTTGAACTTCTTAAAAGTGTTAATGACTTCAGATTTATTTTTAAGAAAATAAACTCATACCTTCCGTGTAGAGTCATCAATGAATGTAACATAGTAGCGGGAACCTCCAATTGAAGAGACCTTTGTAGGTCTGTAGACATCTGAATGAATCAACTCCAGCCGCTCAGTCTTGGGTTGTTGCCCTGTCTTCACAAAGGTTACCCTCTTTTGTTTGCCAAGGACACATGGCTCACAAAAGCTCAACTTTGAATTCTTCAAATCTGGGATTTTACCCTTTGAAGACAGCATCTTCATTCCATTCTCACTTATGTGCCCAAGTCTTTGGTGCCACAAAGTAGAGACCCCTACATCTTCAACTGCTACGTTTGCTCCATCTGTAGACACTTCTACCATGTACAGCATACCATGCTTCTGTCCACGAGCAATGACCAGCTTTCCCTTTGTCACCTTCCATTGCTTGTTGCCAAAACTAACGTTAAGGCCTTCCTCATCAAGCTGTCCCACTGAGATCAACACCTTCTTCAGATCTGGAATATACCTGACATTTTTCAGCCTCCAGGTTGTACCCAAAGTGGTATTGAGATTAACATCTCCAATACCCGTGATCTCCAGGGATTTGTCATCCGCCAAACGAACTCTTCCGCTGTAGGGCCTGAAATTTTGCATCAAATCCATGCAATGACAAACATGAAACGACGCACCTGAATCCATGATCCAGGACTCAATTGAATTCTCAACGCTGCAAATTAGGACATCTTCATAATCTTCTGCCACGTTCACCTCTTTCTTGCCTTTGCCTGCAGAGGCTTTGGGGCACTGATTTGTGAAGTGTCCATTCTCCTTGCAATTCCAACAATTGATTTCCTTCCTGTTCTTGGATTGGCCTCTCTTCCTCGACTTTGATCTTCCTTTCTTGTTACCTCCTTTAGTGGATTTTCTGCCCCTATCTTCAGTACTCAACAAAACGTTGGAGCTTTCCCCCGAACTCCTCCTCCGGATATCCTCACCAAGGATCAAGTCACGAATACCCTCAAAGGTAAGTTTAGTGGTTCCAGCCGAACTACTAACTATTGTGACTGTACCGGACCAACTATCGGGCAAAGATGATAACAAAAGTAATGCTTTAACTTCATCATCCAATTTAATCTCAACCGAACCTAACCTGGATATGATTGAGTTAAACTCGTTGATGTGATCTGTTACGGCTGCACCTTCCTTCATTCTCGTGTTCACCAACTGTCTGATTAAGAAAACCTTGTTGGCCGCTGAGGGTTTCTCGTACATGTTGGATAACGCCTTGAGTAGTCCAAACGTTGTTTTCTCGTTGACGATGTTGTAAGCAACGTTTTTCGCCAACGACAACCTCACCACACCAAGAGCCTGTCGATCCGGCAAGTTCCACTCCGCCTCCGCCATTGATTTTGGTTTGTTCTCAGACAAGGGTAGATGAAGCTTCTTCTGGTAGAGATAATCCTCGATTTGCATCATCCAGAAAGCAAAATCTTGACCATCAAATTTATCGATCTTAACCTTCCCTTCGTCAGCCATAGCTCTGATACCACTTGTTACGATTTAGGTTAATAAAACGATAAATTAAAGAGCAAGAACAGAAGAATTTACGTGGTTCACACAATCGGGGTGATTGTGCTAGTCCACGGCGAATGAGAGAGAGTTGTTTTATTATTATGTCCGCGTCAAGAGTTTACACGTACATTAGAGTCATTTAAATAGGTTTAACAAAAACCTAAACAAAGATTAGAGCCGCAGGCCCAAAAATTAAGCCCGTAATTAAGATTAACCCGTAGACCCGGTCGGGTCTCCTATTTGACCCGGTCGGGTAACTCCTCAGCAAGCATGCCCGGGTTGAGACCAGGGCGGGTAACCAAAGCAGAAAGGTAGAAACTCCACTGGACCGGTCGGGTCCCCTTCTGGACCGGTCGGGTCCCCTTCTGGACCCGGTCGGGTGTCTCCTCAAAAGGCATACCCGGGTAGACACCGGGGCGGGTATCCTAAACAGAAGCCAAAACCATCCACGGACCTGGTCGGGTAAACCTCCTTACCCGATCGGGTTTCCCAATCCAGAGAGTTGCCCGGCCAAATTCACATCATACCCGGTCGGGTGACTGACCCCACCCGGTCGGGTATCTACTGCTGCTACACAAACAAGGCTCCATCTTCAACACTTTTATTATATATATACAGGTCATGAATCCTATTGGAGTACCTTTTCCAAAAATCTCACATGGTATCAAGAGCCAAACCTATCTAAACCCCATTTCTTTTCGTTCAGCATGTCTACCGAACCATTCTCCGCCGCCTCCCAAATCTCTTCTGTGCAGCCTTCTTCCTCGGCTGTTGCATCGCAGGCCATGGCGTCGAGCACCTTCTCAGCGTCGGACATCACTCTGCCTCCAGTCATCTCAGTCGTGCCGGTTTCTTTCTCACCCACCGTTGCTGCGGACAACCCTCCACCGGCACCACCAGGTCATGCGCGACACTCCTCTCTTCTGATGTAGCTGCAATTCCCCATGACGCATCCATTCAACCCTTATTCTGGTAGGCCACAATTCTCCTTGTTTGACACACTGCCGACACAATTTCGGTGGCAGCAGACTAGTCACGGTCCTCCTCCGGCAACCCCACGCCCGCAGCCGCCAGTCAGCACTCCGTTCTGTGTGGGACAGTCCTCCCCTGCCCCTTTTTATGGTCCCTCGTTCGCTGGGTCCCCAGGGGTTATTCGGCCACCTATCGATAATATTTTGCTTGGATCGTCTATGGCTGCTTTAGCGCAGTCTGTCTCTCACGGCATCACTAATGTCAGCCAAATTGTAACTATTAAGCTTAAAGCAGTTGAGGACTATCTCACTTGGCGCACACAATTTGAATCCTTTCTGGTGTCTCAGGATCTCTTTGGCATAGTTGATGGCTCAATACAGGTACCCTCCATGTACACCATGAGTTTTAATAATCAACAAATCGTTAATACGGACTATTATCATTGGCTCCGAGTGGATCAAACAATTAGATCTTGGTTGTTTGCTACTCTTTCTCGCGACGTATTAACTGATGTTCATGATCTTAAACATTCATTTGGTATATGGGAGCGGTTACAATCACGATTTATGTCTGTCAGTTTACCCAGAGCCATGGAACTCAAACGTTTATTGTCTAATACTAAAAAGAAGCCAAATCAATCCATGGAGCATTATTTACGTGAACTTAAACATCTGGCTGATGCTTTAGCAGCGATTAACTCACCTGTGACGGATAGAGAATTACTAAAAAGCACGATCCTTGGATTAGGCCCTGAGTATCAATTTGTTACGGGCACCATCTCTATGTTTCCTGAGAGTTTTCCCCCTGACGTTCTCCACCCACGCCTCATGGAAGCCGAGCAGCACCTCTTGCACCAGCAGTCTCATGAAATTTCTTCTCCTCACCAAGCATTTGGGGCTCAAGTGGGGGCTGGGCAGACGGGTTAGGCGGCTGCTTACCGTGGCCGCGGAGGGCGTGGCAGAGGTGGACGAGGCCGCGGGGGCCGCGGCAGAGAACAGCATCAGCAGCAGCAGCCCTATGCACCGCCAGCACCTCAGGCGCAGTACCACCAGCCGGGGCCGAGACCTGCAAGGTGTGTATGCACCGAGACCTTCTAATGATGCATCTGGTAAATCTATCTTGTCCATTTTAAATATTAATGCTAAATCTACTTCTGGTACTCATTGTAATTCTGCAGGTTTCCCATCAGCTCAGGGTATTCTTGGTTCTGTCCCTCCCCTAGTTGTATGTCAAATATGTTTCTCTACAGGTCACTCTGCGTTGCACTGTCCGTCTCGCTTTTCACAGACCTCTGCACCTGCCTTGATTACTCCAAGTGGGGAATCAAATGATGCTCTATGGTATCCGGACTCGGGTGCTTCTGCTCACATGACATCTTCAGAAGGTATTTTGTCAAATAAATTCCCTTACTCTGGCTCCATGACTGTTAGTGTTGCGAATGGTACTACTCTTCCCATTGCTAATATTGGAAATATTACATTAAATACACTCAGTCGCCCGTTTTCTTTGAAATCTGTTTTTCATGTGCCTCGGATTAAATTTAATTTAATTTCCATTCAAAAATTATGTGCTGATAACAAGTGTTGCTGTTTTTTGATAAAAACTATTTTTTGTTAAGGACAAAACCTCAGGGGCAGTTCTTCTTCAGGCGCGTCATAATGGTCATCTCTACCCCATCAGCCTCACTCCATCTGCACTTTAGCTTTAGCTTCCATCACCTCTTCTGGCCCTGTGTGGCATCGTAGATTAGGGCATTGTGGTGAAACTATTTTACGCTTGTTACTTCGTAGAAAACTTATTTCTAGTTCGTCTACTTTTGAACATGATTGTATTTCTTGTCGCTTGGGTAAATCTCAACGATTACCTTTTTCGGATGCTAGCCATAATTCTTCTGCACCATTACATCTAATTCATTCTGATGTTTGGCAATCACCTGTTTTATCTAATTTAGGATTTAAATACTACGTGTGCTTTATTGATGATTTTTCTCGGTTTACCTGGATATATCCATTGCATGCTAAACATGAAGTTTTTCATCAGTTTCGACTATTTAAAACTTTAGTTGAGAATTTGTTTAAATCTAAAATTAAAATTTTTCAAAGTGATGGAGGAGGTGAGTTTGTTAATTCTCATATGCAACAATTTTTTGCTGAAAATGACATTTATTTTCAAAAGTCTTGCCCAAATACTCCTCAACAAAACGGTGTTGCTGAACGCAAACATCGTCATCTTTTAGAATTTGCTAGGACTATGTTCCTCACAACCTCTGTTCCTAGCACCTTTTGCATGGGTTGATGCTATTTACAGCTGCATATATAATTAACAGGCTTCCTACTCCGACTCTTAATGGCGTTTCTCCATATAATATTCTTTTTCAAAAACCTCCTGACTATAGTTTATTACGTGTTTTTGGGTGTGCTTGTTATCCAAATTTTTCTGCTTCTTCTTCTAATAAACTTTCTCCTCGCTCCATCCAATGTGTTTTTCTTGGCTATGCATCCGGTTACAAAGGATATCGTTGTTTTGAGCCCAAGTCTGGTAAAATTTATATTAATAGACATGTTCGTTTTCATGAAAAGATTTTTCCATATGCCACATTGTCTTGTTCTACGGATAACACTACCTCTATCTCTCCTCCTTCTACTAATGACTTTACACTCTTACCAACACCAACTCCAATTCCCATCTTCCCCAACCCACTCCCCTCCTTGAACCCACTGCCCTCCTTGAACCCGCTGCCCATGAGATACCTCAAAATTCCACTCCAGCCGTGACCTCTCCATCACCATCCGTGCACTGCCACTCACTCATCCAGCCCAATGCCCCACCGATCGAACCACAAGCCACCCCTACCCCCAGTCCTTCAACCGTCCATCCCACTGCCCCACCGAGTTCACCTCCAGCCACTGCCCCCCTGAGCCTCCGTCTTCCATACCCACGACTGCAATGCAGCCGCTACATGTTAGTCATGGACCCGTAGTAAATAATCATCCCATGCAGACGAGGGTGATTCTTCCGCTGTCATTAATTCCTTTATTCAACTTGTTGCTACACATTTTGCTATGAAAGATTTGGGTGATCTTCACTATTTTATGGGAGTCCAGGATCTACGGTCCACTAAAGGATTATTTCTATCTCAGCATAAATATGTTTCTGACCTTCTCTCTCGTTTTCATCTCCACACTGTTAAATCTGTTCGTACACCGCTTGCTACTCGCACTTCTCTATCCCTTAATGATGGGGAGCTTCTTGCAGATGCCACTGAGTATAGAAGTATGGTTGGTGCGTTACAATATTTAACTTTGACACGACCTGATATTACCTATGTTGTACATTTAGTGTCTCATATTGTGCATGCCCCTCGTACTACTCATTTGTTTACAGTCAAGCGTATTTTTAGATACTTGCAGGGGACATTGGATCATGGATTATGGCTTCAGCCGACTACAAAGATAACATGTGTTATTGCCTATTCAGATGCAGATTGGGCAGGCTGTCCGGATACATCTCGTTCCACGACTGGCTTTGCTGTATTTTTGGGTCCCAACCTGGTTTCGTGGAATTCCAAAAAGAAGCCTATTGTATCCAAGTCCTCTACCGAAGCAGAGTATCGTGTTGTTGCATATACTGTTCAGGATACATTGCATATTCGTTCAGTTCTTTTTGAGCTCGGCTTTCCAGTTTGACTGGACTAAACTTGCAAGTGTACAAGTGTCGATTTAGTAATAAATTACGGTAAAATACCGGGTCGAATCCACAAGGAAACGTTGTTTAATTCAAGTCCGAGAGTAGATAACTTTAAATGAAGAAATGAATAAAGTGCAGGGATTTTGATTCGTGTTTTATATTTTTGGTTTTTCACTTTTTGTTCAACAAGATAATCGTTAACTAACTTTGAGTTCAAGATAAATGATAACAACAACTAAGGCTTCGGGATTCACTTAAATGCTTTAATAGGGTTGAATATTAGTTCTTTGCCAATAATTATGAATACGATGTCGCTAATATATTCTCAACTCCGGTTAAGGCAGCGAGAGCGTGGTTTTCGTTACGTGTAAGTCCCGTTACGGCTTACATTCATCTACCGAAAACCCCGTTGAATATCAAGACATCACACTCGTATCATATAAGACCGGATATATTTCTATTCTCGGTACTATATATGTTTATCCTTTAATGTTCATAGTTTAGACTTCAACGTTAATTGCAAGTATAAACTAAATTTAACATACTTCTATGTTGTACACCATAGTCATAAACACTCAATATATAAAGGATAAATCACAATTTATTGATTTAGAACTTTTATCAAACACCTAGTGGGTATAGAAGTTCATCCCTAGCCTTAGCTAAGAAATTAGCCTCTAATGCTCATATTAATCAACAAACAATAATAAATGTAATGGAACATGAAATTACAAAGGAAATAATACCTAAACACCAATGATTTCGGAGGATGAACTTCCCTCCTCAAGAACTTGAAGAAAATACCAAGAACAAAAATATAAAAGCTAAGAATTAATCTATGGAATGGAATGATTTTGTATGATGAATTGAGGGCTTTATATAGGCTAAAGAAAGGCATCTTTTAGTCTATTCAAGCCCAACAAGCAAGTATGGAGGAGATATTTGATCAAATATGAGGAAGATGAAGTTTTCCCATCGAGAAATCTCTTGCACGTAGCTGTGTTTGTAGCAGAAATCGGAACAAGCGGTGCCGGTTGTAGGGTGTCCGGCGCCGGTCTTGTGAAAAAATGCACCGGTCGCTCTGCGCCGGTTGGAAACAGGCCGATTTTGGGGGAAAATCCCAACGATCGGCGCCGGATGTGTGATGACCGGCGCCGTTTCCTGCGCCCAATCTTGTACTTAGCTTCTTTTCTCTTTTGATGCCCAAAATTTATCCAGAAGTGCCGGTTTTCGACCCCTTTTGACTTTTGACCCTATTTTTGCTGTTCCAAGCCGTATTTCATGTTTCCGCTCACTCGGGAATATTTACCTGTTTTTGCTTCATATTTTTGTACAGATAATTATAATCACTTATGGAAAACATAAGTAATTATTGTGCTTATCATAGTTACAGTTCCAGTTAAGCTTTTTTGTGATAACATCTCTGCTTCATATTTGACTGCAAATCCAGTTCAGCATGCTCGTAGCAAGCATATCCAGGTAGATTATCATTTTGTATGAGAACGTGTGGCGCATGGAGATTTAGTTGTGAAGTACATCCCTACACAACTGCAGTTAGCTTATATTTTTACTAAAAGTCTTTCTAGTCAGCAGATTCACTTGTTAAAAGACAACCTGCGTGTTGTATCTCCCGCACAGTTTGAGGGGGTGTAATAGAATATTATTAGGAATATTGTTTCCTAGTTTGTGTTAAACTCTTTTATTATATATATACAAGCTAGGACTCCTATTGGAGTACCTTTTCCCAAAATCTCACAATCTGAAGAAGGTTTTAGAAGACAACAAGAAAGGAAGAGGTTGATTTAAGAAAAAATGTTGGTTCTGCTAGTGACAGTTTTGGTAGAAGGTAAGCAGAATTGTTATATGAACCAAAACAATTTCAAAGCTTCGGATGGTGTATCAAGAGTGAAGGATCTAGACTACTGATGTGGCTACACTTTGCACACGTTAATCAAAGCAAAGGATTTTTGAAATGAGAACGGAGCAATGCATTTTTCTGGATCTCTAGTATTTTTTATTGCAAGTTTAAAAAGTTATGAACTTTTAATGCTAAATATTACGAGTCATATTTCTAGCAACAAAATCTAGAAATGTTACTAGAAAAGGTTATGAACTTTATATGTATTGAATGTTTTATAATCAAAATCTAAAATATATTTTATGTTGATAGTGTGGTGTTTAAAGTAAGGAGGATATCAAGGAAAGCACAATCAATAACTGGGTGGACAACTCAAAACTTGAACATCGAGAAAAAAGAAGAGATAAAAAATGGAAGGTTTGAATTTTGGATATGACTTCATAGATGAACCAAACTAGGGTTTGGATATGGCTTCATAGATGAACCAGGGAACACTGGTCGCACCAGAATAATACAGAATAATAAAGATAAGACCACAGAAGATGAAGCATAATGCTTAGAGTAGCTAAAGAAGGTATGAAGAGAATTAAAATTGTGATTTATGATGAGTATTTAGGAATAGTAAATTGATTGTAGTACAACCCATTTATGATGAGTACTTACTATTTAGGAATAAAATTAGATTTTTTTATAGTAGAGTAATGTTTTAAAAAAATACTCCCTCCGTTCCCATTTTATCTTCCGTTTCTCATGGGCACTCAATTTAAGAAAAGTAGGTACTGTGTGGGGGAGAGTTGTGCAGAGGAGAAAGAAATGTGTAAGAAATGTTGTGAACCACAAATTCTTTACCAAAAGGGAAAAGTGTAAGTTTAATTGGAACAGATGAAACAGGAAAGTTGGAAGATAAAATAGGAACGGAGGGAGTAGCCCAGAACAAAAGTGAAAATTGCTTCTTGTCGTTTAAAGAACAGAAACATATATTGGAGTTTTTAAATGAAGATGCAAAAATAACTCTAAGTGGTTCAAATTGCTCTAAGAAATACTTTTTTAAAAGTTGGAGCTACCAGCTCATGAATAATTCATTAAAAATCGATTTCTACTTATAAAAAAATGAGAAATAACATCAATTCCAAACACTCATAGTGTTTCTAAAAAGAAACACGTGTTACTAACACGAAGCATCTTATTATCCCCAAACATAAGGGAAAACTGTCAAATAGGTCCTCGAACTTTCATAAAAAGGTCAATTAAGTCCTTCTATATGAGGTTCTGTCCGGCCGTCGCGATTTGGGGCAGTTCCCGGTGGAATTTTTTGATGAAAGTTTTTGAGCATCTCATTCACCAAGTCTAGTTTACTCATACCAAATTTCAGCTAAAAATTCAATCGGGAACACATTCAAATTAATTCTTGACGATAACTGCGCATTTTTGCGTTCTCGAATTAATTTGAATGCGCCCCGATTAAATTTTTAGCTGAAATTTGGTATGATTAAACTAGAATTGATGAATATAAGATGCTCAAAAAATTTCATCAAAAAATTCCACCGGGAACCTCCCCAAATCGCAACGACCGAACAGAGTCTCATATAGAAGGACCTAATTGACTTTTTTATGAAAATTCGAGGACTTATTTGACAGTTTTCCCCCAAACATAAAGAGAGAACCCACCGGTGGCATTCTCATCTTTGACCAATTTCACTTGTGTATTAAAAGATGGAAGATTTTCCAAAATATGAGTAAATGAAGTTAGGAATTCCAAAATAGAACTATTATTTTAGGCATGGACCCAACCGGGCCGATTAGAACCCAAAAAAATAGATAGAACCGGGCCTGGGCCGGCCCAATTTGGTCCGGACCCGGTATCAACCTGGGCCGGTGCCGGGCCCAACATTCCGAAAAAAAGCGCGCCTGGGCCTAGGCCCGGCCTGGAATTTGCCTGACCCGGTCCGAGTCCACCCCTAATTATATTTTTACTTTAAAAAGTTACGAGTCATATTTCTAGCAACAAAATCTAGAAATGTTACTAGAAAAGGTTATGAACTTTATATGTATTGAATGTTTTATAATCAAAATCTAAAATATATTTTATGTTGATAGTGTGGTGTTTAAAGTAAGGAGGATATCAAGGAAAGCACAATCAATAACTGGGTGGACAACTCAAAACTTGAACATCGAGAAAAAAGAAGAGATAAAAAATGGAAGGTTTGAATTTTAGATATGACTTCATAGATGAACCAAACTAGGGTTTGGATATGGCTTCATAGATGAACCAGGGAACACTGGTCGCACCAGAATAATACAGAATAATAAAGATAAGACCTCCGAAGATGAAGCATAATTCATCTTCTAAAAAGATCTCAAGATTTAATTCACTTTATAGAGTCAAAAAAATCGCGTGAAGAATTAATCTCTTTTCTCTTTCCTCTCTCACTTTTTCTTCTCATTTTTATCATCTTTATTTTTCTTATATTTTTATGCTAGTACTCCTCCGTCCCAAAATGAACTTCACAGTCACTATTCACATGGTCAACTTAAATTATTCTTAATCTTATGTTTTATATATCAAGTTTTTATCAAATTTATATTTTTTTTATCAGCCTTTGTAGCGATTTTAATGTAATTTCTCAATATGTAAATTTTATTTACTAAAAGTAATGAGTATGAACAGAGATCGAGTTGCTTTATCGTCAGTCAAGCATCGTAATCCGAAATGAGAAGTTCATTTTGGGACGGAGTAGTATTATTTTTGCCTTTTCTTTTTTATCCTAACTTATTTTTTTACTCCCTCCGTCCTGAATTGAATTGCAAACTTTGACCGGCACAAGGATTAAGGAATGACAATAAATGATGTTTGTTTTTTACTATTTTGCCCATCTTTCTAAAAGTAGATGCCTTTAAGTTAATGGAGAAAAGTAAAAGTAAAAGTAAATTTGTCACTTTATTCTTATTTACATACCTAAAATAGATAGTGAAAACCCATTTTGGAATAACCAAAATAAGAAATTTTGCAAATCAAAACAGAACAGAAGAAGTATTTTTCTTTTCTTTTTGGCTCTAACGCGATCCAATTCATGTTAGTTAACAGTTATTTGGCATGTTTTCTTAATATTATTATAAGCAATTTATTATCAAAAATTTGTGTTAGCCAAACCCAATTTTTTTGGAAACAAAATTTGAATGTTGTTGTACAGTCGCAAAAGCCCAAAAACCCTACGATAGATGCATCACTTCAGCTTAAGGGTGGACCGGGACCGAGTCAGGTCAGGTTTGTACTGGGATCAGGTCAGGTCAGGGCTTAAATATTTTTTCTTTCTTTTTTGGTCGTTTTGAATTAATTCCAACGGTTCTTTCTTCTTTACTGGTTCATTATTACAATCTGAATCGTTCTTTTTTATTAATAACCATCACAAGAGGAAACGACGTACTCCCCAAACGGATCCTTAAAAAATGCGTGCAATTACTCAGGAAAGATTAGATTAAATAAAACTTAAAATATGGTAAAGCTGGTACAACTTTAATGCCTCCAAAATACAATGTCACCATGATTATCATCATCATCACAACTTGCAAATCAAAAGTCAAATAAAAATATAGCCAAAATAATCTACCATTTGGAACCAAAGGTGTACTACATATTCACATATGCATTTCGTTCACCTAGTAATAGACAATTAAAGCCTGTCTGTCAGTCAATCGATCACCAAAGACTGCTTCTTGCGACTCCAACACTTCAACAAATTCCTCATATATCTGTAGAGTGTAGAGGCTACAGTTGTCCATCAAAAGAACGAGGACTTTGTAGCACTAACACTGCACAAGACCCCACGATAACACAATATGATTTCGTTTTGGTTAAGAGAAGTAAAAATCTTTTCGAAAAAATAGCTGTAACAGTCAGATCAGACAATAGGGCTGTGGGATAAACGAGTTAATTTCAGACTTGCTTGAATACTTGAACATATTTTTAATGAAGATATTTCTTATTTATTAACTTTTCCATCCCTATCTATCTAGTTTACCCAGTTGGACTTTGCATGGAGATTTTAAAAAAAAATATGAAAATGTTAGCATTTGTTTGGAATGGAAATAATCCATATCAAACATACAAATCTTTGCTTAAAATGAAAAGGGATGACTCTTGGAGACTAACCATAAGGGGGAGACTGGTGGTAATAAAAAGCACAATGAGTTCTTATAATGTTATATCAAAAGAAAATCAAGACATTTTAAAAAAACTTAGCATAACTCACTGGAGGTATCAAGTTCTGTGTGGTGTAATAGTGTGAGGATGAAAAACAATAGCTAAAACGAGTGCTTGTGCATGAGGAACCAGAGGTACTTAGTGGGCAAGCAAGAGCAATGAAATTTACCTCTAACCATTGAAGAATTGTACTCAGATACGAACTTCCTTATTCTGTTTGACATCTTCATTGCCATCAGCAGTATATGAGCTCCTCTTCCGAACAATGGGGAATAACTCATGGATCATGGAAGGAGCTCTCCAAAACTGAGGGCTTGTGGAATGAATTTTGAAGAATATTTTCTACTTTAAAAGCATCCACTCCCAATACCCTCAGATGCATATGCCTGCATCCTGCCACAATGTAAGAAAAAAATGTGCTGCTCAGAAAGCTGCCTCTCAATCATGTGCTCAAGAAACTGTGGCAGGATGCAGGCATGGCCCAGGCCCCTTATCGGGGCCGGGCTAACCCAAAACTGGCATCAGGTTGCTGCTGGTAAGACTGCAAGGTAACAAGTAGTAAAAACAAGTCAGTGTTGAACTTTATAATTATGTGGAATGGTAGCTAGAAATGATGGGTGTGCAAGGCAAACAATATTCTCTAGCCTACACAACAAGTGCCAAAAACGAATATGTAAAAATGTGTAGAGTAGATTACTGAAGCATGCATCTGAGAGAATATTATGTTTTGTTTGGTAGGGCATGTAGGGGATTTTAGGAGATGAAAGAATGGAAGGGGTTATGTTTTATCTCACATTAGGAGGACTATGTGCTTCATGGAAACAAATATGTAGTGCATAAATTACTATGATAATGACACATTATTCTTTTTGAATAATATTCATGTTAAAGCAGTAGTTTATAGGAAAAATGTTCAATAAGTGCAGCTCAATGCCCATTTTTACCAAGTATACAAGTCTTATTTTATTGCCAATTACTATGTTGCTTTATAATTTATACTCCTATTGCCCTGTATAGATATTTTTTAGAAGTTTTACCCCTATGATTTATACCTTTAGGGTTTAGAGTTGAGTATTCAGCGTTTAATGGTGGAGACAGCAGTGGCGGGCCGCCGATGGCAACCGCTTTGATCCCTTTCTCTAGAGTTTGGGGTTCAGTGTTTAGGGATTAGTGTAAAGCATTTGAGGTTTTGGGTTGTGGTGAAGGCAGCGGCCAGCGAGGGGTTGGTGGGTTTATTTCTTATTTTAAATATGATGGTATTTTTATTTAGTCATATGATAGATAAATAAAGAGTTGTTGATGACAACAACATCCAAGCCTTGGTCCCAAAAGAGTTTAGGGTCAACTAACATGAGTCAACATATAAAATCAGATTTAAAAAAGGAAACAAAGTTGTTGATGGCAATTTAGTCTTCATATGTAAAATGTCTTTGGTATTACAAAAAATGGCATGATTTAGTGAGCAATTTATAACTTATTATGTTATGTAGTTATTGATCAAAACCCCATCCTTTAATAATACGAATAACCACACACTCTTCTTGCCACTCCAAAACCAGAACACCCTCTTAAACATTCCCTAAGCCTTTGTTTCGGTTAACATGGAATATGATAGAAAGAAATAGTGGAAAGAAATAGTGGAAAGAAATAGGAGAGAAAAGGTGGATCCTACCTTTTTACTAATCATGTAATTAAGTGAGAAATATCATAGAAATGGATCACGTCGATTTCCTAAGCATTTCTTCTCCATTTCTCTCCTACTAACACATTATATCTACCATATTTCTCTTCTATTTCTCTCTTCTCTACCAACTTTTCGACCTATTTCTTTGTTCTCCACCCCTTTCTAAACCACATTCCCCTCTTCTTTAGTTCTTTCCTAAACCAAACAAGGGCTAAGAGTTTCAGTTTTCATTTTCTATAAATCTTTGTTCAACAACCTTTAACTTTATTCCCTTCAGGCTTCTGTGTGTGTGGGGGGGTCATAACTCATAAGTGCTTAAATCATGTGATTTGATGTATACCTGTGAAAAGGGTTGGTGAACTTGAATTTGTTCATGATGATGGACAAAAGGCATTCCAGGATGCTGACAAGGATACTGAGATGAGTGCAAGTACAAAGCAGGGTTGGACCGCACACCGACATGACTGGGATTGAAAGGAGGGTGCATCATGGTCTCAGCCTGACCGTATCCAATACCGGGAGTAGACGGTGTAACCCACTGCACAGGCAATCGCGTAGGCAGAGGGCGAGATTGGTGTTCATGGGAGATAGGAGGCCGGTGTGCTGATCCAAGTTGAGGAAACTCAGAATTGTAGTTTAAAGCAGGTGCATACAATGGTTGAATAGCATAAGGTCCTCCCGTAAATCCAAATCCAGGGTCAAACCTTTGCAAGTATCTGTAATATACATTACATACAATTACCAAAATGTAGGGAATTAATGTGCAAAGATTTCTATATCCAGATGGAGCATGTACACATGCATAACAAAAGATTGAACAACCACAAGCATATCAAACACAGAAGCACTCATTACTACGAAAACCAAAACACCAAAACAATTGAAAAGAAAAGAAAAATCAATCATCGGCTTCACTCCAGCCCTAACGGTATCAGTAAATGAAAATTTGAGTCAATAAGGTCTTTAAAGTTCGTTAACGCACAGAAGCATTCTGGCAAAGCTTTGTCATGGATGGCCTTCCAGTCACAACCTTCTTAAAGGATACAGAATGAGGAAAAAACAAATAATAGATGCCAAGCCAAATATTATAGCATTCACAGAGCAATACTGGTACAAAAATATCCAAAACAAAGGCTCAGACAACAATGAGTGCAAAGTTGCCTTTATACAGGTGACTGAGCAAGGTGAAAATCCAACAGGCTACAATTGATGAAGCATTGACCGGGCACCAAAGGTGTCTCCAGAAAACCAAAAGAGAGTATAAAGAGAACAAGAGCAGAGCAAAGCAACACAATACAGCAGTTTAAGTTTTCCTTTTCATAAGCCAAGTGGGGCGACTTGAAGAGCGGAGAAGAACATACCTGTCATAGCTCCTGTCATAATCAGGATCCTTGCGATCAGTTTCCCTATCCCTGAATATGGCCACTCTATTACTAGTTCTAGACCTAGCAATCTGCTCCTTCTCAGTCCTACTTCTAGCTGATCTATTGCTACCGGTTGACGAAGAATCAAGGGCACCTCTGCCAATACTCACATCAGAACTCCCAGCAGAGCTGGCCGCCTTTTCATCTACCTTTGCAACTCTTAGTGAACCAGGCTGGAAAGGTTCCAGCATCTTTGATTGACTTTCATTCTTTCCATTATCACTCCCGGCTAAATTACTAGAGCTAAAAATCCGAGCCCTTGCCCTGTTGTACTCTTCTTTTCTTTCCTCCACACTTTTACAGCTATTATTCTTTGAGGAGTGTGAATCTGAAGCACCACTAAACTGTGAACCTTTCTGTGGTCTCTGCTTAATAGCAACTTTGACAACACCGCTCGAGTCTTCCTGGGGAAAATTTACAGGTATATCAGCCAGACGAATTGAAGGAATTCGAGTTTCAGAACTTTTGCATACTATAATTCGGGATCCAGAACCATCTGGTAGACTGTTGTCTAGTAAGACCATTGACTGGAGAAAGTAGTGCTGAGCAACACGATGAGCAGCCAGACGCAAATAGGAGGTAGGTAACTGCTGGAACTCCATTTGCTGCCGGGTTGGATCTCTAATGAATTTTTCAACATCTTGCTCCAATCTTAAAACTGGACAGAATAACACGCAAAAAAAAATATTACTATCCAAAATCCCAATGAGAATGTATCAATAAGCAACATATAATTCAACTCTTGAAAAGAGAAAAAAAGAGTTTAATAGATGTCTACAGATTATACATTTAAACCATCATAAAAGAGCATAATGAGAAAGTAGGCTTTCCGTAACCTTCATCCACAGCATACATGTACACAACAGATATGCATTTATTTAGTCAAATTGTCAAAATACAAAGAGAGAAAGAAAGTAGCCTCCTCTATAGACCTCATTTATAGCAAGAAATAAAGAAAAGAGGTTCTACCCACGAAGGTTTACATTATTGGATTTCTTGAAATATGAGTTGAATGATCAAGGAGCCATCTCCTACTTGAACTCAAATGAAGGCACAATGCACTTTAGTTATTCAAAGAAGTGCATGATAATTGAAGAGCTTAAACAGTTAATATGAAAGGCAAGCCTTGGAAAAAGCCTTAAAGGGGAAAAGGCACAAACCTTATCTACTCTGTCCCTTTCAGTATACTGGTAACATTTAGATTAACTTTATATATTTAAAACTACATTATAAGTTTTATTGACCCGCAAAACCAGATTTGATTATCACTTTAAAATAGATAAAAAATCAAAAATTAAAATAGAGTTGGTTGGCTGTATGAATTGTGAAGGGGAACAATATTATGAATAATATTAATAAGAAAATGTAGTATTACTAATTTTTCAAGAAATTTAGAAAACTCCAAAAACACGAACATCTACAAGTTTCACTCAGTAGAGAGGCTATAATCTAGGATCAAAAGAGATATATTATATTCACAAGTCTGAGTAACAAACTAACAACAGAAAAAATCCGAAAAATTAAGTTGCAGAAATCCCTGAATCATGCTGCAGAAAGAAAAAGTTTCCCATATCTAATACCTTTAAGGAAGTGATAACTATAGGTCAAACAGACATACCAACTTTACAGCATTATTAAAACTCTCATGTCACCACTCCCAATGAAAATGATGTTTTTAGTTTGACTTATTTCAGTCCCAGACCAGACTTAAACATACCAGATCAGACCAGACTAGACTTTGACCGTTATAATAAAATACACAAAGGCCATACATATAACAGACAAGTTCAGAGCAGACCAGACTTAAACAGACCAGTTCAGAAAATTTTACTCATATTCAAGGTTTGAAATTGCGTATTGCGTAGTCGTGGCGTTTTTTGAATATTGCATATTGCGTAAGCCTCATTGCGCAACGAGGCGTATGCCTGAGGCGTAATATATATACATATATATATATATATATATATATATATACACACACACACACACACATATATATAAATATATATATAATATAAACATAATAAAAAATAAACATATTTGTCAAAACTCGTCAAATGTTATATTAAAACAAATCATAAGAGGCCACAGTCCTAGCAAAGTAATATGTTCAAACTTCAAAGTACCATAGAATACCAAAACTTTCTGAATCGTTTATAAAAAAATCTAAGATGTGAGAATTTAAGATTGATCGACTGAAAAAATCCAATCAATAACTAGTGATTTGAAATAGGGATCATAACATCAATTATAAAATTTTAAAAGTGGGCCGAGTGGACCCAAATAATACCCTTACACCCTGATGTTCTCATAATGCGTACGCCTCAGAGCACCTTATTGCGTATGCAATATTGCGTACGCCTCAGTGCACTATTGCGTACGCCACACTCCCAACGCCATATGCAATGCCTTTTACGCCATAGTCTAGGAATTAGCTGAGGCGCGCCATGAGGCGCAATTGCATTGCGCAATTACAAACAATGCTCATATTAAAAACATCCTAAATACGTTCACTTAAAGAGTATATCATCTGTGTTTAAAATCGTATAGTTTCATATACGTACAAAACACAAACATCTACAAACGGACCTAGGTTCATAAAAGTTTAATCCTCAAGGAGCTATTATGTAGTTCTCATGTTTAACAATTAGCATTATAGACACACACACACTTTTAATTTTCATAAGTAAAGTTACATTTATAAGAAAGAATAACAATGTGTATTTTCTCAATGTTGCATTTTCAAAAATAATAATTTTTTTTAGCTTTGGTATAGTTCTTTGTGTGATCTCAATGTAAAGTCCTTCACATTCCATTCGCCATCTAAGGCATTGGACACGAGGCATAAAAGTAAAATTCCTTAATAGTTGAAGACAAGGTTTGAAATTGCGTATTGCGTAGTCGTGGCGTTTTTTGAATATTGCATATTGCGTAAGCCTCATTGCGCAACGAGGCGTATGCCTGAGGCGTAATATATATATATATATATATATATATATATATATAGACACACACACACACACACATATATAAATATATATATAATATAAACATAATAAAAAATAAACATATTTGTCAAAAGTCGTCAAATGTTATATTAAAACAAATCATAAGAGGCCACAGTCCTAGCAAAGTAATATGTTCAAACTTCAAAGTACCATAGAATACCAAAACTTTCTGAATCGTTTATAAAAAAATCTAAGATGTGAGAATTTAAGATTGATCGACTGAAAAAATCCAATCAATAACTAGTGATTTGAAATAGGGATCATAACATCAATTATAAAATTTTAAAAGTGGGCCGAGTGGACCCAAATAATACCCTTACACCCTGATGTTCTCATAATGCGTATGCCTCAGAGCGCCTTATTGCGTATGCAATATTGCGTACGCCTCAGTGCACTATTGCGTACGCCACACTCCCAACGCCATATGCAATGCCTTTTACGCCATAGTCTAGGAATTAGCTGAGGCGCGCCATGAGGCGCAATTGCATTGCGCAATTACAAACAATGGTTGAAGATCTTAGGTCCCCCTATCACCTCAAATAAGAATTGCATGCTGATGGGATTTGATTACAATAACCATGAAAAGATAATAAATTGACCATAATAGTGGTTACGCAGAAGTGGTAATTTAGTATGGTTGGCCTGTTTTAAAAATAAACTAAGGCATTCTGTACTACTTTGAAATAGTCAACCTATTCTATACTAATGGGATTTTATAGATCTATTGTTCATAATTCTTGACCACCTTCTTCTTTTCAAACACTGTGAGAGTATTTTCAATCATTTCATTATAAGATTTCAATTGTTATCAATGGAATAACCAAGCCATCAATGTTGCCTTAACGTTTAGTACGGAACAGTTTTTACATTTATCTCCCCTCCAGACGCACAAACATCAATTCTTATTCTCATTCAAATCACTACTAGGGTCAAGAACTTGCAAAGAATAAACAAATTTCACATGGAACTCCAAAACACTCCTCATTCATTAACAAAAACCTGGTAACAAGAGAGATATTTACATAAAGTGGAAGGAACCTGAAAGCCGCTCCCTAGGGTTTTGTAAAGCCTCCCGGAGAAACTGATCGACGGAATTGATGGCATCCTCAGAAAGATTTAAAGCAGGAGCCGAAGTACTAGACGCCGGCGCCAAATTTGGAGCTGAAACCGAAGTACTGGAGAGGTCGGATAGACTAACGGAGTTCTTCTTGGATGAAGAGAGCATGAGCCGTCGCATGCTGGCGTCCACGTCAGCCACCTCCCAAGACTCAGGCGTGGCTCCAAGATCGTCTACCGCCGAACCAGAGCCCTCCATGCTCTTCAATCCTGACCTGCTCCTAGAAACAAAGGGTACAAAAAAACCACCAATCCTATCAGATGCTCATCAAATCGAGCTGAAATCTGACGTAGACCTGGACATTTTGCTCAAATTCATGGCGAAAATAGAACAAGAACGGGAATTTAGAGAGAGAGAAACCGATAGGGTTTGCGTTGCCCCTTCGGTCTTCGGGGGATTTTTCTTCTCGACGTTTGCGAGGGTAATGATGGGATTATAGAAGGTGACGATGCAAAGAAGTTTAACAGGTGGTGGTCATGGTCAGGTCTTAGCAACTAGCAAGAGATGTGAAGATCAAACAAAGAATCATTAAGAGCCCTAGTTACCTCCTACTATATTGTTTTTTTAGAAATTGCTCTAAATAGGAGGAAAAACGGTTTGAAATTCCAAAATAAGAGTATCATGTTTTTTATTTCTTGAATAGAAGTAATCTGCCAAGTTTGGAAAAAAATATCATGTTTTAAAGCCTAGTAATGTCAAACATGGCATAAATTTACTCATATTCAAGGAATAAAAAACATGATAGTTCTATTTTGAAATTTCAAAACTTTTTTACTCCTATTTAGGGAATTCTCCATTGTTTTTTTGAACAATAAAACACGTTCCAAATGAAAAATAATATTGACTAAAATGTATAAAACGTATTTTTTACATATTTTATTAAAAATAGAAACATGAATTGATCAATTAAACGAATGCATTAAATGATAGAAGATCAACAATTGCTTAAAAACAAAAAGGAAACTCTCCTCCCAATGACCCCGTATTTTTTTATTATTACAATACAATTATTAAATACTAAAATTAATTGAATGACAACTAAATCTCATTCTAAGAGACTAAAACTTAAAATACTACATAATGCTAGATTTCTGATGTTTTTTTCAAACAAATCCTAAAATAAGGGGTTTCTAAACTTGGCATTTTTAAGTACTCCCTCCGTCCCGGAAAATTAGTCCCACTTTGACTTGGATCGGAGTTTAAGAAAGTGGTAATAAAGTGGAAATGTATGGTTGTGGTTGAATAAGAAAAAGGTAAATGAATGTTAGCCACACAAAACTTTCCAAAAAGGGAAATGGGAACAATTTTTTGGGACGGCCCAAAAAGGAAAATGGGACTTATTTTATGGGACGGAGGGAGTATTAACTTTTACACACACACACAATACAATTTTGCTAGGTGTACACAAAATGTGTACACCTTTGGCACCCCATACAAAAGCCTTCCCGTTTTTTTTTAAATCACCCTCCTTCCCAATTCAAAATTTTACCCCATTTCTTTTGTCTTCCATCCAAATCTCCCACCCCATACTTCAGCACCCCTCCAACTTCGAACCAGCCCAAAACCACTCTCCCCCTGTCAAGCATTCCGCCCGATACAGTGGTCGTTGCTAGGATAACCGAACTTCCCTCGTGAACCACCCCTCCGACTTTGTAGCATCCAGAAAACGAGCCATGCTACGTCGGACAAACTGACCTACACCCAGGAAAAGAACAACGAGTACAAGAACGTCGACTATAGCAGTGAGTGACATTTGAGGAGTTTCAAACGGTGAGTGACCTAAAACGGCCAGAAATCGCAAGTTGTGACATTTGGGGAGTTTCAGGAAGTTTAAAATCAGTGAGTGTTTAAATTTTGAAGCCATGGTGCGAACTAGTTTGACAAATCTTGCTGAAAGGTAATATTATCATCCTTGTGTAGTACTCACCTTTGTATAGTATTTAATTTAATTAAATGGGACCTAATTTTGGTTGAAGGTTTGAGGATGTTTGTTTCTGTGATTTAAGAGTTGTTTGTGATGTTGTTTGTGTGTTGTGAGATGTTTGTCATTTGTTTTAAATTGTCTGTAAGGTGTTCATAAATGTATGTGATGTTTTAAATAGATGTTTGTCATTCATATTTACTTATCTGTCATTTGTTGTGAGATACTTGTCATTTGTTTTGAATTGTCTGTAAGAAGTTCATAAATGTCTATGATGTTATTAATATATGTATGTCATTCATATTTACTTGTCTGTCATTTGTTGTGAGTTGTCTATCATTTGTTTTAAATTATCTGTAAGGAGTTCACAAATGTTTGTGATGTTACAAATACATGTCTGTCATTTGTTTTGAGTTGTAAGTATTTGTTTGGAGTTGTCTGTAACGACTTCATAAATGTCTGTGCTGTTATAAATATATGTATGTAATTCATGTTGACTTGTCTGTCATTTATTTTGAGTTGTGAGTATTTGTTTGGAGTTGTCTGTAAGGACTTTAAAAATGTATGTGATGTTATAAATAGATGTCTGTCATTCATATTGACTTGTCTGCCATTTATTTTGAGTTGTTTATATTTGTTTGAAGTTATCTGTAATGACTTCACAATGTATGTGTTGTTATAAATAGATGTATATCATTCATATTGACTTGTCTGTCTTGTGTGGTGTGCATTTTTGGACATGTGGTTGGGCTTTCAAATTGCAAATTCTTGTTCGCGGCCACTTCCCTGCGCAATACTCACAATGCTCAGAATTGAAAGACGCTTCAACATTGGTGAAATCAGCTTTATATGTTCAGCAGATTGCTGAGTTTTGGAAGATGTCGTGGGGCCATCTTCTTGATGTGTCTGGCCTTCAGTTTTTTGCTCAAATTGTCTATAGCTTGTTGTTAAGGCTTGTGTGTGACCAACCCGAAGAAGAATTGTGGTTTTGCGTTAACGAGCAGTTGTTGAAGTTTACCTATGCCGACTTTGAACGTATCACTGGGCTCCGTTCTAAAGGTCCAACTCCAGTCTTCTCGGATGATGATGTTGCTATATAACTACTTTGGTGGTGCCATAGATATCAGATTTAGGATGTTGACGGAAAAGATGAAGTCAATTAAGCCAAAAAAGAGAGGAGCTCGTGGTGATGCTTTGAAGCTTGCATGTGTTTTTTATGTGGTGTGTGTTTTATTACCAAGGAACTAGAAAACAAACATCAATTCACAGAGATGCTCTCATGCCACATGTGCACTATGCACATTGTAGCATCAGAGATGCTCTAATATATTGCTTCTTATGCCCCTTAAAACTTTGTCAAGTTTGATTGACACATTGAGCTTTGTGCAGAGCGGAGAGAATTAAGAGGAACCATAAATTCTTTACTTAAAAGGGAAAGTGACAAAGTTAGTGGGACAACAAAAAAGAAAGTTAGTAAAGTTTTAAGGAACGAACGGAATAAAAAATGTCATTTGTAAACATTTTTGTGTGTGCTCATATATTTTGTCGGTATATGGAACAATTCGTTTACAATGTTGTAGAAATTATTGTAACTCTGTATTAAATGATTGTGATACTACCAAAATGTATGAAGCGTATATTTGAATGAACTAATTTTCGATGAAGCTGTTTGATTTAGGGTTGTGTTGTATTGTTGTTATCCAATCAATATATTCTATAAAAGAATGTAAAAAGGAAAGGACCCTTGACCCTTGATCCCATCACTTATCCTTCCCCACGTCGGGGGAAGTTTTGACAAGATAGGGTTAAACCACCAGTGTCTAAAAGCATGACAATCAATAGGCCGCAGATGAGATTCCTTTATATTGGAGCGTTTGGTGCAAGACAAAAGTGTAAAATGTGCAAACAACGGGCATAATGGCAACAAACTTTCTATCCTTTCGGAGCCTGATAGGGAAAAATTCTTCAAATCAAGAGAATAGTTAACAATCAAGAGCAATATGTAGGAAACCCTAGCCAAAGAAACAAAGGCACCGTTGGATCCTAACCAAAGTCGTCGACATCATCGTAGGAGCAGCGCTTCGTGAGAAGGACAGTGGATTTTGCAGGCTTTGCTCGAGGTATAGCAAGGGGATTACTTTCGATCGCAACCCGCAGTTTGCAGGCTGCAATTCATGAACACTTGAAAACTGGCATGGTTTGACGCTATTGACACAAGTGATAATCTCAGTCTGATTTCCTTCCCGGTATATCCGGTGTTTTTGTTCCCCTCGGTTGTAGGGTGCTTTTATTCCCGCTAGCTTTGACACAGGTGCTTTTGAATGGGTTGTGTGAGCTGGAACTGCCGCGGGTTAGGGAATCTAGCCACGGTCTAACTGGTGGAGGCCAGTATGGAGGTTGATGGAAACATATCAAAAACGGCTCTACGATGGTGCTACTAGATTAACACCGCCTAGAACTCTATTAGATCTCGTGAGCGGGATGGTTCCTTTGGAGGTGGCTGGGCAAACCTCTTCTTCCTTCTCGATTGCTGGTAAAATCGTAATGGCGTCTGTTCGTTGTTTTCATTTTGATAATTCTTGTTTGATGTCTTTTCCTTTTAGTAGCATGTTCAGTGATATTGTTAGTGTAGCTACCATGACGCGGGGTTAGCGAACTTGACGAGTTCTCAAGGGTTGGTCAGTTCTATGTCTGATCACAGGAGAACTTTGTGCTATCATATTGCTATGTCTCTTGTTATTCTTATCATTATTAATAAATAAGTTTTCTCTTTTCAAAAAAACGTGGGCATAATTTTTTGAATTGCATTTACTTATTAAATTTCTTTTGGCCACGATTGGTGAGGTTTTCTTGTAAGATTTGTTGCATGTGTTGAGCATTTGGAATCAAATATCACATTGTAAATAAAAAATGTCGTTTATGTGATTGTTATGAAAGAATCAGAGTTTTTTAAAACAAAAGATTACTTTTCCTATAAAAAGATTAATTTTGGGGGAATGTAATTACTACTGCGTATCATTTTACCAATATCATTATTTTAGCATAAGTTCCACATTGTATTAAGGTCCAAGTGCAATTGTTTTCATTGTCCGTTTGGTAACACTGAAATTGATTGAATCTACTAAAATTAATTAAATAATGACTGAATTGGTTGAATCTGCTAATTTATGGATATTTTTAAATACTCCCTCCAATTCTTTATTAGTTGTCCCATATTCCTTTTTAGGAAGTTTTTTATTATATTTCTCTCTTTCCCTTTTTAGCAAATTTATTCGATCAAAATATCTTTATACCATGAATTATATTACTCTTATCTTGTTTACTTTTTACAAATTATTTTTTCTTTCCTACCTTTAATTGCTTTGCTCTTCTTAATATAGTCTATTTCCTACGTTTTCATTTACCATACACCATTTATATTCCCTCATTATTTTCTTCTAAAAAATGTGAAATACCTATGATGGAGAGTATATGGCCCGGGAACCCCCGGTCCACAGACTCCTACTACACCAATAAAGGCCCAACCGGCCCAGGAAGCACAGCAGGCCCAAATTACGGCGCCCCAAGCACTTAGCAGCCCACAGCGCACACTGGGGAGCCTTCGGCCCCCTAGCCGAAGGCTCAAATCTCTCACAGAACGGGTTTTTCAAGCAAACTAAGAAACTGGGAGAAAACGGAAAAAACAGTAGCCCTCGGCACCTAGAGCCCTCGGCATTAGTGTGCCCTCGGCAACAGAGAGCCTTCGGCAACTACTATGCGGCCAAAGGCGCCTCACTCGACAGGATCTTCCCTCCACGCGCATCTGGGTCACCGTACCAAGTACAACGTCTCATCCAACAGCCGCATTAAATGCGGCCACATGCGGTTGCCAGCGCCAACCAGTTGAGGTGACCTCTCGGCCAATGGACGCTTGACACGTGCCCCTGTCCGGCATTTATTGCTACTATAAATAGCACCCCATTTCCCCATTTGTAACCACGCTGAAAACGCTCCACACTTTGCAATACACTTTCTCTCTCTATATTTACTTGCTCTGACTTCTCTCTTATTACTCCCCGTAATAACCCCTCGGATAAGCTACCCCCCGGGTACACTATCCATCATTTTGTGCTCTCGTTGAGAGGTCGAACAATCAAGTAAGAAACCCTCCCCCTTCGCCAAACACTAGCCCTCTACCAAAATGGTGAGAACAACACGTGCCAACTCCAAAAACGTAGAAGACAAGAACCTGGCCCTCGGCGACGTCAACGCCCCCGAAGCCTCTCACAGGGCTCCCGAGGGAGGTGTCATCGCTGAGCTGGGACAGGCGACTGTCGACCTACGCCTTCAGATCCAGTAGAATGCCCCCGATGCCCGCCTCGGCATCGAGGCCAAGAAGAAGAACCGGAGCGATGACCAAGTCAGCCCTCCGGTCCTCACCATCGACGTTCATTCGGCGCTCTCCGCCTTCATCCAAACGCTCACTCAGAACCCGGGTGCCTTCGGCACCCTGGCTCCGGCTCAACCCCAGGTTGGGGAGAACATCATGCTCCCCCCTCTGCCACACCCCTTCGGAAACCCCATCCCTCGGATTGGGAATGACAAAGGGGTAGTGGCCCAAGATACGGCCTCCCAGGAAGTTCAGTCCCGGGACCGCCACAATGACAACAGAGAAAGGCCCCACACTTCCGCCCTCAACCGGCTCGGAGGGGTGCAAGACCCCCGAGGGGTCCAAGACTGCCTCGGAGGAAAGGCACTCCAAAGGCCCCAGGAAAGCGGAGGGTCTGTCTCGAGGGCAGACGAGGAGCGTCCCCCTCGGGACAAAGGCAAGGCACCCCTTCATGCCGACGATGCTCGCCACCAAATCAACCAGGCCCACTCGGCCCGGGTTCGTTCGCAGGGTGCGGAGGCCCTCCCGAAGGATCCCCGGGACGAAATTATTGCGGCCCTCTAACGCCGACTTGATGAAATGGAGGCCAACAAAGCTCATGCCACCACCTCCACCCGTCATTCAGACCTCAAGTACGAGGCCATGATGGCCAAAATGGAGGAATTGCAGAAGAAGGTAGTCGAGGGCTCTGGGGAACCCATCATCCAGCTCCGGACCCGGACGCCATTTACCCCAAGGGTATTGGCGGCCCGGATCCCGGAAAAATACCGAGGGCAACACATACAGCCCTACAACGGGAAGACGGACCCCCAGGAGCACTACAGCAAATATCAGAACAACATGATGATGGTAGGGGCGTCGGACGAATATTTGTGTCGTTGGTTCCTCTCCACCTTAGAGGGACCGACATACGAATGGTTCAACCGGTTGCCCGAAGGCTGCATTGATTCGTGGCAAGAACTCGCCCAGCGATTCTTGACGCAATTTGCCAGGAGGCGTCGCACGAGGAAGCACTTCTCCCACCTCCTAACCATACATCAGAAGAGGGATGAGACCCTTCGGGACTTCCTGGAGCGCTGGAGAACGGAAGCCGACAAAGTCGACGGTGCTGACGACAGGACCCTCCTAGCCCTCCTACAAACCGTCCTCCGCACTGGCAACTTTTCAAGGAGCCTCATCATTGAACCCCCCCGCGACTACATAAGGGCCCTGCAGCGGGGGGACCGATATGCCGAGGCCGAGGAGGTGGAGAAATACCACCAGCATCCAAATCAGCAACCCCCGAAGGCTGACAACAAGAACAACCGGGGGCCGGGGGCTCCTCCAAACCAACCCAAGGCTTCAGGACCCTCTGATGACCGCCCTCGGCAAGGCCAAGCCAAGCCCGGGGGAGGTTATAAGAACAACCCTAAGACTTGGGCACAGCCCATTCTCCTGGACCGCCCCCGGACACCATTGACGCACCCCGTCAGCGTCATCCTTGATTTTGCCGAGGAGAGAGGCCTCGTTGAGCGCGATTCTCGCGCACCCCCGGAGGTACATGCTATCAACCCTCAGTTCCCCTACTGTCGTTTCCATCGGCATCAGGGGCACAGAACCGATGACTGCCATCAGCTAAAGACGGCCATCGAGAGATTGATACAAGCGGGCCATCTGTCCCAATTTATCCGGAGCCCTCGGCAGGAGGGACCTTCTCATCAGGGACCTCCCCGAGGGCACCACACGAAGGTGAATGCTTGGGTGAACCCGAACACCATCCCCCTCAGCAAGAAGAGGGAGATCGGAAACTTGGAGGAGGAAGAGGAGGAGTACCCCCAGTACCAGGAGAAAAAATGCCACATCCTCATGATCACCAGTGGCAATACAGGGGGCGATTCCACCAGCCAGCGGAAAAAGTGGGCTCAATCGCTTTACGTGGGGGAAGTCACTCATATGCCCCCGGTAAAGCGACTGAGGGAGGAACCCATCACCTTCACCAACGCAGATCTCCCTCCTACTTCTTCTCCTCACAGGGATGCCTTGGTGATTCGGACTGAAATAAACAACACCATCATTCACCGAACTTACATTGACACGGGCAGCTCCGTCAATGTAATGTACCTCAACACCTTTAGAGAGCTGCATCTGGAGAGGGGGTCCCTTCGGCCTATTAAGACCCCTCTTGCCGGCTTCACCGCCGATACTATTGATTCCGAGGGGGTAATAACCCTCCCGGTAATCTTCGGCGACGGGCTCCATAGAGCCCAGTTCGAAGTGGAGTTCGTCGTCGTCAACATCGACTGCGCCCACAACATCATCCTCGGCTGGCCAGCCCTCGAGGACCTCGAGGCCGCCATCTCCATGAGGCACCTCTACCTCAAGTTCCCCGCCGAGGGGGCATTGGCTACTCCCGAGGGAATCAGAAAATTGCCCGCGCCTGCTATCTTCAAGTCACGAAGAGAGTAAGTAAGACGGAATTCCGTATTGACACCATCACCGGAACCATCGACGAAGAAGAAAAGAGGCCGAGGGCTGAACCAGCCGAGGACGTAGAAGACTTTACGCTCGATCCGGCCAAGCCGGAGAGAGTCGTGAAGATTGGAGCCCAGCTCCCTGAAGATCTGAAGACCGGTATCACCGAAGCCCTCCGTGCCTACTCCATTGTCTTTGCATGGGGGCCGGAGGACATGCCGGGAATAAGCCGAAGGGTCATCACCCACCGCCTCTCGGTGGACCCCTCGGCAAAAGCAATACAGCAACGAAGAAGACCCCTCTCTGCCGAAAGGAGGGAATTTGTGAAGAAGGAGGTCGCCATGCTCCTTTCTATTAAGCACATCAAGGAGGTAAAACACCCCTCATGGCTGGTGATGGAGTATATGGGTCTGAGCCCCCGGACCCACATACTCGGAAGAACAGAAAGCACAAGGCACAGAGTGGTGCCCTCGTCGGCCAGGACGCCCCTGTCGGCCGAAAAGGGGCCAACTCGGATTATGGTCCTGAGTCCAAGGAACCCGGGTGCCCTCGTCAGCCGTGCCCTCGTCGGCCGTGCCCTCGTCGGCCACGCCCTCGTCGGCCACGAAAGCCTCACAGAATCGGATTTTATACTTACTTATTTGTACAACCCATTAGTGGCTTTGTATTCGGCCCAGTAGCGGTCCAGTTGTAAATGGGTCTCCCAAGCCCAAGGCTTGGGAGCCCAACCCTAATTTTCTCTATAAATACTCCCCTTGGGAGTAGTTATAGGGGTTAGAAATTCATTCTATTGAAGCATATTACTGCACTTCTCTCTCTAGCTCTCACTTCTCTCTAGAGATATACTCTATCATTTGGTGCTCTCGTTGAGAGCTAGAACAATCAAGTTAGCACCCTTCGTCGCTACCAAGCACAACTAACCACTGATCATGGGGAGAACTAAGTCAAACCGCAACCTCGTCAGCAAAGCCATCCCTGAGGACCAAGAGCCCAGGGAGCACGATGAGGACGCCACGGCCGACCAGGCCGGCGGAGGGGACCTCTTCCAGGAGGCCTTCAACCTCACGACGGACCTCCGCAACAACCTCAACGGCGGAGTCCCCGACGCCCGCCTCGGCCTGAAAAAGAAACGAGCTGAGAAGACGGACCACGCCCCGGCCCAGCCCACGGCTGCGGCCTCTCCGTCCGTAGATCCACAGGTCCAGGCCGCGCTGTCGGCCATCATCGCCAGCCTAGCTCAGAACCCCACCATCCTCAGCGCACTCTTGCCAAGGACCAGGGGGAACGTCACTAAACCTCCTCAGCACCAACCGTTAGCCGTCCAGATAGGCAACGATGAGGGGGTGGTGCCCCAGGACACGGCGTCGTCCCACTCCCACCCTGCTTCCCCTCTTCGGCCCGGGCAGACCCCAGCGCGTGGAAAAGCCTCTGCCTTCAATAGGCTAGGTGACACGCGCCGTCGTCCGGTTTCGGAGAGGATGGCGGGACGGATTGGTGATCCTCGTCCTGGCTCGCCAAGGGAAAGCTTGGGGTCTGTGTCCCGGACAGCGGACCAGCCCCGCCCGGACAAGGGCAAGGGGAAGTTGCACGAGGATGACGTGCGTCACCAGATCAACGCGGCTCACAACGAGCGCCTGAGGAACCAGCCGGGCGCCGCTGCGGCCGACAGGGACCCCCGGGACGAGGTCATCGCCCAGCTGGAAAGGAGGCTGGCTCAGATGGAGGCCAAGCAGTCGGCCAACATCCCTACGGCCGGCACCTCCAACGACCCCGGCCTCAACGCGCTCATGAACAAAGTTAGCGCCCTGGAGAGGGAGCTGGCCGAAGGGCGGGGTGACCCCATCATCCAGGTCAGGACTAGGACCCCTTTCACCAACAGGGTCCTCTCGGTCCCCATCCCTGAGAAGTACAGGGGGAACGCCATCAAGTCCTACGATGGCCGATCAGACCCCCAGGAGCACTTCAGCCGTTACCAAAACAACATGCTGATGGTGAACGCGTCCGACGAATACCTCTGCCGTTGGTTCCTCTCTACTCTCGAGGGGCCAGCGTACGAGTGGTTCACCGGACTGCCGGAAGGAAGCATCGACTCATGGCAGGATCTCGCCCAGCGCTTCCTCACTCACTTTGCCGGGAGGAAGCGCGCCAAGAAGTACTTCACCCACCTCCTCTCCGTCAAGCAGCAGCACGAGGAGTCCCTCCGGTCATTCATCGATCGGTGGACGAGGGAGACCGAGGAGGTCGAGGGGGCCGATGAGCGCACCCTCCTCGCTTTGTACCAGGGAGCCCTCCGCAGCTCCCCGTACGCTAGGAGCCTCATCACCGACCCCCCGAGGTCGTACGCCAAGGCGCTCCAGCGCGGAGGCTTATATGCCGACGCCGACGAGCTCCACAATCACAAGAGAGAGGGGGGCCATCCCCCCAAGAAGACAAATCCTTCGCCGGCCCCGGGTCCATTCCCGGCCGGCCAGGGTGCCCAGGGCCGTCACGGCTCTGGTGGACAGAGTAAGAAAGACCACCACTGGCGGCCGAGGTTGGAACGGCCGGGGGTAACCCTCACCCACCCGGTCGGCACCATCCTCGATTATGCCGAGAAGCACGGCCTCATCGAGCAGGCTCCTCGGCCGGCCGAGGAGATCCTTGCCATCCAGCTGGGCGGCACGTACTGCCGGTTCCACAAGAACTCATCGCACAACACTGACGATTGCATCACACTGAAAAAGGCCATCGAGCGCCTTATTCGCCAGGGGGAACTCTCCCAGTTTGTCAAAGGTGGCCCACGCAAGAACACTTGGGTAAACACCGGCAAACATGGGGGCGAACCCTCTGCGAAGAAGCGGGAGATTGGTAGGCTCAGCGACGACGAGGACTTCGAAGAGCCCCCGCCGAAGAAGAATCACATCCACCTCATCGTAGGTGGGAACACTGGGGGGGACTCCGCCACTCAGAGAAAGAAATGGGCCCAATCCCTTTACATTGGGGAGGTGTCCCACGTTCCCCCCCAGCCTAAGAGGTAGCGAACGGAGGCGATCACCTTCACCGACAAGGATCTGCCTCCGGGTACGGAATCACACAGGTACGCCCTCGTCATCCGATGTGAGATCGGTGACTCCATCATCCACCGAACTTACATCGATACGGGGAGCTCCGTCAACGTGATGTACCTGGACACCTTCAAGCAGCTGAAGCTGGACAGAGCTCTGCTGAAGCCGATCAAGACCCCGTTATCCGGCTTCACCGGGGACTCTATCGACGCCGAGGGCACGATAGTCCTCCCCGTGGAGGTCGGTGACGGCCCCCACCACGCCAAAATTGACATGGAGTTCATGGTGGTCAACCTCCAGTGCGCCCACAACCTGATCTTGGGCCGGCCAGCGCTGGAGGACTTGGAGGCCATCATCTCCATGAAGCACTTGTGCCTGAAGTTCCCCACCAACGACGGCATCGGCTACGCCAGAGGAAATCAGAGGATAGCCAGAGCTTGCTACCTCAAGCTAACGAGGCCGGCCGAAAGGGAAGGACAGAGGATAGACACCATTACGGCCGCCGTCGCCATAGACGAGGAGAGGCCACATGCGGAGCCGGCCGAGGAGGTCGAGGAAATCCCTCTGGATACCTCCCGGCCGGAGCGGGTTCTCAGGGTCGGAAAGCAACTCCCCCAGGACCAACGAGACGCCATCCTCCTCGTCCTACGGTCATACGCCGTTGTCTTCGCGTGGGGCCCGGACGATATGCCAGGCATCAGCCGCCAGGTGATCACTCACCGGCTGACCGTCGATCCGGCCTCCGCGCCCGTCAAACAGAAGCGGCGCTACTTGTCCGCCGACAGGCGGGACTTCGTCAAAGGGGAGGTCGCCATGCTCCTATCGATCAAACACATCAAAGAGGTGAAGTACCCGACATGGTTGGCCAACGTCGTCCTTGCACAGAAACCGCCGACGTTCAGAATGTGTGTTGACTACACTGACCTGAACAAGGCGTGCCCCATGGACCCGTTCCCTCTCCCCAACATTGATCAGCTGGTGGACGAGACGGCGGGGTGCGAGTTGATGTCGTTCCTCGATGCTTTCAGAGGGTACCACCAGATCTCCATGCATGAAGATGACGCCGAGAAGACGGCATTCATGACCCCAGAGGGAATCGTTTGCTACCTCGTCATGGCCTTCGGACTCAAAAACTCCGGCGCCACCTATACTAGGATGGTGGCCAAGATCTTCAGAGCGGTCCTTGGCCGGACGATGGAGGCGTACGTCGACGACATGATCGTCAAGAGCAGGCAGGCCACCTCCCACGCCGACGACCTCCGGGAAATCTTCGAAATCATGAAGGAGTTCAGGCTCCGCCTTAACACGAAGAACAGGCTTGGGAGTTTATCTCTCTAGAAAATCGGCCAGCACTTCGACAAATTCAAAATGCAAATACGTTTTCTCGTCGGAGGGGGAGGGGTATTTATAGAACCCCCCACCCAACGGTCACTACACGTGGCACCCCCCCAATGGCCACACCAACGGCCACCAATGGGGGGCCACCACGTCACCAACGGGCCAAACTCAATATCAACAGCCCACTGGCAGGACGGACTCTACGGCCTACACACGCTCACTGGCTTTACAAATGTCAGCAAGCGCCCACAACGTCCCACTTGCTCGCCAAGATCACAACTGCCAAACAATAAGGAGACGGCAACAGCCAGGAACGTAACGGCCACAAGATCACAGGACCCAAGAGCCCACAAGCCATCGGCTCCTCGTCATGATCTTTGATGATAACTCTCTACAAGCGATCTGCGCACAAGGGTTCTCCCACAGGGTTACCTTGGCCAGAAAATCGCCATGAGAGTTGGATTCAGGGGGACTACGTAGAGGCCGCTTCGGCCAGGGACTCAAGCAACTCCTTCACCCCTCACACTCCTCGGCCTGAAGCAGTGGGGGACTGGGGGACTACACCGGCCTCAGCAAAACAAAAAGGAAACACTACAAAGAACATGAATGTGACCACAAAGCATGGCCACATCATCCATGCAGCACAACGGAGCTTCATCGGCCAAAGGCCCATAACGTCATTAGCGACGGCCAACAAGCCACTAGAGGCAAGGACACTCATCGTCCTCCGCCAACAATTAATCATGACGTGCCCTTCGGCCAAGAACACGAAGGCCAACCGGCAACGGCCAAAAGGAGTGCGCAAACACCCTCATCGGCCACCCAAAGGAAAGGACGCCATCGTCCTCAAAGCAAGGAATAACTTCAGTGGCCTCATCGGCCCAAACACAAACTTCAACCATCAACGCCCAAGCAAAACGTGCCTTTCAACGGCCACCATTGAAAGAAGGACACTCATCGTCCAAAAACAATGACATCAAGTAAACAACGGCCCCCGTCCACAACAAGGAACAGATAACGGCCAAGGGCACCAAAGCATAGGAATCTACTCTCCTTCACTTCGTCTGCGTCTCAGTTTAGAGAGTGGGGGACTCCTGATGGAGTATATGGGTCTGAGCCCCCGGACCCACATACTCGGAAGAACAGAAAGCACAAGGCACAGAGTGGTGCCCTCGTCAGCCAGGACGCCCCCGTCGGCCGAAAAGGGGCCAACTCGGATTATGGTCCTGAGTCCAAGGAACCCGGGTGCCCTCGTCGGCCGTGCCCTCGTCGGCCACGCCCTCGTCGGCCACGAAAGCCTCACAGAATCGGATTTTATACTTACTTATTTGTACAGCCCATTAGTGGCTTTGTATTCGGCCCAGTAGCGGTCCAGTTGTAAATGGGCCTCCCAAGCCCAAGGCTTGGGAGCCCAACCCTAATTTTCTCTATAAATACTCCCCTTGGGAGTTGTTATAGGGGTTAGAAATTCATTCTATTGAAGCATATTACTGCACTTCTCTCTCTATCTCTCACTTCTCTCTAGAGATATACTCTATCAGCTGGCGAACGTAGTCCTCGCACATAAGCCTCCTACATTCCGCATGTGCGTGGACTACACGGATCTCAACAAGGCATGCCCCATGGACCCCTTTCCTCTGCCCAATATTGATCAACTGGTGGATGAAACCGCGGGGTGTGAAATCATGTCATTCCTCGACGCATTCCGCGGATACCATCAAATATACATGCATGAGGAAGACGCTGAAAAAACAGCCTTCATGACTCCCGATGGCATCTTCTACTACCTAGTGATGGCCTTCGGCCTAAAGAACTCAGGGGCCACTTACACCCGGATGGTGGCCCGAGTCTTTCAAGCCGTCCTAGGGCGCACCATGGAGGCCTATGTTGACGACATGATCGTCAAAAGCAAACAATCTTCCAGCCATGCCGACGACCTCCGGGAAATCTTCGCCATCATGCAAAAGTTCAACCTTCGGCTAAACCCGAAGAAGTGCACCTTCGGCGTCCAAGGGGGCAAATTCTTAGGCTACATGGTGAGCCGAAGGGGTATTGAGGCCAATCCCGAGAAGATCCAGGCCATCATCAACACATGAGCCCTCAGAACAAGGAGAGCCTTCGGCATTACCGTTATTCTCCATTTTGAACCAAGGTTTCACATTTTCGGTTCATCGTTGGGGGAATTCGGTGCACTCTTTTTCCCTCATTAGGATTTTTTCCCACAGGGTTTTTCCTAATGAGGTTTTTAACGAGGCATCCCCCCAAAATGAAACGAAAAGCGTCAGCCTTCGGCCCACAACAGCAGCGTAACTACTCTACTCCTTTTCACCACTTTGCAAGTGCCTCAAGGAGTGGGGGACTGGAGAACCCCTTCGGGAAAATCATTAAATTACAAAATGGTGAAAAATTCCAACAAACGGCAAAGCAATCCCTCAAGTCCCGACATGTGGGTAACTGAGGGATTGCCTTCGGCAGGGACATGCAAACAACAACTCCTCACCAACTTCAGAGATCACAACGGGACAACATCAGAGGGCAAGCACAAATTACTCTTTTTCCCTCAAGTACCTTTCGGCAAAAGGAGTGAGGGACTCCTGATGGAGTATATGGCCCGGGAACCCCCGACCCACAGACTCCTACTACACCAATAAAGGCCCAACCGGCCCAGGAAGCACAGCAGGCCCAAATTACGGCGCCCCAAGCACTTAGCAGCCCACATCGCACACTGGGGAGCCTTCGGCCCCCTAACCGAAGGCTCAAATCTCTCGCAGAACGGGTTTTTCAAGCAAACTAAGAAACTGGGAGAAAACGGCAAAAACAGTAGCGCTCGGCACCTAGAGCCCTCGGCATTAGTGTGCCCTCGGCAACAGAGAGCCTTCGGCAACTACTATGCGGCCAAAGGCGCCTCACTCGACAGGATCTTCCCTCCACGCGCATCTGGGTCACCGTACCAAGTACAACGTCCCATCCAACAGCCGCATTAAATGCGGCCACATGCGGTTGCCAGCGCCAACCAGTTGAGGTGACCTCTCGGCCAATGGACGCTTGACACGTGTCCCTGTCCAGCATTTATTGCTACTATAAATAGCACTCCATTTCCCCATTTGTAACCACGCTGAAAACGCTCCACACTTTGCAATACACTTTCTCTCTCTATATTTACTTGCTCCGACTTCTCTCTTATTACTCCTCGTAATAACCCCTCGGATAAGCTACCCCCCGAGTACACTATCCATCAACCTAGTAGGTCAACTAATAAAGAACGGAAGGAGCATATTCTATTAATTAATACTCCTTCCGTCCCGGCGTGCATACTTCTGAGAGCAGCAAAATCACGCACGGCGTGCGAACAACATATCCGCATGTATGACCATGCATATCTTTTTCTAAGTTACGAATTTGACTATGTGTCCTTTATTAAAGTTGTACACTTGTACCTAATGAAGGTTTCTATCCACCACAACTTGGAACGCTTGATTTGGATCATCTAATCAAAAGACATGGATGAAATGGTGAAAGGTGTCACCTTCAAATTTATTTCAATAGCAATTATCTGATTTCCTCGTCTAGTTTCAACTTGCTCCTTTCATATTCTCGTCATGGTGTCTTCAAGTGATTTGTAACATATTGAGTTATCTTTCGTATGAAACTTGAATTGTTTATTTTTTATTTGGCTACGAAAAGATATGATCAAATGATTAACAGAGCGACATCTTGATTCAAGGTTGCGAGTTGGGCGATGATCCAAATAGCCATTTTCAAGCTCTAACTCTCTTTCTTTGGGCGTGTTTGGCATTTAGCAGTTAGCGGATTGCAGATTACGTTAGAGGGATGTCAATAGCATATTCAGTAAGCGGGGTTGACAGGTTGCATGAAAATGTTTTAGTAAATTAACTATTTGACCATAACAATTAGTAGAAAACACCATATTTCAAAATGATATCCCAAAACTTTCATATTTGCAGTGTTTCTATTTCACCATTTCCACGGGGTCGAATAGCTATTTAATAAACAATGTTTTCACTTATTGAAAAGGTTAAAAGGGGTCAAACCACCATTTTTTTCACCGAAATGCCATGTTTCAAACACCCCTTTACCACCAAAGTTAATCTTGAATTATTTTCATCTAAAACACGATACAAGTCCTACAAAAATTCAAATACCTGTGTAAAACATGATAAACCAAAATTTTGTAAAATAATGCAAGGAATTACGCTAAAATGTGTACAAATGAGATTTCTTCCACAAGTTAAAGTGTGTTGGAATATGGACTTATCACCGACTAGTTGCTCGAAGACCGTTCTCCTACTTATTTTTGTATTTCTTGAAATTAGGTTTTTAGGGCATTGAACATGGGTAGTGAACTCAACAATAAATAGTGTTTAACATGGGTAGTGAATGAATGCATTGAAGAAGAGTGTTGTGTCAAAACCAATAGATAGTAATATTATCACAATGTTTGTGGGAAATGCAGTGATTGTGACCGATAGTGCAATAACGTAGAGTACTAACGCTAGCATAAAGCGCAATATATTTAACCGTACGTAAAAAAGTAATTAAATTTAAAAAAAAATTATAAATTATTAACATTTTCGTAGTGTCATGCTGTAACACCGACATGAAGTGCAATTATATCGTGCAGTCATGTCATGCGATAACGTCGAAATGAAGTGCATTAATTTTAATTGGATAAAAGTCAGTGCAAAAAGCAATTTTTTATTTAAAATTGTATTATCATCCTTCAACATTTTAATATCTTTAGAGTATGTTTGGGAGGGGAGAAAGGGAGGGGCATGTTTTAAAGGTATGTTATTGGAAGGAAAAGAGAAAAGAATGTGAAGAAACCCAATATATTTTTGTTACTTCTAAGTAAAATCAATATTATTTGAGAGTAGTAAATTTCAAAAAACGAAAGTTTTAGAATGAATTATAAGTAAAATCACTTCTAAAATATGTTGAAGTGAAATAGTTGAATTGATATTCATTATAAATTTAGCATACGAATGACTAAAAACAAATATAGTCATATTTGGAGAAACTCAAAATATTTTTGTCATATCTCGATATTAAGCTTTTGTAATATTAAGCTTTTATTAAGCTTTTGTTTGCAACTTCTCAATATTTTAGCCCATTGGATAGTTGGATATATAAAAAAGTTGAAATACATGAGTGTCATAAATCAAATAGTTACAGAGGAGCCTTCATTGCTTCATCTGTGCGACTGTGCATTGTACCAACTAGGAGTGGTTCGGTACGGTATACCAAATATTTTCTTTCATACCTTTATCGTACCGAAACTTTCGGTATACAAAATTTATATACCGTTATCTTATCGAAGTTTCGGTATACCGCATTTCGGTATACCAATGTTTAGGTTCGGTAACGGTACGATATCGGTAAATTACCATGCGTATCCCCCAATTCCAAAAATTATCATAGACTAACAAAATATAATAAATCGGTGTACTAACGATATATTTAATCCATTATTAAAATGTTATAAAATACAATTAATAATCTATTGATGTCATATTCAATATTGAACAATAATTATTATTAGTATATTTAAGCAGTTCAGCATATTTAAAAAACTTGTACAATACAGATATAATTAAATTAATAGTGATCACTAACAAAAATAAATAAAATTATTCAAACAACATGGATATAAAATCATTGATCCATAATATGATATTGCATATTTAGTCTTTTTACATTTTTAAATAAAATATTTGAATAAGACTTTTGAACAAAGTTATGTGCCTCGACTTGCGGAATATCTATGTCGATACACTCGTCACATAAGTGTCTCTCTCTTCACTCATCAGCTACTCAGCGGCTCAACCATCGTGACTCGGAAGCTTATCGAACAAGATGGACTGGTCTGTACATTAGCACATTATTCATTAGTCATTAGGGTTTGTTTGTTTGAATATTACATAGTAGAAGCCTAGAAGGTTATAGTGAGTTTGTGAAATTGGGCCTTAATTTTGTATTTTAGTATTTGGAACCAACATACTCCCTCCGTCCCGAAAAGGTTGGCCAAAATTGACTTTCACGTGGATTAATAAAGTAAAAACAGTGTGGTTGAAATTTGTGCAGAGGAGAGAGAATTAATTTTAGCCACACATTCCTTACTTTAAATGGAAATGACAAATCTTTTTGGGACATCCAAAAAAGGAAATTTGACCAACCTTTTCGGGACGGAGGAAGTATGTATTAATTTTGGGCTTTAAACTTGTAATGAACTTTTACAATATGTAGAATTTATAGTAATCACTGGGGGGAGCCAATACGGTATTATACTGGTATACTACGGTATTTGAAAACACTTACCGTTACCGCACCGGAAATGAAGTGATAGAGTATATGGGTCTAGACCCAATGACACACATACTCACTAAGGAAGCACAGTCGTTCGTCCCCTTATATTGTAATGGGCCTCCCAAGCCCAGGGCTTGGGAGTCCAACCCACTTTTTTCCTATAAATACTCCCCCTTGGGAGCTATGTAAAGGGTTGGAAAACCATTAATATAAATCACTTCTCTCTCTAGCTCTCATTTCTCTCTAGACATATAATCTATCATTTGGTGCTTTCACTGAGAGCTAGAACAATCAAGTTAGCATCCTTCGTCGCTACCAAGCACAGCTAACTGACTATGGGAAGAACAAGGTCAAACCGTAACCCCGTCGGCAAAATGATCCCTGAGACTCAGGACGATCATCCGATCTCAGGCGACGCCATGAACATCGACAAGGTAGGGGGCGAGGAGGTCTTTTAGGAGGCCATCGACCCCACGACTGACCTTCACAATCAGCTCAACATCAATGCTCAAGACGCCCGCATCGGCCTTGAGAAGAAGCACAAGGAGAAAAGTGATCGCGCGTCGGGACAACAGGCTACTCCCGATGTTGACACTCAGCTTCAGGTCGCTCTATCGGCCATCCTAGCCAGCTTGGATAAGAACCCCACCGTCATCCTTATTAAATTTCGTAAAGATTTTATCAACGTAATGGGATTGGCTTAGCGTAAGACCGTCAGGTCCTCTAATTATTTTAATCCCAAGGATTAAATCGACCAGCCCCATATCCTTCATGTCAAATTTAGAATTTAACATGCTTTTGGTAGAATTAATCATTAGATTATTGCTACCCACGATGAGTATATCATCCACGTATAAACATAAAAATGACATAGCCGTCTACCGTGCTCTTCACATAGACGCATTTGTCACTTTCGTTTATTTTAAACCCATTAATTAACATTGCGTGATCGAACTTTTCGTGCCACTGTTTAGGGGCTTGTTTCAATCCATACAATGATTTAATTAATTTACACACTTTCCTTTCTTGGCCTGGAACACGAAAGCCCTCGGGCTGTTCCATATAGATTTCTTCGTCTATATCGCCATTTAGAAAAGCGGTTTTTACGTCCATTTGATGAACTTCCAATTTCCGCAATGCGGCAATTGCTAGTATCATCCTAATGGAATTTATTCTCGTCACAGGAGAATACGTGTCAAAGTAATCATGGCCCTCACGTTGCTTGTATCCTTTGATTACAAGTCTGGCCTTGTACTTATCGATGGAACCGTCAGGTTTCATTTTCCGTTTAAAAATCCACTTGGATCCCAAAGGTTTATTTCCCGGAGGAAGATCAACCAATTCCCATGTGTGATTTTTAAGGATAGAATCCACCTCACTTTTGATGGCTTCTTTCCACATAGGACCTTCAGTAGACGTCACGGCTTCCGTATAAGTCCGTGGCTCATTTTCTACCAAACATGTTAGAAAATCTGGTTCATTTTCTACCATACATGTTAGAATATCCGGTTCAAATTCTACCAGGTAGGTGAGAAAATCCGGTCCGAAGGATTTTTCAACTCTAGCACGTTTGCTACGTCTGGGTTCGGGTTCTTCTCCGGATCCCTCGCTAGTATTTTACATAGCTACGTCAAATGTTCGTTTTGACGTGCTAGGCCCTTCGTTGGACTTGCATGGAAATACATCTTCAAAGAATGAAGCATTCCTTGATTCAATTATTGTGTTTTTATGTACATCCGGATTATTCGAATCGTACACTAAAACCGATAAGCACTACTATTTTGTGCATATCCAATAAAAATACAATCCACCGTTTTTGGACCTATTTTTATTTTCTTAGGTGTTGGTACAAGCACCTTAGCAAGACACCCCCACACTTTTAAATATCGATAGGAAGGCCGTCTGCCTTTCCACAACTCGTACGGAGTTTTATCATATTTTTTCCGGGGAACCTTATTTAAAAGGTAATTGCTTGTCAAGATTGCTTCGCCCCACATATTTTGTGGCAAGCCCGAACTTACTAGCATCGCATTCATCATATCTTTCAATGTGTGATTCTTTCGTTCGGCAACACCGTTTGATTGAGGTGAATAGGGTGCGGTACGTTCGTGTACTATACCCACACTAGCTCAAAAGTCACCAATTGGTGCTTCATACTCACCACCTCGATCACTCCTAACCGTCTTAATCCTTCGATTAAGTTGGTTTTCCACTTCATTCTTATAAAGAATGAATTTATCGATTGCTTCGTGTTTATTTTTTAATAAATAAACGTAGCTATAGCGAGTGCTATCATCGATAAAGGTAATAAAATATTTATTACCGCCGCGTGTTTGTATTGATTTAAAATCACAAACGTCACTATGAATTAATTCAAGTGGTTCCGTTTTTCTTTCAGCCGATTTGAAAGACGTTTTCGTTAGTTTTGCCTCTACACAAACTTCACATTTGTGCTTCACATCAACTGTGAATTTAGGAATGTGCTCCATGTTAATTAATCTACGTATAGAATTAAAATTAACATGTCCTAGTCTACCATGCCACACATTGGAAGACTCAAGCAAGTAAGCAGAAGGGATTTTATTATTATTATTATTAATAGTCATTACATTGAGCTTAAAAAGCCCATCACATGTATACCCCTTGTCCACATACATTCCCGACTTAGACAAAACTAGTTTGTCCGACTCAAAAACCATGCGGAAGCCATGCTTGTTCAACAACGAACCGGAAATCAGGTTTTTGCGTATTTCCGGAACAAACAACACTTGGTTGAGAGTCAGCTCTTTGTCCGAAGTCATCTTCAGGACCACCTTGCCCACACCTTCAACCGCGGAATGAGCCGAGTTACCCATCCACACTTTCTCACCATTTGATGGCTCAAAAGTTGTGAATAACTCCCGGTTTGAGCAAATGTGCCGGGTTGCACCGGTGTCCACAAACCACTCCTTGGAATTGGATCCAACGAGGTTGACTTCTGTAACCACAGCCGCTAGGATGATGTCTTCATCCTTTTGTCCACCTTGCACCAAGTTGACTTGAGAGTCCCTCTTCTTCTTGGGTGCCTTGCAATCCGAGGACTTGTGTCCATTCTTGTTGCAATTGAAGCATTTTCCGTTGAACTTTGTCTTGGAAACGCCTCCCTTGGGACCGAGCTTGCTCTTCCCATTATTTTTATTTTTGGAGCCTTTAGCATGCTCCACCACGTTGGCCTTGGCGCCATGAACAATTGGGAGTTTCCCATCGTTCTTCCGGTTATCCTCTTCAATCCGCAGACGGAGGATCAATTGCTCCAAGTTCATTTCCTTTCGCTTATGCTTAAGGTAGTTCTTGAAATTCTTCCAAGCCGGCGGCAATAAATGAATAATTGACGCCACTTGGAAAGACTCACTAACTGTCATTCCTTCATCTCGAATTTCGTTGAAGATCATTTGCATTTCCTCAACTTGACTCAAGACCGTCTTCGAATCCAACATTTTAAAATCAAGGAATCGACCAACAACAAATTTCTTTGCGCCGGCATCCTCGCTTTTATATTTGTGGTCCAAAGCATTCCATAGCTCCTTAGCCGTAGCTAGTTTGCTATACACGTCGTACAAAGCATCATGCAGCCCGTTCAACACATAGTTTCGGAAAAGGAAGTCAGAATGCTTCCAAGCTTCGACCGCGTTGAAAGATTGCGCATCCACCTCACCCCCGGTTGCTACCGGCGCATCTTCGGTCAAGAATCTAGCAAGACCGAGAGTAGTGAGGTAAAATAGCATCTTTTGCTGCCACCTCTTGAAGTTTAACCCGTTGAATTTCTCGGGTTTCTCCACAGAGTTGCTTGGCACGGTCACCATAGGGATAGCCCTTTGGTTGGCCAAAGCAGATGCACCGCGTTGTGAACTATTGTTCACCGGTGCTCCGCTTTCAGAGTGATTGTCGTTCAGAACATTCTGCCCAACACCAATCTCGTTTTCTTGAGAAGTCATTTTCGTTCTTTAACGTTTTTCCGAAAACACAAAAATTAAGTTCGTTCACCAAAGTGACAAACTACGTTTTTAGATTGTTTACCGCAGTACAACAACCAAGGCAAATACGTTTTAAGATTGCTGGGTGTGTTTCGGAAAATAAAGAAAATTAATTAAAATAAATTAATTAAATAAAATGAGTAGAGAAAAACAAGAAAGGAGATGAAGCAGAAAGGAGATTTCCTTAAAACGTATTTGTTGCCTCCCACGGTGCTAGGAGCGTTGCAACAATCGTTTCCCAGGATACGATGACTACGAACTAATGTTTGAGCACACAAACAGAGCGTTGCAACAATCGTTTCCCAGGATACGATGACTACGAACTAATGTTTGAGCACACAAACAAGAGTTCCAGCGAACGAGAACCAAGTATGAACACAGAAGGAAGTTTGCTCAAGAAATCCGTGAGGAACGTTGGAGCAGTTCTGGTGCGCGATCAGAATACCTCCATCAGAGTTGGAGCAGTTCTGGTGCGTGATCAGAATACCTCCATCAGAGTTGGAGCAGTTCTGGTGCGTGATCAGAATACCTCCATCAGAGTTGGAGCAGTTCTGATGCTACCAGAAGACCTCCACCAGAGTTAGAGCGTATCTTTGAATGATAGGTTTTCGGACGACATTCGTGTCCGCAGGTCGCCCGCGCACACGAGTCGCGGTTTTTCTTCTCCGTTTCGGGATTTGATCGGCACCCCCCCCTGCGCGTAAGAGAGAGCCTTTCCCTTTAGGAATCTTAACTCCTTAAAAGAGGCTTCCCTTTATAAGGGGGTGAAAATCCCTTGAGTTTTTCGGTGTGGGATAAAACACACTAGAAACTCACCATTTTCCCAGTTTTTCCATTTCAACGAGTGAACTTCGAGAATCAATTTCTCATTCACCCGTTATCCGTTTTGAGTGTACCATATATCGAATTGTAGCCCTTAACAAGGACAATCCGAAACCACTTTGACCCGACCCAAATCGAAAGTGGACCCCACTCAAATAATTGCCCCAAAAAGACCATTTAATGCAATTTTAACACTTTTTTCCAACACTTCCAGCCTAGCGGTGATAATCCTTGACCTTTGGTATCCACGTGATTTCTCCTTTCCGAAAGAACGGTTAGATCTCTCTAAGAGAAAGACTAGGAAATCTCTTCGCAGGAAAATAAACTGGTAATACTGAATCTGAAAACTGGTCTATGAATTATGAAGGAGGAGGGTGTATTTATACTAGTTCTAAACTAGTTTCCTAATCACAACCAAAGTCTTACTCATTTATGAGTTATAGTCCTACCAGGACCAATACATCATTATTAATTAAATAAGTTGGATAAAACATGATAATAATAATAACAACAATAGAGAAGTGGCTGCACGCCACTCTCTATATGTTATTTATTATTATTTAGTTTATTTTATTTTCCTTTTTAATTCCAAATCAATAAAAGAAAATACCAACTTTATTTAATAATAAATACACCTTAATTAGGTATAATAAATCTAATTTATCACACTTAATTTATTCTATCAAATAGAACTCTCCTTCAACATCATGAATTAAATATAGTTTAATCTAACTAATATTTAATCCATTTCAGTATTACAAATTAAATATTATTTAATCCAATTAATATTTTATTCCTTCTAACAATTGAATCAGAAGGTATAATCACTTGTTGTGTGACCCATAGGGCCTTATATATTAAGCACTAATCAAATTAAGGTCTTGGCAGAATCCCTAGATGATTTACCAGACAATCTTAATATATAAGGACGTTTGCGAGGACTATTCAAACTCCCTGTAATATAGAGCTTATAGTGATACGGTCCTTTCATTCAGAGAACAATCAACTAAGTCTAGAACATGATATTGTGTATATCCCAATAACTCAGTCTCTGACTCTCAATCTTTCTAGATGATCCATAACGATCATATTCGATATCCAAAACGAATATATCTTTGCATTGGCCAATGACTTTATGATCCATCTAGATATGAGAAGTAGAATGTTCTCTCTTAATCTATTATGAGGAATGAATCCTTTCTTGGCTCAACTACTACTCCATGTGCTTCGTGATGCACCCAACACATGCCGTATCTACCCCGATTGGAGTGCAAGCGTTGGTCGTGATCAAAGTACATCACTCCACACATGTAGTACGTATTGACCTCAAGTCGGAGGACTATTACACTACTCTATACGCCGATAATCCCATAGACACATGAATAGAACTTATCAAATGGTTTCTCGGTGGGTATGCCAATATTCTCTAAAATATCTATGTGACCATCATGAATTACAGGAACTCATAGTCGTGAGATCAACTATACTTTCTAAAAGTATGATGCAGTCCACATACCAATCTTATCGCATATCATCAATATCCCATTCTTGATGATCATTGATTGGGGCTATTTTAGGACCTTATGTTATATCATATAAGCTCCCACTTATTTATTGATAACATAAATCCAAGGGAACATAATTACGAATAAATCATTGACAATCGAAAAACAATCATTCATAAAGTGTAATACCGTGTATATATCAAATATAAAAACTAAATGTGATCAAGTACATATGTCTTAAAAAAATGATTGTCGCTAGGACATATATACTAACAATCTCCCACTTGGCCTAGTGCCAATCACCAATGCGTCTAACACCTAGATTCTCAAAATGTCTAGTATGTTTCTCGCAGCTCAAAGGTTTGGTGAAGGGATCAGCCAAATTGTCCTCAGTGGAAACACGTTCTATTGCAACCTCTCCTCTTGCTATCTGCTCTCGAATCACATGATAGCGCCTCGGCACATGTCCATTTCTCTTGTCGCATCTTGGTTCCTTTGCTTGTGCAACAGCACCAGTATTGTCACAATAAACGGTTATTGGACGACTGTCATTTGGAACAACCCCTAATTCTTTGAGGAATTCACGTATCCATACGGCCACTTTAGCTGCTTCTGATGCAGCAATGTACTCGGCTTCTGTTGTCAAATCAGCTGTAGTGTCTTGCTTGGAACTCTTCCAGTCTACTGTTGCTCCATTAAGATTAAAAACATATCCTGATTGTGACTTATAGTCATCCTTATCTGTCATGAAGCTAGCGTCAGAGTAACCGGATGCTATTAGTTTCTCTTGTCCACCATAAACCAATAAATATTCTTTAGTTCGTCTAAGATACTTAAGAATAGTCTTAACAACACTCCAATGTCGTTCTCCTGTATTATTTTGATATCGACCAACAATACTAAGTGCATAAGCCATATCTGGCCTAGTACAGATCATAGCATACATGATTGAACCAATTGCAAAAGCATATGGAATCCCTCTCATGCGTTTGATCTCATCATCAGTTGAAGGACTATCCTTCTTTGATAACGATATCCCATGACCCATCGGGAGGAATCCTTTCTTAGATTCTTCCATTTTAAATGGATGTAGTATTTTGTCAATATACGTGGATTCTGAAAGACCCAACATCCTGTTAACTCTGTCTCTATAAATCTTAATCCCAAGGATATAACAAGCTTCACCTAGATCTTTCATCATGAAGATATTGGATAACCATTCTTTCACGGACTTCAATAAGGGGATATCATTCCCTATGATCAGAATGTCATCAACATAAATGACCATAAAGACCACGCTATCCTTGCTGCATTTTGTATACACACACACGTCCTCATTGCTTCTGATGAAGCCAAACGATTTGACCGCTTCATCAAAACGGATATTCCAACTCCTTGAGGCTTGCTTTAGCCCATATATGGATTTCTCCAATTTACATACTGATTTGGGATTTGACTTGGATATAAAACCTTCAGGTTGTACCATGTACACCTCCTCCTTGAGGTTTCCATTAAGGAAAGCAGTTTTGACATCCATTTGCCAAATCTCATAATCATAGTATGCTGCTATCGCAAGCAAAATTCGAATGGACTTGAGTTTTGCAACTGGTGAATATGTGTCACTATAGTCAATTCCCTCTCTTTGACTATAACCTTTAGCCACAAGCCTAGCTTTGTATGTTTGCACCTTGCCTTCGGCATCAATTTTCTTCTTTAAAAACCCATTTGCATCCAATGGGTCTAACCCCAACAGGCAAGTCAACCAAGTTCCATACTTGATTGATATACTCGAGTCCATTTCAGATTTCATGGCCTCTTGCCACCTCGCTGAATCAATATCTAATATTGCTTCAGTATAAGTCTTAGGTTCATCCTTTTCAGGAATTTCAACATCATCATGATCCTCCATGAGGAAGCCAAACCTAGTTGGTTCATGACGAATCCTAGTAGACCTACGAAGTTGAATATTTTGCGATTGTTCAGGCTGCTCATTCTGATTGTGAAGAGGTTCTCTTTCATTGGACTGTCCAATGCTCGGAGAATTTTCTGGTGCTACACTTTTAAGTGTTTCCAGAGAAGGAGAAGTAGGTGCAGAAGGAATGAAAACCATGTCCATTCTTTCATGCCTAATAGGAACCACTTGCTGGTGCGGGTGCTTCCTATATTACTCCCACTAGCTGAAGGATATCCTCCTAGAGACATACTTCCGCTTAATCCTCCCACTGAATGCTTGTTTTGACCATCTAACAAGTCTTCATCCTTTATGTTATTTTGTGATTCTTGAATTTCTTCTAGTACTATCTTCTCACGGTTGAATTCCTTGAAGACCAAGTCTTCTTCTAGGAATCGTGCCTGTCTGGAAATAATGATTTTATGTTCCTCAGGATGATAGAAATAGTATCCCCTACTTTCTTTGGGATACCCCACAAAATAACATCTCTCACTTCCAGCTCCTAACTTATCAGTGTGCAATTTCTTTACATAAGCAGGGCAACCCCACACTTTAATATGTGAAAGAACAGGCTTCTTATTACACCATAACTCATATGGTGTCTTTTGCACTGATTTAGATGGAACTCTATTCAGAATGTATATCGAAGTTTGCAATGCATACCCCCAAAGAGATGTTGGAAGAGACGTGGAATTCATCATGGACCTAACCATGTCTAACAAGGTTCTATTTCTCCTTTCAGAGACACCATTCAATTGAGGTGTTCTTGGAGGAGTCCATTGTGACTGAATTCCCTGACCTTTTAAGTAATCAAGAAACTCCTTACTCAAGTATTCCCCACCACGATCAGATCGTAGAGTCTTGATACTCTTGTCAAGTTGCTTCTCTACTTCAGCCTTATACTCCATGAATTTCTCAAAAGCTCCTGATTTGTGTTTCATAAGATACACAAATCCAAACCTAGAGAAATCGTCAGTAAACGTGATGAAGTAAGAAAAACCTCCTCTAGCTTGAGTTGGGAATGGTCCACACACATCTGTGTGAACCAATTCAAGCACTTCTTTGGCCCGTAGTCCTTTTCCAAGAAAAGGATTACTCGTCATTTTAGCTGAGAGACACGAATCACAATTACCATATGATTCAAAATCAAATGGTGTTAAGTAATTTAATTTACTTAACCTTGCTATTCTGGCTTCATTAATATGACCAAGCCTACAATGCCAAAGATATGTGGTATTTTTCAGATTACTTAACCTTGGTCTTTTATTTTGTACATTTAATATGTCATGTCTACAATTAAGAACATATAAACCATTCATAAGAGGAGCATTTCCATACACAATACCATTTTGTGAAAAACAACAAGTGTTATTAGCAAAATGAAAGGAAAAACCCTCAATGTCTAACATAGGAATGGAAATTATGTTCTTTGTTATAGAAGGAACAAAATAACAATTATTTAGTTCTAATCTATAACCACTGGGTAAATCTAATATATAAGTCCCTACACGTTCAGCAACAACTTTTGCTCCGTTTCCTACACGTAGGTCAATCTCACCCAGCCTAACTGCTCTACTGTCATTTAGGCCTTGCACACTATTGCAAATGTGTGAACCACAAGCCGTATCTAATACCCAACAGTGAGAGTTAGTTGTAGACATATTAATATCAATGACAAAAATGCATAAGCTAGAAGCACTCGGTGCTTTGGCTAGATTAGTCATGTATATCTCACAATCTCTCTTCCAATGTCCTTGTCAAACATGGCTAATTCAGAAGAGCTAACATCAAGGATCTCGGGTACACATGTATCAAATACATGTTCGATATTTTCTTGCCTAAGAACGAAACGCATATTTTGTTCCAAGTCTAAAAAGTTTGGTTCAATCAGATTATTTGTATCCAAGATACTTCTCAATGATAAATTCGACATACCTAAAAGCCTAAAGAAGTTCAAATAGAACGGAATTAAATCATATATTAATTCCTATGATCACATCTAGTTAACTAAATAATATGGACTTTTAATTATTCAGCTCCCACTATTTTTACATGCTCTTTGACCCCAATAAAAGGAACATGGAATGTTTTATAATCATAGTGGCCAAAATCCTCATTCATACTATTACAGTCCCAGCATGGGCTGATCACTGCAATAATATAATGGGTAGGTCCCCAGACCAATTACGTCCAATCAACTTTTGGTTGATCAATTTTTTTTTAATTGATCGACACCCTTAAATTAACACTGACGCTTGGACGACTCGAGCTAATTTAAGTAAGTCAAAACCATCACACGATCACAAACAATTGTACCTATAAATTAGTTCTATATTTTGTCGAATCGAATAAACACTTGGGTGAAATATTCTTCAACGAAAAAATACTTCTACTAATTTAATTATGATGGGTGATGTCGTTATCCCAGATAAGACTTAAATTTCAATTTATGGGGAACGTTTAGCAGTGTATTAAATTACTTTATTTAATCAAGATGCTAAAACATATTATCAAATAATATGTTAATGAGATCTAACTCAAACATATAATTCAAGCATGCAATATAAATCTAATTTTTGAACGGATGTAATCATCTAATAATAACATCAGGATGCTAAAATTAATAATACAATCATTGGTGAAAATTAATCCTTGTAAATCTCAAAGATGATCAATCTAATTAAAGAAATTAATTTTATTCAATTGTTATAATTCTAATTAAAACCAATAACTTCAATTTGTTTTATCCGGATGACCGAAGAGTCTCTAAAACTTCTACTATTACGTACTAATAAGCTACGTAACTAATACTCCGTACTTAGTATTTTACTCTAAGTAAAACAGTGACTCCATTATTAATTAATTCAAATTAATCATTTTAAGAGGATTTCAAAAACGTTTTCTACAAAAACGGATGTTAAGTATTTAGCGACAATGTTTTTCATTTTAAAATTTGGAGAATATAAAAAATGCCCACAAAAATCAAAATTTCCAAAAACAACCCAAATAAAAGACACCATGTTCCAGGTCGGTCAACAAAAATTGCTCCTCAAAATACCTCAAAATATAATTCAAATTATGATTTTGCAAATTGTTCATGGATCGTAGATCGTCTAAGAGCAGCGAAACATGAGAATCTCGTTTCAATTTCATAGTAGAATATTGAAAATTATTTCTAGGGTAAAATATAACCACAAACTATATATATTTCACCCACGAAATTATACCTAAAAAATTCGTATAATGTCATTAAAATCAGTTTGGCTCTGATACCACTGTTAGAAAATTGATGTAACGTACCTCGAAAGTACGGCAGCGGAAGTTTAAAATTTTCCCAAACAGATCTTCCCTGATTATGACAAAATAACGAATATAATAATAAAACGGATCTCAGTTAGAACTTACAGATCTTCCAGCCTAGCGGTGATAATCCTTGACCTTTGGTATCCACGTGATTTCTCCTTTCCGAAAGAACGGTTAGATCTCCCTAAGAGGAAGGCTAGGAAATCTCTTCGCAGGGAAATAAACTGGTAATACTGAATCTGAAAATTGGTCTATGAATTATGAAGGAGGAGGGTGTATTTATACTAGTTCTAAACTAGTTTCCTAATCACAACCAAAGTCTTACTCATTAATGAGTTATAGTCATTATTAATTAAATATGTTGGATAAAACATAATAATAATAATAATAATAATAATAATAATAACAACAATAGAGAAGTGGCTGCACGCCACTCTCTATATGTTATTTATTATTATTTAGTTTATTTTATTTTCCTTTTTAATTCCAAATCAATAAAAGAAAATACCAACTGTATTTAATAATAAATACACCTTAATTAGGTATAATAAATCTAATTTATCACACTTAATTTATTCTATCAAATCGAACTCTCCTTCAACATCATGAATTAAATATAGTTTAATCTAACTAATATTTAATCCATTTCAATATTACAAATTAAATATTATTTAATCCAATTAATATTTTATTCCTTCTAACAATTGAATCAGAAGGTATAATCACTTGTTGTGTGACCCATAGGGCCTTATATATTAAGCACTAATCAAATTAAGGTCTTGGCAGAATCCCTAGACGATTTACCAAACAATCTTAATATATAAGGACGTTTGCGAGGACTATTCAAACTCCATGTAATATAGATCTTATAGTGATACGGTCCTTTCATTCAGCGAACATTCAACTAAGTCTAGAACATGATATTGTGTCTATCCCAATAACTCAGTCTCTGTCTCTCAATCTTTCTAGATGATCCATAACGATCATATTCGATATCCAAAACGAATATATCTTTGCATTGGCCAATGACTTTATGATCCATCTAGATATGAGAAGTAGAATGTTCTCTCTTAATCTATTATGAGAAATGAATCCTTTCTTGGCTCAACTACTACTCCATGTGCTTCGTGATGCACCCAACACATGCCGTATCTACCCCGATTGGAGTGCAAGCGTTGGTCATGGTCAAAGTACATCACTACGCACATGTAGTACGTATTGACCTCAAGTCGGAGGACTATTCAAATGGTTTATCGGTGGGTATGCCAATATTCTCTAAAATATCTATGTGACCATCATGAATTACAGGAACTCATAGTCGTGAGATCAACTATACTTTCTAAAAGTATGATGCAGTCCACATACCAATCTTATCTCATATCATCACTATCCCATTCTTGATGATCATTGATTGGGGCTATTTTAGGACCTTATGTTATATCATATAAGCTCCCACTTACTTATTGATAACATAAATCCAAGGGAACACAATTACGAATAAATCATTGACAATCGAAAAACAATCATTCATAAAGTGTAATACCGTGTATATATCAAATATAAAAACTAAATGTGATCAAGTACATATGTCTTAAAAAAAATGATTGTCGCTAGGACATATATACTAACACATTACTCCACCACCACCCCCGCCTTGGTCGTTGGTCATGAAGATTGGAAACGTCGAGGGGGTAGAGCCGCTAGGACATGTCTTCGTCCCATTCCAACCCTGCTTCCCGTCCCCGAGTTGGACCGACCCCAGTGCGTTGAGCCTCGGCCTTCAATAGGCTAGGGGACACACATCGTCGGTCAGCATCAGAGAGGCTAGTGGCCCGAACGGCCGAACGTGAGCCTGGCTCACCGAGGGAGAGCTTAGGGTCCATATCCCGGACAGCGGATTGGCCCCGCCTTGACAGGTAAGGGGAACCTACATGAGGATGACGCATGTCGCCACATCAACATGGCCCATGCAACCCGCGTGGGGACGCGCGTCGCCACTAGGGCCGTCAAGGACCCCAGGGACGATGTCATCGCCCAACTGGAAAAGAGGCTTTCCTAAATGGAGGCCAAGCAGCTGGCCGCGACTCCTACGGCCAACACGTCCAAGGATCCCGGCTTCAACGCACTCTTGCACAAGGTCAGTGCCTTGGAGAGGGAGCTGGCCGAGGGACGTGGTGACCCCATCATCCAAATCAGAACAAAAACTCCTTTCACCACAAGGGTGGTCTCGGCCCCAATACCCGAGAAGTCCTGGGGGGATGCCATCAAGCCCTATGACGGCCGCACCGACCCCCAGGACCATTTCAGCTGCTATCAGAACAATATGCTGATGGTGAATGTGTCCGATGAATACCTCTGTCATTGGTTCCTTTAAACTCTTGAGGGACCAGCGTACAAGTGGTTCAACGCGCTGCCCGAAGGAAGCGTGGACTCATGGCAAGACCTTGCCTAACGCTTCCTCACCCACTTCGCTGAGAGGAAGCACGTGAAGAAACATTTCTCCCATCTCCTCTCTGTCAAACACCAACATGATAAATCACTTCGGTCTTTCATCAACCGATGGACGAAGGAGACCGATAAGGTCGAAGGGAACGATGAGTGCACCCTCCTCGTCCTCTTTCAGGGCGCTCTCCGCAGCAGTTCCTATGGGAGGAGCCTCATCACTAACCCGCAGAGGTCATACGCCAAGGCACTCCAGCGAGGGAGCTTGTACGCTAATGTCGATGAGCTCCATGCCCACAAGAAGAACAACCACCAGCCGAAAGAAGCCCAGCAACGCTCCTTCGGCCCCCGGCCAGGGAAAGCACGCACACTCTGGTCCCAGTGGACAAAGACGGGGCGAGAAACCATGGCACCCAAGTACGGACGTACCGAGGACTCCACTCACACACTCGGTGAGTACCATCCTAGACTGTGCGGAGGAGCAAGGTCTCATTCCTAGAGACCCCCGATCGGCTAAGGAAATATACGCCGTCCACAAGGGCGACACCTATTGCCGCTACCACAAGAACACCTCCCACAATACTGACGATTGCATCACGCTAAAGAAGGCCATTGAGCGTTTGATTCAACGGGGTGAACTCCACCAATTTGACAAAGGTACCCCAAAGAACTCCACCGACAATCAGGAAGGGGACACCTTGACAAAGAAGCGTGAAATTGGGAAGCTCAGCGATGACGAGGACTTCAAGGAGCCCCATCCGAAGAAGCGTCACATCCACTGATCACATCTTTCACCGAAGGGACGCACGGCCGATGGGGAGGCGGAAAATTAGCCCTCAAGATACATCATGTGCCGCAATCAAGAACGGAGCGTACCAACTCACACCCTAATGAGTCAGGAGCTCCAAGCAAGCCGAAGAAGCGTCACATCCACTGACTAGCCGAAGGGAAACCAGCAAGCCGACGAGCGGCTGAGCCTACATGCTGCAGTTCTACCAGCAAACCGATGGACGGCTGAGCCAGCAAGCCGACGGACGGCTTAGCCCTCAAGATACGAAGGGCCCAACATCTTGGTGAAGTTCTGTCAAAAATCTAAGGGAGATGCGGCCGACAGAGCCCCCTACCCCTCGGTAAAAAGCTAGAAAAGGAAGCTAACGCCTAAACGGATTGTTGATAGATTACCACTCTCAGCCATGAGCCACTTATATCAATGCAAAGTTGTGTTCCGCTTCTTTTTTGGAAATTCAAGTAAAGGATGCCACACAACACAGCACATCGTCTCAACCCCTTAGAGCGAAACGCTCAGGCATGGCCGACGGTGTCTCAGGATGAGGGGCCCGCAAAATGGCACATGTCTTGAAACAGTAAGCTCACCGCGTCGTCCTCGCATTAAATCGCATTATAACAGGCCTGAAAGAATGGCCGAGGTGACAAAATCCCCATACTTGGTGTTAGGAAACGGCAGCCGTCGGCAACCGACCAGAAGCCTGAGCCCACGCCGTAAATAGACGACGGGACCCCCCCAAGATCAAGGGACGAGCCAACGCCAGAGGACTGACTACCCTTCTGGACTCCATACCGGCCAAGGGAATAACAACCCCCTCGGCCGAAACTTGAAAGAAGGATCCCACTCCTTGCTCAAAGAAGTAAAGAGGAAGTCAAAAATGAGGGACAACCAAGGACCGTGCACTCGACGGCCTCGTGCGAAATCCACACAAATCAAAAGAGGGACAACCGAGGACCGTGCACTTGTCGGCCTCGAGCGAAATCCCCACAGATCAAAAAAGAGGGACAGCCGAAGACCGTGCACTCGTCGGCCACGAGCGAAATCCCCCACACATCAAAAGAGGGACAGCCGAGGACGGTGCACTCGCCGGCCTCGAGCAAAATCCCCACCGATCAAAAGAGGGAAGCTGAGGACCGCGCACTCGCTGGCCTCGAGCTATAAAAATAAAATCCCCACAAATCAAGCCACATATTTAGCTAAGTACATATCAAGCACATACTATGCATTATGGACGAAGCAAGGCCATACATGTGGATCAAACGGGTGCCAATGCCTTGTCCTCCATCAAAGGATGAGCGTCACCAACGTCGTCCTCATCATCAGACGAGCGCCCAGCGCCGTCCTCATCATCAGACGAGCATCCAACGCCGTCCTTCATCTTTAGACGGGCTCATCCTCAAAAGACATGCGCCTAACGCCGCCCTTCATCTTCAGACGACCGGCTTCAGCAACGCCATTGCCATCAAAGGACGTGCGTCCAGCGCCGCCCTTCATCGCCAAACCAGGGTCAAAGCTTGGTCCTTCATATGACGAACAACTTCATCAATGCTGTAGTCATCAAGGGACGTGCATCCCACGCCGTCCTTCAACTTCAGACCAACTTCAAAGCTTGGTCCTTTCATATGACAACGGCTTCACCAGCGCCGTCGTCATCAAGGGACGAGCGTCCAACGCCGTTCTTCATCTTCAGGCGTCTAATGTCATCCTTCATCAAAGGACAAACGTCCCCAACATGGTCCTTCATCTTCAGGACAACTTCAAAGCTTGGTCTTTTATATGACGAATGGCTTCATCACCGTCGTCGTCATCAGAGACGAGCGCCCCCAGCACCTTCCTTCATCTTCAGACGAGCGCCAACGCCTAGTCCTTCATCATCGAACCAGCTCTGCCGTCCCCACTCTACAGACGAGCGTCCAATGTCGTCTATCTTCAAACGGAAGCCACCACCTTGTCCTTCATCAAAGGACGAGCGTCCCCAACGTGGTCCATCATCTTCAGGATAGCTTCAAAGTTTGGTCCTTTATATGACGAACGGCTTCATCATCGCCATCGTCCTCAAATCACGATCGGCCTCTCAGCCTCGACGTGATTATTTATCTAAAGAACAGCCTCCTCAACGTCGAACGTCTTGAGCCAACGATCGGGCTCTCCATCCCTCCCAGGATAAGGGATCGTCGCCTTTACGACGAACGACCTCTCACTACCGTCGTCCTCATATCATGAACGGTCTCTCCGCCTCAACGTGGTCCTATATCTCAAGGTCGGCTTCCTCAGCGCCGAGAGTCTTGAGCTTACATGACGGTCAGCTTCAACATTGCCTCGTCATCATTTATTTGGACCGACTTCATCATCACCGTCATCCTCAAACCACGATCGGCTCTCAGCCTCGACGTGATTATTTATCTCAAGACTGGCTTCCTTAACACCGAACGTCTTGAGCCAGCGATCGGGCTCTCCATCCCTTCTAGGACAGGGGGCCGTCGCCTTTACGACAAACGGCCTCTCACTACCGTCGTCCTCGGATCACGAACGACTCCACAGCCTCAACGTGATCATGTGTCTCGAGACCGGCTTCCTCAACGCCGAACGACTTGAGGCAGCGATTGGGCTCTTCATCCCTTCAAGGATAGGGGACCATCGCCTTTACGACGAACGACCTCTCACTGCCATCATCCTCAGATCACGAACGGCTCCACAACCTTAGCGTGATCCTATGTCTCAAGACCGACTTCCTCTGTGCCGAATGTCTTGGGTTAGTGAGCGGGTTCGCCATTCCCTTCCTGGATGGCGACCCTCACCTTCATGAGACGAACAGTCTCTCAGTGCCGACGTCCTTAGATCACGAACGGATTCTCAGCCTCAACGTGATCCTCTATCTCAAGGCCGGCTTCCTCAACGCCAAGAGCCTTGAGGTTACATGACGATCGGCCTCAACATCGTCGCGTCAACATTTATAGGCCCGGATCCTCACTGCTGTCATCCTCAGATCACGAATGGCTCCTCAGCCTCTACGTGATCAAGTGTCTCAAGACCGGCTTCCTACACACCAAACGTCTTGAGCTAGCGATTGGGCTCGCCATCCCTTCCTGGATGGTGACCATCGCCTTTATATGACGATCGGCTTCATCATCGCCTCGTCATCATTTATGAACCATCTCATGTGGGCCGTTTGTCCTCATACCACGCACGTCCCGTCGGCTACGACGTGGTTATCTTCATCAAGACCGGCTTCCCCAGCGCCGAGCGTCTTGATCTAGCGATTGGGCTCGCCATCCCTTCCTGGAAGGTGACCGTCGCCTCTATACGACGACCGGCTTCATCACTGTCGTCGTCCTCAGGACACTAACGCCCCCCCGGCCTCCGCGTCATTCCGTATGTCAAGACCGGTCTTAGCCATTCCTTTACCGGATGACGATTGTTGCATGGATTTTCGGACCGGACACTCAGCGCCGACATCCTTACATCACGATCGGCCTTTCGACACGTCATGATTATCTCTCAAGACCGGTCTTAGCCATTCCTTTACCGAATGGCGACCGTTGCATGGATTTCGGACCGCCCCCTCAGTGCCGTCGTCCTCATATCTCGAGACCGGCTGCCGAAGCCGATGTACTGTTTTAGCGACCGGGCTCGCTAATCCCCTCCTGGATAGCGACCATCGCCCTCAGGTGACGCACGGCTAATCAGCATCGTCGTCCTCTTATTCAGACAGACGTTCATCGCCTCGTCCTCATATTCAGACAAGCATCCATCACCTCGTCCTCATGCTCAGACAGGCATCCATCGCCTCGTCCTCACATTCGGACCAGCTCATCGGCGCCGTCGTCCACACCAGCAGACGTACGTCCCCTCGGCAGACGGACACCGCCGCAGCTCCACACCAAGGCCGAAGGGTTCACCCCTTGGAGTTCATTTTGGGGTATCCGGTGTACTCTTTTTCCCTCATTAGGATTTTTTCCCACAGGGTTTTTCCTATGAGGTTTTTAACGAGGCATCTCCCCATTGTGGATAAAAAGGTGTCACCCTCGGCCCCCTGTTGAAGTCATACGTCACTCTACTCCTTTTCACCTCATTACATATACCTCAAGGAGCGGGGGATTGGGGACTATATTGGCCTCCATGGGCTCCAAAAAAAAGATCCCAAGACAAACAAGTACAAAAATGACAAAGTACCACAAGCCACAGACGTCCTCAACCATGTGATCCACCATCGGCCAGAATGACAAGGACACCATGGGCGTCCACCTTCGATCAAAGTCAAAAACACAAAGACAGGACATTCACCGACCTCAAAACCATGGATGCACAATGTCCACATTCATATGGTCACCCTTCGGCCAAACCGAAGCGCAAAGCAGGCATCGTCCTCAAAGTCAAGGACACATATCATCCTCGAAACCAAGGACGCTCCTCGTCCTCAAGGCCAATGGCACACATCGTTTCCAGGACAATGACATTCATCGTCCACGTTACGAACAAAACAAACGCGCCACGAATGTCCACAAGTGTAAGATCCATCAGCTAAAATCAAAGGTAAAGGACGTTCGTCGTCCTCAAAATAAAGGACGTTCATCGTCCTCGAATTGAAGGGAACTCATCGTCCTCGAAATGAAGGACATTCCTCGTCCTCGAAATGAAGGACATTCACCGTCCTCGAAATGAAAGACGTTCCTCATCCTCAAAATGAAGGACATTCATCGTCCTCGAAATGAAGGACATTCATCGTCCTCGAAAGGAAGCATAAGGTCCGATATTTCGGTTTTCCGGTATTTTTCCGATATTTCTGCCCACCCCTAGTACCAACATCATTTTAGCATAAGGTCCAAGAACATTCACTTTTTCTTTCTCGAGTATGATTAAGTTTCCACTTAAGAGGATAATTAGAAAGTATGCATATTTGTATCACTGTAAAATGCTAAGACCAGCATTTACTTAATTTGTAGAAAAAAATATATGAGTACAAAACATTGGTATACATATACGTAGTATTTCTGGTCACTTTTTATTAATTGAAACCAATGCAGTACACACCACAAAAAATAAAATGGTATTTATACAGCAAGCTAACAATATAAGTACTGATCATGTTTGCCTTCTCACTAATGGGATGATAGATCAAAAGTAAAGTCTTTCCCAATAGGCAGATTTAGCCCAGGGATGTCCACAACACCGGTGCTATTATTCAATCCAAGAACGGTAACTTTCTCTATAATCCAACCACTGCTGACAGCAAAATCCGGGTTTGTGACCGCTGACGTAAGAGTTACATTATCCCCAACAATCTTGGTTTGGAAATGCACTAAGCTCCATTTGCCTCCCACACCGCCCATTTCTACCTCTTCTCCATCATCCAAGAAAACTACACCAGAACTGTTTCCAGTGCTGCTAAGTGCCACCACAAGCTCAAATGAAGTGTTCCTGGCTGCTTGTGTAGTTAACCCTTCTCCCTGCAATGCTAGAATATGTCCCTCCCGGAGATGAACATTAATGTGATCAAGAGGAGCATCAAGAGTCACGTTACCCCCAGATTCTGACTTCACAGAGTTTGAATAGTTGAAGAGGTCGTACCATGTTCCGGCTGGGAAATATGCTTCAACTGAGACAGCACCAATGGTTACTACAGGTGATATCAGCACGCCCTCGCCGATGAGGAACTGGGAGTAAACTTTGTGTGTGTTGATGTCATTGGGGAATGAAAAGAAGAGAGGCCTTGCAATGGGGACCCCGCGAAGGTGTGCCTCGTACATTAATGTGTAGAAGTATGGGAGTAGGCGGTAGCGCAACCCCAGCACCTTCTTGGCTGATGCAGCCACTGATTCCCACATGTACAGCTCATGACGGTTGCTCGACTTGTCCCCATGGTTTCTTGAAAAGGGATAGAATGCCCCTAACTAAAATCCAAAAACATTAATTTTTAATAAGTAGACCGAGTTAAGAAGACACTTATCGTTACAGGGTAAGGGATACACATCTTTTTAGTCCTTATCATAAGACACAATTGACCACAACACAATAACTAAGGTAAGTAGTTAAATTTATTTTATTTTTTTGTAAATATATGACTAACATAAGAATACAACACAAATGTCTCTTTTACTACGTAGTGACAATGGGGTCACTGCGGTTGATGCCCTAACATAGTAAATGATAAATCACCATGATCACCACTGTTGATGCGAAAATATCATTATGGTCACTGTGCAATAGAAGTCATATTTTGTCCATTACTTTTATTTTAGTCATAATTTTTATAGTATTTCTTATGCGTACGAATGGAGGCAGTAAGACAATGAATATTTAAACAAAAATAGAAAGCATTTCCTGAGTTAATTGATGAAGAAAATGTGATATGAAAAGCATTTATTTTAGTTCCGTTTATTGTTACCTGCATCCACCGCTGGCAAAGTTCTTCGGTGGTACTTCTAGCAAAGCCACAAATGTCAGCGCCAACCATGGGAATGCCAAAGAGTCCAGAATTCAAAATTGCTGGAATGCTGAACACCAAATCATCCCAGCTGGCCGCGTTGTCACCAGTCCAGTGTGCAGCGTACTTGCCAGAACCCACAAAAGTAGACCTGCTCAGCACAAAAGGTCTCTTCCCAGTAACATTCAGTAAAGCTTGGTGAGTAGCCTTTGATTCCAAAAAACCAAACAGGTTATGAACGTCATACTCCATAATGCCACCAAAATGTTGTGCTGTTGCTGGGACGGTCCTCTCGTTGATCGCCCTCTTGTTTCCGGAGTTATTAATCTGGTAAGGAGGGTTGTCCAGGGTGGAATTTGGATCGGAAGAAGATGTTATGAAATTTGACAATTCATTCATGTCAATCCAAAGACCATCGAATTGAATGGTCTCTCTGAACATTTCGATCTCACTACTCCAAAAGGCTGTGGTGGCTGGGTTTACAAAGTCAGGGAAGTATACATTCCCTGGCCAAACTTGTCCTTGGTAAGGCACGCCGCCACGCTTGATGTAAATATCAGCTTCAAGCCCTCTCTTATAGGTGCCATATGACTCGTTGATACCAATCCCTGGCAATTTATTTAAGTAAATTGAAACTAAATTAGGAGCAAGAATGATGACTTAGGTTAAATATCTCCAACCAACGCTTATCCTAATGTTAAGAATCAGGTTCATTATTTGATCCAAAGAGTTCAAATTTGGACTTTTGAAGTGTTAATTTATCATAATAAACTCCCAGCTTCCCCAAAACAAGCTTAAAACCTAACTATTACAGTTAAGAATGTTTACATACTCGTTCAGAAAAAAATGACCAATTACACATTTACACATTCATTTGCTTAATATAAAATTAGTTTTTCATCTTACCTTCTACTTTTTATATACTCTCTAGTGTCTCCTATTAAACAATATCTCTACGATAGTACAATTTTCTTCTTAAAACCCTGGAAACTCCCACTGAAGCATTGAGAGAGTATAATTGTTATTAGTATATAATTATTTGTATTTATAATGTATAGGTTAGAGATTTACATTAGAAACCTAATTGTCACAATGTGAATTTAATTCGTGAGAGGGATAATTGTCAACTTGATCTGACCTGGATCGACAATCACAACATATTTTTGGGAATTCTGATGAAGCCGATCAACAAACGCTTTCATCCTATCAGCGGGGAAGTTCACTGGATCCAAAGTGAAATCCTTGTAGGCATCCATGTAATCAATATCCGTCCACATAACCTCAAGTGGTATTGAGGCGTTTGCATAGCCAGCGACTACACCTTCAAGGTCATCAACATCCTTGTAACCATAACGACACTGGTGGAATCCTGCAAATGCAAATTCCAATCACGATTAGTCTCTATGGTAGAAATCTTAGCTTGTTTGTAATTTTTTAACAAGCACGCGGTTTGGAATCTTCTAGACATGCGACAGACCGAGGTCTAGTCCCTAAACATGGTTTGAGCTTAAAGATTCCATCCCTAACAGCAGCTTAATATCTTATAATAGTATGCGTAGCCGTAGGGTAACTAGGGGGTTTTCAGGTCAAATAGTGGCTCAATGGCTTATATTATCTGAGTGATGAATTAACATGTAGCTGGACGAATGCCTTATATGTTGATGACTTAAATGTCCGTAAAGATGATTATTTGTCAGAACAGACCTATTTTGATGCTCCTCGTGTTATAAAACATAGCAAGATCGAAATGTTCATGTAAACAAATGGGCTTAAAACATATTAAAATTTAAGATTCTAATCTAAAAGGTCAATATAAAAATTAATGTTCTTGAATGTATAGATTACATAACATATATCATTTCGGTATCCAAATACATTTGAGTTTGATGTGAGTATTAAGATGATATTTTCCGTGTTCAACTTTCACATATACAAGTGAAAACGGAAAGAGGGTCTAAAATATAATACTTATAATCTAGGTTAAATACTGAAATATGATTAGGTGGGCCAATTGAAATCAAAATAAAAACGGCATAATAAAACCAGACTTGTTAAGTAGTAGTACTAACCAAAAGACCAGTAAGGCATAGGGGCAGGACGGCCGATGAGATCGGTGTACTGATCCAAAACCAGCTCCGGTGTGGGACCGGCGAAGAAATAGAGGTCGAGGATACCGCCGATAGCCTTGTACGTGATCCTGTCTCCGGTGTACACGACGTCCATCCCGTTGCTATTGAGAAGCAAGACCCCATGGGCGGCTCCCGACGAGCGGAGGTCCAGGTAAAAAGGGTGGGACCCATACAAATTGAGGTCGCGGTTGAAGCTAGCGATATCAGCCGCCCAGAGCGTCAAGGTCTGAGGGCTCTGAAGCTTGAACGTTCCTTTCGTGTGCTCTCCGATCCCGTACAGAGACGAGCGGGTGGACGGCAGTGAAGACGACAGCTGTAGGTACTGATCCTTGAAGATCAAGAGCGTGTCGTTGTTAGATCCGTTTGTTGTTGGTGAGGCGTCGAAGAGGATGTCCTTTGAGGATTTCCGATGGACGGAGAAACCGAAAGGGGTGGTGTTGAAGAGACCGAAAACAAGATCTGAGGAAGGGTGAGTGATGGATAATCCGTCAGTAGTGTTCTTTCCCCCCGACAATGGTAATGCAGATGAAGAATTTACTGCTTTCCGGGGTATGAACTCTTCTGGGATTTCCCATCTTTGCTTATCCGCATCTGTGATCTTTACTCTCAAACGACCTCCATTCTCAAAGCTGCATCCAAATCATTTCGAGGTTCTTAGAGCTCGAATTATTTGTGTATACTTTCGAATCCAGTTTGAACATGTTTTTTCATTAATTTGGGTCATCTTTCGAATGAAAATTCAAATTTTAAATTTTAATCCTGAAAACTTGACAGTTCTATTGGTATAGACTATTTAGTATTGTTTTTTTTTTGAAGAAGACTATTTAGTATTGTTAGTTTTCAATCCTGAGGGATGGGTGTCATCCTCGGATGAACCAATAAAGAAATTAGGATTGAGATTCCAATAAAATGAATATCATTATTGACGAGTAATATATATGTAGTAATAAATACGTAGTAATAAATAAAATATACTTTCTAATCCAGTTTGAACATGTTTTTTCATTAATTTGGGTCATCTTTCGAATGAAAATTCAAATTTTAAATTTTAATCGTGAAAGCTTGACAGTTCTATTGGTATATACTATTTAGTATTGTTTTTTTTTTTTGAAGAAGACCATTTAGTATTGTTAGTTTTCAATCCTGAGGGATGGGTGTCATCCTCGGATGAACCAATAAAGAAATTAGGATTGAGATTCCAATAAAATGAATATCATTATTAACGAGTAATATATACGTAGTAATAAATACGTAGTAATAAATAAAATATACTTTCTAATCCAGTTGGAACATGTTTTTTCATTAATTTGGGTCATCTTTAGAATGAAAATTCAAATTTTAAATTTTAATTGTGAAAGCTTGACAGTTCTATTGGTTTAGACTATTTAGTATTGTCAGTTTTCAATCCTCTGGTGTCATCCTGAGATGAACCAATAAAGAAATTAGGATTCAAATTTCAATAAAAAGAATATCAATATTAACTAATATATACATAGTAATAAATGCGTAGTAATAAATAAAATATAAGTTATGATGACTATGACCTCATATGGCATGTTGTGTGTCCCCAAAAAATTATTTATACATCCACTTGGATATATTAAATTCATTCATATTTTGTAAAATTAATGTCGATTAACTGTATAATTTAAATTTTATTCATCTGTGTGTCACATATTCACATTTCAAACTCAGTGGGATGAAAGTAATATTATTTACAATAATCATTGTGCAGAAATATATCTCACTCAAAACATACACTATAAAAAATCTGTTGGACACGTAACAATAAATGTTGTCAATGATCATTATCAAAGTCTATTTGACAAGAAACTAAACACATTTGGGACTTGAAACCTCACCTAGCAACAAGGCTCAAATTCACAATGTCTGGTCCAAGAACAGAAGAATTCTGGATGACCTGAAGCCGAGCAGTCAACGACAGGCCGGAACTATCAACGGCCGACGAGATTACCTGATACCCTGATCCAATTTGTCCCTGATCTTGGGCATTAGAAGGTGTAGTTGTATGAAGACAAAATGACAAAATGCAGAAGAAATAACATAGCCCCTTAGTGCTTACAAACATGGTTACTGAATTGGAAGACTAGGCTAGACAATGAAAAACCACCGAATTCTTTCATTATTTATACCCGATTGATGGCAGATGCTAATAAATATTTAAGGCCATTTTAGGTTACAAAATATTGCTCTAATGACAAAATAAAATTTCAAGAAACGTATACTATGTTTCATCAATCATTAGGAATTTAGGATGGAGCCAAAATAATACTCCCTCCTTTCCGCTAACAATGGGATAAGAGGGAGTGACACGCAAATTAATAAAAAATGGTTTGTGTGGTTGATATTGAATTGATAAAGTAAGAATAAAGTAATAAAAATTTAGAGCCACACAAACTTTACCAAATTTGGTATGAGACAATCTTAGTGAGACGGACCGATAAGGTAAAATGGGACAATCATAGCGGGACGGAGGTAGTAGTTCTCAATGGAAAATTATTATTATTATTATTATTATTATTATTATTATTAGTATTAGTATTATTAGTATTATTAGTATTATTATTAGTATTATTATTAGTATTATTATTAGTATTATTATTATTAGTATTATTATTATTATTATGATTATTATTATGATTATTATTATTATGATTACTACCACTACCACTACCACTACCACCACCACGACCACCACCACGACCACCACGACGACCACCACCACGACCACCACCACGACGACCACCACGACGACGACGACCACCACCACCACCACCACCACCACCACCACCACCACCACCACTACTACTACTCCTGCTCCTCCTGCTGCTCCTGCTGCTCCTGCTGCTCCTGCTCCTGCTGCTGCTACTGCTACTACTACTACGACGACGACTACTACGACGACCACTACTACTACAACGACCACGACCACGACCACGACCACGACCACGACCTGGGTGAATGGTTTAAACATCACAAAGACATGGGTGAATGTTTGATTTTGATCGATATCCGGTTGAGTATCCGGAGCAGTTTGGCGAAAACACCTATACATAACACACTTTTTCTTCACATTTGATATCTCTTCTTCTGTATACTTAAGCTGGATTTAGAATAGTTATTTTCTTTATATTTCTAGCATGTTTAGTCTACAAATGAAGAGCTAAAACTCCTACAGAGGATGACGGTTTCAGCTTAGTTACTTCCAAAAAATCAAAAGACGGACCCAGGCGACAACAAGCAGTATTAAAACACGTCTTCAAACCAAACTTGCTGGACAGAAGCTTTCATGATACTTTCTCTAAATTATTGAGCTCCTTAATTGTTGTACTTTCATTGCACTTTATTTCTTGTACTCTCCTTTTGGTTTAATAAATGAGGTAATTGACTCCCAACATTTATCCCAATATTTTATGGTTTGCTTTTTGAAAAAAAAATACTACTAGAAACGATCAATGAACCGATGTTTAGTCATTGATGGTTTCACAAGCAAGTAACTTCGGTTTATTAATGCATGGTCTCACAGGAAACATAATCTTAAGAGATATTAATTATGTTGGTTAAACCGAAATCGTTGTGTTGAGATTATCAATCTCAATTGATTTCATCAAGAAGTTAACAGACTAAATTCTACTACCCTCGATGAATTGGAGATACTCCACGATTGAGTATTCGATGGGATATAAGTTAAAGATATAACCGGGATCGACAAACATCTCAACAAGTGAGAAGTAACAAAACCAAGTCTTTTATCTCATTAATTAAAATCATATAAGTAGTTCATCTTAGTATTTAGTTATTCTCAATTCAAACAATCTTACCCCCACCTCTTGTCACAAGTAGGGCTGGATTTGGATCGGGTCCTGAACTGATCCAATGAATTTTAGGACCGAACTGAAATTTCGATTGATCTAATAACGACAACCAAAACCGAACCGTACATAAATCGGGTCCCAAATTAATGGGAACTGATTTGTTGGGTCAGTTTGTCCAAAACCGAAAAAAACCAATTATTATATTTCAAAAGGAAAAAAACTTGAACTATTATTCAATTCATTATGCCCAAAATGTGGCTATTTGAATTGTGAGCCCGCTCAAGGCCCATTAGTACTCCATTGCCAGAATACAAGACACAAAGGCACAATATGAAAAGCGAGCACATCCCTTATTATTATTGAAATTTTTGGAGGAGTAAAACCCTCTTCTTCCGGTGTGGGAAGCAGTTCCTACAAGAAAGAAGAACGTTGAGAACGAAAATGTTTAATAAAAGTCATCAGGAATATTCGATCCCGCGACGCTTTGATTACCATTTGCTCTAATCGATCAGCTTCCTAACGCACCCCATTTGAACATTACCGTCCCGGTTTAATATTATTCCTATATTAAACGTCATTAATTATTATTATTATTATTATTATTATTATTATAAATAACAATTATTATTATTAATATAAAAATGTCAGTTCGGTTCGTTCGAACCGATAATTTGTGCACATAAACCGAATCCGAACCGATTTTTTTTTGGGTCCCAAATTCATTCGGTTCGGTCCGATTCGGTTTTTTCGAACCCAGGAGGTTTCTTTCAAGCAAACCGGAAGTTCGCCTTTGATTATTGGTCCCTATTCCGAAGGCTCCTATGCAACAGGTGTTGCTAAAATTGATTAAGTCCACACTCTGGAAGCCTCTGACACACTCACTCAACACCGGGGGCTGATGGTTACATGTGGGGTTGGAAATTTTAGCCAAGTCCACATCTTGAGGGCCCTTGGGATACCAAACAAGGAAACACCGAGGGCACCTACTCTCATATATGGGGCTTAAAATTTCTACCAAGTCCACACTTTGGAAGCCTTCGGCACGACAACCAACATCGAAGGTTCATGTTCTAACAAAGAGGCCAAATTTGGCTAAGTCCACATTTGGGAAACCTCTGACACTACACTCCGCACCGAGGATCCCCGGTATCCCATAAAATCGACTAAGTACACATTCTTAAAGCCTTCGGCCATACCACCAGCATCGAGGGCTACTATCCTGAAAGACAGGCAATACCAGACTTAGAAGGCCCCCGGAAAGCCTTCGGCACAACAACCAACATCGAAGGTTCCTGTTCTAACAAAGCTTTTTTTCTAAGTCCACGACTTAGAAGGCCCCCGGAAAGACAGGCAATTCCGAAGGACATGACACTAAAAATTTTCACGAGGGGCATGTTCTCATCCCTTATGAGTCCACATAAGGGTTTAACCGCACCCGGAACTCAACACGCCGAAGGCTATATGGGCTAGCTCTTCCTCAAATCTCATATTACCCGACGACCCTACCATATTTTAAGGGGAATTTGTCTACAACCAGCTACGAACCGAGGGCAGGTTCCTGACATTGCCCAAAAACGACTAAGTCCACAACACCAGACCCCCCGGGTGGATGATGAAGGGCTAGCTGTTTCATACAGCTAAAGGGAGACTTTAACCGAGGGCCTAGTGGCAAAACATCATTTAAAAAAAATCTAAGTCCTAAATATTAGGCCCTCGGTCGACTAATGATGCAGACATACATTCATGAAACCATACACATGCAAGGAGACAAAGAAAGACGAAGGCATCCAATCATACATTCCCAAAAAGAAGAAAAAATCTTAAGTGTTGATTACATACAGGCCGAAACCGAAAGCTATTGTTTGTGCACAAACTGATACAAAATTATTCTAAGTGCAAATCAAGCATTGGCAGCTTCAGCGGCGCCCTCTTCCTTCGGCTGGGAGGCGGCATCATCTCCATCATCCTGGCCCTCTTGCATGAGCATGGAGTCCTCAATGTCCGGCCTATCGACATCCGGAGGGAGGGGGGTTCTGATGTCTAGCTGTAGAGGGGGAACGTCGTAAGCCGCAGGGTCAAATTCCTTCGGGTCTACCCCTAGATGCTGGGCGAGCCTCCGGTAGACGAGGGCTTGGGTAGAGAACTCACCCCCCATCGTAGTAGGCTTTACCCTTTCGGGCTAACCACTCCGCACCGGAGCCACCTACCCAGTCATCGACTGATGCCTCCACTGTTGAGGCCAGCCACTGCTTTTGTTCCTCAGCTCTCCATCCGTCAGCGACGAAGGCGGAAACAGCTTTCCTCCTAGCCTTGGCGATCGCCTCCTGCTTGGCTGCCTCGGCTTCCTCGGCAGCTTTCTTGGCTGCCTCGGGAGCAGCCTTTTCGGCTTCGGCCCTAGCCTCTTCCCTGGCGGCCCTCAACCTCTGCTCCACCCCCTCGGTGGTCTGCCGGAGCTTTTCCTCCAATCTTGCCATCTCCCTCATGGCGGCGGCATTGTACAAAACGAGCTTCTTCAAAGTCTCATCTTGTTCCACCTTCTCAAGGCGCAATTGATCCACCCACTGGAGCTGCTCACCGAGGCCGATGCAAGCCTATAAGCAGACAAGCAAATGATAAGTGTTAGACTACTATGCAAAGTACGCTAAGGAAAACTGACCGAGAGAACAAAGAAAATGGGAATCTTATGGTAAGAGAGGCGCAGAGGATCTTGGAATCGAGGGCTTCATCCTCGTACCTGCTAAGAGCTGCCTTATCCAGCTGAGGGGTGGCACCCCTCAGGAATTCCCTCGGATCCAGGGTGCCATGCATGATGTCTATCCCGTTTACGATGGAGAACCGCACATCCTCCTCGGGGAAGCCCCCCTCACCCAACTGTGCCGAAGGCGGGTTAGAAGAAATGGCTGCCGCCACAACCGGGGGCTCAGACGAGGAGTGCTCCTCAATAACCACTACGGGGGGAGCCTTCTTCGAGGCATTCCCTCCCTTCTGCTTCTTGCCGGCAGGCACAACAGCTTTATCAGCTGCCTTCCTCTTCGCAACAACAACTTGGGTGCCTCCAGCCTCGAATTCAGCAGACGAGGGCTCACCACGCTTCTTGAACAATTCATCGACGGTTTTTTGGGTCCCCGCCTCCTTCTTCTTTGGCTCTTTGGCCAACTTCTTCTTCAGGCCAGCAAAAGACATGACATCCATGTTAGCGCCTGCAAAACAACAAGGGTAAATTAAACCGAGGGGTCAGATACGAAGGCAAAAGAGAAACGATGCAAAAATTTCTCTAAGTACAACATTATAGAGCCTTCGGGAACCTCCTCCAGTGCTCTCGAAGGCTCGATCAAGGAGGGGGTATTTCTCGTCCTTTTCCCCAGGAAACGGTATCGTCGGAAGCCCAGACTATAAAAATCCTCCAGGAGGGTAGAGTCCTTGATCGTCGCCAGCTTGGTGGACCCCTTCGGGAATGCTGATATATTCCTACCATCTCTCTCGAGGGCAGCACTCTCCACCTTTGGATGGCGCCTGAAATGGTTCCGCAGCTCCCCTGGGAATGGATTCTCCGCCATCTTGATGTAGCAGAAGTGGTCTTTCCAGCCTTTATGGGACGAAGGCACGTTAGAGAATAGACTCTACTAGGGGATCTGTTTCAAATTGGCGAACCCCTTGGCGTTGGTGTGACCTCCCCGACAAAGGTTGAAGCTTTGAAAGAACAGATCAAGGCTAGGAGTTACCCTCCGGGATCGGCAGAGGTGTAAGAAGCCGGCTATATACGAATGGCTGTTTGGAGTGAGCTGGAAGGGGGCCAAACCTACGTACCTGAGGTACTCGAGAAGGAAGGGATACAGTGGAAACCGGAGGCCCAACGAGACAGATAACACATGGACGACGAATCACCCTTCGGGAGCATGGGATAACACGTCGTTGGGACCCGACTCTATCACCGTCGCTGAGGGCCCAACGTGAAGCTGAGTAACATAACACTCTGCCCAGTCAGTCTTCGACTTTAGCGTAAGGGCTGCAGTGTTCAAGTACGAATGCCCCTCGGGTATCCCCACAGGTTTCCCGTGGTCTGCTGCATTCCGCTTCTTCCTGGGAGCTGCTTTCACCTTCTTTATTTTCTTTAGAGGGGCAGCCCGAAGGGGATCCGGCCTGAGGGGGCGTGAAGTTCCTGCCCCACTAGCGATAGCCGAAGGGATAGCTATAATCATCCGATGGCGTTCTCTCTCCTCCTCTTCTTCGGCCGTTTGAACAGCGAGGGCCAACTCCTCATCCTCGTTAACTTGTTCAAAATCCTCGACCTCGGCTACGACTACGAGGTCCTTTTGCACCTCCTGTGTTATGGCAGAATTGTCATGAGACGAGGCCTCCTCACTTGCTGACCTCCCATCCGACCAAGTCTCGGATTCCACCGAAGGCTCTCGGGAAATATCTTGTGAATCGCTGGCAGATGACATCCTTCAGGATTGTTGAAGAAAGAAGTAGAGGGAAGCAGAGGCCTAAGGGACTAACACTAGATGTGACGTTCCCTAAGCAAAATACAACTAAAGTGTCAAAAACGAAGGAAGAACTGACCTTGGAAATGCGGGTTTGATCGATCTAAGGGCTTTATCTCTCTAGAAATTTTGGCAGAGCTTCGCTTCAATTATGATGGCACAAAGCAAATGGGTTCAGGCTTGAGGTATTTATAGCCTTCCCAACCACGGTTAAGGTCTGAGTTTGGGCCTCGGGTTAAAAGCCCATCATTACGAACCACCGCCTCAACCAACCAGTGACACCCGCCCGTAACAAGCCAACCAGGATACGCCACATGGGTGCCTTCTCCAACGGTAATATCACAACGGCTATTTTTGAAAGCCCGAGGTGCCCTCAGCTGGCACCCTTCAAACAACGGCAGAGCAAGCCCTCGGGATTTCACATTCAACACCCTCCTTCTAGATTTAACCCTCAATACATGGAGGGCTAGGGGACTGCCCTCGGCACTTACCGCCCTCAGATCATAAACAGCCCTCGGCCTCTCGGGGCTACTCTCCACAGATTATGAATGGCCCTCGGCCTCAGCGGAACTCTTCATCTGAGACCGAAGGGTTCGCCTTTTGACTTCATTTTGGGGGCATCCAGTGTACTCTTTTTCCCTCATTAGGATTTTTTCCCACAGGGTTTTCCCTAATGAGGTTTTTTAACGAGGCATCTCCCCAAAATGAAGCAAAAGGTGTTAGCCCTCGGCCCTCTACTGAAGACTGGCATTACTCTACTCCCTTTTCACCCGATTACATGTACCTCAAGGAGTGGGGGACTGGAGAACCCCCCCGGGAAAATCACAAAAGCTTTCAATCCCAAAACCTGGGGGACTGGAGAGCCCCTCCGGGAAAATCACAAAAGCTTTCAGTCCCAAAACCTTGGGACTGCCCTCGGCAAAACACGGAGACACCAAATGTTTCACTACTCTACAAACTACAAACAAAGCAACCGCCCACAACTGTATAACATTTACTCCTATTTCCCTCGACCCAGGGACCCCCGACTCACAGACTCCTACTTCTCCTGCATAGGCCCACCAAGCTCAGTGAGCACACGAAGCCCAAACGTAGCAGGCCAGGCATGAAGAAGCCCACGTTGCACATATGTATGCCTTCGGCCCTATGGCCGAAGGTTCCAAATTCTGGAAGATAACTTGATACGGACCTGCTAAGCTTCTGGGAATTTCTGGGCAAAATGTTAGCCTTCGGTTATTCCATGCCCTCGGCTGTACATAGCCTTCGGCTGTACATAGCCTTCGGCTATATGTTTGTACCATGCCTTCGGCCACAGTAGGCTCGACGAAGATTCCTTTAAGAGACATGTAACCACCGCATTTAATGCGGCGTCACGTCCAACCACCACATTTAATACGGTGCACGTACGATTGTCGGTGCCACCCCGATTGAGGTGACCCTCGGCCGTCTGATGTTTGACATGTGTCCCTGCCTAGCATTTATGGCTACTATAAATAGCGGCCGTTTTTCATAGGGGTGGGCGCGGTCCGGAACGGTCCAGTAAATTGGTAAAACCCGTAATGTATCTGTGAGGTTTTTAACGATTCGGTTCCAAGGATAGAACCGTTCGGTCCCATGTCATTTCGGAACGGTACGAAACGGTACGGTACAATGCAAAACACATGCTAAAATTTTTGAACAAATCTTGCAATTAGTAGATATCATCACATCAACAAACTCAAATGAAATGTTGAAATAAATACAAGAAATATCATAGCTAGTACTAAAATTCACAAATACACAAATAGTGCAACACAACTAATAAATAGTATAGCAAAACGATGACGCATGAGATAAATATCATTTTTAATTTACTAAGTTCATGTGAAAATATAAAAATGAATATCATCACATTGTTAAATATTATATAAATCTTCAACGTTCTTCTTCGTTCTAGGTTAAATATTACTCTGTAGTTCTAATTTAATTTATAGTTCAAAAAATCATGTACACTACATTACAAAAAATAAATTATCATTAATGATTTCTAAAATTTTAATATTCTTTCAATACATACCAAAATATAACATAAATTATCTAAAAAGAAAAACTAACAATATATATATATATAAACAACACATTTTAGATATCTTAGGGACACACGAATAAATACTTGGGGTATAAAATTGTTGGTCTAGATCTATTGATATAGAAAAAATATAAAAAATTCAAATGCATTATTTACGAACGGTTCGGTCCGGTATTTTTCGGTTCTCAAAATCTAGGACTGGTCCCGTACCCGTTTCAAATGGTACGGTTTCAGTACGGGATAAAAATCTATAGAACCGTTTAAATACCCGGTAGTCGGTTCGGTACCATTACGGGACAGTTCGGCACCGGTTCGTTTCAGGTTTTATGTCCACCCCTAGTTTTTCACTTTTTCATTGTAATCCAACACAATTTATAGATCGAATACCTACTCTTTCTCTTACTTATTGCTCTGACTTCTCTCTAAGTTATTCGCTGTAATAACCCCTCGGATAAGCCACCCCCCGGGTACACTATCCATCAGATAAATATAATGACAAATTGACTTCTTATTTATGAAATAGAAAACATTTTGGCTTTGTAAAACCATTGGAATGGCATCATCTAACCCGCCCTAGAAGAAATTCTTACACATATGATATCCTTATAACGAAACTGCCATATATGGAAACAGTATGTTATTGCTATGTTATTCCAACTTTCTTATCCATGCATATATTCCAAAACACTATGCAGATTATATTTCTGCTTTCATTAAGCAAGAAGTGAAATGTAAATTGTTGTTTTTGTATCATTTTTCGATGAGTAATTCAAATTTTTGAGTGATTATTTATATTCTGGAAAAATCAAAATAAACTACTTTACTATATTTATCATCCAAGAAGGAAAATGGTATGAAATAGAAACACAAAGATACAATACCTTGACATTTTTTTACAATATTTTGACATTATTAATAGTCTAAACTGAAAAATAATTCACATTTGCACATATGAATCTGCTGTTTTAAAACCATTTATCATCTGTAAAACTTATTATTCTTAAATACTTAAATGTTCAGGGCTAAAATATTTTCGTATCCCGTGATTGTTAAAACACTACATCTCTTTTCCATCTCCATTTTCATAAATCATTTTCTACTTATTAATGACACGAGTGTTTAGGATTGACTATAAAGAGGGATCTAAGTACAGTACATACACTCAAGATTAAATATATGTAAATACATGTCATTTAGTACAACAAAAATAGGCTGTGGCGCATAAGGTACAAGAGGCAACGCCATTCTTGCGCCTTCGTCATTTGGGCGCCATTGCCAACATTGCACATTTGCCGAGACACAAATTTGACCATTAATATATATAGTTCTCTATTAGTAAAAAAAATAAAAATTTAGATTTTGAAAATTTACAATGAGACAAATTAACAATTTTTTTTTCAAAAAAATATATTAATACATTTATAAAGTAAAACGTAGTCAAAGTAGAACATGTGAATATTGTAACATTCAACATGTTACATTTATTTAAGAACCGATGTAGTATTAATTTAACATTCTAAAGTATAAATGTGCCCATCAATTTATTAGAAAAAAGTTGTTGAAGAGACATTAATTATAGGAATCTACGCAAATTTTTTAAAGAATTAAAAGTTACCCAAACACTCCAATCCAAACAAAAAATGGTCCATGCCACCTTTTTCAATTTTGGTGCAATGTTACGGAAATTGTAATTAAGAAAACAAAGAGGTCATAGTTGTCCATACGTGACATAAAATTGGCGCGCCAAACAATTCTTTTGGTGCGCCGATCCATTCCTGGTGAGAAATGGTGTGATCGAAATATGTTTGAGGGTAGGATGTGAGCGGTTGATCTCTGCTCCCTTGATCGTGCAGTGGGAAATAGATATGAAACTAAGCGAGAAAAGGCCTCCTCAAAATAGTACGATTATGTAGGAGGATTTGTGTTTTTATCATAGACTCTTTATAGTTTACATTAATTTTATGATTTTCTTAAAATTTATGAATTATATTTTCTACTTTATTGTACTTTATAAAAATATTTTAGATTTTTTGAATGTTTTAAAAGTACACACACACACACACACAAATATATATATATATATATATATATATATATATATATATATATATATATATGAATTGCATAGATTTTTTACTTTGTATATACTGCGATTTAAAAAATAATAATTTTCATAAGAATTCATAATGAATTTGCATACTTTTTAATAGTTTCAAAATATTTTTATCTACTTTTTCATGTTTTCATTATAATTTTATTTATATTTTTAACTATTTTAAACATTTATATGTTTATTGACTTTTTATATTTTAGTTTTCTATATTTTTCTCTTTGTTTTTTAAAGTTTAATTTCTTTTTTTTTTGAAGTTTAATAAACAAGCTTCCTACTTTATGATTTTTTTAACTTTTGAGTTCTTAAATTTTTATTATCTAATTTAGTTTTTTAGAATTCTAAATTTTTATTTTTTTAATTTATAATAATTTTCTAGTTTTTCCTTTTTTGTACCACTTCCACTTTTCTTTTTACGTGTTTTATATCTTTTTTTGCCATTTTTTTAAAACATATTTACTCAAAATTTAGAAAATTCTTACATCATTTATTTGATATTTTTATAGCATTTCTTTTTAATTTTTGTAACATTTTTTATTAAGATTTTATTTTGAACTCATCGTTTCCACAAGTGGTAGTATGAATCGATACAAGTTGTATGTACATGTTAAATCTGTACGTACATGTTAGAGATTGTTTGGTGATCTATATATCGGCTTATCAGGTTTATCAACCGGCTTTTTAATTAAACACGTAACTTTTGATTTCGAGCGCCGAAATGTGTTACCAAAGATTACTATTTTAGCTATTTTTTATATAATTTTTCTTAATTTCATAAATAAAATATATTTTAAATATAATTTTTTTTGTAAATCAACAAAATGAGCCAATACAGTCAGAAATTCATAAATTTCAACAGAATCAAAGAATTTTAGTGTTATCAAATGTGCTATGTAAAAAGTGTCCAGCATCAAATAGTTACAAAGGCTCCTTCATCTGTGCATTGTAACAATGTAAATGTTTTAGTACAAGTTCCCCATTGGAATAAGGTCCAAGAACATTCGCTTTTTCTCTCTCGAATAAGTTTCCACTTAAAAGGACAATTAGAAAGTGCATATTTGTGTCACTTAAAATGCTGAGACCAGCATCTATTTAGTTTGTAGATAATAAAAAAATATATGAGTACAAAACATTGGTATACATCTATTTCTGGTCAATTTTTATTAATTGAAATCATTGTAGTACAGAACAGAAAAAATAAAATGGTATTTAAACGGCAAACAACAGTATGTGTAGTGATCATGTTTGCCTTCTCACAGTCTCACTAATGGGATGATAGATCCAAAGTGAACTCTTTCCCAATAGGCAGATTTAGCCCAGGTATCTCCACAACACCGGTGCTATTATTCAATCCAAGAACGGTAACTTTCTCTATAATCCAACCACTGATGACAGCAAAATCCGGGTTTGTGACCGCTGACGTAAGAGTTACATTATCCCCAACAGTCTTGGTTTGGAAATGCACTAAGCTCCATTTGCCTCCCACACCGCCCATTTCTACCTCTTCTCCATCATCCAAGAAAACTTCACCAGAACTGTTTCCGGTGCTGCTAAGTGCCACCACAAGCTCAAATGAAGTGTTCCTGGCTGCTTCTGTAGTTAACCCTTCTCCCTGCAATGCTAGAATATGTCCCTCCCGGAGATGAACATTAATGTGATCAAGAGGAGCATCAAGAGTCACGTTACCCCCAGATTCTGACTTCACGGAGTTTGAATAGTTGAAGAGGTCGTACCATGTTCCGACTGGGAAATATGCTTCAACTGAGACAGCACCAATGGTTAGTACAGGTGATATCAGCACGCCCTCGCCGATGAGGAACTGGGAGTAGACTTCGTGTGTGTTGATGTCATTGGGGAATGAAAAGAAGAGAGGCCTTGCAATGGGGACCCCGCGAAGGTGTGCCTCGTACATTAATGTGTAGAAGTATGGGAGTAGGCGGTAGCGCAACCCCAACACCTTCTTGGCTGATGCAGCCACTGATTCCCAGATGTACAGCTCATGACGGTTGCTCGACTTGTCCCCATGGTTTCTTGAAAATGGATAGAATGCCCCTAACTAAAATCCAAAAACATTAATTTTTAATAAGTAGACCGAGTTAAGAAGACACTTATCGTTACAGGGTAAGGGATAAACATCTTTTAGTCCTTATCATAAGACACAATTGACCACAACACAATAACTAAGGTAAGTAGTTAAATTTATTTTATATTTTGTAAATATATGACTAACATAAGAATACAACACAAATGTCTCTTTTAATACGTAGTGACAATGGGGTCACTGCAGTTGATGCCCTAACATAGTAAATGATAAATCACCATGGTCACCACTGTTGATGCGAAAATATCATTATGGTCACTGTGCAATAGAAGTCATATTTTGTCCATTACTTTTATTTTAGTCATAATTTTTATAGTATTTCTTATGCGTACGAATGGAGGCAGTAAGACAATGAATATTTAAACAAAAATAGAAAGCATTTCCTGAGTTAATTGATGAAGAAAATGTGATATGAAAAGCATTTATTTTAGTTCCGTTTATTGTTACCTGCATCCACCGCTGGCAAAGTTCTTCGGTGGTACTTCTAGCAAAGCCACAAATGTCAGCGCCAACCATGGGAACGCCAAAGAGTCCAGAATTCAAAATTGCTGGAATGCTGAACGCCAAATCATCCCAGCTGGCCGCGTTGTCACCAGTCCAGTGTGCAGCGTACTTGCCAGAACCCACAAAAGTAGACCTGCTAAGCACAAAAGGTCTCTTCCCAGTAACATTCAGTAAAGCTTGGTGAGTAGCCTTTGATTCCAAAAAACCAAACAGGTTATGAACGTCATACTCCATAATGCCACCAAAATGTTGTGCTGTTGCTGGGACGGTCCTCTCGTTGATCGCCCTCTTGTTTCCGGAGTTATTAATCTGGTAAGGAGGGTTGTCCAGGGTGGAATTTGGATCGGAAGAAGATGTTATGAAATTTGACAATTCATTCATGTCAATCCAAAGACCATCGAATTGAATGGTCTCTCTGAACATTTCGATCTCACTACTCCAAAAGGATGTGGTGGCTGGGTTTACAAAGTCAGGGAAGTATACATTCCCTGGCCAAACTTGTCCTTGGTAAGGCACGCCGCCACGCTTGATGTAAATATCAGCTTCAAGCCCTCTCTTATAGGTGCCATATGACTCGTTGATACCAATCCCTGGCAATTTATTTAAGTAAATTGAAACTAAATTAGGAGCAAGAATGATTACTTAGGTTAAATATCTCCAACTAACGCTTATCCTAATGTTAAGAATCAGGTTCATTATTTGATCCAAAGAGTTTAAATTTGGACTTTTGAAGTGTTAATTTATCATAATAAACTCCCAGCTTCCCCAAAACAAGCTTAAAACCTAACTATTACAGTTAAGAATGTTTACATACTCGTTCAGAAAAAAAAATGATCAATTACACATTTACACATTCATTTGCTTAATATAAAATTAGTTTTTCATCTTACCTTCTACTTTTTATATACTCTCTAGTGTCTCCTATTAAACAATATCTCTACGATAGTACAATTTTCTTCTTAAAACCCTGGAAACTCCCACTGAAGCATTGAGAGAGTATAATTGTTATTAGTATATAATTATTTGTATTTATAACGTATAGGTTAGAGATTTACATTAGAAACCTAATTGTCACAATGTGAATTTAATTCGTGAGAGGGATAATTGTCAACTTGATCTGACCTGGATCGACAATCACAACATATTTTTGGGAATTCTGATGAAGCCGATCAACAAACGCTTTCATCCTATCAGCAGGGAAGTTCACTGGATCCAAAGTGAAATCCTTGTAGGCATCCATGTAATCAATATCCGTCCACATAACCTCAAGTGGTATTGAGGCGTTTGCATAGCCAGCGACTACACCTTCAAGGTCATCAACATCCTTGTAACCATAACGGCACTGGTGGAATCCTGCAAATGCAAATTCCAATCACGATTAGTCTCTATGGTAGAAATCTTAGCTTGTTTGTAATTTTTTAACAAGCACGCGGTTTGGAATCTTCTAGACATGCAACAGACTGAGGTCTAGTCCCTAAACATGGTTTGAGCTTAAAGATTCCATCCCTAACAGCAGCTTAATATCTTATAATAGTATGCCTAGCCGTAGGGTAACTAGGGGGTATTCAGGTCAAATAGTGGCTCAATGGCTTATATTATCTGAGTGATGAATTAACATGTAGCTGGACGAATGCCTTATATGTTGATGACTTAAATGTCCGGAAAGTTGATTATTTGTTAGAACAGACCTATTTTGATGCTCCTCATGTTATAAAACATAGCAAGATCGAAATGTTCATGTAAACAAATGGACTTAAAACATATTAAAATTTAAGATTCTAATCTAAAAGGTCAATATAAAAATTAATGTTCTTGAATGTATAGATTACATAACATATATCATTTCTGTATTCAAATACATTTGAGTTTGATGTGAGTATTAAGATGATATTTTCCGTGTTCAACTTTCACAGATACAAGTGAAAACGGAAAAAGGGTCTAAAATATAATACTTATAATCTAGGTTAAATACTGAAATATGATTAGGCGGGCCAATTGAAATCAAAATAAAAACAACATAATAAAACCAGAGTTGTTAAGTAGTAGTACTAACCAAAAGACCAGTAAGGCATAGGGGCAGGACGACCGATGAGATCGGTGTACTGATCCAAAACCAGCTCCGGTGTGGGACCGGCGAAGAAATAGAGGTCGAGGATACCGCCGATAGCCTTGTACGTGATCCTGTCACCGGTGTACACGACGTCCATCCCGTTGCTATTGAGAAGCAAGACCCCATGGGCGGCTCCCGACGAGCGGAGGTCCAGGTAAAAAGGGTGGGACCCATACAGATTGAGGTCGCGGTTGAAGCTAGCGATATCAGCCGCCCAGAGCGTCAAGGTCTGAGGGCTCTGAAGCTTGAACGTTCCTTTCGTGTGCTCTCCGATCCCGTACAGAGACGAGCGGTTGGACGGCAGTGAAGACGACAGCTGTAGGTACTGATCCTTGAAGATCAAGAGCGTGTCGTTGTTAGATCCGTTTGTTGTCGGTGAGGCGTCGAAGAGGATGTCCTTTGAGGATTTCCGGTGGACGGAGAAACCGAAAGGGGTGGTGTTGAAGAGACTGAAAACAAGATCTGAGGAAGGGTGAATGATGGATAATCCGTCAGTAGTGTTCTCTCCCCCCGACAATGGTAATGCAGATGAAGAATTTGCTGCTTTCCGGGGTATGAACTCTTCTGGGATTTCCCATCTTTGCTTATCTGCATCTGTGATCTTTACTCTCAAACGACCTCCATTCTCAAAGCTGCATCCAAATCATTTCGAGGTTCTTAGAACTCGAATTATTTGTATATACTTTCGTATCCAGGTTGAACATGTTTTTTCATTAATTTGGGTTATCTTTTGAATGAAAATTCAAATTTTAAATTTTAATTGTGAAAGCTTGACCGTTCTATTGGTTTAGATTATTTAGTATTCTAAGATTCCTATTTACATCCTCTACTGTTCGATCAGTGTTGGGGTACTCAGGGATGGTGTCATTCTGGGGTGAACCAATAAAGAAATTAGGATTGAGATTCCAATAAAAAGAATATCTATATTAACTAATATATACGTAGTAATATATTGGTTTAAAACACTGCTATCTCTATTGGTTTAAGAGAAGGAAAATATCATTTACATTGATCCAAAAGATGGAATCTCCCACCCTAGGAGCCCCTACCCCACCCCGACAGGATGGTGGAGAGGTTAGTCATGGTGACTCAGTCAGTAGAATGACAGTAAGCCCATACACCCGTAAGCTGCGGGGATTCGAACCTTGGTTCATTGATCTAAATCTCCCACCACTCGACCAACTGAGTTACCCGTGCGGGTGGAAAATGTCATTTACATTTAGTATTGCCATGAGACATGATGAAACAATAAAGAAATTAGCATTGGGATGCCAATAAAAAGAATGTCAATATTAAAGAATATATGATTCATATGGAAATGATAAAAATTCACATTTGGACTCTGATAAAAAGAATATCAATATTAACTAATATGTAATTATTAAAATATATTAAATTTATACCATCATTTATAAGTTATGACTATGATCTTATATGGAATGTTGTGTGTCCCTTCAAAATTAGTTTGTACATCTACTTGTATATATTAAATTCATTCATATACTATAAAATTAATATCGATCAGAGTAAGGATTAAGGAGCAAAACCAAATCCAGCCCACTCCAAATCAATAAAAATCAATAATAATTTTTCTATAAAAATATTATTTAAAATTTTATACCCCGTATTAAATGTTAGGGATCGTATGTATATTGTAAGTATTGGCAGGTACATACATTTTTACTAGATGACACTTGTTCCACAATAAAAAATATTTCCTGTTCTCCAAACTTTGTCTCGTTTTACCTTTTCTGTCTGTCCCATTATGTTTGTTTCATATCATATTTGGTAATATTTGGGTGGTTACAATTCATTTTACTTTATTAACACTTTATCAATTCAATATCAACCACACAATTCTATTTTTTTAAAGTTGTGTCAAACATAGTGGGATAGAAGTAGTAATTTTCATGTGAGTATGAGTGTAGTAGGATCATAATAAAAATGAACCCAATTCACACAAATAAACAAGATATTTGTTCTCATGGGACTTAGACTTCTCACCTGGCATCAAGACTCAAATTCACGATATCTGGTCCAAGAACAGCAGAGTTCTGGATGACCTGAAGCCGAGCGGTCAACGATTGGCCGGAACTATCAACGACCGATGAGATTACCTGATACCCTGATGCAACCTGTCCTTGATCTTGGGCATTTGAAGGTGTAGTTGTATGAAGAAAAAATGACAAAAGGAAGAAGAAATAGCATAGTCCCTTGATGTTTGCAAACATGGTTATGGAAGACGTAGTAAGCTAGACAATGAAAAACCATCAAATTCTTTCACTATTTATACTCGATTGATGGCAGGTGTTAATAATTATTTCAAGCCACTTAAGGTTACTAAATTCCGCTTTGATGACAGAACAAAATTTCAAGAAACGTATGCTATGTTCCTCAATCATTAGGAGTTTAGGATGGAGCCAAAAGAGTAGTTCACAAAGGCAAATTATTATTTGTATTTTATTGAAGGAAATTGGAAATGTGTTGAAAAAGTAACAGTCATTATAATTTTTTATACGTGATAGTCCTTGAAAATACATTTAACTTCAAACATATTTAATTAATTTTCATAAATGAAATAAAAACTTATTTGGATAACATAATGTCAATGAAATCAAAACTTATTTTGAAAATACATTTAAATAATTTTCATAATTAATGTTCTTTTAAACTTATTTGAGTCCGGGCTTGTTTTGTGACCTCTATTTTAAGGTTTTAAGTTTATCGGCGATCGGTTAACTCTATTTTAAACATACTCGGAGTATACAATTTTTTGATTTTGCATATTTAATTATTTCATAATAAAAATAAGTAAGCTTTAAGTTACTTCTATAGGCTGATTGAATGATGTTATCATAGAGGACGATTTTTGGTTATTTGTTCATATAATTTTTTCTTTACTTTAATAATAAAATAGATTTCCAATATTTTTTCATAATTTAACATATTAAACTATTTCATGCAACAAGAATTTTATCAATTTCAGTATATTAAGACAATTCAACCAATTTTATGTGTTACCAAAGGCTTTCATTGTTTTGAATTCTAGAAACCAAATCATATTTTGGACATTAAATATCATATTACATAAATTAATTAGTTGTATGATTGTATGTATGAACATTTTATATATTTTTCAAATAAATTATTTGCAATTTATTGTATTATAATCTAGAACGAAATTATTTGTGAAACGATTTAATTCAATTTTCCGTACAAAATATAATATGAACACAAAAGTAGGCAACAATGTCATTCTTATTAAAAATGTCTAGGTGTAGACCGGTGTGGGTGCCACGTAAGCTCCTTTGCTCCGTCCATGTCATTTCAAAAACTTTATCCGATTTTCTGTATAAAAGGAAACTGGATCATCACATTAAAATTACATTAAATGTGAATGATTGAAGGATTGCGTGTTTGCTATTAATTTCATTCACATACACATTATTATGAAGTGTACAAGCGAAAGAAAAGCCACTACATAACTTCTTTCCTTTTAGAGCCCTAAAAGTAAGGTAAATGTTTCTCATTAATTTTCTTTAATTTCTGTTCCAAATTAATCACAATAAAAATATTGTGTTTAAATAATTTTGGTATTTATAAAGAGAATATGGTGAAAAATCAGGTACATGTAAATTGATGAAGAACTAAAAGTAGTGAAAATTTGTTACTCCCTCCGTCCCATAATTTACTTCCAACTTTCCCTTTTCGTCTGTCCCAAAAAGAACTTCCCTTTCTTTTTTTGGCAAAGAATTTGTGGTTCACAGCATTTCTCTCTCCTCTGCACAACTCTCCACCACACAATTCCCACTTTCTTAATCCGTGTGCCACTTTATTTCGGAAGTAAATTCTGGGACGGAGGTAGTATCTTAATTTAACAGTTGTCAAATTAAATACTCCATTTGTTTCTACGTACTGTCTAACTTTCCTTTTCATATTGTTCCCTCTCATTTTCTTTCCGGAAGATAATCTACCTCAAAATAGTGATAATGTACTTTAGTAAAGTGTATAATGTTGTAACACTACCAAAAAAATCATATTTTTGAATTGTCACACCCATAAGAGCATCTTCATCTATGTTTCTCAAATATTCAACTTTTTATGTTTTTTCTTGTCATATCATTATCATATAAATAAAATCAAAGTTTGCTAACCCCAGTCAATCATGATCTCTATTTATTTACTTTTTAAAGGAGTTTTTTGTTATTTCCAAGAAGGTATTTTAGTCATTCCAAATGAAAATACATGATTGCATTAAATGCGTTTATTGAAACTTGGGAGTAATTCTGAATAATCTAGAATTCAATATTTGATAGTAGATTTTTCGCAAATTAAACCGTAGTACCACTATACCATGCACATGATATACTGGTACCGAACCACTAAATTTTATTTTCCCCTGGCACCACTACGAGCTTTCTTTTCCCTCAAACCACTAAATTTTCTCTCTGCACTACGAATCTTTTACATTCTTTTCCCTTAAGCCCTCCAGGATTCTTTGTGTTTTTTTCTCTTCAATTCTTTTCCCCTCTTCACCAAAAACAAAAAATTAATTGTGATTTTACTTATCTTTATCTTTAACTAGTAAAATTACATTTGAATTAACTTTTTTGCTTTACCAATTTATTACGAATTTTTATTAATCACATAAAATTAGTATATTGTATTTCATAATTATTTACTAATATGATTTCTTTATTTTCTTCAACTGAAATTACTACCAATTTTTTTTTGTTTAATTTTTGTACATTTAATAAACACTTTTTTGGTGAACATTTTTCACATTCATACACTTTTTTCTATAATATATTTCTTATGTCTTTTTTATGTTTGTAACAATTTTAAGACTCAAGTTTGTTTATTTCAATTTAAATTTGATAAAACGTGAGATTACATTTTTCATGTGTGAGTTATGTTTACAGACACTTTCTGAAGTTACATTTCATATTATATACAGTTACATCTTCTTGTGCGTGATTTAGATCTTTTTATGAATAAGTTACATCTTCTTACGCACGAGCTAAATTTGGACTTGTCTCAACAAGTTACATTTTACATACATCTAATTAAATTATCCATTAATGAGAGTTATATTTTTCATAACATGAGTTACATCACAAAATAAAATATTGTCGTTGAAACAAAAAAAAAAAAAATTTTGCCAAGAAAATTAATTTTTGGCAAAAAATTTTTTTTTGACAATTTTTCTTTTAAAAACATTTTTATGGCCTTGAATATTAAAAACATAACATACTCACTATTTATGTAAAGTAACTAAGCAATTAGACTCATTGTTTTCATTGTTTACATTTGAAAGTATCTGGAGGTACATCTTGTTATACACGAGTTACATGTTTTTATGTGTGCGTTACATTTGGACTTATCTCAAAAAGTTACACTTTACATACACCCAAGTTAAATTTTTCATCAACACGAGTTACATTTTCCATAACACGAATTACACCACAAAATAAATTAAACCCATGCTATTGATATTTAAAAAATGTTTTTTTGGCAAAAAAAATGATTTTTTTGGCACAAAAATGTGTGTAAAACATTTTTATGACCTTCATATTAAAAAAAATATATTCACTATTTATGTTAAGTAATTGAGCAATAAGATTACTCTTTCACTTTTTACATTGAGATCAATGTTTTATTTCTTATATTTTGTATTAGACAAATTACATTTTTACTCACCTGAAGTTACATTTCATATCAACGTGAGTTACATTTCTTGTCACACGAGTTACATCCCTCTGCTACCGGACAATGAAAAAAAAAATTACTATTCACTGCATGAACAGTAACACGCATTTTGTCTGTGGGAGCAGCATGCTCAAAGTGGGCTGCTTCCACGGTATACGAATTGCAGATATTTTATCAAGACAATCCTTCAAAATAATCTCATCTACTCAATCATCTTTTTATATATAAGAAAAGAAATAACTCATAAAAATACAATTTTACCCTTAATGAATCTTATATGTCTAGCTATCCTTAGTTCACCTATTTGCTATAGCTATGCAACGTGGCCATTTTACTTCAAAGTATCAAACTTCTCCAATGGAAAATAGAAGGGAGCAACCGCAGGAGATGTAGTTGGTGGGGCCCAAGTTATAAAAAAAATCCAATTTTCTGTAAAGTGTTTATTTAACTTTTTCAGTTTTGTTCTAATTTTTACAAAAATATATCAAAATTCATAATTTTTTGTGATCTTTCATGTGAGATCAATATTGAATATATAAAAATATAATATATTAATGTCTGTATAATTATGCTTAAAATTATTTATATATATTTTTTGATCTATTTTGTTGTCTGAATTGAGGAAGTTACTGTAGCTGACGTGGAAGCACACGTGGCTGTTGACGTGGCTAGTGACATGGAATTCCGGATGTGACGTGCATGATGACATGGCATATTTGATGACTCTTAGCCGCTGCCACGTGGACATAAAGATATGTGGGTAAAAATGATGTGTATGTGTAGGTAAATTGTTTTTTAAACGTTGGTAATACGTATGGCTTGTTTTGTAGATAAAAGTATATTAATTTGTGGGGAAAACTTCTATGCATATGTAGCTATTAATATTTATTTGTTGATAGAACTATTTCATTAAGTATTGTATTTATTTATTAATTATATGTATCAAACAATTACATTTAATGAATAATAAATAACAACGATAAATAATAAATAAATACAATATTTAATGAAATAGTTCAAACTAAAACATTCAATTTCAGCAAAGTATTAGCTATTCAAACTCCGTCAAACAAAATCAAACATTAACAAGCTAGTACCACAGTACAAAGTATTAGGTCTAATATGAATTTTGCTTCTACACAATATCATCATATTCAGAAGTCGAGTCCTCATAGCCGTCAACATGTTGGCCTCGACCAATAGAAGATGACCCACAATTAAGCGGTCCTAAACGATGATTTGATGGAACATGTGACGTGGGAAGCATAATATTCTTCTCGATCAACATGTGACGACCTAGCTGTAGCGATATTCATATTTCGATTCATGTCATGTGATGTGACTAAGTGATACTGTTGGTCGTCATGTGCCTACCACAATACCCTCCTCCTTTATCCTGGCTTGGGACAGGCATAATACCAAAAAAATGATCTCATGGCGGAGTTAAGAGGCAAAACATGAAACCTCAAAAAATGACTCTATGGTTGGACATAGATCATGTATTTTAGAAAGGTGCAATTATAGAAGATACATTGCTGATGGGGGCAGACAGGGGCAGAGCAAGAAATATATTTGAAGGGGGCAGATCGAATTCAATAAGAGATCGTACGTCTTGCCTATTGCTTTTGTCACGCCCCGAACCGCGTCCGAGCCACGTAGACAACCGCCGTACAACCCGATAAGAACAACAACAGTTCATCCCTATTGAGTTGTACAAGGCGTCCGATTGATTCTATTGCCAAACCGATTAGTAAACACATACAATCAACATCAATATCATAATCAAACAAATGCGGAAATAATAAAATGTTTGATACTTAGCCACACGTGGCAAACACGGGCACGCAGGCCCCCAACTGTTTTAATGAAAACATTGTTCAAAAATCCATGAGCAGTTTATACATTTGAAATAAGAATGGAAGCACGAACCACGTCTTCCTTCTCGATCAATCACCCTAGGCAAAGGTGCAGGTAGTAGGACTCTAGCCTCAACCTGAAAAATGTGAGGGCCCCCGGAGGGGTCAGTACTCCATAGAAGTACTAGTGACAAGCAGGCTATATGAAGAATAACTAATGTTTCAGACACGAGACCCAAAAATAGGGTGATATATATATACATATAGATGTCCCTCATCCACCCGATGATACATACTGTATATGTACTCGTAAAATACTCAACCCGTAGGTCATTTACCTTAAAGAGTCTTTTAGAGATAAAGTTCTTACCTGACTTTTCTCACTCCCTTCCCGGTTACCTAGCTCACAAGCTATAGTCTACCTTCAATTCATACTACCGAGTGTTTTAGGATCATTTACCGTCCAAGGCACTCAACCCATCCTGGAGTATTTAAGATCATTTACCGTCCAAGGGTACTCGGCCCCACCTGGAGTATTCTGGATCATTTACCGTCCAAGGGTACTCGACCCCACCTGGAGTATTCTGGATCATTTACCGTCCAAGGGTACTCGACCCCACCTGGAGTATTCTGGATCATTTACCGTCCAAGGCTACTCGACCCCACCTGGAGTATTCTGGATCATTTACCGTCCAAGGGCACTCAATCCCCAGTCTATTCTCTACCAAATCCTAACCTGGATATGGCTAACCTTTCATTCCTTTAACTATGGACAATGCCTAGCCCTATAGTCATATAACAATCCTTAGGATCCAACGTGGGCGGGTCCCACCCGAACGGCCCACGTTAACCTACTCAAAACTGCCCATTCTGAGCTTGACCCAAGACCCGGTCGGGTATCCCACCTTACCCGGTCGGGTGGGGTGAGGCAGTAGCCCCTGGAGCCAACTTTATTTGAGACCCGGTCGGGTCTACACCCATACCCGGTCGGGTCTAGTGTGGCAGTGGCTTCTGGAGCCATTTTTAATCAAAACCCGGTCGGGTATTCACCCATACCCGGTCGGGTATCACCTTTGTCTTGGCGGTCAACGCTCGTTTGACCGCCCAAACGAAGTCCGATTAACGTGAAATTTTATACAATCATACTTCTTGACGTCCTTGATCCAAAAATACCATTTTGGACCCCTGGAACATCACACATAAGAAGTTATCACATTTTTGATCACCAAACCTACATAACATGCTTTTCAATTATGTTTTATGTATAATCATGGCATAAGCACACACTTGGTTATCTTTAATCATTCCACAAAACATATTCCTGATTACTTTAGGTAATCTCATGCCTCACGCAAAAGTTATAAAGCATAAAGCCGTCTTCTCACCTTAATGAAGCTTATGAAGTTCTAGCCTTCCCGATTTAGCTCCGACGAAACTCCGGCGAACTTCAACGAACTCCGGCGACAACTCCGGCGACCTTTTCAACTCCGTGAAAGTTCCTTGAATACCTTAGACAAGTTACTAACAAGGTTTTATCATCATAAAACCCATAGTAAAACAAATAACCTCAAAAAGGTTATTTTCCGGCGAACCGGTCACTTTGGCTTCTAAGTCCGTTCTTGGACTTAGAACTACCTTCCAACCCCTCTTTCTACACATCCCAACGTGTAGAACATTACTAGGGTGTGAAATATGATTGAATAATCATAAAAGAGTATTGAAGAACAAGAAATGGGATTAATGGAGTCTTTACCTTGCTAAACACAAGTTTTCCTCTCCAAAACCAACTTTTCCTCTTCTCTTTTCCCCTCCTTCTTCCCCCTTAGCTCAAGTTCGTAAATGGCTGCAAAGAATGGAGTATTGCAGAGCTTCTCTCACCTCTCTTGTGGGATGGACGAACTGATTGGAGGTGGGTGGAGGGAACCCCTCACTTTTGTCTCAATAGCCCAAAATAATGTGAGGAGGGGCCCTTGGTTGGTTTGATTGGTCTCCTTACCAATCAGCCTCCCATTTCCATGCCTTTCATGCGGCTCCCCTTGATGTTTTCCAGATCAAGGACGTGGGTTGGCCCCCACTCATGTGGGAGGTCAACCCTTTGTGTACCCGAGTGTACAACCGGTCCCGAAAGTTGTATTTTCCGGACTGTTTTAAGTATATTTTATTTTATCGGGTCAAATAAAATATAACACTCGTTCCCAATCCTTATTGGGCCTTAGAATCATTATGAAATCCCCAACTTTAATTTATAGGTTCTCGGAATCCCTTTTTGGGCTGTTATCTGATAAATTGCCGATACCGATAATTTAGCCCGTTTGACCAACCGGTCAGCCTTGTGCCATTGTCATGGCCCAATTAGGATATACACCACCATATACCTATTATCTAGTCCAAGATTAATATCATATGTGGTCCCGATAATATTGGGCGGCCCCACATCCGGTGTGGGCCCCACGTGGATTTTACTATTCACGTAATAGAAATGATAAAAATTTACAATCACGTAAAAATGCTTTTATACATTTCTCAAGGTTAAATACATAATTTGGTACAGTACAAATACTCGGGGGCGGTGTTACAGCTTTCCTTCGTCACCAAAAGACCTACTATTCCAGATTACAAATTGTTATATAGATATAGGTAGTCATGGACTTGGGCCGGGTCGGGCCCAGTCGGGCCGCCGGTTTTTGAATAGTGCGCCCAGGACCGGCCCGAGGTGCTGGCGGTTCCGGTTCGGGCCTTGCCACCCGCCCGGGTCACGGGTCGGGCCACCCGCCGGTCCTTCCACTTATCAAAATTATTTTGCATTAGTTCAAATTTACTTTTTTTGTACCTGTTTTGGATGAGGCAGGCTCGTCGGCATCGTGGCTGCCGCCACCCTCCTCTGCGTCGTTGTCGTGGCTCTCCGGAATTACTTCCTCCAAATCGTCATCCTCGAGCTCTTCTTCGTCAATGGTCTTCGGCTGGTCTTGGAAAAACCGACTATTATGTCGGTGCAATTCTTGTTCTAGTTGTTCGTCGGTCATGGCATCCTCATCCCTCCTTGCATAACCTGTATCAAAATCATCTCGGCTTTGAGATGAAGAGTCGATATGTGATTTACCTTTGCGGGATTTCTTCCTCGCAAGCTCGTTCATTCGGTTGCGCTGGAGGTTACCCATATCAACCGAATATCTACCACCTTCCATCTTAAAAATGTAACAAATATTAATTTATAAAAACAATTCGAACTAATGAAATAAAATTCTAACAATTCTAACTTTAATGAAATAAAATTCTAACAATTCTAACTAAGTAGATATAAATTGTAATATGTATGTATTTAGTAGATATAAGTAGATAATAATTAGAGATTAAGTAGATAACAAATATAAGTAATATAATATATGTATTTATAAATAGATAATTAATATATAACTATATAAGTAGATAAGAAATATAAGTAATATAATATATGTATTTATAAGTAGATAAATAATATAAGTAGATATATAATATATTGGAGAATAAGAGAATTTGAGAAGATGAAGATAATTAGAGAGTAGAGAGTAGGATTTAGGAAGAGTTGGAGAAGAGATGAAAAAATGTTTAAGATTAGGAGTATTTATAGTTTTTTTACCCCACCCCCACCCTCCCCCCTCCCCACAAAGTGCCGGACCCCCCTGCCAACACACCCCAATGGATCTCTAAGTGGCCCAATCAATTTTTTTTAATATAGCCGTTGTGACCTAGACCCGGGCCCGACCCGGCCGGGCCGGATCACCTTTTGCCGGAACCGAGCCCGCCCCCGCTTCCCCCACCGGTTCGGGTCTACACCCGGTCCCGGACCGCCAGACCTGGCCGGTCCCGGGCCCGCACAGTAGCGGGCCGGGCCGGATCACGGGCCGGGTGGCCCAAACCGAATTTTTTGGTCTACTCATTCATAAAATAAAATTTATATAGATTTATCCCTTGACGAAATAATGTACCCCAAATTTTGTAGAAACACTTTACTTTTTAACGTATTTTCTCCTGCAAACAAATGGATATTGTGTTATTAATACTTTTTCATTTGTTTATGATGTGTTTATGTGTTTGGTTATGCATATCGGATGTCTATACGCTGTTTTTATATTGTGTTTCTAAGTAGGTGTGTCGCTTTGTATCATTTTTACCAAATTGTGTTTTGTATGTGTTCTGTAAATCGTCAAACGGTGAATTGCGATAATCGGGATGAATTTAGGCTGAAAAAGCAATTTTTTGCCACCGGGGTGACCCCGACCGGCCCCGGTTGGGCCCAGACCGGCACTATTTGGGAAGGGGAAAGTCGCCAAACGGTTTGGCGACTTTCCCCTATATTGGTAAATAGTTTTAACCCAACATTAATTCCGTAATTATTTAATTAATTAGCATTAATCCGGAAAAGAACTCAATTATAATTCAAGATGAAGATAAAGAAAAGTAGGATTGCCATTAAATTTATAGTATTTTAATTTGATGCAAAAAGAAAAGAATTGAACAAAAGAAAAATAAAGAAAGAAACATAAAAGAAAAGGAATAAACGTTGTATTAATAAAAGAAAAGAATTGAACAAAAGAAAAATAAAGAAACAAACATAAAAGAAAAGGAATGAACGTTAATTGCTCCGGGAAGAAAGAAAATGAAAGCCACTTGTCTAAAGTGAGATCGGCACACCATGCGGAAGGTGGACCGATCCCACGGTATAATGTGCGGTAATGGGTGGTTGACGTGTATTTTAGTTAGTTTTTCCTTCATTTTAAGAAAAAAGATAATTCACTTTCAATTTTTATCTACACATATAAAATACATACTCCGTATTATTTATGTGTGGCAATTGAAACAATATTACCTACACATTACTAATTGTGTGGGTAATTCAAAACCTGAAAAAACCCACTTAGCATACCACGTCATCTACAAAATGCCGCTAGAATGAAAACAGGGGGGAAAGATTTCCGCTAACTCTAAATGTAAGAGAAATTTTTTACTCACGCGTAATATATGTGTCTAATTCATTTTTTATACGTTCACTAATTACCCACACATAGTGAAATTATGTGTAGTTAAATGCCCACACATAATATGTGTAGTTATTTTATGTGTGTAGTTATTTTATGTGTGAGCAATACATCTAACTTCTTGTAGTGAGGTGATCATATTTAGCTACATTTCATATAATGTTTTTCTTTATTTCATTAATAAAAGTAATTTAAATTAACTTTATCCATACACTAAAAGATTCAACTAATTCAACCACTTCTCTCAGAATTTCATCCATTTCAACAAATTCAACTAATTTCAGTACTACTAAACGGTCTCTAAAATCAAAATCAGACAATGAAAGGAAAAATCTAAAAATACTAAACTTATTTAATAAAATTTTCTTAAAGTGTTTTATAATTTGATGTGCACCGGTTTGATATATAAAAAATCCACAAATGAAAATCTAATTAGTTCTAGTTAGTTCTGTTTTGAGTTGGTCTAAATCGAAGACGATAAGTGATTTGAATTCATCAACTCTACAATTAATAAAAATCTAATGTTATTTTCATTTTATATACTACTCCCTTCGTTAAAGTATTACAAACCTTATTTCTTCCTATTATAATGTCACTCGAGAATAAAAAAATTAGCAAATGGAAATGATAAACACATCGAGTGCTAATAAAATAAAACTTCTAAATTTAGTTCAATTTATTATTCTTTATTTTTAAGGAAAAAGGAGAAAATATGAAAACATATATTTATCATTTTTTCTAAACTGCTTTGATCTATTTATGTTTAATTTTATTAAAACTAATTTTTTTACTTATTCGGCTGAAGTTAGTGTACATAATCATTTTTAACTACTTTTCATATAATCTTTTATTTACTTCATTACTAAAATATATTTTAAACTAAATTTATCCATAAATCAAAACAACTAATTTCAATCAATTCACCCCCTTATGTCAAAATTTAGTCAATTTCAAAAGAATCAGGTGAAGTAGCCAATTTCAATGTTACTAAACCGACTCCAAATATCAAAATTAGTACATGAAAGTAACAATTGAGCGAGAGAATTTTATTGCTCATATGTAGTGCTTTTAGGTATTAGAAGATAAGTTTGCTAACAATTGAGCGGAATAACTTTCTGCCTCATATGTAGTTCTAAGTATAAGATAAGAAGACTAAACAATTGAGTGAGATAATTTTCTCTCTCATATGTAGTGCGTTTAGGCATAAGAAGAAGCTAAGAAGATAAACTTGCTAACTATTGAGTGAGAGAACTTCCACTCTCACGGGTAGTTCTTCTTAAGTATATAAGATAATCCAGCTAACTATTGAGAGTGAAAATTTTCTCTTCCATAAGCCAATTAATAATTGAACGGGAGAATTTTCTCTCACATATGTAGTCTTTTTAGATATGACATGATAATCTTGCTTGCTCATAACTAAGCGAAAAATTTTGATCTCTCATATTTTTTGCTTTTAGTTATTAGAAGATAAAGTTGCTAACAATTGAGCGGGGGAATTATCATATATGTAGTTCTTTTTAGTATAAGATAAGCCGACTAACAATTGAGCTGAAGACCTTTATCTCTCATATGTAAGCGTTTTAGATATAAAAGAAAGATAAGCTTACTAATAATTGAGCGAGAAGATTTTTTGGTTAATATGTCATACTTTTAGGCATTAGAAGATAAGATTGCTAACAATTAAGAAGGAGAATTGAGTGGGAGAATTTTACTCCGTATTACTCATATGTAGTGCTTTTAGGTATTAGAGCATCTTCAATGCAATGCTTTCTAGTCTAAATAAAGTATGCCAAATGTCAAATAAATAAATGGGTTTCTAATACACATCAATGCAAGCCTCCAACCCACAAAGTCTTCCTACCCAAATTTTAGTATATTAAGGAGTAATATATGGAGTATAACTTTTGATGGATTGGGTGCTTTGTAAAAACAAATTGACTAAAACAAGAGACCCACTACGATGCCACTTTTAATTTCTCTTTAATTTTCGTCAACAACGCATATTCTTATTCGTTTGGTCTAGTCAGCAAGTTCACGAAGGTGTCTATAGTCGCCAAGTTCTCTTTGACGGTGTCTAGCATTTTTTTTTGTCCAACTCAGCAAAACTGAATCAAACACTACATGCATTGGAGTGCTTCATAACTCCATAGTGTCTATTTTTATGAGTTGGCGTATATTTTCTTGGACTAAACGGTGCGCATTGCGGATGCTCTTAGAAGATAAGTTTGCTAACAATTATATTTAATAACATTCTCCCTCATATGTAGTTCTAAGTATAAGATAAGAAGAATAAACAATTGAGCGGGATAATTTTTCTCTCATATGTAGTGCTTTTAGACATAAGAAGAAGCTAACAAGATAAACTTGCTAACAATTGAGTGAGAGAACTTCCACTCTCACTGGTAGTTCTTCTTGAGTATATAAGATAATCCAGCTAACCGTTGAGAGTGAAAATCTTCTTTTCCATATGTAGTATTTTCAGGTAAAATAACATAAGCCGACTAATAATTGAACGAGAGAAATTTCTCTCTCATATGTAGTTTTTTTAGATATGACATGATAAGCTTGCTTGCTAATAATTAAGCGAAAAATTTCTCTCATATGTAGTACTTTTAGTTATTAGAAGATAAAGTTGCTAACAATTGAGTGAGAGAATTATTAAGATAAGTCGGCTAACAATTAAGGTGTATAATTTTCTCTCTCATACATAGTGCTTTTAGGCATAAAATAAGGTAATCCAGTTAACAATTGAGTGGGAGAATTTTTTTCCTCATATGTAGTTGTTTTAGGTATAACAAGATAAGCCGGTTAAGAATTGAACGGGATAATTTTCTCTCATATATGTTAAATTTACTAATGAATGACAAGTTATTATTTAACCAATATTCGTTCATTTTAATATTTATTGTATTCACTTAAACTTTATGTCACTCACTTATTGTACTCACTTTTTAGAATATTATTTAATTTAAAATTAACCTAATCATGAAAATGAATAAGTAGCAAATTCTGATTAGTAGTGTCAATTAATTTTTCCTAATATACTCTTCATTGAATATATATTGTATGGGCTTATATTTTATGGTATTAGCTTATTGAACTACTATTATTTTTCGAAAATGCAGAATCCTAAAAAGTTGTTTTTATTTTAATATTTAATTAAATCATGAGTAAAAATATATATGCACCAATTGCTCTTTCCTGTGCGTATGCACGGGCCGGGTACTATACAAGTAATCTTTAAAAAGATCTTTCACATCATTGATGATTCCAAAATAATCTCATGATTTATGAAACATCTTAGTGTATGCCCTAAAGTATGCCCTAAAGTCTAAAGTGTATGTATTATTCCTATAAAACATCTTAGATTATATGAAACGTCTATTGGACAATTATTTAAAAATGAACTAATTAATGACACTCAAGCATTAGGGCATCTCCATCCATGAGTTTATTCAAAGATCAATTGGATGATGTGTAAGATTATTTTAAAAGTTATCCTTGTGAGTTAGAGATTATTTATTTAGTGAAATTATTGAAAAAGAAAACCCGTTATCAAAATTCAAATCCCGGATTATTTTAGACCGTAGTTAAATTACATTTAGTGCATGTCCGTAAAAAACTTATTATTTGAATATTATTGTTGATGAAAAGTTTTAAACTTTGAGATTATTTAAAATTTATTGAATAGTTATATATTATAAATACAATAATAGCAAAGTGAATGTAGAGACAATAAACACATATATACAACTATTACAAAACACATTAGAATAAATGCAGAAGCAATAAAAAACATAATAAAGTAAAATTAGAAAAAATGATCGAAAAGGTTCACAATTAAAAACAAGAAATGGAAGGTAACACATTATATTCAGACGTGACCAACTTGACTACACACATTATATTATATGTAATACCAATTGTTGGTAGAAAATATCCCGGGTAGAGAAATTGACAATAATTCAGTATAATAAGAATAACTTATGAGAATACAAGGGATTGGTGGCCTATGTATAGGCGTATACAATATGCCCACCAATCAACTAATACTGACGCTAATGGGCCGGCCAGCCCAATAAATAATTAAATAATCCCGGACCAATATCCGATAGCCGGAATGTGATCTGAGCTTGGTCCGGCCAAAGCTCGGGTGTAACGGGCCGATAGTCTTGGACCCGGCTCATTATCCCAACACGAGTCCCCCATTCCCTTAGTCGAGTAGTAGACTCGGCTAAAAGGGAGTAGTTAAGCTGTTTTGGAATTGGTCTGGTTCTTGGTCCGACCAGCCGGTCATTAACGAGCTTTGAATTAGATCCAATTGCTTGTGAAAGGATGGAGTCTTCATTGTTCTGACCGGGAGACCTCTTCCTCTGTTTATGATGAGGGGGTGCCTCCTTAAAACCTTACTATGAAAAAACCTAGTGGGAAAAAATCCGAGTGAAGGAAAAAGAGTACACCGGAACCTTAAAATAAAGCAAAGGAAGGCTAGTCTCCTCGGTTCTTGATTGAGTGTCTGCTTTACTGGTAAGTTGAAATATGTTCCGGGAAGGCGAGTCCCACGGCTGTTTGCCAGTGATGGCGGTCAATCCAAGCTATGCTCGGGAGAGACAAGTTTCACAACTGTCTGTTGATGATGCAGAACCATGGTGCGCTCGGGAGAGGCCAGCGACTCAGCTGTCTGTTGATGATGCCGAGCTGAGGTGTGCTCGGGAGAGGCCAGCAGCTCAGCTGTCCGCTGATGATGATCAGGCGAGGTATGCTCTGAAAAGGCCGGTTGCACGTTGCCCACATTACTCCCCACTACTTGCGAAAGGATTTTGTTTCCTTTGTCTAGGTAGCAGTCAGGGTCTTGTTTGTTCCATTAGCAGTCCAGGGTCTTCTTCCAAATTCAGCAAAAAGGTGAGCCCTCCGGCCACTGCGTGCAGCTGCAACGATCACCATCTGCTAAGGGAATGGTAAAGACCGGTCTTCACTTGTGAACAATGCTCTTCTAACATTCTCGAGAGGATGTGGTGAGTAGTCCACCATGATAAGTAGTCCCTGTCGATTGCTGTTATTACTTGTAACAGACATGGCAGGTAGGCGAGGTGCTCTCGCTGCTTTAGCTGCAGTGTAAGATGCTAAGTCTCGGCCATCAACGTGTGATGAAGGTCCATCTCATGCAGGAAAGAAGCCCAGAGCTTCTCCGTCTTGTGTTGCGGAAAAGCGAGAAGCTTCCCTGCTTTGCGAAGAATGACTTTCCAAGAAGAACAAAGGTATAAACTGCTCCTCAGGTCGGGTAAGGGGAGATATCCCAACCGGCAGAATCCTCGCTTACTCTGTTCGTTTCCTCGTAGGTATGGAACGTCAGAGAGACGCACTTGCATCCATGCCCCGACTTTCGTTTCCTCGTATGTATGGTAGGTCGGAGAAGTGCACTTGCTGCCATGCCCTGACCTTCATTTCCTCGTAGGTATGAATGGTCGGAGAAGCACATCTGCTGCCTTGGATATGATGAAGGATGTTAAGTCTCGACCTTTGACATCCGATGCAAGTCCATCTAATGTCGGGGAGAAGCACACAACTTCTCTGCCTAATGCCGGGGAGAAGCACACAGCTTCCCTGCATAATGTCAGGGAGATGGTTAGAGCTTCTTTGCCTGAAGCTGGGGAGAGGCACGTACCTTCCCTGCCTGATGCTGGGGAGAGGCACACACCTCTGCCTGATGCTGGGGAGAGGCATGCACCTTCACTGCCTAATGCTGGGGAGAGGCACGCACCTTCCCTGCCTGATGCTGGGAAGAGGCACGCACCTTCCCTGCCTAATGCCGGGGAATGCAAATAGTTTCTCCGCATGATGTAGGGGAGTTACCCAGTTTCTCTGGTTGATGCTGGGGAGAAGCATGCATCTTCCCTGCCTAATGTCAGGTACATCCTAATATCTGATGCTGGGGAGAAGCACTCACCTTCCCTGCTCCATGACGAATAATTTTGTCGATAATAGTAAGGGCATGAAGTTGAAAATGAGTAGACATGACCAGACCAAAAGAAGTCCGGCTCACCCCGCATCCCATCCGAAGCATGTAAGATATTTGAAAGGATTTGCCATTTGCTAAAGGAGTGGTTGAGATCCGGTTTGCGATGAAGAAATAGTCGTCTGGGAGGACGGCGGGCGAGCCCGATCATAGAATCAAGATGACAACGTTTATTCCTTCCATGATGAATCCAAAGCAGCGGTCCTCCCCCGACCGGTCTTGAAATGGGAATGATTGCGTTGTGGGTCAGGCTTTAATTTTCATGCATGCTTACATGATGATGTGTATAGCAGAGTCACTATGATTAAATTCATGATGTCATTTGATCTTCGAGCTTCCTCGGGATGGATGTAAGATTCCAAACTGAGAGCAATGCTTGGAGGACTCCCTGATGCAAGTCAAGGGAGCGATGGAAGGCAAGAGAGTGATGCTTGGGTTACTCATTCCTTGTCGTTTGTTGAGTCAGTGAGAGAGTTCTTTTGCAGATCCGTTCATTCATGTTGGTGATCGGAGGGCTACACATACCTTTTCATACGGCGAGGAGCCTAAGGTGGCCTGACCTGCTACGATTTGAGGATGGTCGAAATATATGCTAGGCCGTCTCGACGCTCTCCAAACAGCATGAAGAGCGAGCCTGACGTCACCACTACTTTACTTTGTCTTGATGAACAGTTGTTGACGAGGATGACATCTGATTGCATCCGATCTTCCAAGCTATGTGTTGATCCATGTGTGAGCATTACTCGATCGCAGGTGGTCTGGGAAGGATGGACAATCTCGCTCCTTGACACGAACTTGACATGGAGGTAGCCCTGCACAATTTGTCCTAGAGATAGCCGTGCACGAACTTGGGTTGGAGATCAGCTTTGCGTGACTCGGAATGAATGGTGATGTAATGATCATTGGCCTCGTCATGACCACGTACTTAGTTTGAATTTCGAAGCCTGCTAAAGAAGAGTTTGAACCAGCGCCAGGTAGTCCAGGCACAGGAGTGGGCGAAGAAAGCACATGCTGCCTTGAAGGGATACGCGGCTGGCCATGGAGCAAATGATCGGAGCATGCCCAAGCTTGGTATGATAGGTTGACATATCGTCTTCCCGGATTTTACCCTGAGAAGTTTGGCTCGTACAGGATCTTGCTTGACCTTGATGAGTTGGAAAAGGTGGGTCACGATGACGACCTTGATACTTGGTCTCCTAGACACTTCCCAGAGGTTCCTTATGATCTGGATGGAGTCACTCACAAGCATGATTTGGGACTGTTTTCCAAGTTTTCACCAAGAAGATGGTCGTGATCTTGGAACTATTCTTCATGATTTTCTTCATTGCTTGAGCTTGTATGCGTGCCTCGTTCATCTTTCAATTTACTTGGTCGCTTTTCATTCAAGAATATGGAGGTAGCCCTGCACAATTTGTCCTAGAGATAGCCATGCACGAACTTGGGTTAGAGATGAGCTTTGCGTGACTCAGAATAAATGGTGATGTAATGATCATTGGCCTCGTCATGACCACATCATGCCAGCTTGATTCTCTATTTCATTCTTAAAAATTAAGAATTTTTCAAGAGCTGCATCTTTACCCTTAAGTAGATACACATAGCAATATTTAGAATAATCATCAATAAAAGTGATAAAGTATTTCTTTTGGTCACGAGTAAGCACTCCATTATATTTTCTACCTCCAAGTCAAGTTCGTGTAAGGCTATCTCTAGATCAAGTTTGTGCGGGGCTATCTTCGGGTCAAGTTCTTGCAAAGTTATCTCTTGGCTGAGGTTGTACGCGAATGGCAGTGCATGACATACATGTGTGGGCTTGTCAACGGGAGAGAGCCCATCCCAGCTCAGAGCTTGGACCTCTCTCGCCTATGGGTAAATCAGGGCTGATTACACATACCATCACAAGGTGGAGATCGCGTCACATGTTGGGATGCGGGGCGAGCCAGACTTCTGTTGGTGTTGCGACGGAGGGGAGAAGCAGGTACTCTGGGTCCCCTGTCACCTCCAAGATCTCTCAGGCGGCCATTAATAGTGGACCACCTTGTCACCAGACCTGAGATGAATGGAGAAGCTTGTCTGACGCGAGAGAGATTCAGGCCAGAGGAATCTGGTGCTCCAATTACAGCGGAAACTGCCACGATGGCGAACGTGCTCCGAAAACTGGGATAGCGACCGGATCTGCAACAGCTTGGTTGGCGCACCTCCAGGCTCCATCTCATGCTCCCTACAACTTTCTCTTTTTTTCGGATCCTCAATTCGTAGACTTTTGGTTTTTAGCCATATTCATTCTTTCAACTGATTTGCTCAATTTCCCTTCAAGTTTCTACCGTAAGATGAGAGATGGCTCTCAATGAAAACACCAATGTTGGTATAAAATATCCCAGGTAGAGAAACTGGCAGCAATTCAGTATAGTAAGAATAGCTTAGGAGAATACAAGGGATTGGTGGCCTATTTATAGGCGCATATAATATGCCCGCCAATTAAGTGCTACATGGGCTTGGCCCGATTTATCAACTAATACTGACACTAATGGGCCAGCCAGCCCAATAAGTAATTAAATAATCTCGGACCAATATCCGATAGTCGGAATGTGATCTGAGCTTGGTCGGGCCAAAGGTCGGGTGTAACAGACCAGTAGTCTTGGACCCGGCCCATTATCCCTGTTGAAGATCATTTAATTGTGAATCAAGTTTGTCATCTATCTTGTAATAGATTAGCTTTATTATTATTCCTTGTATTAAATAACTGCATGTGTTAGATAGAATATGAGCCAAGTGTTAGGCCCATACAAACAGGCTAAAAGCCTTTCACGCCTACCTGAACCTCGCCTATAAAAAGGGAGCCGAGGGTTCAGGATTAAGTTAAATTTCGTACTTGTTCATTATAGCCTTAAGCGCAAACATTTCTGTGTACGAGTTCACGGTCTATCAAAGAGGGTTTTACATCGATGCATCTGTGTTCATCTTTACGTTTAATCTTCTTTGTTAGACTGCTATTCATTGCTGTTACAGAAACATGGACTATCAATTGGTATCAGAGCCGATCGAGAGCCGATCAGAAGAACGCCTGCAGAAGACTCTGTTTTTCTTTACGTTGTTCTTTCTGTCGATTTTTTACACTGTAATCTTGTTTCTTGTTTAAAAGTTGTAAAAGTTACACCCTTAGAATCGTCGTTTCGAAGCGATCAAGGGGTATACTTCAGATTTCGTTTTCTGCAATTTCTGTACTTGAGATATTTCGAATAGCTTTTTCGACATCTAGGATTTAAGCAGGTTCTGCCAAGTATTTCGAGCTGAAAACTGTACCTGAGGATCTCGACATCATACTCTACAAGAAACTACCTTCAGATTTTGCTTATCTGATTTTTACAGTTTGCAGGATTTCGATATTGAGGATCTCGACTTCCAAATCTCGAGATCGAGGTTTCGATTTTAAGGTCTCGACTTCTGGTCTCGACATTTGAATTCTCGAAATAATATTTCGAGTTTCACTTCTAGACATCTCAAATCTCGAGATTTACTTCTCGACATTTGAAATCTCGAGATTTCAAAACTCGACATCCTAATCTCGATATCAAATCTCAAAACCGGGCCTCCTTTATCGAAATCCTAGATCTCGATATTCAGATCTCGACATCTGATTTTCGACATTCTGCCTCTGAAAATCTTTTGGAATTTCGAGTTTTGGGATTTCGACATTTGGGATCTCGATATTTTGGATCTCGACATTCTGAAGATTTCGAGATTTTCAAAATTTCTCGATGTTTTGAATCTTTCAAAGTTTGCAATTTCTTGGAACTCATAATTCGAATCTTGACATTCTTCGCAGTTCATCGAAGCTTTACATTATAGGATTTCTGAATAATTCCCTGCTTATAAATGTTTCAGGAGTTGTCGATGTTCTGATGTTTTTCAAACAGCAAGTTTTCGAGATTATGAGGTTTTCGAAACTCCAAAGTTTTCGATGTTCCAAACATTTTGAAATTCTGCAGATTTCGATATTGTGAGGTTTGTTTTGCAGGTGGATTTCGCCATTATTCTTCGAGGCAACCTCAAGATTGTAATCTCGAGATTTAAAACTCGAGATTGTAATCTCGAGATTTAAAACTCGAGATTGTAATCTCGAGATTTAAAACTCGAGATTGTAATCTCGAGATTTAAAATTTGAGATTGTAATCTCGAGATTTAAACCTCGAGATTGTAATCTCGAGATTTAAACCTCGGGATTGTAATCTCGAGATTTAAACCTCGAGATTGTAATCTCGAGATTTAAACCTCGAGATTGTAATCTCGAGATTTAAACCTCGAGATTGTAATCTCGAGATTTAAACCTCGAGATTAGGATTTCGAGGTATTGCCTTAGAATTTTGTTTAAAATCCACCTGCTCTCGATATTCAACATCGAGAACCTCATCTTCGAAGAAATTACTCAAAAACTCAAAATTAGAGATTTTCTGCGACACCGCATTGTTTTGGCCATAACTTTTGACTCGGTGATCCGACTTGAGCAAACTTTTTTTTTGTTGGAAAGCTAACGAGAAGATATACATTAATTCTGGTTACTTTCTAGGACACAGACGCACTTTTAGAGTCAGTTGCAGGTCTTCATGACCCGCGAGAACTTCCATAGGGCTAATCTATTACAGATGTAGACCAATAATTGGAAGGAAGTCCTGCTATTGCAAGATAAGAATCACCAACATTTTCAGGCCATTGCTAAAGAGTTTATCTCTATAGTGATGATAACGGGCGTCTTCACGACCCCGGGGGGCTACGTTATCTTCTTTAGATTCTGTTTGTTTTTCCTGTTTTTATTTCCGCAGAATAAAAGAATAAAGGCATGACGCCCCGAATCATCAGATCGTCATGAGGGGGAGAGTGGTCCACATGCTGTTAACTATCAAAAAATCATTCTGGGACACTTCTCTCCTCCTACACACTCTCTACTATATCCGCTACGTTCACAATTCAACTCAAATGGTCAGCTACGCTCACAATTCAACCATCATTATGTTCCGCTGTGCCACCGACAAGTTCTCCTCAAAAACATTCATTCCAAATAGTCAAAAAGACTACATTGTGGAGAAGACAGAGGTCAAATACTCGTGTCCTGAAGATGAAATCCATGGGCGTCTCCTATTCTCCAAAGAATATTCATTCTAGAGGCGTCACCAGACTTCATCCAAGCTGATCAAGAGCAACTTCTGGAATGCAAGGACTACATGCAAGATACTGAAGGTCCCTCAAACCCAGCATCAAAGATCAAATTGTCAAGAAGACATCAAAGGGGAGATTGCAAGGATTTCTTCAGATAGCCTTCCTCAGAAGTCAAGTTCAAAGACAAAGGAAGCTCAATAACAACAAAGACAAAGATATATGCGCTGCAATGCTGATTCAACACGATTGATCACCAAGGGGGAGATTGTTGGGAATATTTTATGGTGTTCAATCTAGTTAGTTATCTTTGTATTTGTGTAGTTATCAATTAAACGTGTAATACGGGCCACAAATGTGTATCAACCCGGGGGCTTCCTTGTAACCCGTAAGTTAGCCAACTTCTCCTATAAAAGGAGGCCAACTTACGGGAACCCTAACTAATAGAAGAGAGGCTGAGAGAGCGCAAGAGGCGAGATAGAGAGAGATTAGGGTTGCCGCTGCTCTCCTTCTCCAGGGAGAGCAGCGGACAGTTCATACGGTATACCAGATTAGGTTTCAATCTTGTCGATATCTTTCTATCTGCTTCTTCTTAACTGCATAGATTGCTTGATTGTTAGTATACTGGGTTTATGCCCCAGAACCCATTCTCACGTGCCCTCACTCGCAGTCCTTGAGGGTCAAAACGTTAGTTTTCCGACAAACATTGTAAATCACCGATGTTTAGGTCAAATCTTAGGCAAATCTGTTCAAATTCTTTCATTGTCAACCCTGAGGTCAAAGCTTTTCTAAACTTCAATGTAAATGTCTGAAAATCGTAGATAATTCAATCAACCTCGCGTCAACGATCATCTTACAACAATCAACAATCAACTGCTGAAGCCTCCCCTGACTCATCAACATTATGTGATCATCAATATGCTAAAATTCTACATGGTGAGCTCAGGGAAACCGTCATGTGTGGTACATGTTCAGATTGCTCCACACACATGGCGGGTATGACAAGTTGTGAGCAATCAAACCTTGCACATTCTGAGGGGGGAGTTTCAATTTTCTCCTCCTGGCGCCTTACACGGACAAAGCAAGGAATCTCTCAAAGGATGCAACATTTTAGGGGGAGTGTTCAATGTTATCCTTCCTGGTGCCTAACAATGACAAAGCATACCGAGTGCTCCAGTTGAGGGGGAGTACAGAGAGAAAATGAAGAAAGTAATGAGAGAACATGTCCCTATGGCTTAGTAAACCCAACTAAGCCTACCCAAGGGACAAAGCCGGGCGTAAGTGAGTGAGTGAGCGAGTGAGTGAGTGAACATTATGAGCGTTAGGAAGCAGAAGGCTCAAGTGAGAAGAAAAACAATAATCAATGATGAGTCTGCTACCTCAACTGCCTATTATCCATTGAACATTTACTCCTAGCCACTCAAATACTCCGGACAATTCCCAAATAGGTTCAGGACTGATTTAATCAGATCCCGGGTAGAAGTCACTGCATCTTGTCCAACAGTGCACGTTGAACCCTACCCAAGACCACTCACTTGTCTCCCAACAGACAGGTGTTTAATCATATTTCACGGGAAACCACATCTCTCATTACTGTCTCCTTCCGAGGCAAATAATACTGACTACAGTGGCCTCAGCCCCATGCCACTGAACTTTCATTGATCACGTCGTGTCTAGTTACTCACTCCCAAATGTTTTGAAATTTTCTAGGACACAGACGCACTTTTAGAGTCAGTTGCAGGTCTTCATGACCCGTGAGAACTTCCATAGGGCTAATCTATTACAGATGTAGACCAATAATTGGAAGGAAGTCCTGCTATTGCAACATAAGAATCACCAACATTTTCAGGCCATTGCTAAAGAGTTTATCTCTATAGTGATGATAACGGGCGTCTTCACGACCCCGGGGGGCTACGTTATCTTCTTTAGATTCTGCTTGTTTTTCCTGTTTTTATTTCCGCGGAATAAAAGAATAAAGGCATGACGCCCCGAATCATCAGATCGTCATGAGGGGGAGAGTGGTCCACATGCTGTTAACTATCAAAAAAATCATTCTGGGACACTTCTCTCCTCCTACACTCTCTCTACTATATCCGCTACGTTCACAATTCAACTCAAATGGTCAGCTACGCTCACAATTCAACCATCATTATGTTCCACTGTGCCACCGACAAGTTCTCCTCAAAAGCATTCATTCCAAATAGTCAAAAAGACTACATTGTGGAGAAGACAGAGGTCAAATACTCGTGTCCTGAAGATGAATTCCATGGGCGTCTCCTATTCTCCAAAGAATATTCATTCTAGAGGCATCACAGGACTTCATCCAAGCTGATCAAGAGCAACTTCTGGAATGCAAGGACTACATGCAAGATACTGAAGGTCCCTCAACCCCCGGCATCAAAGATCAAATTGTCAAGAAGACATCAAAGGGGAGATTGCAAGGATTTCTTCAGATAACCTTCCTCAGAAGTCAAGTTCAAAGACAAAGGAAGCTCAATAACAACAAAGACAAAGATATCTGCGCTGCAATGCTGATTCAACACGATTGATCACCAAGGGGGAGATTGTTGGGAATATTTTATGGTGTTCAATCTAGTTAGTTATCTTTGTATTTGTGTAGTTATCAATTAAACATGTAATACGGGCCACAAATGTGTATCAGCCCGGGGGCTTCCTTGTAACCCGTAAGTTAGCCAACTTCTCCTATAAAAGGAGGCTAACTTACGGGAACCCTAACTAATAGAAGAGAGGCTGAGAGAGCGCAAGAGGCGAGATAAAGAGAGATTAGGGTTGCCGCTGCTCTCCTTCTCCAGGGAGAGCAGCGGACAGTTCATACGGTATACCAGATTAGGTTTCAATCTTGTCGATATCTTTCTATCTGCTTCTTCTTAACTGCATAGATTGCTTGATTGTTAGTATACTGGGTTTATGCCCCAGAACCCATTCTCACGTGTCCTCACTCGCAGTCCTTGAGGGTCAAAACGTTAGTTTTCCGACAAACATTGTAAATCACCGATGTCCAGGTCAAAACTTAGTCAAATCTGTTCAAATTCTTTCATTGTCAACCCTGAGGTCAAAGCTTTTCTAAACTTCAATGTAAATGTCTGAAAATCGTAGATAATTCAATCAACCTCGCGTCAACGGTCATCTTACAACAATCAAGAATCAACTGCTGAAGCCTCCCCTGACTCATCAACATTATGTGATCATCAATATGCTAAAATTCTACATGGTGAGCTCAGGGAAACCGTCATGTGTGGTACATGTTCAGATTGCTCCACACACATGGCGGGTATGACAAGCTGTGAGCAATCAAACCTTGCACATTCTGAGGGGGGAGTTTCAGTTTTCTCCTCCTGGCGCCTTACACGGACAAAGCAAGGAATCTCTCAAAGGATGCAATATTTTAGGGGGAGTGTTCAATGTTATCCTTCCTGGTGCCTAACAATGACAAAGCATACCGAGTGCTCCAGTTGAGGGGGAGTACAGAGAGAAAATGAAGAAAGTAATGAGAGAACATGTCCCTATGGCTTAGTAAACCCAACTAAGCCTACCCAAGGGACAAAGCCGAGCGTAAGTGAGTGAGTGAGCGAGTGAGTGAGTGAACATTATGAGCGTTAGGAAGCAGAAGGCTCAAGTGAGAAGAAAAACAATAATTAATGATGAGTCTGCTACCTCAACTGCCTATTATCCATTGAACATTTACTCCTAGCCACTCAAATACTCTGGACAATTCCCAAATAGGTTCAGGACTGATTTAATCAGATCCCGGGTAGAAGTCACTGCATCTTGTCCAACAGTGCACGTTGAACTCTACCCAAGACCACTCACTTGTCTCCAAACAGACAGGTGTTTAATCATATTTCACGGGGAACCGCATCTCTCATTACTGTCTCCTTCCGAGGCAAATAATACTGACTACAGTGGCCTCAGCCCCATGCCACTGAACTTTCATTGATCAAGTCGTGTCTAGTTACTCACTCCCAAATGTTTTGAAATTTTCTAGGACACAGACGCACTTTTAGAGTCAGTTGCAGGTCTTCATGACCCGTGAGAACTTCCATAGGGCTAATCAATTACAGATGTAGACCAATAATTGGAAGGAAGTCCTGCTATTGCAACATAAGAATCACCAACATTTTCAGGCCATTGCTAAAGAGTTTATCTCTATAGTGATGATAACGGGCGTCTTCACGACCCCGGGGGGCTACGTTATCTTCTTTAGATTCTGCTTGTTTTTCCTGTTCTTATTTCCGCAGAATAAAAGAATAAAGGCATGACGCCCCGAATCATCAGATCGTCATGAGGGGGAGAGTGGTCCACATGCTGTTAACTATCAAAAAAATCATTCTGGGACACTTCTCTCCTCCTACACTCTCTCTACTATATCCGCTACGTTCACAATTCAACTCAAATGGTCAGCTACGCTCACAATTCAACCATCATTATGTTCCGCTGTGCCACCGACAAGTTCTCCTCAAAAGCATTCATTCCAAATAGTCAAAAAGACTACATTGTGGAGAAGACAGAGGTCAAATACTCGTGTCCTGAAGATGAATTCCATGGGCGTCTCCTATTCTCCAAAGAATATTCATTCTAGAGGCGTCACCGGACTTCATCCAAGCTGATCAAGAGCAACTTCTGGAATGCAAGGACTACATGCAAGATACTGAAGGTCCCTCAACCCCCGGCATCAAAGATCAAATTGTCAAGAAGACATCAAAGGGGAGATTGCAAGGATTTCTTCAGATAGCCTTCCTCAGAAGTCAAGTTCAAAGACAAAGGAAGCTCAATAACAACAAAGACAAAGATATCTGCGCTGCAATGCTGATTCAACACGATTGATCACCAAGGGGGAGATTGTTGGGAATATCTTATGGTGTTCAATCTAGTTAGTTATCTTTGTATTTGTGTAGTTATCAATGAAACGTGTAATACGGGCCACAAATGTGTATCAGCCTGGGGGCTTCCTTGTAACCCGTAAGTTAGCCAACTTCTCCTATAAAAGGAGGCTAACTTACGGGAATCCTAACTAATATAAGAGAGGCTGAGAGAGCGCAAGAGGCGAGATAGAGAGAGATTAGGGTTGCCGCTGCTCTCCTTCTCCAGGGAAAGCAGCAGACAGTTCATACGGTATACCAGATTAGTTTTCAATCTTGTCGATATCTTTCTATCTGCTTCTTCTTAACTGCATATTTTGCTTGATTGTTAGTATACTGGGTTTATGCCCCAGAACCGATTCTCACGTGCCCTCACTCGCAGTCCTTAAGGGTCAAAACGTTAGTTTTCCGACAAACATTGTAAATCACCGATGTCCAGGTCAAAACTTAGGCAAATCTGTTCAAATTCTTTCATTGTCAACCCTGAGGTCAAAGATTTTCTAAACTTCAATGTAAATGTCTGAAAATCGTAGATAATTCAATCAACCTCGCGTCAACGGTCATCTTACAACAATCAACAATCAATTGCTGAAGCCTCCCCTGACTCATCAACATTATGTGATCATCAATATGCAAAAATTCTACATGGTGAGCTCACGGAAACCGTCATGTGTGGTACATGTTCAGATTGCTCCACACACATGGCGGGTATGACAAGCTGTGAGCAATCAAACCTTGCACATTCTGAGGGGGGAGTTTCAGTTTTCTCCTCCTGGCGCCTTACACGGACAAAGCAAGGAATCTCTCAAAGGATGCAACATTTTAGGGGGAGTGTTCAATGTTATCCTTCCTGGTGCCTAACAATGACAAAGCATACCGAGTGCTCCAGTTGAGGGGGAGTACAGAGAGAAAATGAAGAAAGTAATGAGAGAACATGTCCCTATGGCTTAGTAAACCCAACTAAGCATACCCAAGGGACAAAGCCGAGCGTAAGTGAGTGAGTGAGCGAGTGAGTGAGTGAACATTATGAGCGTTAGGAAGCAGAAGGCTCAAGTGAGAAGAAAAACAATAATCAATGATGAGTCTGCTACCTCAATTGCCTATTATCCATTGAACATTTACTCCTAGCCACTCAAATACTCTGGACAATTCCGAAATAGGTTCAGGACTGATTTAATCAAATCCCGGGTAGAAGTCACTGCATCTTCTCCAACAGTGCACGTTGAACCCTACCCAAGACCACTCAGTTGTCTCCCAACAGACAGGTGTTTAATCATATTTCACGGGGAACCGCATCTCTCATTACTGTCTCCTTCCGAGGCAAATAATACTGACTACAGTGGCCTCAGCCCCATGCCACTGAACTTGCATTGATCACGTCGTGTCTAGTTACTCACTCCCAAATGTTTTGAAATTTTCTAGGACACAGACGCACTTTTAGAGTCAGTTGCAGGTCTTCATGACCCGCGAGAACTTCCATAGGGCTAATCTATTACAGATGTAGACCAATAATTGGAAGGAAGTCCTGCTATTGCAAGATAAGAATCACCAACATTTTCAGGCCATTGCTAAAGAGTTTATCTCTATAGTGATGATAACGGGCGTCTTCACGACCCCGGGGGGCTACGTTATCTTCTTTAGATTCTGCTTGTTTTTCCTGTTTTTATTTCCGCAGAATAAAAGAATAAAGGCATGACGCCCCGAATCATCAGATCATCATGAGGGGGAGAGTGGTCCACATGCTGTTAACTATAAAAAAAAATCATTCTGGGACACTTCTCTCCTCCTACACTCTCTCTACTATCTCCGCTACGTTCACAATTAACCTCAAATGGTCAGATACGCTCACAATTCAACCATCATTATGTTCCGCTGTGCCATCGACAAGTTCTCCTCAAAAGCATTCATTCCAAATAGTCAAAAAGACTACATTGTGGAGAAGACAGAGGTCAAATACTCGTGTCCTGAAGATGAATTCCATGGGTGTCTCCTATTCTCCAAAGAATATTCATTCTAGAGGCGTCACCGGACTTCATCCAAGCTGATCAAGAGCAACTTCTGGAAGGCAAGGACTACATGCAAGATACTGAAGGTCCCTCAACCCCCGGCATCAAAGATCAAATTGTCAAGAAGACATCAAAGGGGAGATTGCAAGGATTTTCTTCAGATAGCCTTCGTCAGAAGTCAAGTTCAAAGACAAAGGAAGCTCAATAACAACAAAGACAAAGATATCTGCGCTGCAATGCTGATTCAACACGATTGATCACCAAGGGGAGATTGTTGGGAATATTTTATGGTGTTCAATCTAGTTAGTTATCTTTGTATTTGTGTAGTTATCAATTAAACGTGTAATACGGGCCACAAATGTGTATCAGCCCGGGGGCTTCCTTGTAACCCGTAAGTTAGCCAACTTCTCCTACAAAAGGAGGCTAACTTACGGGAACCCTAACTAATAGAAGAGAGGCTGAGAGAGCGCAAGAGGCGAGATAGAGAGAGATTAGGGTTGCCGCTGCTCTCCTTCTCCAGGAAGAGCAGCGGACAGTTCATACGGTATACCAGATTAGGTTTCAATCTTGTCGATATCTTTCTATCTGCTTCTTCTTAACTGCATAGATTGCTTGATTGTTAGTATATTGGGTTTATGCCCCAGAACCCATTCTCACGTGCCCTCACTCGCAGTCCTTGAGGGTCAAAACGTTAGTTTTCCGACAAACATTGTAAATCACCGATGTCCAGGTCAAAACTTAGGCAAATCTGTTCAAATTCTTTCATTGTCAACCCTGAGGTCAAAGCTTTTCTAAACTTCAATGTAAAGGTCTGAAAATCGTAGATAATTCAATCAACCTCGCGTCAACGGTCATCTTACAACAAGCAACAATCAACGGCTGAAACCTCCCCTGACTCATCAACATTATGTGATCATCAATATGCTAAAATTCTACATGGCGAGCTCAGGGAAACCGTCATGTGTGGTGCATGTTCAGATTGCTCCACACACATGGCGGGTATGACAAGCTGTGAGCAATCAAACCTTGCACATTCTGAGGGGGGAGTTTCAGTTTTCTCCTCCTGACGCCTTACACGGACAAAGCAAGGAATCTCTCAAAGGATGCAACATTTTAGGGGGAGTGTTCAATGTTATCCATACCGAATGCTCCAGTTGAGGGGGAGTACAGAGAGAAAATGAAGAAAGTAATGAGAGAACATGTCCCTATGGCTTAGTAAACCCAACTAAGCCTACCCAAGGGACAAAGCCGAGCGTAAGTGAGTGAGTGAGCGAGTGAGTGAGTGAACATTATGAGCGTTAGGAAGCAGAAGGCTCAAGTGAGAAGAAAAACAATAATCAATGATGAGTCTGCTACCTCAATTGCCTATTATCCATTGAACATTTACTCCTAGCCACTCAAATACTCTGGACAATTCCGAAATAGGTTCAGGACTGATTTAATCAAATCCCGGGTAGAAGTCACTGCATCTTCTCCAACAGTGCACGTTGAACCCTACCCAAGACCACTCACTTGTCTCCCAACAGACAGGTGTTTAATCATATTTCACGGGGAACCACATCTCTCATTACTGTCTCCTTCCGAGGCAAATAATACTGACTATAGTGGCCTCAGCCCCATGCCACTGAACTTGCATTGATCACGTCGTGTCTAGTTACTCACTCCCAAATGTTTTGAAATTTTCTAGGACACACACGCACTTTTAGAGTCAGTTGCAGGTCTTCATGACCCGCGAGAACTTCCATAGGGCTAATCTATTACAGATGTAGACCAATAATTGGAAAGAAGTCCTGCTATTGCAAGATAAGAATCACCAACATTTTCAGGCCATTGCTAAAGAGTTTATCTCTATAGTGATGATAACGGGCGTCTTCACGACCCCGGGGGGCTACGTTATCTTCTTTAGATTCTGCTTGTTTTTCCTGTTTTTATTTCCGCAGAATAAAAGAATAAAGGCATGACGCCCCGAATCATCAGATCGTCATGAGGGGGAGAGTGGTCCACATGCTGTTAACTATCAAAAAAAATCATTCTGGGACACTTCTCTCCTCCTACACTCTCTCTACTATCTCCGCTACATTCACAATTAACCTCAAATGGTCAGATACGCTCACAATTCAACCATCATTATGTTCCGCTGTGCCATCGACAAGTTCTCCTCAAAAGCATTCATTCCAAATAGTAAAAAAGACTACATTGTGGAGAAGACAGAGGTCAAGTACTCGTGTCCTGAAGATGAATTCCATGGGTGTCTCCTATTCTCCAAAGAATATTCATTCTAGAGGCGTCACCGGACTTCATCCAAGCTGATCAAGAGCAACTTCTGGAAGGCAAGGACTACATGCAAGATACTGAAGGTCCCTCAACCCCCGGCATCAAAGATCAAATTGTCAAGAAGACATCAAAGGGGAGATTGCAAGGATTTTCTTCAGATAGCCTTCGTCAGAAGTCAAGTTCAAAGACAAAGGAAGCTCAATAACAACAAAGACAAAGATATCTGCGCTACAATGCTGATTCAACACGATTGATCACCAAGGGGAGATTGTTGGGAATATTTTATGGTGTTCAATCTAGTTAGTTATCTTTGTATTTGTGTAGTTATCAATTAAACGTGTAATACGGGCCACAAATGTGTATCAGCCCGGGGGCTTCCTTGTAACCCGTAAGTTAGCCAACTTCTCATATAAAAGGAGGCTAACTTACGGGAACCCTAACTTATAGAAGAGAGGCTGAGAGAGCGCAAGAGGCGAGATAGAGAGAGATTAGGGTTGCCGCTGCTCTCCTTCTCCAGGAAGAGCAGCGGACAGTTCATACGGTATACCAGATTAGGTTTCAATCTTGTCGATATCTTTCTATCTGCTTCTTCTTAACTGCATAGATTGCTTGATTGTTAGTATATTGGGTTTATGCCCCAGAACCCATTCTCACGTGCCCTCACTCGCAGTCCTTGAGGGTCAAAACGTTTGTTTTCCGACAAACATTGTAAATCACCGATGTCCAGGTCAAAACTTAGGCAAATCTGTTCAAATTCTTTCATTGTCAACCCTGAGGTCAAAGCTTTTCTAAACTTCAATTTAAAGGTCTGAAAATCGTAGATAATTCAATCAACCTCGCGTCAACGGTCATCTTACAACAATCAACAATCAACTGCTGAGGCCTCCCCTGACTCATCAACATTATGTGATCATCAATATGCTAAAATTCTACATGGTGAGCTCAGGGAAACCGTCATGTGTGGTGCATGTTCAGATTGCTCCACACACATGGCGGGTATGACAAGCTGTGAGCAATCAAACCTTGCACATTCTGAGGGGGGAGTTTCAGTTTTCTCCTCCTGGCGCCTTACACGGACAAAGCAAGGAATCTCTCAAAGGATGCAACATTTTAGGGGGAGTGTTCAATGTTATCCTTCCTGGTGCCTAACAATGACAAAGCATACCGAGTGCTCCAGTTGAGGGGGAGTACAGAGAGAAAATGAAGAAAGTAATGAAAGAACATGTCCCTATGGCTTAGTAAACCCAACTAAGCCTACCCAAGGGACAAAGCCGAGCGTAAGTGAGTGAGTGAGCGAGTGAGTGAGTGAACATTATGAGCGTTAGGAAGTAGAAGGCTCAAGTGAGAAGAAAAACAATAATCAATGATGAGTCTGCTACCTCAACTGCCTATTTTGCATTGAACATTTACTCCTAGCCACTCAAATACTCTGGACAATTCCCAAATAGGTTCAGGACTGATTTAATCAGATCTCGGGTAGAAGTCACTGCATCTTGTCCAACAGTGCACGTTGAACCCTACCCAAGACCACTCACTTGTCTCCCAACAGACAGGTGTTTAATCATATTTCACGGGGAACCGCATCTCTCATTACTGTCTCCTTCCGAGGAAAGTAATAATGACTACAGTGGCCTCAGCCCCATGCCACTGAACTTTCATTGATCACGTCGTGTCTAGTTACTAACTCCCAAATGTTTTGAAATTTTCTAGGACACAGACGCACTTTTAGAGTCAGTTGCAGGTCTTCATGGCCCGCGAGAACTTCCATAGGGCTAATCTATTACAGATGTAGACCAATAATTGGAAGGAAGTCCTGCTATTGCAACATAAGAATCACCAACATTTTCAGGCCATTGCTAAAGAGTTTATCTCTATAGTGATGATAACGGGCGTCTTCACGACCCCGGGGGGCTATGTTATCTTCTTTAGATTATGCTTGTTTTTCCTGTTTTTATTTCCGCAGAATAAAAGAATAAAGGCATGACGCCCCGAATCATCAGATCGTCATGAGGGGGAGAGTGGTCCACATGCTGTTAACTGTCAAAAAAATCATTCTGGGACACTTCTCTCCTCCTACACTCTCTCTACTATCTCCGCTACGTTCACAATTCAACTCAAATGGTCAGCTACGTTCACAATTCAACCATCATTATGTTCCACTGTGCCACCGACAAGTTCTCCTCAAAAGCATTCATTCCAAATAGTCAAAAAGACTACATTGTGGAGGAGACAGAGGTCAAATACTCGTGTCCTGAAGATGAATTCCATGGGCGTCTCCTATTCTCCAAAGAATATTCATTCTAGAGGCGTCACCGGACTTCATCCAAGCTGATCAAGAGCAACTTCTGGAAGGCAAGGACTACATGCAAGATACTGAAGGTCCCTCAACCCCCGGCATCAAAGATCAAATTGTCAAGAAGACATCAAAGCGGAGATTGCAAGGATTTCTTCAGATAGCCTTCCTCAGAAGTCAAGTTCAAAGACAAAGGAAGCTCAATAACAACAAAGACAAAGATATCTGCGCTGCAATGCTGATTCAACACGATTGATCACCAAGGGGAGATTGTTGGGAATATTTTATGGTGTTCAATCTAGTTAGTTATCTTTGTATTTGTGTAGTTATCAATTAAACGTGTAATACGGGCCACAAATGTGTATCAGCCCCGGGGCTTCCTTGTAACCCGTAAGTTAGCCAACTTCTCCTATAAAAGGAGGCTAACTTACGGAAACCCTAACTAATAGAAGAGAGGATGAGAGAGCGCAAGAGGCGAGATAGAGAGAGATTAGGGTTGCCGCTGCTCTCCTTCTCCAGGGAGAGCAGCGGACAGTTCATACGATATACCAGATTTGGTTTCAATCTTGTCGATATCTTTCTATCTGCTTCTTCTTAACTGCATTGATTGCGCTATTGTTAGTATACTGGGTGTATGCCATAGAACCCATTCTCACGCACCCTCACTCGCAGTCCTTGAGGGTCAAAACGTTAGTTTTCCGACAAACATTGTAAATCACCGATGTCCAGGTCAAAACTTAGGCAAATCTGTTCAAATTCTTTCATTGTCAACCCTGAGGTCAAAGCTTTTCTAAACTTCAATGTAAAGGTCTGAAAATCGTAGATAATTCAATCAACCTCGCGTCAACGGTCATCTTACAACAATCAACAATCAAGTGCTGAGGCCTCCCCTGACTCATCAACATTATGTGATCATCAATATGCTAAAATTCTACATGGTGAGCTCAGGGAAACTGTCATGTGTGGTGCATGTTCAGATTGCTCCACACACATGGCGGGTATGACAAGCTGTGAGCAATCAAACCTTGCACATTCTGAGGGGGGAGTTTCAGTTTTCTCCTCCTGGCGCCTTACACGGACAAAGCAAGGAATCTCTCAAAGGATGCAACATTTTAGGGGGAGTGTTCAATGTTATCCTTTCTGGTGCCTAACAATGACAAAGCATACCGAGTGCTCCAGTTGAGGGGGAGTACAGAGAGAAAATGAAGAAAGTAATGAGAGAACATGTCCCTATGGCTTAGTAAACCCAACTAAGCCTACCCAAGGGACAAAGCCGAGCGTAAGTGAGTGAGTGAGCGAGTGAGTGAGTGAACATTATGAGCGTTAGGAAGCAGAAGGCTCAAGTGAGAAGAAAAACAATAAACGTGTAATACGGGCCACAAATGTGTATCAGCCCGGGGGCTTCCTTGTAACCCGTAAGTTAGCCAACTTCTCCTATAAAAGGATGCTAACTTACGGGAACCCTAACTAATAGAAGAGAGGCTGAGAGAGTGCAAGAGGCGAGATAGAGAGAGATTAGGGTTGCCGCTGCTCTCCTTCTCCAAGGAGAGCAGCAGACAGTTCATACGATATACCAGATTTGGTTTCAATCTTGTCGATATCTTTCTATCTGCTTCTTCTTAACTGCATAGATTGCTTGATTGTTAGTATACTGAGTTTATGCCCCAGAACCCATTCTCACGCACCCTCACTCGCAGTCCTTGAGGGTCAAAACGTTAGTTTTCCGACAAACATTGTAAATCACCGATGTCCAGGTCAAAACTTAGGCAAATCTGTTCAAATTCTTTCATTGTCAACCCTGAGGTCAAAGCTTTTCTAAACTTCAATGTAAAGGTCTGAAAATCGTAGATAATTCAATCAACCTCGCGTCAAAGGTCATCTTACAACAATCAACAATCAACTGTTGAAGCCTCCCCTGACTCATCAACATTATGTGATCATCAATATGCTAAAATTCTACATGGTGAGGTTAGGGAAACCGTCATGTGTGGTACATGTTCAGATTGCTCCACACACATGGCGGATATGACAAGCTGTGAGCAATCAAACCTTGCACATTCTGAGGGGGGAGTTTCAGTTTTCTCCTGCTGGCACCTTACTTGGACAAAGCAAGGAATCTCTCAAAGGATGCAACATTTTATTGGGAGTGTTCAATTTTATCCTTCCTGGTGCCTAACAATGACAAAGCATACCGAGTGCTCCAGTTGAGGGGGAGTACAGAGAGAAAATGAAGAAAGTAATGAGAGAACATGTCCCTATGGCTTAGTAAACCCAACTAAGCCTACCCAAGGGACAAAGCCGAGCGTAAGTGAGTGAGTGAGCGAGTGAGTGAGTGAACATTATGAGCGTTAGGAAGCAGAAGGCTCAAGTGAGAAGAAAAACAATAATCAATGATGAGTCTGCTACCTCAACTGCCTATTATCCATTGAACATTTACTCCTAGCCACTCAAATACTCTGGACAATTCCCAAATAGATATACCAGATTTTATCAGATCTCGGGTAGAAGTCACTGCATCTTGTCCAACAGTGCACGTTGAACCCTACCCAAGACCACTCACTTGTCTCCCAACAGACAGGTGTTTAATCATATTTCACGGGGAACCGCATCTCTCATTACTGTCTCCTTCCGAGGCAAGTAATACTGACTACAGTGGCCTCAGCCCCATGCCACTGAACTTTCATTGATCACGTCGTGTCTAGTTACTCACTCCCAAATGTTTTGAAATTTTCTAGGACACAGACGCACTTTTAGAGTCAGTTGCAGGTCTTCATGGCCCGCGAGAACTTCCATAGGGCTAATCTATTACAGATGTAGACCAATAATTGGAAGGAAGTCCTGCTATTGCAACATAAGAATCACCAACATTTTCAGGCCATTGCTAAAGAGTTTATCTCTATAGTGATGATAACGGGCGTCTTCACGACCCTGGGGGGCTACGTTATCTTCTTTAGATTCTGCTTGTTTTTCCTGTTTTTATTTCCGCAGAATAAAAGAATAAAGGCATGACGCCCCGAATCATCAGATCGAATTCAAACAAAAAATCGTTCTCGCGAAACGATCATATTTTTCTCAAACTCAAAATCAAAAGGGTTTTCGTTTGTTTCAATGTCGAAATATTTGTATATTGTTTCTCGTATCTTATGCTTTTGATTTTGGGTGAACTGTAAGTATATAAAAGAATGTACACGCGAGAAAGGAAACAAAAATGGAGGCTATCCAACATTTTGGATAGCCTGCACAAAGCACAAGACAAGCCCTAAAACCACAAACAGCCCACACCTAAAATAATGAGGTGCAAACAACAGCAAAAGGGCAGCAGCACAAAGAACCAAAAGGCAGTCCAAAAACGCCAAAACACCAACACGGTGTGTGGCAAAACCAAGGACTCAAAACATTACAGCCTCAAAAGGATAGATGCTATACAAAATCTTATAGACCATGTACTGAGTTCTAGCAAAAAAAGCATCTTCATTTGGTATCAAGCCATCAAAGGAAGTGGCATTCCGAGTCATCCAAATCCAATAGATAGAGTAGCAAAAAGCAATCCTAGCCGCTTTAGCCTTTATCCCCGAGCCTTGCCTCTTCCTCTTGATCCATTTCAACGAGCTAAGCATGGTTCCCATCTCCCGAGGTATGTCCAGCCAGTTCTTTACTCTATGCCACACTTTCCCTGAAAAAGAACAAGCAAAAAATAGGTGTGGTACCATTTCCGGACCACCCTTACACAAAGGGCAAACATTGACAACGTCAAGTCTATGTAAATTGTCAAAAGTGGCCAGCCTATTCCGAAAAGCTAGCCAAACCGTGAAGGAGAACTTGGGGGGAATGTAGTTCTTCCAAATGAAAGACATCCACATACGGGTTCCCCCTTTAGTTCTAAGAAGGTTGTAGACTTTGGCCGAGGAAAGTTTGCCATTAGCTTGGCAGCCACCAAGAAAATTGATGGCATCATGAGTGTTGTCAAAATGGGATAAAATTTGATCCCTAATCAGAGCAATCTTCTTTATAAGTTGGGAGTCCCTATTATGAGGTGTGAACTCCCAAACACCTCTACCATTAAGATAGACCCCATGAATCCACTTAACCCAAAGGTTATCCTTTTAATATGGATATCCCAAAGGGTTTTAGCAAGAAGAGCAGAGTTCCAAATGTAAGTGTCATGGATCCCAAGACCACCTTCCTCTTTAGGGAGGCAAACATCAGCCCAAGCCACTCTAGCATACTTTCATCCCCAAAGGAAGATACGACAGATAGAAGTTATTCTATCAAGTACCGCCTTAGGAATAGGGAGTGCTTGAAGCCAAAAGGAGTGAACACCTTGAATAACAGATTTAATGAGTTCAACTCTCCCCGCATAAGAGAGGGTCTTAGCATTCCAAGCCGTGATAAAGCTAGAAATGGAGTCAATCAGAGGGGCATATTGAGCCACAGCAATCTTAAGAGGAGCCAAGGGGATCCCAAGGTACCTCACGGGGAAAGACCCCTCCTTGAAATCAATCATACTAAGGATGTGAGCAAGATCATGCTCGGCCAACCCACCAATAAAGATATTAGATTTCTCAAAGTTAACTTCAAGGCCTGAAACCTTACCAAAATCCTCCAAGGCATCAATAAGAATTTTAATAGAGGGAAAGCCCCCCCTAGAAAAAAGCATAAGATCATCAGCGTAAGCCACATGGGAGATATTAAGCTTCCCACATTTAGGGTGGAACTTAAAGGAAGGCGCCTTTGTTCTATGATGAAGAAGCCTGGAAAAGTATTCAAGGAAGATAACAAACAGGAGGGGGGACATGGGGTCCCCTTGCCGAAGACCTCTTTTCCCAATGATATGGCCATGAAGGATACCATTAATGGAAATAGAGAAGGAGGGTGTGGAGACACACTCCATAATCCAATTAACAAACCTATCAGGAAAACCAATAGTTAACAAGACCATGTGCAAAAAGTCCCAGGAAATAGTATCATAAGCTTTCCTGAGGTCCACCTTGATAGAATAGCCTTTGATAAGCTCTTGGGCAAGAAACACATTATCAAGCATAAGTCTCCCATCAACAAAGGCCCCTTGGGAGGGATCAATAAGATCAGGTAAGCAGGGGATCATCCTAGAAGCAATGATCTTAGTGATGGTCTTATAGATGACATTAGTGCAAGCAATAGGTCTAAAGTCAGCCGCCATAGGATCATGAGAGGTCTTAGGAATAAGTGCAATAATAGTATGGTTAAGCTGTTTAAGCAGCTTACCAGAATTAAAGAAGCCTCTCACGGCTAAAATCACATCATGGCCAACAATATTCCAATTATGCTTGAAAAAGGCAGAGGTGTAGCCATCCGGGCCCGGGGCCTTATTATCCCCAATATCAAAAATGGCATTTTTGATCTCTAAATCAGAGATAGGGCTAACAAGATCAGTAGCCTTGTTGGTATCAAGACACTTACCAGAGAGCACAATGTTAGGGTCAATATCCACCATAGGGGTAGAGGTGCCAAACAGATTAGTGTAGAATCTCACAAATTCACAAGCCACATGATTCAAAGAAGTAGTAGGGATTCCATTTTCCAATTTAATAGAAGTAATGGAATTTTTGGCCACATTCTTCTTAACAATAGAGTGGAAGTACTTAGTACTTCGGTCACTTTGGAATAAGTGATTAGATTTAGCTTTTTGTCTAAAAAAGTCCTCCTCAGCCCTTTTGAAATAAAGAGCATTCTTTTTGGCCAGATTGACCTCAAGTTTGATAGTATCATCCAAAGGGGAGAGGAGAGAAAGAGCATGCACTCTTTTATATTCCTTCTTGGCATCCTTGGCTTTGCTAGTGATATGCCCAAAAGCATTAAAGTTAAGCTCCCTCAAAGGCTTTTTAAGTCTTTTAAGTTTTCTCGCAAGTCTGAATTGAGGAGTACCAAATAGATCTTCAAACCAGTGGGCTGTAAGGATTGAAGTAAAAGCCTCATGCTTCAGCCACATGTTAAAGAACTTGAAAGGCCTAGAACCATGAAAAGTGTTTTGGCCAATAGTCACCAGAGAAGCACAATGATCAAACTCAGGTTCCATCTCAAAGAAATGAGTTTTACAGGAGATATTATTATTGTGCCAAGACGGGTTCATGAGAACCCTATCAAGTTTGGCCCATAGAGAACCCCTATTCCAAGTGAGTAACTCACCAGTGGAGGGGGTATCAACCAGATTAGTCTGAAGTTTGAAATCATTAAGGTGTTGGATGTAATAAGCTGAGGGAGGGGTGGGGCCTATCCTCTCCTCAGGGCTGCCCACGCAATTGAAATCCCCCATAACAATCCAAGGATTGTTAATAAAGGGTTCCAAACTAGCAATGTGGTCCCAAAGGGATCTTCTCTCCACAACAGTATAAAGAGCATAAATGAAAGTCACAAAGTAAGTGTTTTGTGTGATCTTACACAAAATCTCACAATGGATATGTTGTAAATCAACCTCCAAAATGTTAAGATTAACAAAGGTAGGGTCCCACATAAGAGCAATTCTACCTCCCTCAATTTGATCAAAGTTTGTCTTAGAATGCCAATTAGGATATCTATTAGACATGAACTTATCAAAATTGGGAGTAGACATCTTAGTCTCAAGAAGGCAGCAGACATGCACATTATTGGTACGAATGAAGGAAGCAATTGTATTTTGTTTTGAGGTCTTATTAAGACCCCTAATATTCCAAGAGGACACAAACATTAAAAACGTTTGTTAAAGGCCTTTCTCCCATCCTTTCTCTCCTCATTAGTATTCTGTTTAGCCTGGGAGAAGCCTCTCGGCTTATATCTATCCAAAAAGAGGAAGTAAGCCTTTTCCATAAAAATGTGAGAGACTTCATAGCCATCATCCGTGGGGTACATCCCGGGGAGGGATTTCAAACATTCCTTGGTAAAATTGATACCAATGGTCAAGTGGTTGGTAGTAGTTTCCAAATAGTCATCAAGTCTAACAAAATCCTCTTTAACATCCTCAATATGTTTAAGGTGTATCCAAGGTTTGTCCTTTTCAAGAAGGTCAACTTTGACAACTACATCATCAAGATAAGCATCACGAATATCATGGACAATCCGGACTGAATTTTCAGTATATTTTCTAAGGTCCTTTACCTTACAAGCATTGCCTTGCAAATTACTATCCTCAAAGTGTCAGTTAAGGTAGTGTCTATACACTCCTTTAAGAAATTTAGGAGTATAGACATATCCTTTGTTTTTTGGTTTGATACCGGGGAGCTTTTCCAAGCATTCCTTGGTAAATTGAAACCCGGGGGCATTATCCCCCACAATTTTAAGGTTATGATTCAGTTTCACAATAGGAATATCCACTTCCTTTTGATGTTTGAGTTTAATGATAGGATTGAGGGACTCCTCGGCATCTATATCAAAAACCACCTCATCCGTGAGAGTGTCAATAAGTGAAGTTTTAATAATCCGGACAGATTTGTCTCCAAGAGGATCAATGTCATGTTCATTATCCTCTTCCTCAGGAACATATTTGTTAGGACCTCTTCTAAACCTAGTCACCCTTAGGAAGGGGTGATCACCCTTCTTAACCTTGAAGCCTTCATTTTTCTTAGTATCCGAAAGGATATGTTCCTTTCCTTTGCCAAGATTGGCAATAGGAATGTCAAGGGTGTTATGACAAGGTTCATTTGTATTGGTTTGTTGGGCAGCAATCTTCTTTTGCCTTTCCATGTTTTCACTTTCGGCCAAAACCTAGCAAGTGAATGCATGGTGCCCAAAAGTTTTGCATTGGAAGCAATAGTTAGGGTATGTTTCGTATTTCACAAATTGGGTGTGAAATTTCCCATTTGGCAGATTTATCTTAAGCTCAAGAGGGGGGGGGGGGGGCTTAGAAGCATCAATCTCAATAAGAACCCGAGCAAAGTGAGATCTCACTCTCTCTTGGGTTACCCTATCGGTGGCCAAAGGAACACCCACACGTGAGGCAATCTCACTAATGATATCCTCCTCCCAAAGTCTCATGGGGAGGTGAGGAAATTGCACCCAAATAGGTAGCTTGAGAAACTCATCACTATCCATAGTAAAATCCTCCGAGAGAGGCTTCAAAGGAAAAGATTTGCCAAGGATAGTATAGGGTCCTTCCGAGAGGACTTTGGTTCTATCATATTCACTTTGGAATTTAAAAATAACCCAACCTTTGTCATGAGATCTCACTTGACAAGGGACCATCCATTTGTTCATCATGTCATGGATAAGTTTAAAACCGGGAAATTTCCCATCAAAGTAAGCCACAAGGCAAAAGCCCCAAATTTGAACCATAGGAGCAAGTTTCCTATTGGAAAGATCAATGAAATCACCCACCGGTTCAATGAATTTAAGTTTCATACCCTTTTCGGGTTTCCTATTATCCTTGAATAGGGCTGCCCAAGGTTGGGCTTTAGAGGTAGCCTTGTCATCCATCATAGCATTCCCTAATGTCGCGGCATTAGAGGAGGGGGCATGGGGCACCTTGTCCCCATTAAGGACTAAAGCCGCGGCTTTGTTCTTGAGAGGAGACAAAGGCAATTGGGGTGTGTTAACCGTGACAATAGCCTTAGTAGGTGAGGTAGGAACATCAATAATAGGAACATCAATAGCTTTCAAAGAGGGGCTGAAAGCCTCAACAACCTTGTCATTAATGGAGATGGTTCCATCAATAGTAACATCATTAATTGGCACCCCAACCACATCATTAACCATAGCATTGACATCCTAGGCAATAGGTATAAGAGTCCCACCAGAATCAAGAGTTAAAGTAGGAGAAGTTACCTCAATTTGCTTTCCTTCCGAGCCCTTTGAAGTGTCTTCGGAAAGAGTAGTTGTTGAAGTGGAAACAAGGCTTGGTTGGTAGCTATCATCCTCATGGCTGGAAGAGGAATCTTCGGTTTCAACAACTTCATCCGAAGTAGGTTCAAGGAGCACCGTTGGAGTAGCCTTCGCCTTGAGCCTTGAAGAGGATTTCAAAGCTTTCTTAGGAGTAGCTTTTTTCTTGGACTTACCCTTCAGCATGATAGGGGAAGCTTAGAGGTAGCTACCCCTACGAACAAGGAGCAAGAATCCGTTCCAATGGCGGAATAGACACTATTCACGCCCGTTGGAGAAGTGTACGGACAAAATCAAAAGGAGGCCGATGATGAAAAAAGAGGTGAAGGTTGATCGCCAAGGTCCGGGGAAGAGTTATCCAAGCTCAAAACACGATTTCATCAAGAGGAAGATGGTGAAACCGGTGTTGACCTTTTTGAGTGAATAGTAATTGCGAAAAGAACCAGCGGGAATCAGCTCCAAAAAGTTCAAGAAAGAGCTCAAAAATTAGAGATTTTACACCCCAAAGAAGCTTAGAGTGTAAACTAACTAATATCCAAGCTCAAATCCAGAAGCTCCGTGGAGAAGAAGGAAGAAAAAACGCAAAAGAAGCAACGCAGCGGAGAAGAAGTTTACGAATGGCGGGAGGCTAGAGAGATACTCTCTCAACGTAAACTTTCTCTCAGGTTCTCTGGCGCTGGTTTCAAAAAATGTATCTTATGCTTTTGAATTTGCAGGTGGAATCGTCATTTTGAGATATATGATCTCGACATTCAAATCTCCAGATCTCGAGTTCGTCGATTCATTTTCGAGAGAGATCTCGCGATTTGAATCTCGAAATCAAGGTCTCGAGATTTGAATCTCGAAATCTTGATCTCGAGATTTGAATCTCAAAATCAAGATCTCAAGATTTGGATCTCGAAATCTTGATCTCGAGATTTGGATCTCGAAATCTTGATCTCGAGATTTGGATCTCGAAATCCTGATCTCGAGATTTGGATCTCGAAATCTTGATCTCGAGATTTGGATCTCGAGATTTGGACTTGAAATGTTTTTCAAAAATTCCACCTGCATAAATTGTCTGAAACCTGCAAACCAAAACTCTTTCAATCTAATCTCAGAGAAATCAAACCGATGAATTTCATATGCTGACCCCCTGCTTTTACAGTTCATAATGGCAGGAACAACTCAAACATAGATTGACGACGCCATCTACCCCAAGGGCAAGTGGATCAAGGTGCCGGACAACAACTTCCAGCTAGACCTCACAGTCTTCAAGTGCCAGAACCCAGTCATTCCAGCCATAATGAAAGGTCACTATCTCTGGCCTGCACTTCACAACGCAAAACCAGTGCCAGAGATATACCTACAACAATTTTGGGGTCACATGCATACTGAATCACCGAAGGATCGCTCCAAAATAAAGACAAAATTGAATGGCATGCGCGTAATCCTCACGCCATCAACACTACGATCTACACTAGCGCTGCCAGTTCATGACACGTATGATGCGTTGCCATCCATCCCCGATCTCCTCAAAGACGTGGCAGCTCTCGGCTACACCTCACTACTACCACAGCTATCAAATTTCAACGGAGCCTATCTCCATCATCCGTGGAAGAGCCTATTCGGGTTGGTGAACAAATGTCTGTCGCTAAAGCATGCCGGTTTTGACAAGTGCAACAAGCAGATCCTTCTAATCTTTCACGGCATTTCATACAACAAGAATTATGACGTGGCACAGCTCTTCTTCTCAGAGCTAATGGACCTGGTCAAAGCAAAGGAGAAAAACAAGCCAGGTACCATCCCATATGCGAGGTGGCTAGGACTAATTATCAATGACTGCATGGAAGAGCACACCTCCATTCCAAGACGCAACACTGATCCACACTACACCGCCCCGAAGCTGCAGTACTTCAAAGCAGACAAAAACCCTGTCTTCGGTCTGCGGATTCCTGGGTTTCTGCTCAAACTCGTCAAATCATCAAATCCGGCAGTTCAACAGTACCAAGAAAACATTGAGAGAACTGTCCCTATGGTTCAGCAAAACCCAGCTGGACCTACCCCGGGGACAAAGCCGAGTGTAGGTAAGGGTCCTAAGAAAGTCCAGAAGCCACATAAACCAGTGGCCGGTTTGCCCCATGAAGGAAAGTCTGACGACTCTCTCGAGACGAGTCAGACGGCTGAGGGAACCGAAACAGACGCTGATGAATCTGCCAATGAGTCGTCAAGTGATGCCCAAACAAACACTGATGATGAGGCATCCGAGAGCGTGGGTACGGATAACGAGGAGTCTGGATCTGATGATGATGATGATAATGACAGTAAAGACGTTGAGCACACCTATGCTCTAATCCGAAAAGGAAAGCTGCATGTCGAACCTCCAAAGAAGATCACTGCTGAAGACGCAGCACCAATAATCGCAGGCAGACCCAAAGTCTTCACTATCAAAGAGCTGACTAAACCAAAAAGCGATCCCAGAGAAACAAACTGCTCCAAGGATGACTATGATGAAGCAGCCCATACTATCAAGAATTCCAAAGATGTCGTTATCCGGGAGAAAAGGGCTAAGATTAAAAATGAAAAAGCTGCTAAGTCAAAGCCCCAGCCTCGCGTCAGAAAGAGCCTCATAGATAAGGCTGACGAGCACATATTCGCCGGCTGCGATCCATTTATCCAGATAAGCCGAGCCGAATCCCTAAGTACAGGAGCTGGTCTTTTCGGTTCCCGGGTAGAAGTCGCAGCATCTGGCTCAACTGCACAAGCACAGCCCTCACCTAGCCACTCGATAGCCTCTCAACAGGCTATCGTTTCAAAAGCACGGGACTCAACCCCCTCACTGGTTCCTTCCGAATCAGTTGAGCGTACTATTGACCTATCGCCCGAGGTCAAAACCCCTTCTTCAAACACATCGAGTCTAGGTGTCACTTTTCCTACTTTTTCTTCTTTTTCTAGGACACCTACACTATTCACAGCACATACAGGTGCACACACCCTGAACGCAACAACCAGAGCGCAAGCTATGACGGTTGGAAGTCCTGCTACGCCTTCAATGATTCCATCATTGCACGTAGGCCACACATCAGCTATCTTCACTGATGCTGTGACAACAGTTACAACTCCCGTAACTGGACACCCAACCTTTGAAGACGTCAACGTTATACTAAATCGTTTCCTAGATTCCACCATCAAACCATGGGTGCAAGATGCAATGACCGCTCTAGCACAGGAATTTAGGACCACCCAAGCGGTTCAGTCTGAACAACCCCCACCCCAACCTTCACCCGAACCCTTCATCTCTCATACACAACCAGTATCCTCCACCCCTCTATCTCACCAATCCATCAACCAAATACCCATTCCTTCACATTCTCGGGGAACCCAGGATACAGAACTAGTATTCTCCCCACGCCCGACCACACCCTCCATCGATCTCTCCTCACTACCTTTCGAAACCCTGGCATCGGTCTTGCTGGACAATCTTCTAAACATCCCTGAAGCCAATCTTACCCTCCACCAGCAAGCCATTCTCGAAGCCCTCCTTTCTTCCCCCGAAACCAAAAGCAAATGCAAGGACAGTCCTCGTGGTCACAAACGTTCCCATGAGGACCCCGATGATTCGGATCCTTATGAGGGGGAGAACAAGCGGCCACGACCACTTGAGCAAACTACTTTACCTAGCCAAACTCCACAGCCCATTCAACCAGAAACCTCTACCAACCAACAGCCACCACCCGCAACCAAAATCTCTAGCCTGGTCGAGCTAGATGCAACATCCCGAGGCGTATCTCCTAGAGATACCAACCGAGGAGGGGATGGAAGTCCTGATGATGCTACCACCGGTACATCTTTTACATCAGGCCATCAGTTAGAACCCCGTTCAAAGCTGATGACAACGGGAAATCCAAGTGAACCCGGTGTTTCGATTAACAGGCCTCCGTCTCCAAAAGGTCAACCTGCCACTACCATTCTGTCGTCAGATGAATGGCATGATCAGCTAGAAGATATCATTATTCACGACAAATGGCCCAGACAGTGGACGGAGATGGATCAAATCATGCATGATGAAGAGTGTGAAGATATGCAGAGGAACTGGTTTCTACGAGAACTCATCAACAAATGTGCTGAAGATATAATCAGGCTCGAGGACGATGAACGAAAGGAAGGGGAGAACTACAAGGAATCTCAGAAAACACTTGAATCTGTCGTCAGACAATCAGCGGGAAGACTTCCCAAGACAGAGAAACCTTGGGACAACGTACAAATCAAAGCCCCCTTCCAAGAGGAAATCAGAGAGCGTATTTGGCGTAGACCAGACAAAGTCAAACCTCTGAATGAACTGAAACTGCGAGGTCTCACACATCTCAAAGGAAAACAGGCTGGAGGTCATCTACATATGCTGTTGCAAAGGTCAACCGGTACTCAAAGAGAGCTGATGGAACAAGACTTGAAATCCAACATTCTCCCTATTCATCAAATCCTACAGGTTAAGGCCGAAGATTATCACGGAGTGAAATTCTATTCTTACAAGCTTCAACGCACTGACGGGAGTGAATTTACTTGCCAAGAAAATGATTTCATCATGCTTAAACCAGACGACATCTATCAAATGTTTATGGCATATCGATATCTTCCAGTCAGGCAAAGCAAAACATACAGCGAAGGCCTTGCAGCAATCAAAAGATTCATGCTAAGACAAATCAGAGTGCACTCATCTCACGACCTACAGATGGCTATTGAGTGCAACTTGACAAAAACAAATCTTACAAAGCCAAGACTGTATGGTCCAGAACTCGAAGACTTCCCAGCTTACCACATCTTCTTCACACCGCCAGCAGTTACATATCTCAACCACAAGAACGAAAAACGCCTGATGTTGGTTAATGAAATTGAGAAATATTGTGATGGAACGCTGAAGATAATCAAAGAACAGCTGCTAAAGATGAAGGAATAGCTAGAGCAAAATCTTCAGGAGGCATCGTCATACGTTCAAAAGGAACACTCTACAGTGGAGACCATTTTAAGAGCCATCGACGATCGCCTAGAAAAGAGAAACATGCTAAGGCAATACGAGCATGCACTGAATATGAGGAAACACTATTTCAAATCACAGAAGCAATAACTAAGTGGCACTTGATCACAAAGGGGGAGATAGTTGAAGATCATTTAATTGTGAATCAAGTTTGTCATCTATCTTGTAATAGATTAGCTTTATTATTATTCCTTGTATTAAATAAGTGCATGTATTAGATAGAATATGGGCCAAGTGTTAGGCCCATACAAACAGGCTAAAAGCCTTTCACGCCTACCTGAACCTCGCCTATAAAAAGGGAGCCGAGGGTTCATGATTAGGTTAACTTTCGTACTTGTTCATTATAGCCTTAAGCGCAAATCTTTCTGTGTACGAGTTCACGGTCTATCAAAGAGGGTTTTACATCGATTCATCTGTGTTCATCTTTACGTTTAATATTCTTTGTTAGACTGCTATTCATTGCTGTTACAGAAACAGGGACTATCAATCCCAACACCAATAATTGTTTTTTAAGAACAAAAACTTATTCTTTCAAAAAAAAGAACAAAAACTTATATATTCATATCTCAACGACACGCAAACAAGCATTAGATGAACAGTATGAGGACTAGACGTAAAATTACTTCCCAGAGAATTAGCGCATCAATTAATGAACCACTGAATAGGCAAATAACCTATGAATACCAAGAGAAGAGACTTGAATCTCAAAACAATCACAGCCAAGTCTAGTAAATAAGCAAAATAGAATTGTCTCATAGCATTCTGATCAAAATGACAAAAAATAAAACAGAAACAAAATATTGACATAGTCTCAGAGCACAAATCATAACGGAATATATATAAAAAAGTGCCATAAAACACCATAAGTCTGCTTCTTTCTCGAAGAGTTTTTTTTATCTTAAGCTCATCCTGACCCCATTTTTTCCTCCATCGCTTTTGAAATTCATCATCGACAGAACCTCTGTTGTTGAGACATCTTCCACCCATCGGTGTTCTGTTCCACCACTTGCCCGCCTTCGTTTGGTTGCTTAATGCCACTAGACCCGCCTCCACGAGACCCCAGAGAGAGCTTCATCTGAATTATTCACCACTGATGTCCCTTCCAAACCAGTCATCTTTTTAAGCCTTGCTTATTTCCTTCTCCAGAACTGGCCATTTATACCCCTTCCTTCATTGCATCATATCGGCCATTATTTGCTCTCGTGCACAGCTCGAACTCCTTGCCTTGCCCTTGATTCGGTTGTCCCAGTGCTTGAGAGCATAACCTATATGTTTGGCCAATAATACCACACATAAAACAAAAATTGGGTAGTTTTGCACACCTGAAATCTACCCAGAAACATTCCCCAATTTCTTTCACCTTCAAATTCTTCAAAAGAGGTTTCTCTATATCTAGGCAAATTATGATTCTCATCTAGCATGACAGACCTACCTATATAATTATTTATACTCCGTAGTCTTTGCCACCTTCAAAGTCAATTACCATATTGGCAGATTATGCACTTGAATCCAAAACTCCGAAAAAATGTAAAGGAACGTTCAAAGGCAGATCATCGGGCTTTAGCTCATACAATACAAACAAGTTTGATCATACACTCACAAACGATATTGAAGAACACGCTTCATGTCAGTTTCATGAAAGAAAGATAATAAATACCTCTTGTCGTCTATGTTATTGATCGAGACTCCCCTACTAGGTTTCCTGATTGAGGCCAATACATCTCGTAGCATCGTGAATTTCATCACCTTTTTGTGATGACAGTGTCAACTAGGGACCATGCTGTCAAGCCCCCACCTTGTTCAGTTTTCAGTTCTAAACTACTATCTCCATCCCGAAATAATCATACTGGTTTGACCTTCACACAGATTAAGAAAGTAAAGTTGACTTCACACTGTAGCGACACTGTTTGGCACTGTAGCGACACTGTTTTGAACTGTTTGACATTGTTTTGTATAGATTTGTTTACTAAATAAGGAAAGGAGACAATTATTGCGGGACAGATTGAAAAGGAAAGCAGGACAATTATTTCGTGAAGGAGGGAGTAATAATCTTTTGGGCGGAACTTTTTATGTGCTTCTCGGTGAATTTTTTTATGAAAGTTTATGAAAAAGTTCTCTATGAAGTGTAAATTACTTCCACAAAATTTTAGTTTAAAATTCCACCTAGAAGTCAATTAAATAAATTATTTAAAAATACTATGTTTTTATGCATATTTTGGTGCAGTGTTTTTTCAATAATTTATTTATCTGACTTTCCAATTGAATTTTAAGATGAAATTATGTAGGTACAATCTAAATTTGATGAAAATCCTCCTCACAAAATTTCATAAAAATTTCCACTTAAAAGCAGATTTGCCAGATATGATTGTTTGATTGTGTCAGGTTTTCACCTCTCCACCTCAGACCACGCTCAAACAGCACACAACCAAGCACCACCGGAAGGATAGTCACACTCAGGCCAGCTCAGCCATCTCAACGCACACCATAGGTTAGGAGGGGAAGCTTAGAGAGAAAGCACCATAGAAGAATTGAAGGAGAAGAGACAGAGTCTCTTTCGTTCTCTCTCGCCTCACTCTCTCTAACCGAAGGATCTCAGTCGCTCAAGTGCAAGCAGAGGAGCTTAAGTACCAAAGGGTGCAAAGAACCCTATTAGAGGGTTCTAGAAAAGGGGCTAGCGAGAAATATACATGGGCCGGAGTCCAGAGGCAAGTAAACAAGCCCAACAAGACAAAGAGGGTTGTCATGGCTTTATGGGCCAATACCTCCACACTCTCCACCTTATTGGCCATCATTGGTGGTGCAAGGTATCACAAAATAACATGAGCACGTGGTTCATCATCGCTGGGTCACCAGTGATATCCTAAAGACATAACCGGCAAGCAAATTGGAGATACACAAAATACTCCCAAAAGAAAATTGGAGAAGCACCCGAGGTACTCTCCCTAATCGTGAGAGCAGATTCTCTCAAGAACTGCGCTTTCAAGAATCTACTCTCCCAAATACCCAAAACCTGCAAACAGAGTTAACCGCAGTCCAAATTTAAAATTATTTTACAAGACAACAACTTTTCAGCAGACAGACACTTTGTCCCCATATTTGCTGGGTTGAACTCTGAGGGTATCTTACACAACTTCACCTTACCTTCATCTAAAACATCACAAATAAAGTGGAACCTCACATCAATGTGTTTGGTTCTATCATGAAAGACAGAGTTTTTCCAAAGATGGATAGCAGATTGGCTATCAGAAAACACAGTGACATCCTGTTTAAGAAAACCTATTTCAGTGACAACACGTCTCAACCAGATGGCTTCCTTGAAGGCTTCTGTAGCTGCAACATACTCAGCTTCAATGGTTGATAAGGCAACAATAGGTTGTAACTGAGATTTCCAACTAATACAAGAACCACACAAAGTGAACACATAGGAAGTGGTAGATTTCCTATTGTCTTTATCATTAGCATAGTTAGAATCAACATAGCCACTCAGTTTCACACCTTCAGTACACTTAGTAAAAATCAAACCATGATTTGCATAAAATTTCAAGTATATCAAAAGCCATTTCAAAGCATTCCAATGAGGCATACCAGGATTAGACATAAACCTACTCAAACAGCTCACAACATAGGCAATATCAGGTCTAGAACTAACCATCAGATACATCACAGAACCTATAGCATTGGTGTAAGGAATAGACTTCATAAGCTCAATTTCAGAAGCAGTCTTAGGAGACCGATTCTTACTTAGCACAAAATGAGAGGCAAGAGATACATGCACAGGTGCAGCAGAAGACATATTAAACTTACTCAAAACCTTCTCAACATAAGAAATCTGATTTAGAACAAGAGTATGTTTGCTCCTGTCCCTAACAATGTTAATCCCAAGTATCCTCTTGGCATCACCAAGATCTTTCATAGAAAAATTCACATACATTAACAAGAACACAGGAACAAAGTTAGTATTCTTGAAATAAAGACAATGATCACAGGCAGATTTCACAAATTTCATAGACTGCATACACTTGTCAAACCTAATATTCCACTGCCTAGGGGATTGCTTCAGGCCATACAAGGCCTTCCTAAGAAGACAGACATGGTCACTCCTCTTGGGATCCACAAAGCCCTCAGGTTGAGTCATGTAAATTTTCTTATCCAATTCACCATGCAAAAATGCAGTGGTGACATCCATTTGTTTCATCTCCCAAGTCATGGTGAGCAACCAAAGCCAACATGATTCTAACAGTAGTAAACTTAACTACAGGAGCAAAGCTTTCTGCATAATCTACCCCCTCTTTTTGAGTAAACCCCTTGGAAACTAACCTAGCCTTATACCTAATGTTGTTACCCGGTTCTTCCTTGACCTTAAACAGCTAGCCACTTGCACTCAACTACTGAGCAGGCATCAGGTCTAGGAACAAGGGTCCAAGTCTGGTTCACTCTCAGAGAGTCCATCTCACTTTTCATGGCCTCAAGCCATCTCTGAGACTCTCTGGACCTTATAGCTTCACTATAGGTCTTAGGTTCATTTAGGTTTAGGGCCTCAAACACAGTAAAAGCAAAATTAGATATAGCACACGCAGTAAAAGCATAGTCAGACAAAGTATCAGATTTTCTCTTAATGGTTCTTCTACCCATATCCCTAACAAGTTGGTAGTCATGCAAATCAACATTATCATTCTCAGCAAAATCATCAAACACATTGGTTCCACTAGACACAAAATCATTATGCACATGGTCATCATGAGTATTGAACTCCACCTCACTGGAGGTAGCAGTATCACAAGAAGTATTAACATGCACATCAGAAGGGATGATAGGTACAGAAGGAGGAGTGTCATACATAACAGAAGGAATAGTAGGCACAGAAGGGACCTGAGGCTCCAACTCAACAGGTGTCCTCTCAGATTCATGCTCAGAAACAGTTTTAAGCAAGCAAGGGAAATCAAACTCATTGAAGATTACATCCCTACTTATAACTACCTTAAAACTAGGCACACTTCTATCCCACAGCCTATATCCCTTTACCCCATTAGGATACCCCAACAAAACACACTTTTTGGATCTAGGATCTAACTTATCAGTTTTCTGATGAACATAAGCAGCACACCCAAAGACCCTAAGGTTTGACAGGTCAAGAGGCCCACCAGTAAACTTAACTTCAGGGCATTGACCCCCTATGGGAACAGAGGGAGATCTATTTATCAGATAGGTGGCAGTGGTAACTGCTTCACCCTAAAACTTCTCAGGTAAACCTGAGGTAGACAACATACTTCTAACCTTGTCAAGAAGGGTTCTATTCATCCTTTCAGCCACCCCATTCTGTTGGGGGGGTGTAGGGCACAGTCTTATGTCTCCTAATGCCTGCAGTGGCACACAGTTGGTCAAGCTCATGGTTACAGAACTCTAGGCGATTATCAGTCTTAAGGGTCTTAATATTCTGTCCAGTTTGATTTTTTATAAGTAACTTCTAGGCCTTAAACTTCTCACAAACATCAAACTTATGTTCTAGAAGGTAGACCCACACTTTCCTAGAAAAATCGTCAATTAAGGACAAGAAATACCGTTTCCCCCCATGTGTGGGAACATTGGCAGGAACCCAAACATCAGCATGCACATATTCAAGCACAGAGGAGCACTTTGTCATATTAGGATAAGGGGATAGAGGGAATTGGACTCTAGGTTGTTTACCAAGCACACATGATTCACAGAAAGTCAAAGAGTTCACAGAGTCTTTACCAAAGTAACCATGTTTATGCATATATCACCTATACCCAGAACATTGCATCTCTTATTATCAGCCAAGGAAACATAACCCACATCACATTTCTCATATTTAGAAAACAAGTCCCTAAAGGAGTCATATGATAGGTGCAACCAGAATCAATTAACCATTCATGCTCAGTCAAGGTATTCCGAACAGAATTAACATGATCACACACCATGAGAACCTCACCAAGGTCATCTCTCTCTATAGCCACACTAGCCTGCTCAAGTTTCTTGTGATGGGGACAGTCTTTAATAAAGTGTCCTGAATTGCCATAGTTGTAGCACACACGTTTTCTAGACTTATTCCTCTTCTTACAATTTTGGTTACTAAGTTTAGCTTGGGAATCCTGTTTCTGATTCTTAGACCTACTCTTAGATCTACCCCTCACAAACATAGCCTCACCAGAATCCTTGGATTGACTAGAAATACTCCTATTATGTTTAAGGTCAAGCTCTTTACTCTTAAGGCCATTCAAAACAATATCAAGGGTGACATCATCTCTACCATATTTAATAGCAGATTTAACATCATTATAAGAATCGGAAATATCATTAAGAAACACAACATCAGTATAATCATCAATACGCTTATCACCAGATTGTTTAATGTTCTAGATCAACTTATTAAAAACATCCAAGTTTTCATCAATGTCTTTGGTTAGGTCTAGCCTAAACCGAAAGAACTTTTCTAGCAAAAACAGCTTACCAGGCAGAGATGTGTCAGTATAAAGATCATCTAACTTATCCCACAACTTTTTAGCAGAGTCTAAAATACCAACCTTTCTAAGCACAGAGTCAGATAGGTTAAGGTAAATGGTAGAGTAGGCAGTTTCATTCATTTCAGCTTTTTTAGCACTATCATCAGAATCCAAATAAAGTTCACTTGCAGCTCTGAAAACCTTTTGTTGGATTAAAATACATTTGATCTTTTGTTTCCAAATGTCAAAATCAGTTTTCCCATTAAAAGGTAGCATACCATACATATTGACAGACATAGCAACAGACACAAGAGAGAACACAATAAGGATAATGCTGAAGATCAGTAGCAGAAGACAAGGTCAATGAAAAAAAAGCACACAGAGAGACAGAGAACCAAGGAGTTAGGGTTCACCAGTGTACCGGGCTACGGGCAGATAGGCCACACAGATCCGAAGGCCACTTGAGTGACTGGCATTGAACCTGTCAGTCCTAACCTCAGGTGCCGAGTCACACGGATTTAAAAAAAATCCTAGTTCACAAGGGTAACAAGCAAGCACAAAGGACAGTAAAGGTGAGATAAACACGCAAGGGAGACAGATTACAAATTCAAAACCTCAAGCCCGCATACACAAAACCAGTACGAATCACAGATCTAAATATGCAGAGACAGAGTACACACATGAAGACCAAACATCACACACAAAGGTAAAGTGTACGCACCTGAGAATAGTCAGTTACAACTGATAACCAGACTAACTAGGTCAGCAGCAAAAGCAAAGCCGGGAAGGGGATGAAGCAAGTAAAGAAACACCAAAAAACACACAACACCGGAGGCACCCGGCTACCTAGGTTGTTTATCGCCAACTTACCTGAGCGAGAACTTGTGGATGGGCTTCTCGACTTACAACTCAAAGGAGATCTGCTGCAGATGGCGGCGGAGGAGCTCTCGGGCTGTAGACGAGGACGACAGGAGGTCCGGCTCTGATACCACTGTCAGGTTTTCACCTCTCCAGCTCAGACCATGCTCAAACAGCACACAACCAAGCACCACCAGAAGGGACAGTCACACTCAGGCTAGCCCAGCCATCTCAACGCGCACCTTAGCTTAGGAGGGGAATCTCAGAGAGAAAGCACCACAGAAGAATCAAAGGAGAAGAGACAGAGTCTCTTTTGTTCTCTCTCGCCTCACTCTCTCTCTAACCGAAGGATCTCAGTCGCTCAAGTGCAAGCAGAGGAGCTTAAGTACCAAAGGGGTGCAAGGAACCCTAATAGAGGGTTCTAGAAAAGGGGCTAGCGAGAAACATACATGGGCCGGAGTCCAGAGGCAAGTAAATAGGCCCAACAAGACAAAGAGGGCTGACATGGCTTTATGAGCCAACACCTACACAAATTGGTTTATTAATTGATTTTCATTCATACTTGATTGTTTGATTTCTCAATTGTTGATTGTTATCTATCAATTGTTGTTGTTATAATTTTTTGATTTTGTTAGAAAAAAAGTTTAACTATAATTAAATTTATAAATTTAATTAATTTCAAAGTGTAATAGAAATGATTGAATCTGAATAGGATAAAGAGAAAAGGGAGGAGATGATAGAGAAAGTGGTACTAAGTAAACAAAGTTGAATGGAAATTTTTATATAAGGAAGTCAAATAATGAATGTCCTCCTTAAGATGAGAACTCAGAGAAGAAGAATGATTTAACTCAAAACGAAGCGGCTCAGAATGATCACATCATTGGTGGGAGAAATTTAGGAGTTAATAATAACCGAGTTAATTCCTTAAGATAGGACTAAAACATAGGTAAAGTGCACAAATAGGACCACCATTTTTTCTTTCCTAAATAAGAACAACCAATATTATCGTATTATTGGTATAGGTAGAAGACAGTTTTAACTTTTTTCATAAATGTATTGAAATATTAATTTCATTATGCATGTCAGTTTACACATAAAATGATTCTACAATTTGTTAAGATTAGGCCCATTTTAATTATTTGCTCCTAGGCCTTCAACCAGGGTCGTCAAATGAATTTGGAGGCCCCAGTTATAAATGCAAAATTGAGGCTCTATATATGAATAAAATGAAATCTATTGAAGGAAATTCTATGTTGTGTGCTATCGTTTAAATAGAATATGTATTAGGGCCTTTCTATGTAAATGATGTATTATGGGTCTATTGGCCCGTACTTGTAAACCCTACTCTATCCCTATTTATAGGGGTTCTCGGTAATGAAACTCTACGAACCATTCTCCCTACAACACGTTATCAACAAGAAAAGATTTAGCCCTAGTTTCTTTTTCTCTCGTTCATTCCCGTATGATCCCTATGATGGAGCTCCGCTCCCCTTTGCCCAGCCACAAGTCACAACAGAGTCCTTTACTCCCCTGCAACACCTACCGCCATCGCTTGCAGCCGAACTCCGCACAGATCTGAAAACCGCATCTGATCGCCGTTGTTCCAGGGTGGGGTCCTGCTCTGCCTGGCTTGTCTCTGTCGTTCATGGGTTCATCCGGATCTCCCTGCTGCTTAACTCCACTCGGATCGGCCATCCCACCAAAGAACACTACCGGATCTGCTGTTGGAAGGTCGATAGCTGCTACGTCGGATGAACAAAAACAGATCGTAGTCTCCTAATGAGGATTGCATCAGTTAGCAAGATGATTAATTTCGGGGTTGTTCTTCTAGAATCCCTCCAGGCTAGTTCCCTCTGCGATTAATTCTATCTTCATCAATCGGTAAGTATTCGACCCTAAATTGATTACCAATTGAGTTTGAATGTGTTTGAAATCTAATTTTGCGAAATTAAGAGGAATATATGTTTTCTTTTCTTCGTCATCAATGGTTGCTTAAGTTCAGGACCTTTATTTACAATGAGTTCCACATCATCATGGAAATTCCAGCCAACAAGAAATCAATTTTATATTTTAATAATCTTTTCTTGATGACTTGCTGCCTCCTTTTAATGCTATTATGTGTGGTTTTCAAGTTTCATTATTATGTTGTTTATGGCTTTTGTAGGTTATACACGCACATATATGATTTAAATGAAAAAAAAATCCCCTATTTAGACAATTACTTAATTGGTTTTTACTCTTTTTCGTATGAGTATATTTTTATCAATATGATATGTTTATGCATGTAATTCTTGATGTACTGTTTTGTTCTAATAGAGATCTATCTTTTGTTCAATAATTTTTTCACAAGAGATTTTTTTTCAAATGATCGGATGATTTTTTTTTTTGTATTCAGAAGAGAAAATTTTCTGTGTCTGCTAGATCTCAATATGAAAAAAAAATACTTTATGGAATACTTCGTACACCGAATATGATTTATGCTATCATTATCTACTCCTATTAGACACTCTGTATTATAGTTAGTATATGATGTACACCCACAGACATTATTTAATTATATAAAATGACAGACACATTCTTCATCTAGATGTTGTATGTATTACTATATACTTCCTGCTATTTTCTTACAAGATATGGAAATTCATATCTTGTATTGATATTTTTCATATAATTGTGTTTGAAAGCTCTCACAAATGCACCTTAATTTTATGACCATCATAATATTTGGAATTGTTTTTTTAACGTACTCAGACGGCTTGAGTACTTTAATTGAGTAGCTAATATTTAATGTTGGAATCACCATTTATACTCTATTTTACGAGACAATGAATGGTCTATGTTGGGAGTATATTTAATACTCCGTATAAGTCACCATAATAATGGTATATTCCACTTGGTATATTCCAATTGAGTAGCTATTTTTTTTTAACTACAACCGGTATGAGTGATTTAACAAATATATATTCTTCTAGGCACACATGTTTTTTTTTGTGAAAAGAAAATCACAAAAACTTATTTGATATAATAAAAGTTTCAATTTATATATCACTACACTTATACTAAAGAACTAGTATAGAGTAAATTATGTCGCTAAATAACTTTATAATTGTGTTGGCACATGTCAATAACTTATTTATTTTCTTTTATCGTGTATAGTGACATACAAAGAATTTTCCTTGGATAAAGAAACTTTCAAGGAATATCTGGGATATGAATATCGGAGACATTCATTCGCTGTACACCGATTGGCAAAGAAGCAACAAAGAATTTCTGAAGAAAAAGAGATTCACCCTTTACTTGATGGGAGATTGTTTATGGATTTAATCTTATGGATGATTTCTATGATGGGAATATGAACTTTCTCTTGAAAATGGATTTCTCATGTATTTGATGTTATATACGATAGTATATAGTACCAAGTATTTCCTTTTAGATTTGTTTTTTAATAGTAGCTTTGCTAGTATCTTAAATTATATTTGAGACGTTTATACATCTTGGTTCACATTTGCATATTGTTACAACCCAAGAGTTATTTGGATAAGGAAATTTCAAAGTAGAATTTGAAAATATAAATTTTAAAATAAATCCCTTAATATAAGAGGATTAAATGTGATTATCTCATCAGGATATATATAACTTGAAAATATACTTTTAGTTTTAATCTTCGTAGAATCTCTGAAGAACAAGAGATTCACCGCATGAGAATATAAATTAAGTTACATGATTGTCTACTGTTTTGAGAATAAGAAAATTCTCTAATTGTTGGATTTATTCATTTTTTATTTTACTCTTTCATGAGTTTTATAAATATGAACATTACTAATTCTAATTAGACTTTTATTCAAGTCTTAAAGTTTGGTATAAATTATATTCGTTTGAGATTTTTAATTATTTTAACATCTCATTGTTTTATCTTAAATTATACTCGTATTTGAGATGTTTATGCATTTGAATTCATTAAATGCATATCTATGAATTTTATTCATAAAAGAATGGATACAAATTAAAGGAATATATCCATAAAATAGTAGAATGATATGTACCACATTCGACTTGAGGTCATAGCACTCTAAAGTATATGAGTGACATTTGTAAATTAGTACAACCTATAACAAATAGGTTTTTTAACTTATTTTGGTGATACACAATAAATTAAGGAATGAGTGTTTATTTATTGAAGTAATTCCTTATTATCATTTATTAAGGGTGATGAACTATTTAAATATTTCATGTCTAAATGAATAGAATTGTATCTCCGACCTCTAAATGTATCTAGAAGTCGTTAAAATTACCACGTTAGAAGGAACCATGTCATGGATCAAAGTCTTGTGAGCGGGCTCTTGTCAAAGTAACAAGAAAGACTTGTCCCTTATACACCTTGTGGGGCTTTCTTGAACCCTCACATTGTGAGAACGTCAATGTCCATCGAGCTACTCTCAATGGGTTTCACATAGAAATTCGCTATAATAAAAATGAGATAGAAAAAAATATTATATTGCGATAATAAATGTAAAAGAAAATGCATATTTAAGCAGGTTATGAGACAAAATGGTTATTGACTCATACAAACTTTGAAATAACTCATTCAGGTTATTAATCATTCGAATAAAGGATGAAATAGGATCCAACACCATGTAAATTGTTGGTTTTAGCATTGATAAATAGAAAGCAATATCAATCTTCTAAAGTACGAGAAGAAATATTTACCTTTCGTTACGCCTTACAGATATAGTAGAAGGCACGTCAATTATTTCTTAAAGTTTACTCCTTAGTAATAATGGAATCGAGATTTGTCTATGCTAAGGATATAAAAATGTAGATATCTCATTTTTTTAATTTGACATATGGGAACATATCTACCAAAATGCGGGCCATTTAAGTAATTATGCTTTGGTAGAAATTTACTCATACTATCTATTTTTCGGTTACACAAAAATGTTGCATTTGCAAAACTTCTAGCAAAACTTATTTATTTAAGGGTCCACCACCCGACCAATCAAGTCTATATGACTTGTTACTGCTAGACAGTTCTCATCAAAAGTATTTGATGATTATTGCATATTTTTTGAGATCAATGAAAAATATCTCGCATCCCATGTGAAAAATAAGATCTCAGTAAAGTTCACATTTAAAAGAATGTAGATGGTGAATATTATATCTATTACGCGCGCACTAATTAATAATTATTTTCATGGGATTATGCAATATTGCAAGCACTCTTATACATTTGTTTTTTTAGATCGATAGTAGACAACCATTTTTGTGTATACCAGTTGGTGACTGGATCTTAGCCTGAGATGTTCTACTTATACATATATGGTTGTTAACTAATTGTCCCTAATGCGCCTCCCACAACGCATTATAACCGATTTAAAAGACAAATGACGTTTATGTTGGATATGCATCCCCAACAATAATCCGCTACTAGCCTTAACAAATAATGTGTGATGGAGTATATGGCCCAGGGACCCCCGGCCCACAGACTTCTACTTCTCCTGCTCAGGCCCATCAAGCCCAATGAGCACACAAGGCCCAGACATAGCGGCCCGAGTATCAAGAAGCCCACAAATACACGTGTAAGTGCCTTCGGCCTCCTTGGCCGAGGGCTCCAAATTCCACAGAACAATTTCATTCGAGCATACGAAGCTACTGGGAGGAAACATCAGAAATCAGGAGCCTTCGGCTTACAAAACCTTTGGCTTACAGAGCCTTCGGCTAAACAGAGCCTTTGGCCACAGGGGTTCTTCGGCATGAGTATTCACCTTCGGCATCATAAGCCTTCGGCACATACAGCCTTCGGCATAATGGAGCCCCCCGGTTAGAAGAGCCTTTGGCCCAGCACCCTTCAGCCAAAGGCATCCACCTCGATAAATTATCTTCTCCACATGCGCCTGGATCACCCTACCAAGTACAAACGTCACATCCAACGACCGCATTTAATGCGGCCACATGCGAGTGCCAGTGCCACCCCGGTTGAGGTGACCCCTCGACCACCAGAATGCTGACACGAGTCCCTGTCTAGCATTTATTACTACTATAAATAGCTCCCCCTTTTCCCTTTGTAACACACAACTTGAATACACATTCCACATTCGAACTCCTTATCTCTCTTACTTATTTGCTCTGACTTCTCTCTAGTTACTCCCCGCAGTAACCCCTCGGATACATACCCCTGGGTAGATTATCCATCATTTGGTGCTCTCATTGAGAGTGTAATACCCGAGATTAATTTAAGAGGATTAATAGTACTACTCATACCAACAAGGTGCATCTCCTTTTAAGGGAGCTCATTAGCCAAGAACTTCAAAGTTAAGCGTGCTTGCACGGGAGTAGTCTTGGGATGGGTGACCCCCTAGGAAGTTTCTCAGGGCACGCATGAGTGAGGACAAAGTGCGCGGAAAAGGCTAGTGGCGGTTTGTGAGGACAGTACTAGAGGTCAGGAGTAACTATCTTGGGCCCTATGGGGCGGGGTGTTACAGGTGGTATCAGAGCAACCCTGCGACAGTGTGTTGACCCGTTAGATATCGGGCAGGCACTTAGCGGGGCAAGATTCTGAGGTTTGATTGAGAGTGTTAAGGGCGCAACGAGGACGTTGCGATCCTAAGTGAGGGTGATTGTAATACCCGAGATTAATTTAAGAGGATTAATAGTACTACTCATACCAACAAGGTGCATCTCCTTTTAAGGGAGCTCATTAGCCAAGAACTTCAAAGTTAAGCGTGCTTGCACGGGAGTAGTCTTGGGATGGGTGACCCCCTGGGAAATTTCTCAGGGCACGCATGAGTGAGGACAAAGTGCGCGGAAAAGGCTAGTGGCGGTTTGTGAGGACAGTACTAGAGGTCAGGAGTAACTACCTTGGGCCCTATGGGGCGGGGTGTTACAGAGAGGTCGAATAAATCAAGTAAGAAACACTCCCCTTCAGCTAAAAACACCTATCAAAATGAGAAGAAACACCCGTGCCCAATCCAAGACTCATGAGGACAGGAACCTGGCCCTCGGCGACGTCGACGCCCCCGAAGCCTCTAACAGGGCTCCCGAGTGCGGCGCCCTCGCTGGGTTGGAACAGACGGCTGTCGACCTGCGCCTTCAGCTCCAACAGAATGCCCCTGATGCCCGCCTTGGCATCGAGGCCATAAAGAAGGACCAGAACGAAAATCAAGTGAGCCCTCCGGTCCTCACTATCGACGTGCAGTCGGCATTCTCCGCCTTCATCCAAACACTCACCCAAAATCCAGGTGCCTTCGGCACTCTGGTGCCCCTTCAACCACAGGTCGAGGAGAACGCTATACCTCTCCCGCGTCCACCCCCCTTCGTGAACCCTACCCCTCGGGTTCGGAACGACGAAGGGGTCGTGGCTCAAGACACCGCCTCCCAGGAAGTCCAATCTCGGGACCGCCGTGGCGCAAACAAGGAAAGGCCCAGGACCTCCGCCCTCGAACGGATCGGAGGGGCGCAAGAACGCCGAGGGGTTCACAACCGCCTCGGTGGAACGGTGTTCCAAAGACCCCAAGAGAGCAGGGGTTCCATTTCAAGGGCAGATGAAAGACGTCTCCCGCAGGACAAAGGCAAGGGACTACTCCATGTTGACGACGCCAGACACCAAATCAACCAGGCCCACTCTGCTCGGGTACGCTCACAGGGGGCGGAGGCCCTCCCGAGGGATCCCAGAGACGAAGTGATTGAAGCCCTCCAACACTACCTCGATGAAATGGAGGCCCGCCAGACGCACACTACAACTTCCATCTCACAGGCGGACCCCAAATACACCGCCATGCTAGCAAAGATGGAGGAGATGCAAAGGAAATTTGCCGAAGGCTCCGGGGAACCATCATCCAACTCCGAACTCGGACGCCATTTACCCCAAGGGTATTGGCAGCCCAAATTCCAGGGAAGTACCGAGGGCAACCCATCAAGCCCTATGAAGGAAAAACTGACCCCCAAGAGAAATACAGCAGGTATCAAAACAGCATGATGATGATGGGGGCATCGGATGAATATTTATGCCGTTGGTTCCTTTCCACCTTGGAGGGACCAGCATACGAATGGTTCAACCGACTGCCCGAGGGCAGCATTGACTCTTGGCAAGATCTTGCCCCACGCTTCCTCACCCATTTCGCCGGAAGGAAGCGCACGAGAAAGCACTTCTTACACCTCCTCACCGTCAAGCAACAGCCTGACAAAACACTTCGGTCCTTCATTGACCGGTGGATGAAGGAGACAGACGAGGTCGAGGGTGCCGATGAGCGTACCCTCCTCGTCCTCTTCCAGGGGGTTCTCCGCAGTAGCCCCTACGCACGGAGCCTCATCACCGACCCCCCAAGATCATACCTCAGAGCACTCCAGCGGGGGAGCCTATACGCCAACGCCGACGACCTCCACTCCTTCAAGAAGAATGAAGGCCAGCCCTCGAAGAAGACAAACAAGACGCCGACCCCAAATGTCCCCTCGGCCAGGGGCCGAGACCATGGCAGCCACACCCAGCAGGGCCGGAATGACCGCCAATGGCGCCCTCGGCTGGACATGCCGAGGTCTCCCCTCACGCACCCGGTGAGCACTATCCTCAACTATGCGGAAGAGCAGGACCTTTTCCCCAAGGACCCTCGGTCGGCGAGGGAGATCTACGCCATCCACCAAGGCGACACATATTGCCGTTACCACAAAAGCACCTCCCACAATACAGACGATTGTGTCTCGTTAAAGAAGGCTATTGAACTCTTAATTCAACGAGGTGAGCTCCACCAATTCATCAAAAATTCCCCAAGGAAAAACGCCGGGGAGAACACCGATAAAAAAGAAGGGGACATCACAACGAAGAAACATGAAATCGGGAGCCCCAGCTGAAGAAGCGCCACCTCCGATAATCATGTTCCTCACCTTCGCCGTCGGTCTCAGCCTTGGGCTCTCGATCTCGAGGCATATTATCATCATCCCCTCGGCCTAGAGCCCTCAGCCTCGAGCCGTGTATCTTAACAAAGCCATTGTCAAACAACGCACCCCTTGTATTTCACTTATCTCTATGAATTTAAGTAAACTACAACACAACCCAGACATCTTATCGCCCCCTTCGAGGCCAAATGCCCAGGTATGGCCGATGGTGTCTAAAGACGAGGGTCCTGCAAAAGGCCCGCGTTTTTGGAGCGGGACGCTCACCGCGACGCCGACGCGCAACGCACAGCGACAGGCCTGAAAGAATGACTGAGGTGACGAAATCCCCAAACTTGGGGGTGAAACGGCAGTCGTCGGAAACCGACCAAGCCTAGCCCGCGCCGTAAATAGACGACGGGACCCCCCAAGGTCAAGGGACGGTTCAGCGCCGGGGGACTAACAGATGAACCCCCGGACGGATCACTTGGACCCCCTTCCGGCCGAGGCAGGGAAGCAACCCCCTCGGCCGAAGCCTGAAAGAAGGAACACACATCAGGAGGACTAACATACGACCTCCTGGCACAATCAAGGGACGGCCCAGCGCCGGGGAACTAACAGACGAACCCCCGAACGGATCACTTGGACCCCCTTTCGACCGAGGCGGGGAATCAACCCCCTCGGTCGAAGCCTGAATAAAGGAACATACACCCGGAGGACTCCCGGAACTATCAAGGAAATGCCCTCGGCCTCAATTTGATTCTACATCACCAAAAGCCCTCGGCCTCAACATGACTCAACACCAAGCCCTCGGCCTCAACATCAGACAGCCCTCAGCCTCAGCATGACTTTATGTCATAACGGTTTTTGCCTTACATGATTTCACATTACCAAAGGCCCTCGGCCTTCAACATCAGACGGCCCTTGGCCTCAACATGACTCAACATCAGGACGGCCCTCGGCCTCAACTTTACAACGGCCCTCGGCCTCAACGTCAGAACGGCCCTCGGCCTCAACATGACTCAACATCAAACGGCCCTCAGCCTCAGCATGACTATATGTCATAACGGTTTTTGCCTTACATGATTTCACATTACCAAAGGCCCTCGACCTCAACGTGATTCTACATCAACAATGGCCCTCGGCCTCAGCGTGAGTCCACATCACAAAGGCCCTCGACCTCAACATCAGACGGCCCTCGGCCTCAGCATGACTCTATGTCATAACGGTTTTTGCCTTACATGATTTCACATCACCAAAGGCCCTCGGCCTCAACGTGATTCTACATCAACAACGGCCCTCGGCCTCAGCGTGAGTCCACATCACAATGGCCCTCGGCCTCAACATCAGACGGCCCTCGGCCTCAGCATGACTCTACGTCACAACGGCCCTCTGCCTCAACGTCAGAACGGCCCATCGGCCTTTATCCCCCCGACATCTTTATTTGATGTCGGGGGCCATCACACAGGCCCCTCGGCCTTCATCCCTCTGGCATCTTTATTTGATACCAGGGGCTATCATACAGGCCATCGGCCTTCATCCCTCCGGCATCTTTATTTGACGTCGGGGGCCATCACACAGGCCCCTCGGCCTTCATCCCTCTGGCATCTTTATTAGATTACAGGGGCTATCATACAGGCCATCGGCCTTCATCCCTCCGACATCTTTATTTGACGTCGGGGGCTATCACACAGGCCCCTCGGCTTCATCCCTCTGGCATTTTTATTAGATTCTAGGGGCTATCATACAGGCCCATCGGCCTTCATCCCTTCGGCATCTTTATTTGATGTCGGGGGCCATCGCACAGGCCATCGGCCTTCATCCCTCCGACATCTTTATTTGATGTCGGGGGCTATCATACAGACCCCTCGGCCTTCATCCCTCCGGCATCTTTATTTGATGCCAGGAGCTCTCACACAGGACCACCTGGCCTTGCACCCCTCTGTCACCTTTATTTGGTAACGGGGGGTCCTTACGAGCTCCTTAGCTTTTTCATGCAGGATCTAAGGCTGGTCTTGGATATCCCCTCAGCAGACGGACACGACCGCCGCTCAACAATCAAGGCCGAACGGTGCATTCCTTTTGCTTCATTCTGGGGGCATCCGGTGTACTCTTTTTCCCTCATTAGGATTTTTTTCCCACATGGTTTTTTCCTAATGAGTTTTTTAACGAGGCATCTCCCCATTGTGGAACAAAAGGCGTCATCCCTCGGCGGCTCCTACTGAAGGCATGCATCACTCTACTCCTGTTTCCCTCGAGAAACTCTCGGAAAAAGGAGTGGGGGACTGGGGGACTCCCCTCGGCAAAACACGCAAATGTTAAAAAATTTCTATTTCTCAGCCACAGCAAGCTGAGGCAAGATCACAACGACAATCTACTTCCCTCGACACAATGCCTTCGACCACACAATGCCTTCAGTCACATGATACCTTCAGCCACATGATACCTTCGGCCACACAATGCCTTCGGCCACACAATGCCTTCAACCACATGATACCTTCGGCCACAACGCCTTCAGCCACATGATGCCTTCGGCCACACAAAGCCTTCAGTCAACAAATGCCCTCAGCAAACACAAAAATGCAGATCTCTCACTACTTTACAAACTACAAAGAAACACATGCGAGCAACACACTCGCACTTCCTTCAAGAAGCCCTCACCCTTGACATGTGGGGGAATTGAGAAAATGAGGCACCCAACAAAACAGGGGAGCCTTCGGGGTAATCACCACAGCTACTCCTTTTCCCTCAAGTACCTTTTCGGCAAAAAGAGTGGGGGACTCCAGATGGAGTATATGGCCCAGGAACCCGCGGCCCACAGACTTCTACTTCTCCTGCTCAGGCCCATCAAGCCCAATGAGCACACAAGGCCCAGACGTAGCGGCCCGAGTATCAAGAAGCCCACAAATACACGTGTAAGTGCCTTCGGCCTCCTTGGCCGAGGGCTCCAAATTCCACAGAACAATTTCATTCGAGCATACGAAGCTACTGGGAGGAAACAGCAAAAATCAGGAGCCTTCGGCTTACAGAGCCTTCGGCTTACAGAGCCTTTGGATTACAGAGCCTTCGACTAAACAGAGCCTTCGGCCACAGGGGGTCTTCGACATGAGTATTCACCTTCGGCATCATAAGCCTTCGGCACATACAGCCTTCGGCATAATGGAGCCCCCCCCGGTTAGAAGAGCCTTCGGCCCAACACCCTTCAGCCAAAGGCATCCACCTCGATAAAATATCCTCTCCACATGCGCCTGGATCACCGTACCAAGTACAAACGTCACATCCAACCACCGCATTTAATGCGGCCACATGCAAGTGCCAGTGCCACCCCGGTTGAGGTGACCCCTCGACCACCAGAATGCTGACACGTGTCCCTATCTAGCATTTATTACTACTATAAATAGCTCCCCCTTTTCCCTTTGTAACACACAACTTGAATACACATTCCACATTCGAACTCCTTATCTCTCTTACTTATTTGCTCTGACTTCTCTCTAGTTACTCCCCGCAGTAACCCCTCGGATACATACCCCCAGGTAGATTATCCATCAATGTGTATACCGCTAAACGGAATGTCACCTTGATCAGACAATCGATTTTCCTTTCATTAGGAGGAGAAAATAGAGAATTCTCAAATTCTCTAATTGAATGATAGGAATCATTATGGTACATCCCTACCATTTGTTTTCCAAGCTTCAAAATGTTAAATTGAAGTAAAGGTGACTATCTATCACCATAAGCGACTTAAGTGACCAGATCACATACACTAGCTTCAAATACATTTGTAAGGCCTGAAATTCAAATTAAAAGACAACGCTAAAGGAACAAGCATTGCAATCACAAGCAGTGGGGTTGTGGTTGAGGTCGTGGCTCTCTAAAGGAATAGAGGGAAGCCACATGGTTCGATTAATTATCCACCCCAAGTAGTAGAGGGTAGATAAGGCACAAACCAATATACTCGTCATCATATGAATTCCTCTCACGAGATTATCTCTGACTAAATATGTCCATGAATCAATAACGGGGGACGCCCCGAAGTTTAAATGATTTCAGAGAATTAAAATCTCAATGTTAATGAGAGTGTGTATGAGTCGAATGATAGACCTTACACTTATATTGATGATATATTTATACAGTTGCTCAAAGGAGCATAGAGCACGATGATATCGAACCATACTCTATTGCAATATGAAAGCAATGAGAATATTGGCCTAAATGCGTACAAGTAATCCAGGTATAAATTCAATACTTGACAAAGAGACAGGTATTTGGTATGATAGTGCTAATCAACCAAGTGTAAAGCATGTAGGACATGAAATAATTCTTTGTTAGAAAGCGTACTGAGATAATGAGGTCCTAATTATTCTCACAACGCCCTGGATTCAAATATGAAAAGTTATACTTCTCTATTTTTGAACACAAAAATGTTCAACTACTTAATCCATAATCCATAAGTAGACTCCAAAGTAATGGAGACGCAGCTAAAGATTGTGACTATTAAATGTCTCAGTAAAAATTTATTTAAGAGATATAATGAAACATTTGTTATGTTTTTATTATCTTTAATCAAGTGGTTTTAGATTACATTATATATGTACATTGAAACGTTCACATTTGGATTAAATCCATCCAGACAAGAGTGACATACCCGTCTACGTGCACTTGACTGAAAAGGGATAGAAAAAGATAGATTATGCTTTCTCTCCAAGTATCATTATATGTCGGAGATATAGACATGGTATGTACTCATATTAACGAAAATGAGAAATCCTAGATACTTGAAAGTCATAATTGAGATAAAGGATCTTGGGAAACTCGGGTTGTTTTGAAAACACCGAGTTGGTTGAATAATAATTCACCAGTTGCATATATCCAAAAGGGTTCTCAGGCAAGTTAACATGGATAAATGTAAACTGTTAACACTCCCATGATTGGTCGAAATATGGATGCTAGAAAATATATCCATTATTGGAAAATCATTGGGAGAAGGAATTCCCTATGAAAGTGCAATATGCGCATGATTGTACTTTGACAAACACATTCGACCAAATAATACATTCTCAAGAACTGTTAGCTGAAAATCGCTTAAGACCAATACATCATCATTGAAATAGGATCAAGAATGTACTTTGATATCTATATGAAACCATTGGTGTAATCTTTATTCATCCCTTATAAATTAATTAAATGATTGATGATAATAATATTTATAAAGGAATTGGAAATGTCAAAAGTATCACTCTAACACAAAATAACGTGATTTGAGTTTTACCGATGATGGATATCCCTTTACCTCATCGATACTTTCTTAAATGAGTATATAACATCTTGGTTTCTTTCATGGTAAATATATATTTACCATGAAAGAAACCAAGATGTTATATACGGAATACCTTGATAAAAGTATATATCAAGTAGATATCGAATTCTTATTGATGTGTTGCACTTAGGGGGAGTCCTTACATACTTATTTATCATCAGTTATATTGGTGCGTTGTACTCCTTTTCTTTTCCCCTTTTGACCAACGTTTATTTTTTTCCTATTGGGTTTTGTTACTTGGTAAGGTTTTTTTTAATGAGACAACATAATATGCACCATCCCACATTTTAATTTTGCGAAAGTAAAACGATGTTGAAGAAAGAACATAATTACTATATTGTAGTCAAAATAATTGACGCGTAGGTATTAGCGCACCATACTTCCTTAAAACATTGACCGATGTTTATTTTTTCCCGTTGGGTTTTGTTCATTGGCAACGTCTTCCCAAGTTAATAATTTGGGAAAATTCCCTACGCTCGACACACAGGGGGAGAATTAAAGGAATTATATTCCTCTATTGTGTGCCTTCGCTAAGGTAATTAATGTGACAAGTATTGAAATGCACATATTTTACAAACACCCTTGATTAATGTAAATATTAAGGGTAGATGTAGACTTGAGGGGGAGTACCCCAACTAGATTACGTTACACTCTTTTCCTTTACCCAAGTTTTATTTTTTCCCACTGGGTTTTGTTACTTGGTAAGGCTTTTAATGAGGTAACACTACTTATAAACTTTAATGATCAAAGCAAAGATCAAATAAAGATAGACTTAATGAAAGAAGCATATCTTGATGCTATACTCATTTTTCTCCAGTCAAGGTTATTTTTTCCCACAGGGTTTTTGTTACTTGACAGAGTTTTGAAGAGGCAACAAGACACATACAACATTCTATCTACAACTCAGCACAAGGGGGAGTGTTGAAGGAAATTCTATGTTGTGTGCTATCGTTTAGATAGAATATGTATTAGGGCCTTTCTATGTAAATGATGTATTATGGGCCTATTGGCCCGTACTTGTAAACCCTACTCTATCCCTATTTATTGGGGCTCTCGGTAATGAAACTCTACGAACCATTCTCCCTACAACAAAATCACATATAATAACAATTCAAATAGTTCAACAAAAATAAATGTGTTCACGTGTTCATATAGAAGTTCTAATTGAACTCGACAAAATTTCCAAAATTCTTAATTGTATTTTTAAAATTATTGGAGAAGTTTTAAAAATAAGATTTTAAAAATTGATATAGTTATTTTACATTTCGAATATATGTCCCTAAAGCTAATTTATAATACTCCCTCAGTCCATAAAAGATTGACCAAATTGAATTTTCTTAGTCAATGGTGCTCGAGTTTGACCAATGAAATATGAAAAATATATGAGCTTATTCTTTATTTAAAAATCTTTCATAAGAGTATAAAATATATAAATTATACACAAATATTATACCTAAAATCATTGACTAAACTTTAACACCATTGACAAAGAAAAGTCAAACTGGTCAATCTTTTTTAGATGAAGGGAGTAGTTTTTATCACTCCTAATATATCACACCATATAAGTATTACAAAGAATTAATCAAACTTTTTTTAAAACATTAAAAATACAGTTATAAATTATGGAAATTTTCTCGTGTTCAATTAGAATTCATCGGGGGCCTAACAAAATAACAATTCATTGTTTATTTTAATATGCTATACCTTTTTAATTTGTACTACAAATGTTACAAAAAATATATCAAAAATCATAACTTTTTGTTGTCTTTTATATGCCACCAGTATTAAATATATAAAAATAAAAAATAATTTAACACTTTAAAGTTTCTGTTTTTAAGTGTTATAATTTTTTTATTTATACTACGATTATTACAAAAATATATATAAAATCCTGATTTTTATCACTTTTCATATGTCACCAATGTTGCATATATAAATAAAATCTATTAACTTTGTGCAATTTATGATTCTTTTTTACCATGCACACTATTAATCGGAATGATAGCATAGAATAAAATTGCACAAATTCTACTGTAAAGAATAAACCAATAAATAAAAGTGATGGAGTTTGTGTAATTTTGTTCTAGGGTATCAGTCCTCATTAACTGCTTGCACTGTAAAAAATGACCCTGAATGGGAAAAAATAATAGAATTAGTTTTTAATATTTTTATATATGCAATATTGGTGTCATATGAAAGATAAGAAAAAGTTATGAATTTTTATATATTTTTTGTAAACAATCAGAATATATATAAAAAAGATATAACACTTTAAAAAAACTGATATTTTTTAAAGCGTTAAATTATGTTTTCATTTTTGTATATCCAATATTGATGTCATATCAAAGATAATAAAAAATTATGATTTTTGATATATTTTTTGTAACAATCGGAGTACAAATAAAAAAATTATATCACTTTAAAATAAATATGGGATTTTATTTTTTGAATTACATACCTTTAGAAAGTTGTAATTATGTAGGGTTCCAAGACATAGCTTATAACATTAGTTCTAATCTAACTTAAATTACGTACTAATGTAACCCAAGTATATACTATGTAATTAATATGGGACATTATTTTTTGAATTACATACCTTTTGAAAGTTGTAATTGCGTAGTAGGAATTAATAAGAAAATCTTTTCAATGTAAGGATGAATTGTTCTTATCCTTTAAAAGTTGGAATTAGGGGAAAATCAGTAGGTATACCGTGGGAGCGGCTCAGGGTGAGCATCCTGCTCCCACTGCTCCAACGCTTTTCTTTTTAAATTTTAACAGCAGATTGATGTAATTCGTGTTTAAAGGAATGTAACTTACATTGAAAAGAAATGTAACTTGAGTCAAATTGAAATGTAAGTTGTGTAAACGAAAGTATAAGTAGTAAAGCATTGATTTCAATGTAAATAATGAAAAGGGAGTCTAATTGTCCAATTATTTTACATAAATAGTGTTTATGTTTTGTTTTTAATATGAGAGCTATAATTATGATTTTTTATAAAAATAATTTTCCCTTGAATAGCAGAAGCTTATTGTGTTGTGTAACTCGCATTATATTATGGTGTAACTCGGATCATAGAAAATGTAATTCACGTGTTAGTGGGGTGTAACTTGTTGAAAAAAGTTGACATCTAACTTACACTTATAGATATGTAACTTTAGGCAAACCCTGATGTAACTTGAGTGTGTGCAAGATTTAAATTGAGAAAGGTGTAAAATAATTCATATCAGTCATCTTCAACATGTAATTTGTCCAATACTGTATAAGATTGACACACAATATTAATTGATCCAGATGCATAAAAAACATTAATTGTTCACCGAGGTTAATTACCAATTCGAGAAGATATGAACTGATGCGTACGTAAAGAAAATCTCTTAAGTTTCTTGAAACCATGTTTACACTCTGGTGTGTGTGTGTAATGGATCGATATGGAATCCCTTCCTTTAGATATTGGATCGAAATATATGTTAATCTGTATGTAAGTGTCGATTTAGATGTTTACACATGCATCTTTTCAGGTTGCAGTAATGCTTTTGTATGAATTTGAACCTTCAATTTGATCTTTGGATCGAAATATATGTAAGTGTCGATTTAGATGTTTACACATGCATCTTTTCAGGTTGCAGTAATGCTTTTGTATGAATTTGAACCTTCAATTTGATCTTTGGGTAGTTTTAATCAATTACGCAGTCCTTTTGTTGATCTTGGGTTATTGTTTATCGGCAGCACTGGGTTTAACTTTAGGGAACAGAGAGTTGCTTGTCTTTTTAATTAATAAAACTACGTAGTTTTGGGACGGGTACACCATGCACATGATATGGTGTACCGATCACACGGTATAATTTGACGGGGAAAATGCTCAAATGATACTCGCCTACTCGGTATCTATAAATAAGCTAATGTAATAAGCTACGTCATGGAATCCTACGTAATTACATACCTTTAGTTGGAAACATAAAGTACCATTTCATTCGTAGTAGCTAGTCCAATTTATTCCTTTATACGTAATTAAATAGGGTTATAATATTTATTCGTAGTAGCTAGTTCAATTTATTCCTTTATACGTAATTGGCAGTTTGTGCGGGAGAGGTGACTGGTGGCTGGTGTTGCTGTTCGGAGATGGTGGCTAGGTGTGGGGTGGTTGCTGGTGTTTTTGACCGGTGGTGGCAGCATCGCTGTGGTGGTGTCACCGGTGGTGGTGTCACTATGACCGATGAATGTGCGCAGGGGCGAAGACAGGGGAGGGCCAACCTTGGCCCTGACCCAGACCAAATTTAAAAAATGTCATAATTTTTAGTGTAAAAAATTTCGGGCAAAAAAAATCCAAAAAAAATCTTTGTATCGGCCCAGTCCGGCCTAGTGTTCCGGCTCCGCCCCTGAATGTGCGGTAGACACCATGGAATGGAGTCACTATGACGTTGTCACTGTAAAATTGTCTTAGGGCCTGTTTGGATGGAGTGTTTGGAAGTGTTAGTAATGGAAGTGTTCATAAGTGTTAGTAAGGACCCAAAAGGGAAGGGCAGTGTAAGTGTTAGACATAATTTTACCTTGTTTGGGAGAGTCAAATGAATGAAGTTTTAATAATGGAAGTGTTAATAATTTTACCTTTAGCTAGAAGAAACGAGTAAGGAGAAGAGATGAAAAGGCAGAACATCAGACCTGCGGCAAAGAGATTTGAAGTGAGATGTTGAAACATTTTATGTTTTTAGGGTAAATGAGAAGGGTAATAATTGTCCAACACCTCAAAACACTCCAAATCGGGGTGTTAAAAAAGTGGACAATTGAGGTGTTGGGAAGGTTATTATTAACACTTCCTAACCTTTACTAACACTTCTTAACACTTCTTAATTTTTCTCCCAAACAAGTGTTAGTATCAACACTTACTAACACTTCCATTACTAACACTCCTTACCACTCAATCCAAACGGGCCATTAGTGGTGTCACTACAAATAATGTCATTGCAAATGTCACTGTAGCACCGTCACTGTAGCACTATTATTGTAGCATCGTTACTGTGGCACTGTTACTTTCAGCCACTTTTTTGGAAAATTAAATAAAAGGTCACTTTTTTGTAGGATTGTATACGAATCAAATAATTTATGCTCGATTCGGGATTCGACTTCATATAAGATGATTCAAATTTGAAAAAATATGATACAAATACAAATAAGAATACTAAGTTTGATTCATATCGTTATCAAATACAAATACAAATATCAGTATATTTGATTCGAATGTTGATCAAATATATTCGATTAATAGTAGTGATAAAATTAATAATAACAGTAATAGTAATAATAACACTATAATAACTTTTTAAAGCCAGCTATACTCTCAAAGTATAGCCCATATATACATTTACGTATACACATTCTAAACCAATTTGTAATAAACCAGAACTATCATTAAGAGTAATATAGAATATAAATACTAATACAAATCTATTTTTGGGTTCAAACCTCTTTGAAATACGAATACAAATAATTATGTATTTGATTTGAATAATAATGAAATATATATTCATCTATACATAAACGAAATGAACTATCTAGTATGTCTGTGTGCATCGACTACTCACCATATGTGTGTAGTATAAAATATGTATCTAACAGTGTTTTTTTATCAACAATGCTATATATGTAACATAAAACTATAGTCGCGCGTTTAACTTTTATATATATATATATATATATATATATTTATCAACTTATTTCACGCATTATATGTATAATTTCTAATATGTGTGTGTTAGTGTTTATTTAAAAAACTTTGAAATATAATTATGTACAGTAATCATAAAATTGATCCACTTGAGTATATTGTGCACAACCTAAAAATGTATCGATCCATTAAATTTTAAAGAAAAATGTAATGTTACAAATTAAATTCTAAAAACACATATTAAGTCATATCATGCATTTATAAAATAAGAAATATAGGAAAAGTTGTTTTAAAGAGATATTTGACTAATATTTAACTTATGATCAAATCGATTCGATATTCGTATATGATTCGTTAACTATTCGTATTGTTAAACAAATAGGAATACAAATCGAAAATAATATTCCTTCCAAATTTGAATTCGAATCTATATTCGAAAAGTTAAACAAATACAAATACAAAATCACACTATTCAACTTGATTCGTTTACCGCCCTACTTTTTTTGTCAATCACCCATATATTAGTAATATTAAGGTTAAAATTAAACCCCCAGAATTATTGGAAAGGAGAAAATACATAAAGCATTTATTGGGACCCTCAAACAGTAGATGTATTTATGAGCATATAAAATAATTTTCTGTAAATCAAAAAAAGAAATATGGCAAAGGATTTTGTATATCCACCCATACTCCTCAAAATATTTCACTACAGTAAAGGAGTAGTATAAATACAAAAAGGGTCGTAGACACGCTCCTCAATAGTCAAACCAAGTGGATTAATCAACGGTGAAGATTGAATCTTCTCATCCAACGGGGGATATTTAACCACAAAGTGTATAAATACAGAAGAAGTGTGAAGCAGAAAAAGTAAGTAAGCTAGAGCAATCAACACAAGCTTATACGAAGATCTAGCAAGGAGAAAGTGCTAATTTATCACTTAGCTCTAAGCTCTCGCACACTTATTAAGCTCTTAGATGAGTTCATTTTAAAGATATATTTTTAGAGCTTAATCTTAGTTGGGAGGTTAGAATCACCTTGTAATCGACAAACTGTAAATCTTTGGAGGGTATCCAAAGTATGGGTAGAATATAACTAAGTAGCTAAGATTAGTTGGGTTCATTAGTGAAACACCTAAGGATAGAGTAGCTTGGAGTATTGTTTTAACTCCTTGTGAAAACCTGACGATCTAGGCCTGTGATTGATCAAGGCTAGATTGGACACTAAGTGTATTACGCTGAATAACTTAGTGGAAATCCACCTGAAAGAAGGTGAGACTGGATATAGGAGGATTACACCACCTATGAACCAGGATAACTCACTGAGTCATTTACTATTACGGGATATACTATATTATTTATGTTAAGCAAATAACTTGTAATTATTTCTTTTATTATTTGTGATTGTTTCCTTTTAGAAAGGCTATTCTCTGTATCGGTTCTTCTCCTATTTAAAGGATTGGCCGTATGGTTCAAAGTAGAACAAGAATAATAATAAAGTTGATTTTATTCCCTATTACTTCCCTACGTTCTGACATGGTATCAGAGCTTTAAAACGCTGCCATGGCCAATGACAAAGATGACGCTGCCGGGCAGCCACCGGCGAAGATAGACCACAACTCGCCCTATTTTTTGGGGCCGCAAGATCGTCCAGGCGATTCCATTACCCCGGTGCGGCTGAATGGAGATAACTATGACAATTGGGCGAATGCGATTCGATTGGCGTTGCGTGCTAGACGGAAATATGTGTTCGTTGATGGCACCATCACCAAACCCAAACCGCCATGTACGGAGGATGATTGGATTACGATTCACTCTATGTTGGTGTCCTGGATCCTCAACACCATCTCTCCGGATGTGAAGAATACTCTGTCTATGTATGATAATGCGCAAGCTCTGTGGGATGATCTCCGAGAACGCTTTTCAGTCGTAGACGGCCTGAAATTACACCAAGTCAAAACTGATTTGGCAAGGTGTACACAGGCCAAAGGGATGTCAATTGGTATGTATTATGCCAAATTGAAAATTCTGTGGGATGAATTAAACAATCATGAACCAATAATTGAATGTAAATGTGGCCGTTGCACTTGTAACGTGGGAAAGCAACATGAAAAACGCAGGGCAGATGAACGTTTTCATCAGTTTCTTATGGGACTAAATGCTGAAAGTTTTGGTCCTATTCGGTCACAGCTTCTCACGCAGGTTCCACTTCCGACTCTGAATCGCGCATATCAACACACCGTGCAGGAAGAACGCGTGAGGGGCATGACTGCTGGTTCGGAAACACCGGATATTCTCGGTTTTGCTGTCAAAACTGATGGACGTGCATACGGGCGCGGAACTAAAATTGACAAGACCGGCTTAGTTTGCTCTTACTGCAAATACACCGGCCATGATGTGAAAAGCTGCTTCGAGTTAAAGGGGTATCCCGATTGGTGGGGGGATAGACCCAGGGCCGACACTAAAACTGCAGGTCGCGGCAAGGGAATACCGAAGGGGACTGGACGAGACAAATCGATGGCTAAAGCTCACGCAGCATTGGCAGACACCATTCTACCACAGGAACCAGCCGCATGTGATAAAACAGTTGGTACACCATTGCCTGGGTTCTCCCCAGAGCAATGGCAGGCTTTGATAACGGCCTTTGGTAACCCACAATCACCGTCTGGTCGCATGGCGGGTAATTTCTCCACCGGCACTTGGATCATAGACACCGGCGCTACAAATCACATTTGTAGTGATTTAAATCTTCTATTTAAAACTCAGAACATAACTCTGTGTTCGGTTGGATTGCCCGATGGAAAAATGGTTCAAGCTACTAAAGAAGGATGTGTTAAATTTTCTAATGGATTATGTTTGCAACATGTCCTATTTGTTCCTCAAATGAAGTGTCATCTTATTTCGGTGACTCAATTAAATGATGCGCTTAATTGTTTTGTTCAATTTTCCTCTGACTTGTGTGTTATACAGGACCGAGTATCGAGGAAGCTGATTGGAACGGGTGAGAGGAGAAATGGGTTGTACTATCTTCAAGATTCACCTACTGCCCGCATTTTGACAGTTGCAAGTAGCAAAAATTCTATCTTTGATTTATGGCACAAACGGTTGGGACATCCATCTGGCAATGTGATGCGTTGGTTAGCACCAGTGAGTCATTTAAGGGGTTCTTTTAATTCCGCATGCGACGTTTGTTTTAGGGCCAAGCAGCACCGGGCTTCGTTTCCTATTAGTAGTAATAAAACTCATGATATTTTTGAGTTAGTCCATTGTGATTTGTGGGGTCCCTATCATACTCCATCTTCTTGTGGTGAAAAATTGTTTTTGACTATTGTTGATGATTGTTCTCGTGCTGTATGGATATATTTGTTGATGGACAAAACTGAAGTATTTAAAATGTTTATGATTTTTCTTGCTATGGTGGAGAGACAATTTTCTAAACAGGTACGCGTTGTGCGTAGTGACAATGGAACAAAGTTTAATTGTTTGAAAAAAAATTTCCAAACTAGTGGGATTATCTTTCAAACCTCCTGCGTTGGGACACCGCAACAAAATGGGCGGGTCGAACGCAAGCATCAACACATTCTCAATGTGGCGAGGGCTTTGCGGTTTCAGGCTAATTTGCCTATTTCTTTTTGGGGTGAGTGTGTCCTCACTACCACCTATTTGATTAACCGCACACCGTTGTTTGTACTTCATTTTAAAACGCCTTATGATATTCTTTTTGGTCAACCACCTTGCTATGACCAGTTGCGCACCTTTGGATGTCTTTGCTATGCCTATAATTTGAAATCTAAAACTGATAAATTCGGTAGTCGCAGCCGCAAGTGTGTTTTTGTTGGGTATATTTTTGGCAAAAAGGGATGACATGTTTTTGACTTGGATACACATGAATACTTTGTATCCCGTGATGTTAAATTTCTTGAAGACCAATTTCCTTTTGCGGATTCGCCACCCCCTTTGGCCTCGGATTCAGACGAACTTAGTGCCTCTCCTCCGATTTTGCCAGCAACGTATGATGATGTATTAGATGTGGCCTCCCCAGCCACGAATGTTCCTCCCGTGGACACGATCCCGGTTGATGTTCCTCCTGTTACTACCTCGGTTGATGTACCACCAGATATGTTGTCTCATGTGGAAGAAAATATCCCTTTGGGTCGCGGTTTGCGTGCTAAGCAGTCTTCGGTCCGTCTGAAGGACTATGTTACTCATACAGTTATTCGACAGAATCCCATTTCTCCCTCTCCGACTCCATCAGCTTCCGCAGGTATACCGTTTCCTATTACACATTATGTTAGTTGTGATAATTTTTCTGCGCCACATCGTATATTTCTTGCAGCTGTCTCCTCACACACAGAGCCTCAATCTTTTCGTGAGGCGGTTAAGCATCCCGAATGGCGTGAAGCCATGCAGGCAGAATTTCAAGCTCTTGAAAAAAATTCTACATGGACCCTCACTCCTCTCCCTCCCGGAAAGCGGGCTTTAGGCTGTAGGTGGGTCTACAAAATTAAATATCATGCCGATGGACGTGTGGAGCGTCATAAGGCCCGATTGGTTATCTTTGGCAACCGCCAGGTTGCCGGGCTGGATTATACTGAAACTTTTGCTCCAGTTGCTAAAATGGTGACTGTGCGTGCATTCTTAGCTGTTGCTGCTTCTAAAAACTGGGACTTACATCAGTTGGATGTTCACAATGCCTTTCTTCATGGGGATCTTCATGAAGAGGTGTACATGACTTTACCTCCAGGCTATTCTACTCCTGATCCTACTTTGGTCTGTCGTCTTAAAAAATCTTTGTATGGCCTTAAGCAGGCACCCAGGTGTTGGTTTGCCAAACTTGTTAGTGCTTTAAAACGTTATGGTTTCACTCAGTCTTTTGCAGATTATTCTCTTTTTACACGTGCTACTGACTCTGTTCAGTTGAACGTCTTGGTGTATGTGGACGACCTTATTATTTCTGGCAATGATTCAGTGGCCATTAATTCTTTTAAATCTTATCTCAGTGACTGTTTCCATATGAAAGATCTGGGGAAACTGAAATATTTTCTTGGCATTGAAGTTGCTCGGAGTTCTTCTGGGTTATTTCTCACTCAGCGCAAATATGCGCTAGATATTATTACTGAGGCTGGTCTTCTTGGCGCTAAACCTGCGGCTTTTCCTATTGAACAAAATCATAATCTTGCTCAGACCTCAGGTCCTTCTCTCACGGATCCTGAACCATATCGTCGCCTGGTGGGACGCCTCGTTTAACTGGCTGTTACCCGTCCAGACTTGGCTTATGCGGTTCATATTTTATCTCAATTTCTTCACAGCCCACGTCTAGATCATTGGCATGCTGCTCTGCGGGTTGTTCGATACCTAAAAGGTTCCCCAGGTCAGGGAATTTTGCTTCGGGCTGATAGCGATCTTACTCTTACCGGATGGTGTGATTCCGATTGGGCCGCCTGCCCCCTTACTCGGAAATCCGTATCTGGTTGGCTGGTTTTTCTTGGACACTCTCCGGTTTCTTGGAAAACTAAAAAGCAAACAACCGTAGCTCGGTCTTCTGCTGAAGCTGAATACCGCTCTATGGCGGCTGCCACTTGTGAATTAAAATGGCTCAAAGCTCTTCTCCTTAGTTTGGGAATTCATCATCCCCAAGCCATTCCTCTATTTTGTGACAGTCAGTCTGCCTTGCATATTGCTCGGAATCATGTCTTCTATGAGCGTACAAAATATATTGAGGTGGACTGTCACTTCGTTCGTAATGCTATTCAAGACAATCTGATTGCTCCCAATTATGTACCGACTACTATTCAGCTGGCAGATATCTTCACCAAAGCCCTGGGCAAGACGCAATTTCATTTTCTCCTACGCAAGTTGGGCATTCTTGATCCCCATGCTCCAACTTGAGGGGGGTATTACGGGATATACTATATTATTTATGTTAAGCAAATAACTTGTAATTATTTCTTTTATTATTTGTGATTGTTTCCTTTTAGAAAGGCTATTCTCTGTATCGGTTCTTCTCCTATTTAAAGGATTGGCCGTATGGTTCAAAGTAGAACAAGAATAATAATAAAGTTGATTTTATTCCCTATTACTTCCCTACGTTCTGACATTTACTTTCCATGTTTACTCAAACACACACCCATCTTCTCTCATCCTACAAATCTTTTTTTTCCAATAATCATCTTTTTGAAAAACATCTAAACTGCACTTGTAAAACACAGTTTGTATACCCTGTTAAGGTGAAAAGAATTCTGTCAAAGTTGTTCTCATCAAAGCAACCGAAGTCATACATCACTCTCTAAAGTATCTTACAACCTTTTTGAACTCCATTTACATTCTCTTGAAGTTTGCTTTTTCAGTTAGCAAAGAGTTCAACTTTTCACTAAACAACTACCTCATCAACTCTCTGGTAGCGGCAGCAGCATGCTGCTGAAGTAATCATCCAGTCAACTCAATATCTTTTGTGATAGTTGTTGTTACCTCCGGCTTTCCACAAACGTTGTAAGAACTCTTCACGTATCCAATTTCACAGAAAGATTCTTGAAACAATCCCTTGTTAAAGAATGTAAATAGAAAGTCATTCTTTCTATAACTAAAGAGTGTGTAATCCAACCGTTCTAAAGAGGTCAAGATTTCCACTGTACATTCTATAACCTCTCAAAAGGTATAGAATAGATTGTAAAAGAGGGAAAGATTTTATAAACTGAAAAAAGTTGTAAAAGTCTATTCACCCCTTCTCTAGATTTTTACCTCACCGGGGATCATCAATTGACTGCCATACTAGTAGTTCGCCGTACCCTTTAGTATACAGAGTTAATGTATAGAATATAAAGTGTCATAAAAGACCACTATGGGAACCATCATATTATTAACATTATGATATTACAGAACTTTTATTTTATACAGTTAAGTAAATAAAAGATATTTTATGCACAAGTGAATGAACAACCCGTAAGTTAATCATCCAGTTTTGCAGTTTATGTGGTGTACTGTACAATTGTATACAGAACGTAATCTTTTCCTGCAGGCAGTGTCATTTGGTGGTACACAAATGATCACCTCTCAGTTCACCGTGAAGAAAGAAGAGGCGCTTCAATGCCCTCTATCTCGTCTTCGGATGCCTTCTCCGATGGTACTTGTGTTGGCAGCGTGCACGCGTAGCATAATGCCACAACCTAAGACAAATTAAGTCTAAATGAGCAATCGGTCTGATCAAGACGTAAAAGGAAGCACACATGTTTTAAGATAGGGATGGGAAATTTGCAATTTCGTCTCATAACTTTCCACCATTTTCATTATTATTCCCGTAACTTTAGTCACATGCAAATGTGGTCCTGTAACTAATTAATATTTGTGATTTAAGGATTTCCCCCCTAAAAAGTACATTTTCCGGCGATAGTATACCGGAAAAGATGTCACCGGCGTCAGTTTTTTCTGCCGGAAAATGTACTTTCTAGTGGAAAAGTCCTAGATTCCAAATATTTATCAGTTACATGACCAAATTTGCAAGTCATTAAAGTTACAAGACCAATAACGATCATGGGCGGATCTATGTAGGGCCTAGGGTGGGCTCTAACCCAGCCCAACCCAATTTTTTTTGTTAGTATAGAAAGAGATTTAATTTTCAGCCCACTCAAAAATTAAAACTCAGCCCACCCCAAGTCTACAAGGAAGTGTTCTAAGAAGCTCTAAAAGCAAAAGGCTGCCCAAACTTTGTTTAAAGTCCATAGTCATGGAAACAAATGATCCCAAGAACAAATGATCCCGATGCGTAATAATAGAGTTTGGTGTGATTGCACCAAGAAGTGATTTATATATAGGACACTCAAGAGGGTGAACCATCCTTGCAGTCGGTGTGAGATAAATTGAGGAGCAAAACTTTACATACGGAGTATTAAACAATCGTATGTAGTTGGTGTTTGGAGCCAGTTGCAAATTATGCAATCCCATCTCACCCACTCACCCACTCACCCACACCATCAATGAAAGCACTTTATATCACAAGTTTACAACACTATTTTACAACTTAAATTTTATGATTAATGTTATATTATTATTATAATACTGTTATTATTATATGAATATTACTATTATTTGACCCAAGTCACCATGAGTAACTTTTATAAGCATTAAAATTTAAACATAATTATAATCATTAAAATAACTAAGTTACTCTTTATCAACTATCCTTATTTGGTCATATACTATTTCTATTATTATTATTATTATTATTATTATTAAAATTATTATTATTATTATTAATAAAATTATAATAGTTTTATTAGTGCATTAGTTTTATTTAATAGTTATGTAATTCTATTTGATTATTAATTTAATTTAAGCTCAAACTCGGCTTGAATAAAATAGATATATGAACTCTATGTTTTTAGTGTTCAAATATATTTAAAAAATTGCAATGAAAATGTTTAAATTTTAAGATAAATAAAATTTATTTCTATAATTTACGAGTTATTGATAGACTCGAGTCTGGATCAAACCGAATACCACTATGCTCGAACTCAGCTTGAACAACTACTCGAACTCAAAATCTAGCTCGTGTTCGAGTTAAAAAAAGGTTCTTAAGCTCAGATCACTAAATTAAATTCGAAATCATGCTCAAATTCGCGTAGTTCGAAAAAAACTCAATTCGATTACGGCCCTAAGCAGCCTAAGCTAAACTTTTTGTTTGCAATAACAATTTTTTTCCTGCTAAGCCCACCCCACTCTTCATTCCTGGATCCGCCCCTGATAACGATCAACCGAGAGTTACAAGACTAAAATTGCAAATGTCCCTTTTAAGATATTTCTGATTCACCGCCGTCTTCTGAGGTGTGTTAAGTCATCTCACATTGAGCACATATATGCATATAACTCACATTAAAAGTTTTGAACTACTTGTCCTATAAAATTGACATTTTAGGATGAAATCATAAGTGATAACACTTGTAAGCGCCTCATCAGAATTTTATACATAAAAACTATGGAGTCTAAGGGAATGTTTGGATCCGAAAATAGACAGCAAAAAGGAAGACCAGAGCTAAGTATAGTGAATTTTTATTGTTGGCTCCACCTTGGAAATAGTGTGTAGTTTTTTTATTGTCTTAGTCTTTTTATACGTAGTAGTATAAATAAATAAACAAAATGAGGTTGAGCAAGCGTATAAAAGAAATGTTTACTGACATTCTTGTCTAGTACTGTCTACTCGGTGACTACAGACCATCAAAGAACTACCATTTAGGTCTCATATATTTCTTCCCACTTACTTTTTTAGGACGTCTCAAAAATTCTTATCATTTCCTTTTTTTGTAAAGTTTTGTACGACTAACATTCATTTACCTTTTTCTTACTCAACCACAACAATGCATTTGTACTTTATTTTCACTTTCTTAAATTTCAATCCAAGTCAAATCGAAAAGAATTTTATGGGACGGAAAGAATATTAAATATCATAGGGCACTGTTCACTCCATGGCTATGAACATATATCAACCATCAAGATTTGAGTATTGTCCCATCAGTGTCTGCGGACCCAAAATCAATGTCAAATTCTATGGGCTTATTAATTCCCTATTGGCAAGCCAACCTATCCAAATCCAGAAATAAGGTTTCCAAATTCCATTTTTTTATTCATTTAAATTAAATATAATGAACAAACGACAATGTTATGAGAGGCAATAAGCAGATTACCAAGCACAAAGAAGCACAAATAAAGCTGAACCCCTTGCAATTGAATGGTGCATTTTCAGACAAGAACCAAGCTGGAAGAACATAATAAGACATTAATCAATTTATAATATGCGCAACAATTAAAAATTAGTATTTCTTTCCATATCAATGGAGTCAATCAAGGGTAAAGGTGGTGCAAGTTCTTCAAACTTACTAGTCAATGGACTCATCCCGATTGGAGATAAAAAAATGGCAATTGCTGTCACACCATCAATAAGTGTTAGTGTTTTACCCTACACAACAACATTATAAGATTATGTAAATACATAATTTAGATTATGTAAATACATCATAATAAGCGTAGTTGACTCTTTTAGACAGTGTCCATGTTTGTTTTCTTCTATAAACTTGACATGAACTTGTAAGAAAATTGTTTAGGAGACTGAAGGTCACATATCTCAAACCTGATCAGTTGAGCTCATTGCACGGGATATCATAGCATAAGACTGTCATCAATTTAATTAAAAAAGAAGTTACGATAAATTAATTGAGGAAAAGAACAATATAGTAATAATACCATCAAGTTATTATAATTGGTTACTTACAGCCGGTGTAAACAAGACGAAGATGACTCCAAGAGATGCACTCAAATAAGCCACCTATGTAGTGAAATATTTATAGTCAAAAGAACTGGTAAAATAGGGACAATCATTTGTAGTCGTCATATCAACATATGAAATTTATCTACTTGGGAAAGAAAATACCCATGGTGCCCAAGCCAATCCATAAAGCACCGCCTGTTGGATAAATAAAATTAACTAAAGCTCCATTCTATGACTGAGGTAAGAGTCAGTTTGGTCCTCGAAGTTGCATAAAATGGGTCAAATAAGTCCTTATAACATCCTTACTATCCGGGATTCCTCATTTGGGGCGGTTCCCAGCTGGAACTTTTTGATAATTTTTTTTGAGCATCTTATTCATTAAGTCTAGTTTACTCATACCAAAGTTCAGATAAAACTTAAATCACGAAGACATTCAAATGAAGTCTTGAAGATAACTGCGCAGTTAAAAGCGTAGTTATCTTCAAGACTTCCTTTGAATGTCTTCCCGATTTAAGTTTTGGCTGAAATTTGGTATGAGTAAACTAGACTTAATGAATAAGATGCTCACAATATTTCATCAAAAAATTCCACCGGGAACTGCCCCAAATGACGACGGACAGACAGTAAAACGTTATAAGGACTTATTTGACCCCTTTTATGCAACTTCAAGTACCAAACTGACCCTTACCTCATTCTATGACTATTAGTCTTTAAACTGAGTTCAACACTTAAACTGAGTGTTAATGACATCTTACATATGCTATGGATGCCAGCAAGGAAATGCAAAACATCAATTTCTCCCCAACAAATGGATAGATAAGGGGAAGCACTACCATCTTGAAACAAGACAAAAAAATGAAGTGTAAATAACATGTTTAGTTCCCTTCTTTACTTGAAGGTAGAAGAGAATTACAGTGTAGGCACATTTTCAAAAATATCAAAACATAAAAATTGTATGGGAAGATGTTCCTTTCAAGTAGTACCTGAGACACAACTGAACCTACTCCCACGACCATCAAAACTTGTGACAATTGATTTTTGTTAAAACCAAAAACAGCTTTCAAATAGTACTGCGGGCATGTTTATGAAGACACTAATTGTTAGAGTAATAGAGATATATGAAAATAAAAGGGCTCTTCCTTCAGTATCCATTAGCAGAGGTCAGTCTTTATGATAACATGATAAAATATACAAACCAGTAAGACTGCATCGATGCCAGACATTCCGAGTTTGAAGAAGAAACTGATCAGGGTGATGCACTTCAATGTTGGACTAAGAGGTAGGAGGAAATGAAAGAAAGAAAAGAAGAATAAAGGACAATACAATATATATTCTTGGCAAAAATGAACCTATTATGTGTATCACCTGCTGATGACAATCAATACAGCACGTCTCATAGAGTCATACCGCTCCCACATAAACTTCTTCACCTTGTTCACATTAGGAAGACTTTGATTCACTCCACCGATTGGTTTAACTGTCTCCACTAGATACAACGCCATGTAAACAGGAGCAAATGCCGAAAGACCTATTGAAACCTGAAACATCATCAACATGATAATGATTTGAGAGTAGCACAATACTAAAGATTCAACAAATTAGGGCCAGACACCCAATACCTCAAAGATGTATTTCTCTGGAAGAAAACGTGCCAGGGCATTTCCCAGGAAATCGGAAGCAGAAAAGAAACCATGCATCCAACTAAAAACTGCAGCTGTGTTGCTCTGATCAGTAACATCTGCCTGTAATACATTAGATGTTTGTTACTAAATTATCATTATTATTAAATAATGGTTATTTTTCTAAGACATAAACACTGGGTCATACCGCATAAGCATATGAGATGCAGAAAATGTTTCCATGTCTACTTATTATATCAGAAAGTGTGTGAACCACATAGTAAGCATATACAAAACCCCTCGACTGACTAATGGCAAGTAAAACTGCAAAAGAGGGAAAATGTGTTGCTGTTCTTAATGGTATGAATAAAAAGCATGAAAAATTAGAGATTGATTAGAGGCATACTATAAGGGAAGATTGTAGTCGATACAGCGAGAAGTAGAATTGGTTTTCTCCCATAATCATCTGCAAGCTGACCAAGTATAGGAACCGCCACCATCTTGAATATCCCATCAACCTGCACGTGAAATCATTTTACAAAAAGTATTAGATATTTTGCATGTTCATAGAAGATTCCTGGACGACTACTGGGCACGACTCAACCCAAAAATTTCAAAGAAAAGTGATTGGTGTACACCTTTTTGTGTACACGACTCACACGCCTCGTCTGTCGATCCAGACAGAGTTTGTCTTTTTGCACAGACAAATTCCACACGGGTTGTCTCATACAGACAACTCAGTCTTTGTAAACAGACAAGGCATGTGAATGGTGTACATAAAAAGGTGTACACCAAGAATTTTTGTTTTTTAAAACTATTAATCACTAATGTAATTTATTTAAAAGATTCTTTTTATCCTGTGGCGGAGCCAAAAATATGACTCGGGAGTAGAAACCTAGCTATATACAAAATTAAAAGGGGGATCACTTTTAAATAATACCTGAGTTAATTGAATGTATGTAGCTTAGATAAATGGTACTACCTATGTCTCGCTTAAAAGTTCCACTACACATGACACAATTATTTAGATAATAATTAAATAAGGTAATTCGAGTATATCTTGAGAATTAATTTTGATGAGTCTATAATAGAATGAGGTGACTGTAGTGGTATAGATGTATTATTTTTAACATTTGATGATTAAACAGTCATATAAGAATGTTAATTGTTTCCTATAGTAGAAATGAAAAAGTTTATATGAGACGTCTAAAAAAATAAAGTAAGAACCTTAGAATGCGACGGAGGGAGTAGTTTATATGAGACTAATAGAGCTATAAATTTGATATATATGTCATATATATTATAAACTCCATGTAAGTAATTACTGAATTAGATGCTATTTTTTATTTTAAATTTAGGAATATGATCAATATTTTGCATCAAAGTTGGCTCATTTTAAGTTTAGATTGTGCTGAGTTTCCAGAAATCATATTTTTTTTATACTTGTAATGAGTTATGGAAGCCATAATATATCACGTCGAAAGTATTTCAAAACTCTGTATTTTCAAATTCTCAGGAGTTAGCTAACCACCCCGACCAGGGGCGGATTGGGCATAGGGTCAGGGAGGGTCCATGCCCACCCTCAATTTTTTATTTTTAACTAGTATTTATCAAATATTACTAGATATATCATGTTGGGTTCCAAGTCATCACAATTGCACTTTGTTTTACCAAATTTACTCTCTAATGCAAAGATTAATGGACCTCCAAAATCTGATGTGGCAATAGACCATGACAATTGACCATGTCCACATTCGATCCGACCTCCCGACACCTTTGTTTTACCAAATTATCATCTTTTTTATTTATTCTTCCTTCTGCATTGGAGTACACTCCAAATAGACCTTCTCTATTTGCTCTAGACTCCTTCCATTTCATTGCCACGTCTGTAGCAATGCACTCAGCCCATTGGAGTTGCTCCAGAGTCATATGATTTGTTATGACTTATGACATCATCACCACTACTAATTTAGTGAGATCCCACCCTAAATAATTGTGTGGTAGTAGTTATATCGATCTCGGAGTTGCTTCTCCCTAAAATTACTGGGTTACTAATGAACTGTGATAATGAAAATATAGCCGATGAAATTGTGACTTTTTTCAAAAAAAAAAACCAAGAGAGGAGCCTATGCGTGAGACAAAGGGAGGGAGAAAGCATAATGGGACCCCGGGTGAAAAGAACCACTATTTTCTTTAGTTCCTGTGTGGTCGGAGGGTTTGAGGGGGGAGGGAAGCGAGAGATTTGTGTGTGTTTGGTGGAAGGAAATAGGGGGGAAGGGTAGGAAAGTGGAAGACTTCTAAAATGTTCCACTTCCTCCCATTCTAAACCACCCCAAATCAGGATATTTCGGATGAAACGTGTTGATAAGCACAAAATATACACCTCATACGTGAATGGACAAAACGTTATAATATGAAAAGGTAAAAAACAAAAACTTTTGAAAAATTAAAAAATTTTGAAATTACCAAATTTAGAGATTAAAAAATTTAAAAATTAAAAATTAAAAATTAAAAATTAAAAATTAAAAATTAAAAATTTAAAAATTTATTTTTTTTTAAAATTAAAAATTAAAAAATAAAAAATTATAAAATTTAAAAAGTTAAAAAAATATGACTCATGACCATTGGAGTAATATTCACAATAGTTAGACATGTATCTATTTTTTTAAGTAAGTTATCAAATAAAGGTAAATTGCGAAAATATTTTCATTAAACCTTTCCTCCTATTTTCTCCAACCAAACACAAATTTTTATCAAAAACCTTCCTTCCCCTTCCCTCCCCTTCCCTCCTTGACTCTCCGGTTCCCTCCCCTCCTTTGAACAAAACAAGGCCTTAAAATATTACACTATTACATACTCCCTTTATCATATTAAGATCGTCTCACATCAAAAATTTAGTGAAGTTTTTGTGATTCTAAATTATTCTAACTTTATTCTTATTTTACCAATTTAATATCAATCATATAACCTGCTTTTTTTAATAACTACACCACCTTCTCATGTCTCATTGTTAATGAGACATGAGTAGTATAAATTTTACTATGTATATTTTTATTATAATCTTTACAAAAAATACATCAAATTTAAAACATTTTATGTTCTTTCACATAACAACAATATTGCATATGGGCGAAGGCTAGTTGTAACTTGTAACCATGCACCGTCAATAGACCTAATTCTCAATTAGTTATACATAAATAGTATATTCACTCCGTCAATTTAGTTTTTCCCTACAATCTAATACCCTCAATTTATTCAACCAACATATATATTTTTTAAATTAAATCTTTACATCTATTTTTATGCATCAATTTTTTGTCAATATTGTTTTTTACAAATAATTACTTCCTTCGTCCCGGGTAAAGGTTCTCGTACAGTTCACGATGTATGACTAGCCATAATTTTAACTAATTTTTGTGAATAATAAGATTAATTTTAGTAAATAAAATTTACATATTAAGAAACTACATTAAATGGTTTATAGTCACAAAAAAAACTCAAATTTAATAAAATTTGGATGATAAAGTAAAAGATTAAGAACCATTTTCGTTGACCGGGAAAAAAGTGAAAAAGTAATTTTGTAAAAAATAATTATGTGACATTATTTTGGAAATGGATCCCTTTTGGTAAATAACTCCGAGATATTCCTATCAGCGCATCTTCAATGGTTAGCTAAAAAAACTAGCCTAGTTATTCTCGTGATTTGGGTTGCCACATCAGCATTTTCTAGCAACACTATTTCCAAATTAAAAGATACTTCAATACAACTTCTTTCTCTTCATCATTTATTATAATCATCAAGCTAGTAGGGAAAAAATGTAATGTCACAATAGTTTGTTATTTGCTTTAAAGTTGCAAGCAAATCCTCCAAATGAACCATTGCAATTGTTCTCAATTTTTGGTTAAGAATGTTTTTCATATAATCTTGGACAAATCCTAAGGTGTAAAAAATAATAAACATATACTTATATTTTTGTTTAAAAAGAAAAGTTCAATTTGGATACTCTATAAAAAACTTTGCGTAGATACGTTTTAGAGATATTTCTACAAAATTCATTATTTTTGTTATAATATGTAAAAAAGTTCAATAAAACTTTATAGAATGAAGTACTCCGTAATATTTAATGAATGTATATAGTAATTAGACACGTGCTTTATTTTATTTTATGAAGTAAATATAGTGACTTGTATAAAGGTGTAGGTATAGTGACTTACTGACTTGTACAAGTCGTGTTAGAATTGATAACATCCTTTTGAATATGGTTGGGGTTTAATTGAGTGTCTGAACAATGTCATATAAAGTGTTTGACACGAGATATAAAAAGTAAAAATAGTAGAAAAAAAACTCATATTCAAAAGTTTAAAATAAATCATCTCAAGTAAAGTCATAATTATTGATAGTTTTCAAGACCGGCCCGAACCACACCAAAATATTCTGTCTCTAAATCCCGAATTGATAGCATCTATCTTTTGGACCTTGAGTTGATAAAATTCCTATTAATAACTAAAAAATACTCCAATAAAATAGAGGTATACCGTATACTTCATAAAATAAAATAGATAAAATAGTAGTATATACTAGAGAAACATTCATAAAATCACTAGAAAAACAAAAACTGAAAATTGTCCCCAACTAGCAGAAAGCCCCAAAAAAGACAAGAAGGCGCCCCACCAAACAAAGATGGGCAACCCACCAATCCAATTGGCGCAGCTGATTGGTTAACCTAAAGTTCGAAAGGACAAATTAATGTCTGATGTTGTTGGCACCTATTAACACCAAGAATTGTACGTAGTACTAAACACATCAAAACAGAGAAATAGGCACAAAAAAAAGACTAATTAATTTGCAACTGCACTAAAGAAATGAAGGCACAGTAACAGTGTTCCAATACATAAAAATACTCAAGTTGGAATCCAAAAAAACAAATACTCAAGTTGGAAGTGTCATCATCATCATTACCCACTGCCATAGCGATAAGGTCGGATGTAAACAGTTTTACTCATGTACTAAGACACAGAGAAACCGTTCCGGATGACTCTTGAGAAGGTTGGTAAATTAATCCACAAGACATGATTCTTGAGAACGAAACAAAACCCCTTTTTAAAAAGACACAATCTTTGCTTACAAAAAAAGGATTCTTGATTTCATTTCTGAAAACCAAGAAGGGTTGGCAAATTAATCCACGAGACATGATTCTTGAGAGCGTAACAAACACCCTTTTTAAAAACACACAATCTTCGCATACAAAAAAGGATTCTTGGTTTCATTTCTGAAAACCAAGAAGGGTGGTAAATTAATCCAGGAGAAAATGATTCTTGATAACAAAACCATATTATAAAAAGGCACCATCTTTGCACACAAAAGAAGGGAAGGATGAAGGAAGAATAGAGAATAGGTACAGTTTGCTGGAGTCCATTGATGTAAATAGCTTGAGAGCAGGAGGATTTGCCATGGCAGAGGGCAGAGGTTGTGACATCAACCAGCACAGACTTAGTCATCGCATCAGCGATCAAGTGAACGCATAGCGGCACCAGAAGGTGCACCAATGGCTTCAGCACTTTCATTTATATCTTCTTCCTCTCGATTCTCAATTCCAGGCCCTTCAGAAACTACTATCCAGCAAGCAACATAAGTCAATCAATCCTGAATACCCCCTTCCCTGACTTTGAATTTGGAACCAAAAGTTCTTAGACAGCCGGGTGTAAAAGCTTGCTTATCTGTCGATGATGCTTTTTAGGATAGAGAATTCTGAGGTTTGTTGTATGTGAATGGCTATGGTGGCTCTGTAATCATTTAAAGGAAATGTAAAAGCGAAAAAATGAAAACGAAATTAATATAAATAATCCATACTTTTAAGTTTTAAGCATAAGCAAAAAATTACAAATCATCCCAACTCATCAAATGCATTACAAGAATAATTAGAGATCCCAAGGATGTTAACTTTTCCGTTAAATTTATTTTTGCATGTTGATCAAATGAAGACGAAAAAATATAAAAGTATAGGTGATACTCTTGTTACGATTTAGGTTAAGTAAAACGATAAATTAAAGAGCAAGAACACAAGAATTTACGTGGTTCACACAATCGGGGTGATTGTGCTAGTCCACGGCGAACGAGAGAGAGCAGTGTATTATTATATCGGCGTCAGAGTTTACAAGTACATAAGAGTCGTTTAAACAGGTTTAAGAAAACCTAAACGCAATTAAGAGCCTCAGGCCTGAAAAACAAAGCCCATAATTAACTTTTCCCGCAGATCCGATCAGGTCAACCCATGTACCCGGTCGGGTCTCTTCTCAGAAAGCATGCCCGGGTCGATACCAGGGCGGGTAACCAAAACAGAAGCTAAAACCTTCCACTGACCCGGTCGGGTAAAGCTCCTTACCCGGTCGGGTATCACGTTCCAGTGAGTTCCCAGGTCTAGGCTTCAACATACCCGGTCGGGTGACCAACCCTACCCGGTCGGGTATCTCCTGCTACTGCAAAACCAAGGCTCCACCTTCAACAATCTCCCACTTGGAGGCTTGGTTAACAATTATCTGCCATCCAAGAACATGTATCCTCTGTAAAACCTCTGATCTCTCTCTCGTTCACGCCTTCTCATCAAGTATCTGGAAGCCCAGTTGAAGCCATGCAAAGCTTAAACTTCTCCGTTGTCACCGCCTTGGTTAGCATGTCTGCTGGATTCTTCGTACCATGGATCTTCTTCAAATTTACAGTACCATCTTCAATCAACTCTCGAATGAAATGATACCGCATCTTGATGTGTTTCTTTCTGCTGTGAAACACCAGATTCTTCGCGAGATGAATAGCACTCTGGTTGTCACAATATAGAATGAAATCTCCCTGCTTCATGCCCAACTCCGAAAGAAAGTTATTTAACCAGATCAACTCCTTGGCTGCTTCAGGAAGGGCCATATACTCAGCTTCTGTGGTTGAAAGAGCCACACTTTTCTATAGTCTGGACATCCAACTGATTTCCGTACCTCCAATAGTGAATACATACCCCGTAGTGCTCTTCCCGGAATCATAGCACCCCCTAAATCAGCATCGGAAAATCCTTCTAGGATCACACCATTCCTCCTGAAACATAGACCAGTTTCAGAAGTGCCTTTCAAGTAGCGCAACAGCCACTTAACTCCTTCCCAATGTTCCTTCCCTGGATTTGACATGAACCTGCTAACAACTCCCACTGCATGAGCAATGCCCGGCCTTGTTGACACCATCGCGTACATCAAACTGCCAACGGCTGATGCATAAGGAACTTTAGCCATTTCTTCTTTGTCTTCATTGGTCTTTGGAGACTGCTGCGTGTAGAGTTTCAAATGACTCCCTAACGGTGTACTCCTTGGTTTGACATCCGTCATTCTGAACTTCTCAAGGACCTTCTGAATGTAGTTCTGCTGTGAAAGCTGTAAAGTACCTTCTACCCTATCTCTGACAATGCTCATCCCAAGAATCTGTCTCGCTTCCCCTAAATCCTTCATCTCAAATTCTTTGGACAACTTCTTCTTAAGTTTGTTGATATCCTGCATGTTTGCTTCAGGCACCAACATGTCATCAACATACAAAAGAAGAATAATGTATGATGACTTGAATTTCTTCAAGTAACAGCAATGGTCCATCTTGCATCTAGTGTACTCATTCCGCTGCATAAAACTGTCAAACTTCAAGTACCACTGTCTAGGTGCTTGCTTCAGTCCGTATAGACTTTTCTCGAGTTTGCACACCAACTTCTCCTTACCACTCACTGGGAAACCTACTGGTTGAGCCATGTAAATTTCTTCTTCAAGGTTGCCATGAAGAAAAGCAGTCTTGACATCCAGCTGCTCTAAATGCAAATTTTCAGCAGCAACGATACCAAGGATCAACCTGATAGTGGTCATCTTCACAACCGGAGAGAAGATTTCATTGTAATCAACCCCTTCTTCTGTTGAAACCCTTTGACAACTAGCCTGGCCTTGTATATTTTGCTCCCATCTGCTTCATTTTTTATTCTGAACACCCACTTGTTCTCTAAAGCTTTCTTTCCCGGTGGTAGCTTGACTAAGGACCAAGTTTGGTTCTTGTCAAGTGAATCTAACTCATCCTCCATGGCCTTCTTCCACTGTATGGAATCTTTCACGGTCAGCGCCTCCGAGTAAGATTCTGGCTCTCCATTCTCGGTCAGCAACAGGTAATTTGCTGAAGGAGAATATCTGTTAGGAGGTCTTCTGTTTCTAGTGGTCTGTCTAATGTGTGGAGTAGTTGCCTCTGAACTCCCAATATCTTCGTCACTCCCACTATCTTTAGTCATTCCTGTATCTCCTGAGCTCCCACTGCTCCCTGAGCCTCCAGCCGTCTCATCAAAACCAACAGGTTGTGCTATGTCATCTTCAGTCATCCCGTCAAACACCACTTGCTGTTTGTTTTCTGGTTGCTTGCCTTTGCTTGTATCTGCTGCAAGACCATCTTTATACAAGGCATTCTCGTTGAAGGTGACATCTCTACTTCTGATAACCTTCTTGCTATGGTTGTCCCAGAACCTGTAGCCCATGTCATCCAACCCGTACCCAATAAAGATACATTTCTTTGCCTTTGCCTCGAGCTTGTCACTATCTGCATCTCTAACTTTGACATAAGAAATACAACCAAAAACTTTCAAGTGATTAAGAGATACCTCATGACCTTTCCATTCCTCTTCTGGAATTTTGAAACCTATGGGAGATGAGGGTCCTCTGTTGATCAAGTATGATACTGTGTTCACCGCATCGGCCCAGAACATCTTTGGAAGTCCTGCATGCAATCCCATGCTCCTGGCCCTCTCATTCAGTGTTCTGTTCATCCTCTCTGCAACACCATTTTACTGTGGTGTTTCTGGAACCGTCTTCAGCATTCTTATCCCCTATTCAGCATTCTTATGAAGATGTTCTATTCAGCACAATCAAACTCAGCGTTGAAATTTCTCATCAAATCCCGAATCCATGATCCCGGATTCAATTGAATTTTCAACGCTGCAAATTAGAACATCTTCATAATCCTCTGCCACGTTCACCTTCTTCTTGCCTTTGTCTACAGGACTTTTGAGCACTGATTTCTGAAGTGTCCCTTCTCTTTTCAATTCCAACAATTGATGTCCTTCATGTTCTTGGATTGACCTCTCTTCCTCGACTTTGATCTTCCTTTCTTGTTACCCCCTTTAGTGGATTTTCTGCCCCTATCTTCAGCACTCAACAAACTGTTGGAGCTATCCCCCGAACTCCTCCTCTGGATATCCTCACCAAGGATTAAGTCACGAATACCTTCAAAGTTAAACTTAGTGGTTCCAGCCGAACTACTAACTGTTGTGACTGTACCAGACCAACTATCGGGCAAAGATGATAAGAAAAGTAATGCTTGAACTTCATCATCGAATTTAATCTCAACAGAGCCTAACCTGGATATGATTGAATTAAACTCGTTGACGTGATCTGTCACGGCTGCACCTTCCTTCATTCTTGTGTTCACCAATTGTCTGATTAAGAAAACCGTGTTGGCCGTTGAGGGTTTCTCGTACATGTTGGATAATGTCTTGAGCAGTCCAAACGTTGTCTTCTCGTTGACGATATTGTAAGCAACGTTTTTCGCCAACGACAACTTCACCACACCAAGAGCCTGTCGATCCAGCAAGTTCCACTCCGCCTCCGCCATTGATTTTGGTTTGTTCTCAGACAAGGGTAGATGCAGCTTCTTCTGGTAGAGATAATCTTCGATCTGCATCTTCCAGAAAGCGAAATCTTGACCATCAAATTTATCGATCTTAACCTTTGCTTCGTCAGCCATAGCTCTGATACCACTTGTTACGATTTAGGTTAAGTAAAACGATAAATTAAAGAGCAAGAACACAAGAATTTATGTGGCTCACACAATCAGGGTGATTGTGCTAGTCCACGGCGAACGAGAGAGCAGTGTATTATTATATCGGCGTCAGGGTTTACAAGTACATAAGAGTCGTTTAAATAGGTTTAAGAAAACCTAAACGCAATTAAGAGCCGCAGGCCCGAAAAACAAAGCCCATAATTAACTTTTTCCGCAGACCCGGTCGGGTCAACCCGTGTACCCGGTCGGATCTCTTCTCAAAAAGCATGTCTGGGTCGATACCAGGGCGGGTAACCAAAACAGAAGCTAAAACCTTCCACTGACCCGGTCGGGTAAAGCTCCTTACCCGGTTGGGTATCACGTTCTAGTCAGTTGCCAGGTCTAGGCTTCAACATACCCGGTCGGGTGACCAACCCTACCCGGTCAGGTATCTCCTGCTGCTGCAAAACCGAGGCTCCACCTTCAACAAATCTATCCACAATGATATATGTAAAGACTCTTGATTTCAAAATCGGTTTTATTGGTTGATTCTACTGAAATTTACGAAATTCAAACATAAATTCATTGATTATGCCGATTTATGAAAAAACTATACTAGGTATTTCAAATATATTTTATTAATAAAAAAAGTTATATAAAAAAAGATAAAATGAACCTCCGCAGTAACTTCTGCCAATACTGTTAGAAAAGTAAATCCAAACATACTTTTTCTTATTTTTACATAATTCAACGCTCGAAATAAAAGGTTACGTATTTAGTGAAATGTTTGCCGATGAGCCTAATAATTCAAAAAATATGACCACCAAATGGGCTCGTAAAGTCTACATTTGTATCTGTGAGAATAATGGAAAAGGTTACTCCCTAAGGAGCCCTGACAGATATATTTATATTAAAGAGAGTTTAATGTAAAGTACAATATTAAGCCTCTAATAATTCTATTACACCCCCTCAAGCTGTGCGGGAGATACAACGCGCATGTTGTCTTTTAAAAAATGAAAATGTTGACTAGAGAGACTTTTAGTAAAAATATCTGCCAGCTGTAGATGAGTAGAAACGTGCTTAGCAATCAGATCTCCGTGAGCAACCCGTTCCCGAACAAAATGATAGTCAATCTGGATATGTTTACTGCGGGCATGCTGAACAGGATTTGTAGTCAAATAAGAAGCAGAGATATTATCACACAATAAATGTACCGGCTCCATGATTGGCCAACCAAGCTCGAACAAGACCGATCGGATATGCAGTGTGTCCTGTACTGTGTAAGCAATGACACGATATTCTGCTTCTATGGAGGACTTCGACACGGTAGGCTGCTTCTTAGTCTTCCAAGAAATAAACTCGGGCCCAAGAAGACAACAAAGCCTGTGGTGGACCGAGAACTACCAGGACAACCTGTCCAATCAGCATCGGAGTAAGCAACTACACAGGTTGGCCGATTAGACTGTTGAAGCCATAGGCCATGATCTCGTGTGCCCTGCAAGTACCTGAAAATTCTTTTGACTACAAAAAGATGAGTAGTACGAGGAGCATGCATGAACTGAGACACTAAGTGTACTGCATAAGTAATATCTGGCCGTGTCAAAGTTAAATATTGTAATGCACCAACCATGCTGCGATACTCAGTAGAATCAGATAGTAACTCACCATCAGAAAGAGACACAGTGGTACGGGAAGCTAACGGGGTGCGAACAGGCTTTACGGTATGGAGATGAAAACGGGCTAGAAGATCACTAACATATTTATGTTGAGAGAGAAACATACCTTTAGGTGAACAAATAGCCTCAACACCCAGAAATAATGGAGATTACCCAAGTCTTTCATAGCAAAATGATGAGAGATAATCGAAATAATATGGGTAAAAGATGACTCAGAATTGTCAGTAATAATAATATCATCCACATATAATAATAAATAAATAATAGTATTATTCTGGCGGTAAATGAACAAAGAATTGTCAGATTTAATACAGGAAAAATGATGTTGCAGAAGGAAGCTACTGAATCTATGAAACCAGGCCCGTGGAGCTTGCTTAAGGCCATAAATGGCCTTGCGCAGACGACATATATGATTAGGAAATTGAGGGTGAATAAAACCACGGGGCTGACGCATATAAACTTCTTCTGTCAGATGACCATGTAAGAAGGCATTTTTAACATCAAGTTGCCGTATAACCCACCCAAAAGAAATAGCAAGAGTAAGTACAATACGAATAGTGGTGGGTTTTACAACTGGACTAAAAGTTTCAGAGAAATCAATGCCTGCCTGCTGATTAAAACCTTGTGCTACTAATCGAGCTTTATGGCGCTCTAATGACCCATCAGAGTGATATTTAGTTTTATAAATCCACTTGCACCCAACAATATTCTTAGTGCTGTCAAAGGGCACCAATTCCCAAGTATTATTGTTAATGAGTGCATTAAATTCATCAGCCATTGCCTCACGCCATTTTAAATGTTTATTAGCCTCAGTTAAACAGGTAGGATCTGCAGGAGTAATAACTGTATTTAAATTAAAAATTGCTTTGGGTTTAAAAATTCCTGACTTTGCTCTGGTTTGCATCGGGTGGTGATTCACGGCCGTAGTGGGGACACTCAAAGGGGAGGAAGACGGAACGCCATCGGCTGAGAATGAGCCGCCGGCGGTCGGACTGGTCAGAAGATTATCAGCGGGCGTGGAGGTGAAAGTTTGCTGACTGGAGGAGGACGGTGTTACTGATGGTGAGGCTGGGCAGGTGAAGGACTAAGGAGGGCTGGTTTGGTGGTCTGGCTGAGGGGAAGATGCGGTCGAGACAGGGAAGTGGGATTGGAGAACGATGGTGGATTGGGTCGGAGGGTCTAAGGTAATATCTGTGAGGTGCATTGGAGCAGGTGTAGTAGAACTAAGGGAGGGAGGACCGAGGTTTGAAAGTGTTTTAAAGGAATATGTGTCCTCATGGAACCTAACATGACGACTCACATAGATGCGACCTGTAGTAGGATCAAAACAACGATAGCCCTTATAACCGGATGCATAGCCAAAAAAAGACACACTGAACAGAACGAGGTGATAATTTATTAGCAGATGTGGCCAAAAAATTAGGGTAACAAGCCGAACCGAATACTCACATAAATGAGGAGTCCGGAACACGATTAAACAATTTTTGGTACGGTGATAAGCCATTTAAGGTAGGAGATAGTAATCTATTAATAATATATGCAGCAGTAAAAATGACATCTACCCAAAATTTACTCGGAACAGAGGCTTCAAGAAGCATAGTCCGAGTTAACTCAAGTAGATGACGGTGCTTGCGCTCAACAACCCCATTTTGTTAGGGTGTGCCAGGACATGATTTTCGAAAATATATTCCGTTAGCCAAGAAAAATTGCTGCATATTATGATTAACAAATTCACCCCCTCCGTCACTTTGAAAAATTTTAATTTTATGATTAAAAAGATTTTCAACCAAAGCCTTAGCATTTTTAAAGTGCATAAAAACCTCACTTTTGTGGTGCATAGGGTAAATCCAAGTATAACGTGAAAAATCATCAATGAAACACACGTAATACTTGAATCCCAAATTTGAAAATACAGGAGAATACATCGGAATGAATAATTTAAAGAGGAAAAATAGAATTATGACTAGCATCCACAAAAGACAAACATTGTGATTTTCCTAAACGACAAGCCACACATTCATTAGTAAAAGGAGAATGACTACATAAAAATCGTTTTCTCTTAAGAAGCTGTAAGATGCTATCACCACAGTGACCTAATCTACGGTGCCACACAGGGCCAGAAGCTAAAACGGAAGCAAATACTAATGGTGAGGATGACGGTAGACGGATAGGATAAAGTGGCCCACTATTGGTAGCTCGCAGAAGTACTGCCCCCGATGCTTTGTCCTTAATCAAAAAAGAATTTTTATCAAACACTACAGTACAGTTATTATCAGCGCAAAGCCTTTGAATTGAAATTAAATTATATTTTAACTTAGGCACATGATAAACAGATTTTAAAGTGAGAGGACGACCAGAAATAGGTAATGCAACATCACAAACATGACTTATGGGAAGATGGGCACCATTAGCAACACTAACAGAATTATAGCCGGTGTAGGGAGATTTATTAATTAAAATACCTTCAGATGCAGTCATATGAGCAGAGGCTCCCGAATGAGGATACCATAACGCAGGATTAGCTTCACCAGGAGTAGTCAACAGAGCAAGAGCGGACGGTTGTGTGAAACGAGAAGAACAAGTGACAGCGGAATGACCTGCAAAAAAGCAAATTTGACAGACAACAGGATGGGGAACAGATCCAAGAATACCCCCGTCTGATGGCAAGCCTTCAAAACTATCGTTAGTAACACAAACAGGTAAGGCATTAATATTTAAATGTGACATAGCAGAATTACAAATAACAGTACTCGTAGATGTCACACCCCCTACATGGGAACCCGGCTGACCACCGCCTCCGGGTAAATAAGCTGATTGCCCCTGAGGATACCAGTACACCACCTGCTGCTGTCCGCGACCTCGCCTTCTGCAGCTGCGGCCTCGCCCGCGATCGCGACCTCGTCCGCATTGCTGATTGCCGGACTGGCGCTGATGCCCGACCGGGTGACCCTGCTGCCCGACCGGGTAAGACGAACTGGAATGCTGCGGGGCCGAAGGTTGAGCAGGTGATGAAACAGCCGCGCCGAAAGCCTGATGGAAAGATGGGGACTCCTGGGAGCGTATGTAAATAACCCGCTGCTCTAGCTCAAGAAGGTGATTACGTAGAGTTTCAAACGGGAAATTTTGAGGAAACAAGGACACGGTAGTAAATAAAGATTCATACTCAGGTCCCAGTCCCATAATAGTAGTCTTTAAAACTTCCCGAGGCGGCACAGGGCAATTGATTGTGGCAAGATCATCAACTAATATTTTAATTTCTCTCAAATAGTTATCCATGGACTCATCAGGTTTCTTTTTGATTTGATTAAATAAACGCTTTAATTCCATAGACCTGGCTAAACTGGCAGACATAAAGCGTGACTCTAACCGTTCCCAAATTTCACAGGAATGTTTTAAATCACGCACATCGATAAGTACATCCCTAGATAGGGTTCCACATAACCATGAACGGATTGTTTGATCAATTCTCAACCAAGTTGAAAATTCAAGATTGGGAATTTGACGGTTAATAGCATCTATGGAATAAGCAGGAGGTACCTGAATGGAGCCATCAACCATGCCAAGTAGAGCCTGTGAAACCAGGAATGATTCGAATTGTGTCCTCCAAGTGGTGTAATCTTCCACCGCCAAAAGTTTAGTAGTCACAATATTTGTGACATTGGTGGCCACATGAGATATGGTTTGAGCCGGATCTGTGAGAAGGGAACCGGTCGGGCTTCCTGCTGGTGTGCGAGAGGGAGGGATCATAGAGGAGACACCAGGTGAGCCGATGAACGTGGGGCCAGCAAAGGAAGGACCTGTCGAGAAGGGTGGCGGCTCTAGCGGTACTGCCTGCACAGGAATTGGAGTCGGCCAAGGGAACACCGACGGGACATTTTGAACCAAGGAATATGGCATAGAGACCCGACTTGGCGATGCAAAGTTGGAGGAGAACGTCACACCGGAAGAGACAGAGGTGATTGCCGGCAGCGATCCAAAAGATGTTGGAGCGCCGGCGGTGGTGACGGAAGTAGCCGCTGCAGGTGAAGGCGGCTGGGCAGTGGTTGCCGTTGTGCTGAAGACGGAAGTCGAGGACGACATGGTGCTGCGGTGTGCGGCGCCGAAGAGAACAGGAGGTCGGCGAAGTATGGGGCGGCGCCGAAGGAAATACAGCGGCTGCGCTAGGGTTTAGTGAGAGAGAGAGGATCAGAAAAAAAAATTAATGTTCTCTGATACCATGTGAGAATAATGGAAAAGGTTACTCCCTAAGGAGCCCTGACAGAAATATTTATATTAAAGAGAGTTTAATGTAAATTACAATACTAAGCCTCTAATAATTCTATTAGTATCAACATGTTTTAGTTTTATTTATTTATTTCGTATGTAAGTTTTTATTAAATTTTAATTTGTATTTTGCAACTTTGAAGAGGTCTCAATGTAATTTCTGAGTAAGTAAATTTTAATTGGGAAAACGGATTAAATTATTTAAATTAACCTTAAATAATGATGTGAATTGTATGATGATTATATTTAACTTAGTCAAATGATGTAATTTGGAATGAATGTGATACTTATGCATATATAAGACCTTTCCTGGTCCTTTGTATATTCAAAAAAAGTTTAATACCTCCACCTTTTCTTTAATAGTTGCATCATTATATTTTTTGCATTGTTCACACATCTTATTTTGACTATGATTTTCTACTAATATACATAATTAAATTATTATGTATAAAACGTTATTAAATTTCTATTAGAGAATTTGCAAAAGTGTAACTTTTTATAATTCTTATTAATACGTAATTAAATATAATTACAGTCAAAGTTGTGCGCTGATAAATTTGAAAGTCAAACTGTTGCAACTTTTAAAGAACGGGAATAATACTGAGATATAAATAAATAGTCATAAATTCAATTATATATAGGGGATGGTCCAAATAGAAAGAGATCTTCCAATACAAAGTGAGAATAAATCTTGTGCATTCATTTTCACACCTAATTACTCTAAATGAGCCAAAAATGCACTACATTTGATGAAAAGCACGGTGGCAATACATTAAATAAACCGAAGTTTTATGCCACCGCGAAAAAGTGAAACAGTAACATTATGCAATAGTGCAACGTGGTGAAGAAAAAGTGCAACCGTTCGCACTTTGCACATGAGCACCTCTTTTATTTGAACCCTCCCTTATATGTGTGTGTCTACACACACAAATGAATAATTTTAACTTGTTACCAATTTCACAAAAAAATGAATCAACACAATTGAAAGATAACATTGTTAAATTGTCGTTGATTTTGTGAGTGACTCAATTTTTTATTATCCAGAGGAATTTTATTGGTTTTATTTTGAGTTGTATAGTGGTTCAGTATTTGTAACACTTTATTTTTATTATCCAGAGGAACTTTAGTTGTGCGCATTTCTTTCGCTGATAAAAAAGGATGACACCCCATCTCTGAAGGCCCCCAACCTCGACCAGACGATACGTTAGGATGATGTAAGTTGGACTATAATTACAATCTGACAGATAGAGGGTAGGACTCTGTCCCCGGTACTTGCAGAGGTCCTATGCATTTCTAGCATAGTAACCTCTCATCGCAGTTGCCGGGATTCGAACTCGGGACCTAATCCTAGTGGCACTCCCTTGCTACGCGTTGAACTACGCTCACCGGTCAAATCTTTCGCTGATAATAAGACTCCAGGTTAAACTTACTATCGCCAGTCAAGGGACTAGCTAGGTGGTTTACTTTTCGTTTAAATATGTCAATCAAGTGGTTAGAATGTCATATTGCTTTTGTTTAGAGCGACAATTCTCGATGTTTACTTTTTGGTCCAAAAGGTGGAATCTCCCACCCCAGGAGCCCTCCACCCAACCTGACAGGATGGTGGAGAGGTTAATCACGGTGACTCAGTCAGCAAAGTGGCGGTAGGCCTTATACACGTACGCACCAGAGGTCCAGCCTTATTTCAGGTTCTGTAACCTCCACACGGCCGTTGCGGGTTTCGAACCTTGGTCACTTGGTCCAATTTTCCCACCACTCGACCAACTGAGCTACCCATGTGGGTTGGATGTTCACTTTTTGTACTCCTAGAGGTTGTCATTCTGGATGCTGGGTTTCACAATCGTGTCTTTATTACAGAGTATTAGAAAAATTCATTTTGTAAGACCTTCTTATACACATTAGTACACATCCGTGTTTGTGAGAGTTTTTTTGTTTGTGAATCCCAATCGACAGAGAAAAACTGACTTGTTTTGTTTGTATAACTTTGCACAGACAAAACAAGCCGGTTTTGTCTGTGAACTGGGATGCACAGACAAAACAAATCTCTCACAGACAAAGAGATGTATTGGCGTGTATAAGAAATTGTACACCAAGAATTTTTGTTATTATTACGTCCCTCCCTTGAACATATGAACTTTGAGGTGGTGCAGTTATGAAGAAAAATGAATTTATGTGGTTTATATTAAATTGATAAAGTAATAATAAAGCTGAGATGATTTAGATGCAAACAAATTTTACCAAATTTGGTATAGGACAATCTTTATGGGACAGACTAAAAATGAAAAATGAGACAATCATAGAGGGACGATGGGGTATAAATTAAGCCTTTTACAAAAAATAGAGATTATTATCAAGAACTTTTTAGTATAAATTGTTTAGGAAAATTGAGACGATCTTAATGGGACGAAAGGAGTATAATATAAGCCCTTTAGTCTTGTACTATACACAGTTAATGTATACGCAGTACAATATAAAGTAGGGAAAATCGCACATTTCGTCCCCCAATTATTTACCATATTGAAATCCCAGACCCGTATTTTAGGTTTTTTAAATGTCACCCCCGAGTTTCCAAAATTATTATAGATGTCACCCCGCCGTTTTAAATATTACAAACTCCGTCCGTCTTTCATTTTTTTCAGGGTTAAACTTGTCATTTCCCATCCTTTGACGTTTAAATCCCTAAATCAAATACATTCCATACTTCGTCTATTGCTTGGGAATGAAAAGCTCTTCAACCGTTCTTCCCGTTCTTCCTTCCCCTGAATCAAGTCTATACGTTCTTGATCCGTTTGGAGTTTTGAAGAGCTCTCTTCCTTCGTCTGTTCTTCGTCTTCAGGTGCGTACATATATTTTGTTCTTCTTTTGTTTATTCAAAAATGAATCGGATGTCTAGGGTTTGATTAATTTTGAAAGACAAATATGTTGACAAATTATGGTATATGCCATAGTTGCACATTTCCTTAATAAATGTCCTAACAAGAAAAATTGCCCTACTTGTTCAATTGGTATGCGAAAAGGATTGGGGATAACTCGAATTAGGGATTTAAACGAAAAGGATGCGAAATAACAAATTTAACCCTGAAAAAGTGAAAGACAGACGAAGTTTGTAACATTTATAACGGCAGAGGTGACATTTATAATTATTCTGACAACTCGGGGGTGACATTTAAAAAAATATGAAACACGGGTATGAGATTTCAATATGGTGGATAATTGAGGGACAAAATGTGCGATTTTCCCTATAAAGTATCAGAAAAGACCACTATCAAGTGGGAACCATTATATTATTAACATTGTGATTTTATAGAACTTTCATCTTATACAGCTTAGTAAATAAAAGAAAAATGATCATTCTGATTTTGCAATTTGGTGGTGTACACTGTACAGGTGAATGATTAATCTGTAAGTTAATCATCCAGTGTGAAAGTTTGAGCTCAAGAACCAAACAAGAAGAAGAATTCGTATATTCAGAGTAGGTTTGCGGAAGAAGAAAGAAGGCAAATGTTCAGATCCCTCACTTACAAATATTTAGTCTAACTTATACTTTATACAAATGGGCCTGTTACTATATAAACAATAAGCCGAGAAAGGAAAGAAGACCAATTAGGAAATAATATCTACAGCCCATAAGATTTATTCTTGATACGCCCCCTCAAGAGGAGCATGAATGTCCATCATGTTCATCTTGACTGCAAATTGTTTGAACAACGGATTTCCAACTGGTTTTGTATATATATCTGCAAGTTGAAAATCATTCTTAATATGATGTAAAGATATCAAACCAGAATTAATTTTTTCCCTAATTAAATGACAGTCTAATTCAATATGCTTGGTTCTTTGGTGTTGGACAGGATTATGAGCAAGGTGATAGGTGGATTTATTATCAATATATATAATAATAGGTAAAGAAAACTGTATACATAGTTCATTTAGAATGTAATATAACCACTGAGCTTCAAAGACTGCATTTGCAGCTGCTCTATACTCGACTTCAGTAGAAGATCTACTAACAACTTATTATTTCTTAGATTTCCAAGAAACCAAGGAGTTGCCAATGTAAAAAGCATAGCCAGAAACACTTCTTCTAATGTCTATGCAAGAAGCCCAGTCAGAATTAGTATACCCTTGAACAGAAAAATCAGAATTAGAGGGATAAAAAAGTCCTTTACCTGGAGAGTATTTAAGATATCTTAGAACCCTATGAGCTGCACTCATGTGAATGTTGGTGGGAAAATCAAGATATTGACTAAGAACTTGAACATTGTAAGCTATATCAGGTCTAGTAAAAGTTAGATAAAGTAATTTTCCAATTAAAGTTATGTAGGGTTTAGGATTATCTAAAACAGTTCCATTATTTTTAGAAAGTTTTATTTTTGAATCCATTGGAGTAGTATAAGGTTTGGAATGGAGATAACCATACTCATTGAGAATGTCCAGAGTATATTCTCTTTGGCATAAATTGAGACCTATATCAGATCAGCCAATTTCAATACCTAAAATATATTTTAAATCTCCAATGTCTTTGATAGTAAATTTATTGTTTAAAAAAACTTTTACTGCATTGATTTCTTCTATATTGTTTCCAGCAAGAATAATATCACCTACATAGATTGAAAGAACAGTGATAATGTTTTAGTAGATTTAATAAACAAAGAAAAATCAGTTTTATACTGTGTATAACCAAAAGATTTAAGAGAATCAGAAAGCTTACAAAACCATTGTCTAGAAGCTTGTTTGAGTCCATATAGACTCTTGACCAGTTTGCAAATTCTATTATCACCAGGATTCAGATAACCTCGAGGAGGCTGCATGAAAATACTTTCATTGAAATCACCATGTAAAAAGGCATTGTTTACATCTAATTGATGTACACCCCATTTTTTGGCACTAGCAATGGATAAAATGATCCTTACAGTAGTTAATTTCACAACAGGAGAAAAGGTATCACAGTTATCAAAACCTTCTTCCTGAGTGTAGCATTTAGCAACTAATCTAGCTTTATATCTGTCTAATGAACCATCAGGTTTTAATTTGGTTTTAAAAACCCATTTACAACCTATAACATACTGATTAGGAGGAGGATTGACAAGAACCCAGGTATTATTTTTCTCAAGTGATTGAATTTCATTCATCATAGCATGCTGCCATTCTGGAAATTTAGCAGCTTGTTTATAGGTTTTAGGTTCAGTTATGTTAGAAAGAGCAGTAGTAAAACAAGTGTGAGAAGTACTTAATCTATCATAGGTAATGTAATTCTGAATAGGATACCTTACAGAATTACAAGAGGAAGAAGAGGTATTTATACCTGAAGTAATTGAAGTAGGCAATTCATAACTATAATCTTGAATATGTATAGGTAAAGACCTTACTCTTGTGGATTTTCTGGGAGAATGATCTTCTGGAACAGAATCATTAGTTTGTAAAGTACTGGATTCACCATTACTAGCAGAATCATGCATATTTATAGTATTGAGTTCATCTTTAATTTGATTTTCTAAATAATTTTGTGGATAGCTAGAAGGAATGTATAGTTATAAGAAATATCATTATTATAAGGATCATTATAAATATTATTAGTAGAATCAATATGGTTAGTATTAGACGAAATAAAATTATTTTTATAAGGAAAGACCATTTCATAAAATTTGACATTTCTTGAAATGAAAAATTTGTGATTATTAATATCATATAGTTTATAACCTTTAGATCCTAAAGGATAACCAATAAAAACATATTTTACAGCTCTTGTATCAAATTTTGATCTGTTGGCAGTTAAGGTGGAAGCATAAGCAAGGCAACCAAAAACTCTTAATTGAGAATAATCAGAAGGTTTGTTGTATAATAGCTCATAAGGAGACTTATTATTAAGAATTGCAGTAGGAATTCTATTAATAATGTGCACAGCAGTAAGAATGCAATCAGTCCAAAACATAAGAGGTAAACAAGATTGAAAAAGAAGAGATCTAGCAACTTGAAGAATGTATTGATGTTTCCTTTCAACCCTAGCATTTTGTTGAGGAGTTTCAACACATGAAAGTTGATAAATAATACCATTTGAGGTATAAAAAGAAGGAAATATAAATTCAGTATCATTATCAGTTCTAATTACCTTAATTTGGCATGAAATTGAGTATATATGAGATTATAGAAAGTCATCATATGAAATTTAACTTCAGATTTAGTTTTCATGAGAAAAATCCAAATACATCTAGTGTAATCATCAACAACATTTAAAAAATATTTAAAACCAGAATAAGATTGAACTTTAAAAGGGCCCCAAACATCCATATGAACAAGATCAAAGGCATTAGAAGCATGAGAAATACTATCAGAAAAGGGTAAGCGTTTCTGTTTAGCAAAGTGACAAGTATCACAAGAAGTAGCTTTATTCATATGATGTGCAACATTACAATCAACACGAAATTTCAGTTTGTTAAAAGGTAAATGACCAAATCTATAGTGCAAAACATCAGATTTGTGATCTAAACATTTAGTATTGGCAGTATTGACAACAGAAGATTGTTTGTTGGAAAAAGAAGAATTAATAGGATTGTAGAGGTAAAGACCATTTTGGAGATCAGCATAACCAATCATTTGGTTGGTGAGCAGATCCTGCAAAGTAGCATGATTAGAAGAAAAATGAACAGATATATTTTCATGTAATACTAATCTAGAAATAGAGATAAGATTAAAACTAAATTGAGGAACATATAAGATATTATGAAGAGTAAGAGTAGAATTGAGTTTAATGTCACCAATATGAGTGGCGGTTATAAAAGAACCACTAGGTAATTGAACATTTATAGAAATAGATTTCGGAGATGAAGTAAACAAACTAAGATTATGAGTCATATGTTCAGAAGCACCGGTGTCAAGAATCCAGATGGAGGATTTGACACTGGATAATAAAAAAACAGAATGATTAGCTATCATAGAAGTATCACTGGTACCAGGAGATTGTTCATGAATAGGAATGGCCATGGCAACATGAGCAGTAGCAGATGGATCATTATGAGTTTTCATAAACTCCGGGAATTTATTGTATAGGGAAGGATCACAAAGGTCCATCTCAGAAGAACAAGACTCAGTAGAGATGTTGGCTAGATTTGCATGAGTGTTCTTGATAGATGTAGGTGACAGTTTGAAGCCAGGAGCAGTTCTCAGTCCTTTAGTTCCTTTCCAAGTAAGAGGATACCCAATCACTTGGAAACATTTATCAGCAGAATGACCAGTGTATCCACAGTGAGAACAAATAATAGAGGATTTCTTTTTGTAGGCAGAATTTTTAACCAATAAGGCAGTAGAGTCAACATTGGAAGAATCAGAATTGATAGTGTTATCAGAAAGAAAAGGAACAGAATGAACAGGGTATTGAAGAATTCTTTGAGACTCTTCTTGAAGAAAGAAATAGTAGACAAACATCCATTTGACTTCTCAGATTAGAGTATGAATCATTTAATCCAACAAGAAACTTTTGAACAGATTCTTTGTCAAGTAATTGTTGATATTTTTGGTGAACTTTACAAGTACAGAGACCACAAGAACAGGGTGGAAGAGCTTTGAAATTAGCATATTCATCCCAAAGTCCTTTGAAAGTTTTGTAATAAGCAGTAATATTTTGAGTTCCCTGAGATATGTTGCCTAGGGATTTTTCAAGATAAAAGACTCTAGGACCATCACTTTTTCCATATCTAAGTTGTATTTCATCCCAAAGATCTTTAGCGGAAGTGAAATACAAAAAAGTAGAACGAATTTCAGGGGCTATAGAATATATCAGCCAAGATAGAAGTAAAGCATTTATACGATACCAAACAGCATATGTGGACGATTCTTCTGGACTTGGTTGCTTGATAGAGCCATCCAGAAAGGCCATTTTGTTTTTCACAGTGAACGCCATAGTCACCGACATTTTCCAAGCATTGAAGTTGTCTCCAGTTAACGTCTCATATATGATGCGTAGACCGGAATGGTCAGTTGGGTGTAGGTAGTACGGTGAAGAAGGATCCTCAGTTGGATGCATAGGAAAACAAGTAGATGAATTCATCGCAAAAAATTAGGGTTTGATGACGAATGAATCAATCGGGAAAAGACATAATTCAATTATAGAAATCGAAATTGAAGATGATGTAGAATAGTGAAGAAAGATCAGAAGCCTAGTCTGATACCATGTGAAAGTTTGAGCTCAAGAATCAAACAAGAAGAAGAAGAATTCATATATTCAGAGTAGGTTTGCGGAAGAAGAAAGAAGGAAAATGTTCAGATCTCTCATTTACAAATATTCAGTCTAATTTATACTTTATACAAATGGGCATGTTACTATATAAACAATAAGCCCAAAAAGGAAAGAAGACCAATTAGGAAATAATATCTACAGCCCATAATATTTATTCTTGATATCCAGTTTAATTTTGCAATTTATGTTATTCACAAATGATCACCATTCAGTTCAATGTGAAGAAAGAAGTGGCACTTCAATGTTCTCTCTCTCTCTCGTCTTCAGATGCCTTCTCCAATGGCACTTGCGTTGGCAGCGTGCAAGCGTAGTATAATGCCACAACCTAAGACATTTATTAATATTTAGGTAGATTCTATAGTACCCTTAAGGTACCATACGTTTGTCCACATGCATAGATTAATTAGAATGATGCAGTTCAATTATTTAAATTTAAATTTAAATTAAAAATGATATAATGATTTGGACCAATCAACTGATTGGTAGGTACGGTACCTCAATTTTTAAATGGGTATCGGAGTTGTCACCTAATATTTATCAAATACATTGATATGTCAAAGTAATGGATTGTTATGTCATTTTACACAAATCAAATATAGAGATACAAACTAACGTATAAGGTCTTAGAACCTCTTAAAATAAATCCCAAGTCTTAATTTATTATTAGAGCAAGTGAGTTTAAATGAGCAATCGGTGTGATTAAGACTAGCTTAAAAAGAAGCACAAATATTCTAAGATTTGTCCGTTTCGCCTTCCTTTTCTAAGGCGTGTGAAGTCATCTCACATTGAGCAAATATAAGTATATAACCCACATACAAGGTTTTGAACTACTTGACCAATAAAGTTGATATTTTAGAATGAATTCATAAGTGATGATATTTTTTTATGAGAGGCATGAGTGATAATGTTGGCAACAATTAAATGGAGTCAATTAAATAAGTATATAGCCCTTGCAATCGAATGGTGCATTTTCAGACAAGAACCACGCTGAAAGAACAATATAAGAAATTAAATAAGTAATAATGTTGGCAACAATTAAATGGAGTCAATCAAGTTTAAAGGTCCAAGTTCTCATTCTCATATTCTGTGTAAGTGAGTTATTAATGGCATCTTACATATGCTATTGATGCTAGCAAGGAAATGCAAAACATCAGTTTCTCCCCAACAAACGGATAGATAAGCGGAAGCACAACCATCTTGAAACAAGCAAAAAAAAAATGAATTGTAAAATGCATGTCTAGTTTCAAAAAATCAAATCATAAAAGTTGTATGAGAAGATGTGTTTTGCGAGTAGTACCTGAGATACAAATGAACCTAATCCCACAATCATCAAAACTTCTGACAACTGATTTTTGTTGAAACCAAACACAGCTTTCAAATAGTACTGCGTGTTTATGAAGACACTAATTGTTAGAGTAAGAGGGAGGTATACGTTTATAAGGCCTTGAACCCATGTATGTTATGACTCGGTTGAGTGATCAAAACTCAATTTTGAACTTAGAATCGACCAACAGAAAGTCAAAAAGTCAACGAAGTATACTCAAGCATGAATCACATTGTAGATGTGAACATAAAAGGGCAGATAGTAGAGTATATTTCCTATTAAATGCTTGTTAGGATGAAGACCAGATAACCTAGAGTCCAATCCAAGACATGCTAAGACCCAATAGTTAAAACTAAAAGGCTGTCCTAATCTTAGATGCATTTATAGTAAACATATCCTTTGGCTTGTAAGACTATGGAGAATCCCATAGGTATGTCTCCTTCTACATTGAGCTTCAAACTCCATTAATGACTTACATGCCTTCTTGTAAATGTAATTCTACACATATCAATAGTAGAGCTCGGATTTGGCTTGGCTTAGCCCATGATTTTCTCCCATTAATTGTATCCTTCCATTTCATAGGCATAGTAGAGCTCGGATCACGGCTTGGCTGGCTGTTTTGCTATGTGTTTTGCTAGACTATTACTCTAGAGGTTATGCTTATAAAGCATTTGATGTCATAGGGTATCCACACTTGGATATGCCTCTAATTTTATCATGTTGTACATAAACCTTGGTTACTATATATATATATATATATATATATATATATATATATATATATATATATATATATATATATATATATATATATATATATATATATATATATTTACATTTCACCAAAAAAGAGAAAGACATACCACACGCTCACATGAAGCAGACAAAACTCTCGGCCAAAGAACACACCTGACCAAAACTCTCAAAAGTAGAAATTAAAACAGAACGAAAACATAGAAAAATCTTTAATTCGATATATACTTCACTGCCCAAAGAACATCTTCCTCTTTCAAAACTCTTGCTGATTGATGAAGAGAAGGCTGGAAAATCAGATCTTGTAAAAGGTGGGAGATGGTTGCCTAGGGTTTCCCCTAGGGCTAGCCGTCTAGCGCGTTAGGGCCTCACGATATGTTTTGAGTTCTACGATAATACTAGATTTATCAAATATTAAAGGAAACCATCTCAAATCCCTAAAAACATAATTTTATCAAAATAAGCCCTAATCTTATAGCTTTAGTTCATAATAAATTTAGGGAGTGTTTGGAACTATTCTTAAAACTGATTATACTCCTACAGAGAAACACCCCCTAATAAGAAAATAAACAGGAACAACTACTTGAGAAACATAGGGATGGAAACTCAGAAATTGACCATAGCCCGGACAAAAAAAATGTGACTGGTACGAGTTTTCTTATTTTCGGACGGTCCAAATAAAAATATCCGGAAAGAACTAAAAAAATTGAGTTCACTAGCGGTCACCAAAATCTATAACTCGGCCCAGAGATAATATAAAATCAATATTGAGGTACAAATAGGACTATGTTATTTATCTTCTCCAAATAGAACTAAAGTATACTCTATCTTCCTATTCTACCCTTACCACATGTTAATAGGATAATCATATTTTAATTTATAATAAATACTAAAAATACTAAAAATAATTTAACTTATACAAAAAATTGTAAAAAAATACAAAAAATTCGAAATATTTTTTTAAAAAATCGAAAATAATAAAAATTAAAAAAAATTAAAAAAATTAAAAACTTTAAAAATAAATAAAAAATAGATAAAACACCTTAAAAATTATTTAAAAAATATGGAAGCTTTTCCCACGGTCTCAGCTACTGCCCAACAACTTTATCTCTAATCGGCTAAAAAAAATGTTATTTTGTGTTGATGAATGATGCTGCTTTTTAGCATAGAAAATTTTGAGGTTTGTTGTATGTGTCTGGCTATGACGGCTCTGTAATCATTTAAAGGAAATAAAAGAAAAAAGTGAAAAATTAATCATTCAAGTCCTCAAACGCTTCTTAAGAATAATTTGAAATCGGAGGTTAATGGTGTTGACTTTTCTGTTAATTTACACTATCTCCGCAACATTAGAATCTTCAACTTTCCATTTTCAACGATAACTAAATAATCTTCTCATATCTAAATCTTCTCTTGATACCCTTAATAATTTTAAAAATAATATATTATTACACCTACTTTTGTTGGATTTATTCTTCATTCCATCACAATGTTTCATTATCTTCCTATCATACCCTCAATAATTTATATCTCTTTCATTATTCATAATCGCACTCACTTTCAAAATGAGAAGATCCTAATGTTACAAAGGTAGTATTTGCACGTAGAATGAAGAGGAACAAATATACAAATATAAAAGCACATGTAATAGTTTCTTTTGAGCACTTGCTTGCAATTTTTAAGCTAATAGCTTATCATTGGAATTTTGTCCTTCCTTTTGTTTGAGAAAACTAATTAGCCAAAATGAGAAAACTTTTTAATATTGCTACAAATGCTTATGTGGCTAGTCAAGTTATTATAAGGATAATTTGCCAACTGATGGAGATATTCTAAGTGATGTTTGCTCTATCTGAAACGATGAGCAAAGTCTACTTTTTTTATTAACACATACTTAGTTTTATTTACTTGTTTAGTGGATATAAGGTTTACTGAATTTTACTTTCAAGAGCTTCAATGTAATTCTTTAATATGTAAATTTTAATCAGTAAAACTAATTAAATTATTTATGTGAAATATTTAAATTAAAACCTGCAAATTACAAATCAATTTGAGATGGAAAAATTACTATATTTGTTCCTAAGCTTATTCCCACTGAATTTACTAAAGTCATTACAATATTTGATAAAATATACGAGTGGTACAAATGAACAAATAGTAACATCAAATTATCTTTTCCTCTTTATCCTTTTCATTGTTTTGATCATATTCATTTTTTTCCTTAAATAATGATGTGAAGTGTATGATGTATACAAAAAGAATAATTTTGGGAAATAATGGGTGCTACTGTCCGACAGCGGTGAGTGCAAGCGGTCGGTAACGGGGCTGGGTAAGGGGTCGACGGGAGCGGTGGGTGAAGGTGTGACTGGGGGAGAATCAGACGGTGTTGGGGTTGGAGTTATGTGTGAGAATATTTGGGAAAAGGTACTCCAATAGGAGTCATGGACTGAATATATATAATAAAAGAGTTTGAAACATATTAGGAAACAAATATGCCTAATAATATTCTATTACACCCCTCAAACTGTGCGGGAGATACAACGTGCAGGTTATCCTACAAAAAATGAAATTGCTAACTAGAAAGACTTTTAGTAAAAATATCACCTAACTGCAGTTGGGTAGGGATGTACTTCACGACCATGTCTCCATGAGCCACATGTTCTCGGACAAAATGGTAATCGATCTGGATGTGCTTGATACGAGCATGCTAGACAGGATTGGCAGTCAAATAGGATGCAGATATGTTATCACAGAATAGCTGAACTGGAACAGTCACCAGAAATCCAAACTCAAAAAGAACTGAACGAATATGCAATGTATCCTGGACAGTATAAGCAACTGCTCTATACTCGACTTCGGTGGAGGACTTAGACACGGTAGCTTGCTTCTTGGACTTCCACGAGACAAGATTGGGGCCCAAAAAAACTGCAAAGCCAGTCGTAGATTGGGACGTATCTGGGCAGCCTGCCCAATTCGGCATCTAAATAAGCAATCACACAGGTAGCCTGAGTGGTCGGCTGAAACCATAATCTATGATCAAGTGTTCCCTGCAAGTATCTAAAATTGCGCTTGACCGCAAACAGATGAGTAGTACAAGGGGCATGCATAAACTGAGACATTAAATGCACAGCATAGGTAATATCAGGTCGTGTCAAAGTTAAATACTGTAACGCACCAACCATACTGCGATACTCAGTGGCATCTGTAAGAAGCTCCCCATCAGCGAGGGATAAAGAGGTGCGAGTAGCAAGTGGAGTACGAACATATTTAATAGTGTGGAGATGGAAACGAGAGAGAAGATCAGAAACATATTTATGCTGAGAGAGGAATAAACCTTTTGTGGAACGGGCAACCTGAACACGTAGAAAATAGTTAAGATCACCGAGATCTTTCATAGCAAAATGCTTAGCAACAAGCTGAATAAAGGAATTAACAGCAGCGGAAGAATTACCAGTAATAATTATGTCATCTACATATAATAATAAATAAATAACATTATTATTCTGGCGGTAAATAAATAATGAATTATCAGACTTGCTGCAAGTAAAATGATGAGTCAAAAGAAAACTACTAAATCGATGGAACCATGCTCGCGGGGCTTGTTTAAGACCATAAATTGCTTTTTGCAATCTACATAAATAATTAGGAAATAAAGGATGAATTAAACTCCGCGGCTGACGCATATATACTTCCTAGGTGAGGTGACCGTGCAAAAAGGCATTTTTGACATCCAACTGACGAATAACCCACCCAAAAGAAATAGCTAGTGTAAGGACAATACGAACAGTGGTGGGTTTAATAACTGAACTAAAAGTTTCAGAGAAATCTACGTCTGCCTGTTGATTAAACCCTTGAGCTACGAAACGAGCTTTATGGCGCTCAATGGAACCATCTGAATTATATTTAGTCTTAAAAATCCACTTAGAGCCCACAGCATTTTTAGTTTTTTCAAATGGCACTAAATCCCAAGTATTATTAGAAATAAGAGCATTAAATTCCTCAGCCATTGCCTCACGCCATTTTAACTGTTTATTAGCCTCCGAAAAACAAGTTGGATCAGCTGATAAAGCAACAGTGTTTAAATTAAAAATCGTTTTTGGTTTAAAAATTCCCGACTTCGCCCTGGTCTGCATGGGGTGAGTATTGGTTAAGGGGGCAGAGCTAGCTTGCGGTGGAGGGGAAGAGTCGGGGAGGGCAGTGGCGGTAGGTTCGGTTGGCAAGGTGACGGATGCGGCCGGTGTAAGGAAATGGTCGGCCGGAGACGAAGGGGGTATGGGGTCGGTGATGGGTGACGGAGGTAGAGAGGATGGACTGGGGACCGGTGGTGGGGAACCTTCGGCTAAGGGGGTAGGTGGTTCGGTTATGGCAGGAACATGTATGGGGGGGTAGTGGTCGAACTATGAGGAAAGGGGGTGGTCTTTGTGAGACTAAAATCAGTAATGAGAGGACTATATTCAGAGGAAGCTAAGGATGACCCGTAGAGGAAGACAATGTGGCATAAGGAAAAATGTTTTCATGAAAGTGAACATGCCGATTGATATAAACTTTGCCAGATTTGGGATCCAAACAACGGTATCCTTTAAACCCGGATGCATAGCCAAGAAAAACACATTGTATAGAACGAGGAGAGAGTTTATTAGAAGAAGAGGCCGAAAAATTGGGATAACAAGCGCACCCAAACCACGTAGTAAACTATAATCAAGAGGTTTTTGAAAAAGAATATCATATGGAGAAACACCAAACAAATTAGGAGTAGGAAGCATGTTAATAATATATGCAGCTGTAAAAATAGCATCTACTCAAAAGGTGCTAGGAATAGAGGTTGTGAGAAGCATAGTCCTAGCAAATTCTAAAATATGACGATGTTTGCGTTCAGCAACACCGTTTTGTTGAGGAGTATGAGGCCATGATTTTTGAAAATAGATGCCATTTTCAGAGAAAAAAATTTGCATACGAGAATTAACAAACTCACCCCCTCCATCACTTTAAAAAATTTTAATTTTAGAATTAAATAAATTTTCAGCTAAAAGTTTAAAAAGACGAAACTGGTGAAAAACTTCATTTTTGGTGCGCAAGGGATACACCCAAGTAAAACGAGAAAAATCATCAATAAAGCACACATATTATTTAAATTCTAAATCAGAGAGAACAGGAGATTGCCACACATCAGAATGAATTAATTGTAAAGGAGCAGAAGTAGTATGACTAGCATCCAAAAAAGGTAACCGTTGGGACTTACCCAAACGGCACGAAATACAATCATGTTCAAATTTTGATGAACTAGAAATAAGTTTTGTACTACGCAACAGACGTAAAACATATTCGCCACAATGACCTAATCTACGGTGCCACACGGGGCCAGGAGAAGAAATAGTAGCTAAAGCTAAAGGTGTAGACGGACTAAGGCTGATAGGATAGAGATGACCATTATGACGCGCCTGAAGAAGAACTGCCCCCGAAAATTTGTTCTTAACAAAAATAATAATTTTTGTCAAAAATAGCAACACAATTGTTATCAGCACATAATTTTTGAATGGCAATTAAATTAAATTTAAGTCGAGGCACATCAAAAACAGATTTTAATGACAATGGGCGACTGAGAGTATTAAATCTAATATTTCCAATATTAGCAATAGGAAGAGTAGTACCATTCGCTACACTAACAGTCATGGAGCCATAGTAAAGGGATTTATTTGACAAAATACCTTCAGACGACGTCATATGAGCAGAAGCAGCGGAGTCCGGATACCACAGAGCATCATTGGATTCCCCACTGGGAGCAACCAAAGCAGGCACAAAAGCCGGAGTAAAACGAGATGGGCAGTGTAGTGCAGAGTGACCTGCAGAGAAACAAATTTGACACACAACTGGGAAAGGAACGGAGCCAAGAATACCCTCAGCTGATGGGAAACTTGTATAATGAAAGTGAGTATCAGAAGTAGATTTAGCATTAATATTTAAATTGGACATGACAGAATTACCCGCGGAAGCATTGTGTGTACTCGAGGTGGAAGCACCCCCTACGGCCGAGGATTCAGGTACTGCCGGCGGTTGTGGAATGCCGGTGGCCGGCTAATAAAAATGTTGGTCCTGTCCGCGACCCCTGCCGCGGCTTCCCCTGCCACGGCCACCTCTGCCGCGGTATGCCCGCTGCTGGTTATGCGGACCCGGCTGGTTGGGACCAGCTTGCGCACCGAAGGCCTGCTGCAAGTTTGAAGACTCCTGACGACGCTGATGAAGTACACGTTGTACCGCCTCAATCAGTCTGGGTTGTAGAATATCAGGCGGAAATTCATGCGAGAATAAAGATATGGTGTCCACGATAGACGCGTATTCAGGTCCCAAACCATTCAAAGTACATTCCAATATTTCTTTATCGGTCACGGGAGAATTTATGGCAGCTAGAGCATCAGCCAGATTTTTAATATCACGCAAATAATGTTCCATTGACTGGTTTTCTTTCTTTTTAATTGAATTTAATGTGCGCTTAAGGTCCATGGCTCTAGGTAAACTAGCTGACATAAAACGTGTTTGTAAACGAGTCCATATAGCCGCTGAATGTTTAATATCATGCACATCAGTTAATACCTCCCGGGATAGGGTAGCAAACAACCAAGAATGAATAAATTGATCTACCCTAAGCCAATGATAGTAATCATTATTAACGATTTGATGATTATTAAAATTCAGTGTGTACATAGGTGGTACCTGGATGGAACCATCAACCACTCCAAAGCGTCCCAGAGATACTAGAAAAGATTCAACTTGTGTGTGCCAGGTAAGGTAATCTTCAATAGCTTTGAGCTTGATAGTAACAATCTCACTGACATTGGCACCATGAGATAGGGACTGCGCCAATAAGGTCATAGAAGACCCACACATAATAGGGTCGTGAGATGGCCGTGTGATTCCAGGGGATCCAGCGAATGAAGGCCCATAAAATATAGGAGAATATGGCGGGATGGGCTGTGAAATTGCCTGAGGGACCGCCGATGGCCATGGAAGAGACGCCAGTAGATTGTGGAGAAGCTGGTACTGGTGGGGCGGCGTCCAGATTGAGGAAGAATATTCTGGCGCAGGTACCGAGTAATGTGGTTGCGGTGTCGGAGAGAAGACGGCGCCTGAAGTCTGTTGGGTCGACACCACCGCAGAGGAGACTGCCGAAGGAGGTATGGTTGAGGCAGTAACGGTGGTGATTTGTGCGGCTGACGGTGGTTCCGATGGGAACGAAGCTACCGTCGTGACAGAGGAAACGGCGGAGGGAGGGGTGGACATGGTTGGCTGCAGCGAACGAGAGGGAGAGAGTGCAGTCGTAAAAAAAAAATTTAACCCTAGGCTCTTGATACCATGTGAGAATATTTGGGAAAAGGTACTCCAATAGGAGTCCTGAGCTGAATATATATAATAAAAGAGTTTGAAACATATTAGGAAACAAATATGCCTAATAATATTCTATTATTATGACGGGCGGGGATGGTGTTTGGGCAGTCAAAGGAGAAAGTGGCAGACTGGGATTGCGGATGGGGTTATGGCAGACTGAAACTAAGGCTATGTTTGGCACCATAAGTCTCTGTCTTCTAGCTTTTATACTATTCAAAAAGTCTCTAAAAGCATTTATACAATTTTTAAGAGCTTTTCAAAAAGTAAAAGATCTTTTATGAGATGCTATAGGGAGTTGCATTTGAGAAAAACTTGTGACTTTTAGTATTAATTAATCATAACAGCTTGTATATCAAACTGAACTAAATCAAACAGTCAGCTTTTTACCAAACAGATACCACATTTTCTTTTTAAGATCTTTGCAGTCACTAAAAGCTAACAATTATTAAAAAACTCACAAAAGTATCTTTTCAGTTAGTTGTACCAAACATACCCTAATATACGTACTACTTTTTTGGGTCCTTAGTTTTGATTGGGCCGTGTGCCATTAGGCTGGCTGCCCTTGGTCTGGGTTGGCCCTGATAGGAGGGAGAGATGAGGGCGGAGGAGGGGCTCCACTATAAAGGGGGTTTATAGTGTTCAATTATAGTGTTTTATGACATAACACCATACAAACATAGAAATCACAAATAATCAAGTCTAAAGTAAATGAAAACTGATAAACACAATAAGTTTAAGAAAAAAAGGTGTACAGATTTCTAATTTATCGAGGTATACAAAAACAACTTAGTCATATTCAATAACATTAACATAAGAAATGAACAAATAATAGAGTAACTAAGAAAAGGCAAGTCAAACATTTCACCTACATATAATAGACTTTCTAACTTTTGCATGAACTCCCACAAAATAAGATATTAATAATGTTACTTAAAACCAAAAGAAAGTTATATTCTATTCACAACAAAGTATAAATCCTGAGCTTTAAAAAATTAATAAGGATGTCTAAATTTATACTACAAAAAACTCATTTGATTGATATTTAATTATTAAATTTTAGCTCTGTTTTGTAACAATGTAGAACCAACTCGATGCGTAAGACTCCTGAATATAATATCAAAAGATTTTCAATTAATTTTAAAATGTGATAAATGTAACATTCATCAACTATAATTATGTTTAAACTTTACATAACAGTAACTTTAGTCACATTATTATCCACACACTTTCAATGAGTAATTTTATAGGGAAAATTAAAACATTCATGCAAAACTTCACAAAGTACTTCCGGTTAAAAAATGGAGGTTCCGTTTAACCGGAACCAGAACACTAGGTAAATGAACTCATATAAAAAACAAACCAAAGATTGCGGTTAATATTTGATACTAGCTATACAACTACAACACTAGTAGTTCAGCCTTTATATCATTTATGATATTACAGAACTTTTAGTGTATACAGTTCAGTAAAGAACAGAAAATTTATCATCCAAATCCTGCAATTTGTTGGTGTGCACTATACAGGTGAATCAACACTTCATAAGTTCATCATACAGTTTTGCAATTTATGTGGTGTACTATACAGTTGTATACAGAAAGTAATCTTTTCACCCAGGCAGTGTATTTGGCGGTGCACAAATGATCACCCCTCAGTTCACTGTGAAGAAAGAACAGGCGCTTCGATTCTCTCTATCTCGTCTTCGGAGGCTTTCTCCAACGGCACTTGCTTTGGCAGCGTGCAAGCGTAGCATAATGCCACAACCTAAGACATTTATTAATAATTATCATGATATACATTAAGGTGCGTCTAGACCTGTCCGCGGTTTCCGATTAAACATGAACCAGAATCGCAACCGTAACCGGCACTACATAGTACGTCCGGTTTGAAACTGAGGGTTTACTAGCCGGGTTCGGCTTTTACAAAAAAATTGGTACCGGAACCTTAATGACATTGAGAGGCATTAAGTAGATTACCAAGCACAAAGAAGCACAGATAAAGCTGAACCCCTTGAAGTTGAATGGTGCATTTTCAGACAAGAACCAAGCTGGAAGAACATAATAAGTAATTAATTAATTAATAATGTGGGCCAATATTAACAACCGATATTCATTCCATATCAATGGATTGAAATCTAGTTTACAGTGCAAGTTCTTCAAACTTACCAGTCAATGGACTCATCCCGATCGGAGATAAAAAAATTGCAATTGCTTTCACACCATCCACAAGTGCTAATGTTTTACCCTACACACCAACATCTTTATAAGCTTATGGCAATATACGATAAGAGCAAATACTAAGTGTAGTTGACAATGTATCTCTTAGACAATGTCCATGTTTGTTCTCTTCTGTACATTTTACCTGGACTTCTAAGAAAATGGGTAGGAGACTGAAGATCATATTATTCAAACCTGATCAGTTGAGCTTATTGCTTGGGATATCATAGCATAAGACTGTCATCAATTTAATTAAAATAGTTAAGATAAATCAATTGCGGATATGAATAATAGCATAAGACTGTCATCAACCCATTAGGCTTATTATAATGAGGTGCGGGCTTACAGCCGGTGTAAATAGGACAAAGATGACTCCAAGAGATGCACTCAAATAAGCCACCTGTGTAGAGAAATATTTGTAGTCAAAAGAACTAGTGAAATGGAGACAAACTAATATGAAGTCATATCAACAGATGAAACTTATCTACTTGGAAAAGAGCATACCCATGGTGCCCAAGCCAATCCATAAAGCAGCGCCTTTCGGATAAAAAAGTTAAATTAGAAGTGTCATTTTGTAGCTGAAAGGTCACAATTCAAGTCTTGGTAGTGGAATCTCCCACCCCAGGAGCCCCCATACCCTGACCCGATAGGATTTTTGGAAGGATGTTAATCACGGTGACTCAATCGGTCCAATGATGGTAGGCCTTTTTCCCGTGGGCATCAGAGGCCCAGCCTTATTTCAGGTTCTGTGACCTCCACACGGCCGCTGCGGGTTTCGAACCTTGGTCACTTGGTCCAAATTTCCCACCACTGAACCAACTGAGCTACCCGTGCGGGTACATTCTTGTATTCCATGTACATAAATAAAATTGGTTGGAAACACAAATTGAATTGACACATCATCTTACATATGCTATTGATGACAGTAAGGCAATGCAAAACATCAGTTTCTCCCCAACAAACGGATAGATAAGCGGAAGCACAACCATCTTGACACAAGACAAAAAATGGAAGTGTAAATAGCATGTTTAGTTCCCTTCTCTATTTGATGTGCATTGCAAGTATTACCTGAGATACAACTGAACCTACTCCCACGACCATCAAAACTTCTGACAATTGATTTTTCTTAAAACCAAACACAGCTTTCAAATAGTACTGCGTGTTTATGAACTCACCAATTGTAAGAGGAATATAAATAGATGATAATAAAAGAGCCCTTCTTTCAATCTCAATCAGCAAAGGTTAATCTTTATGATAAGGAGATGAAATATACAAACCAGTAAGACTGCATCGATGCCGGACATTCCGAGCTTGAAGAAGAAACTTATCAGTGTGATGCACTTCAATGTTGGACTAATAAGTATTTGAATAATGATTAGAAAATAAAAAATAAAAGAAGATTAAAGTGCAATACAATATACGCAATATGCTCTTGGCAAACATGAACCTATAATGTGTATCACCTCACCTGCTGATGACAATCATTATAGCACATTTCATAGAGGCAAATCGCTCCCACAAAAACTTCTTTGCCTTGTTCACATTAGGAGGACATTGATTCACTCCATTAATAGGTTCAACAGTCTCCACTAGATACAACGCTATGTAAACAGGAGTAAAGATCGAAAGACCTATTGCAACCTGAAACATCATCATGATAATGATCAGAAATTAACACTTCACGGAAGATTTAACAAATTAGGGTCGGGCACCCAATACCTCAAAAATATATTTCTCTGGAAGAAAACGTGCCAAGACATTTCCAAGGATATCAGAAGCAGAAAAGAAACCTGTCATCCAACTAAAAACTACAGCTTTCTTCCTCTGATCAGTAACATCTGCCTATAATACAATTAGATGTTCGTTATTAAGTTATCAATCTTATTAGATAGTTGTGCTTTTTCTGACGACATAAACATTGGGTCATACCGCATAAGCATACGAGATGCAGAAAATGTTTCCATGTCTACTTATTACATTAGAAAGTGTATGAACCACATAGAAAGCATATACGAAACCCCTTGACCGACTAATGGCAAGTAAAACTGCAAAAGAAAGAACATGAGTTACGGCTCTTAATGGCACGAATAAAAAATAAATGACATAAGATGGTAAAACACTAAAACAAACATCTTATGTACAAGAAAGAATGAAATATCTTTCAATATATACTTTGTACCATTTTATCATTGCTTTTGACAAAGTTGGTATCCTCTTGGTGTTTTTTATAAAGTTCAGTATTAAATGCTTGCTGGGAATCTCCATATTCTTACAAGCTTTAATATAGGAAATATACTTAACTTAACTTGGGATAAAGGCTAGATAGTGTTAAAACATGGAGTTTCATCCTAAAAGTTCAACGACAACCGGATAGGCGTAGCCCGATATGTTATATATTAGTTTATTTGTTCACATTTTACCAGTATGGAAAATATTCCAATACATATATAGCCTAGGCTTCAATCCAAGACATGCTAAGAACAATTAACTAAAACTGAAATGCTCTCCTAACCTTAGATGAATTTACAGTCAGAATATCCTTTGGCATGTATAAATTTGGATAATCCATAAGCTATGTCTCCTACATTGAGCTTCAAGTTCCATGAATGTCTTACATGCCTTCTTGTAAATGTAATCCTAATCATATCAATAAAAGTGCTTAGATTTGGCTTGGCTTAGCCCCAAAAAGCCCATGATTTTCTCCCATTGTGTCCTTCCATTTCATAGGCCTATGTTCTTAGGATATAAAAAAAAAATTAGTGTTATTGGTTCTGATCATCCATGTAGTATTGACTCCAACAGTGCTGTAGATGGAATTATTCTCTACCAGTAATCTAACCTCACACTTTAATCTCCTATCAATCATTTAGTAACCGTTGATGGTATTGGTCCACCTCACCCGGGCCACCTCTATGTCTTGGTCCACCTCACTTATTATGTTGGTCTCCTATTTAATGTTCTGGCCCAACTGGGCTGGAAACCCGACCAAGCTCATTCCCTTTTCCCTTGTCTTATACCCAGCCCATGCCCGTGTGACCCTCTCTTATATTGTCTGGTTCTTTCTCGAATCTCCTATTTGACTCTTCCCCTTCTTCCCTCTTCCGATGAGGCAATCGGTTGGTTTCCCTAGACCTAGAGTGAGAGAGTTTCTGTTCCCGGAGAATACTAGCTCCGGCTATACTCCGGTGATACGTTGGGGTTCCCTTGGGGGTCTTCACTCTAGTCTAGTACTGTGGTGGGTTGGTTTTACCTCCGGTGGCTCTTCTGGGCTGGGGTCTGGGTTCTGGTTGTGAGGGCTTGTTGGCTGTCGCCCTTCGCCTTCCCTGGTTGTAACTCTGGTGGTGAGTGTGAGCAAGCCCTTGGGCTTTGTGGTGATTGAGGTCTGAGCCGGTCCGGATTTCTAACAGTGGTATCAGAGCCTGGACGCTGCTGCCTCTCGCTGACGCCGGAAGTTCGCCGGACAACTCCCACACCGGAAACAACTACTGCTCCATCGAAGTTGGTAAGTCGGGTTGTCTTTGCTGGACACCCGCTCAGGTATAACACCAAAACCCTAACCTTTGGGCTGCCGGAGTGCCACCGGCTTCTGTGTTGCATGGGTAGTTCTGTAACCCTAGGTTAAGGAACTGCCGGTTAGAAACCCTAGCTTTTCCGTTTGCATGTTCAGATTCTGTCTAGACAGATCTGCAAAAACCCTAAGTCCGTTGAAATAGTGCATGAGTGGTCCAATCTGTGTCGAACTTGGCCACTGGTTATATGTGAACTTGTTTTGCTAAATTCATTCTCTATGTGATTACCTCTGAACCTGTCTCTGTATTGTTGTAGCTTGCCCTAATTTCTGTTGTATTATTTGTGTTATTTCTCTGCTCAGTCAGTCTGTTAATTTTCCTGTGCTTGGTGTTGAGTTCTGGTAATTGTGTGGCTTCCTAACCCCTGGTTGGCTAGGGCACCTGAGGTTAGGGCTAAGTGATTCCCTGCCAGCCACTTCAGTGGCCCCGAAACTGCGTGGTCACTTAGTCCGCAGCCCAAACCACCAGGGTTAAGCCTTTATATTACCTGTATCTCAGCAGTTTTGTTTTCTGACTGTTATCATGGCTTCAAACCAGTATGGTATGATGCCTTTTAATGGTAAGACTGATTTTGATATTTGGAAACAGAAAATAAAATGTGTGTTAATTCAACAGAAAGCTCATAGAGCTGTTACTGGACAATACTTAGAAACTGAAGAAAAACCTAAACAAGTTGAAATGAATGAAACAGCCTGCTCAACCATATATTTAAACTTGTCTGAATCTGTCCTTAGAAAGGTTGGAGTCATTGAATCTGCTAAAGACCTCTGGGATAAACTTGAGTCTCTATATACTGATACTTCCCTTCCTGGCAAACTGTTTTTGTTGGAAAAGTTTTTTAGGTTCAGACTTGACCTAACAAAAGATATTGATGAAAACCTAGATGTTTTCAATAAACTAATCCAAAACATTAAGCAGGCTAGGGATAAACATATAGATGACTACACTGCCATAGTCTTATTGAATGTTATACCTGATTCCTATAATGATGTTAAGTCTGCCATTAAATATGGAAGGGATGACATAACCCTAGATATTGTTATTAATGGCCTGAGAAGTAAAGAACTTGACTTCAAACATTCTAGGAACCATCATAGGGAATCTGGGGAAGCTTTGTTTGTTAGGGGAAGGTCTAAAAGCAGGTCTAGACACCCTAAAAAGGACAATCAGGATAAGAATGGTAGACAACCTAAAAAGAAGAGGTATAAGTCTAGAAAAAGAGTCTCCTATAATTGTGGTAACCCAGGACACTTCATAAAAGATTGCACCCAACCTAAGAGAAATGACCAGGCTAATGCTGTGACTAGTAAACCTGTAGAGGAAGAAGTCTTTATGGTCTGTGATCAAGCCATATCTGTGCTTAGTAGTCTGACTGAATCTGAATGGTTAATAGACGCTGGGTGTACCTACCATATGACCCCTTTTAGGAATCTGTTTTCCTCTTATAACTTCTATGAAACTGGTTTTGTTTCCCTAGCTGATAGTAAAAGGTGTAAGGTCTTTGGTATTGGTGACATCTGTCTAAAATTTGAAAATGGAACTATTTTTCAAATAAAAAATGTCAGGCATGTACCTGATCTAAGGCATAACCTATTTTCAGTCTCTGCTTTTGAAGAATGTGGTCTTGAGGGTAAATGGGGTAATGGGTGTATGAAAATTCTGAAAACTCCCTTGTTTTGTTTAAAGCTTTGAAACAAAATAACCTTTATGTTGTGCATGCCAAACCTTTTTCTGAAAATGCTAATGTTGTACTTAGTGACAAGTCTGTGCTTTGGCACCAAAGACTAGGTCACATGAGTAATAGAGGATTAAACATTTTGAAACAAACTGGATGTTTTGGTAATGACTTGGTGTCACCTATACCTTTCTGTGAAGGTTGTGTCTTAGGTAAACAACATAGGGTTCAGTTTCCTGTTTCTAGCTATCCTAGTGAGCCTAAGTCCAAAGTTGTTCTTGACTACATACATACAGATGTATGGGGTCCTTCCAGTGTCCCTACCCATGGGGGTAGGAGGTATTTTCTGTCCATAATTGATGACTTTTCTAGAAAAGTCTGGGTCTGTTTGTTAGAACATAAATCTGATGTGTATGTTAGGTTTAAAGAATGGAAAATTATGGTAGAAAATCAAACTGGATGTAAGGTTAAAACCCTTAGAACTGACAATGGATTAGAATTCTGCAATAAGGATATGGATAGGTTGTGTATTGAGAGTGGGATTAGGAGACACAAAAATGTGCCCTATACTCCCCAACAGAATGGTTTGGCTGAGAGAATGAATAGGACCCTCCTAGACAAGGTTAGGAGTATGCTTGCCACTTATGGCCTCCCCAAGAAGTTTTGGGGAGAAGCTGTCAACACTGCCACCTACTTGATAAATAGATCTCCTTCTGTACCCTTAGATGGTAAATGTCCTGAGGCTGTCTTCTCTAAGAAACCCATTGACCTGTCACACCTAAAGGTGTTTGGATGTGCTGCCTATGTACACCAACAGACTGATAAGCTGGACCCTAGGTCTAAGAAATGCATTTTCTTAGGATATCCTGAAGGTGTTAAAGGGTATAGGATCTGGGATAGGAATCAGAGTGGTTTTAAGGTCATTATAAGCAGAAATGTTGTGTTCAATGAAAGTGATTTTCCCTGCTTAGTTAAAAATGTGACTGACCCTCAAACTGTGCATGATGGCACCTCTCCCAGTGAGGTGGAGCCTATCCAGACCGCTGCTGCCCCTCTGTTAAATGAGTTTATCACTCCTGACTTGACCAACACTATGCATGATACCCACTCCACCTCCAGTGAGGTGGAGCAGCCCAGTGGTTCTAATAGTAATGATGAAAATTTGCATGATGTGATTGTTCAATCTGATTTTGCTGATAATGAAGAACTTGGTGAGATCCAAGTTGAAAATGAAAGTCTAGATGATTATGTGTTAGCCAGAGATAGGACTAGAAGAAACATAAAGAAGATTTCTGATAGCATGACTGACTATGCTTTTCACCTCTATGATACTTCTTTATTTGTTTTCTCTGTTTTTGAAACTCTTGAGTTGAATGAGCCTAAAACCTACCAGGAAGCCCTTGCCTCTAGAGAATCTAAAAAGTGGCTAAGTGCTATGCAAAGTGAAATAGATTCTCTTAAGTTGAATAAAACCTGGACCCTAGTTCCTAGGACTCCTAATTGTTCTGTTGTTGAGTGCAAATGGCTTTTCAAAGTTAAAGAAAAACCTAATGACATTAGGTTTAAAGCTAGGTTAGTGGCAAAAGGTTTCACTCAAAAGGAAGGTGTAGACTATGCTGAAATTTTTGCTCCCGTAGTAAAATTCACCACAATTAGGATGATGCTTGCCCTAGTTGCCCATAATGACTAGGAGATGAAGCAGATGGATGTTACCATTGCTTTCCTGCATGGTGAACTAGATAAACAGATTTTCATGACCCAACCTGAGGGTTTTGTTGACCCTAAGTACCCTAGACATGTCTGTCTACTTAGGAAGGCCCTCTATGGTCTGAAACAGTCTCCCAGACAATGGAATATCAAGTTTGATCAGTGTATGTCTTCCCTGAGTTTCAAAAGGTCTGATTCTGACCCTTGTCTGTATTTTAAGAATACTGCATCTGTACCTGTTTTCTTGTTGATCTATGTTGATGACATGCTTATCATTAGCCCCTCTGTAAATGCTATTAAGATTGTTCAAAAGTGTCTTTGTGAAAACTTTGCTATGAAAGACCTTGGAGATTCTAAGAGAATCCTAGGGATTAATATACTTAGGGATAGGAGTAGGTGTACCCTTACCCTGAACCAAACCTCCTATCTAGAAAAGGTCTTGAAAAAGTTCAATCTTGACTCTGCCCAGCCTGTGAATGTTCCTTTAGCACCCCACTTTGTGCTAAGCAAGGACCAGTCCCCAAGGACTGCTCTTGAGATAGATAGGATGAAGGTTGTACCCTATTCCAGTGCTATAGGGTCAGTCATGTATCTCATGGTAAACACAAGGCCTGATATAGCTTATGTTGTTAGCTGCTTAAGTAGATATATGGCAAACCTTGGTATGTCTCACTGGACTGCCCTTAAATGGCTCCTTAGATACCTTAGGGGTACATCTTCTCATGGTCTTGTGTTTTCTAAAACTGAAACTGGCATTTTACTTACTGGCTATGTTGACTCCAATTATGTAAATGATAGGGACAATAGAAAGTCTACTACTTCCTACATTTTTACTCTTTGTGGTTCCTGCATAAGTTGGAAATCTCAACTACAACCTATTGTTGCACTGTCCACTACTGAATCTGAATACGTGGCAGCCACTGAGGCCTTTAAAAAGGCTATTTGGCTTAAACGAATGCTAACTGAAATTGGTTTTCTTAAGCAGGTTGTGACAGTCTACTCTGATAGCCAGTCTGCTATCCAATTGTGCAAAAATCCTGTATTCCATGACAGGACAAAGCACATTGATGTCAGGTTTCATTTTATAAGAAATATTGTGGATGCAGGTTGGATAAAGTTGTTCAAGATACCTTCTGAATTTAATCCTGCTGATATGGGGACTAAATGTCTCACTTTTGAAAAACTGTTGTCTTGTAAACGTATTCTTAATTTAGATTGTGGCTAGATAAGAATTGTAAAACAAGAAAAACCGGCGATGATGATTCTCCCTTTCACGTTGTGCTCTACACCACCAGGGGGACCAATAAGGTGGAGATTGTTGATGGTATTGGTCCACCTCACCCGGGCCACCTCTATGTCTTGGTCCACCTCATTTATTATGATGGTCTCCTATTTAATGTTCTGGCCCAACTGGGCTGGAAACCCGACCAAGCCCATTTCCTTTTCCCTTGTCTTATACCCAGCCCATGCCCGTGTGGCCCTCTCTTATATTGTCTGGTTCTTTCTCGAATCTCCTATTTGACTCCTCCCCTTCTTCCCTCTTTCGATGAGGCAATCGGTTGGTTTCCCTAGACCTAGAGTGAGAGAGTTTCTGTTCCCGGAGAATACTAGCTCCGGCTATACTCCGGTGATACGTTGGGGTTCCCTTGGGGATCTTCACTCTAGTCTAGTAGTGTGGTGGGTTGGTTTTACCTCTGGTGGGTCTTCTGGGCTGGGGTCTGGGTTCTGGTTGTGAGGGCTTGTTGGCTGTCGCCCTTCGTCTTCCCTGGTTGTAACTCTGGTGGTGAGTGTGAGCAAGCCCTTGGGCTTTGTGGTGATTGAGGTCTCAACCGGTCCGGATTTCTAACAGTAACCATAATTTTTACACCAAATAGAGGACTAGACTAATTAAGAAGAAGCAAGTGCCTGGCAAAAGTAGAAACATGACCTGGATAATAGGAAATCAAAAAATAGGAATTTATTTGATGCATACTATAAGGGAAGATTGTAGTTGATACAGTGAGAAGTAGAATTGGTTTTCTCCCATAATCATCTGCAAGCTGACCAAGTATAGGAACTACCACCATCTTGAATATCCCATCAACCTGTACGTGAAATTATTTTACAAAGTAGTAAAATATACTCGGATATTGAGATGAATTTTAAGATAATTTGCATGTTCATAAAAGATTCATCATTCATTATTGTAGCATATTGAAGGGGTTGTTAGTATATATGTCCTAGCGACAATCATTTTTTTAGAGACATATGTACTTGATCACATTTAATTTTTATATTTGATATATACACGGTATTACACTTTATGAATGACTGTTTTCGATTGTCAATGTTTTATTCATAATTGTGTTCCCTTGGATTTATGTTGTCAATAAGTAAGTGGGAGCTTATATGATATAACATAAGGTCCTAAAAAGGCCCCAATCAATGATCATCAAGAATGGGATATTGATGATATGCGATAAGATTGGTATGTGGATTGCATCATACTTTTAAAAAGTATAGTTGATCTCACGACTATGAGTTCCTGTAATTCATGATGGTCACATAGATATTTTAGAGAATATTGGCATACCCACCGAGAAACCATTTGATAAGTTCTATTCATGTGTCTATGGGATTATAATCGGCGTATAGAGTAGTGTAATAGTCCTCCGACTTGAGGTCAATACGTACTACATGTGCAGAGTGATGTACTTTGACCATGACCAACGCTTGCACTCCAATCGGGGTAGATACGGCATGTGTTGGGTGCATCACGAAACACATGGAGTAGTAGTTGAGCCAAGAAAGGATTCATTCCTCATAATAGATTAAGAGAGAACATTCTACTTCTCATATATAGATGGATCATAAAGTCATTGGTCAATGCAAAGATATATTCGTTTTGGATATCGAATATGATCGTAATGGATCATCTAGAAAGATTGAGAGACAGAGACTGAGTTATTGGAATAGACACAATATCATGTTCTAGACTTAGTTGAATGTTCGCTGAATGAAAGGACCGTATCACTATGAACTCTATATTACAGGGAGTTTGAATAGTCCTCGCAAACGTCCTTATATGTTAAGTTTGTCTGGTAAATCGTCTGGGGATTCTACTAACACCTTAATTTGATTAGTGCTTAATATACAAGGCCCTATGGGTCACACAACAAGTGATTATACCTTCCGATTGAATTGTTAGAAGGAATTAAATATTATTAATTGGATTAAATAATATTTAATTCATAATGCTGAAAATAAGATGAGTTAATTATTAATTAGATTAATATATTCAATTCATCATGTTGAAGGAAAGTTCTATTTGATAGAATTAATTAAGTTTGATAAATTAGATTTATTATACTTAATTAAGATGTAATTTTAATTAAATAAAGTTGATATTTTCTTTATAATTTAGAATTAAAGGAAAATTAGAATATAAATAATATTAGGAGAGGAAGGAGTGGCGTGAGCCATCCTCCCCTCTAGCAATCATTTATATTAATTTATTTATTTAATTAAGTACAATATTTATTGAGCCTAGTTGAACTACAACTCATTAATGAGTAAGACTTTCATTGTGATTGGAAAACTAGTTTAGAACTAGTATAAATACACCATCCTCCTTCATAATTCATAGACCGGTTTTCAGATCCAGTATTACCAGTTTATTTTCCTGCGAAGAGATTTCCTAGCCTTTCTCTTAGGGAGATCTAACCGTTATTTCGGAAAGGAGAAATCACGTGGATACCAAAGGTCAAGGATTATCACCGCTAGGCTGGAAGATCTGTAAGTTCTAACTCAAATCTGTTATAATTATCATATTTGTTATTTTGTCATAATCAGGAAAGATCTGTTTGGAAAAATTTTAAACTTCCGTTGCCGTACTTTCGAGGTACGTTACATCAATTTCCTAACAGTGGTATCAGAGTCAAACTGATTGTAATGACATTATGCGAATTTGTGAACAAATTTTCTGATCTTAATTTTCAATTAGATTTATTAAGATAAGTAATTAAAACAAAATAAGGTGGGGGTCTGCCAGCCTTCTGTGGTTGTAAGAGAGGAGCGATCCTCTTTTCTCTTCTTGCTTTTTGTTTTTCCTATTTGCGTTATGAATTGAGATGACAATCTCGTTCTGCCCTATGGAAGATGTATTCTTCGTCTTTTTGACTGATCCGGAAGATTCTCACGATGTCGTTGATTTTCTATAAACAACGTTTCGATCATTAACTATGGCGGACGAAATTAACGGCGATAGCGATCTGCTAATCCGGTGAAATCTGCTCGCCTTCCTCCGATAAGCATCGATGGCAGCAGTGTTGCATAACTCCAGTTTAAGCATGGAAGATCTGTCCGTAGTCAAATTAGAACTCTTTTCCAGCTGGGTTATTTTTGGGATAATTTTGAAATTTCCGAATTTTTTTTTAAAGAAAAGTTGTTACTACGTAATACGTATATGTTAAGCTATTAAAGGTTCCTTGTATCTGGACTACGATGCATGCTTTGGAGAGTTTTGTTGCAAATTCAAATCCTAATTTTGAGTAGAGTACTAGAGTTCGTACTGTATACAACTTCCATGATTTACGTATCATAAATTATTGCTTTATCATAATAATGATTAAATTAAATTAATCTTTTTGGTTAGATTAAATATCTTTGAGATTGTGAAAGATTAATTTGAATTTAATCATTGATTATTTTATTGTTTAAAGCATATCTCATTAGATAATTATATCTGTTTTTGAATTAAATGCACATTGCATGCTTTAATTTTATATGTTTGAGTTAGATCTCGTTAACATATTGTTTGATAATATGTTCTAGCATCTTGATTAAATAGAATAATTTATACCCCGCTAAATGTTCCCCATAAATTAAAATTTTAAGTCTTATCTAGGATAACGACATCACCCATCATAATTAAATTAGTAGAAATATTTTTTCGTTGAAGAATATTTCACCCAAGTGTTTATTCCATTTGATAAAATATAGACCTAATTTATAGATACATATATTTGAGATCGTGTGATGGTTTTGACTTACTTAAATTAGCTCGAGTCGCCCAAGCGTCAGTGTTAATTTAGGGATGTCGATCAATTAAAAATTGATCAACCAAGAGTTGCTTTGATGCAATTGGTCTAGGGACCTACCCATTATATTATTGCAGTGATCAGCCCAAGTTGGGACTGTAATAATATGAATGTGGATCTTGGCCACTATGGTTATGAAAACAATCCATGTTCTTTTTATTGGGGTCAAAGAGCATGTAAAAATAGTGGGAGCTAAATAATTAAAAGTCCAACTTATTTAGTTTACTAAATGTGATCATAGGAATTAATATATGATTTTAATTCCCGTTCTATTTGAACTTCTCTAGGCTCTTAGGAATGTCGAATTTATCATTGAGAAGTATCTTGGATACGTGCAAGCTTACTGGACCAAACTTTCTGGACTGGGAAAGAAATGTGCGTTTAGTTCTTAGACAAGAAAATATTGAGTATGTGTTAGACACACCGGTACCCAAGATTCCTGATGCCAACTCTCCTGAGTTTGCCACGTTTGACCTGACCGCTCGAGAGAAACACGCCACTGATGCTAAAACAGTGCAATGTGTTATGTTGGCTGCAATGTCTATAGAGTTGCAAAGGCAACACGATAGGATGAGCGCCTTCGAGATGCTTGAACACTTGAAAAGTCTGTTTGATTCAGAAAGTCAGACTCTAGAGTATGAACTTCTGACAGACATTTTCAAGTGTAGGCTTCAAGAGGGTGGCAACGTGTCTGAGCATGTCCTCAAAATGATTGGCTTAATTGAAAGGGTTGCTACCACCGGAATTAAGTTTGAGGATCGTGTCTCAGCTGCTATCATCCTATATTCACTTCCAAGTTCATTTACTAACTTCATTGTGAATTATAATTTGAACAAAACGAAAGCGACCATGCCTGAACTCTATAACATGCTCAAGTCTTATGAAGTCTCAACCTCTAAAGGAAAGACTGTTCTTATGGTAAGCTCTAATGCTAAGTCTCGTTCTAAGAACAAGAATAAGCAAAAGAAGAAAGGTAAGGTTGGACCTACTCCTACAGCTCTGAAGCCTAAAGGTGGAGGTCATATGAAGCCAAAGGTTGCAAAGGATGTTTGGCTCTACTGCAAAGAGAAGGGGGCATTGGAAGAGAGATTGTGAGCTGTATAAGGCTAATCTAGCCAAAGCACCGGGTGCTTCAAGCTCAGGTATTTTTATCATTAAATAAATATGTCTATAACTAACTCTCATTGTTAAAGTATTAGATACAACTTATGGCTTACACATTTGTAAAAATGTGCAGAAGCCTGAGAAGCAGTGTAGCAGTTGGACTAGGTAAAATTGACCTACGCGTGAAGGCTGGAGCAAAAGTTGCTGCTGAACGTGATAGGATCTTATAGTTTAGATTTGCCCAGTGGTTTTAGATTAGAATTAAATAATTGTTATTTTATTCCTTCTATTACCAAGAAGATTATTTCCATTCATATGTTAGACATTAAAAGATTTCTATTTCCATTTTGCTAATAATAATTGTTATTTTCATAAAATGGTGTTGTTGTGGAAATTCTTTTCTTATGAATGGTTAATTATCAATCGACATATTAGATATTAAATGAATAAAATAAAAGGATCTCGATTAAGTAATCAGAAAAAATGACTACCTATCTATGACATTGCAAACTTGGTCAAATTAATGAAACAAGAATAGCAACGTTAAATGAATTAGATTATTTAACACCATTTGCTTTTGAGTCACATGGAAATTGCGAATCTTGTCTTTCAAGCAACTTGACTAATAAACCTTTTCTAGGAAAAAGGATAGCAAGCCAAAGAGTACTTGAGTAAAATTTCTGATTTATTTAAAAGGTCAAAGAATTCGGTCATAATGAACTCCTCCAGAACACCTTAGAAGACTGGCGTTTCTGTAAGGATAAATAGGGCTTTGTTAGACATGGCTAGATCTATGATGAATTCATTTTCTCTTCCAAACATTCTTTTGAGGGTACACGCTATAAATCTCAATATACATTCTGAATAGTTTGATTAGTGCAAAATGTACTATATGAGTAAAAGACATTTTCTTCATATATTAAATATGGGTTGCCCTACATATGTAAAGAAATGTGCACTAATAAAATTGAAAGCTGAAGTAACATAGAGAATGAAGATTTGTTAGATGGTCTGACGAAGGATTCAGTGGGAGAATTAAGTCGAAGAATGTCTCTAGGAGGATATCCTTCAGCTAGTGGGAGTTATATAGGAAGCGCTTCGCACCAGCAAGTGATTCTTATGAAGAAAGTAATGGCATGGTTGTCATTCCTTCTGCACCCACTTCTCTTTCTCTGGAAACACTTAAAAGTGTAGCACGAGAAAACTCTCTAAGCATTGGATAGTCCAATGAAAGAGAACCTCTTCACGATCAGAATGAACAGCCTGAACAAAACGCAAAACATTCAACTTTGCGGGTCTACTAGGATTCATCATGAACTAACTAGGTTAGGCTTCCTCATTGAGGATCATGATGATGTTAATATTCCTGATACGGATGAACCTGAGACCTACATAGAAGCAATATTATATGTTGATTCATAGAGGTGGCAAGAAGCCATAAAATCAAAAATGGACTCGATGTGTATCAATCAAGTATGGAACTTGGTTGACTTGCCTGTTGGGTTAGACCCATTGGATGCAAAATGATTTTTAAGGAGAAAATTAATGTTGAAGGCAAGGTGAGAACATACAAAGCTAGGCTAGTGGCTAAAGCTTATAGTCAAAGAAAAGGAATTGACTATAGTGATACCTATTCACCAGTTGCAAAACTCAAGTCCATTTTGATTTTGCTTGTTATAGCTGCTCAATATGATTATGAGATTTGACAAATGGATGTCAAAACCACTTTCCTTAATGGAAACCTCAAGGAGGAGGTGTACATGGTACAGCCTGAAGGTTTTATATCCATATCAAATTCTAATTCAATATGTTAATTGGAGAAATCTATTTATGGACTAAAACAAGCCTCTAGGAGTTGAAGTGTTAATTTTTGATGAAATAGTCAAATCGTTTGAACTCATCAAATGAAATGAGGGTGCTTGCGTGTTTAGAGTGCGCAACAAGGATAACGTGGTCTTTATAATCATATATGTTGATCATAGAGAATGATATCCCCTCATTGAAGTTCGTGAAAGAATGGTCACCCAAAATCTTCATGAATATCTTTTTGTTTCTGGTAGACAGAAAGAACTAGTAGAATTTAATTATTCTAGCACTAGTTTCATAAGAAAAACTACGAGTCACAGTCAGTATATGTTTTTAGTCTCAATGTAATAGTAATGCTGCAAGAGTTGCAAGTAAGAAACTATTGTAAATTCGACAACTAGAACCTAGTAAATTGTAGCATTTGATGCAACATAGGTAAGCGTTTAGATACATTAGTTCCTTAAAGAAATAGGGGTAGTTCCTAGTGACAGTTATCCAATAATTGTTATTGTGACTGTACTGGTGCATTTGCACAAGCTAAGGAACCAAGATGCAAAGTAAGGAACTAGAAAATACTTGTGTGCTATCATGTTTTGAGAACAAATAGCAAGAGGAAATGTTGCAATAGAACACCTTCCCGCAGAGGACAATTTGGCTGGCCCATTCACTTTGAGATGCGAGAAACATACTAGACATTTTGAGAATCTAGGTGTTAGACGCATTGGTGATTGGCACTAGGCCAAGTGGGAGATTGTTAGTATATATGTCCTAGCGACAATCATTTTTTTAGAGACATATGTACTTGATCACATTTAGTTTTTATATTTGATATATACACGGTATTACACTTTATGAATGACTGTTTTCGATTGTCAATGTTTTATTCATAATTGTGTTCCCTTGGATTTATGTTGTCAATAAGTAAGTGGGAGCTTATATGATATAACATAAGGTCCTAAAAAGGCCCCAATCAATGATCATCAAGAATGGGATATTGATGATATGCGATAAGATTGGTATGCTGACTGCATCATACTTTTAGAAAGTATAGTTGATCTCACGACTATGAGTTCCTGTAATTCATGATGGTCACATAGATATTTTAGAGAATATTGGCATACCCACCGAGAAACCATTTGATAAGTTCTATTCATGTGTCTATGGGATTATCGGCGTATAGAGTAGTGTAATAGTCCTCCGATTTGAGGTCAATACGTACTACATGTGCAGAGTGATTACTTTGACCATGACCAACGCTTGCACTCCAATCGGGGTAGATACGGCATGTGTTGGGTGCATCACGAAGCACATGGAGTAGTAGTTGAGCCAAGAAAGGATTCATTCCTCATAATAGATTAAGAGAGAACATTCTACTTCTCATATATAGATGGATCATAAAGTCATTGGCCAATGCAAAGATATATTCGTTTTGGATATCGAATATGATCGTAATGGATCATCTAGAAAGATTGAGAGAAAGAGACTGAGTTATTGGAATAGACACAATATCATGTTCTAGACTTAGTTGAATGTTCGCTGAATGAAAGGACCGTATCACTATGAACTCTATATTACAGGGAGTTTGAATAGTCCTCGCAAACGTTCTTATATGTTAAATTTGTCTGGTAAATCGTCTGGGGATTCTACTAACACCTTAATTTGATTAGTGCTTAATATACAAGGCCCTATGGGTCACACAACAAGTGATTATACCTTCCGATTGAATTGTTAGAAGGAATTAAATATTATTAATTGGATTAAATAATATTTAATTCATAATGCTGAAAATAAGATGAGTTAATTATTAATTAGATTAATATATTCAATTCATCATGTTGAAGGAAAGTTCTATTTGATAGAATTAATTAAGTTTGATAAATTAGATTTATTATACTTAATTAAGATGTAATTTTAATTAAATAAAGTTGATATTTTCTTTATAATTTAGAATTAAAGGAAAATTAGAATATAAATAATATTAGGAGAGGAAGGAGTGGCGTGAGCCATCCTCCCCTCTAACAATCATTTATATTAATTTATTTATTTAATTAAGTACAATATTTATTGAGCCTAGTTGGACTAGAACTCATTAATGAGTAAGACTTTCATTGTGATTGGAAAACTAGTTTAGAACTAGTATAAATACACCATCCTCCTTCATAATTCATAGACCAGTTTTCAGATCCAGTATTACCAGTTTATTTTCCTGCGAAGAGATTTCCTAGCCTTTCTCTTAGGGAGATCTAACCGTTATTTCGGAAAGGAGAAATCACGTGGATACCAAAGGTCAAGGATTATCACCGCTAGGCTGGAAGATCTGTAAGTTCTAACTCAAATCTGTTATAATTATCATATTCGTTATTTTGTCATAATCAGGAAAGATCTGTTTGGAAAAATTTTAAACTTCCGCTGCCGTACTTTCGAGGTACGTTACATCAATTTCCTAACAGGGGTATTGTTTAGTTTATCAGTGCACTGTATTTATTTTTGTGGCGAATTTCTTTTTCAAACTAAAAATGTGACACTTATTTTGATACGGTTCAAAAAGGAGTATGTGACACTTATTGTGTTACGGAGGGAGTATAATTTAAATCTTAGCTCACATAGTGCAACTATGAATTACAACTAGCAAGTATTCAACTTAAAACAAAGATGAAGAATGATGAGTTTTTCTATTATATTCAATAATGTAATGATATTCTTTTTATGTTTTCATGTAACTTAATGAAGATTATGTTAATGTGATGATTTTCTTTTTATATTTCACGTAAATTTAAATTATTTAATGAAGATGATGTAGATCTGATGTATCATTTTTTACTATATTTTACCTGAGTTGTGTAGCACTGTTTGTGTACAACAAAAAATCTCAACCTTATTCCAAAAAGATTTTTGAATTGACTAACATGAATCGGTCCATGAAAATTAGAGCCAAAAAAGAAAGAAAAAAAGACAACGTAAGATAAAATGGGTAAGATAAATACAAATATTGGATAACAATAACATAAGAACACAAGAATGATTAAAGATAAAAAGATAAGAGAACATAATAAACATTAAAGATAAAAATAACATTAGGATATACTTCGTAGAAAGATAAAGAAGATAAAAGAAAAGAAAACGAAAGAGAGAGAAATGAGAGAACTATGTAACATTTACTGAATGTTTGGTGTACACTTTTTGGTGTAGATCTTTCGTACACTTGTCAGTTTCATGCACATAGAGTTGTCTGCAAACATTATATTGTTCCTGGTGAATGGTGATGACTCTTTTCTCATTACATTATTATCATACTTCATATAATAATAATATAGAAAAATAGTATCACTTTTCCTTGGAACTTGGTCAAGTTTGACCGGCACCAGAAAGAGAGTTAATTTGAACAACAAATTCTTTACCTAAAAGAGAGAAGCAAAATTAGTGGTACAATCAAAAAGTGAAAGTTGGCAAAGTTTTAACTTTTTAAGGGACCGATTGAGTAATAGACTAATACTCTGTAAGATATATTTTCTTTTTTTGGGTTGTCCAAAAACTATAAACTTTTTTAATCTAGACTCCACTAACTTTCCCAATTCAATCATTTATTTATCATTTCAAATTTTACTTTTTCTAGGTCTATTTTTCTCTTTTTCTTTTTAATGGTTAGAATTGTAAAACAACTATTTTATTCTTTATTTTCTTGAAACTCACACGAAACGCATATACATTTTACATTATAGGACATAGATAATAATATAAAATATGTCACGGCGTATAATATATTGTGAGTTTAAGAGTTCTTTGTTATACACTACTCTGTATATCATTTATTTAAAATTTAAACTTAATTGTAATAGGGGTCACGTTTAATTTTGGTATCCAGAATAGAACCTTCTAGATTTATTAGACGGCGCCGTCAAGAAGATAAATTGATCACAAATGCTAAAGGTACCCCAAAATGTACCCCATTTTTACCCCCACCCCCTAATGTGTGGTCATAAATGGGGCAATTCATTTAAGTGGGGCATCACTTAAATGAATTGGCCCATTTATGACCACACATCAGGGATTGGGGTAAAAATGGGGTACATTTTGGGGTACTCCTAGCAAAACTCTAAATTGATCGAGGAGAAAACAGAAAAATGTCAAATTTGTCTCCGTTGCCATGCACAGAAAGTTAATTAAGAGCCCGTTTGGTAAAACTATTATTCGACTTATCAGGTTTATCAGTCAACTTTTTCATCAAAACGTAACTTTTGATTTCACGTGCTAAAATGAGTAATAATAAGAAAAAATAAGGTTGGAGTTACTTTTCTTGTTGTTTCGGCTGAAGTTACTGTAGATGACCATTTTAGCTATTTTTACATATATATTTTTCTTTATTTTATTAATAAAATATATTTTACATTTAAAATTTTCATAAATCAACAGAAGCAGCCAATACAGCCACTTAAGCCAGAACTTCATAAATTTCAACAGGATAAGCCGATTCAGCCGATTCCAGTTTTACCAAACTGGCTCTAAATATATTCTATTCTATGACTCCGTGTAGAATGCCAACCATAGCCTAAATCTTCATACTTTAATTGACCCCGATACAAAGAAAGGCACCAGAAATAATGAAACTTGAAGTAGGTTGGCTTAAATGAGTTTGTAGAGTATAAGAGGAGTGATTTGATAAATGATTCTTGATAACAAAACCATATTATAAAAAGGCACAATCTTTACACACAAAAGAAGGAAAGGGTGAAGGAAGAGAGAAATAGGTACAGTTTGCTGGAGTCCATTGATGTAAATAGCTTGAGAGCAGGAGGATTTGCCATGGCAGAGAGCAGAGGTGGTGACATCAACCAGCACAGACTTAGTCATCGCATCAGCGATCAAGTGAACGCATAGCGGCACCAGAAGGTGCACCAATGGCTTCAGCACTTTCAGCATCTATATCAAGCTTCTTCCTCTAGATTCTCATGAATTCCAGGGCCTTCATAAACTACCATCCAGCAAGCAACATATATAAGTCAAACATAAATACTGCCAGGCTCTGTTTTTGGAGCCAAAAGTACAGAGGTTTTTGGGATATAAAATTCTGAGGTTTGTTGTCCGTGTATGACTATGGGGGCGGCTCTGTAAGCTTTTAATGGAATCAAAGAAGAAAAAGACAAAATTAACATCAATAATTCATACATTTAAGCAAGCAAAAGAGAAAAATAATCCCAACTCCTCAAACGCTTCACAAGAATATAATTCGGAATCGGAAGTCAACCGCGTTAGCTTTTTCCTCAATTATTTTTGCATGCTCAATGATGAGGAAAAAATATAAAAGTGTAATTTAAGCGATACTCACATGATCCAAATGATCTGCAAAATATAATTTTTGAGTAATATAAGGAGTAATTTTTTATTATATTTTATGCAAAATCTAATTTTTGAGTAATATAAGGAGTAATTTTTTATTATATTTTAGTTTGGATTTTGCAACTATAAAGAGTTCTGAATATAATTTTTGAGTATCTAATTTTTTTTACTTAGTAAACTTGATTAAATTATTTACATGTAAACTTAACTTTATCATCGATCATTTTTAAATCCCAAATTGCAAAGCAATTATTTTTGGGACCGAAAAATACTATATTTAACGATGCAGTTACTTCCATCGTTAACAAGTGAACAGAAAGAAATTTATGATTGTGTTATTAATGTTGGAAAATAATAAAAGGGGCCTAATATGTAATTAATTAAAATGTGTTTACCATCATATAAATAATACAATGGCTATTCATCAAATAATAAAAATGTAGATACCAGGATAATATATTTTTTTTGGTGACGGGTCAAATTAAATATATTACACTAAAGTGATACAACGGTTATGACCCCCGGTGCGTGTAAATTAAGAGATAACAGTAAAGATATTGTAACGGAAAATGGCCTTATAAATTATTCTAAATAATATCATTTTTGCAACAATAATTAAGGAATTATTATTAGGAATAAGAAGAGCCAACTTACTCCTATAAATATCCCATCTATTATAGGATTAAGATTATCTCATATTCGATACACGGCATCGGAAGATTTAGCCTACTAGCGGTCTTGGATTTCTGGGTTCTTCCTAAAGTGTTAATGTAAATGAATTCTCAAGGTATTATTCTAATCTTATTTCATACATACTTGATTTCATTGATTTATATGGATTTAGCTATTATATATTTATATATATATCGCATATGGAGTTTTGTTGATATATGTATGGATATCAAACAATTGGTATCAGAGTCTACCATTATAGATCCATGGAATTTATCCTTAGTCGGCATATGCGTTCATCGATATATCTGAAATTTTATTTGAATCGGTGATGTCCGAAGTTTTTTTTTTGAACCATTTCAATCATATAAATCATGTGCCGCATAATATTATTATTAGTGCTAATTTGTGAAGTTTCGGATTCATATGTGTGAAAAGGTCTTCAGCTTTTATCAATAATTCAGTACTTTACTTTGATCAGATGATATCCGAATGTTTCTTCATTGTCTATTTATTCTAACATATGTTTCTCTGGGATGAATTGACTCATGTGTTTAATTATTGATTGAGAATGACTTGTCAAGCATTTTAATTTCCGCTGCATGTTTATTCATACAGACTCATATCTCTAAGTTTTAATCTATAATTCAGTGCTTCAAATTTTTGATCGCATGAATTTTTGCCTAAGATATGATTCAATACTCCGTACGATTGTGGCCTTGTGGGTTTAAATCATTAGTTTTGCATATATCTAAATAAAGATGCTAAAGACTAATTAAATTTTTTCTTCCACCAAGTGGAAACTGGTGAACTATATGGCAACCGTTTTTTGTCATTATTGTAATGTAACTTATATGTCATGATTACATTAAACTTTGTGTCTCGATAAAAGTTTTGATAATTTGAATCAAATTATACTCCGTATTGTGTATTAAGTTGATGCTCATCTATTGGATTTACTTTTTGAAGTTTGATTAATTTCATGCTATTTTTATTATCAAACTTTGTGATTAAATTGATGTTGTTCATGTTCAAATCGATGTTACTTACCGCACATATTTTATTTAAAGTAGAAGTGTGGTAAACATTTTTGAAGGGAAATTGTAAAATAAATGAAGTTTAGTATTTAAATGGGTACATAGAAACAATATGTCACCAAAGTGATCCTATTGTGTAAGTTGCTCATATAAAATATTAAACATGGTATATATATAGTTCAAGTAAATATTAATCGGCACAAAGGAAGATTAATATTTTGTAAAGTTATTTATATATACAATTTGGTAATAATAAATAATATATAACAATTATAAGGTTGCATTTTAAAAGAAAAAAGTCAACCCAAAGGTGGATTTTTCTTTTATATGTATTATTGTTATATTTTATTATTACAACAAGAGTACTGCTAGCAATTATTATTTTTGTCCAAAGATGAAATACTAATGGTGCATTTGGTATTTTGTGATGGGTTAAATATCATTTTACAATTTCACTAAAATATATGTTTATTATCTTGTTCTTTGTACAGTTAATTTTTCGAGTATATCTGCCAATCTCAACTCCATCTCTGTCCTAAATGGTACTAACTTTAAGGAATGGAAAGAAAATATTCTAATAACTTTGGGTTGCACGGATCTTGACTTAGCATTAAGGGTAGAGCAACCCGCTTCTCTTACGGATGCTAGTACCCAAGATGAAAAAACGTACTATGAGAAGTGGGATCGCTCGAATCGCTTAAGTCTTATGATCGATCATAAAGCGTGGCATTCCAGAATCCTTTAGGGGTGCTGTATCCAATGAGGTTACTGATGGAGTATATGCCCCGGGAACCCCCGGTCCACAGACTCCTACTACTCCAATAAAGGCCCAATAGGCCCAGGAAGCACAACAGGCCCAAATCAGGGCACCCAGAGTACCAAGCGGCCCACAGTGACCTCTAGGAGTGCCTTCGGCCCCCTGGCCGAAGGCTCTGATTCTCACATGAGGCTCAAAACAGGAAAACAAAGTTACTGGGAGAAAACGGCGAAAACCAGTAGCCCTCAGCACCTGGAGCCCTCGGCACTAAGGAGGTCCCCGGTACTCAGAGCCCTCGGCTAATCACCTACAGCCGAGGGCACCTTTTCCGACATAATATCCGCTCCACATGCGTATAGATCACCGTACCAAGTACGACGTCACATCCAACAGCCGCATTAAATGCGGCCACATGCGGTTGCCAGCGCCAACCAGTTGAGGTGACCCCTCGGCCAATGGGTGTTTAACACGTGTCCCTGTCTGGCATTTATTACTACTATAAATAGCACCCCATTTCCCCGTTGTAAACCACTCTGAAAACACTGAATACATTTTCTAATATACTCTCTCTCTACTTACTTGCTCTGGCTTCTCTCTAGTTATTCCCCGTAATAACCCTTCGGATAAGCTACCCCCGGGTACACTATCCATCATTTGGTGCTCTCGTTGAGAGGTCGAACAATCAAGTAAGAAACCCCCCCCCCCCCCCCCGCCCCCTCGCCAAATACAAAAACACATAACAAAGATGGTGAGAACAACTCGTGCCAATTCCAAGAATGTCGAGGACAGGAACCTGGCCCTCGGCGAAGTCGACGTCCCCGAAGCCTCTAACAGGGCTCCCGGGGGCGGCGTCATCGCCGGGTTGGACCTGACGGTTGTCGACCTACGCCAGCAAATTCAACAGAATGCCCCCAATGCCCGCCTCGGCATCGAGGCCAAGAAGAAGGACCGGAGCGAGAATCAAATTAGCCCTCCGGTCATCACAATCGACGTGCAATCGGCGCTCTCCGCCTTCATCCAGACGCTCACCCAGAACCCGGGTGCCTTCGGCACTTTGGTTCCCCTCCAACCTCAGGCCGGGGAGAATATTATGCCTCCCCCTCATCCACACCCCCTCGGGAACCCGGTCCTCTGGATTGGGAACTCCGAGGGGGTCGTGGCCCAAGATATGGCCTCCCAGGAAGTCCAATCCCGGGACCGCCACAACGTGAACAAAGAACAACTCCGGACCTCCGCCCTCGAGAGACTCGGAGGGGCGCAAGACCGCCGAGGGGTCCAAGACCGCCTCGAGGGGTCCAAGACCGCCTCGAGGGGAAGGCGTTCCAGAGGCCTCAGGAAACTGGCGGATCCGTCTCCAGGGCCAATGAAAGGTGTCCCCCTTAGGACAAAGGCAAGGCACCTCTCCATGACAATGACGCCCGCCACCAAATCAACCAAGCCCACTCGGCCCGTGTCCATTCGCAGGGGGCGGAGGCTCTCCCGAAGGACCCCCGGGACGAAATCATTGCGTCCCTCCAGCGCCGGCTTGACGAGATGGAGGCCACCAAAGCCCACACCACCACTTCTGCCCCTCATACAGACCTCAAGTATGAGGCGATGTTGGCCAAGATGGAGGAAATGCAGAAGAAGATGGTCGAGGGCTCCGGGGAACCCACCATACAGCTCCGAACCCGGACGCCATTTACCCCAAGGGTATTGGTGGCCCGGATCCCGGAAAAATACCGAGGGCAGCTCATCAAGCCCTACGACGAAAAGACTGACCCCCAAGAGCACTACAGCAGGTACCAAAACAGCATGATGATGGTGGGGGCATCAGATGAATATTTGTGCCGCTGGTTCCTCTCCACCTTAGAGGGGCCGGCTTACGAGTGGTTCAATCGATTGCCCGAGGGCTGCATTGACTCATGGCAAGAACTTGCCCATCGATTCTTGACGCAATTTGCGGGAAGGCGCCGCACGAGAAAGCACTTCTCCCACTTGCTGACGGTGAGGCAGAGGAAGGAGGAGACCCTTCGGGACTTCTTGGAGCGCTGGAGAACGGAGGCTGATAAAGTTGATGGCGCTGACGATGGGACCCTCCTGGCCCTCCTCCAAACAGTACTCCGCCCCGGGAACTTCTCAAGGAGCCTCATCATCGAGCCTCCCCGCGACTATATAAGGGCCCTACAGCGGGGGGACCGGTACGCAGAAGCCGAGCAGGTGGAGAAATGCCACCACGTCCCGGATCAGCAGCGCCCTCGGTCAGATGACAGAGGTAACTGGGGGCCGGGGGCTCCCCACAATCATCCTAAGGATTCTGCCCCCTCCGGTGATCGCCCCCGGCATGGCCAAGCCAAGCTCGGGGGAGGCTACAAGGGGAACCCGAGGGCTTGGGCACAGCCTGTCCTCCTGGAGCACCCTCGGACACCTTTGACGCACCCCGTCAGCGTCATTCTTGATTTTGCTGAGGAGAGGGGCCTAGTGGAGCGAGATTCACGCGCACCCACGGAAGTATTCGCCATCAATCCAAACTACCCCTACTGTCGTTTCCACCGGCACCAGGGGCACAGGACCGATGACTGCCATCAGCTGAAGACGGCCATCGAAAGGTTGATACAAGCGGGCCATCTGTCCCAGTTTATCCAGGGCCCTCAGCAACAGGGCCCCCCCTCACCAAGGGCCAACCCGAGGGCAGACTGCGAAAGCAAATGCATGGGTCAACCCCAACACCATCCCCCTCGGCTAAAAGAGGGAGATTGGGAACCTAGAAGAAGAGGAGGAGGAGTACCCCCGGTACCAAGAGAAGAAGCGCCACATCCTCATGATCACGGGGGGCAATACCGGAGGTGATTCTACGAGTCAACGACAGGAGTGGGCTCAATCACTTTACGTGGGGGAAGTCACTCATATGCCCCCAGTAAAGCGGCTGAGGGAGGAACCCATTATCTTCACCAACACTGATCTCCCCCCAGTATCCTCGCCACACAGGGATGCCCTCGTCATCCGGACAGAAATAAATGACACTGTTATTCACAGAACTTACATTAACACGGGCAGCTCCGTCAATGTAATGTACCTCATCACCTTCAGAGAGCTGCATCTGGAGAGGGGGTCCCTTCGACCCATTAAGACTCCTCTTGCCGGCTTCACCGGCGACACCATTGATTCCGAGGGGGTTATAACCCTCCCGGTACTCTTCGGCGACGGGCTCCATAGAGCCAAGCTCGAAGTGGAGTTCGTCGCCGTCAACATCGACTGCGCCCACAACATCATCCTCGGCCGGCCAGCCCTCGAGGATCTCGAAGCCATCATCTCCATGAGGCACCTCTGCCTCAAGTTCCCAACCGAGGGGGGAATCGGTTACTCAAGGGGGAACCAAAAACTTGCCCGTGCTTGCTACCTCCACGTAACAAAAAAGGTTAGCAAGACGGAGTTCCGCGTTGACACCATCACCGGAACTGTGGAAGCGGAAGAAAGGAGGCCGAGGGCTGAACCAGCCGAGGAGGTAGAAGACTTCGCGCTCGATCCGGCCAAGCCGGAGAGAGTCGTGAAGATTGGAGCCAAGCTCCCCGAAGACCTGAAGACCGGCATCATCAGCGCCCTCCGCGCCTACTCCATTGTTTTTGCATGGGGGCCGGAGGACATGCCGGGGATCAGCCAAAGGGTCATCACCCACCGCCTCTCGGTGGACCCTTTGGCCAAACCAGTACAACAGCGGAGGAGACCCCTCTCGGCTGAGAGGAGGGAATTTGTAAAGAAGGAGGTCACCATGCTTCTCTCTATCACGCACATCAAGGAGGTAAAGTACCCCTCATGGCTGGCAAACGTAGTCCTCGCACAGAAACCGCCCTCATTCTGCATGTGTGTGGACTACACGGATCTCAACAAGGCGTGTCCCATGGACCCCTTTCCGTTTCCAAATATTGATCAACTTGTGGATGAGACCGCAGGGTGTGAAATCATGTCATTCATCGACGCATTCCGCGGATATCATCAAATTTACATGCATGAGGAAGACGCTGAAAAAACAGCCTTCATGACTCCCGAGGGCATCTTCTGCTACCTTGTCATGGCCTTCGGCCTAAAGAACTCAGGCGCCACCTACACCCGGATGGTGGCCAGGGTATTTCAAGCTGTCCTAGGGCGCACCATGGAAGCATATTTTGACGACATGATCGTTAAAAGCAAGCAATCAGCAAGCCATGTTGACGACCTGAGGGAGATCTTCGCCATCATGCAGAAGTTTAGCCTTCGGCTGAACCCAAAGAAGTGTACCTTCGGCGTTCAGGGGGGCAAATTATTGGGCTACATGGTGAGCCGAAGGGGTATCGAGGCCAACCCCGAGAAGATCCAGGCCATCATCAACATGGAGCCCCCACGCAACGTAAAGGAGGTCCAACGATTGACGGGCCACCTGGCAGCCCTCAATCGCTTCTTATCAAAATCGGCGGGGAAGTCCTTACCCTTCTTCCAGATCATGAGAAAAACCGCCGGTTTCCAATGGACTTCAGAATGTCAGGGGGCCTTCGAGGAACTGAAACGGTACTTATCTTCACCCCCTGTGCTCTCTAAACCCAAGGTGGGGGAGATCCTGTACCTTTACTTGGGTGTTAGCCCGGCAGCCATCAGCTCAGTACTCATCCGGGAAGAGGATGACATCCAACATGCCATCTTCTATGTTAGCAAGACCCTCAGGGAAGCGGAGCTCCGGTACTCCCCCGTGGAAAAAACGGTGTTGGCTATCGTGTGGACCGTCAAGAAGTTGGGCCATTACTTCCAAGCTCACCCGGTCCAGGTCCTCACTCACCAACCCCTCGGCGCTTTGATGAGGAGCCCCACCTTCTCCTCCCAACTGGTGAAATGGGCTGTCTTCTTGAGCCAATACAACATCGACATTCGTCCTAGGCCCACCATCAAGGGCCAAGCCCTAGTGGACTTCGTGACAGAATGTACGGCAAAATCAGCCACGGACGAGGAGCCCTCGGCTCCTTCGGATGATTGGTGGACCCTCTACACCGATGGCTCCTCCGCCGTCAAAGCATGTGGAGGAGGGCTGGTTCTCATCTCACCCGAAGGCTTCCGGGCCTATTACGCAGTCCGCTTCTCCTTCAAAGTCTCTAACAATGAAGCCGAATACGAGGCCCACCTCTGTGGCCTTCGGCTGGCAGCTAACATGAAGGCCCGACAAATTCACGTCAAGTGCGACTCTAAGTTAGTCGTCGGCCAAATCTCCGGGGAGTACGAAGCCAAGGAAAGGAGAATGAAGCAATACAAGGAGGCGGCCAAGGAGTTGCTTAAGGTATTTGAGGCACACTCTCTTACTCAAATACTGAGGGCTCAAAACTCCGAGGCCGACATTTTATCAAAGCTCTCGGTAGAATCCCCTGAGCATATCTCAAAGATTGCCAAAGTAGAAGAGCTCAGCCTTTCTAGCCCCATCATGCACATACAACAAAGGCAAGGTGACTGGATCTCAGACATTGTCGCCTTCATCACCACAGGGCAACTGGCCGAGGATGAGGCCCGCGCCAAGCTAGCAAAGGTGAGGGCTCCCAACTACATTATCGAGGACGTAAGGCTTTACAAAAGGTCCTACAACGGGACATTACTTCGGTGTCTTCACCAAGATGAAGCCGAAGTGGCGATGGAGGAAGTACACAGTGGCACTTGCTCAGCACACCAGGGACCCTTCTCCATGTCCTGAAGGCTAATAATCCAGGGCTACTTCTGGCCAACGGATGCCCGAGATTGTGCAGATCTTGCCCGAAGGTGTACCGCATGCCAACACTTCTAGAGAGCCCCCGACAGGCCAGTGGTCAACTATGCCCCCATCAGCACATCCATACCCTTCGCTCGATAGGTCATAGACCTTGTGGGCCCTCTGCCGAGGGGTACCTCCAACAATAGGTACATCATCATCGTTATCGATTACTTCACCAAATGGGTGGAAGCTGAGCCCCTCACCAGCATTACTGAGGCCAAGTGTCGTCACTTTGTTCTCAAAAACATCCTCACGAGGTTTGGCGTCCCCCAACAAATCATCTCCGATAATGGGACTCAGTTTGAGGCAGCCCCCTTCTGTGCCCTCCTGGAGGCATGGGGCATCAAACACACCTTCTCATCCGTTGCCTACCCCCAGGGCAACGGACAGGTGGAGAACGCCAACAGGACCTTGCTCGAGGGCCTAAAGAAGAAACTGGAGGCCGAAGGGGGTGGTTGGGTAGAAGAGCTCCACAACATCTTATGGGCTTACCGTACCACCCCTCGGCGGGCAACTGGCGAGACACCCTTCTCCCTTTGCTACGGATTTGAAGCTAAAGCCCCCACTGAGGTAACTCTCCCAACCCGAAGGGTCACACAGTATGATCCAGAGGCCAACGACGCCAATATGGCCCTCGACCTCCACCTTATTTCAGAACGCCGAGAGCAAGCCTTCATACGCGCAGAAAACTACCGAAGGCAAGTGAAGAGTTACATTGATGCCAAGGTCCGCTCCCGGGAATTCCAAGTGGGGGACTATGTCCTTCGAAAAAGGGAAGCTAGCCAACCAACTGAGGGCGGAAAGATGGCACCAAAGTTCAAGGGCCCCTACATCGTGGCAGCCATCATCAAACCAGGAACTTACAAGCTAAAACGCCCTAATGGGACTGAAGTCCCTAGACACTGGAATGTACATCACTTAGTTAAATTTTATCAATAACATCAGAGCGGCCAAGCCCTCATAACTAGTGAATGTATTATTTTATGGCCCAAGGCCTAAAAATTCTGAAGAACGAAGGCATTTTGAAGACACCAAGAACATGGAAAAGGATTCTTGCGAAGGGCCAAGCCCTCATATCACCCCCTGGCCCAAGGCCTTACCACAAGGAGGAACCCTCGACACCAAGTGCCGAGGGTAGACAATACTATCACCTACAACAACAAGAAAGTACCAACTGTCCTCAAATGGAGACCCCTCGGCACCCGGTGCCGGGGGGACACACCACTGACAACTTTCAACAAATGGGAAGAAACACCAAGTGTTTCCACAGAAGACCCCTCGGTACCAAGTACCGAGGGTAAACGACACAATCACCTGCGATAAATAAAGGAAAAACACCAAGTGTTTCCACAGAAGACCCCTCGGTACCAAGTACCGAGGGTAGACAACACAATCACCTGCGACAAATGAAGAAAAAACACCAAGTGTTTTCACAGAAGACCCCTCGGTACCAAGTACCGGGGGCCATACACCGAAACAAACACCAAGTGTTGTTTCTAAAGTCGTACCCCTCGAGGATGCCTATACGGAAGGCGCCACCTCTCGGTGCCGGCAGCACGTAGTGCCCCCGGCCATTTGCAACCAGTGTGCAAATGAAAACCCTTCCCTGAAACGATTTCCGCGTCATTACCCCAAGGGTATGACAGGCACGAAATATGCCCAAGATTCGACTTTCAAAAACGGAACGCTTTCCGTGCCATTTCCCCAAGGGATTGGCAGGCATCTAAAATGCCCAGGATCCGACTTCCAAATCGAAACGCTCCCCGCGCCACTACCCCAAGGGTGTGGCAGGCCACGGACTATGTCTAGCGCCGAGGGGACGACTTTCAAAACTGAGGCGCTTTCCGTGCCATCCCCCAAGGGGAGGCAGGCTACAGACCACCATATCTTGTACCCAGGAAACGACCCTCGATCCCCTCGGAACTCGGAAGGTTAACCCGAGGGGGGAGCTAATGGTGTATTCTGTTACCTCCCTATAGGCCAAGCCTTACCAAGAAACCAAGTTTCTTGAAGCCTTCCCTTCACTACTCATAAAAAATGGGGTGGTGATGCGGAGTAGACTCAGTGAGAAATCGATGAGTACATCACTCCAACAATTCACGGAAACATACCGAGGGCTCCCCATGGGAATGCCTTCGGTACCTGGAAGCTCATGAATACCGAGGATACCATTCACAACTGACATCATCAACAAATGGCCAAGTCCTCTCCATGATTGCCTCTGGCTACATCTAAGCCAAAGGCTCAAATCTTACAAAACATGACGGGCTCACCCAACAACAGCTCAAAACGTTACTGAAGGCTACTATATGACAAAGCTATTAGATGTTGGCCAAATCAAAGCAAGAATCACCTCCGGCACCTCACTAGAAGCCGAGGGGACACACCCAGACAGGGCCCAAGGGAGTCTGTCTTTTCATGCTGGACTGGGATTACAAAATTTCCTAAGTCAAACTGTGGGGACATAACAACACCCGAAGGCTTTTTGTCGCCACGAGCCAACATTACAAGGCAAAGGAAACTATCTTAATATTACAAGCTACACTTAGAAAATTTTCTAAGTCCCAAATGTTTTTGACCCTCGGTCAAATCCCCATGTAGCCAGAGAGTCCGCACAGTCAAAGGCTTGATGAAACTACACTTAGAAATATTTCCTAAGTCCTAACTATTTCTGGGCCCTCGGTCATATATCCAGTCAGCGAAGGGTACCCAATTACCGAAGGCTAGACTGTATTCAGACACTTAGAAATTTTTTTCTAAGTCCTAAACACCTCGCCTCCGGTTATCTCATGAAGGCTACACAGAACCAGAGGGAAGGAATTAGCCGGGGGCCAACAGATGAACAACACTTAGAAAAATTCCTAAGTCCTGAACGTTGGTCCCTCGACAAAAGGTTCAATTGACTAAATAGGCCTAGTGGCCGAGGGCTACGAGAGGCACTATACTTAGAAGAATATATTCTAAGTCCTAACATACATTCAGAAAAACGAAGGCATGCATTCAGAAAGGACGAGGGCATACATTCAAAGAACAACAGTCAAAGAAAACGAATTATATACAAAAACCCGAAGGCGGGTATCCATTCATCAAAGGGAAGAAGGAGTTAAAATGTATATTACAAAATGGCCGAAGCCGAGAGCATACAAATATTCATTACAACAAGATTGTTCAAGATTTTCTAAGTACTACACAATAACTACATCATCGGTCACAGCAGCGTCGCCTCCGTCGGCAGGCTTCGACGTAGCATCCCCCACAGCATCCTCTTCGTCATCAATGCACTCCGCCATCAGGACAGTGTCCTCGAGATCTGGCCTGCTGGTGCCCTCGGGGAGGGGAACTCTGGTGTCCGGTTGAAGAGGGGGGAGCCTGTAAGCCGCGGGGTCAAACGCCGACGGGTCTGCCCCCAGGTGCCTGGCCAGCCTCCGGTAGATGAGGGCTTGAGTGAAGTACTCGCCCCCATCGTAGTATTCTTTCCCCTTCTGGGCCAGCCACATTGCCCCGGGGCCTCTCACCCATTCCTCCACGGAGGTCTCGACAACCGCGGCCACCCACGCTTTCTGGGCCTCGGCTTTCCATCCCTCGGCGACGAAGGCTGCCACCGCTTCCCCCGCCGCCTCCTTCTTGGCAATCTCAGCGTCTTCAGCAGCCTTCTTGGCGGCCTCAGCGGCTGCCTTCTCAGCTTCAGCCCTCTCCTCGGCTTTTGCCAGCACCTTGGCATTCTCAAGGAGTTTCTCGAAGGCCGCCCTCTCGACCCTGGAAGCCTCCTCTGCCTCCCGGAGCCACCTTTGGACCACAGCCAAGGACTCGTCATCCTTCTGCTTCTGAAGGGCATAGCGCTCCATCCGCTGAATGAGTTCACCGCGGCCGAGGCTTGCCTACAAAAGAGATCACGAATCACCGAAGGTTAAAACCACAATGCAAAAAAAGAGGAAAAGAAAAAAAAAGGGAGAAGGAAAGGGGAACTTACAGTAACCGAAGCCTGAAGGATCTTGGAACAGAGGGCGTCATCGGTTTGCCGAGAGAGCACATATTTATCCGTCGGGGGGTGGCCCCCCTCAGGAACTCCCTCGGGTTCAACGTTGCGTGCATAATGGCAGTCCCCTTAGTAATGGAGAACTGCACATTATCTTGGGGCCATGCCAGTCCGGGGGCTTGGGCCGGAGGCTCGGAGGAGGAATGCTCCTCCACAATAACAACCGGGGCCCTTTCGGCTCGGGCCCCCCTTCTTCTGCTTTTTTTCCTCCGGCAGCACCACGGCCTTCCCGGCCCTTTTCCTCTTCAGCGCCTCAGCAGGGGAGCCCTCGGCGTTAGAACCAGCGTCGTCGCTGGCGGCAGTTTTTTCCTCGGGCACGCTCTCCTGGGCCCCGTCATTTCTACCCACCCTCGGGAAGATCTCGTCCAACCCCCTCTGTTGCACCGAGGGGTCCTGCTTCTTCAACTTGGAGAGATTCCGGGCGTTCATGTCTGGTCCTGAAAAGCAAAGGAAATGCAGAAGGGTTAGGAGGATAATACCACAAAAAAAGAGAAAAATATATTCTAAGTATAAAACGGGAGCCGATACCTCCGGCGCTTTGATAAACTCTATCGACGGGGGGATATCTCTCGTCGCTTTTCCCCATCAGCCGATACCGCCGAAAGCCCAAGTTGTAAAGATCGTCTGGAAGGGTAGCATCCCTGATCTTGGTATGCTTATCGGAGCCCTCGGGCTTCTTGGAGAGCTTCCTTCCTTTTTTCTCCAAGGCGGCGCTCCCTACCTTGACGTGCCTGCGGAAGCTATCACGAAGTGGGGCCGGGAAGGGATTCTCCGCCATCCGAATGTAGCAGAACTTATCTTTCCATCCCTTGTGGGACGAAGGGACATCATCAAAGAGCCTGAATTCGGGGAGCTGTTGCGGGTTGGCAAAGCCATCGGCATTCGAGTCCCCCCCCCCCCCCCCCGCACAGATTGAAAGAAAGGAAGAATTAGTCCAGCGAAGGCTCCACATCCCGGCTCCGGCAGAGGGAGAGGAAGCCAGCCAAGTAGGAGTGGTTGTTCGGGGTCAATTGGCAGGGAGCAAGCTTGACATATCGAAGGTACTCCCCCACGAAGGGATGGAGGGGGAATCGGAGGCCCAACTCCACCGAAAGCAGATGCACGACAAAACAACCGGCGAGAGCGTATATCAAAACATCATCTAGCCTCGGCTCCACTACCAGTGCCGACGGCCCTACCAGGAGCTGTGTCGCCATGTATTCTCCCCGTGTGGCTCGGGTCTTCACGTCCAAGGCGGCTGTTAGTCCCTGTTTCTGTAACAGCAATGAATAATCGATCTAACAAGGAAGATTAAACGTAAATATGAACACATAATGAATCACCGTAAAACCTTCTTTGATAAACCGTGGAACGTACAGTAGAATGATAAGCGTAAGGCTATGAATAATAAGTACGACGTTCAGCCTTTTCCTAAACCTCGGCTCCCTTTTTATAGGCGAGGTTTAGGTTAGGCGTACCAGGCTTTTGGCCTGTTTAAATGGGCCTAACACTTGGCCTGATTTCTATCTGATTTATGCACTATTTAAATACAAGGATTAAATATAAAGCTAATCTATGACCAACTTGATTCACAATTAAATATCTCCAACAATCTCCCCCTTTGTGATCAAGTTCCATTCTCTTATTGCTTCTGTGATTTGAAGTAGTGCTTCCTCAAACCAAGTGCATGTTCATACTGCCTCAGCACATTTCTCTTTTCGAGGCGATCGTCAATGGCCTTTAAAATTGTCTCTACAGTAGAGTGTTCCTTTTGAACATAAGACAATGCCTCTTGAAGATTTTCCTCTAGCTTTGCCTTCATCTGTAGAATCTGCTCTCTGATTATCTTCAGTGTTCCGTCAGAGTACTTCTCGATTTCACTGACTACCATCAGACGCTTTTCGTTCTTGTGGTTCAGATAGGTGACTGCTGGCGGTGTGAAGAAGATGTGGTAGGCTGGGAAATCTTCAAGTTCTGGACCATACAGTCTTGGCTTTGTCAGATTTGTCTTCTTCAGATTGCATTCAATAGCCATCTGTAGGTCATGTGAAGAGTGTACTCGGATCTGTCTAAGCATGAATCTCTTGATAGCTGCGAGGCCTTCGCTGTATACTATGCTCTGCCTGACTGGAAGGTATCTGTAGGCCATGAGCATTTGGTAGATGTCATCCGGTTTCAGCATGATGAAGTCGTTCTCTTGACAAGTGAATTCGCTCCCATCGGTGCGTTGAAGTCTGTAAGTGTAGAATGTTACTCCATGATAGTCTTCAGCCTTCACTTGTAGAATTTGATGAATCGGAAGAATATTCGACTTCAGATCTTGTTCCATTAGTTCTCTCTGTGTACCGGTTGACCTTTGCAGCAACATATGCAGATGACCTCCAGCCTGCTTTCCTTTCAAGTGAGTGAGGCCTCTTAGCTTCAGTTCGTTCAGTGGCTTGACTTTGTCTGGTCTACGCCAGATATGCTCTCTGATTTCTTCTTGGAAGGGGGCTTTGATACGAACATTTTCCCAGGGTTTCTCTGTCTTGGGAAGTCTTCCCGCTGTTTGTCTTACGACTGATTCAAGAGTCTTCTGGGATTCCTTGTAATTCTCCCCTTCCTTGCGTTCATCGTCCTCGAGCCGTATAATATCTTCTGAGCATTTGTTGATCAGCTCTCGTAGCCACCAGTTTCTTTGCATGTCCTCTTGCTCGGCTTCAACCCGAAGATCATCCCATTCTGTCCATTTTCTTGGCCATTTGTCGTATATCACTGCCTCTTCCAGTGCATCATGGATGTCTTTGCCTGGGGAAATATATGGAATTCTTTGTTCAGGCGGTGATTGTTCCTGTGTAGCACTACCGGGTTCACTAGGATTGCCCGTTGACATCAGCTTAGAACTGGGTTCCAACTGATGGCCTGATGGAGAAGATGTACCAGTGGTAACATCATCAGGACTTCCATCCCCTCCTCGGTTGGTATCTCTGGGAGATACGCCTCGGGATGTTATTTCTAGCTCGACCATGCTAGATAGTTTGGCTGTGGATGGTGGCTGTTGGTTTGTTGAGGTTTCAGGTTGAATTGGCTGTGGAGTTTGGCTTGGTAGAGCAGTTTGCTCAAGTGATCGAGGTCGCTTGTTCTCCCCCTCATGAGGATCCGAAACATCGGGGTCCTCATGGGAACGTTTGCGACCACGAAGACTCTCCTTGCAAGTGCTCTTTGTTTCGGGTGAAGAAAGAAGAGCTTCAAGTATGGCTTGCTGATGAAGAGTGAGGTTGTCTTCTGGGGTATTTAAGAGGTTATTCAGCAAAGCCGAAGCTAGTGTGTCAAAGGATAGGGAGGAGAGATCGATGGAGGGTGTGGTCGGGTGTGGGGAGAATACTAGTTCTGTATCCTGGGTTCCCCGAGAAATAGAAGGGATAGGAATTTGGTTTATGGATTGGTGGGATAGAGGGGTGGAGGATATGGGTTGTGTATGGGAGATGAACGGTTCAGGGGAAGGTTGGGGTGGTGTCTGTTCAGACCGAACCGCTTGGGTGGTCCTAAATTCCTGTGCTAGAGCGGTCATTGCATCTTGCACCCATGGCTTAATGGTGGAATCCAGGAAGCGATTCAGTAGAACGTTTACGTCTTCAAAGGTAGAATGACCAGTTACGGGGGTTGTAACTGTTGACACAGCATCAGTGAAGATTGCTGATGTGTGGCCTGCATTTAATGATGGAATCATTATGGGCGTAGCAGGGCTTCCATCCGTCATAGCTTGCGCTCTGGTTGTTGCGTTCAGGGTGAGTGCACCTGTATGTGCAGTGAATAGTGTAGGTGTCCTAGAAAAGGAAGAAAATGTGGGAAATGTGACACCTAGACTCGATGTGAGAGAAGAAGGGGTTTTGACCTCGGAAGATGGGTCAATTGTATGCTCAACTGATTCAGAAGGAACCAGTGAGGGGGTTGAGTCCCGTTCTTTTGAAACAATAGCCTTTTGAGAGGCAATTGAGTGGCTGGGAGAGGGCTGTGCATGCGCAGTTGAGCCAGATGCTGCGACTTCTACCCGGGAACCGAAAAGATCGGCTCCTGTGCTTAGGGATTCGGCTCGGCTTATCTGGATAAAGGAGTCGCAGCCCGCAAAGATGTGCTCGTCTGCCTTATCAAACAGACTCTTTTTGGCTCGGGACTGGGGCTTAGCCTTGGCAGCCTTGTCATTTTTGACCTTAGCCCTGGTCTCTCGGATGACAACTTCTTTCGAGTTGATTGACGCTTTAATCGTATGAGCCGCCTCGTCATAGTCGTCCTTTGAGCAGTTTGTCTCGCTGGAAACAACTATCGGCTTAGCTTTCTCCTTGATGGTGAAGACTTTGGGTCTGCCAGCGATTATTGGTGCTGCATCTTCAGCAGTTATTCTTTTCTTCTTAGGAGATTCAACTGGCAGTTTCCCTTTTCTGATTAGAGCATATGTTAGCTCCACATCATCACTGTCATTGTCGTCGTCGTCATCATCCGAGCCAGAATCTCCGCTCTCCGTGCCCACGCTCTCGGAAGCCTCGTCGTCAGTGTTCGTTTGGGCTTCACTCGACGATTCATTGCCGTATCCTCATCACTGTCATTGTCGTCGTCGTCACCAGCCGCCTGACTCATCTCTAGAGAGTCGTCAGACTTCCCTTCATTGGGCAAACCGGCCACTGGTTTCTGTGGCTTTTGGGCTCTCTTAGGACCCTTACTTACACTCGGCTTTGTCCCTTGGGTAGGTCCAGCTGGGTTTTGCTGGACCATAGGGACGGTTTTCTCGGTGGCTTCTTTGTATTGTTGGACTGCTGGATTTGAAGATTTTACCAGCTTTAGCAGAAATCCAGGTATCTTCAGACCATAAGTAGGATTCTTGTCTGCTTTGAAGTACTGTAGCTTCGGTGCTGTGAAGTGAGGATCTGTACTGCGTCTTGGTATGGAGGCGTGCTCTGCCATGCAGTCGTGTATGATCAGCCCGAGCCATCTAGCGTACGGAATGGTACCTGGCCTATTCTTTTCTTTGGCTTTGACTAGGTCCATTAGCTCTGAGAAGAAGAGCTGTGCCAGATCGTAGTTCTTGTTGAACGTGATGCCATGAAAGACCAGCAATATTTGCTTGTTGCACTTGTCGAAGCCGGCATGCTTAGGCGACAGGCACTTGTTCACCAGCCCAAATAGATTTTTCCACGGATGGTGAAGATATGCTCCGTTAAAGTTGGAGAGCTGTGGCAGTAATGAGGTGTAGCCTAGGGACGCCACGTCTTTCAATAGATCTGGGATGGACGGCAGTGCATCGTATTCGTCATGTATCGGCAGCGATAGAGTAGTCCGTAGAGTGGATGGTGTCAGAATCACCCGCATGCCGTTCAACTTGGTCTTGATCTTGGAGCGATCCTTCAATGAATCCGTGTGCATGTGACCCCAAAATTGTTGTAGGTATATCTCTGGCACTGGTTTGGCGTTGTGAAGTGCAGGCCAGAGATAGTGACCTTTCATTATGGCCGGAATGATCGGGTTCTGGCACTTGAAGACGGTGAGGTCTAGCTGGAAGTTGTTGTCCAGCACCTTGATCCACTTGCCCTTAGGGTAGATGGCGTCGTCAATCTGTGTTTGAGTGTTTCCTGCCATTTTAAACTTCGTAAGTAGTTGTGAATAAGAAACGGGAGATGGAGATTGCGAAAACGGTCTGAGGGGATTTCGAAAACGGTATTTCGGGAAGAAGAAGGAGAAACGGTCAGGAGCTCTGAGATGCGAAAAGTCCGTGCCTTTGCGAAAAGATTTTAGAAACATAAGAATGAAGGGTTTCACGAGGGCTTATATACGCGAGAAGATTGGGCATCTTTAAAAAATAAATGAGCCCGAACCAGTAAAAAATAAAGGCTCCCCCTCAATCAGTGAAAATTAGCTCCCCCTCAAACAGTGAAAATTTTCTCCCCCTCAAAAAATGCAACGAACAAATATGTACAAATGCAACGCACACACACTATTTTTTTTGTTCTTTTTGATTTTTCACACACACTCAACACATGCAACACACGCACACTATTTTTTTTCCTGGTTTTCTCCCCCTCAACACATGCAACGCACACACACTATTTACAAATCCCACACACACACACTTTTTACAAGTCCCACACACACACACTTTTTAGATCAGTGGAGACATAATTAAACGGGCTCGAGGTTCAACATGCCCAACTTGGAGACTAGGAACTGGAATTGTTTTTCATCCAATGCCTTAGTGAACAAGTCAGCCAGTTGAAGCTCTGAGCTTACAAAATACATGTCAATGTCTCCTTTTTCCACATGATCCTTGATGAAATGATAGCGCAGGTCGATGTGTTTGGTGCGGGAGTGATGAACCGGGTTGCTGGTGATGGCTATGGCGCTTTGTGAGTCACTGTAGATCGGGATATGGCGGAGAGTGTAACCGTAGTCCTTTAGCTGGGTCTTCATCCATAATATTTGTGAACAACAGCTAGCAGCCGCGACGTATTCTGCCTCGGCCGTAGATGTTGACACACAGTTCTGTTTCTTGGAAGACCAGCAGACTAACTTATCGCCCAAGAATTAGACTGCCCCCGATGTGCTTTTGCGGTCCATCCGGCAACCAGCAAAGTCAGCATCCGAGTATCCGACTAGGTCAAAACCTGAGTGCTTGGGATACCAAAGGCCTAGATTCACAGTGCCTTTGAGGTATCTTAGAATTCTTCGAACATCGGTCAGATGGGATTCCTTCGGATTTGCCTGAAAGCGTGCACATAAGCATGTGGAGAAAACAATGTCAGGCCTGCTTGATGTGAGATATAGCAAAGATCCAATGATGGCCCTGTAGTTTGTAGCATCAACTGGCTTCCCGGAGGGGTCTGAGTCCAGTTTGTTGTTTGGGGACATGGGGGTCGTCATGGAAGATTTGCCATCAATGTTGAATCTCTTAAGCATTTCCAGAATGTACTTTGACTGATTGATGAAAATGCCGTCAGAGAGTTGTCTTACTTGCAGGCCTAGGAAGAAGTTCAGTTCGCCCATCATGCTCATTTCGAACTTGGTTTTCATCAGTTTCTCAAAGTGTTTGCACAGGCGTGGATTTGAGGAGGCGAAGATAATGTCATCAACATAGATCTGAATCAGGATGATGTCAGACTTCTGTCGCTTGATGAAAAGTGTGGTATCAATCTTCCCTTTTGAGAAACCTGAATCAACCAGAAATTCGGTTAATGCATCATACCAAGCTCTTGGTGCCTGTTTTAACCCATACAGAGCTTTCTTCAGCTTGTACACATGGTCGGGATATCTGGGATTTACGAATCCTTCGGGCTGAGCAACATAGACTTCTTCTTCCAAGACTCCATTCAGAAAGACAGTCTTGACGTCCATTTGAAAGACAGTAAAGTTTTTGTGGGCCGCGTACGCAAGAAAAAGGCGGATTGCTTCAATTCTTGCTACGGGTGCAAATGTTTCATCGTAGTCTATGCCTTCTTGCTGATTATATCCTTTAGCGACCAGTCGTGCCTTGTTGCGTATCACTATGCCTTCTTCGTCCTTCTTGTTCTTGAACACCCATTTAGTGCCAATGATGGTTTTCTGAGGGGGTTTAGGCACGAGTGTCCACACATCTAGTCTGTCAAACTGATTGAGCTCATCTTGCATGGCAATCACCCAATCTGGATCAGCGAGTGCCTCTGAGACTTTGGACGGTTCATTCTTGCTTAGAAAGCATGCATAGTGACATTCATTTGTTAATGCTTATCTTGTTCGCACACCTTGACTTGGATCACCTATTATCTGTTCAACAGGATGTGCTCTCGTCCACTTCCTCTCATGAGCTAGAGGAGTTGGAGTAATTATTGGTTGATCTGAGTCCTGATATGAGTTTGAAGGCTCTGGGGCAGCTGTGGTGTGTAGTGGAGATGATTCCGGACTTATGGCAAAGCCGTGATCATCCACACCTCTGGGATTGGTTTGAGGGGTTGAGGGTGTGGATGGTACGTCATCTGGTCCTGTGAGGAGCGGAATCTCTGCTGTTGGAGTTGATGTTGACTCTGGAGTGTATGCAGGAGGTGGAGATTGTGAGTTCTCGTAAAAGTTTCTGAAGAGAGAGTCGAGAATCACATCGTCGTGTTCGGTGTTTGGTTCAGCTTTATCAGAAGCTACTGGTACAGCAGTGGATGGATCGGTCTGGAGATGTTCAATAGCAAAGTCTGCCATTTCATAGAATGTAACGTTTACACTCTCGATGACAGTCCGCTTGTCTCTGAGATAGACTCGGTAAGCTTTGGATTGCAGTGAGTAGCCAATGAACACGCCTTCTCTGGCTTTGGGATCCAGCTTACTTCTCTCTGTCCGATCATTGAGTATGAAGCACTTGCAGCCAAAAACCTTGAGGAAAGAAATATCAGGAGTTTTGTTGAATAGGATCTCATATGGAGTCTTGTCGAAGCGCTTGTGGATGCAGGTTCTGTTCTGAGTGAAACACGCAGTATTGATTGCCTCTGCCCACATGAAGTGAGGCAGTCTTGATTGAATTAACATGGTGTGTGCTGCTTCAACAAGGGTTCTGTTCTTTCTCTCAACAACTCCGTTCTGCTGGGGAGTTTTAGCTGCTGCAAATTGCTGAGTGATACCGAGTGATTCATAGAACTCAGTGAGAGTCTGATTTTTAAACTCGGTACCATTGTCAGTTCTCACAATTCGAACACTGTGCTGTAGCAGTTTCTGGATCGTTCTGATAAAGGTCATAATGTTTTCCGCAGCTTCGTCATTTGATCGGAGAAATTTTGTCCATGTATACCTAGAGAAGTCATCAACGATCACCAGAGTGTATTTGCGACCGTTGATGCTTTGTACTCTCATAGGTCCACACAGATCCATGTGTATTAGCTGCAACTGATGAGTAGATGAAGGTTCGGTTTTTGACTTGTGGGAGCTTCGCGTCATTTTGCCCATTTTGCAGGCACTACAATGATTTTCAGCGGAAGACTTTAGCAGAGGAAGCCCCTTGACAAGTTTCTTGGAGGACAAGGTTGATAGATGTTTGAAGTTCAGATGGGAGAGACGTCTGTGCCATAGGTTGTTCTGTTCAGTTGAAGCTTTGGACAGCAGACAGATGGAAGTGGTGGATTGGACACTTTTCAGATCAATAGTGTACAGATTTGATGTTCTGTAACACGTTAATAATGTATTCCATGTGCTGTCAAGAACACAACATTGTTTTGCAAAGAACCTCACTTCCATCCCGCTGTCACAGAATTGTCCAATGCTCAGTAAGTTGTGTTTGAGCCCTTTGACGAATGAAACATCTTTTATTGTGACGCTGGCACAGATGACGTCCCCATACCCAAGGATAGGAGATGAGGCGTCATTCCCGAATCTGACATTGCCTCCGTAGCAGTTGGTGTAGTTGCTCAAAAGGTGCTTTATTCCGGTCATGTGGGTTGAGCATCCTGAGTCTAAGTGCCACACATGACCGTCCTGCAAAACAATCAAATAGGTTTAGGTACCCAACTTGGAGTGGGTCCTTCCTTATTATCAAGAAACACCTTTTTAAATCTTGCTTTGAGCAGTGATCCAAGGTCAGCTGCTCTTTCAACAAAAGATCTATCTTTGGTGGGCTTTCTAATAGCCAGATCTGCTTTTGCAGTGTGTCTGGTTTTTGGAGTCCACCTAGCAGTTTCCATTTTGGTGGGTCTGGTGTTGTGAACCCACTTTTCCATTTTAGTCCTGGTGGGTCTAAGTTTGGGGACCCACCTTTCAGTTGCAATTTTGATGGGTCTTTGATTGGGAACCCACCTTTCAGTTTTAGTTTGGATGGGTCTTCGTTTGGGGACCCACCTATCCGTTTCAGATTTGGTAGGTCTCATCTTGGGGACCCACCTTTCCGTTTCAGTTTTGGTAGGTCTCATCTTGGGGACCCATCTTTTCATTTTAGGTTCAGGAGGGGAGTAGACAGGTGCTTTGTGATTGAACGGTTGTTTCTTAAGTTTGGTTTTGAAAATCTCCTCCTTAGAAAGCCGATTAAGATGTTTCCTAGAATGAACTCTAAGGGCATATTTCATATCAGGAATACAAAACGTTCCCTTAGAAGTTCCTTGGTTTCTTTTTCAGGTTTAAGCTTTCTGGAAGGCTTAGATTTAACAACATTCATATCACATTCATAATTATGGGGATCTGGAACAGAATAACCATAAGCAACACTTGTATTATAAATAGAACTTTGTCTAGAAGATGTCTCAGAAATATTCAGCTTGGGACTCAAGACTGAACTACTAGAAGTTTGCTTTGTAGAGACAGAATTACAATTAACTTTTAAGTAAAAAATTGAACTAGATCTAGGGCTGGCATTATTCTCAAAAACTTTCTTTTTGCCATCTGCGATTTCCTTCCTCTTTTTCCTCCACTCATTCTTCTCTTCTCCTTCCTTATTCACTTCATTCCCTGTAAACAAAGGAGAAGAGAGATGAGTGGACGAACCTTTAAAAGCATTGTTTTTCTCATGTGAGGTGTGTGAGCTGTCAGGCTTGGTCGTAGAAGGGTCTGTTTTAGCATGAAACTGCTCACTCAAATCATTAAATTTTTGAAGGAGTTCCTGCCAGTTGCGCTCAAAACCTTTCTTTTCAGTTTCAAATCTCTCTCTCTCTCGTCATCAAGAGGTTTTTGTAGGTTTTTGAGCTTTTGAGCCATGGGAAAAATACATGGTTCCTCACCAGTTTTAGCAATACCAACTCTTGGGGGAGGGTCTAGAGGGTGTCCTATGTGAGGAATATCTTTAGCATAAGGGTCTAGGCATTCACTAAAGCAGGAAGTAGGTTTTTCTTCTGAAAGTTGTTTTTTATTTACAGAGGGATAATCACAAGAAATCGCAGGTTTTGGTTTCTTTCTCTTTTCTTCTTCTGCTTCAGCATAATCTTCATCACTTCGAAAATACATTTTCTCGCCAAACCCTAGTCCCATGTAATCTTTGTTATATAATTGAAGGCAATTAACTTTCTTAAGATTACGTGGGTTGGTTATGCCCAGTCCTGTTTTAGCATTGTAGAATCGGTCATCCTTTTGTTTGTTGTTAAGCAGAAAAACAGTTTGTTCAGATTGACCTCTTCTAGCAGCTAGATCTTCTAGTTCTTTTACTTTACTTAAAAGCGTTCTTCTTTTGTTGTGCAAAAAATCGCATTCAGCCTTTGCTGTGCTTTTTTCCCGTTCACTGTCCTCAAATTTCTTAGTTAATTCAGCTATCTTAAGTTCAAAGCTTTCAAGATCTGAGGACACCTTTTTGACTTGATCTTTTGCAATTTCAAGTTGAATACTTAAGGAAGACTTTTGGTCTAGATTCTGTTTCAGAACTCTATGATTATTGTCTAGTCTCTCCTTTAGTTCTTTGATTAGATTGTCCTTTTCAAGTAAGGACTGCATTTGATTATTTAAAGAAGTATGGGAGGTACTTACAGAGCTTGTTGAGCACTTGCTTTCGGGGATCGCAGCATCACCCTTTATTTCATCTCCCTCCACACTTGCCATAAGAGCATAGTTGTCTTCCTCTTCCTCCTCCTCAGAAGAATCTTCTGCCCAGTTCTCATTTTCAGCAATCATGGCAGAGGTTTCTTCTTCTTTCTGCACCATCAGCATTTTCTGCTTATTCCACAGCATCTTCTGCTTGTAGAAGTTAGCATCTTTCTTCTTTGGGAGGCGGCAGTCTTTGATCACATGTCCAGGCTTGCCGCAATTATAGCATTTAGGAGCTTCTTCTGCTGAAGATGCCTTCCTAGAAGATCCTTGATCATGGTTCTTCTGCTTGTAGTTTGAGGAGGAAGTTCTCAGCCTGTTGGAGGAGGTGTTCTTCTTAGCAAATCTTTTGGCCATCAGTGTCATCTTCTTCTGTAAGTCAGCTAGCTCAGCCTCTAGATCAGATTTGTCATCATCACTCTCATCATCATCTGATTCAACCACCACCTTCTTCTTTTTCTTCTTTAGTGAAGTGGTTGTTCTTCTTGGCTGAGCCTCCATTACTAGAGCTAAGGGGTTTGTGGTGTGATGATCCTCAGCACAGGCAACCTCGTTGACAAATTGTTTCAGATGTTCATAGAGTGTGCAGAGGTCAATTTCGTCCAAATCTATCCGAGATCTGACATCCTTCACTGTCTTTTCCCATGCAGGATGCAGGCTGGATAAAAATCTAATATTCAGTTCCAGATTGGACCTGAATACTTTGATCTTTCTGAGTTCATTTACCAGTTGAACAAGTCTGTTGTAAGTCTCATTCAATGGTTCTCCTGGACCTGCTTTGAAGGAGTCATAAGCGATGAGAATCGTAGTCTTCTTTGTTTTGAGGCTGATGCTTGTGCCTTGTAGCAGCTTCTCTATTTCATCCCACATTTCCTTAGCTGTCTGCATGCTATCTATGAGAACATAAACCTCAGTTGGTATTGCTTGAAGGAGGTACGTTTTGGCCATAAGATCACCACGAAGTCTGAGCTTGTCAGCTTCTGTGTATTCAGACGACACTTTTCTCCTTATTTCTGGAAAAATAGGAGGATTGTTCTCTGGATCTCCACCAACTGAAATCAAGAGTTCAGCTGGTCCTTCAAGCAAAGATTCGAGCATTGCAGAAGAGTTCTCTTTGTGTTCGAGGATGTTTAGAAATCTGTTCCTCCACATTTGATATTCTCCCTTCCTGAGGCTAGGAGGGGTACTGCTGTTCCCTTGTGCATTGTATTCTGAACCCATTGCTGTACTAAACTGACCGTTCGAGAAAATTGATCAAAAGATTTTCAGAGGCAGAATCTCGAAAAATCAGATGTCGAGATCTGAATATCGAAATCTCAGATTTCGATAAAGGAGGCCCGGTATCGAGATTTGGGCTCGAGATTAAGGATCTCGAGATTAGGGATCTCGAGATTTCAAATTTCGAGATGCTGATTTCGAGATTTGAAATGTCGAGAAGTTAATCTCTCGAAATCTTAATCTGATAAGTCAAATGTCGAGACCAGATGTCGAATCCTTTTCTCGAAATCAAGATTTCGAAATCCTAGATGTCGAAATCCTCAATGTCGAAATCCTGCAACCTGTAAAAATCAGATAAACAAAATCTGAAGATAGTTTCCTGTAGAGTTGAATGTCGAGATCTTCTGGTAAAGTTTTCAGCTCGAAAAACGTAGCAGAACCTGTGAAGAAGTAGGATGTCGAGATGCCTAGCTCGAGATATCTCGAAATCTAAAATTGTGTAAAACACAAACTGAAGTATACCCTTTGATCGCTTTGAAAAGGCGATTCCAAAGATGTAACTTTTACAACTTTTGAACAAGAAACAAAATTACAGAGCAAAAAATTGACAGAATGAACTTCGTTAACAAAAACAGAGTATTCTGCAGGAGTTCTTCTGATCGTTCTCGATCGGCTCTGATACCAATTGTTAGTCCATGTTTCTGTAACAGCAATGAATAATCGATCTAACAAGGAAGATTAAACGTAAATATGAACACAGAATGAATCACCGTAAAACCTTCTTTGATAAACCGTGGAACGTACAGCAGAATGATAAGCGTAAGGCTATGAATAATAAGTACGACGTTCAGCCTTTTCCTAAACCTCGGCTCCCTTTTTATAGGCGAGGTTTAGGTTAGGCGTACCAGGCTTTTGGCCTGTTTAAATGGGCCTAACACTTGGCCTGATTTCTATCTAATTTATGCACTATTTAAATACAAGGATTAAATATAAAGCTAATCTATGACCAACTTGATTCACAATTAAATATCTCCAACATCGGCAGTGTTCAGGTAGGAGTAGCCTTCGGGAATTCCTACTGGTTGCCCGGCATCGACGGCAGCCTGTTTTTTCTTTCCGGCAGCCTTCGCCTTTCTCTTCCTCCCGGGGGAAACGCTGATAGACGTCGGGTTTAGTGGCTGAGAGCTTCCGGCCTCCGCATTCCGAGGGGGAGGAACAGCGACGGTGACCCTCATGCTTTCCTTTTGGGCCTCATCCTCGGCTACTTGAAAGGCAAGTGCCAGCTCCTCGTCCTCGCACACCTGCTCGAACTCCTCCGCTTCCAGTTCTAGCCGAAGGCTTGCTTATACCTCTTTAGCTACCACAGAGTCCTAGTTGACCGAGGTGCGTTCGCTCGAGGACTCCGCTTCAGAGAAGCTTTCGACTCCTACCGGGGGCTCCCTCGGGACGTTTTGAGAATCACTTTGCGAAGACATCCTCAACAGCTAAGGGATGAGGGGATTCTAAGGCAGGACGCTCCCTAAGGCAGTTAAACGCTAAACCTAAGGCCACACAACTACGACTCACTAATGCTACAACAGATGGGCGAAGAACTGACCTCGGAAGATTTGGTTGATCGAAGGCAGCTGTTTCTCTCTCTAGGAATTTTGGCAGAGCTCCGCTAACACAAATATCGCACAAGGGGGAGAGTGGCCTGGCCTTGGGGTATTTATAGGCACCTGGATCCGGGCTTGGGCCTGGAAACCGAGTCTCCGATTGAAAAGCCATCATTACGGACCGTCGGACTGCCCAATCAGTGACGCCCGCCCACAGGCAGCTAACGAGCACGCACCACGTGGAAGCCCCCCCCCCCCCCCCACGGCTATATTTTGACGTTAGGTATTCCAACGGCTATATTTACAACGGCTATATTCTGGGAGCTCCCGGCTATCTTCAGGAGACCACTCCTTCATCAACCAAGAAACAAGCCCCCGGGCTTTTTACTTTACTCCACTTCATCAAGAGGAGCCCCCGGGTGCACTTGCCTAGAGATGCTCCCGGTTTATGCCCTCATACTACATAACAAATGCCTTCGGACTCACTCCTTCAGAAGCCCACGGCTTCATAACTGGCGGACCCCTCGGGGATTCCCCCTCAACACTTTGAGGACCAGGGTAGCCCCCGGGGAGTACACCTTACGGACAGATAGCCTACGGAACACAGGTAACGGGAGCCCTCGAACACCCTCCTCGCCAACTGATCACCTAACAGGGGACACCCCCGGTAACACTTCAACTACTCCTCACATTCATCACGCCCTCGATCCCCAGATTGAGGGACTCCCCCTCGGCACCTCCAAGAATATCAACAGCAAGCCTCCGGCTAATCAACACACGCGCCCTCAGAACAAGGATAGCCTTCGGCTTCAGCATTGTACTCCATTTCAAACCAGGGCTTCACATTTTCGATTCATCATTGGGGGAATTCGGTGCACTCTTTTTCCCTCATTAGGATTTTATCCCACAGGGTTTTTCCTAATGAGGTTTTTAATGAGGCATCCCCCCAAAATGAAACGAAAAGCGTCAGCCTTCGGCCCAACACAGCAACATGATTACTCTACTCCTTTTCACCACTTTGCGAGTGCCTCAAGGAGTGGGGGACTGGAGAACCCCTTCGGGAAAAATCACAAAAAGGCAAAATGCTAAAAAACTCCCGCAAACAGCAAACATGACCCCTCAAGTTCCGACATGTGGGTAACTGAGGGACTGCCCTCGACAGAATAAACAAACAGCAAACTACCAACAACACTACAAACTACAACGGAACAACAGCAGAGGACAAACACAATTACTCAATTTCCCTCAAGTACCTTTCGGCAAAAGGAGTGAGGGACTCCTGATGGAGTATATGGCCCGGGAACCCCTGGTCCACAGATTCCTACTACTCCAATAAAGGCCCAATAGGCCCAGGAAGCACAACACGCCCAAATCACGGCGCCCAGAGTACCAAGTGGCCCACAGTGAGCGCTAGGATTGCCTTCGGCCCCCTGGCCGAAGGCTCTGATTCTCACAGGAGGGTCAAAACAGGAAAACAAAGTTACTGGGAGAAAACAACGAAAACCAGTAGCCCTCGGCACCTGGAGCCCTCGGCACTAAGGAGGTCCCCGGTACTCAGAGCCCTCGGCTAATCACCTACAACCAAGGGCACCTTTTCCGACATAATATCCGCTCCACATGCGTATAGATCACCGTACCAAGTACGACAACACATCCAACAGCCGCATTAAATGCGGCCACATGCGGTTGCCAGTGCCAACCAGTTGAGGTGACCCCTCGGCCAATGGGTGCTTGACACGTGTCTCTGTCTGAAATTTATTACTACTATAAATAGCACCCCATTTCCCCGTTGTAAACCACGCTGAAAACACTGAATACATTTTCTAATATACTCTCTCTCTCTCTCTACTTACTTGCTCTGGCTTCTCTCTAGTTATTCCCCGTAATAACCCTTCGGATAAGCTACCCCCGGGTACACTATCCATCAGTTACTAATGCCAAGGATTTCCTTTCTGAAATTGAAAAACGTTTTGTTAAAAGCGATAAGGCAGAAATAAGCATGTTATTAAAAGACTTTACTTCCAAAAGGTATTCAGGAAAAGGAAATATAAGGGAGTATATTATGGAAATGTCTTATATTGTTTCTAGGCTCAAGACACTTAAGATTGAGATGTCGGAAGATGTTCTCGTACACATAGTCTTGAACTCTCTTCCTATTGCATTTGATCCTTTTAAGGTTAGTTATAACTGCCAAAAGGAGAAGTGGTCTCTTAATGAGCTCATTTCATATTGCGTGCAAGAGGAAGAGAGGATGAAGCAAAATAAGACAGAAAGTGCTCACTTGGCTAGTACCTCTAAGGATAAGGATAAAAAGAGGAAGAGAACTCTCAATAAGAATGAAGCTGCTAAAGGTCCAGTACAGATGAAACATAAGGAAGGTGAAACAACCTGTTTCTTCTGTAAAAAGGCTGGACACATGAAGAAGGATTGTACCAAGTATCACGCCTGGAAAGTGAAGAAAGGTACGGTCCTTACCTTGGTTTGTACTGAAAACAATTTAGCTTCAGTGCCTAGAAATACTTGGTGGTTAGGCTCTGGTTCAACATCTAACATCAGTATTTCTATGCAGGGTTGTCTAAGTCACCGCAAGCCAAATGATGCTGAAAGATGTGTCTATGTGGGAGATGGCAAAACGGTGCAGGTGGAGGCTATTGGGCATTTTAGATTGTTATTATCTACCGGTTTCTATTTGGATTTAAAAGACGCTTTTATTATCCCGTCATTTAGGCGGAATTTGGTTTCTGTTTCTTATTTGGACAAATTAGGTTATCATTGTTCCTTTGGAAACTTTCGGTTTAATTTGTCTTTAAATTCAAGTATTGTGGGGACTAGTTCTTTTATGTCATATGACAATCTTTACATGCTTGAAACAATAAGTTCATATAATAATATTTTGAATATTGACACCCGAGACCCTAAGCGAAAGGTTGATAACGCACAATCTGGTTTTTTATGGCACAAACGACTAGGTCACATCTCTAAAAATAGAGTTGAACGTCTTGTGTCTGATGGAACACTTAATTCCATTGATTTTTCTGATTTCAATACTTGTATTGAGTGCATTAAAGGAAAACAAACCAAAAATAAGAAAGAAGGAGCATATAGAGCTACAGATGTCTTAGAATTAATACACACTGATATTTGTGGGTCATTTCCTACTCCTTCATGGAATGGTCAACAATATTTTGTGTCATTCATAGACGATTACTCTAGATATGCTTACTTATTTCTTATACATGAAAAGTCTCAAGTCTTGGACGTGTTTAAATCTTACAAAGCGGAAGTTGAGAATCAACTCAACAAATGCATAAAGAAAGTCAAATCCGACCGTGGTGGTGAATACTATGGAAGGTATGACGGCTCAGGTGAACAACATCCAGGGCCTTTTGCCAAATTTCTAGAGGAATGTGGGATTGTCCCTCAATACACCATGCCGGGTTCACCTAGCATGAATGGTGTAGCTGAGAGATGTAAGAGAACCCTTAAAGAAATGGTAAGAAGTATGATTTCTCATTCTATCTTACCGGAATCCCTCTGGGGTGAGGCATTAAAGACCGCAACTTACATTCTTAATCGAGTGCCAACTAAAGCAACTACTAAAACACCGTATGAGCTTTGGACGGGTAAAAAGCCTAGTTTAAAGCATTTTCATATTTGGGGTTGTCAAACTGAGGCAAAGCCGTATAGGCCACATGAAAAGAAATTGGAACCCAAAATAGTTAGTAGTTACTTTATTGGTTACTCAGAACGATCTAGGGGATATAAATTTTATAATCCTGAGGATAAAAATATTTTTGAAATGGGAACTGCCATATTTTTCGAGGATGTTGAGTTTGGGGGAAGAATAAAGTTAGGGATACTGTCTTTGAGGAAGAATTGATTTCAATACCTGAACCAATTCATATGAATGTTCTTTTGAAACTAATGAAGAACCTCAACAAGGAATTATTTCATCTTCTCCTATCCAAACCGAACAAATTGTTCAAAATAAACAAACTCAACATCCTCTAGAACAAGTGCAACAAGAAAATGTGCCATTGCGCGATCCACTAGAGAAAGGAGATGTGCAATTCCAAGTGATTATGTTGTATATCTCCAAGAACATGTGTCAAGAATGGATACAGTGAATGATGTCCTCGTGTTTATTCAAGAACATGAGGAAGAAAATGGTGTTATGGAAGATGATCCAATCAACTTCCATCAAGCCATGAAAAGTTCAAATTCTCAAAAGTGGATTGTGGCAATGAATGAAGAGTATAAATCTATGCAAGACAATAAAGTTTGGGAACTCGTCCCATTACCTGAAGGTTGTAAACTCATTGGTTGTAAATGGATATTTAAAACCAAAAGGGATTCAAGGGGTAATGTGAAGAGATATAAAGCTCGTCTTGTAGCTAAAGGTTATACTCAAAAGGAAGTGTGGATCGTTGCGCTTACCGCTACACTAAAAGCAATCGCTGATAGTGTAACACGCTCCTCCCCCTTTAAAGCACAAGCGAAGCACCACGCAGTCCGATTGCACCGGCAGGCTGGCTGTTGCTGGCACCGCATACTCGCGGCCCAACAATCTCCCCCCCAGCACCTGCCGGCCTACAACTGCGCAGCATGCTGTTGCCGGGGGTCGAACCCGTGACCTTGGCTCTGATACCACTTGTGGATCGTTGCGCTTACCGCTACACTAAAAGCAATCGCTGATAGTGTAACACGCTCCTCCCCCTTTATAGCACAAGCGAAGCGCCACACAGTCCGATTGCACCGGCAGGCTGGCTGTTGCTGGCACCGCATACCCGTGGCCCAACAGGAAGGAATTGATTATAAAGAGACCTTTTCTCCGGTTTCGTCAAAAGACTCTTTTAGAATCATTATGGCTTTAGTTGCACATTTTAATTTAGAGCTTCATCAGATGGATGTTAAGACAACGTTTCTTAATGGTGACATTGATGAAACTATTTATATGGTGCAACCATAAAATTTTTTGATAGGAGATCCAAAACAAATGGTTTGCAAATTAACAAAATCCATCTATGGGCTGAAACAGGCTTCTCGTCAATGGTATCACAAATTTCATCAAGTCATTTTATCTTTCGGTTTTAAGATGAATGATGTAGATGATTGTGTATATCATAAATTCAGGGGGAGTAAAATCTTTTTCCTGGTATTATATGTTGATGACATTCTTCTTGCCACTAACGACATAGGCATGTTGCATGAAACCAAGAGATTTCTATCAAAACATTTTGAAATGAAAGATCTTGGTGAAGCCTCCTTTGTATCAGGAATTGAAATCCTTCGTGAGAGATCACAAGGAATCTTAAGGTTATCACAAAGGAACTATGTCGATGAAGTTCTTAAAAGATTTGGCATGAAAGATTGTAGACCGGGTGATACCCCTATCTCTAAAGGAGACAAGTTTAGTCTCGATCAGTGCCCTAAAACAAATCTGGAAATTCAAGAAATATAAAAGATTCCCTACGCATCTGTTGTAGGAAGTCTTATGTATGCCCAAGTTTGTACGCGTTCGGATATTGCGTACATTGTTGGGATGCTAGGCAGATATCTCAGTAATCCAGGAATGGCTCATTGGGTGGCGGCCAAAAGAGTTATGAGATACTTGAAGAGAACAAGGGACTATATGCTTACATATAGAAAATCGGATCATTTGGAGGTCGTTGGATACTCCGACTCTAATTTTGTCGGCTGCAAAGACACTAGTAGATCTACTTCAGGTTTTGTTTTTCTACTAGCATGTGGTGTTGTATCTTGGAAAAGTGTTAAGCAAGATATGATAGCTACCTCAACTATGGAGGCAGAGTTCTTGGCCTGTTTTGAAGCTTCAAACCACGGAATATGGATGCGCCATTTTATTGATGGGCTAAAAATATTAAATGAAGTACCAAAGCCTATCAAGATATTTTGTGACAACAATTCTACGGTGCTTTACTCTAACAACAACAAGAGCTCGAGTAAGACAAAATACATTGAAGTGAAATATCGAGCTATTAAAGAAAGGGTTCAGAATAAAAGGGTCGCTATTGAACATATAAGTACAAACTCCATGTTAGCGGATCCTTTAACCAAAAGTTTTTCATGAGCACACTGCTCACTTGTGAGTCATTGATTTTAAGGAACATCGAGTTTAGTGGGAGTTTATAAGTTATGTTTGATATATTTGTTTTCTGATCAGAATAAAGTTAGACATTTGGTGTGTTCTGAACAATTAAGTTATTAAAGTTTAAAGTTTATTAAAGAAGGGTCAGTTGAAAATTGACATGTACACATACCACATTTCATGTAATTTTCATGCTACACATTTCATGATTGATCTATGTCATTATGTTATATTGATACTAGTAATCATTTGTGGTATAGTTATGTTTAACATGACAAAATGCTGCAATGCTTCTATATTAGTATGTATGATGGACAAGATTGTTTAAGGATGCTATTTTGTATGATGGTATTTTTTGAGCTCATAAAGATAACACATTTTATTAAGAATTACATATAAGGCCCAGTGGGAGATTGTTGGAAAACAATAAAAGGGGCCTAATATGTAATTAATTAAAATGTGTTTACCATCATATAAATAATACAGTGGCAATTCATGAAATAATAAAAATGTAGATACTGTTGGTCCCGGTTATACTGGATACAGTCTAGAGGGGGGTGAATAGACTGTATCGGTTTTTAGCTTTTTAAACTAAGTACCAGATTTACAGAATAGCCTATTCTGTTGAAGGAACAGACTGGCAGCGGATGGGGTTCTGGTAGGGAGTTCTGTTAGCCTCAAAGGAGCAAAGGCAGTAGGCCTTCTGTTAACTCGTAGAACAAGTTCTGCTGAACACAGATACCAAGTCCAAGGAGTATTACAGTTCTAACTAAGTGCAAGTAATAAAAGCAGTAAGTAAACGACACCAGGGATTTTTATAGTGGTTCAAGGAACAACTCGTTCCTCTAATCCACTGTTCCACTAAGCTGTAAAAACTGCCGTTTACAAAGCCTTAGTCCTAGCACTTAAGAAGCACTCCACGTCTTCTTCAAGCCTAGATGTGTCCTGGGATGCACTGCCTGGCTTCCTTTAACACTGGTCCTTTCACTGAGATTCTTTGAAGTATCACCACTTCACTACTCCAGTTATTCGGACGTCCTTCTTGTAGCAAGAAGAGTTTCTGTTGAAACAGGGGTTCCTCCAACTAGCTTCGTTACAAAAGATTTGTATGTGATGAGCTTGAAGAGTTGAAGAACACTTGGAACTTTGCTTGAGTTGGAAAGAGTATTTTTCCAACTTCTGCCTTCTCTTGTAGAAGATATTGAGTTTGAATCTCAAGGAGGCTTTTTGCTTTTCAGAGTTTGAATATCTTGCTTGTGGTTTGCAAAGTTGTAGCAAAATTATGTAGGCAAAGTTGAATCAAGGTTGCAAAGTTGTCCGGTTGTTCTTCGTAGTGTATCTTTTATACTGAGGTTGTCTTCCCGTTGGAGGAGTAGGAGGACAACTGCATTTAATGCGCGAGCAGTTGACTTGACCAGTAGGACCCGGTAAAGTTGGCGGGTTACTATTTCGGGATAAAGTAATCCTGACATTGCGGCCAATCATCTGCAATTACTCTACGTAGCATGGGGTGCATTAAATGAGCATTTAATGCATGCACTGTAGCTTTTCCGTTTCATACTCCTAGCCGTTGAAGGAATCTTTAAGTTGACTTCCCGGCTTTGTGGATTTCTTCCAAGTGTCAGACCTTCTGGTGTCATTGGCAGAGAACTGATTCAGAGAAGATCATGAGCACTTCTGTTGTTGGTAGCTTACAGAGAACCAGGAGGGTTTCTGTCACGCTAAAGGGTAACAGAGATCCTGACGTATTCTGTTCCTAGACAGAGAACCAAGATCTTCTGTCTGGAGGACTTCTGGTAGAGAGGCCTTCTGGTAGTCGAATATGCTAAGAACTTTACAAGGGAAAATTCTAAAACATAATTTCTAAAAGGGGTACTCTACAGTCCTAATTAATATAGCATCATCAAAATCTAAATACAATTATTCCTTACAATTTCCCCCTTTTTGATGATGCCAAAACCCTTTAACTATTTCCAGAGAAGTGCCTTCACCAAAAAGAATATTAAGTTTAAAAAGTTCCATTAAAATCTTGGTGGGAACTTGGCATAGGAAAATAGTAAGAGTACGATACATTCAGATAGCAGAATATAACAGAAATGAACAAACATAAGCAGAAGGCACAAAGACAAGAATATGAGGAAAAGCACTTCAAAGTAAGGAGGCAGAGATGTGATTTTATTAGATAGGTTTTACAGAGTTTTAAACCTTACACATTCTCCAGATTAGCTGCCTGTAGAGCTTCTTCCTCTAGTCTTTGAAGCCTGGGCAGTTCTTCGTTTATTTCAGCTCTGATTTTGAACAGATTGCCAGACCTTTGATAAGATGCCCATATTGGAGAAAGCTTGCAGTCCAAATAGTTGAGGACACCTTCATGTATTGTCTTTCCTGGGACAATGTTCTTCTTGTACCATTCTTCTGCTTCTTCAAGAGATCCTCCATACCTAACTCTGACAACACCATCTTTGTCCAGATAGAGGTGCTGTTGTTGGGTAGGAGTCATTTTAGCCTTCATCTCCTCAAATTGAGCTCTGTCAATTTGCTGAGAACCACCCAATCTCCACTCTGTGAAGTTGAAAACTTTCTTCTTCTTGGAGCTCTTCTTTACTGGAGATGGGGGTCTAGGTATGCCTGCTGCTCTCTTCTTTTGTAGAGCAGCTTCAAAATAGGGAGCCGGATCTACTGCAGGCTCACCAGAGGAGGGTGCTCTGGTAGGAGTTCTGTGAGACCTAGGCCTGGTCTGTTGAGGGTCCTCTTCCCCCTTTTTGGCATCATGCAGATCTTCAATCATAAGACTGATCTTCTGGAATTCTGAGGCCTGGGTTGAGGCTATCTGCTCTAGGGCCTCTGGTAGTGTCTAGGTGACAGAGGTAAGGCCTTCAATGAGACCTTGCTGCTTCTGTATTGCAGAGAAGATGTCCTTGTTATTGGCTTCAAGGAGCACCATCTACTGATATCGGTCTCTGTCAGTAGATAGGAGGGCTTGAGCCTGTTCTTGATGAGCTTTGCACATTCGCTCAATAGAGGTCAGTTGCCTCTCTGTTCTGGCATCAGATTTCTTCAGAGCCTCAAGATGCTCTGAGATATTGTGGATTGCCTGTCCTTGACTCAGGAGAGTCTGTTGAAAGATAGAGAGGGTGTTGTGGATGCCTACCACATCTGTTGACAGGACATCTGTTCTGGCAGAGGAGAAAGCGATGAAGTTGTTGAGTGTCCTAGTGAGGTTCTCAAAACGGTCAGAGATGAACTGCATACCTGAATTCAGATTGTCATTCACATGAGCAAGATGCCCATAGTGTTTATCATTTATCTCTGTCAGCTTGTTCAAGCCTTGGAGGATCTGTCCTCCAAATTCTTCTGCAGATTCAACAAATTTGTTGAAGGGAATGTTATTCTGTTGTCCATCTGCTTGAGGCATCTCTAGACCTCTTCCCCTAGGTAGTGGGTGATGTTCTTGGACAGATGATAGAGAATGGACAAGTTGTTCATGTTCCAGTTGAGTCAGAGGAGGGGTCTTCTGTCTCTTGGATGTGGCCTTGTATGATTTGCTGATCATGAATCCATCCATGTCAGATGAATCTTCATAAGATGAATAGATAGGGATTCTGTTGCGGACTATCTTCTTCTTCTTTCTGAGGGAGGGATTGGGGGCAATAGAATCCCTAGAATACCCTTGGGGTGCAGAGATGGGGGAGACAGTTGTAGGGTCAGAATCCCTGAGAAACCATACAGGTTTAAGCTTCTCTGCAGGTTGTTGTGGAGGAGGTGATTCTGGAGGAGGGGTTTGATGTTCAGACTCAGAGGATGAAGAGGATATCTGTTGGGGTGAGGGGTTCTGGTGCTGGGGTGAGGATTGAATAGGTGAGGCATTCTGTTGAGGAGGAGATGGGGGAGGTGAAGGTGAGCGGTTTCTGTAGAAAACAATTGCTCTACAGGGTGATGCAGTTTTCTGTTTGGGTGATTGAGGAGGGGTGGGGGTGTTCTGTTCAGGAGATTTAGGTTGAGGTTGTTCTGGTGGAGGGGTTTCTGTGCTGGTGGAAGGTGAGGGAAAATGTGGTTCTGTTGGGATAATAACAGAAGGGGTTGGAGAGTTTACCTCAATGATGTTATCCACGAGCAAGGAAGTCCTCCACTCCTTGATGTGCTCCATCATAGCTTGTCCTTCTGACTTGGGTACAGAGGACTCTTCTGGGTTGAAGTTGGGCTGTACAGAGTCAGTTGCCATTTTGGTGAACAGCCATTCTTCAAAGGCTTCAATTTCTCCATCTTCCAGAGGCTTGACAGCTTCCTCCGAGGGTGAAGAAATGAGAATGGCCTTTCCCTTGTAGCTTGCCTTCTTCTTCTCAAGGACAGAGTGAAGAAAGTTGAGGGCAAAGCACTTTGAAACATCATCAGTCCCAACCCAATTTAGGATGGCTTCTTCTTCTGCCTCATAGTGATCAAAAAACTGAATTATTTTGGAGAGTGGTCCCATTCTCCACCTTCTCCATTCAAGGACCTGGGTAAACTGTCTGTCAAGCAGGGACAGATACCCATCTTTGACAGGACTGGGGTGCTCTGGTGGAGTTGGCACCCTGTTCTGTTCAGGAGATGCAGCAGAGGTGGGGATCTCTGGTTCCCCCTGAGTGTCTGCCATTTCCTCAGACACAGAAACCACAGGTTTAGCAACCTTCTTCTTGGGTTTGGTGGTCCTTTTCCTCTTCTGTCCGGCCTTAGAAGGGGCAACAGGTGCTTCCTCTTCGGTCTTCTTCTTCTTCTTCTTCTTCTCAGCAGAAGGGGCTACAGAGAGAGGTTTCTGTACCTTCTCTCCCTGTTGTCTCTTAGCCTCAAGTTGAAGCTGTCTCCTCAGCTCTGCCTTTATGGCTTTTTCCCTATTGGGAGAGGCAGTCAGGAAAATTACCTTGGTGTGATCCAAAGCTGAAGCCTTCCTCAAGCTTACCCCTTGTTTGAGGAGCACTTCTGAAATGAGCAGTCCATGCCCTAGCTTCCCAGAATAGAGGCTAGTCTTGGGATTCTTCTTCTTGATCACTTCAATCAGGGACTTCACCATGATTTGTCCCCAATTGATGTTCACCCCATGATGCACTGCATACAGGGCCTTTGCATTGGCCGTTGTAACATCATCTGTGGAGGTGTACTTGCACCATAAACATTTGTGGAAAATGTTTATGAGTAGCTCAAATTCCCTCTTGAGCAGGTGCTTCTTGATGTTAACCTTCTCTACCTCTTCACCTTTCCTGCAGAACTTTTTCTTGAATTCTGGCAGAGGGATGTCAGTATCCTCCAAATCAAGTAGAGAGTCCCTTCCTTCCTTTTGCTGAATGTTGAAGATGTTGTTGATGACGTCAGCATCAACCAACACCTTTTCTCCTTGGACGACGGAGGAGATGACTTCATCCTTGAAGGATGCGTTGAGATAGAACTCAACTGTGTCAATGTTGCTGTAGGCCTCATAATCATGAGTGATGACCTTGCTCAGTTGACATTGTGACAGTCCGTCAACAATGGAGGTCATCGTCTCCTTATTCTCTGCGAACCTGGGTAGGACTTCCAGTTCGCATCTCATCCCTGTCAGTACATTTTTGAGAAGTGTTGCCTTTTGTTCCTTTGAAAGATCGGAGAAGCTCAAGAAGGCCATGGAGTTTACTGCGGTTAGAAAATTTCTGAGAGATAAGAGTTCAAAAGCTTGAGAGTTATGAGAGCAGTAACGGTTTAGGTTTGCGAAAGGGGGTTTTATGGATATGGGTTAGTGGACGTTTGAGATAATTTACGGTTCCAAGATACCAATAAATGTAAAAAGGGGCACAGTAAATAAACGGGGGCGCAGTAAATTTTATGCGGCTTGATACCGTTTTAAGGGTAAAAGGGTAAAAGACCTTTAATAATTTACTAGGTCACCCGGTTTACAAGATTTTATAAGTCCACCACCTTCTGTTAGACAAGAGAGGGTTCTCTGTAGAAAGGGTTTCTGTTGCAGGTGTTCTGCCAGGGTAGAGAACAGAAGGGGTTGACAGAAGGGGTTAACAGAAGGGGTTCTGCTACAGGAATTCTGTCAACAGCAAATGAGCAACAGAGGGCCTTCCTTTTCATCTTTCCCTTGGAATCTCATCCATCATTCCCAATTCCTCTCTCAGTTTGTTGAACCTAGCCTCAGGAAGAGGCTTTGTCAGGATATCTGCAAGCTGGTCTTCTGTTGGCACATGTTCCATGCAGATGTGCTTCTTCTCCACATGATCTCTGATGAAGTGATGTCTAATCTCAATATGCTTTGTTCTGGAGTGAAGAACTGGATTCTGAGTAATAGCAATAGCACTGGTGTTGTCACACAACAGCTTGATCTCCTTTGCTTGAATTCCATAGTCCTTCAGTTGTTGCTTCATCCAGAGTAGCTGAGCACAGCAACTCCCAGCTGCAATGTACTCTGCCTCAGCTGTACTTGTTGAGATGGAGTTCTGCTTCTTGCTAAATCAGGAAACAAGCCTTCCTCCTAGCAATTGGCAGTGACCAGAAGTGCTTTTTCTGTCTAGTCTGCAACCTGCAAAATCTGAGTCAGAATAACCAATTGGTTCAAAGTTACCTCCCTTGGGATACCGTAGGCCTGCATTTGGATTCCCTTTGATGTATCTGATGATTCTCTTTGCAGCACTTAGATGGCTTTCCTTGGGCTTTGATTGGTATCTGGCACAGATTCCAACAGAGAATGAGATGTCTGGTCTGCTTGCAGTTAGATACAACAGAGATCCTATGATTCCTCTATATGTTGTTGCATCTACATCCTTTCCTTCATCATCTGGACCAATTCCTTGTGAAGTGTTCATGGGAATCTTCACTGATGATTTGCCTTCCACTCCAAACTTCTTGATTAGATCTCTGGTGTATTTCCCTTGATTGATAAAGATCCCTTCTGGAACTTGTTTGACTTGAAGTCCTAGGAAGTAACTGAGTTCTCCCATCATACTCATTTCAAATTAACTCTGCATCACTTGAGAAAATTTCTTGCACAGTTCTGGATTAGTACTACCAAATATAATGTCATCAACATATATTTGTACTAACAGAATATGATTAGCAACAGAGATTTGAAATAGAGTTTTGTCAACCTTTCCTTTAGTAAACCCATGGTTCACTAGGAAAAGGGACAATGTGTCATACCAGACTCTGGGAGCTTGCTTAAGACCATAGAGGGCCTTTTTAAGCTTGTAGACACAAGAAGATTGAGTAGGAATGACAAAACCTGGTGGTTGTTCCACATAAACTTCCTCTTCAAGATCTCCATTCAGAAATGCACTCTTGACATCCATCTGGTAGACCTTGATGTTGTTGTAGGCAGCATAGGCTAGAAAGATTCTGATGGCTTCAAGTCTGGCAACTGGTGCAAAGGTCTCATCAAAATCTATTCCTTCTTCTTGACAATATCCTTTAGCTACTAGCCTTGCTTTGTTCCTTACAATGTTACCATCTTCATCAGCTTTGTTCTTGAATACCCATTTGGTTCCAATGACATTCTGGTGCTTTGGCCTAGGAACAAGTTCCCATACTTTGTTCCTTTCAAACTGAGTGAGCTATTCTTGCATAGCATTGATCCAGTCTGAGTCTGCAAGAGCTTCTTCAAATGTCATAGGTTCCATCTGAGATATATAGCAGGCAAGCATTGCTTCTTTCCTCGATGTGGATCTGGTTTGAACTCCACTTCTGATTTGACCAATCACTTGGTTAGGAGGATGATCTCTTAACCATGTTAGATCTGGTCCTGTCAGCTGCTGTCTTGGTCTCTCTGGTTCCTCATCTTCAGAGTCTTCATTTGCATTCAACAGAAGGGGGTTTGGTGCAGGTGTTGGAAATGCGGGGTTGTCTGCCACCTCTTCTGTTGGTTCTGGTGTTCTGTCTTCTATGCTGACTTTCTTGAGAATCTCTGTTACCTCTTTAACAGAGGTGCTTTCATCAAACTTCACATGTATGGATTCTTCAACATGTAGGGTCCTTCTGTTGAGTACTCTATAGGCTTTACTGGTGTTTGAATAGCCTATAAAGACTCCTTCATCAGCCTTTTCTTGAAATACTTTCAGATGCTCCTTTCCATTATTGAGAATGTAGCACTTGCATCCAAATACATGAAAGTAGCTGATGTTTGGCTTTCTTCCCTTCCAGAGTTCATAAGGGGTCTTCTGGTGATTCTTGTTGATCATGCTTCTGTTCTGAGTATAGCATGCAGTGTTGATTGCTTCAGCCCAATATCTCATAGGCAATCCAGATTCTGCAATCATTGTTCTTGCAGCTTCTTTTAAAGTTCTGTTCCTTCTTTCTGCTACGCCATTCTGTTGAGGGGTTCTGGCGGCAGAAAGTTGATGAAAAGTTCCATTCTGATCACAGAAGTCCTTTATGACTCGGTTGACAAATTCAGTTCCTCTGTCTGATCTGATTGTCTTCACCTTCAGGTTCTTCTCAGTCTGAAGTTGCGTTAACAGAGATGGCAACTTCTGAAGAGTTTCATTTTTCTTTGTCAGAAAAACAGTCCAAGTGTATCTGGAGTAGTCATCAACCATGACTAGGGTGTATTTCTTACCACCAACGCTTGGAGTCTCAACAGGTCCAAATAAATCCATGTGAATCAGATTTAGAGGACTTGTAGAAAGATCTCCAGCAATGGGTTTGAAGGAATTCTTCACTTGTTTGCCTTTCTGACATGCACTGCAGAGGGTCTCTTTCTTGTACACAATGTCTGGTAGCCCTTCTACAATGTGTTCTCTAGCCAGTTTGTTGATTGTTTTGAAATTCAAATGGTTGAGCTTTTTGTGCCAGTCCCAGCTCAGTTTTGAATCTCCTTTGGCTATCAGGCAAACTCCATCTTTTGCAGTGTTCCAATCAACTACATAGATGTTCTTCTTCCTTGATGCTGTAAGAACCACTTCCTTTGTTGTCTCATGCTTCACATAGCAGAAGTCCTTTGTGAATTCAACAGTGTAGCCTTTGTCACAGAATTGGCTAGCACTCAGCAAGTTGAACTTCAGTCCTTTGACATATGAGACATCATCAATGATTATCTGGTTCCTGATCAGCTTTCCTCTTCCTTTTGTTTGACCTTCTTTGTCATTACCTCCAAAGGTAACTCTAGGTCCTTTGCATTTCTGGAACTCTGTTAGGCAACTTCTGTCACTTGTCATGTGCCTGGAGCATCCACTATCAATAAACCATTCTTGTTCAGAGATGGCTCCAGCACACAGTTCCTGCAAGATCAAAAGAAAGATTTAGGTACCCAAGCAATGCTGGGTCCTGGGGGGTCATGGAGTCTGGGTAGTTGGTACCATTTTGGTCTCATCAAGTGAAACCTTGGTGGGTGGTACCCATTGTCCACCTGGTAGTTGTAGTAGACAGAAGTGTGATTCACTTTGGGCAGATGCTTGTGAGGGTCATGCTTCCTGTTTACATACTTTTGCATAGCTTTCTTTGTTGGAAAGAAGTCCCATATACTATCAAGAGCAGAGGGACGGTTAACCTTGGGCTTCTGAAGTTGACCAGCCAACCTCTTCTGCCTGAAGTTAACTTTCTCTTGATATTTGCCCTTCTGGTGATCATTTCTTGCACGATTGACATGAGGTTGTCTGTCAATGAATGGTCTTTTATTTTTGTTATTTTGAAAACCTTTTCTGTTGTTAGGTTTTCTGCCAGGTTCATTATTTTTCAAAAAGGGTTTCTGTTGAACCTTTATCTTACCCTTTTCTGGTTTGACTTCCTCATGAACAACCTTGGTGCCAGATACACCAGCTTGACAGATGGGGCTAGAAATCAGTGGCTCTATGACCTTATCTGCCTTAGCAACTCTGGTGCTAGGCATTACAGAAGGCTCACCTGATTCTGTTGAGCCATAACCAAGACCAAAACCAGTGCCAATCTGTTGATCAAGCACAATCTTTTCCATGGAAGACTGGGCCTTCTGGTAAGCTTTGTACTTAATTTCGAGAGGCTCTATTTCTCTTATTCTCTTAAGAAGAGAAACATTTTCAGTCTCCAGTTGATCTCTTTCCTCAATTAGAAGATTGATTTTGATCTCAACCTCCTTCTTTAAGTCAAGAATTTCAGCTTTCAACTTACTGTTTTCTTCTGTTACAGAAGAATAAGTGGCTTGTATGGCCTTAAACTCTTCCCAAAATTCTGACATTGAATCAGAATCAAAAGCTAAGCCTACCGAAGAAAAACTAGATTCAGAAGTAGAGGTTACCTCATCATCAGAATGAGCCATTAGGCAAAGGTCTTCTATCTCAGTATCCAGGCAACAGAAGGCCTCATCAGAATCTGAGTCAGAACTGGATTCTGTTTCTGACAGAGGGTCTTTCTCCAGCTGTTCTGTCACAAGTGCCTTTCTTCTTCAGGAGTTGTCCTCGTACTTCTTCTTTTCTCCATCTTGTCCTTGCTTCTTGGACACTCTAGGATGGGGACAATCAGCCTTGAAGTGACCAGGTTGTCTGCAGTTGTAACAGAGAAGCTCTCCACTGCTTTCTGTTGATTTGACCTTCTGGTATGGCTTTCTGTTGAAAGATGGACTCCTTCCATCTTTGGGATTCTTCATAAACTTTTTGAATCTCCTGGCAAAGGCAGCCATATATTCATCAGATAAAAGTACTGAAGGGTCAAAATCATTTACCTTAGATGTGCTGGCAGTGAGGGCTGTAGTGGTCCTCTCTTCTGGTACATCTTCCTTCTCTTCAATCATTTCAAACTCATGAGCTTTGAGATCTGAAATGAGCTTATCAGTGGGATAAGTCTTTACATCCTTGCTGGCTTGGACAGCAACTACCTTCATCTTCCATGCTGAGGGCAGTCCCCTCAACACCTTCAGGTTGATCTCCTTGGTTGTGAGATCCTTGCCAAGCTCAGAGATCTCTCCACTGAGAGTGAGGAGCCTGTCATACATCTTGGAGATGCTTTCACCAGGGAGAAGTTTGAAGTCATCAAACTTCTTGTTGGCTATGGTTTATTTGTTGTCCTTCTCTTGCTCATCACCAGCTCCAATGAGCTCAAGAGTATCCCAGATTTCCTTAGCAGTCTTGCACTTCTTGATTCTGTTGAAGTACCTATCATCAATGGACTTGTAGAGGATGTCCTTGGCAATATTGTCAAGGTTGTACTTTCTCCTCTCTTCAGTGGTCCATTCTGACTTGGCTTTGCTGATCATCTGGGGTCTGGTGTTGTCTATGGCATGTTCAGGATTGACCTTCTGGAAGCTTGTGAAGGGGCCAATATCTAGAACTTCCCACATCTCATCATGCAGGGCACAGAGATGTGCTTTCATCCGGATCCTCCAGTCATCAAACTTAAGATCTGAAAACATAAGATTCTTGGACAAGGAGTGATCCATTATATCAGATAGAAATGAGGTAAAACAGAAAAACAAGTGGATCTTTGTTCAACAAATAACCTAAGAGATTATTAGAACAAGGAGGCTCTGATACCACTTGTTGGTCCCGGTTATACTGGATACAGTCTAGAGGGGGGGTGAATAGACTGTATCGGTTTTTAGCTTTTTAAACTAAGTACCAGATTTACAGAATAGCCTGTTCTGTTGAAGGAACAGACTGGCAGCGGATGGGGTTCTGGTAGGGAGTTCTGTTAGCCTCAAAGGAGCAAAGGCAGTAGGCCTTCTGTTAACTCGTAGAACAAGTTCTGATGAACATAGATACCAAGTCCAAGGAGTTATACAGTTCTAACTAAGTGCAAGTAATAAAAGCAGTAAGTAAACGACACCAGGGATTTTTATAGTGGTTCAAGGAACAACTCGTTCCTCTAATCCACTGTTCCACTAAGCTGTAAAAACTGCCGTTTACAAAGCCTTAGTCCTAGCACTTAAGAAGCACTCCACGTCTTCTTCAAGCATAGATGTGTCCTGGGATGCACTGTCTGGCTTCCTTTAACACTGGTCCTTTCACTGAGATTCTTTGAAGTATCACCACTTCACTACTCCAGTTATTCGGACGTCCTTCTTGTAGCAAGAAGAGTTTCTGTTGAAATAGGGGTTCCTCCAACTAGCTTCGTTACAAAAGATTTGTATGTGATGAGCTTGAAGAGTTGAAGAACACTTGGAACTTTGCTTGAGTTGGAAAGAGTATTTTTCCAACTTCTGCCTTCTCTTGTAGAAGATATTGAGTTTGAATCTCAAGGAGGCTTTTTGCTTTTCAGAGTTTGAATATCTTGCTTGTGGTTTGCAAAGTTGTAGCAAAATTATGTAGGCAAAGTTGAATCAAGGTTGCAAAGTTGTCCGGTTGTTCTTCGTAGTGTATCTTTTATACTGAGGTTGTCTTCCCGTTGGAGGAGTAGGAGGACAACTGCATTTAATGCGCGAGCAGTTGACTTGACCAGTAGGACCCGGTAAAGTTGGCGGGTTACTATTTCGGGATAAAGTAATCCTGACATTGCGGCCAATCATCTGCAATTACTCTACGTAGCATGGGGTGCATTAAATGAGCATTTAATGCATGCACTGTAGCTTTTCCGTTTCATACTCCTAGCCATTGAAGGAATCTTTAAGTTGACTTCCCGGCTTTGTGGATTTCTTCCAAGTGTCAGACCTTCTGGTGTCATTGGCAGAGAACTGATTCAGAGAAGATCATGAGCACTTCTGTTGTTGGTAGCTTACAGAGAACCAGGAGGGTTTCTGTCACGCTAAAGGGTAACAGAGATCCTGACGTATTCTGTTCCTAGACAGAGAACCAAGATCTTCTGTCTGGAGGACTTCTGGTAGAGAGGCCTTCTGGTAGTCGAATATGCTAAGAACTTTACAAGGGAAAATTCTAAAACATAATTTCTAAAAGGGGTACTCTACAGTCCTAATTAATATAGCATCATCAAAATCTAAATACAATTATTCCTTACAGATACCAAGGGTAAACATTAGCACATGTTGGACTTTACTTGGAAAAAAAGGTATTCATCCATGGGCAGCTATATGTCGCCGTTTCAAGAGTCAAGAGCAGAAATGGGTTGAAAATTTTGTTGGGTGGAGGAGAAGCCTGCAATACAACAACGAATGTTGTGTACAAAGAGGTCTTTCAAAATGTGTAATTTTCTTTTAAACCACATCAATAATACTTAGCACATGAATATTTTAATTTCGCTATAACTTTATTTCTTTACATACTACAAACCCTTTTCAACTAATGTGTTTATCTCACTAAAAAAACTAATGTGCTCATAAAGAGATAATAATAAGTCTAAAAAACTACCGGGGCATGCCCCGGGTTTTACACTAGTTTACATGTAAACTTAACTTTATCATCGATCATTTTTAAATCCCAAATTGCAAAGCAATTATTTTTGGGACCGAAAAATACTATATTTGTTCCTAAGCTTACTGATAAGTCCATTTTTGCACTCTTTTCTTATCAAATTCAAACGATTTTTGGATTGAAAATATAAAAAACAAGGCATGTTTTATATATTTTGGTTCAAGTTTCATGAAATCAGGTAAAAAATACATTCATAACATGTTTGGCGAAATTTTGGATCAATTGCGTTAAGAAAGTGGCACTTTTTGCCAACAAATGAATTGCTACGGAAGTTTGCAAGATATGTTGACCAATTGTTCAATAAGAAGAGGCCAAGAGATGAAGAAATCATGCAAGGAAGCTCAAAACCAAGAAGAAGTCGCCTATATGGCCACTTTTGATGAAAATGGACAATGCATAGAGACACATGTTCGTCTTGTGATCATAACTTTGCGCATAATTGTACAAAGTTCGTGATACGAGATGAAATACATAGATATATTCCTGATATACAACTCTTATGAAGAGCACAAAGCCAATTAACAATCGTAGAATGGACATATTGCTCAAAGAAGTCAGACATTTGCAGTTGTGATGGAAAGTGACATGTGCTCACCGGTTTGGCCATATCTCATAAACTACAAATCCAATGTATGTAATTCAAATTCAAGTAGTTAGACAAGAAAGAGAGATACAACTTTGTTGAAGACAACGTTTCCATTTGATGTGAGGCAGTCGATAAGGCGGCCGTCTTTCTGGGCGCCTACGAGTTTTTGACAGTTTCAGCACATAACACTTTGCATGGCGACAAAATAATGGAAGGCTGTTGACAGGGGCCGGAGGGCGGCCGCCCTCCGTGGCCGCCTGTGGCAGGATGTGATTTATGAGCTGCCAGTCGCTGAGACAAGACGGGAGGCGGCCAAAAAGGGCGGCCTCCCTACTTGGGCGCCTGCGGCGTATTCAACGCGTGCATGTAGCTTTGTCGGGGAAGTGACCGAAGGCTGCCGGCCATGGCTGGAGGGCGGCCGCCCTTCTGTTTGCCTTTCCACGAAACTCCGGCTACAAAAGCCCTCTTCCATTCCCAACTCAAAACACACCATCTCACACTCAACTTAGATAAAAAAGGGTGTCTTCTTCCTCCTCAAACACTACTACACAAAGGACATGCCACGTCTCACATATAACATCGGTTATTAAAAACTCATCGTTAAAACATCTACTACGTCGGTTTTTATTCATAACCGACGAGAAAAAGTTAACGGCCGACCCTCTCTAATACATCTAAGGACTGTTATTTTGGAATTGACGTTATAGGTATATTTTCGCTAGGGGTAATTAGATCGAGCAGCTCTCAATCCATTATATTCTGAGCGGAAAACCTAGATAACCAATCGCCTTCTCTCTTCCCTACGACTCCAGCCGTCGAAGAAGCTTCGGCCGCAGTTCCATCCTCTCTCTCCCTGAAGATGCGATTCCCGTCGAAGAATCTCCGGTAGCAGGTTTCTTTTGCAGCAGCGACTTCATTATTTTTCCTCTCTCTTCCTGGAGCTGCGATTCCCGTCGAAGTTCAATCTCCAGGCAGGTATCTCCACTCGAACCAACCTGTTCTCTTTACTCGCACCAGCCTCTTCTCTCCCTTCTTTCGTCGAGTGTGAACCAGCGTTTCCACTTTCCATGTCCAGCAGTCCAGGTAAACATATTTTTAGTGTTGAACCAGCGTCTTACAAATTCTCTTAATTGGCTCCATTCACTAGTTTGTTATCAAAATAGTTCTGAAAACATGTGCTGATTTTTCTTGAGACATGATACTTAATTGAGATAGTTTCTATGTAATTAGTATTTGCATGCATGAGCAGCGAGATTGACTTTTGAATTGAGAAATTTATAGTCTAATATTGATAGGAATTTGGAATGAAGCTATGGTGTTTGATAAAATTCCTCAAGAACTAATGCAAACTTTAACTAGTAATTTATTTCATTTACTTTGTTTTTCTTAAAAAAGAGTTGAGAATAATATGTATGTCTATTTCTCTATCTTCCATTGATGAAAATATGTGATGACTACCTTCTTGATTGATACTTGATAGTAATATTGTAGTTTTATTTTTTTAAGAAATTGAATAGTTTACTTTTAATTTCTTTCTTCCTTTGTTTATGTCTTTTTCATTCTCTCCCATTTTCTCTCATGCTGAGTTTTTTGGGCTTCTAGTTCATTGACAGTAAAGGAAACAACATAAATGTATTATGTGTGATTGATACTTTAGAAGTTCGTTTTTTGTTATCCTACAATTACTCATATTTTAGAGGTAAGTTTTTGCTTGGTTTACTGCTTTCTAGATTTATGCGTGGTAAAACATGAGTTTTGATAGTTTGAGGCTTTTTTGGCTATTATATAGTATTTTATTTAGTGATGTGTTATGTCTTGCCAGCTTCTTTTGTTCTAACTGGTTAATGTGTTATTTCAGCCTAATTGATTGCCTTGGTTCGTTTATTGGATATAAAAACAGGTTTTGACATCCAAGAAATTGTTGTTCAAGGTGGCCAGTCTTTCTTCTACAATGATGCAACATTATAGGTAGTTCTAAAAATATAGAATAGCAGACCAAACAAAAAATTTGTATCATCTTATTATAGGAAGTAACATTCAGTTTCCATGTTTATAGTTTATGATGTTTTTGCTGCAATTGAAGTTTTGGTGAATGCTTTGTTGATAAGATATTTGTAAAGATATTTTCAAACTAACGTTGTATTAATTAGTTCATTGATGATTCTATTATTTGATTTGGAGGTTTGGTTATAAACACATGAATTAATCGAGCATTTAAAAAAACAAATACGTTTTAATGTCGGTTTGTTGAGACAACTGACGTAATATGTATTTTTTTTATTTTTTTGAAATTATATTCAATGTCGGTTTTGTTAAATAACCAACGTAACATGTGTTTATTTTATTTTTTCAAAAATATATGTAACGTCGGTGTTTTACAAAACCGGCGTGGAAGGTAACTTTTTATGTCGGTTTTAACCCGACGTTATAGGGTCTAACCTATAACGTCTCTCACCATTGTTGGAACTTCAACTTCAATCTTTCATATCTTTCTCATTTTAGCTCCAATTTGTACGTTCTTTATATGAAAGTTCATCCTCTCGTCGTGTAGATTCTGAATATGTTTTTTTTATTTCCCAAATATTGGTGAAAAATTCTTTGAATTAATTTTAAGAATTTCGTGTTTTCCATTTGTATTCAAGAAAAGTAGTTTTTGTTGTTATATTAATCTCCTACTTAGATAACCTCAGTACCTAGTATAAATAATTATTATTTGTGAGTATTCACTTTAATAGTTTCTTTTGTTTTTATTATTTATGACCGTGTCTTATTTTATACTCCCTCCGTCCCTATATAAAAGCATATGTTTCCTTTTCGGGTCGTCCCTAAATAAAAGTTCTCTTTCCTTTTTTGGCAAACAAAACAGTGCAAAACAGTGCCAAACAGTGTCCAAACAGTGCTAAACAGTACCAACCAAACTCACTTTCTTAAAATGTGTGGAAAACGAATGGATACTTTTATATAGGGACGGAGGGAGTATGTAAAGTGTTAAAACTAGTAATGAGTTGGTGTTAATTTACTCTTAGGCATGAGTTGAATTAAAGAATATTGGTTGACCTATTTGACTGAAAATTAGGAGTTTAACTAATTTTATGGACTAGTTGTTTAAAATGATTGATTTGATTAATTAATAGATTTGGTCATTTCATTAATTAAACTTTGGAAGATTATTTATAACTTGTCTATGAGATTATAAATAGTTTAAGCTAAACATATTGAGCACATTAATGAAGCCTAGAGATAGGATAAATTAATGAATAGAATTTAATCTTTGTCTATGAGGAATAAATTCAATTGCTTAATATGATAAAATTAATTAATTAATGAAGTTGACCATTTTGTTAGCTAAAATGTGGAAAGTTATATCTATCTTGTCTATGAGATTAGAATATAATTTAGGCCAACCATTTTAAACACATTAGTAAAGCCTAGAAATAGGATAAATTAGTGAAAGTAACTTAAATCTTGTCAATGAGAAAAGATATTACTAGTCCAACCTTTAGTTATAAATACTCCTAATTATTAGGTCCAAGCTAAAAGGATGTACCCATATTTTATACTCCCTCCGTCCCATAATACTTAGCCAATGTTGACTTGCACGTAGATTAATAAAGTAAAAACTGTGTGGTTGATATTGGTGCAGAGGAGAGAGAAATAACTTTAGCCACATATTTGTTACTTTAAATGGAAATGGCAAAGTATTTTGGGACGGCCAAAAAAGGAAAGTTGGTCAAGTATTATGGGACGGAGGTAGTAATTTAATTCATAGCCCTTCTTTGATCAATCCATTTAAAGTTTAATACTCCCTCCATCCCATAAAATAAGTCTCATTTTCCTTTTTGGACCGTCCCAAAAAATTGTTCCCATTTCCCTTTTTGGAAAGTTTTGTGTGGCTAACATTCATTTACCTTTTTCTTACTTAACCACAACCATACATTTCCACTTTATTCCCACTTTCTTAAACTCCGATCCAAGTCAAAGTGGGACTAATTTTCCGGGACGGAGGGAGTATCATTTTTCATTTAGTTTAATTTGAGCCATCATTAGTATTTGCATAATTTAATTTACTTTCCTTTTCAAAAGTAGTTTAGAAAATCAATCAAAAGTTTTAATTTGGAAAGCTTCCAATAATTTGAGATAACATGTGACTCAACTTAAAATCAAGAAACTCCTCCGTCATTCATGAAGAGACACAATACTCGGGAAAAAACCGAAAGGTTAGACTCCGTTTTACTACAACGTCGTGAAAGCGGTTATCACTTACTCCCCCTATGAATTTAATAAAATACAGTATTTAATAAAATGTAGGAGTAGTACAAATGAATAAATGACATTACAAAAATGCGTAGTGTACACGCCGGGTTACACGACAATGTACACTAAATAAAAACCTCCACTCCCCTCTTTCTAACCCACCCCACTTTTGAATTAATCCGCCCCACTCCCCTTCTCCTCCCCTTCCACGTGCGTCTTTTGTTCGAAAAAACCCGCCAGCCGCCTATTCCCACTCTCTCATGCGCCTTTCTCTTTCCCGACTCCCCACAACCAGAGAAACCCGCCCCACTCCCCTTCTCCTCCCCTTCCACTCCGTGTCGCTTCCTCAATCGAAGACCCTTCTCTATTTGGCCGTCGAACTTCACACCTACGAAACCCCCGTCCGTTCGGCCGTCTGAGGGCTTGACTCCAATAAACTCAAGAAAACCCAACAACCCTCCTCGTTCTCCGTTCGCTCCGTTCGTAAGTCACGAAATCCCCGTCCGGTCATCGTTTGCTTCACTCCACTAAACTCAAGGAAATGGTGTGCACTTCATCGACTCAAATGGCACAAAGGTAAACATCTGCAAAACGAACTTCATAATGAACTCTTAATACTTTGTAGTTCTTAAATTTTGTTTTGTTTGTGATGTACCTGAGATGTTTGTGCTTCATGAGTTTTTTCCATGATTAATTAGGTTGTATTGGTTGCCTGTTTTGTGCTTTTAAAGATGTTTGTATAGTGTGTTCTTATATGTGGAGTTCATTTTAGACTTGTCTTATGGTGTACCTGAGATGTGTGTGGCGTTAAGGTGTCTGTGTGGGTGTTGTTGAGATGCATGTATGGTTTGTTTGTATATTTTTGTGAACTTCAGACTTGTCTGTATGACATTTGTTGAGATGTCTGTGATGTTAAGCTGTATGTCTATCTGAAAAAAATGGTTTGACCTTAGGTTATTGATGTACCTGATATGTCTGCGCTTCATTAGTTTTTTCCATGATTAATTAAGTTGTATTGGTTGCCTGTTTTGTGCTTTTAAAGATGTCTGTATAGTGTGTTCTTATTTGTGGAGTTCATTTTAGACTTGCGTTATGGTGTACCTGAGATGTCTGTGTGGTTTGTGTTTAGATGTCTGTATCGTTTGTTCATATATTTATGTGAACTTCAGACGTGTCTGTATGACATTTGTTAAGATGCTTGTATAGTGTGCTCTTATATATTTGTATCTTTTAGGGTTGTCTGTATGGTGTACATGACATGTATGTGTGATGTAAATGAGTTGTGTGTGTGTGACCAGTGTCCTTATGAATGGTTTCAGGATGGAACTTCAAATTCCCCTAAAGGATTACTTTCCTGCCCAATACTCCGTACGCTCAGCCTTCAATGAGGTTTTGGAGCTGCTGAGCGAATGTCTAACACTCAAGCAGATGACATTGGTACTGAAAACCCCCTGGGGCCATTTACTTAGTTGTCCACACTTTCAATTCTCAGGGCAGCTCATTCATTTGTTGCTGATGCGCCTTGTGCGTGAGCAGCCTGAGGATGAATTGTGGTTTGCGGTTGAGGGGAAGCTAATGAAGTTCACGTACAATGACTTCAAGAGGATTGTTGGTGTGAAAGATCAAGAACAATGGCCCATATATGATCTTGATGAATCACGGCAGGGCATTGTGGACAAGTACTTTGTTGGCTGCGATGATGTCACCTATCACAAGTAGAAGGTGAAAGTTGTTGAGCTAGGTACGACCCCTTAAGAAGAGAATGAAGATTTTATGGACCACGTGAAGTTGGTTGCTTTGTTTTTTGTCCACTCTTGTCTCCTGGCCAGAGATCCGCCAACCAGAATCCATTTGGATTACCTGCGTTTGGTGGATGAGTTTAAGCTTTTCAAGTCTTTCCCCTGGTCCTACGAGTCCTACAATGTCACTGTGACGAGTCTGAAGAAGACCATGCAAGGGCAGCCACTCAAGTTTCATGGCACGGTCTTGATCGGTTATAATACCGCTTGGAGCACAACCCTCCATACAATCAAGCCAAGCTTTAGAAAGCCAAACAAAAGTTTGTGTATCTTCATTTGAGATTAGGTCACATCCAAATAATACAGATTGGCCATGATGATTGACTCCCACAAATGGTGCAAAGGGCATATCATAACGATTAGTAAGGTAGGTTGTGTCAAAGGTAATGACATCTCCAAAACTTTTGTATGCATACCTACTTCTATTATCCACCCAAAATACATTTCTCAAGCGTGACTCATCATCTAAATCAACACTAAAGAAGAAACCGGGAAATTGTGCTTGCATTTTAGAAAAAAAATGTTTGTATAGCCATTGCATCACCACTTCCTAGCCTAAGCTCCCGAATTTTTTCAAAGTAATTCCTACAATCCTTGTAGGGCACCGTACCCCCCCCCCCCCCCCCCCCGCCGCCGCCCGCTTGAACAACAACAGAGTTAAAACTCTCGTGAACGGGAATTCCTGCAACTTCATTAATCTCAAGATTTCTCATGGCATGTGGTGTCAACTTCCTATTGCACCGAAATAGTCTGGATTTTGTGGGACTCATGAGGTGATTATGATTTAAATACATTTTTTAAATTTCCCATGACCCAACATAAGTAGTGTGCGCTCTAATTCTAGCTGAACATGATGTTTGCATTAAAGGTTGAGGCTTCAAATAGTTTAGTGTCTTGCTACCTCTTCTTCCTGCCCGTGAACACTCTATCACAATTTACACTACCTCGCCCTTCTTTCTGTCCTTTGTTGATGTTCTTTTTCTTACCGGAAATCCTAAACTTCTTCCATATGTTTTGTAAAACGCAAACACCGCGTCTGTGATATCAAATATCATGCCTACTTCCGGAACAACCACATTAATATCCTCCTCTTCGTTATTATGTTCATCTGCATCTGTTATTTAAGAATATGTATATACAGACAATATTATGCACATACAGACAGTATTATGGAAAGGGAAACATTATGGCCAAACTACTTTATAAACTTCATAGAATGATCATACCACTTACAAAAACAATATGGCAACATATTTGTAATTTTCTGTACGTATTATAAAATGTTGTCTACCTACAAATTCTCTACCTACAAGTTGTCTATACGTTCAAATATGTTGTTTGTGAATCATCATTCAAAGACAACATAACAACCATGAAGAAACGACGCTACATAAACACCAATCTAGCTCAGCCTCGGCTGCTTTCTCATTCGTCGTGCGTTCATCACCGTGCGTGGCAACGGGAGTGTGTTCAACTCCTTCCGTCGCAGCCGTGTACGTGTGTTCAAAATTAACAAGAGCTTTATCAAGAGCAATATGACACACTAATCAATGGACAGATGTTGAAATCAAAAGTGATTCACCTATAGCTTGACTTCTAATACTAACCTTAATCGGGAGCTTATCAGCCAAAGATAACCCACACAATTAAAGTTCAAAATAAACATACCAAAAAATAACGAGTTAAAAAAAATTGAGCCAACATAATCTAAAAGCCCAATAAAACTCCTATCTTAATAGAAAAACTTGAGTTGTTCACAAAATGAACATAATAAACTAAACATGACTATTGATGCTAAATTAAATTTGAATTATGTTGATTTGTTTTTATGAAACTGTTAAAAGTTTAAATTATTTACAATAAAATTAAACTTATGGCTTAGATTATGTGTTACTCCTATAATCTAACATAACAACTCCTTCGTTGTTTGTTACATAGTTCTCGTGATGTCAGATAAATCACGAGAACTATGTTAATTATTGTACTTGTCTCCTAGGCTATTTTCTTTATTAATAAAAGTTGTTTTTTATTTTTACTGTGTACCTATTCATTTTTTGTTAACGGCTGGACGAGTATAATAAATTTATATGTGTGAGAAAAAAATAAAATATGTATGTATGAGAAATCTTCCGATCAAGATGGACCGATCGGAACCGTCCTCTGGTCACCTCCATTTGAGTTGCTTTCGGGTGGAATATTTTGATAAGATTTTGGTAGTAGTTTTTCATGAAGTGTAGATTGTATCCACAATATTCTACCTTAGAGCTCAATCGGAAAGTCAGTTAAATAAATTTATAAATTATCTAAACAATTGTGCCAAAAAATATACTTTGTACATAAAACGCATTGTTTTTCAATGATTTATTTAACTGAGTTCCCGATTCAATTTTAAGGTGAAATTTTATGAGCACAATATAAACTTCAGGAGCATGTTCACAAAATTTCATCCAAAAAAATCCACCCAAAAGCATCTCAGATAGAGGCGGTTGAACAACTGTTCTGATCAACCCTATATATAATACTCCCTCCGTCCTGCTAAGATTGTCTCATTTTACCTTTTCGAGAAGTCTCACTAATAGGTCGTTTGGCAACACTGTTTTTCGGCTTATCAGGCTTATCAGCCAACTTTTTCATCAAACACGTAATTTTTGCTTTCACGCGCTGAATTGTGTAATAAGCAGAAAAAATAAGGTTGAAGTTACTTTTCCGGTTGTATTGGCTGAAGTTACTGTAGATGATCATTTTAGCTATTTTTACATATGATTTTTTCTTTATTTTATTAAGAAAGTATATTTTAAAAATAACTTTTTCTTAAATCAGCAGAATCAGCCATTACAGCCACTTCAGCCACAACTTCATAAATTTCAGCACAATCAGCCAAAGCAGCCGATTTTCGTGCTACCGAACGAGCTCTAAGATTGTTTCATACCAAATTTGGTAAAGATTGTGTGGATTCTAAATCATTCTTACTTTATTCTTACTTTATCAATTTAATATTAAGCACACAAACTCACTTTTCTTAATAATCGTGTCACCTTGTCTCGTTCCAATCTTAGTGGGAAGGAGGTAGTAGAAGTTTTTTGACAAATAATGGGATGACCCCTCTAAAATTGGTGCCCTAGACAAGTGCCTAGGTGCCATGGTCCTATGAACGGTTCTGAAAAAACAGGGTCATGGACTCATCAAATGAGCTCTATATTTTAATAAAGGAAATATGGGGAAACAACTATTTAGATTATCCTTTCATCGTTAAAGCTATAGCTATAGCGTGCAAGAGGCTTTATATAGTTGTATATTTTAAAATATATTCTTTCTTTTCATAAAATTTAATCAATTAAGTTTGATTTGTATTTGGAATAAAAAATTTAAAACTATGTGAATTTTTATACACGATGAAAAGTCAGACCCTGATGACTCCACCGTGGGCGCCGACTGACGAGGAACATCTACTCATAAAGTATCATGCCTTTGTCCACATGAACCAATGAGAATGATGCAGTTGAATTATTTAAATCTTGTTATAAAATCCTGAGAATGACAAGTGTGAATTGTTCATCCTTGTCATAAGGACACTAATCCATTTTCCATCCTTGTAATCATAGATAGACAGATGGCTAGGTTTAATAGTGCCAGCAAAATATGTAGAAGTAGTCTTTGATGATTCATCATCAAAGCTAGCTAGTATAAATATTGCTTGATCAAACCTTTGTGATGTAATTCAAAAACTCAGAAATCTTTATATTAAGAAGAAGAAAATATCCATAGTTTTCATCTTTATATCTATCTCATAAAGTTAGTATTGATCTTCTTCATTTCACAACACGTTATCAGCACGAATTTGCTAAAAATCTTCAAGAAATCATCATCTCCTGCAGGTATTAACAATAATATCTATTATCTTCTTTTAGTACTCAAACCAGAAAATTATTCTGAATTTTAAATAATATCTTCTATCATATACATATATACTTCGTATTAAATAATATATATAGATAACATACCTTTGCATGAATGATTTCTTCGATCAATTCTGATAAAATAAAAGCACCATATATAATTATCACTTAATTATTCTTTAAAGAATATTCTGGACAACTAATAAAAGAGGAGAAAATGATATGAGCGGAGTGTTTTTGAAACACAATAATGGTTCCTATAAATTTTTAGCAAGTATGCATGGAATGGAAGTATGTATTACGGCCTAGAGGAGAATGAGTATATTATAATTGTAAGAACAGTATGGGTGTATGTAGACAAGAAACAAGATGAAAAAGAATGGGCTAGTGTAAGAACTAGGAAGAAACGAGATGATACAATTCAACATATGTAGCGACATACTCCGTATTAAATAAACTAGTCGTACTTGTTGTTTGTGAACGGTGAGTCACGGGTGTTAAAAGAAACACAGTCTGAGCATTTTCTGATTATTTTACTGTTTTTAATTAGTCCGTGAACAATAAAATACTAATCAGTCTGCTTGTGAAAATACCAAAACGCATAGTCACAGATCACATGCATTTGTCTTCTTATTATCACGGGATGCATCTGTATTAAAACTCTCTGATTCATATATCTTCTTATTATCATGAACAAATACATGTACGTCTGCATCGTCTTAATATATACAAAATACATGATTTAAAAGTGCATGTGTTCTTCAAGGATAATTACGTATTTCAAAATTTTAAGTATTTGATACATATCCAATTCTTTTTACAAATTAATAATAAATAAATAAAGTTGATAAATTTTATAATTAGTATAATCTTTATATAAAATTTATTTCAACATACTTTACATTATTTATTTAATATAGTGGTAAGTATTTGCTGATGTAAATATACACTTGACTCATTAGACCGATATTACAAATTCCTTGTAGTTATATTATGGTCAACATTGGCAAACGAGAATTCGACGTACTTGATCTGTCCGGTCAAAAATATCTTGAATGGAAAGTGGATGTCTTGGCACATTTAAAAGCAAATGGATTGGAAGACACCATTGAAGCCAATAATATGTCATCTTCGCAAGACAAAGCGAAAACTATAATTTTCCTCCGTCACCACCTCCATGAAAGTCTCAAATCTGAATATCTTTTGGTTGATGATCCAAAAGAATTATGGGACAATTTACAAGGAGGTATGGCCACCAACAAAAGGTACTTTTACCAAAAGCTCAGTATGACTGGATCAATTTAAGATTCCAGGACTTTAAATCTATCAGTGACTATAATTCTGCTATGTTCCAAATAACATCCAAATTAAAGTTATGTGGACAAAAAGTCACTGACGCTGATATGTTGGAGAAAACCTTTTCTACTATGCATATCTCTAATATGCTGCTACAACAGCAATATAGAGAAAAGGGTTTTAAAAAATACTCTGACTTAATATCAGTATTATTGGTAGTTGAGCAAAACAATGACCTTTTGATGAAAAACCACAATTTGAGACCCACCGGTTCTAGTCCTTCGATTTATGGTCCATCTGACCATAATTTAGCCACTGAATCAAATGCAACACACAGTGGCAGTAGAAGGCATTTTAAACGTGGGCATTTTAGTGGTCATAATAACAAGTCTTACAGAGGATATAAACGGGTCGAAAGACCGAATTACAAGGGCAAGGGCAAACAAAAAGCTCATCAAATAAATCGCCCTACAAAAACCTCGGTAAAGACGACTTGTTATAAATGTGGCATGACGGGGCACTGGGCTAATAAATGTCGCACGGCTAAACATCTGGTGGAGTTATTTCAAGCTTCCATGAATCTGAACAAAGACAAAAATGTGAAAGCTAATTATGTTAATGACACAACTCCACCTCTGACAAAATTTGATGTGTCCGACTTCTTCGTTAATGATGCCATTATGGACGATGCTTTTGCAATAAATCAAAATGTCACAAAATAAAATATTAGACTCTAATCCTTATGTTGTAACATATTAGTTTTATGTACTTTTTCTTTCTTCCCCTTTTTCTTTTGTTTTTAAATAAATGTGTGTAATATATGTACTTTGTGTTAAATTATATGTACAATTTGTGATCAAGCTTATGTTTATTTACACATATTGAAGATATGGATCACTCAAATGATAAAGAGCTATGTCTGGTAGACAGCGCCACAACGCACACCATTTTGAGAAATAAAATATATTTTTCTCAAATGACTTTAGTTGAAGCTAAAGTCAATACCATATCAGGTGTTGCAAAGCTCATTGAAGGCTCTGGGAAAGCATATGTGATGCTCCCTAACGGGACACAAATAATTATAAATGACGCTCTATACTCCAGCAAATCGCGGAGGAATTTATTGAGTTTTAAAGATATGCGTCAAAATGGTTATCACATAAAAACCATGAATGAAAACCAAAAGGAATATATTTGTCTTACAACAACTAAATCTGGCACTAAATATATTTGTGAAAAAATGTCAGCATATTCCTCAGCACTATATTTCACATATATTAGTCCATTTGAAATAAATTTGGTTTCTAACACAAAGTTAGATGATCAGAAAACATTCATGTTGTGGCATGACCGTTTAGGTCACCCAGGCCAAGTAATGATGCATAAAATCATTAAGACCTCACTTGGACACCCATTAAAGAATATCAGGCTTCCATTATCAAGTGATTTTCCTTGTAAGGCCTGTTCTCTTGGCAAAATGATCATCAGGCATTCTGTGAACAAAATTGCAACTGAATCACCTACATTTTTAGAAAGGATTCAAAGAGATATTTGTGGGCCGATAGCCCCACCATGTGGACCATTTCGATATTTTATGGTGTTGATTGATGCTTCAAGACGTTGGTCACATGTTAGCCTTTTATCGACTAGAAATTTAGCATTTGCTAAACTCCTTGCTCAAATCATACGATTAAGAGCGCAGCTCATTTTCCGGATCATTCTATAAAGAGAATCCGACTTGACAATGCAGGAGAATTTACATCCCAATCATTTAACGACTATTGTTTGTCGATTGGGATTGATGTGGAGCACCCTGTTGCTCATGTTCATACACAAAATGATCTTGCTGAATCTCTGATTAAACGATTACAATTAATCGCTAGACCATTATTAATGAAGTGTAATTTTACCTTCATCAGCTTGGGGGCATGCTATTTTACATGCAGCAAATTTAATTCGGCTTAGACCAACTGCATATCATGAATATTCCCCAATGCAATTAGTTACTGGACAAGAGCCAAACTTAGCACACATAAAAATATTTGGTTGTGCTATTTATGTTCCGATTGCTCCACCTCATCGTACAATAATGGGTCCTCAAAGAAGGTTGGGAATTTATGTTGGATTTGAATCTCCCTCAATAATAAAATATCTCGAACCGATGACTGGTGACTTATTCACAGAACGGTTTGCAGACTGTCATTTCAATGAGACAGTGTTCCCAACCTTAGGGGGAGAAAATAATAAATTCGACCCAGGTATGAAAGAGATTACATGGAATGCAACAGGATTATCACATTTTGATTCAAGATCAAATATATGTGAACAAGAGGTGCAAAAGATAATCCATTTACAAAATGTTGCAAATCAGTTGCCTGATGCATTCACAGACACAAAGAAAGTGACAAAGTCACATATTCCTGCCATGAATGCCCCTGCCAGAATCGAAATCCCAGCAGAGAATTCTGAAAAATCTCTTGCAAATGATTCTTCTATACGCAAAAGGCGTGGCAGGCCACTTGGATCGAAAGATATAAAACCAAGAAAAATTAAAAGGCAGGAATCGATTTGTGATGCCAAAGATGTTCATCCTTCTGAACAAGAAAATGATCAATTTGAAAATATTGGCATAGAAAATAATATTGACAAAACAAATATCTCAAATGACGATCCAACTTCCTTAAATGAGGAAAATATTCTAGATAATGATAGAAACGTTGATAATTACTCCGTATGAAATTTCAATAAACTACGTTTCTACTGGAATGCAATGGAATCGTAAAGATATTGATATTAATGAAATATTTGTCTATGTCGTTGCCACAAATGTTATGAATGAAAACAATGACAATGAGTCAACATCAATTGAAGAATGTCGGAAACGACACGATTGGCCAAAATGGAATGAAGCTATTCAGGCTGAATTAAAATCACTTGAAAAACGTGATATTTTTGGACCGATAGTCCCTACGCCAAAATGCGTAAAACCAGTGGGCTTTAAATGGGTATTTGTGCGTAAACGCAATGAGAGAAATGAAATCGTAAGATATAAAGCCCGACTTGTTGCCCAAGGTTTTTCTCAAATGCCGGGAATTGATTATGAAGAAACCTATTCTCCAGTAGTTGATGCAACTACATTAAGGTTTCTTATTGGCATGTGTGTTTTTGAAAGGCTGCAAATGCGCCTAATGGATGTAGTGGCTGCATATTTATACGGTTCACTCGATACAGACATTTATATGAAAGTTCTCGGAGGATTTAAAATGCCTGAAGCTTATAGCTCGAAACCTCGAGAAATGTTTTCCATTAAATTACAAAAGTCATTATATGGACTAAAACAATCTGGGCGAATGTGGTATAATCGTCTCAGTGAATACCTTCTTAAAGAAGGATATAAGAATGATCCAATGAGTCCATGTGTTTTCATTCGGCGATCAAATTCGGGATTCGCCATAATTGCAGTATATGTTGATGACTTAAACATTATTGGAACTCCCGATGAAATTGAAAATACTGCAAATTATCTTATGAAAGAATTTGAAATGAAAGATCTCGGGAGAACCAAATTTTGTCTCGGACTCCAAATTGAGCATTTGAAGAATGGAATTTTCATCCACCAATCCAATTACACCGAGAAAGTGTTGAAGCGGTTCTACATGGACAAAGCTCATCCATTGACTTCACCAATGGTGATTCGATCTCTCAACATACATGATGATCCATTCCGTCCCCGAGAAGACAACGAAGAAATACTCGGTCCTGAAGTACCATATCTGAGTGCTATCGGAGCTTTAATGTATTTAGCTAATAATACTAGACCAGATATTGCATTTTCTGTAAATTTATTAGCTAGGTATAGCTCATGCCCAACAAGACGTCATTGGAACGGGATCAAGCACATATTCCGTTATCTACGTGGTACAGTTGATCTCGGCTTATTCTACCACAAAGATGCCAAAGTTGCTTTAATCGGATATGCAGACGCTGGATACTTATCAGATCCTCAAAAGGCGAAATCACTAACTGGATACGTATTTACTTATGGTAACACCGCAATCTCATGGAGATCTATGAAGCAGACATTGACAACTACATCATCAAATCATTCGAAGTTAATTGCACTATATGAAACCAGAAGAGAATGTGTGTGGTTGCGGTCTATGATTCAACACATCCAAAATGAATGCGGTATGAAGCCTATTACTTGTCACCCGACTGTTATCTACGAAGACAACACTGCGTGCATAGCTCAAATTAAAGAAGGCTACATCAAAGGTGACAGAACAAAGCACATATCACCAAAATTCTTCTCTACTCATGATCTGGAGAAAGAAGGGACGATCAACATTCAACAAATTAGATCCAGTGAAAATTCGGCTGATCTCTTCACCAAATATCTACCCCCGAAGAAGTTCATAGAACTTGTACAGAAAATCGGCATGCGCCGCCTTCAAAATTTAACCTAAGTTCAGGGGGAGTATTTGAATGCACTGCACTCTTTTTTCCTTCATCAGTTTTTTATCCCACTGGGTTTTTCCTGATAAGGTTTTTAACGAGACAGTACATCCAAATACAACGACATTATAAGTCGTAATCTTTACCCCTTAATTTTAACAATAAATTTTAAAATAATAAATATCTATTCAAGGATGAACATTCAAGGGGGAGTGTTATAAAATCCTGAGAATGACAAGTGTGAATTGTTCATCCTTGTCATCAGGACACTAATCCATTTTCCATCCTTGTAATCATAGATAGACAGATGGCTAGGTTTAATAGTGCCAGCAAAATATGTAGAAGTAGTCTTTGATGATTCATCATCAAAGCCAGCTAGTATAAATATCGCTTGATCAAACCTTTGTAATGTAATTCAAAAACTCAGAAATCTTTATATTAAGAAGAAGAAAATATCCATAGTTTTCATCTTTATATCTATCTCATAAAGTTAGTATTGATCTTCTTCATTTCACAACAAATCTAAATTAATAGTGATATAATGATGTGAATTAATCAAGTGAATAATATGTACGATACCCTATTTTTTAAATGGGTAGCGGAGTTGTCACCTTTAATTTATTGCATAACAGCATAACAAAAGTAAATACAATGAGTAGGAGTAACAAACTAAACCTGAGTCCAATTTAGAGCATAAAGATAAGTGATGAGTCATATTTTATGACATTTACGATCAAATAAGAATCATGCTTAATGTGAGAATCGTGAAAATACCATTTTTAGCTCAGTGTGATACACTATAGAGTTTGTATGTTACACTTTTTCGTGTTGACGAAATAATAAGTGATGACATCATATCATAGTTTATGAGATTTACAATCAAATGAGAGCTGTAAAAATAACACTTTTAACTCAATGTGATACACTTTAACATTTGTATACGAATTAACCACCATATTTATTATATTTGATGTTGTCATGATTTGAAAAAGTATAACGTACAAACGTTATAGTGTATCATATTAAGTTAACGGTGATGCTCTCATTTAAACATGGTTTTCATTACAAGTGCACCCTGATGCCTTAATTTGTGATACCAACAAAGTTGATAGCAGATAGTTATCATAAAAAATGACAATATACCAAGAGCCCGTTTGGTATCTTTGTTTTTTGGCTTATCAAGCTTATCAACCAACTTTTTCACGAAACATGTAACTTTTGATTTTGCGCGTTGAATTGTGTAATAATAAAAAAATGGAGTTACATTTCTGACTGTATGGACTGAAGTTACTGTAGAGAATCATTTTAGCTATTTTTTCATATAATTTTTATTTTAGTTTGTTAATGAATATATTTTAAATATAATGTTTACATAAATCAGCAAAATCGACCAATCCAGTCACTTCAGCCAGAATTTTATAAATTTCTGTAAAATCATCCAATACAGTCAATTTGAATATTACCAAACGAGCTCTAAATAACCGGTTGCAAGGAATGTGTTTGATAGTAGCGAAAATTGTCCAGTATTGTCAATGTTGTAAGGATTGACAAAAGATGCCCTCGTAAACACTTAAATTATCCACCTTGAAAATAAAGCTAAGTGGGATGAAAAATAGGGATGCCAATTGTGACCGATTAGATGGATACCCGCATCGAACCGCCTCACAATCAAAACAGGGAAAACCGCATTGACCGCGTAACGGGTACGGGGCGGGGAATACCCGTTTTGTTTCTGCGAGGATCGGGGCGGTTGCGGTTTTATACATGTTCACCCCATTACCCGCCTCGTAACCGCCCCGTTTATTTTTAATTATACTTTTATCTATTATTTGTCCCGCAACTACTAAAAGATGAGATTTTTCTCTTTTCATTGTGTATATATGGGTAATAGATGTATTAACTATAGTGTATGAATGAAAGTTAACAATAGATTTTAAGAGTCTTGTTTGGTTATTATCAGATTTTTTGTGATTATTTATTTTTCACATTAGCATTTTTAGGTTCAAGTTAATTTAGGTCTTTCTCATCTTGCACGCATACTAATCTTAAAAGTGGCGTCTGAAGTCTAGAGTCATCTAGGCGATTCCATTTTTTGCCCTTTTTAAATATTATTTTTATATTAAAATATCAATAACTCATTTAATAAAGCGGTTACCCACGGTTACCCACAGACCCGTTACTTGTTGGGGAGGATATGGTTTGGATAAAAATTACCCGTTGGGTAATGGGGCGGTTATGGGACGAGAAAATTATCCAACGGGGCGAGTACAGTTATATGTAAAATTGTCCCTGATCCACCCCATTGTCATCCCTAATGAAAAACACAAGGGCATCATAAAGCTAAGCGATAAAGTGGTAGTGGTTCAGGTAGAGAGGTGAATTGCACCCTCTACGATAACTTCAGTCGATACAGTTAGAAAAGTAACTTCGGTCTTACTCTTTCTTATTACTCTGTATTATACAATTCAGCGCGCGAAATAAAAACTTGTGTGTTTGGTTAAAAAATTGTATGATAGCGTTTGGTTAAAAAGTTGTCTGATAAGCTGAAAAACAGAACCGCCAAACGAACTCTTAAATGAGTATAACTTTTATAAGAAATGAACATTGACATGAAATAATAAAATGAGCACACACAAAAATCAAATGCGTATAATGTAAAAAAGTATACATAAAAAGATTTTTTTCTCATTTAAAAAACTACTAATAATAAAATAAATGAACATAATAATATTAAGTTGACTGCAATAAATATCATACATGTATGCATTATTTAAATGAAATTAATATTATACAAAAATGAATACTCCGTATAATATTTCAAAGACTTTGCATTGATATCCCAATTTAAAATGAGCAAAAGTAGCGAATGAACTCACACTCTGTATGAAATGTGAATTGATGTGATATTTTGTATGTTCTAATCTTATTTAAATATATTCATTAGTGTGTCTTACTCATGTGAATCCTTTCTTGTGCTCATTTTTTATGTCATATCAATATCAATGTTCATTTATTTTAAATTTTATACTTATTTGAGTATAATATCAAACTCATTTCTATAATTAATACATATTATATATTCATTGCCAGCAATCTGAACATAATTAGACTCAATTACTAATTTATCAATAGATTAGGTAATGAAAAAATAATAAGTATATTAGAAAAAATAATTTACAATTCCTCATTCCTGACTTACAAAATTAATTTACTCGATTTATAATGTTTCACTCGTATACACATAAGTGTAGCACATTACTTCTATTGTTCTCATTTTAAAATATTAAATGGATACCCATGTTATGAGTAAGGTATGGGCATAGAAGAACTTCATAATTTCTTATTTTAGACTTACAAAGTTTAATTTGCTAATTTCCTAATGTTACATCAATGGACATGTAATTATCTAAACATTATTACTCATTTTCGTATAACACCAATCTCATTTCAATAGTCTTCGTGTAATAGTAGTCATTTTCAAACATTATATATATATCAGTACACATTCTGTGTAAACATTGTACTCATTTGAGTATAAGATAAAAACCATTTACACAATTCATTAACATAATATACAGAGTATATTATTTGTAAATAGCCGTAATATGATGAGTTCGATCTTTTACTCAATTATTAGTAATTTTATAGTGAGAAAAGTTAAGATAAAAAATTATATTTATATCGAATTTTTCGTGTTCATTTTATATTGTTACATTAGTAAACAATTTTAAGTACTCATAATTATTGTATACTCATTTAAAACATTTGTTATACTCATTTATAATATCATATCATTGCTCATTTTTTAAACCTTGTATTCATTTAGATATAATATAAAACTCATTTCTAAGACACGTAATATGTATTTTCTATACACTAACTTATTCATCTAAGTATATAATTGATGGAGTATATGGGTCCAGACCCCATGACCCACATACTCAGAAGACTAAGAGGAGCACAGCTGTCACCCAGTGGGCCCTCCGTCGGCCAGATGGCACCCCATCGGTCGAAAAAGAGTCAATCCGAAATACGCTCCAGAAGCCAAGAAGAAGACTTGTCCTCCGTCGCCCAGTGCCCCCGTCGTCCGAGCGCCTCCATCGGCCATGCCTCCGTCGGCCGAGCGCCTCCGTCGTCCATGCCTCCGTCGGCCGAGCGACTCCGTCGGCCAGAAGGAACTCACAGAACTGGACTTCTAATGTAATCAGCCCAATAGAGGCTCTATATTGTAATGGGCCTCCCAAGCCCAAGACTTGGGAGCTCAGCCCACTTTTCCCTATAAATACTCCCCTTGGGAGCCACGTAAAGGGTTCAAAAATCATAAATACAACTCACTTCTCTCTCTAGCTCTCTCTTCTCTCTAGGAGTTAATACTCCATCATTTGGTGGTTTCATTGAGAGTTAGAATACATTAAGTGAGATCCTCCCAAACCAATAATCGGGGAAGCATGCCCCTTCGGCCTAGGAGCAAAGTGACATGTTTGATGTACTCATCTGCCACCTTCACCTAATTACCATGCGACGTGTGGACAATCAACGGCCACCAAGACACCTCAAGCTGTCCCTGGGTCAAAATCAAAAAACAATCATAACCAAGACAAGCTTCACGCCTTGGCCAAAGAAAGAAGGAGTACGGCAGATGATGGTCAGGAGATTATCCCTCGGCCAACAGCTCCTCCTTGGTCAAACTCAAAAAAAAAACGAGCATGTGGCAGCCCCTCGTCCAACGACCGGCCAGCCCCCAAGTACAGGTCAAAGTCCATCTTCAAATAGCAGGTGGCTTCTCTTCGGCCAAATTTCGGTCTAAGTTTCACCTCAGCTAAATGGGATCCTTATCTTCGGGAGGCGGGTGGATTCTCTTCGGCCAAACAAACTAGCAATCGGCTCAAAAGGGGAAAGGCAGTCCCTTCGTTCAAAGACAATACTCAGTCGCGGAACCTGCGCACCATCGGCCAAACTGTAAGAATTGTGATAGCTTCATCTCATTACACTCCTCGGCCAAACAAGTCGCACCTCGGTGAAACTCAAGCAAAGAACCTGAGGGGACCCTCGTCCAGCAGTCCTCCTCGGCCTGTTGGTTCCTCTTCGGCTAAACAAAAAATGACCAACAGAACAAAACACACGGTCAATATTTTGACCACCTTCGGTCGGCGACACATCAACACCATCGGCCGGCATCCAAAGGTCGGCACACATCGGCCGGCACATCATCGAACCCTCATCTACGAAGGGAGGAGCAGTCCCATCGGCCATAGAAAGCCCCCATTCTTCAAGCCACCGAGGAGCTAACAACACTCATCGCCCGGCACTCATCGACCGGCACTCATCGGTCAGCATCCCATCAGCCGGCGCCCCCATCGGCCAGACAATTAAAGTAAGCAGGTAAACCCTCGTCTCCACTAAGTGGTCACCACCGTCCAAGTAACCCTCCTCGACTGGGCTTAATTCAAAACAATAGAAAAAGAAGGGGCACCTTCGGCCAACAACACCATCAGCCACCAGTGCATCCATCGCCAAATCATGGCTCACAGAGTCACAGGTTCCTCCATCGGCCACTGATGTCGCTTCGTCCAAAAGAAGCCCCCCGACCCCCCTCGTCTGGTAATCCTTCGGCTAGGCGAAGGAGGAACAACGGCGCACCTCTGCCTGGAAGCGACGCCGGGATCGATTCATGCTCAACTCGCGGGGCGCTCCTCGCATCGGCCTGCCTGAAGCTCGCTAGCAGCTTAATTCAAAGGGTGGGCTGGCTATATGAGTCCGATATTAATTACCAAGGCTGGATTTTTAAAGAGCAGGCCCATTTGCAAGGAATAATCTCTATAGCCTGTTGGAATTCCAAGGAGCACGGGCTTCAACCCAAATTCGAGCTAAAAGCCACAAAATTTCCTCATACTTATGCATTAAATATGAAGTCAAGTAAAGCTTAAATAAAGGATGCCATACAAAAAAGCACGTCGCATCAGCCCCTTCGAGCGAAATGCTCAGGTATGGCCTACAACGCCACATGACAAAGAACATCGTATCGACCCCTTAGAGCGAAAGGCTCAGGTATGGCCGACACCACTTTATATTGACCCCTTAGGGCGAGACGCTCAGGAAAGGCCGACGGAGCACATCGTTTCGACCCCTTAGAGCGAGACGCTCAGGTAAGGCCGATGATGTCCCCAGGACGATGGGCCCGCAAACGGCCCACGTCTTGAAATGGGAAGCTCACCGCGTCATCCATTCACGAAATCGCAGGACGACAGGTCTGAAATCATGGCCGAGGTGACAAAAATCCGCAAACGCAGGGATGAGGAACGGCAGCCGTCGGTAACCGACCAAAAGCCTTAGTCCGCGTCATAAATAGACGACGGGACCTCCCTGAGATCACTGGACGATCCAGTAGGACTCCCTACCGGCCGAAGGACTATCGACCCCCTCGGCCGAAGCTTGAAAGAAGGATACTCCTCGCTCAAAGAAGTACAGGTAGAAAGTAAAAGAGGGACAGCTGAAGGACCGTGCACTTGCCGGCCTCGAGCGAAATCCCCAAAATTAAAAGAGGGACAGTCGAAGAACCGCGCACTTGCCGGCCTCCAGCGAAATCCCCACAAATAAAAGAGGGACAGCCGAAGGACCGTGCACTTGCCGGCCTCCAGCGAAATCCCCACAAATAAAAGAGGGACAGCCGAAGGACCGCACACTCGCCGGCCTCCAGCGAAATCCTTACATATAAAAGAGGGAAGCCGATGGACCGCACACTAGCCGGCCTCGAGCGATGAAAATAAAATCCCCACAAATCAAGCCACATTTGGCTAAGTAAATATCAGACAAATACTATGCATTATGGACGAAGCAAGACCATACATGCGGTTCAGACGAGCGTCCAAATGTTGTCCTTCATTTTCCAACTGGCTCATTGGCACCGTCATCCTCAAAGGACAGGCGCCCGGCGCCGCGCTTCATCTTCAGATGACTGGCTTCGTCAGCGTCGTCGTCCTCAGATCACGGCATACACCTCGGTCTCAACGTGATCCTTCATCTCAAGGTTGTCCTCCTCAGCGCCGAGCGTCTTGAGCTAGCGAGCGGGCTCACCATTCTCGCCTTCATGAGACGAACGGCCTCCTCATCGCCATCGTCCTCAAAATAAAGGGCATTCATCGTCCTCAAAATGAACGGCCCCTCGGCCTCAGCATGATCATCTATCTCACGACCGGCTTCCTCAATGTCGAGAGTCTTGAGCTTGTATGACGAACGGCTTCATCAACGTCGTCGTCATCAAAGGACGTGTGTCCAGCGTCGTCTTTCATGTGACAAACGGTTTCACCAGCACCATCATCATAAGGGGATGGGCGTCCAACGCCGTCCTTCATCTTCAGGCATCCAACGCCATCCTTCATATGACGTACGGCTTCATCGACGCCATTGTCATCAAGGGACGTGCATCCAGCGCCACCCTTCATCTTCAAGCCAGGGTCAGTGCCTGGTCCTTCATTTGACAAACGGCTTCATCAAAGACGTCGTCATCAAAGGACGTGCGTCCAGCTTTGTCTTTCATGTGACGAACGGCTTCACCAGCGCCGTCGTCATGAAAGGACGGGCTTCATCAACGCCGTCCTTCATCTTCAGATGACCGGCTTCATTAGCGCCGTCTTCATCAGGGGACGAGCGTCCAACGCCGCCCCTCATCTTCAGACCGGCGTCAAAACCCGATCCTTCATATGATGCACGGCTTCATCAACACTGTCGTCATCAAAGGACGTGCGTCCAACGTCATCTTTCATGTGACGAACGGCTTCACCAGCGCCGTCGTCATCAAAGGACGGGCATCATCAATGTCGTCCTTCATCTTCAGGCATCTAACGCCATCCTTCATCAAGGGACGTGTGTCCAACGTCGTCCTTCATCTTCAGACGACCGGCTCCATCAGCGCCGTCTTCATCAGGGGACGAGCGTCCAACGCCGTCCTCGTCTTCAAGCCAGGGTCAGAGCCTGGTCCTCCATATGACGAACGGCTTCATCAACACCGTCGTCATCAAAGGACGTGCATCCAACGCCGCCCTTCATCTTCAAGCCAGGGTCAGCGCCTGGTCCTTCATTTGACGAACGGCTTCATCAAATCTGTCGTCATCAAAGGACGTGTGTCCAGCGTCGTATTTCATGTGACGAACAGCTTCACCAACGCCGTTGTCATCAAAGGACGGGCGTCATCAATGTCGTCCTTCATCTTCAGATGACCGACTTCATCAGTGTCGTCTTCATCAGGGGACGAGCGTCCAACGCCGCCCCTCATCTTTAGACCGGCGTCAAAACCCGATCCTTCATATGATGCACGGCTTCATCAACATCGTCGTCATCAAAGGACGTGCGTCCAGCGTCATCTTTCATGTGACGAACGGCTTCACCAGCGCCGTCGTCATCAAAGGATGGGCATCATCAATGTCGTCCTTCATCTTCAGGCGTCCAACGCCATCCTTCATCAAGGGACGTGCGTCCAACGTCATCCTTCATCTTCAGATGACTGGCTCCATCAGCGTCGTCATCATCAGGGGACAAGCGTCCAACGCCGTCCTCATCTTCAAGCCAGGGTCAGAGCCTGGTCCTCCATATGATGAACGGCTTCATCAACGTCGTCTTCATCAAACGACGTGCATCCAACTTCGTGCTTCATCTTTAGACGACTGGCTTCCTCAGCGCCATCGTCATCAGGGGACGAGCGTCCAATGCCACCCTTCATCTTCAAGCCAGGGTCAGAGCATGGTCCTTCATATGATGAACGGCTTCATCAACACCATCGTCATCAAAGGATGTGCGTCCAACGTCGTCTTTCATGAGACGAACGGCTTCACCAGCACCGTCGTCATCAGGGGACGGGCGACCAATGCCGTCCTTCACCTTCAGGCATCCAACACCATCCTTCATCAAAGGATAGGTGGCTCACCAGTGCCGTCCTCATCTTCAGACCGGCGTCAAAGCTTGGTCCTTCATATGACGAACGACTTCATCAACGCCGTCGTCATCAAAGGATGTGCGTCCAACATCGTCTTTCATGAGACGAACGGCTTCATCAGCGCCGTCTCTAGTCTTCAGATGAGCGCCTAGCGCCGTCCATCTTCAGACGAGCGCCAACGCCTCGTCCTTAAACAGGACCGTCTTCATCAGCGCCGTTCCTAATCTTCGGACGAGCGTCCAACGCCGTCCATCTTCAGACGAGCGTCCAATGTCATACATCTTCAGACGAGCGCCAACGCCTCGTCCTTAAACAGGATCGGCTTCATCAAAGTCGTTCCTCATCTTTGGACGAGCGTCCAACGCCGTCCATCTTCAGACGAGCGTCCAACGCCGTCCATTTCAGATGAGTGCCCACGCCTCGTCCTCAAGCAATGGACAGACGGCTCATCGGTGTCGTCTTCATCTTCAGACCGGCGTCAAGGCCTCGTCCTTCATATGACGTACGATGTCATCAACGCCTTCGTCATCAAAGGACAAACGTCCCCAGCGACGTCCATCTTCGAACCACGATCAACGCCATCATCATCAAGGGGCGTGCATCCAACGCCGCCCCTCATCTTCGAAACTAGGGTGAAAGCCTAGTCCTCCAAGTCACGAACGGCCCCATCAATGCTGTCATCATCCAAGGACGCGCTTCGTCAGCATCATCGTCCTCAACTTTGGACAGGTGTCCACGCCTTATCCTTCATCCCAAGACCGGCCTCCTCAGTGCCGAGCGTCTTGGGCTAGCGAGTAGGCTTGCCACTCCCTTCCTGGATTGCGACCCTCACCTCCATGTCACGAACGGCCCAATCAGCGCCGTCATCATCCAAGGACGCGCTTCATCAGCGTCATTGTCCTCAACTTTGGACATGCATCCAACGCCTTGTCCTTCGACTCAAGACTGGCCTCCTCAGTGCCGAGCGTCTTGGGCTAGCGAGCGAGCTTGCCACTCCCTTCCTAGATGACGACCCTCGCCTCCATGTCATGAACGTCCCCATCAGCGCTGTCATCATCCAAGGACGCGCTTCATCAGCGTCATCGTCCTCAACTTTGGACAGGCGTCCAACGCCTTGTCCTTCATCTTAAGATCGGCCTCCCCAACACCGAGCGTCTTGAGCTAGCGAGCGGGCTCACCATTCCCTTCCTGGATGGCGACCCTCGCCTTCATGCGACGAGCGACTTCATCATCGCTGTCATCCTCAAATCACACCCGGTCCCTCGGCCTCGACGAGATTGTTTAATTCAAGGTCGGCTTCCTCAGCGCCGAGAGCCTTGATCTTACATGACGAACGACTTCATCAACACCTCGTCATTATATTATAGGACCGGCTCCTCATCGTCGTACGTCCTCAGATAATGGCAGACCCCTCAGTCTCGACATGATCCTTCATCTCAATACCGGCCTCCTCAGCGCTGAGTGTCTTGAGCCAACGATCGGGCTCTCCATCCCTTCCGGGATGGGGACCATCGTCTCTACCTGACGAACGGCTTCATCATCGCCTCGTCCTCAGATCACGAACGGCCCCTCAGCCTCTGCATGATCCCGTATCTCAAAGACCGGTCTTAGCCATTCCTTTAGCGGATGGCGACCGTTTCATGGATTTCGGACCGGCCCCTCAATGTCGTCGTCCTCATATCTCGAGACTGGCTCCTAACGCCGAGGTACTGTTATAGCGACCAGGCTCGCCATTCCTTTCCTGGATAGCAACTGTCGCCTTCATATGACGCACGGCTCATTACCACCGTCGTCCTCATATTCATATAGGCACCCATCGCCTCATCCTCATATTCGGACCGGCTCATCAGCGTCGTCGTCCTCAGCACCAGGCGGGCGTCCCCCCAACAGACGGACACCGCTGCAACTCCACACCTAGGTCGAAGGATTCACCCCTTGGAGTTCATTTTGGGGGATCCGGTGTGCTCTTTTTCCCTCATTAGGATTTTTTCCCACAGGGTTTTTCCTAATGAGGTTTTTAACGAGGCATCACCCCATTGTGGATCAAAAGGTGTCGACCCTCGGCCCCCTATTTGAAGACGTGCATTGCTCTACTCCTCTTCACCTCACTACATGAGCCTCGAGGAGTGGGGGACTGGGGGACTACATCAGTCTCCACATACACGCAAACATCCAGAAAGCAATAGCAAAGCAAGGACTACCAAGTAGTGCCCCCGTCGGCCAGTGCCTCCGTCGGCCAGACGAAGGTCTGGGGGACTACATCGGCTCCAGCGCAAAGATAAACAAGTTCAAAAATGCAACGACCACAAGCCTATGACAATGGTATCTCAACGTCCACAACCATGTCAAGGACACTCCTCGTCCTCAAGGCCAATGGCACGCATCGTCTCTAGGACAATGACATTCATCGACCATATCACGAACACAACAAACGCAAGTGTAAGATCCATCAACTAAAGTCAAAGGCATAAGGGCAGGACATTCATCGTCCACAGAGCCAAGGGCGCCCAACGTCCTCTGGTCCAGGACCCTCATCATCCTCAAAGCCATTGACAACCAACTACGAGTGATTTCGCCTCGGCCTGGAGCACTGAAAGCAATTGTGATGCCTCCTCGGCTGCGCAGGGGTCACATCCATCGTCCTCGAGATAAAGGACGTTCATCATCCTCAAAATGAAGGACGTCCATCGTCCTCAAGATGAAGGACATCCATCGTCCTCGAGATAAAGGACGTTCATCGTCCTCAAAATGAAGGACATACATCGTCCTCGAGATAAAGGACGTTCATCGTCCTCAAAATGAAGGACATCCATCGTCCTCAAGATGAAGGACATCCATCGTCCTCGAGATAAAGGACGTTCATTGTCCTCAAAATGAAGGACGTCCATCGTCCTCAAGATGAAGGACATCCATCGTCCTCGAGATAAAGGACGTTCATCGTCCTCAAAATGAAGGACGTCCATCGTCCTCAAGATGAAGGACATCCATCGTCCTCGAAATGAAGGGCATTCATCGTCCTCAAAATGAAGGACATCCATCGTCCTCAAGATGAAGGACATCCATCATCCTCAAAATGAAGGACATTCGTCCTCCTCGGGATGTAGGACGCTCATCGTCCTCAAAATGAAGGACGTCCATCGTCCTAGAGATGAAGGATACTCATCGTCCTCAAAACGAAGGACATTCATCGTCCTCAAAATGAAAGACATTCATCGTCCTCGAAAGGAAGGACAAGAGACAGCCGACTATGGCACCGCCTCCAATTGAAATGAAGGACGTTCCTAACAGCTCAGTTATGGAACCCCTCAGCCATGAACACTAGAATTCCCGGGTAATCCTCCGTCGGCCAAAGCGTCAGAACGACAAGGATCTACTCCCTTTCACTTCGTCTGCATCGCAGCTCAGAGAGTGGGGGACTCCTGATGGAGTATATGGGTCCAGACCCCATGACCCACATACTCAGAAGACTAAGATGAGCACAACTGTCACCCAGTGGGCCCTCCGTCGGCCAAATTGCTCCGCATCGGCCGAAAAAGAGTCAACCCGAAATACGCTCCAGAAGCCAAGGAGAAGACTTGTCCTCCGTCGCCCAGTGCCCCCGTCGGCCGAGCGCCTCCGTCGTCCATGCCTCCGTCGGCCGAGCGCCTCCGTCGTCCATGCCTCCGTCGGCCGAGCGCCTCCATCGGCCAGAAGGAACTCACAGAACTAGACTTCTAATGTAATCAGCCCAATAGAGACTCTATATTGAAATGGGCCTCCCGAGCCCAAGACTTGGGAGCCCAGCCCACTTTTCCCTATAAATACTCCCCTTGGGAGCCATGTAAAGGGTTCGAAAATCATTAATACAACTCACTTCTCTCTCTAGCTCTCCCTTCTCTCTAGAAGTTAATACTCCATCAATAATCATTGTATTCTTATTTAAAATATTTATTGTGCTAATTTTACAATTCAATATCAATGCTCTTTTTTTAATGGTATATTTACTTAAGTGTAATATAAAACTCATTTCAATACATTTATGTAATAAACATATTTCAATTCAAATTAGCTATGTTGTTTTATTATATAAAAAATGTTAGAAAAATATATTTCTCCATCTTTATAGAATGTTTAATCATCAAACTCAAAAAATAACAAAATCAAGATCAAAAATTTGTTAAAAGTGCATAATTAGAAAAAGCTAAGTAAAATAATTCTAAACAACAAATTTATGCAAAACAAATCATTCATATGTTAACAACATTTATACAAGTGCATCGTACAATAAAATAATTCATAAAAAATGGACATTCACCGATGTGGATCGGATGATATGAGATACTAGTAGGGTCGTAAACGAATCAAATAATATGTGCTCAATTCGCGATTCGAATTCGTATAAGACAATTCGAATTTGGAAAATACAAATACAAGTACAAATAAGAATATTAAATTTGATTCGAGTTGTTATCAAATACAAATATGAATATCAGTGTATTCGAATCGAATATTAATCAAATATATTCGATTAATAATAGTGATAATATTAATAGTATAACACTATAATGACTTTTAAAAGACATATGATATATATATATATATATATGCCTACAAATTTGAAGCCCATTTGTAGTAAATCAGAATATAAATACGAATACAAATCATATTTTTGGTTCAAATGTCTTCCAAATACAACACATAATATGTATTCAATCGGAAGAATAAAATTAGAGTCATTTGATTTTGATATATACAATTATCAACTTATTTCACACATTATAAGTATAATTTCTAATGTGTGTGTTAGTGTTTATTTTAAAAGGTTTGAAATAGATTTATATTTGTTAATCATATAATTTATTCTCTTTAGTATATTGTGCACAATCTAAAAATGCATTGATCCATTAAATTTAAATTCTAAAAACACATATTAAGTCATAGCACTCATTTACAACATAAAAAATATATGAAAAGTTATTTTAAAGTAATGTTTGACTAATATTTAACGTATGTTCAAATCGATTCGATATTCGTATATGACTCGTTAACTATTCTTATTGTTAAACAAATACAAATCGAAATTAATATTCGTTTTATATTCGGATTCGAATTTGTATTTGAAAAAAAATAAATAAATACAAATACAAAATCCCACCATTCGACTCGATTCGATTCGTTTACAACCCTAGATACTAGTATATTTGCCCACACTCAAACAAACAGCCCGTTTGGTAACATGAAAATCGGCTGATTCGACTGATTCTGCTGAAATTTATGAAGTTCAGGCTGAAGTGGCTGCATTGGCTGATTCGGCTGATTTAAGAAAAAATAATTTTAAAATATATTTTATTAATAAAATAATTAAAAATTTATATGTAAAATAGCTAAAATGATCATCAACAATACTTCATCCAATAAAGCCAGAAAAGTTACTTCAATCTTATTTTATCTTATTATTACATAATTCAGCCCGCGAAAATAAAAATTACGTGTTTGATGAAAAAGTTGGCTGATAAACCTAATAAGCCGAAAACAGTGTTACCAAACTGTCTCTAAATCATGGATGGTATGGAGTGATATGGCTTAAGTTACTTTCTTATAACCACTTAATTAAAAGTGTGGCCATCGCGAGCCACCTAAGCCTTTCATTAATCGTGTAGGACTCCATAAAATCTTGTTATTACTTCCTTAGTTCTTTTTTAATTTCGATGTCCACTTTTCACTCTTATCAATGCACAAGTTTCACCATTAATACCTTTCATTCTTTATTAATAAAAAAATTAAAAATTTCAAATTTTGGAAATTGAAAATGAGAGGAATTTAAAAATATTTTTTTAAAATTTAATTTATTATACGTTAATAAATACCCGTAAAATATAATCAAAGTAGAACTTTGAAGTTCAAACTTGAGCTCCCTGGGCTCTTATATTTGCCGATCACTCGTTTGGCTAAGCTTACAACGGAAATGAGTCTTACTTCCTCGATAACTCCCCTCTTCACAACCCCAAGATTTTCAGCTAAATCTCCCGAATTTCATTTTCAATTCGCCATCTCCAATTCTTGTAGTTCATCCAATATCGTCCTATCCTTCTCTTCATCAAGTTTTGGGTTTTGCTGCAGAGCAATTCCTACAACTTCTACGCCCTCTCCTTATGGAGCTCCAACTAAAGCCCATCAACATTGGATGGTTCTCGTGGAACCTCCCCCTCAAGGTTTCACTTCAAGGTCTCAAATCATCAATTACTATGTCAAGACCCTAGAGAGAGTCTTGGGCAGGTTTCTTTTGCAGCCATATCAAATTCTCATTTTTTTAAAGATGCTTTATTTATTTACTTCTATCTCAAAGATTAGTTTCATGAAATTTGGTTCCCTCCCCATGGAAATTGAAGATGGCCAAATACTTGCAGGCTTTCTGAATTAAATTGGGGATGCTTGGTGGTAATGATTAGAAAAGGGTCAAATTTACCCTTACTCTTGATACAATGAAATAATGTATAAGTTGTACGTAGTATAATGGAATGCACGACTATATTGGTTCTATTAATAATAAATAGAGTGCATATCAGCATATGAGGTTTATATCTTACTCATAGTCATACAATAGGAAAGTGAATCACATAAAAAAAGAGAAATTAATAATATAATTAGTAAAAGATTATTATTATCTCCTTCCTACGTAAAGGTTCTCATTGTAAAATGACACGATTATTTAGACAATAATTAAATAAAGTAATTCGAGTATATTTTACGAAATAGTTTTGATGGATATATTATATAATGGGGTCATTGATGATAACTATGATGTTGTAGATGTATTCTTTTTAATATTTGATGATTAAATTGTCATTTAAGAGTATGAATTGTTTCCTAAAATAGAAACGGGAACGTTTATATAATTATATGGGACGCCAGACGCCTAAAAAGGGAAAGCAGGAACCTTAGAATGGAACGGAGTGAGTACTAAATATATAATGTCCTAATATGGATTTTTGTGATATACACTTTAGTAATTGTTCATATTGATTTTTCAGGGGATTAAGAAGAAAATAGCAAAGTTAGTGAATAGTGTAGACCAATGTAAACATAGGAGAGAATAAGTGGAAAAAAATGAAATAGAGAGTTAAAAAACTAGAAAAAGTAAGATGACAAAGTGAAGTGAAAGTGACAATGAAATTGGAACAAATAATAAAGCACTTCTCAAGAAGGAATATGGAACAAATAATAAAATACTAAGGGAGTAATATTATTTCTGAGACTATCCCATTTTCTAATTTCTTGAAAGCTTTTGTCTGGGTGTTAGAATATATCTCAGGAAGGTTGTTTCATTAATTTTAGTTCTTCTTCTTTCTATCTTTCGTTTATGAAGTGAGAGGGACGCTCAAATGTGTATATATGATTCTTCTTATGAAGCAAATTTTGGGTTTTGCTGCGACATTACTGAAGAGGAAGCTCAAAAGCTAGCAGGTAGTGTTTTCTCTTCAGGTTTAAATACATAACATGGAATTCTTTAATAGAAAATCATTACTTTTACTTTACCTCGAGTCACCTATAGGATTTCTGCTTTCTATCCTGTCATTCTTTAGTACGAATAAATTGCCAATGCTCAATTCGTGTTTCTGAATCATAGGTTTACCCGGTGTATTATCAGTTAAGCACGATCCCTGTTATAACTCCAATGAAAAGGATTACAGTCTGCCAAGTTCTTTATCAAACATGGGTAGCTCATTACTATTCCCAATTGGAACATCTAAACGCTGGTGTGTTCGTACCAGCAGGCCAGCTGTTGAAGTCTCTGGAAAGGCACCATTGGTTGACTATTATGTTCAGATTCTAGCAGAAGTTCTTCGGAAGTGTGTAAACGTTTCTATTTCTTTTTACTTCTCTGCTCTTATATTTGGGAATATTTAAACAATGGCATCTAAAGGCAGTATGACCTTAATTGGTTAGTGAGAAGGATGCTCAAATGTGCTTGTATCGTGTACTATGGGGTTCTGAATATGGATTTTGTTGTGAAATAGATGAAGAATGTGCACAAGAGTTAGCAGGTAAGAATCCTTAGTTATCACTACTTGTATGGAAAAAAATAGTCATGTTACCCCAGCATACAATTTTTTCTTTTGGTAGAATACAACTCTCATAAATAATTACTGTGCTTATATTTTATAAATTAATTTGTTGTTGTAGCCAAATTTATCTTATGTGACTTGTCCTCTGTGACTGTTTTGAAAAATTACATCAAAAACTAGTTCCGTTTGATCAAACTGAACTCTTTATTTGGCATGTAGTACATAATAATTATCAGAACATGATTTTTGGGGGGAACTTCATCTTGGTAAGTGCACTCGGTTGATCTAGTGTAGGTGTACCGGGAGTTTTGTCTGTCCACCCAGATGATGAGTTTGTGTCAGATAAGGAAGACTATGAAGGTATGTGATGATAACTTAATCTCTTAGTTTATTTACTGCCGTTGTTGAGTGTTGACCTTTGTTGGGGGTCTAACCCAAGTGTCACATTCGAAAAATAAAGGAGAATCATCGTGAATATAAGTGTCCATCTAACTGCATTCGCATGAGGTCTTTTGGGTGTGTCAAATATAAGTTCATGCGGGTTTGTCACAAACGGACAATATCAAACTAATGTGGAGCTAAGGTGACCTGTGTCGTCCTAATCGATGATCTAAAAGGCATTTTGTATTTTGCTAATGTTTATTACTCCGTATTTTATAAGGATATATAACAAAGTAATAAGTACCCAACAAATTTGGTACAAGTCTAGACATAATTTTTACATTTTTCAATAATTTAGTCCTTTTTCTAAATTGAAATTACTAGTTGGGTGTCAACTTTTAAGTTGGCCACTTTTTTCACCCTTAGCTATGAAGCAGCATTTTCCCACCAACCGCCTTATGTCTATTCGCCTCAATTTGGAACACTTTACCTGATAGAAACAACTTAAAGAGTTTTTTCATAATCCTAATATAGCGGCATTGATATGAAAACAAAGCTCAAGTCCAGAATCCCTAACCAAAGTAATCGTCTCAGGTGGAAGCTCAAAGTATACTGATGATTCCCGGGATTCTTCAACATCAAGTGTTAAAACCAAGAAGCTTTTTGTGACTGGTACGTTGCAACTTTTAAGCCACGTGATGTTTGGTTGGTTTTGTGGAAAGCACTTTTTCATGGAAACCAACCCTTCCCCTTACTCCCTGGAAATGAACTCTGTGATTTTCAAGGAAAATGAAGTCTCACATTCTATCGGAAGTAACACTGAAAAAACTATCAAAAGGAAAAAAAGCCAAGTCCTATTGTTGTGTTTTGTTTTACCATAGTAAACACGAAGGAGTATGTATGATTGATGTTTTTAACTAAATTTTTTAGATAATAATTATTTCAATAGATAAACTAAGTAGTTGAAGTTTTGAAATAATATAAATAATAAATCTATCGAATTTTGAACAGATATTTAATTTCCACCACATTTTCTTTACTATCTAATTTCCTATATACTCCGTATATTTCATATTTGCCTCCCTATTTTCTTTCCTAGCATCTCCAGAGTTTCAAATAGACCCTTTACATTAAAACCACACACCAAAGTTAGAGATGGGCAAACGAATGGGTGTGTTATATTAGCTTTGTCTACTAATTTGTGTGATTTGTCATGCGTGGTCAGGTCTATCATTCTATACATCCGAGAAAACATTGCGTGCAGCGTTTGAAGGGTATGGGAAGCTTGTTGAAGGTATTTTTACTTTAAACTGCGGTTCAGACTATTTTTCATAAACATTGCGTATGGGGATCTGTAAATCTTCCTCTGGTTTTCGATGTAATAACAATATTAAAGAGTTTTTCCCATCATTTGCAATGGAGCCAAAGATTCATTTTTTTTGGCTTGAGATGATGATGGAATAAAGCAAAATGACTCACTAAACTGTCTGCGCTTCTTTGTTATGAAGCAGCAGTCAGTCCATGCAATTTTGGACGGGATTTTCACTATGGGTCATCCGGAAATAGTCTCTTTGTGCTTTAGTACAGGGGTAAGACTGCGTACATCCGACCCCCCTTACCCCACCGTAGGTGGGAGCCTTTGCGGCACTGGGGTAAATGAAAATGAAAATGAACAATATTAAAGAGTTGTTGACCAAACACAGTATAATACCCCCCTAAATCTGGACAGTTAAAATAATCGTGGACAAGATTTCCAAGAGGTCAAAAGGCTATGGTTTTTTGGAGTACACAACAGAAGAGGCTGCAAATGCTGCTCTCAATCAGATGAATGGCAAGGTTAGCTAGCTGCAAGCCTGCAAATGACTACATTTCATTATTATTATTTTGGAAAATTAGAGTTCACATCCCATTTTCAAATCATTAACATTTTTCATTCCGTGCTTAGAGGAAACTGGTGGGAATACTACAATTTGGAACAATGTTCAGGGGTGCAATTTCAAACAATTTTGATGGCTATTAGCAGATTTTCCTAATTGCGGTGCAAATATTAATGATTTGAAAAATGGGGTGAAAACTCAAATTTGAAAAAAGTGGGGTGCCAAAAGAAGTCCCTGATTTTCCCACTAAACTGGATTTATTTGGTGCTGTTGAATTCCACAGATCATTAATGGGTGGATGATCACGGTCGATGTCGCAAAGAAGAATCCGCCAAAATATAATCGAGGGAGCTCGGGTCCAGTTAGCTGACATTTTCCTAGCATTTTGGCTGTCTTGGCATTCAGTTACCAGCAGTCAAAGAAACCCTTTTTTCTATACAACGGAACAGTGCAAGATTTGGCAAGTTTACCCCCAAAACTACTGCAGTGTCTTGTAGAGTTGCAGCCAAAGAGCACTGGTGTATTATTGTACAACCACCATACTCGGTTATTTACTATTGGGCAGGGCCGTCCAATGAATTTGGAGGCCCCAGTTCGAAATGACATATCGAGGCCCCCTAAAACAATAATGAATAACAATTCTAACAATGAAATACAAAAACACTAAATAGTTCATGAAATATAAGTTTTATAATGTTTAAAGTACATCGTTCAAAAAAATGTTTAAAGTACACAAGTTGGACAATCTTAAAGTAATATTACTATTGCTAATGAAGTTTCACATGAATAGAGCTGTCCTCCTAGCAGTTCTCGAAGCAAAATAATCAATCAAATCTTGGGAGAACTATCAAATAAGCCTTCGAACTTTCATAAAAAGTGCAAATAAGCCCTTTCATAGGAGGCTATGTCCGGTCATCACCATTTGGGGCGGTTTATGGTGGAACTTTTTGATGTAATGGTTTTATCATCATCTTCATTAAGTCTAGTTTACGCATACCAAATTTCAGCTAAACATTCAATCGGGAAGGCAGTCAAATGAATTTGTGAAGATAACTGCGCGGTTAGGCAGCGCAGTATATTTCAGAAAATCATTTGACTGCATTCTCGATTGAATTTTTAGCTGAAAATTGGTATTGATAAACTAGACTTAATGAAGAAGATGGTCAAAAAATTCCATCAAAAAATTCCACCGGAAACCACCCCAAATGATGACAGCCGGACAAAGCCTCTTATAAAAGGGCTTATTTGCACTTTTTATGAAAGTTCGAGGGCTTATTTGATAGTTCTCCCATCAAATCTTTATACTCTATCTTCTCAAGAACTTCATTCTCGATTGATATCATTGCCAAGTCTTTGTTGTGACATTGTTGATCGCAAGTGAGACTTTAATAACTTGACCTTCGGAAAACTTCTTTTTGCACTAGCCACAATCACAGGAATAGTCAACATTATTCTATAAGCAATAATTGCATTAGGGAAACAACTAAAACTACGCATCAACAACTTCAGAATATCAATAGATCTCAGCTTCTCTTCTGACAAGAATCCCTCAAAAAATTTCAGCTCGATATATAAATCAGTTCTATCCACATCAGATTGTGCGTCTTTTTTAAGAGCACCTTCAAGATGAGTGCAACATGACATTAAATGTGCATCATCCAGTGAATTCAACTTCTCAGAAGTAAACATAAAACCAAAATGGCAAATAAGGATTTTAAACAAGAACAATATCACCTCAAATCTCTGAGTTGTCACCATACCATCAACAACTTTAAAGTTTAAACTCACAACCAAGCTTCAGCCCTCCAACTAGGCAACTCTCAAGGTCTCCTGTTTCGCATCTCCACCCTCCAACCAATGCAAATTCCTGAAAAATGTAAAATTTTAAAATATTAGAAGATTAAAAAGCTCAAAATTTATCATATTCACATATGCTATAATTAAAAAAAATTAAAAATGAAAATACCTCTTATTATGGTAATCGGTTCCGAATTCCGATGCTTAAGAATTGAAGAGACTGCCTTCCTTGTCCTTGAATCCTTTCTCTTGAATTTAAATTGTTTGGTTCTTAAGTTGTAATTTAAGAAGTGAAAAGTCATTTAAGTTTTAGGAGTAAAAAGATCCTACCCGAGCGGTCGAGCACAACCCTACGTAGTACGTACACGACTCTAGTTTAACTACTTAATTGTACAAAAAAGCTAAACTAATTAAGCAATTATTATGTACGATTATATAATTGCTTCAAAAAAAAAGTACAGTTATGTAAAAAAATGTTCCATTTTTCAATTTATAAAAACTAAAAGTTATACAAATATGAAATAATACACAATATCTAGAGAAATTAACCAATAACTAATACTACTTAATAAATATTTGGAGGCCCCTTATAGACATAGGCCCCGGTGTGAAGCACCTATTGCACCTCCTAAAAGACGGCCATGCTATTGGGCCAAATACCCAAAAATGCATCTGAATATCCAACAGAAAAAACCGTGATGACCACTAACGTAACTCATCATCATCTAACATTCTAACATCTTACGGAGTATCTTATTTAATCCTAGATTAATTTACATAATCCATAATGACCATAAAATTAATAAAAAAAAACACACATTGATCTTGGACATGCGAGATTACCATACCATGTACGTGATCTGAAGACTATTTACAACGCCAAGGAAAATAGCACTCGAATTAAGACAAACTAGCCAAGTATTTCAATGTTTTACTTTTATTGCTGCAATTGATTTTATGATTATTTACCATTTTTATTTTGTTAATGTAAGAATTACTAGTAGCATGGTTCGTAATTGATCATTTTTTAAAATTATTGGGTTATTTTGGTACGGTAGGGGCTAAATGAGACTTTTGAAAACTAATGGTTATTTTTTGACATTAACTTCTTATTCTTGAACATAGCTTAGCACCTGACTGCCTGAGCCACATGTGACCTGCACTATCGTTTGAGTAGCAGTATAGAAGATAAAGCTAATGGAAAAAGTTACTTGTACACATAAGTTGTACATAGGCAACTAGGAGTGTGTACACAAAATGTACACTTTTTTTTTTTACAAAATGTGCACAACAATAATTATCCAAGGATCATATATTAGGCAGAGACATTATTCAACTTACAGATTGCCAAAACAGGTACTTCTGGAAAGAGAAAACGTATAAGACTAATACCATTCCTATGTACAAATGTCCATTAGCACATGACTTATCCAGCAAACCTAAGATTAAAGCCTTTATAAGATAAACCAACCACATCAGTATACAATTGTTCACTACCACCAACTCTGCAAGAGATCTATTTTCCTCCGTGGTACAGCTGTTGATAGTTTTATTGAAATGTAGTGTGATCAAATTAATAGGGATCAGTATCATGATTACAACTTTTACCAGCAGTAAAAAGTAAATAAACTCCCTTAGAGCAATTAATTACCCTTCCTCACCAAACTCTCTTGTAAACCTCTCATGCACTTCAAGATCTGATTTGCTCACTGTCGGCTTCTGTTTTGCCAGCACTTTGTCAAAATCTCTCCGCGCGATTGGAGGTGGTGTTACCTGTAGATGAATGTTTAATTGTCCAATTATTATGAGTAAAAAATATATCTGATTTAGGAATAGTAAATGTAGGAGGCTTTGCTTTTATATTTTACACAAGAAGCTGATAGATAAACTAGCGTTTGACATCATATATTACTACTTGGCAAAAAAACAGCTAAAATGTTAAATTACTAGATAGAATATATAGTGACACGATAGGATATGTTCAATAATTCTTTAATAGCGACTTCGTGTAAATGTTATCATTTTTTGTTTCATTTATGGGTATCAAGTTTGAATATTGCCGTTAAAACAGTTGTCTGCTAATTCTTCAATTGCGCTTTCCTGCATTTGACCTATTTTATAGACAAATAGATCTATAATGTCTATTATTAAAAAGTACTCTCCAATCACACTAGCAAGAGTGCATTCTTGTTATGTATAGATGTTGACTTTTAATTCTATTGTGGCTCTGCTCCATATAAAGGGCTAATTAATAATTTAATATGAAGCGCAACAAATCAAATTAATCAAACAGGAGAGTGATGTATCACAGATCGTTCAAAATTGGCCATGCTGTCTGGAGAACGTAAAAGGGACCAATGAGATATTTTACCTTTGAAGCTAAGCCTTTAGCTGCAAGCTCTTGCATGTTAGTCTGAATGGCACCTGGCTGCCTAGGTCCACACGGCACCCATAGTTCATCACGAGTCTTGATAAAGAACTCAGCGTCTTGAGTCTTGCGAACCGGTTCAAACAAAACCTCATTTACCTGAAATTTCAGGGAGGTCAGAGAGGAAAGCTACTTCAACTAAATCTTTAGAAACAATGATTCACGTTTAGGAAATTGATCATTGTTACATAGTAAATATATCTGTTTGAAATGTCAATTAATGGAAGATAGATGTTTCAGACTTGGAATTATAAAAAATTTAAGTAAAAACTCTGGTTACTCATGAACTACTCCTACAACATCAACAAATAAAAACGGAGGGGTATGTTTTACTTTATTGGGTTGCTAAATGATCACTTATTCGTGAAGCAATGCATTTTCCTGATGAATGTTATTTGATAACGGATGGAGTATATGACACTTACGCAAACAGATATGTCAGAACCTGAAAAACCTTCTGTTTTTATAGCTAGTTGCTCAAAATCACTTTCAGAAAGGTTGTGAGGAGTATCACCCAGATGTACCTGTTTGTATAGACAATATAATAATGATTATACAAACTACAAGAAAAGACCAAAAAGATGCTCTGTAGAAAGCTTATTGTACCTTGAACATATGCTGTCTTGCCCTCATATCTGGTAGAGGAATATATATTCTCTTGTCAAACCGCCTCCTAATAGCCTGGTCTAGTGCATAAGGAGTATTTGTCGCCGCAAGAACAAGAACCTTTTCATCATTATGTCCAACGCCCTAAAATGTAACAACAAAATCAAGTAAACTGTGGAAAGAATGCAAGTCTTATCACATATTCACATTTATTGGACACAATATTAGAAATATAAAAATGAATGGTACTTAAGATGTAAATAGAGATATAACTTTTCCCTGAGAAAAGCTAGTTCACAGAGTTTCCTTCCATTATTAATAGTTTATTTTGCTTTTTTTTTGCTTTAAAAATATAAACTCCGAAGTTATATTATTTTGATTTCTTCCTCGAACCAGCCCCAAAGAAATTGAACATTTTCAATGAAGCAATATAGAGTTTTACCCATAATTAAAAAAAAAAACTCACCTGCATCTGTACAAGGAGCTCAGTTTTGATACGTCTTGAAGCTTCACTCTCATTGCTCTCACCTCGTTGGCCAACTAATGAATCAATTTCATCTACAAAGATAATGGATGGAGCACTTTCACGAGCCATTTGGAATAGATTAGAGACGAGCTTTTCACTTTCACCCATCCATTTTGAAACAAGGTCTGAGGAAGAAATACTGTATATATACAAGAAGCAAAATTTGTAAGTCGCTTCAAGTAAGATACAATTTATCAAGATTCAAGAGCATCACTCATGACTTTAAATTCCATCATTTGCAATGGACTATGAAGCAAAAGAATCACTATTTTTTGGCTTGGGAATATGATGGAATAAAGCAAAATGGCTTACTAAAGTGTTTGCGCTTCTTTGTTATGAAGCAACAATCAGTCCATGCAATTTTCGACCGGAAACAGTCCCTCTCTGCTTTAGTACAGGGGTAAGACTGTGTACATCCGATCCCCCATTACCCCACCGAAGGTGTGGGAGCCTTTGCGGCACTGGGATAATGATGATGATCATTCATGACTTTAGTCGAGTGTACACTAGTAAATAAGAGGACTAGGAATTTTCCCAACACGTGCCTAACTAGAGTTTAATAGTATTATATGATGGTAGAAGCACGTTTTCATCATACCTGAAGAAAGTTGAGTCAGCTTCTGTAGCTACAGCTTTTGCTAGATATGATTTTCCTGTTCCAGGTGGACCGTAGAGTAGAAAGGCCCTCCATGGACGCCTCTTTCCTATTCAAATACATAAAATGAATAAGAACTATCAATTTTTTAAATTAATAAGAATTATACTTGCATATTATTTTGTGCATTTTCCGTAGTTTAAAAAAGAAATGTTCGATTCTTTTGTTGTCCTTGATATCGCAAGCTTACTGTATTCTTTTTATTTAAAAGAAAGAAAAAAGAACCACAATACTAGATAGCATTAAAAAACTTAATCTGCACTTGGGTTCTGCAAGAGAGTTAACCGATATGACCAGTGGGTGGCAGGCTCCACTTCCAGCGGACCAAATATTGGAAACCTAATTAAGTTGTCCAAAATTTCACTTCATTTAAAAAGCATCCTAAAAGTTAGTGATTAAGGTAACTTCTTTATAGGAGAAACATTATGCGATTTCTGGAGAAGCTTCCATGACATTCATAAAGAGGCATTATGCAGAACCTATGCTCTTAGCTATTGACTCTATGGTCATAGATTCAACCCCATCCAATAAACCATTGTAGAAAAATTGGTAAGAGAAGTAGGCAAACCAATGTCTACACAATGTTTCCAAATTCCGCATGATTTGGAAGTCTTGGACACTAGGTACAATGTCCAGAATATAATGCACTGGAGAACTGGACTGTAATACGTGCAACTACAGAAGTCCCACAATACACGGGTAATGTGGGTCCATGCAAATATAGAAAAAAAGATAGCATGAAATGATTACGACTGCCACTATCAGTCTCCAACATAATCTGGCGTTTTTTGGAAACTCTACATTAAGTTCAATAAAATAAATAGCTTCCTCTGTTCCTCATTAGTTGAATAAGACTCTTTTTTTGGACCAAAAGAATAGAACAAGACTTTCATTTTGGATGGAATAGTCGGAGATATCCTTATTTAAAAAGGAAGGAAAAAAAGCAGCAGCAGAGATAAATCTAATGGCTTGAAGAACCAACCAGTGAAAAACTGTGGAAATTTAACAGGTAATATCACAGCCTCCTGCAATGCCTGCTTGGCACTCTCTAGTCCGGCAACATCATTCCACTTAATGTTCGGCTTTTCTCTCACTATTGCAGAATTGAGCCCCGCCCTTAACTTTGAACTCTCTGAATCCTCTCCATCTCCTCCACCATTCTTTGGCTTTGTCTTTGGCCGTGAGGCAACAGCAGCATCTCCATTTGCTGTGGGTCCATTACCTCCCCCCTCATCAAGAACTGACCGAATCTCCTCAGCCCTCCTAAGGTACTCGGTGAACTTCTGGGTAATCGCCTCCTTGATCTTTGGGTTCTTCTCGTATTTCAAATGAGTCTTAAAATACTCCAATGCATTCATATACAAAGAAAAGGCCTTTGCATAATTCCCAGCATTATCTTCCTCAACTGCTTGTTTCACATATGCTACTGCCTGCTCTTTAAAATTGCTATACATCCTTTCTTCACGAATAACTCAATATCCGATGTACATCAGTGAAATATGGTCAAAAATTCCATAGCCCACTTATGATATCTTTCCAATACCCAAAAAAACGGAATTCTTTTGAAAGAAGCCCCTCTAAAGTCAAGCAAAACTATTCACATCCTCATTCTTGGTTCTTCAAATGATGAATCTATTTTCACCTTTAACCCCTGATTAAGTCAAACAAAGCCGTCAATTTCACCAAAATTCTACAACCTAACATGAACTATGAAACGAAGAGCTTTAAAAAATCACCCAATTTAAAGCATAAAAACAGAAAAGAAAATCATGTATGAAAGATATTTGAGAGGTTTAATTCTGATATGTGATGATTCAAAGTCAAATCCAAGAGAGATTATGCATATGAAGAATGAAGACATGCTGAGATGAATAGAAAACCTGGAAATCGATCAAACGGAGGAAAAGAAGAAGACGCGGATCAATTATACTCGCTACTCGTATGATCCGGTTGTAGCGTGCAGGATAAGAAAAATCGGAAATTTCAAAAAGATAACACCACCAGCTAGTGATCGGTTTCCGCAGATACGGAGTACTTTCCTAAATGGTGAGAGTCACACCTAATAATATTTCCTCCTTCCCAAAAATAATTTCACATTTTAACTATCACACCTTTTAGATAGATTAATATTTGGGTTTGACTTACCTAAAATGCCCTCAAGGGCTGCGGCTACAACAAAGAAAGGGTAATAAAATTTTGGGGTAATGAACAGTAATTAGGTGTAAAAAAAATAAATATCAATACTAGTCGATCCAATCACAGTCATATTTCTTCTTCTTGTTACAATCACATCCAATACTATTACAACATCTTTCTTCTTCTAATCTATTCTAAACACTTTGAACACACTAAAAAAATCCCTCCAATATTTCAGCCAAACCTTTTGAATTTCCCTCCCTTTACACTCTATTTATATCTACCCTATCAACATCTTTCCTCATTTACTCTCACAACAACAGAAAATGAGCATTGAAGAGCCTTTACAGTCTGCAACTCCTCCTGGCAGCCACAGCAACACAGCAAGACAGCCAACACAGGCACACAACCACAACTTTTCATTACCTTAAATGCTCCTGCATCAACAAAAAAATGGAAGAAGTTAACAACTAAAGATAGAAGTAGGGTTGTTGAAATTCTCTTAGCCAACTACAGTGAGGGGCAACTTCAGAGGGGTATTGTTACAAATTCAGCATCACAGTTCAACATTTCAAGAAGAACAGTTCATGACTTGTGGAAAAAAACAAAGCAAAAATTGGACCATGGCTTGTCCATTAATGTTCAAAGCCTACAAAAGGGAAATGTAGGCAGAAAAAAGGGTAGCAGTCGACTTAGATTACATAAAGGATATCCCACTCCACAAGAGAAAGAACATCAGGTCTTTAGGCTATGCCATGCAAGTTTCAAAGTCAGCCGCGCACAGATTAGTGAAAGCTAAGCAAATCAAAAGGCACTCAAATGCAATCAAACCTTTATTGACAGAAGTATGCAAACTTAAAAGGTTAGAGTTTTGTTTAGGCCACTTGATCACTCATACCCCCCCCCCCAGGAAATTCCACTTTTCATCATTTTTATGACCATATTCACATTGATGAAAAGTGGTTTTTCTTATCTAAGGAAACAACCAACTTTTACACTCACAGTACTGAAGAAGATCCATATAGAGCTGCCGAGTCCAAGAAATTCATACCCAAAATAATGTTTTTAGCAATTGTGGGCAGACCAAGGTTTGGAGATGCAGGGGATGTCATATGGGACGGGAAAGTAGGTATCTTTCCTTTCACATTTCAGGAGAAAACAAAGAGATCAAGCAAGAACATAATAGGAGGCACACTAGAGACTAAACATACATTAAGTGTCACAAGGGCTGTAATGAAAGACATGATGTTGCATAACGTGTTGCCTGCCATAAAATGTAAGTGGCCAGACAGTGTTAACAAAAGAGTGATCATTCAGCAGTACAATGCAAGACCACATGTTGATACAAAAGATGAAGATTTTGTAAAATGTGCAACTCAAAATGGATGGGACATACAGTTACAATTTCAGCCCCCTAACAGTCCTGACCTAAATGTCCTAAACTTGGGATTCTTTAGGGCCATTGTCTCACTAAAGGAACAGCAAGCCCCTAAGTCAATTTCCCTATTAGTGGAAGTTGTGACATCAGCATTTGATGCTCTCACAGCCACCACATTAAACAGAGTGTTCCTCAGCTTTCAGTTTGTTATGGAGGAAATACTAAAGCACAGAGGGGGGAACAACTTCAAGCCGAGGCATGTGGGAAAAGAAAAACTTGAAAGACAGTGCATGTTACCCAAAAATGTGGAAATCAGCCATGACATACTCAATGAAGCAAAACAAGCACTCATTCAGATGCAAACGGTTGGGGTACAAGCAGCACATCAAACTCATGGAGGTGAGTTCATAAGTGAAGATCAAGTAGATCTTCAAGAATTAACTCAGGCACATGGAGGCTAATGTTTTTGTATGTACTACCTTTATAGAGAAGAGGTATAGTTTTTAATGTAGAAGAAACAATTAATATTTTTACTTATCAATCCATCTAGGCACACATAGGATGAAAATGAACAACAGTTTGACAATACATAGCCATAATCAATGTGTAGTGAGACTCAATACAGTAAGCCCAAATCATATGCTACACATAAACACCAAATGCTTGTGCACACAATGCCCTAAATGGTCTCCAACACATTGTACAAGTGGGTGACACGAGGACATAATGAGCCATATATCCACAAATTCACAAATTGCCCTCATAATGTTTAGATCATACAAGTCCCCATCATCACCAGTCAAGATACATAGAGTACACACGTATGAGTCACACATAAGAACTAAACACACACATTCAGTTTGCAAAAGTCAATTATTACAGAGATTATGTTTCATGAGCGACATCAGCATTACAAAACAGAGGGGCATAAAGTAAAAGAGATGAGATTAGAAGCCTCCCCTAAGAGGAATCAGTCCCCCAAGGCATCCACGGCCGTTTGCGGCAATGGCCAAAGATGTGGTCATACTCATTCGGATACCATGGAGGTTTTGAGTTCACCTCCTCCCCTTCATCCTCTGAAGTTGGAAAGCCTTCGTAAATGTCCTCCACGCAGTTAGACCCCTACTTCTTCCGTATTGCCCATCCAGAGTCGGTTTCCGACGAACTCCACCCTCGTTGGTCAGACTCAACATCATCCTCGTCTGGCACAACTTCTGTTGAGGGTTTCTTCACCATAGCGGCGGCCAAGGAATTCAGGTTTCCAGAGATGGGGTAAATATTAGAAGGAAGCGCGACATGCACGTTTAGATCTAGGGTTTCATCATCGCGGCGGTTTGATACAGGAGCTAGGGTTTCATCATCCCGGTGAAGAATTTCAGTGACGAGAGTGTGGTTCATGTTCTCCATGGACGAGAAAGGGGAGAGAGTGGAGAGGTGAAGAGGCTTCTCGATAGAAGAGAGAGATAATGGCGTGCGGTATAAATGAGGGGTTGGAGTTAATGGGGCACCGAACAGGCAGAGGAAGGAGGGATATGGGTGGGGGGACATTTATGACTTTTTGGGTTTAAAAACTTTCCTTTTATAGAAATAAGAAGTTAATTTTGGGACATCCATTTAAGGAAAGTGGGATGTTGTTTTAGGGACGGAGGGAGTATTTTTTTGTCTACACTTTCCTTTTTTCTTATAATATCAGTTCTATTAAATGTCAACATTCTTGATTAGGATGAATTTTGAACATGTGACCTTTTCCTTGTTAGTGTGACAGTGAATCAGTGATCTCATCAAAACATACTCGGTGATGCCATAGATACGGAGTACTTTCCTAAATGCTGAGAGAGTCACATTAAATAATTTAAATATCGGGGAACCTTATTGGGTGTGGGATAAAACACTTTTTCCTTCCATATTACTTAATTAAAGCCTTTTTCCAAAAATGTGATCATTTTTCAAAAGGACAAAAAGTTAATAACAACTTAACAAGGTCATATATTTGAAAATCATGATGTCACTGACAACTTTTTAAGTCATTGTCAAATTTTTATGTCACTATAATATGTCATTACCTGATTTTTATTTCACTTTTTGAATGTCACTATCTTTTTTATATCACTATTAGATGTCATTGCGACCGTGAAATGTGTCACTGTTATCGCCGACAATTTTCTAACGACTTTTTTCGGTAAGATAGTGACCTCCACGACTGACTAATGGCCATCGCACACCACCTGCCGCCATCCCACTGCTACATCCCACACCCCAACACCCCAACACCCCAAAACTACTAACCACCATCAAGCCACAGTCGTGGCCACCACTTCGGCCAGCCACCGCGCGCCATAGCCCAATGACCAACAACACCACCCCACCCCAACTCTAGTTCCCAGAAGTCCACCAGCCCCGGCCACCAACTCTGCCATTTCAGCCATCTCCAGTCACCCAATTGCTGCCGCACACCAATCAACCCCTCCCAGCCCCAATCCACCCCTCTCAGTCCCAATCCACCCCTCCCAGCCCTAATTCACACCTCACAGCCCCACCTTTGATAGCCCAACTCAGCCCCGATCACCCATCAATGAACCCTAGCCGCCATCCTCCGCCAGATCTGCCCGCTTACTGGTCTCCATCTATTGTTGTAGCACCGTCCCCAAGCATATTTACTTTTAGTAAATTATGTAATAAACCTCGAAAGATGATTTATGAATTTACGTAATTGTTAAATTTTATTATTTCTTTTACGTGAATAGTAAATTGCATGTGGGGCCCACAGTGGGAACGGGGACCGCCCGATAATTCCCGAACCACATATTATATTCATCTTGGTCTAGATGACATCTATATGGTGGTGGATATTCATTTTGGGCCATAAGAAAGGCATGGAGTTGACCAGTCGGTCAAACGGGACCCAATTACCGGTATTGGTAATTTAGCGGATAACAGCCCGAAATGAGTTTCGGAGACTCCTAAATTAATGTTGGGGAATGTATATCTATTATAAAGGCCCATAATTATTGGGAACGTGTGATATATTTTATCCGGCCCGATAAAATAAAATATGACTCAAATAGTCCGAGAAATACAACTTTCGGGGCCGATTATACACACCGGGACTTAAAGGAATGACCGCCCACATGAGTGGGGGCCACCCCACGTCCTTATGGACTGAATGAGAGCAGAAGGGGACATTCAAACATGGGAGGTGCGGACTCATTGAGTGAGGAGATTGCTTAAGACAAAGAAATCACTCCCAAGGGCCCATACACATGTATTATCTTGGGAGTTGATTGGGGAGATGTTTCCCCTTCCATTTGACATCATCCACTCGACCAAGGCAGAGAGAGAAGCTCTAGGGAAGTCTCCTCTCATAGTCCAAGCAGCAAGGAAGAGAATCCAAAGAGAAGAGGGTTGTTTTTGAGGTAAGAACTCAATAAACAATCTTTAACTAGTTTTGTTATTGTATGATTTTTAAGAAATCATATGGTGGATTAAACCATGAGTTCTACACGTTTAAAAGTGTAGAATATTGATATAAAGTGGTGTTAATTAACTTAGAAGAGTTGGTGAATCGATAGGAGTCGAAATCGCCGGAAACCGCCACATATTGGGAGTTGTTCGTAGTTGCAGACTACGAAAGCCGCCCGGCTTTCGTGAAAGCCGCCCGGCTTTGGCCCAGAAATCCAGCTTTTCACTTTCAATCGGCCTAGAACGGGGATTGATCGAGGGGCTTAACAAAGGCAACTATCGTAGCACATCACGAGGTGAGGATGGCTGACTATATTGCTTATAATTAGTGGGTTAACTTCATAAGATTGCCTAAAGTAATTAGATGGGATTTACATGGATTATTAATGATTAATAATGCCTAATGAAAATAATATTGATATGAGTGAGTGAAGCATGATATACAAATTTAGAATAATTGTGTATGATTATGTGAAATGAATGGAACAGCATGTTAATGAAATTACAATGATGACATTGTGATAAGATATACTTTACGTCATGCATGAAATTCATGAATGGATTAAAGTGATATTTTTGATATTGAGATCAAACTATACTTGTGTTGGGAAATCAATTGAAATGAAATGCCAATTGGAAAATAGGAACTTGGCATGTTCTAGGATTTTCCAATTAGTGTCAAAATACTAGTCGTGAAATTACTATAAAGAAATGATGAGGCAAATCCTAAGAGGTAGGATTGTGAATAGATATGCCTTAAGTAGTCTCAAGGGATACTTTAAGGTTGAATTGTATGAACACTAAGGTATGATAGGGGTAGGCCTAAAGGCTACCTACGGAAATTGATTCTAGGCATAGGATTTGCTTGAGAATTTGATTATGAAAATAATTAGAGTTGGACTCTAGGATGACATGGAAATGTAGTTGGGCCGAGCCCATGTCATGTAATATGATTAGCATGGAAACGTAGTTGGGCCGAGCCCTTGCCATGTATATGTAATCTCCGTGGAAACGTGGTTGGGCCGAGCCCTTGCCACGAAGTTATGGTTGGTATGGAAACGTAGTTGGGCCGAGCCCTTGCCATACAAATTTTGATATGTTATATTGAGTTAGAGGATTGTATAGAAATGTAGTTGGGCCAAGCCCATGCTATACAATTGGGGCTCGATGGGACCCCACAGGGTTATCGTGACTTGCGGTCACGGGGGAATGGAAATGAGGAATTCTAAACGAATATGGGCCCACGGGCCGACTACTTGACTCTATATAAAGTAAGTACAGTTAAAAGAAAAAGGGGTAACCGAGGGTTATGGCCTATGATATAATAGTACCCTAAGTTGAGGGTCTTAGAAATTAAAACATCAATTATACTTAGTATAGTTGCTATTGTACTTGTCAAATATTTCCAAGTACTGACCTCCCCTTCACGGGGGAGGCCACCTCACAGTTTCAGGTAGAACTTGAAGGTTGCTGCAACCGCCCGTTGCTTCGGGAAGATCAAAGGGAGAAGACGTGGTTCGTGCTTCTTCCGTTTCTGTTTTGAAACAACTTAAATAATGCTCATGGATATTGTTTTTTGAATAATTATTTGGGGGCTTGTACGCCCATGATTGCCAAGGTGTGGCACAAACACTTATGTTAAATGTTTCCGCTGCTGTAAATGTTTATTTTACATTATGTTTGTTTATGGATGTACTATGTGTGAATGGTATTCAAGACGCCTTGTATAGTATGGATGAGTCGGACTGCGGTTGACTATTCGTACTGTACGGCGGGTTGTTGACGTGTCCGGGTAGGTCCGGGGCGTGACAATTTAATTGGTATCAGAGCCTTAGTCCGTAAACATCATAATGAAGCTTCAAAATTTCTTTTCGAAAATGAATTTGAAAACCATGAGCATAAGGTTTTGTACTTATAGAACTTTTGGTACTTGAGTTGCAATGTCTCTAATTGTTAAGATGGTACCCTTAACAATTGGTATGGCGGTGATTTATGCCAAAGGATGTCTTTAAGTATCTATCCGTCAATTGACATTTGATACGAGTCTAATGACTCATTCTCAATTTCTTTCAGAAATGGAACGTACCGGGAAAGTAACTAGAAGGAACCCGACTGGCCGAGCACCGGGAGGATCCGTGCAAGGCAGTTGAGGGGCTTCTAGGGTGTCCAGAGGACAGGGCCGTGGAAGCCAAGCTTAGACCGTGAGTGACGGTTATGTTGAAACAGTCAACGAGTCTTATGAGTCCGAGGAGGATTCGACGTATCAACCGGGAACTGAGCCGGCTGAGACCCCATATGATGGGGAATATGACGATGCTAGTGAGGGGAGCGACGATGATGACGCTCTAGAAAGGATGGAGGAACTACTTCGTCAATTTCAACGGGATCGCCAAAGGCGCCGGGCAAGGCGTGCTTTGGGAGGGGCTTCAAGAAGGGGAAGCCATGCGGGTTCTAGGGGACATGTAGAGTCCCGAGTAGATCGAGGTGTCGAGGTCCCGATAATAAGGATCTCGAAGTACCTCAAGGCAGCAAGAGATTTGGGGTGTAAACCGTTCGATGGAACGGGAGATATATCCGTTTCGGCGGAGTGGATCAAGAGGTTCAATGAAGCGGCCCTTGATATGCAGCTGCCGCCAAACATGAAGATGAGAGTAGGAACGAGGTTGCTAGAAGGGATGGCGTCCACATGGTGGGACGGTGTCAAGGGGAAGTACGGTGAGGCCGTAACTTGGGAGAATTTCCGACAGGAATTCTTCAACCAATACTACTCCAACTTCGAGGTGAACTTGAAGAGGAGAGAATACACCAACTTGACCCAATGAGGCAAGTATACCGTGAGGCAACTTGAGCACAAGTTCAGGGAGCTCGCGGAGTTCATACCGGAGTATGCTTGTGATGAGAATCGGATGGTGAATCACTTTTGGGATGCTTTAGACTTAGACGTGCGTGAGCGGGCAACACAATTGCCTAACATGACGTTTAGTCAAGTGGTGGAGCAAGGCCTGAAAGGGGAGAAGGAATGGGAAGAAAGAAAACTGAAAAACACCGAGGAGGCGAAGAAGAGGAAATGGGAGAACACCGGCCCCCAAGGTTCTAGCAAGAAGGGGAACCACGGGGGAGGTGGGTCTTTCAGAATGCCCGCACCACCATCTAGGGGAAATCAAGGCCCAGGAGGGCAAGGCTCGAGGTCGCAAGGTTCGGGCATTAGCAGGTGCAACAACTGCAAGAGGAACCACGCGGGCAAGTGCCGCGATCCTCCTAGGTGCTACCAATGCGGGGAGACGGGGCACTTGAGATCAAATTGCCCGCAACTTGGGCGAGTCATTGGTGCAGGACCTAGCAGCGAGACTACGGCAAGTAGGAACCGAGCAGGGGCACCTCACGCAAGCACGACGCACGGAGGGCCAAGTACAAGCAACGCGCCATCCGTGAACCAAGGCAAGACCCAGGCTAGGGTCTATGCGATGACGGAGGCGGACACACGTGCTAACCCGGACTCTGTGGCGGGTAAAATCTTAAACTCATGTTATTAACTCCATTGTATACAATAGGAGTGTTTGTAATGTGCAAAATTTATAACCCCGACGGTTTGGTCGGGATTGTAGGGGAAAGGGGAGGAAAATCCCCGCCCTGGGCGAATGCCGCCCGGCATTTGACGAAAGCCGCCCGGCTTTCGTCTTGATTTATTGGGAAAATACTGCGGCAACGAATGCCGGCCGGCTTCCACCAAGAACCGCCCGGCTTTCTTCAACATTAAATCAGAAAATTCCTCGCAACCAAAAACCGGCCGGCTTTCATAAATGTCTGACCTGGGAAATTTCTCGCAGCTGAAAGCCGTCCGGCTTTCATAGAAAACCGCCCGGCTTTGGGAATTATTTACGACATTAAAAGTATGGCGACGAAAACCGGCCGGCTTTCGTGGAAACCGGCCGGCATTCGTCGAAATGGGAAGAAAATCCCGTGCAGCTGAAAACCGGCCGGCTTTTGGCAGAGCCCGGCCGGCTTATGTAGTGAGAAGTGCCGGACACATGAAAACCGGCCGGCTTTCATGAAAAGCGGCCGGCTTTCACCTGAGCGAGTCCGGAGATGCTCCTTAAGGTTAGAAACCGGGGAATTATTACACGGGGTCGGGTGGTCTGCATCCGAAACATGATCGACGCACTCTACGACCTAGGAAACAAACCTATTAATTAGACGGTGTGTCTTACATTACTTATGAATGTAGGAACACTAAAGATTAACGGGAGAGACGCACGGATCCTTATTGATACCGGGGCGCAACGATCATTTGTGAGTGAGGCGTTCGCCAGCGGATTCAACGGACCACTTGTACCGATGACTCAAACCTTATTGGTATCCACGCCTCTAGGGGATGATATCGAAAGAAATAGCCACTATCCATCGTGTGAGGTGGAAGTGGAGGGCCAAACCTTGCCGTGTGATTTCGTACCGCTGAGTATGATCGAGTTCGATGCAATCCTAGGAATGGATTGGCTTGAGAAACATCATGCTAGGGTTGATTGCTACACGAAGGTTCTCGAACTCGAAAGCGGTGAAGGATTGACCTTACGCTTTGAGGGAGGTAGAGGCAAGTCAAACAGTTGCATCATATCCGCCGTGAGAGCAAGGAATATGATGAGAAAGGGATGCCACACATATCTAGCATACGTGGTGGATAAAAACAAAGAAGAGATAGATATCAACGATGTGAGAGTAGTGTGCAAATATCCGGATGTCTTCCCAAAAGACTTGTCGGGACTTCCACCCGATAGGGAGATTGAAATCGTGATCGAGGTTGAACCCAGCACCAAACCAATCTCTATACCGCCATACAGAATGGCACCCACTGAACTTAACGAGTTGAAAACCCAATTGCAAGAGCTATTGGATAACGGTTTCATAAGGCCGAGTCACTCTCCGTGGGGAGCACCGGTCCTTTTCGTGAAAAAGAAAGATGGAACACTTCGAATGTGCATTGACTATCGTCAACTGAACAAGGTCACAATCAAGAATAGGTATCCCTTGCCTAGGATTGATGACTTGTTTGATCAGCTCCGAGGAGCGACTGTAGCACCGTCCCCAAAGCATATTTACTTTTAGTAAATTATGTAATAAACCTCGAAAGATGATTTATGAATTTACGTAATTGTTAAATTTTATTATTTCTTTTACGTGAATAGTAAATTGCATGTGGGGCCCACAGCGGGAGCGGGGGCCACCCGATAATTCTTGAACCACATATTATATTGATCTTGGTATAGATAATATGTATATGGTGGTGGATATTTTAGTTGGGCCATGGAAAGGGCATGGAGTTGACCTGTGGGTCAAACGAGGCCCAATTATCGGTATTGGTAAATTATCGGATAACAGCCCGAAATGAATTTCGGAGACTCCTAAATTAATGTGGGGGAATGTACATCTATTCTAAATGCCCATAATTATTGGGAACGTGTGATATATTTTATTTGGTCCGATAAAATAAAATATGATTAAGACGGGCCGAGAAATACAACTTTCGGGGCCGATTGTACACACCGGGACATAATGGGATCACCACCCACATAAGTGGGGGCCACCCCACGTTTTTAGGGGTGCTGATTGACCAAGCAATAAGGGAGGGGGAGCAATCAAACGTGCTGTACGCACAAGGGAGGGGGAGGAAGTATCCTAGAGACAAGGATTACACCCTCATGACCCCATCACCCAAAAAATCATATGGGTTGAATGGATAGGTGATACCCCCCTATGCTGGCACCATTAGGACCTTTCATTAGAGGAGAACTCCAGGAGGATAACTCTCAAAGACAAGAACCCAGAGAAGGATTCAGGGAAGGTCTTCCAAGGAGAAAAGAATTGTTCTTGAGGTAAGAACTCAACAAACAATCTTGTAACTAGTTTTTGTGTATGATTTTTTTGAGAAATCATATGGTGGATTAAACCATGAGTTCTACACGTTTAAAAGTGTAGAATATTGATACAAAGTGGTGGTAATTAACTTAGAAGAGTTGGTGAATCGATAGGAGTCGAAATCGCCGGAAACCGCCACATATAGGGAGCTGTTCGTAGTTGCAGACTACGAAAGCCACCCGGCTTTCGTGAAAGCCGCCCGGCTTTGGCCCAGCAGTCCAGATTTTTACTTTCAATCGGCCTAGAACGGGAATTCATCGAGGGGCTTAACAAGGGCAACTATTGTAGCACATCACGAGGTGAGGATGGCTGACTATATTGCTTATAATTAGTGAGTTAATTTCATAAGATTGCCTAAAGTAATTACATGGGATTTCCATGGATTATTAATGATTAATAATGCCTAAATGAAAATGAATGATATTGATATGAGTAAGTGAAGCATGATATACAAATTTAGAATAATTGTGTATGATTATGTGAAATAAATGTAACGGCATATTAATGGAATTGCTATGATGACATTGTGATAAAATATACTTTACGCCATGTATGAAATTCATGAACGGAGTAAAGTGATATTTTTATTGAGATCAAACTATACTTGTGGTGGGAAATCAATTGAAATGAAAAGTCAATTGGAAAATAGGAACTTGGCATGTTCTAAGATTTATCAAATTAGTATCAAAATACTAGTCGGGAAATTGATATAAATAAATGATGAAAAATATCCTAAGAAGTAGGATTGTGAGTAGATATGCCTTAAGTAGTCTCAAGAGATACTTTAAGGTTGAATTGTGTGAACACTAAGGTGTGATAGGGGTAGGCCTAAAGGCTACCTACGGAAATTGATTCTGGGCATAGGAATTGCTTGAGAATTTAATTATGAAAATAATTAGAGTTGGACTCTAGGATGACATGGAAATGTAGTTGGGCCGAGCCCATGTCATGTAATATGATTAGCATGGAAACGTAGTTGGGCCGAGGCCTTGCCATGTATATGTGATCTCCGTGGAAACGTGGTTGGGCCGAGCCCTTGCCACGAAGTTATGGTTGGTATGGAAACGTAGTTGGGCCGAGCCCTTGCCATACAAATTCTGATATGTTTTATTGAGTTAGAGGATTGTATAGAAATGTAGTTGGGCCGAGCCCATGCTATACAATTGGGCCTCGATGGGACCCCACAGGGTTATCGTGACTTGCGGTCCCGGGGGAATGGAAACGATGAATTCTAAATGAATATGGGCCCACGGGCCAACTACTTGACTCTATATAAAGTAAGTACAGTTAAAAGAAAAAGGGGTAACCGAGGGTTATGGCCTATAACATAACAGTACCCTAAGTTGAGGGTCTTAGAAATTAAAACATCAATTATACTTAGTATAGTTGCTATTGTACTTGTCAAATATTTCCAAGTACTGACCTCCCCTTCACGGGGGAGGCCACCTCACAGTTTTAGGTAGAACTTGAAGGTTGCTGCCACCGCCCGTTGCTTCGGGTAGATCAAAGGGAGAAGACGTGGTTCGTGCTTCTTCCGTTTCTGTTTTGAAACAACTTAAATAATGCTCATGGATACTATTTTCTGAATAACTACTTTGGGGGCTTGTATGCCTAGCTATGCCAAGTGTGGCTTGAACAATTGTATTAATGCTTCCGCTATTCTAAATACATGTTTTACATTATGTTTGTTTATGGATGTACTATGTGTGAATGATATTCATGACGCCTCGTATAGTATGGATGAGATGGACTGCGGTTGACTATTCGTACTGTACGGCGGGTTGTTGACGTGTCCGGCTAGGTCCGGGGCGTGACAATTTAATTGGTATCAGAGCCTTTGGGTGTGGGGTACGATGTCTACAGCGACGCAAGCATCCAAGGGCTTGGATGTGTCTTGATGCAGAATGGGAGGGTGATTGCCTATGCTTCACGACAGTTGAAGAAGCATGAGGTAAATTATCCCACTCATGACTTAGAGCTGGGGGCGGTGGTGTTCGCGTTGAAGATTTGGAGACATTATCTCTACGGGGAAACATGTCATATATACACCGACCACAAAAGCCTGAAGTACGTGTTTACTCAGAAAGAGTTAAACATGAGACAGAGACGGTGGATGGAGTTGATAAAAGATTACCATCTAGTTATCAAGTACCACCCCGGTAAAGCCAACGTGGTAGCGGATGCCTTGAGCCGAAAGAATTCATCGGGGGCATTATTGACTAGCTTGAGGGCATTGAGAGCCCAATTGGAGGTATCTAGCGATGGTGCCTTGTTAGCTAGATTCGAGGTGAGACCTACACTACTTGATGAAATCAAGAAGGGTCAAGAAACCTATGAAGAACTTATGAAGATCCGTGAACGCATGCTAGCGGGACCGGTTGAGGATTTCAGGGAGAGAGACGATGGTCTCTTATTATTTCGTGACCGAGTATGTGTACCGTTGGATGATGAGCTCCGAAAGTCCATCTTAGAGGAGGCTCATTCATCGGCGTATGCCATGCACCCGGGAGGCACGAAGATGTACCGTGATTTGAAGGAAAGTTACTGGTGGTCGGGTATGAAGAGGGAAATAGCCAAGTACATCAGTTGGTGTCTTACTTGTCAGCAAGTTAAGGTAGAACATCAGCATCCGGCTGGGTTACTACAGCCACTTTCCATTCCTGAATGGAAGTGGGAGCACATGACTATGGATTTCGTGGTGGGGCTGCCACGAACGGTTAAGAACTATGACGTCGTATGGGTTGTGGTCGATAGGCTCACGGAAAGTGCACGCTTTCTACCTATCAACACCACCTATGCATTGGAAAGGTTAGCCAAGTTGTATGTGGATGAGATCGTGAGGCTACATGGAGTTCCTATAACCATTGTATCCGATAGAGATCCGCGATTCACATCACGATTTTGGACGAAGTTCCAAGAATCTATGGGGACAAAACTGAAATTCAGTACAGCTTTTCATCCACAAACGGATGGGCAATCCGAGCGGGTGATACAGATATTAGAGGATATGCTGAGAGCGTGTGCATTTGAGTTCCAAGGGAGTTGGGACAACCATTTGGCACTTGTGGAGTTTGCCTATAACAACAGTTATCAGGCAAGTATAGGCATGCCTCCATACGAGGCATTGTATGGGAGGAGATGTCGTACACCTTTGTGTTGGGATGAGGTTGGCATGGCCAAACTCGAGAGCACGGAACTCGTGGAAATCACCAAGTCAAAGGTGAAGATGATTCGTGACAAACTTAATGCGGCACAGGATAGACAGAAGAGCTACGCCGATAAGCGCCGAAGAGCCTTAGAGTTTAAGGTTGGAGATGAGGTATTTTTGAAAGTTTCACCTTGGAAAGGAATCATCCGATTTCAGAGCCGAGGGAAACTTAACCCACGCTACATAGGGCCATTTGTAATTCTTGAGAGAATTGGGGTCGTAGCATACCGATTACAATTGACTCCGGAATTGGAGAAAATACATAATGTATTCCATGTGTCTATGCTTAAGAAGTATATTCCGGATCCATCTCATGTACTAGAAAGACCACCCGTGGAAATACGAGAAGACTTGAACTACGCCGTGCAACCGGTAAGGGTACTTGATAGGCAAGTAAAGAAACTAAGAAGCAAGAAAGTTCCAATGGTTAAAATCCTTTGGAAGAGTGACTGAGTTGAAGAAGAAACTTGGGAGACTGAAGCCTCGATGAAGGAACAGTATGCATTTCTGTTTGAATAATCGTTGTGAATTTCGGGGACGAAATTCCCGTTAAGGGGGGGGGTGAACTTGTAGCACCGTCCCCAAAGCATATTTACTTTTAGTAAATTATGTAATAAACCTCGAAAGATGATTTATGAATTTACGTAATTGTTAAATTTTATTATTTCTTTTACGTGAATAGTAAATTGCATGTGGGGCCCACAGCGGGAGCGGGGGCCGCCCGATAATTCTTGAACCACATATTATATTGATCTTGGTATAGATAATATGTATATGGTGGTGGATATTTTAGTTGGGCCATGGAAAGGGCATGGAGTTGACCTGTGGGTCAAACGAGGCCCAATTATCGGTATTGGTAAATTATCGGATAACAGCCCGAAATGAATTTCGGAGACTCCTAAATTAATGTGGGGGAATGTACATCTATTCTAAAGGCCCATAATTATTGGGAACGCGTGATATATTTTATTTGGTCCGATAAAATAAAATATGATTAAGACGGGCCGAGAAATACAACTTTCGGGGCCGATTGTACACACCGGGACATAATGAGATGACCACCCACATAAGTGGGGGCCACCCCACGTTTTTAGGGGTGCTGATTGACCAGGAAATAAGGGAGGGGGAGCAATCAAATGTGTTGTACGCACAAGGGAGGGGGAGGAAGTATCCTAGAGACAAGGATTACACCCTCATGACCCCATCACCCAAAAAATCATATGGGTTGAATGGATAGGTGATACCCCCCTATGCTAGCACCATTAGGACCTTTCATTAGACGAGAACTCCAGGAGGATAACTCTCAAAGACAAGAACCCATAGAAGGATTCGGGGAAGGTCTTCCAAGGAGAAAAGAATTGTTCTTGAGGTAAGAACTCAACAAACAATCTTGTAACTAGTTTTTGTGTATGATTTTTTTGAGAAATCATATGGTGGATTAAACCATGAGTTCTACACGTTTAAAAGTGTAGAATATTGATACAAAGTGATCGTAATTAACTTAGCAGAGTTGGTGAATCGATAGGAGTCGAAATCGCCGGAAACCGCCACATATAGGGAGTTGTTCGTAGTTGCAGACTACGAAAGCCGCCCGGCTTTCGTGAAAGCCGCCCGGCTTTGGCCCAGCAGTCCAGATTTTTACTTTCAATCGGTCTAGAACGGGAATTGATCGAGGGGCTTAACAAGGGCAACTATTGTAGCACATCACGAGGTGAGGATGGTTGACTATATTGCTTATAATTAGTGAGTTAATTTCATAAGATTGCCTAAAGTAATTAGATGGGATTTCCATGGATTATTAATGATTAATAATGCCTAAATGAAAATGAATGATATTGATATGAGTAAGTGAAGCATGATATACAAATTTAGAATAATTGTGTATGATTATGTGAAATAAATGGAACGGCATATTAATGGAATTACTATGATGACATTGTGATAAAATATACTTTACGCCATGTATGAAATTCATGAACGGAGTAAAGTGATATTTTTATTGAGATCAAACTATACTTGTGGTGGGAAATCAATTGAAATGAAAAGTCAATTGGAAAATAGGAACTTGGCATGTTCTAAGATTTATCAAATTAGTATCAAAATACTAGTCGGGAAATTGATATAAATAAATGATGAAACAAATCCTAAGAGGTAGGATTGTGAGTAGATATGCCTTAAGTAGTCTCAAGAGATACTTTAAGGTTGAATTGTGTGAACACTAAGGTGTGATAGGGGTAGGCCTAAAGGCTACCTACGGAAATTGATTCTGGGCATAGGAATTGCTTGAGAATTTAATTATGAAAATAATTAGAGTTGGACTCTAGGATGACATGGAAATGTAGTTGGGCCGAGCCCATGCCATGTAATATGATTAGCATGGAAACGTAGTTGGGCCGAGCCCTTGCCATGTATATGTGATCTCCGTGGAAACGTAGTTGGGCCGAGCCCTTGCCACGAAGTTATGGTTGGTATGGAAACGTAGTTGGGCCGAGCCCTTGCCATACAAATTCTGATATGTTTTATTGAGTTAGAGGATTGTATAGAAATGTAGTTGGGCCGAGCCCATGCTATACAATTGGGGCTCGATGGGACCCCACGGGGTTATCGTGACTTGCGGTCACGGGGGAATGCAAACGATGAATTCTAAATGAATATGGGCTCACGGGCCGACTACTTGACTCTATATAAAGTAAGTACAGTTAAAAGAAAAAGGGGTAACCGAGGGTTATGGCCTATAACATAACAGTACCCTAAGTTGAGGGTCTTAGAAATTAAAACATCAATTATACTTAGTATAGTTGCTATTGTACTTGTCAAATATTTCCAAGTACTGACCTCCCCTTCACGGGGGAGGCCACCTCACAGTTTCAGGTAGAACTTGAAGGTTGCTGCCACCGCCTGTTGCTTCGGGAAGATCAAAGGGAGAAGACGTGGTACGTGCTTCTTCCGTTTCTGTTTTGAAACAACTTAAATAATTCTCATGGATACTGTTTTCTGAATAACTACTTTGGGGGCTTGTATGCCTAGCTATGCCAAGTGTGGCTTGAACAATTGTATTAATGCTTCCGCTATTCTAAATACATGTTTTACATTATGTTTGTTTATGGATGTACTATGTGTGAATGATATTCATGACGCCTCGTATAGTATGGATGAGATGGACTGCGGTTGACTATTCGTACTGTACGGCGGGTTGTTGACGTGTCTGGCTAGGTCCGGGGCGTGACAACGACGGTGTTTTCGAAGATTGACTTGAGGTCGGGGTACCACCAACTGAAGATAAAGGAGGATGACATACCGAAGAGTGCATTCCACATAAGGTATGGTCATTTCGAGTTTCTAGTTATGTCATTCGGGCTAACCAACGCCCCGGCGGCATTTATGGACTTGATGAACCGAGTATTTCATAAATACTTGGACCAGTTTGTGATTGTGTTCATAGATGATATCTTGATTTACTCAAAGAGTGAAGAAGAGCATGAGGAGCACTTGATACTGGTTCTTGAGACACTACGGGAGAAGCAACTCTATGCCAAGTTTTCTAAATGTGAATTTTGGCTAAGGGAGATTGGCTTTCTCGGGCATGTGGTTTCAGGATCAGGGATTGCCGTAGATAACAAAAAGATTGAGGCTATTACTGAATGGGAGAGGCCAAAGAACGTCAAGGAAATTCGTAGCTTCCTTGGATTGGCAGGGTATTACCGAAAGTTCATGGAGAAGTTCTCAGTTTTGGCATCGCCATTGACGAAGCTCACTCGAAAGGGGACCAAGTTTGTATGGGATGACCGATGTGAGAAGGGATTCCTTGAACTAAAGAAGAGATTGACCGAGGCACTGGTACTTGCATTACCCCGACAGGGTATGGGGTACGATGTCTATAGTGACGCGAGCATCCAAGGGCTTGGATGTGTCTTGATGCAGAATGGGAGGGTGATTGCCTATGCTTCACGACAGTTGAAGAAGCATGAGGTAAATTATCCTACTCATGATTTAGAGTTGGGGGCAGTGGTTTTTGCATTGAAGATCTTGAGACATTATATCTACGGAGAAACTTGTCATATATACACTGACCACAAGAGCCTGAAATACGTGTTTACTCAGAAAGAGTTAAACATGAGACAGAGACGGTGGATGGAGTTGATAAAAGACTACCACCTAGTTATCGAGTACCACCCCGGTAAAGCCAACGTGGTGGCGGATGCTCTGAGCCGAAAGAATTCGTCTGGGGCGTTGCTGACTAGTTTGAGGGCATTGAGAGCCCGATTGGAGGTATCTAGTGATGGTGCCTTGTTAGCTAGATTCGAGGTGAGACCTACATTACTTGATGAAATCAAGAAGGGTCAAGAAACTGATGAAGAGCTTATGAAGATCCGTGAACGCATGCTAGCGGGACCGGTTGAGGATTTCAAGGAAAGAGATGATGGTCTCTTATTATTTCGTGACCGAGTGTGTGTACCGTTGGATGATGAGCTCCGAAAGTCCATCTTAGAGGAGGCTCATTCATCGGCGTATGCCATGCACCCGGGAGGCACGAAAATGTATCATGATTTGAAGGAAAGTTACCGGTGGTCCGGTATGAAGAGGGAGATAGCCGAGTACATCAGTAGGTGTCTTACTTGTCAGCAAGTTAAGGCAGAACATCAGCACCCGGCTGGGTTACTACAGCCACTTTCCATTCCTGAATGGAAGTGGGAGCACGTGACTATGGATTTCGTGGTGGGGCTGCCACGAACGGTTAAGAACTACGATGCCGTATGGGTTGTGGTCGATAGGCTCACGAAAAGTGCACACTTTCTACCTATCAACACCACCTATGCATTGGAAAGGTTAGCCAAGTTGTATGTGGATGAGATCGTGAGGCTACATGGAGTTCCTATAACCATTGTATCCGATAGAAATCCGCGATTCACATCACGATTTTGGCCGAAGTTCCAAGAATCTATGGGGACGAAACTGAAATTCAGTACAACTATTCATCCACAAACGGATGGGCAATCCGAGCGGGTTATACAGATATTAGAGGATATGCTGAGAGCTTGTGCATTGGAGTTCCAAGGGAGTTGGGACAACCATTTGGCACTTGTGGAGTTTGCCTATAACAACAGTTATCAGGCGAGTATAGGCATGCCTCCATACGAGGCATTGTATGGGAGGAGATGTCGTACACCTTTGTGTTGAGATGAGGTTGGCATGGCCAAACTCGAGAGCACGGAACTGGTGGAAATCACCAAATCAAAGGTGAAGATGATTCGTGACAGACTTAAGGCGGCACAGGATAGACAGAAGAGCTACGCCGATAAGCGCCGAAGAGCCTTAGAGTTTAAGGTTGGGGATGAGGTATTTTTGAAAGTTTCACCTTGGAAAGGAATCATCCGGTTTCAGAGCCGAGGGAAACTTAACCCACGCTACATAGGGCCATTTGTGATTCTTGAAAGAATTGGGGCCGTAGCATACTGATTACAGTTGACTCCGGAGTTGGAAAAGATACATAATGTATTCCATGTGTCTATGCTTAAGAAGTATATTCCGGATCCATCTCATGTACTAGAAAGACCACCCGTGGAAATACGGGAAGACTTGAACTACGCCGTGCAACCGGTAAGGATACTTGATAGGCAAGTAAAGAAGCTAAGAAGCAAGAAAGTTTCAATGGTTAAAATCCTCTGGAAGAGTGACCGAGTTGAAGAAGAAACTTGGGAGACTGAAGCCTCGATGAAGGAACAGTATGCATTTCTGTTTGAATAATCGTTGTGAATTTCGGGGACGAAATTCCCGTTAAGGGGGGATGAACTTGTAGCACCGTCCCCAAGCATATTTACTTTTAGTAAATTATGTAATAAACCTCGAAAGATGATTTATGAATTTACGTAATTGTTAAATTTTATTATTTCTTTTACGTGAATAGTAAATTGCATGTGGGGCCCACAGCGGGAACGGGGACCGCCCGATAATTCTCGAACCACATATTATATTCATCTTGGTCTAGATGACATCTATATGGTGGTGGATATTCTATTTGGGCCATAATAAAGGCATGGAGTTGACCGGTCGGTCAAACGGGGCCCAATTACCGGTATTGGTAATTTAGCGGATAACAGCCCGAAATGAGTTTCGGAGACTCCTAAATTAATGTTGGGGAATGTATATCTATTCTAAAGGCCCATAATTATTGGGAGCTGTTCGTAGTTGCAGACTACGAAAGCCGCCCGGCTTTCGTGAAAGCCGCCCGACTTTGGCCCAGAAATCCAGCTTTTCACTTTCAATCGGCCTAGAATGGGGATTGATCGAGAGGATTAACAAAGGCAACTATCGTAGCACATCACGAGGTGAGGATGGCTGACTATATTGCTTATAATTAGTGAGTTAACTTCATAAGATTGCCTAAAGTAATTAGATGGGATTTTCATGGATTATTAATGATTAATAATGCCTAATGAAAATAATATTGATATGAGTGAGTGAAGCATGATATACAAATTTAGAATAATTGTGTATGATTATGTGAAATGAATGGAACGACATGTTAATGAAATTACTATGATGACATTGTGATAAGATATACTTTACGTCATGCATGAAATTCATGAATGGATTAAAGTGATATTTTTGATATTGAGATCAAACTATACTTGTGTTGGGAAATCAATTGAAATGAAATGCCAATTGGAAAATAGGAACTTGGCATGTTCTAAGATTTTCCAATTAGTGTCAAAATACTAGTCGGGAAATTACTATAAAGAAATGATGAGGCAAATCCTAAGAGGTAGGATTGTGAATAGATATGCCTTAAGTAGTCTCAAGGGATACTTTAAGGTTGAATTGTATGAACACTAAGGTATGATAGGGGTAGGCCTAAAGGCTACCTACGGAAATTGATTCTAGGCATAGGATTTGCTTGAGAATTTGATTATGAAAATAATTAGAGTTGGACTCTAGGATGACATGGAAATGTAGTTGGGCCGAGCCCATGCCATGTAATATGATTAGCATGGAAACGTAGTTGGACCGAGCCCTTGCCATGTATATGTAATCTCCGTGGAAACGTGGTTGGGCCGAGCCCTTGCCACGAAGTTATGGTTGGTATGGAAACGTAGTTAGGCCGAGCCCTTGCCATACAAATTTTGATATGTTATATTGAGTTAGAGGATTGTATAGAAATGTAGTTGGGCCGAGCCCATGCTATACAATTGGGGCTCGATGGGACCCCACGGGGTTATCGTGACTTGCAGTCACGGGGGAATGGAAATGAGGAATTCTAAACGAATATGGGCCCATGGGCCGATTACTTGACTCTATATAAAGTAAGTACAGTTAAAAGAAAAAGGGGTAACCGAGGGTTATGGCCTATGATATAATAGTACCCTAAGTTGAGGGTCTTAGAAATTAAAACATCAATTATACTTAGTATAGTTGCTATTGTACTTGTGAAATATTTCCAAGTACTGACCTCCCCTTCACGGGGGAGGCCACCTCACAGTTTCAGGTAGAACTTGAAGGTTGCTGCCACCGCCCGTTGCTTCGGGAAGATCAAAGGGAGAAGCCGTGGTTCGTGCTTCTTCCGTTTCTGTTTTGAAACGACTTAAATAATGCTCATGGATATTGTTTTTTGAATAATTATTTGGGGGCTTGTACGCCCATGATTGCCAAGGTGTGGCACAAACACTTATGTTAAATGTTTCCGCTGCTGTAAATGTTTATTTTACATTATGTTTGTTTATGGATGTACTATGTGTGAATGGTATTCAAGACGTCTTGTATAGTATGGATGAGTCGGACTGCGGTTGACTATTCGTACTGTACGGCGGGTTGTTGACGTGTCCGGGTAGGTCCGAGGCGTGACAATTGTCCTTCGGTTCGAGGTGTATCTGAAGAAGTGACGACAACGACAAGGAGAGGTGCAACAGCGACGACGGAGACGGCATCGATGATATCGGACAATGCAAGCGGTTGCGGGAAGAAGTGCAACAACGTCGGTGGCTCGGTCTCACGACGTCGTTGGCTCTGTCTCAAGAGAGAAGCATGAAATCGATCTAGAGCGGAGAAGATGATCGTGAAGACAAATCCATGTGAGAATACATGGTCTCACGTAGGCGGTGGGCTGCAGCGGCAATCGGAGTTGACCGTTGAAGGCTGAAGCGAGAATATGTCGTGTCCTGAGAAGCAACGAAGTTGTACAGTTAATTAGGAAGATAAGTCACATAATTGGAAAATATCAAATGGCTCATATATTTGGAATCCAAAAGTCTGTTACTAATATGTGGGTCATTATTTCTAAGATAAATATTCTAAACTTGCATAGGTTGTATATAATTCTTCCGTTCTTTTTTAGTTGCAACGGTCAACATTTCACATTTGCCAATGCATATCTTTGACTGTAATTATATCTTAATTCTATTAGTAAAAAAATATTAAAAATCAGATTTTGAAAATTTGTAATGGGATGAATTGAACAATTTAAAAAAATCATAAAATAGTAGCGTAAAATGTAATCAAAGTAGAATATGTGACTAGTGTAAAATTCAAAATGTTGCGATTAAAACAGAACGGGGATAGTATATTCCAACTTTTATGTAATAAGTTATTTTCCCACCATGATTATATATGTTTACAAATAAAAATTTAATGAAATAATTACATAATTTAACATTCTAAAATTTCAATTGTGAAATAAATAAACTTACACATGGTACTTAATTAAAAAGTACGGAATTGTTTGCGTGACGTGTAAAAGTGATGTGTACACAGCTTTTCGTGTAAAAGAAGAATGATTTCAATGTAAACTAGTATACTATAATGCTTGGTGTGCTCCAAATTTGTACACAAAGTGTACATTGCCTATGTACACAGGCATTTTGAAAGAAAATTCTGCCATTTTTCAAATGAATTGTCTGTGTACACAGGCAACTAGGGGGTGTACAACTTGGGGTACCTATAGTATTTTCATGCGATGCACGAGATATTAATTTTTGTTTATTATTGTAATTAAAATATTTTTTTATTGAAAGTAAAATACATTTACAATAATAATAATATAACATAAATATATTCGTGTTCTACGAAGATTTGAGATAAAAATATTGCAACAAAAAAGTTATACTGAAAACCTCTAAAGAAAGTTAGAACTACAAAGCTTATTCTTTAAGTACAAACAATTTTATTTTTTTTTATTATTTTTTTAAAATATTGTAATACTTATATAAACTCCACCATGATATCATTTTTTGGTATCATGCCTGTCCCAAGCCAGGATAAAGGAGGAGGGTGTTGTGGTAGACGTGTGATGGCCAACAGTATCACCTAGTCACATCACATGACATGAATCGAAATATGAATATCGCTAATGCTAGGTCGTCACCCGTAAGTGACGCGTCATCCCTCCGTCTGGGGGTGGTGTCAAATATGCAAGGGCGCGCTACACTTGATAGACCTGGGTGTGGTGATAAGAATGCTAAGGTTGCTAGGTCGCCGCCAAGAAGCGGCGCGTCATCCCATTGCCCGGGGATGATGTCAAATATGCAAGGGCATGGTGGGTCCGAGATGGGGCTAAGAACGGAAGGTGGAATGCTAGATTGCGTTTTGGGACATGAAATGTTGGGTCTCTTACAGGCAAATCTTCCGAGGTAGTCGAGGTTATGAGCAGAAGGAATATCAGCATTATGTGTGTGCAAGAAACTAAATGGGTTGGAGAGAAAGCACGCGAGATTAATCCCGGAGGTTTTAAGTTGTGGTATTCGGGGAGAGATAAGACTAGAAATGGGGTAGGCATTATTGTGGCGCGTGACTATGTTGAGGATGTGGTAGAAGTCTTCAGGAAGAACGATCGCATCATGAGCATTAAATTGGTGATAAGAGGTGAGATTGTGTCTGTGGTAAGTGCCTATGCACCACAAGTGGGATTGGATGCATCTACAACTCAACAGTTCTGGGAAGATCTTGAAGACGTGGTGCGACGAGTGCCAAGGGGAGAGAAGTTGATCATAGGAGGTGACCTCAACGGGCATGTGGGCTCGAGTCGTGATGGCTTTGAGAATATTCATGGCGGACATGGTTTTGGCACTAGGAATGAGGCGGGAAAGAACATTTTGGATTTTGCCTTGACGTATGAGTTGGCTATAATGAACACTTGGTTTAAGAAAAGAGACTCTCACCTTGTAACCTATAAAAGTGGAGCTAATAGTACCCAAATTGACTACTTCTTAGTACGGACCACTTGGAGAACTAGCTACATTGATTGTAAGGTTATTCCAGGTGAGAGTGTTGTCACTCAGCATAGGATGATTGTGCTTGACTTTCGAGGTAACAACCATAGAAGACAAGTTAAACAACAAGTGGAGCCAAAGCTAAAGTGGTGGAGGCTTGAGGGAGATCTTCAACAAAGCTTTACACACAAAATGGTCGGTGAAGATGTATGGCGTATTGATAATGAAACACATGTGGATGATGTGTGGTTATCAATGGAGTTGACCATTAACAAAGTGGCAAAGGAGGTACTTGGAGAATCTAAAGGATGTCGGCCACCTAAAAAGGACACATCTTGGTGGAATGATGAGGTGAAACAAGCCATAAGGAACAAAAGAGATTGCTACAAAAAGTTGGGGACAAATTGGAGTGATGAGAACATAGAAGCATACAGGGAGGCTAAAAGACAAGCAAAGAAAGCCGTAAGGGAAGCACGAGAGAAAGTGAACAAGGAGTTGTATGAAAAGTTGGACTCTAAGGAAGGAGAACTAGATATTTATAGACTTGCTCGTCTTCGTGATCGCAGAACTCAAGATATTGCAAAAGTTAAGTGTGTGAAGGATGTTGATCAGAGGATATTAATGGACGACGGAGAGATAAAAGAGAGGTGGAGGTCATACTTTGATACACTATTCAACGGGAACAAAACGCAAGATATCAGCGATTTGTCCATACCAGATTGTATGGTAAACCGTGATTTTGTGAGAAGGATCCAAACAACGGAAGTTAAAGAAGCTCTGAGGAAGATGGGACAGAAAAGAGCAATGGGGCCAAATGGCATACCGATCGAGGCTTGGAGAAGTTTGGGGGAGAGAGGCGTCGAGTGGTTAACAAGTTTCTTCAACATGATTTGGAGAAACAACAAAATGCCAACGAGTTGGAGGAAGAGTACTAGTATCCCCTTATTTAAGAATAAAGGTGATGTACAAGAATGTGCCAACTATCGAGGGATTAAGCTTATGAGTCACACCATGAAACTTTGAGAGCGAGTGATTGAGCAAAGACTTCGAAGGACTGTGAAGATTTCAGAGAATCAATTCGGTTTTATGCCTGGTCGCTCAACAACTGAGGCCATTCACCTTCTTCGGCAACTTATGGAGAAGTATAGAGATGCTCATAAGGATCTGCATTTGGTGTTCATTGACTTAGAAAAGGCATATGATAGGGTACCTCGAGAAGTTCTTTGGTGGGCCTTAACTTGGAAAGGCATATCACGCAAGTATATCAGCATCATCATGGATATGTATGAGGATTGTACTACAAGTGTTCGTACTAGTGTAGGGAGGACTGAAGAGTTCCCTATTACTATCGGAGTGCACCAAGGATCGGCCTTGAGTCCTTTCTTATTTGCCATAGTCATGGATGAACTTACGAAGTCAATTCAAGACGATATACCGTGGTGCATGATGTTTGCCGACGATATTGTATTGATTGATGAGACGCAATCAGGTCTTAAAGCAAAGTTGGAAGTATGGCGACAAACATCGGAGAATAAGGGTTTCAAACTAAGTCAGAGCAAGACAGAGTACATGGAGTGAAAGTTTGGTGGAGGTAGAAGTAGTGGTAATAGCGGAATTACTCTGGATGGTAAGGAGATACCAGTCAGCGATATGTTCCGTTACTTGGGCTCCATAATTCAGAAGGACGGTGAGTTAGATGGAGATGTATCCCATAGAATCAGAACAGGGTGGATGAAGTGGAAGAGTGCATCAGGATTTCTATGCGACCGAGGTATGCCGACTAGACTAAAGGGTAAATTTTATAGGACAGCAATTAGGCCTGCATTACTGTATGGCGTAGAGTGTTGGACGGTGAAACAATGTCACATTCAAAAGATGAGTGTGGCAGAGATGCGCATGCTGCGTTGGATGTGTGGGCATACTAGGAAGGACCGCGTGAGGAATGAGACAATCAGACAAAGGGTTGGAGTAGCACCTATTGAAGACAAGATGCGGGAGTCACGCCTACGGTGGTTTGGTCATGTGCGTAACTCTGTGGAGAAACCCGAGAAATTCAACGGGTTAAACTTCAAGAGGTGGCAGCAAAAGATGCTATTTTACCTCACTACTCTCTCGGTCTTGCTAGATTCTTGACCGAAGATGCGCCGGTAGCAACCGGGGGTGAGGTGGATGCGCAATCTTTCAACGCGGTTGAAGCTTGGAAGCATTCTGACTTCCTTTGCCGAAACTACGTGTTGAACGGGCTGCATGATGCTTTGTACGACGTGTATAGCAAATTAGCTACGGCTAAGGAGCTATGGAATGCTTTGGACCACAAATATAAAAGCGAGGATGCCGGCGCTAAGAAATTTGTTGTTGGTCGATTCCTTGATTTTAAAATGGTGGATTCGAAGACGGTCTTGAGTCAAGTTGAGGAGATGCAAATGATCTTCAACGAAATTCGAGATGAAGGAATGACGGTTAGTGAGTCATTCCAAGTGGCGTCAATTATTCACTTATTGCCGCCGACTTGGAAGGATTTCAAGAACTACCTTAAGCACAAGCGAAAGGAAATGAACTTGGAGCAATTGATCCTCCGTCTGCGGATTGAAGAGGATAACCGGAAGAACGATGGGAAACTCCCAATTGTTCATGGCGCAAAGGCCAACGTGGTGGAGCATGCTAAAGGCTCCAAAAATAAAAATAATGGGAAGACCAAGCTCGGTCCCAAGGGAGGCGTTTCCAAGACAAAGTTCAACGAAAAATGCTTCAATTGCAATAAAAATGGACACAAGTCCTCGGATTGCAAGGCACCACGGAAGAAGAAAGACTCTCAAGTCAACTTGGTGCAAGGTGGGCAAAAGGATGAATACATCATCCTAGCGGCTGTGGTTACGGAAGTCAACCTCGTTGGATCCAATTCCAAGGAGTGGTTCGTGGACACCGGTGTAACCCGACATATTTGCTCAAACCGGGAGTTATTCACAACTTTTGAGCCATCAAATGGTGAGAAGGTGTGGATGGGAAACTCAGCTCATTCTGCGGTTGAAGGCGTGGGCAAAGTGGTCCTGAAGATGACTTCGGGCAAGGAGCTGACTCTAAATGAAGTGCTGTTCGTTCCGGAGATACGCAAAAACCTGATTTCCGGTTCGTTGTTGAACAAGCATGGCTTCCGCATGGTTTTTGAGTCGGACAAATTAGTTCTGTCTAAATCGGGAATGTATGTGGGAAAGGGGTATACATGTGATGGGCTGTTTAAGCTCAATGTAATGACTATTATTAATAATAATAATAAAATCCCTTCTGCTTACTTGCTTGAGTCTTCCAATGTGTGGCATGGTAGACTAGGACATGTTAATTTTAATTCTATACGTAGATTAATTAACATGGAGCACATTCCTAAATTCACAATTGATGTGAAGCACAAATGTGAAGTTTGTGTAGAGGCAAAACTAACGAAAACGTCTTTCAAATCGGTTGAAAGAAAAACGGAACCACTTGAATTAATTCATAGTGACGTTTGTGATTTTAAATCAATACAAACACGCGGCGGTAATAAATATTTTATTACCTTTATCGACGATAGCACTCGCTATTGCTACGTTTATTTATTAAAAAATAAACACGAAGCAATCGATAAATTCATTCTTTATAAGAATGAAGTGGAAAACCAACTTAATCGACGGATTAAGACGGTTAGGAGTGATCGAGGTGGTGAGTATGAAGCACCAATTGGTGACTTTTGCGCTAGTGTGGGTATAGTACACGAACGTACCGCACCCTATTCACCTCAATCAAACGGTGTTGCCGAACGAAAGAATCGCACATTGAAAGATATGATGAATGCGATGCTAGTAAGTTCGGGCTTGCCACAAAATATGTGGGGCGAAGCAATCTTGACAAGCAATTACCTTTTAAATAAGGTTCCCCGGAAAAAATATGATAAAACTCCGTACGAGTTGTGGAAAGACAGACGGCCTTCCTATCAATATTTAAAAGTGTGGGGGTGTCTTGCTAAGGTGCTTGTACCAACACCTAAGAAAACAAAAATAGGTCCAAAAACGGTGGATTGTATTTTTATTGGATATGCACAAAATAGTAGTGCTTATCGGTTTTTAGTGTACGATTCGAATAATCCGGATGTACATAAAAACACAATAATTGAATCAAGGAATGCTTCATTCTTTGAAGATGTATTTCCATGCAAGTCCAACGAAGGGCCTAGCACGTCAAAACGAACATTTGACGTAGCTATGGAAAATACTAGCGAGGGATCCGGAGAAGAACCTGAACCCAGACGTAGCAAACGTGCTAGAGTCGAAAAATCCTTCGGACCGGATTTTCTCACCTACCTGGTAGAATTTGAATCGGATATTCTAACATGTATGGTAGAAAATGAACCGGATTTTCTAACATGTTTGGTAGAAAATGAGCCACGGACTTATACGGAAGCCGTGACGTCTACTGAAGGTCCTATGTGGAAAGAAGCCATCAAAAGTGAGGTGGACTCTATCCTAAAAAATCACACGTGGGAATTGGTTGATCTCCCTCCGGGATGTAAACCTTTGGGATCCAAGTGGATTTTTAAACGTAAAATGAAACCAGACGGTTCCATTGATAAGTATAAGACCAGACTTGTAATCAAGGGATACAAGCAACGCGAGGGCCATGATTACTTTGACACGTATTCTCCCGTGACGAGAATAAATTCCATTAGGATGATACTAGCGATTGCCGCTTTGCGGAATTTGGAAGTTCATCAAATGGACGTAAAAACCGCTTTTCTAAATGGCGATATAGATGAAGAAATCTATATGGAACAACCCGAGGGTTTTCGTGTTCCAAGCCAAGAAAAGAAGGTTTGTAAATTAATTAAATCATTGTATGGATTGAAACAAGCCCCTAAACAGTGGCACGAAAAGTTCGATCATGCAATGTTAATTAATGGGTTTAAGATAAACGAAAGTGACAAATGCGTCTATGTGAAAAGCACAGTAGACGGCTATGTCATTTTATGTTTATACGTGGATGATATACTCATCGTAGGTAGCAATAATCTAATGATTAATTCTACCAAAAACATGTTAAATTCTAAATTTGACATGAAGGATATGGGGCTGGCCGATTTAATCCTTGGGATTAAAATAATTAGAGGACCTGACGGTCTAACGTTAAGCCAATCTCATTACGTTGATAAAATCCTTACTAAATTTAATAAGGATGATTATCAAGAGGCAAGGACGCCATTAGATAAAAACACCCATCTTACCAAAAATCGTGGAGAGTGTATTTCTCAAGTTGAATACGCTAGGATTATTGGAAGTTTGATGTATCTAATGAGTTGTATCAGGCCTGATATTGCCTTTGTGGTTAGTAAGCTAAGTAGATATACTAGCAACCCCGGTGATGAACACTGGAAGGCAATAATAAGGGTTTTGAGGTATTTACGTAAAACCCAAAATCTTGGACTGCACTATGGAAGATATCCAGCTGTACTTGAAGGGTATAGCGACGCTAGTTGGATATCCGACATAAAGGACTCTAAATCCACAAGTGGATACGTTTTCACTTTGGGAGGTGCAGCCGTGTCGTGGAAATCCTCGAAACAAACGTTAATAGCTAGATCCACGATGGAATCTGAGCTAATAGCCTTGGATAAGTGCACTGAAGAGGCTGAATGGCTACGCCATTTTCTCGAGGATATTCCAAGTTGGGAGAAGCCTGTCCCTCCAATATGCATTCATTGCGATTGTCAAGCGGCAATTGGAAGGGCACAGAGCAATCTCTACAATGGTAAGTCTAGACACGTTTGTCGTAGACATAACACCATTAAACAACTCCTCACAACGGGTGTTATCACTGTTGACTACGTGAAGTCAAAGGATAACATAGTGGATCCGCTAACCAAGGCATTGGATAGAGAATTGTTGGAGAAGTTGTTACGAGGAATGGGACTAAAGCCCGTGAATTGAAAAGTTCTATAGTCGATACCCAACCTAGTTGGTCCTAGGTTCAAAAGGGACAACTAAATTATAGAGCGAAGGATGGTCACTGTGGGGGTCCCGGACTCCTACCCACTCCTCGTTAAAACAGTGACTCCCGCACGAGGTTAGCAAAAACGTTTGCTTTAATGATTCTATAATGTTGATCTACTCGATAACATTGGAAGAGTATGTGGGATACTCGTGAAAGAATCACCTATGTGAGAGAGAAGAGGGCCGCTTCAAAGCAGAACTGTAAAGGCTCAGTTCTTTAGAAACTCTTGCAGAACCAGGACGGTGACCCATGGCCAAAACGGGCACACCCATGAGAACGGAACAAAGTTGGAAGGTTCTTGTGTAAAGATAAGTCAATGTTTACACGACGGCAGTATAGTTCAAGGACATCGAGTCTACTAGACAGCCAGTAAATAAACGTGTCTTTACAACGGAAGGTTCAAAGGATAAAACCTACCTCTCCGTATGCAAGGATCATCCGGTGAACACAATGTGTCCTCCTATCTTCGTGTCTTTTTAAGTCTCGAAAATCAATTTTCATTCATGTGGGGGATTGTTGGAAAAATGTGTTAAAATTGCATTAAATGGTCTATTTGGGGCAATTATTTGAGTGGGGTCCACTTCCGATTTGGGTCGGGTCAAAGTGGTTTCGGATTGTCCTTGTTAAGGGCTACAATTCGATATATGGTACACTCAAAACGGATAACGGGTGAATGAGAAATTGATTCTCGAAGTTCACTCGTTGAAATGGAAAAACTGGGAAAATGGTGAGTTTCTAGTGTGTTTTATCCCACACCGAAAAACTCAAGGGATTTTCACCCCCTTATAAAGGGAAGCCTCTTTTAAGGAGTTAAGATTCCTAAAGGGAAAGGCTCTCTCTTACGCGCAGGGGGGGGGGGGGGGTGCCGATCAAATCCCGAAACGGAGAAGAAAAACCGCGACTCGTGTGCGCGGGCGACCTGCGGACACGAATGTCGTCCGAAAACCTATCATTCAAAGATAGTTTCTTCCCGTAACGTTTTATTTTTTTTCCCAGGATCAGAGTTGCTCGAACTCTGGTGGCTTCGGATCAGAGTTGCTCCAACTCTGGTGGAGGTCTTCTGGTAGCATCAGAACTGCTCCAACTCTGGTGGGGGTATTCTGATCGCGCATCAGAACTGCTACAACCATTAAATGCCCAATGTTCTTGTCTTTTAATGCAACGTTAAATAGACAGTTTATGGATGATTCAATGCCCAACGGACTGGTCATTGAAGTCCAACGTTCAGGTCCATTAACACCTCATTTAACACACAACAAATCCTCCTATAAATAGCTGGCAGGTGGTTTGCAACAACAACAACAAACAATACATTCCTCACGAATTTCTTGAGCTAAAAACACCTAAAGCTACTCAGCAAACTTCCTTCTGTGTTCATACTTGGTTCTCGTTCGCTGGAACTCTTGTTTGTGTGCTCAAACATTAGTTCGTAGTCATCGTATCCTGGGAAACGATTGTTGCAACGCTCCTACCACCGTGGGAGGCAACAAATACGTTTTAAGGAAATCGTGCGTAGCACGAGCTTTGACTAATTCTGCTTCATCTCCTTTCCTGTTTTTCTTTAGTCATTTTATTTAATTAATTTATTTTAATTAATTTTCTTTATTTTCCGAAACACACCCAACAATAGGTACCCCAATCCTACCCCAATTTGTACCCCATATAAAAGTCTTCCTATTTTTACCATTTTTACCCCTCCAAACATCTCTCATCCCACACCATCTCTTTCTTTCTCCCATCCGTCCCTTGCTATTCTCTCACCCTCATTCCCATATTTTCTTCTCTTTTCATTTCAAGAGCTCTCATCTTCTTTTTTGAAGGTTTCAAGACCTCCCCATCCCGTTGTCTCTAAGGTAACCATCCTTTCTCAAGTAATGAAGTACGTACTCTATTTCCGATTTTTCCTCATGTGTATTTTTTTCCTTTTTTCGATTTTATGTATATTATGTTATGAATGTATGATATAAAAGTGAATAATTGATTAGTTTGTTTCATTGTAATCATTTAGAGGTGTTAATTAATTAAAATTTTAGTGTAATTTCTCTAGTTCATTCTATGCCCATAACATGTTTGTGGAAATTACTCAATGATTTTTTTTTGAAATTCAAGACTTTTTTTCCATTTTTTGTACCTCGGTGTTTATTGAGTATTTTTATGGATTTCCAATTTAATATGATGTAGTAATTTTTTTTTTGTCATTTGTTTGTATTTTGTTTGACGGACGGACAATTTAGAACTACAGTGTCTGTCTAGCCTAAAGTGAATGTGGTTTTGTCTTAAAGTTTGGGCCAATTAACTACTCTCTGTCTTACAGTCAGACAAATTTTGTCTGGGCCAGACATTAGTAGTTTGGGCCAATTAACTACTCTCTGTCTTACAGTCAGACAAATTTTGTCTAGGCCAGACATTAGTAGTCTGGGCTAATTAATTGCTCTCTATCTTACAACCAGACAAATTTTTGTCTAGGCTTTACATTAGTAGTCCAGGCCAATTAACTATTATCTATCTCACAGCCAGACAAAAGTTGGTTGTGCCAGACAAATTGAATATGTCTCACATATGTTATTTGTACCAAATGTGTTTTGACTATGTGTTGACGTGTTGTGTATTAATCAAAGGTATTCACTTCAAGCTGACGAATGGCTTAAAATGTAAGGCTGAAAAAGAGTTCCAAGCGGACGCTAATTCATTTACAAAAATGATACCATGTATGACTTCTTTTGCAATGGAGAAACAAATGCAAGGATTATATACACTAGTCTTGAAGAATGTTGAAGTATAGAGTGTTGGGAAAATGTATTTTTTAACATGTATTTTTTCATATTCCAGTTGGGAAAATGTGTTGAATATTGTACAATGTTACATGTTCAATGTTGAACAATTGGATTCAGTTTTTTGAACATGTGTAAGTTCTTGCAAACGTTACATGTACAATTATCCACTTATGTATGTTGATCTTTTGTTTGTCTGTGTATCTGTTGTATTATATGTATGTGTAAAGTTATTGTCTTTCTGCGTGAAAGTAATGTCTGTCTCATTATCTATGTTGTTTGTCTATTCAACGGTTGTGTTTCACCTATCATAGTCTATTTAGACTTATTTAAATTGCTTCTTTACTGGGGAACTCCATACCAACATCGGGGACTTTAATACAACTATTTTCTTCCTCTTCATCTATTACTCCAAACAAATATACATGTTCAAAACAATACAAAACATAACACATTATTTTGTCTGTCCACACAGACAATATTATACATGTTTGGTTTTCACCAAATTCATCTGTACATTAACAAATACAATCATATCTCCGAACACTTTTATACAACCACATTAACAATTACTAAACTCATCAAAATGTACCATAAAATACATTGTTGGGAAGATTTTATGGTGTCCAATCTATTTAAATATCTTTGTATTTGCGTATTAATTATCTATATTAAATAGGCTAGAAAAGGATATGGGGCCAAAGTTTATCAGGCCCATATACCTTGCATAAAGCCTTTACGCAAACCTGCCTTCGCCTATATATATGCGCATAAGGCTTAGGTTAGCGTTAACTTTTGTATTCGACCTTTAAGCTTTAACGCTCATATCATTGTAAAGGTTTCCACAGTATATAGAAGAGGGTTTCAACGATCAACATATCTCTATCATTCTGTGATTCTCTGCTTCTATTACATTGTATGATTGTTGATTGATTTTGGGACTATCATTTGGTATCAGAGCCGAGCGTGAAATCGATTGAAGATTTTCTCCAGTTTCGAGTTTTTAAGAAATCTGAGTTTGAGCGATTTTTGGTTTGATCAGCCTGCTTTCGAAGCTATTTTATGATTTCTGGAAGTTTTCGGTGAACAGCAGAGATAAGATGGTTTGAAATCACGTTTCTGTTAATGTTGAGATCGCGATTTGCAGGTTTTTGTGAAGAAGAGCAAGTTCTCGAAGTTTAAGTTTTTCGAATAACGTTTCTCGCAGTCGAACTTCGAAAAAGGCCAAAGTTCGAAAAATATTTTGCAGGTTTTTCGCAGCGTTCTCGAAGGCAAGACATCGAGATTGAATATCGAGAAACAATATCGAGATTTGGGTTCAATATCGAGAAACACTCTCGGGGTTCAGGGCTATCGAGAAACCATCTCGAGGTTCAGGGTTATCGAGAAACAATCTCGAGGTTCAAGAATCTCGAGGTTTAGGGTTCAAGTTCTCGAGGTTCAGTGGGTTATCGAGAAACAATCTCGAGGTTTACGGTTCAAGTTCTCGAGGTTCAGATATCTTGAAGCCCATTAAAAAAAGGAACGAGGGACAAAATTGTCTTTTGAGACCCGCTGAATTTTGCAGCATTCGTGTCCGCAGGTCGCCCACGCGGGGGGGGGGGGTGTATGTGAATTTTCGATTTTGAACTGAAAGCTGAAATCCCATGTGCGCGAGAGCTCCCCTCTTCTCCTTCACCTTTTAATACTAAGGAAGGAGTGATTCCTATTTATATGCTCAAAAGTTCCTAAGGAGTTTAGGTGTGAGATTGTTAAAAAAATCATTTTCTCCTTCACTTTGGATAAGTACATTTTTTAAAACTCCCACTTCAAGCGCTAATTTTGAGCTCATTTCAATTTTTGAGCTCAAATCTTCAACACGAAAGGTCAACCTTACAATCAAAGCTTCCAAGAGTCAACCTTGAGATTAAAAAAATAATTAAAAAATAATAATTAAAAAAAATCTCAAGTTTAAGACTATTTTTCTCAAGGACCAAGCTACATTTCAAGGTCGAGAAATTTGCAAAAACTTCAATCAACCTCACGTTTACGGTCAATTAGGGATTTGACAATTACCTGTCCCCAGTTGATGTCCATTCCATGATGAACAGCAAAGACAGCCTTTGCATTTAGGAGGGTCATGTCATCAGTGGAGGTGCTCTTGCTCCAGGCGCACCTGTGGAAAATATTCATCAGCTTTTCATAATCACTCTGAAGCGGGTTCTTCTTCATGTTCAGCTTGGGAACATCTTCGACTTCTGGCCTGCAGTAATGCTGGACAAAAGCTTCTACAGAAACTTGTACATCATCTAGGACAATAAATCCCTGAGTATCTTCCTCTTGAGGTTCTTCCACTACTTCGAAGGGGGCGTTGGTGATCTCTGAAGTGAGGATGATGTCATCTCCGTTGACATGGGATTTGATGGTTTCTCCCTCATATGTGGCATTGAGATAGAACTCAGCCACGTCTTTGGTGCTGTAGGAGTTAAACTGGTATCCTACAACTTTGTCTAGTTGGGAATCCTTCATTCCCTAGATGGTTTTCCTCACCGTTTCTTGATTTGCAGCAAGCTCTGGGAGTGCGGATTGGTTGCAGATCCTCCCAGTATAAATATTGTTCACCAGGATGTCGATTTGCTCTGTAGTTAGGTCAATGATGTTGATGAAAGCCATTGCAGAGAGTTTTGAAATTTTGGGAGCTTGAAAGAAATGGGAGTTCGAAATCTTGAGAGTAGTGAGAGAGCAGTAGCGGTTTAGATTGAATCGAAGGAATATATGTGTTTAGGTTAGTGGAAGTTTGAGATTATTGGCGGTTTCAATGTGCCAATAAACGAAAAAGGGGCGCAGTAAATATTCTGCGGCTATATAGACGTTTGAGGGTAAAAGGGTAAAAGATCGTCAATAAGTTACTAGGTCACCCGTTCACTCAAAAAAAATTCTAAGTCCACAACCTTCTGTTAGGAATAGGAAGGGTTTCTGTTGCTGAGGTGTTCTGGTAGGAACGGAAGTTCTCTGTTAGAAATGAAGGACAAAAGGGGTTCTGCACTAGGGTTTCTGTAACAGAAATTTTGCAACAGAGAGTCTCCCTTTCAAACTTCTCTGAGAATTTCATCCATCATTCTCAATTCTTCTCTCAGCTTGTTGAACCTAGGCTCAGGCAAAGGCTTGGTCAGAATGTCTTCAAGTTGGTCTTCTGTTGACACATGCTCCATGCATATGTGCTTCTTCTCAACATGATCTCTGATGAAGTGATGTCTGATCTCAATGTGCTTTGTCCTGGAGTGAAGAACTGGATTCTGAGTGATTGCAATGTCACTTGTGTTGTCACAGAGAAGCTTGATCTCCTTTGCTTGTATGCCATAATCCTTCAATTGTTGCTTTATCCAGAGTAGCTGAGCACAGCAACTCCCAGTTGCAATGTATTCAGCTTCTGTTGTACTGGTTGAGATAGAATTATGCTTCTTTGTAAACCAGGAGACAAGTCTCCCACCTAGCAATTGGCAATGACCAGAGGTGCTCTTCCTTTCTAACCCGCAACCTGCAAAATCTGAGTCAGAGTAACCAATTAGTTCAAAGTTACCTCCCTTGGGATACCATAGGCCTGCATTTGGGTTTCCTTTGATGTATCTGATAATTCTTTTTGCAGAACTTAGATGGCTCTCCTTGGGCTTTAACTGATATCTGGCACAGATTCCAACAGAGAATGATATGTCTGGTCTGCTTGCAGTTAGATATAGAAGAGATCCAATGATTCCTCTGTAGGTTGTTGCATCAACATCTTTTCCTTCATCATCTGGTCCAATTCCTTGAGAAGTGTTCATGGGAATCTTCACTGAGGATTTTCCTTCTACTCCAAACTTCTTGATCAGGTCTCTGGTGTACTTCCCTTGGTTGATAAAGATTCCTTCAGGAACATGTTTCACTGGCAGTCCTAGGAAGTAGCTGAGCTCTCCCATCATACTCATTTCAAATTCCTCTGCATAACTTGAGAAAATTTCTTGCATAATTCTGCATTAGTACTTCCAAATATAATATCATCAACATATATTTGTACTAACAGAATATGATTGGCAACAGAGATTTGAAATAGAGTTTTGTCAACCTTTCCCTTAGTAAACCCATGGTTCACTAGGAATAGGGACAATGTGTCATACCATGCTCTGGGAGCTTGCTTAAGACCATAGAGGTCCTTTCTAAGCTTGTAGACACAAGAAGATTGAGTAGGAATGATAAACCCTGGTGGTTGTTCCACATAAACTTCTTCTTCGAGATCTCCATTCAGGAATGCACTCTTGACATCCATTTGGTATACCTTGATGTTGTAGTAGGCAGCATAGGCTAGGAAGATTCTGATGGCTTCAAGTCTGGCAACTGGTGCAGAAGTCTCATCAAAATCAATTCCTTCTTTTTGGTAGTATCCCTTAGCTACTAGCCTTGCTTTATTCCTTACAATGTTGCCTTCTTCATCTGCTTTGTTCTTGAATACCATTTGGTTCCAATGACATTCTGATGCTTTGGTCTAGGAACAAGTTCCCACACTTTGTTCCTTTCAAATTGAGTAAGCTCTTCTTGCATTGCATTGATCCAGTCTGAGTCTGCAAGGGCTTCTTCCACAGTCATAGGTTCCATCTGAGATATGTAGCAGGCAAACACTGTTTCTTTTCTTGTTGAGGCAGATCTGGTCTGTACACCACTTCTAATTTGTCCAATCACTTGGTTAGCAGGATGATCTCTTAACCAGGTTAGGTCAGGTTCTGTCAGTTTTTGTCTTAGTTTCTCTGGTTCCTCATCTTCTGAATCTTCATCTTCATTCAACAGAAGGGGTTTGGTGCAGGTGTTGGAAACAGTGGATTAACTGCTGCCTCTTCTGTTGACTCAGGTGTTCTGTCAGCTAGGGTGACTTCCTTCAGGGTCTCTGTTATATCTTCAACAGAGGTGCTATCATCAAACTTTACATGTATGGATTCTTCAACATGTAGAGTCCTTCTGTTGAGTACTCTATAGGCTTTGCTTGTGCTTGTGCTTGAGTCCTTCATCAGCTTTCTCTTGAAACACTTTTAGATGCTCCTTTCCATTATTCAGATTGTAGCATTTGCATCAAAATATATGGAAATAACTGATGTTGGGTTTCCTTCCTTTCCATAGTTCATAAGGGGTCTTCTGGTGATTCTTGTTGATCATGCTTCTGTTCTGGGTGTATCACGCAGTGTTGATTGCTTCAGCCCAGTATCTCATTGGTAATCCTGATTCTGCAATCATTGTCCTTGCAGCTTCTTTCAATGTTCTGTTCCTCCTTTCTGCTACGCCATTCTGTTGAGGTGTTCTGGCGGCAGAGAGTTGATCAAAGGTTCCATTTTGATCACAGAAATCCTTAATGACTTGGTTGACAACTTCAGTTCCTCTGTCAGATCTGATTATCCTGACTTTCATATTCTTCTCAGTCTGAAGTTGCTTTAATAGAGAGGGCAACTTCTGAAGAGTTTCATTTTTCTTTGTTAAGAAGATTGTCCATGTATATCTGGAGTAGTCATCCACCATGACTAGTGTATATTTCTTGCCACCAACACTTGGAGTCTCAATTGGTCCAAATAAATCCATGTGGATGAGATTTAAAGGACTAGTGGAAAGATCTCTAGCAATGGGTTTGAAAGTGTTCTTCACTTGTTTTCCCTTCTGGCATGAGCTGCAGAGGGTCTCTTTCTTGTACACTATGTCTGGCAGTCCATCTACAATGTGTTCTCTTGCCAGTTTGTTGATTGTTTTGAAATTCAAATGGCTAAGCTTCTTGTGTCAGTCCAAGCTTAGTTTTGAATCTACCTTGGCTATCAAGAATACTCCATCTTTAGAAGTTTTCCAATCAACCACATAGATATTATTCTTCCTTATTGCTGTAAGAACCACTTCCTTTGTTGTCTCATGCTTCATATAGCAGAAGTCCTTTGTAAATTCAACAGTGTAGCCTTTATCACAGAATTGGATAGCACTTAGTAGGTTGAACTTCAGGCCTTTGACATAAGAGACATCATCAATGATTATCTGGTTCTTGATCAGCTTGCCTCTTCCTTTTGTTTGACCTTCTTTGTCATTACTACCAAAGGTAACTCTAGGTCCTTTGCATTTCTGGAACTCAGTTAGGCAACTTCTGTCACCTGTCATGTTCCTGGAGCATGCACTATCAATAAACCATTCTTGTTCAGAGATAGCTCCAGCACACTATTTCTGCACAATTAAAAGAAAGATTTAGGTACCTAAGCAATGTTGGGTCCTAGGGGGTCATGGAGTCTTGGTAGTTGGTACCACTTTGGTCTCATCAAGTGAAACCTTGGTGGGTGGTACCCATTGTCCACCTTGTAGTCATAGTAAACTGAAGTGTGATTCGCTTTGGGCAGATGCTTGTGAGGGTCATGCTTCATGTTTACATATTTTTGCATAGCTTTCTTGGTAGGAAAGAAGTCCCATATACTATCAAGAGTAGAGGGGCGGTTAGTTTTGGGCTTCTGAAGTTGACCAACCAACCTCTTCTGCCTAAAGTTAACTTTTTCTTGATACCTGCCTTTCTGGTGATCATTTCTGGCATGGTTATCATGGGGTTGTCTGTTGTGGGTTTGCCTTTGATTTTTCTGAAAACCTTATATGTTGTTAGGTTTTCTGCCAGGTTCATTGATTTTCAAAATGGGTTTCTGTTGAACTTTTATCTTTCCTTTTTCTGGCCTGACTTCCTCATGAATAACCTTGGTGCCAGATACACCAGCATGACAAATGGGGCTAGAAGTCCGTGGCTCTATGACCTTATCAACCTTAGCAACGTTGGTGCTAGGCCTTATAGAAGGCTCACGAGATTCTGTTGCAACATATCCAAGACCAGAAACGGGGGAAAGCATTTGATCAATATCAACAACCTTTAGAGAAGTTTGCATTGTCATAAGGCTATTGTATCTGACCTCAAAATGCTTAATTTCTTTTATTCTATCTAGAAGAGAAACATTTTCAGCTTCAAGTTCATCCCTTTCCTCAATCAAGAGATTGATTTTTACCTCAGTCTCTTTTCTTAAGTCAGAGATTTCAACTTTTAGCTTACTGTTTTCTTCTTTGACTAAAGAATAAGTGGTTTGGATAGTTCTAAACGCTTCCCACAATGATGACATTGCATCATCATTTAAAGTTGTGCCTACCGAAGAAAAACGAGAGTTAGAAGAGGAGGTTACCTCATCATCAGATTGGGCCATGAGGCATAGGTCTTCTGTTTCAGTATCCAGGCAACAGAAGGCCTCATCAGAATCAGAATCAGAACTGGATTCTGTCTCAGAAAGGGGATCTGTCTCGAACTGTTCTGTGACAAGTGCCTTCCTCCTTCTAGAATTGTCTTCATATTTCTTCTCTCCATCTTGTCCTTGTCTCTTGGACACTCTGGGGTGAGGACAGTTAGCCTTGAAATGTCTAGGCTGTCTGCAGTTGTAACAGAGAAGCTCTCCACTAGTATCTGCAGACTTGGTCTTCTGGAATGGCTTTCTGCTGGTAGATGGACTTCTTCCATCTTTTGGTTTCTTCATGAACTTCTTGAATCTTCTGGCAAAGGCAGCCATATATTCGTCAGATAATAATTCAGAGGGATCAAAATCGTTTACCTTAGATGTACTGACTATGAGGGCTGTGGTGGTCCTCTCTTCAGGTACATCTTCTTTTTCTTCAATCGTCTCGAACTCATGAGCTTTGAGGTCTGAGATGAGCTTATCTGTAGGATAAGTCTTCACATCTTTGCTGGCTTGAACAACAACCACCTTCATCTTCCATGCTGAGGGTAGACCTCTCAACACTTTGAGGTTGATCTCCTTGGTGGTGAGTTCCTTGCCAAGTTCAGAGATCTCTCCAGTGAGAGTAAGGAGTCTGTCATACAACTTGGAGATGCTTTCACCAGGGAGAAGTTTGAAGTCATTAAACTTCTTGTTGGCAATGGTTAGTTTGTTGTCCTTCTCCTGCTCATCACCTGCTCCAATGAGCTCAAGAGTATCCCATATTTCTTTGGCTGTTTTGCACTTTTTTAATCTGTTGAAGTATCTGTCATCAATGGACTTGTAGAGGATGTCATTTGCAATGTTGTCCAGATTGTATTTTCTCCTCTCTTCAGTGGTCCACTCAGATTTAGCTTTGTTGATCATCTGAGGCTTTGTGTTATCAATGGCATGCTCTGGATTCACCTTCTGGAAGTTGGTGAATGGCCCTATGTCAAGTACTTCCCACATCTCATCATGAAGAGCACATAGATGTGCCTTCACCCGTATCCTCCAATCATCAAACTTAAGATCTGAAAACATAAGATTCTTGGAAAGAGAGTGATCCATAATAAGAGATTAAAATAGAGGCAAAATGGAAACAAGTGGATCTTGGTTCAACAGGTAACCTAAAAGATTACAAGAACAAGGAGGCTCTGATACCACTTGTTAGTCCCAGTCGTACTGGGTACAGTCTAGAGGGGGGGTGAATAGACTATACTGGTTTTTAACTTTTTTAAGTTAAGTACAAGATTTAACAGAATAGCTTGTTATGTTGGAAGAACATGCTGGCAGCGGATGGTATTCTGGTAGGGGTTCTGTCCGGTTAGCCTCACAGAAAAGCAAATGCAGATGGCCTTCTGTTAACTCACAAGACACGTTCTGCTGAACATAGAGACCAGGTCTTTGGAGTTAATCAGTTTAAAGTAAAAGCGAGAATTAAAAGTAGTAAGTAAATGACACCAAGGATTTTTATAGTGGTTCAAGGAACAACTCGTTCCACTAAGCTTGTAAAAACGACATTTTACAACGCCTTAGTCCTAGCACTTAAGAAGCTCTCCACGTCTTCTTCAAGCCTAGATGTCTCCTGGGAAGCACTTCCTTGCTTCCTTTAAGACTGGTCCTTTCACTGAGCTTTCTTGAAGTATCACCACTTCACTACACCAGTTACTTGGTTATAGAAGCACTGACCTAGCACTGACCTTTCTCGTTATAGAAGAGTTATTGTAAGAACAGGGGTTTTCCAACTTGCTTCGTTACAAAAGATATGTAGTTGAAGTGCTTGAAGTGTTGAAGAACAGTTGGAGCTTTGCTCTTGTTGGGATATGAAGATAGAAAAATATTATCTTCCCAACGTCCGCCTTTCTTGTTAATGGAGATGAAGTTTTAATCTCAAGAAGGCTTGTGCGTTTGAATGTTTGAATATCTTGTTCGAGCAAGTGTTGAGCAAAAGTCTAGCAAAGCTTCTTTTTGGTTGTTCTTCAAGGAGTATCTTTTATACTGAGGTTGTCTTCCCGTTGGAGGAGGAGGACAACTGCTTTAAATGCGCGAACAGTTGACTTGACCAGTAGAACCCGGTAAAGTTGGCGAGTTGCTATTTTGCGATAAAGTTATCCTGACATTTCGGCTAATCATCTATATTTACTCTTTAGCGTACGGGGTGCATTAAATGTACATTTAATGCGCGTACTGTAGCTTTCCCGTTCAAGTCTCCTAGTCGTTGAAGGAATCTTCCGTTGGTTTCACCGGCTAAAGTAGTTCCATGAAAATTCTCTAAGTGTCAGGCCTTCTGGTATTTTCAGCAGAGGGTCAACCAGAGAGGGTCTCGAGCACTTCTGTTGGAATAAGCTACCAGAGGGTCCTTAGGTCTTCTGTCAAGATGCGAGCCAACAGAGGGTCTTGACAGATTTTGTTGAAGTGAAGTCCAACAGAGAACCAGAGGGTCTTCTGTCTGGATATGAACCAACAGAGAACCAAAGGTCTTCTGTTCAGACTAAGTCTATCAAAGGGTCTTCTGTCAGGAGGTCTTCTGTCAGTCGATTATTCTAAAGAAACTTTATAAGGAAAATTTCTAATACAAAAATTCTAACAAGGGGTACTCTAAGATCCTAATTAACATAGCATCATCAAAATCTAATTACAATTATTCCTTACACACGCTTAGATTGCGGTCTGAGGCGTGACAAGAAGAAGAAGAAGAAGAAGAAGAAGAAGAAGAAGAAGAAGAAGAAGTTTGTCCCTGTTTATACTAACAGCAATGAATCGATACACAAAGATGAGAATAACAGAAAGATAAATACTCTGGGGATCCTTAAACTCGTATTTGATATACCGTGAAGTTCTACAGTAAGAATGATAAGCTCTGAGGTTGTTAAGATCGAATGCAAAAGTTAACGCAAACCTAACCCGTAAGCGCCTTTTTATATGCGCATGTAGGTTTGCGTACATGCTTTACACCTGGTATATGGGCCAGACATTTGGGCCCCATATCCTTTACTACTTTAATAAATACAACAATTAATACAATAAATGAGTAATAAAGGCTATACTAATACAAGACTCTTGACAAACTTGATACACAATAAAATATTCTTCAATAATCTCCCCCTTTGTGATCAAGTGTCGTCTTGCTTTTATTTCTGAGCTTTGAAGTAGTGTTTTCTTATGTTCAGCGCATGCTCATACTGTCTCAATTCTCTTCTATTATCAAGCTGTTTGATGATGGGCTGCAGGATTGTTTCCTGTCTGTCAAATTTTGCCGGCTCTTTATCAGTAGCATCAGCAAGTCTTCGCTCAAGATCTTCTTTGAGAGGCAGCAGCTTCTGTTGAATGACTTTTAAAGTCCCGTCACAATATTTGTGAATGTCCTCTACCCACATCAGGCGCTTTTGCTCTTTATGATTGAGATATAAGATTGAAAGCGGATCCTTAAAAATGTGGTAAGGTTGATATTCCTCAAGCTCTGCTCCATATAGAATCAGCCTTGTGAGATTTATAGATCATGAGTGGAGTGGAATCTGACTTGTCTTAGCATAAATCTTTCGATTGTATCAAATCCTTCCTTGCAGATTCTGTTGCGATTTATTGGAAGATATCTGCAGGCCATGAACATGTGATAGATGTCATCCATTTTCATCATGATGAAGTCATTCTCTTGGCAGATAAATTCGCTTGAGTCTGTGCAATGCACCTTGTAGCTGTAGAACTTCATATCATGGTGATCTTCTTCATGAACATTTAGAATACTGCAAATCGGATGTGTGCTGCTCTTTAAGTCCTTTTCAAGGATCTCTCTTTGTTTTCCAGAGGATCTATGGTGCAACTGTCCACCCATAAATTTTCCTTTCAAGTGGGTAAGCAAACGGATCTTTAGCTCATCAAGGGCCTTGAGTTTCCCTGGTTGTCTCCAGATTCCCTTTCTGATTTCCTCTTGGAAGGGGCATTGATTCGTACGTTCTCCCAGGGCTTCTCCTTTAGTGGCATTTGACCCGCTGATTGTCTGATAATCGATTCAAGCTCCTTGGGAGTTTTATTGTAATCTTCCCCTTCTTTGAGTTCCTCTTCATCAAGGCGTATGATATCCTCAGCACACTTGGCCAGTAGTTCACGAAGCCACCAGTTTCTTTGCATATGTCTGTCTCGGCTTCGCATCTCAGAGTATCCAACTCTATCCATTTCCGGGGCCATTTATCGTGTATCACCACATCTTCCAGCAGATCTTGGATGTCCTCGTATGGAGGAATAGAAGGAGCTTGTTGCTGTGTTTGAATTGGTGATTTTCCTAGAGAAGCACAACCGGGTTCACTTGGAGTGCCCGTTGTCATCAGCTTTGAATATTAGGTTCTAGCTGATGGCCTGAAGCAATAGATGTATCTAAGATAGCATCCTCAGGACTTCCATCCCCTCCTCGGTTAGTACCTTTTGGGGGTACGCCTCGGGATGTTAACTGATGGCCTTATATCAAAGATGTACCGGAGGTAACATCATCAGGACTTCCATCCCCTCCTTGGTTAGTATCTTTTGGAGATACGCCTCGGGATGTTGATTCTAGCTCGACCGGGCTAGATAAATTGGCTTGGTTTTGGTTGGGGGCAGGTGGTTGTTGGTTGGTTGATTGTGAGGGTTGGTCTGGTTGCGGAGTTTGGCTGGTGGAGGCAACATGCTCAAGTGTCCGTGGCCGCTTGTTCTCCCCCTCATGAGGTTCCGAATCATCGGGGTCCTCATGCGAACGCTTGTGGCCACGGGGACTGTCACAGCAAGTGTTGGGTCGTGGTCGGTCATGCCTGTTGAATAGATGAATTAGGTCACGTTCAAAAGGGGTAAGATTGTGGTCGTCGGTGGAAAGAAGGCGGGGGGAAAGGATGTCAGCTAACTGAGTGGTAGGGATTTCATAGGGATTTAGATAGGGTGTGGTCGACGTAGGGGAGAACACTAGTTGTGTATCCTGGGTTCCCCGAGAAGATGAAGGGATGGGAAATTGGTTAGTGGAGTGGGTAGATATGATTGGGTGAGGTAACGGTTGGGTGTGAGAGGGTATGGGTTCAGGTGAGAGTTGAGGGGTGGGTTGCTCACTCTGAACCGCCTGGGTGTTCCTGAATTCCTGTGCAAGAGCGGTCATTGTTTTGTGCACCCATGGCTTAATGGTGGAATCCATGAAACGATTCAGCAGAGTAGTAACATCTTCAAAGGTTGGGTGACCAGTTACAGGGGTTGTAACTGTTGTCACAACATCAATGAAGAGAGCTGATGTGTGGCCTGCGTGTAATGACTGGGTCATTGGTTGCATAGCAGGACTTCCGACCGTCATTGTTTGCACTCTAGTCGTTGCGTTCAGGGTGTGTGCACCTGTCTGTGCTGTGAAAAGTGTAGGTGTCCTAAAAAAATCAGAAAATGTGGTGAGTGTGACACCTAGACTCGATGTGATCAAGGAATGGGTGGTGGCCTTGGGCGGTGTGCCACTGGTTCTCTCAACTGATCCGAAGGGGACCGGAGAGATGGGTAAATCCCATGATTTTGAAACATTAACCTGTTGAGAGGCTAACGAGTGGCTAGGAGAGGGCGGTGCATGCGCAGTTGAGCCTGATGCTGCGACTTCTACTCGGGAACCGATAAGGTCGGCTCCTGTACTTAAGGATTCGGCTCGGCTTATCTGAATGAATGGGTCACAATAGGCGAAGATGGCCAATTCGTCCTCGTCTATCAAACTTCTTTTGATGAGTCGCCTTCTCTTAGGCTTAGAAGGTTGGGAGATGTCATGTCTAGCCTTTGCCCGTTTTTCTCTGATGACGATGTCCCTATCGTTCTTGATAACATGGGCATACTCATCATAATCTGACTTTGATTGGTTAATTTCATCGTGAATGCTTTGGGATTGCTGAATCTCCTTAATAGTGAAGTGGTTAGGTTGAGTTGCTATAACCGCTTGGGCTTCTTCAACAGTTATTTTCTTGGGAGACTCGGCAGGTAACTTTCCTTTTCTGATTAATGCATATGTGTGCTCAACATCATCAATGTCATCATCATCATCATCATCATTGTCACTTCGAAAGGCCGCGCTATCGGATGCCTCACCGTCAGCCTTTTTGTGGGCCGGGCTAGACGGTTCATTGGAAGACTCCTCAACGTCCGTCGATGTGCCCTCAGCTGTCTGAGTTCTCTCGGAAGAGTTGTCAGACTTTCCTTCATTGGGCCGACGTGCCACTGGCTTCTGTGGCTTCTGGGCTCTTTTAGGTCCCTCACATTCACTCGGCTTGGTCCCCGGGGTAGGTCCACTTGGGTTTCGCTGAACCAGAGGGACCATTTTCTTGAGATCTTCTCTGTATTTGACAACTGATGGGTTCCTTTGATTGGCTAGATTGAGCAGATAGTCATAAATGGCCATGCCAACAGTGTCATGGTTGAAGCTTTTGAAGTACTGGAGCTTTGGGGCAATGAACTGCTCTTCATCTTGCCACCTCGGGATGCCCTTATTTGCTTGCATGGATTCATCTATGATGAGGGCCAACCACCGAGCGTAAGGAATTGTCATGCCAGCTTTGTTGTTCTCTTTAGCCTTGACCTGGTCCACCAGTTCCGTCCAGAAGAGCTGGGCCATGCCGTAATTTTTGTTGAAGGTTATCCCATGGAAGATTTGGAGAATTTGCGGGTTGCATTTATCGTGGCCAGTGTGCTTCGGAGATAGACACTTGTTAACGAGGCCGAACAGGGTCTTCCATGGGTATGGTAGATTCATGAGCTTGAAGTTGGACAGTAACGGCAGGGGTGCATCATAGCACAGAGTCTCCATTCCACTGATCAGTTCAGTCTTTGACGGGAGCGGATCGTATGTTGTGTGCACTGGCAGCTCTAGAGTGGTTCTCAGTGTAGATGGAGTCAGCACCAGCCTCATGCTATTCAGTGTTCCAAGGATCTTTGATTTGTCCTTCTTGGAGGGAGTGTGCATGCTATTCCACAATTTTAGCAAATAAACCTCTGGGACAGGTTTCGCTTTAGTGAATGCTGGCCATAGGTAGTGCCCTTGGAGTATGATCGGGACAACAGGGTCCGGGCACTTGAATAGCTTGAGGTCCAGCTGAAAGTTGTTATCCTGTAGCCGGACCCACTTGTCCTTAGGAAAAAGCTGAGTATACAGATCGTGCTCATTGGTTCCTGTCATGGTGAACTGAAAGAGTAGAGGTTAGCACAAAAGTTTTCTCCCCCCCCCCCTTTTTTTTGAATTTTTGAAGTTTCTGATGTTTTTGGATTTTTGGTTTTAAAAGAGATTTGGGCAGGTGGATAGCATTAAAAAAATGGCTAAGGCAAAGTCTCGAGATCAGGAAGTCGAGGTTTAAAACTCGAGGTCCAGAACTTGAGGTTATAAAACTCGACATCCAGAACTCGGAGTTTAAAACTCGAAATCCAGAACTCGGTGTTTAAAACTCGAGATTCAGAACCGCGAGTTGTAAAACTCGAGATCAGAATCGCGAGTTGTAAAAACTCGAGATCAGAATCGCGAGTTTAAAACTCGAGATCAGAACGGTGAGTTTAAAACTCAAGATCAGAATCGCGAGTTTCAAACTCGAGATCAGAACTGCGAGTTTAAAACTCGAGATCATAATCGCGAGTTTAAAACTCGCGATCTGCTCTCGAAGTTGAAACGACAGATTCTGATTCAAGTGTTAAAACTCGAGACACTGATCCTAGAGTTCTCCTTGAAGAAACGAGTCGAGATCCACCTGCAAAAACAACAAAATATAAACAAAACCAAAATACGATTCCGAGATCGTTCGTTACTACCTTTGGGTTTGATTACGAGAGAGAAAGATGAAGAGAAAAAAAGGATTTCGAAATTGAGAGAGAGAAGCAGGAGCTCTGGACAACGAGTTTGCGAAATAGGGAGATCGATGAAGAAGATGAAGTTCAGGGATTGAGATCCCCCTTTTATACGCGAGAAAAGTAGGGTTTGGGCCTTGCGAGAGAAAATTTGGCCCATAAACCCGGAATTTGCCCGTTTCATAAAAAAAAGTTTTGAAGGCCCAAACAGTCAAGAAAAATTCAGAGCTCCCCCTCAAAAAGTGCAAGGACGAAAAGAATAAATAAAAAATGCAACGCACGATATTTTTGTATTTTTCTGGGTTTTCTCCCCCTTGACACATGGAACGCACACACACTATTTTTGTTCTTTTTCTTTGTTCTCCCTTTAGGAGCATGCAACACACACTATGTACAGATGCAACATGCGCACACTATTTTTGTTCTTTTCAGAGTTTTCTCCCCCTTGACACATGCAACTCACGCACACTATTTATAAGTCCCCCACACACACGTGTACAGACCAGCGTAGATAAAATTACACAGACTCGAGGTTCAACATGCCTATCTTGGAGACGAGGAACTGGAATCTCTTTTCGTCCAGTGCCTTGGTAAACAAGTCAGTCAATTGAAGCTCGGAGCTTACAAAATACATGTCAATATCTCCTTTCTCCACGTGGTCCTTGATGAAATGATAGCGCAGATCGATGTGTTTGGTGCGGGAGTGGTGAACCGGGTTGCTGGTGATGGCGATGGCACTCTGTGAATCACTGTAGACCGGGATATGACGGAACATGTAACCGTAGTCTCTTAGCTGAGTCTTCATCCACAATATTTGTGAACAACAGCTAGCAGCCGCGACGTATTCTGCCTCAGCTGTAGATGTTGACACACAATTCTGCTTTTTGGAAGACCAGCAAACTAACTTCTCACCCAAGAATTGGGCGCCTCCCGAGGTACTTTTCATGTCCATTCTGCAACCCGCAAAATCAACGTCCGAATATCCGACAAGGTCAAAACCTGAGTGCTTGGGGTACCAATGGCCTAGGTTCATAGTGTCTTTGAGGTATCTCAAGATTCTTCTTACAACGGTCAGATGTGAGTCTTTCGGATTCGCTTGGAAGCGTGCACACTAGCATGTGGAGAATACTATATCAGGCCTGCTAGACGTGAGGTACAGCAAAGATCCGATGATGGCCCAATAGTTGGTAGCATCAACTGGTTTCCCCGAGGGGTCAAAGTCTAGTTTATTATTGGGGGACATAGGGGTCGTCATGGAAGATTTGCCATAAATGTTGAACCTTTTAAGCATTTCCAGAATATACTTTGACTGATTTATGAAAATGCTGTCTGGTAGCTGTCGTACCTGCAGGCCTAGGAAGAAATTCAGTTCTCCCATTATGCTCATCTCAAAATTTGTTCTCATCAGTTCTTCGAACTTTTTGCACAAGCGGGGATTTGAAGAGGCAAAGATAATGTCATCGACATAGATCTGAATCAGTATGATATCAGTCTTATGTCGCTTGATGAAGAGTGTTGTATCTATCTTTCCTTTTGAGAAGCCTGAGTCAATCAGAAATTCAGTTAAGGCATCATACCAGGCCCTCGGTGCCTGCTTCAATCCATCAAGTGCTTTCTTGAGTTTGTACACATGATCAAAGTATCTTGGATCTACAAATCCTTTTGGCTGAGCGACATAGACTTCTTCTTCTAACACTCCGTTTAGAAATGCAGTCTTCACGTCCATTTGAAAGACAGTGAAGTTTTTGTGAGCCGCGTACGCAAGAAAGAGACAGATTGCCTCAATTCTAGCTACGGGCGCAAATGTTTCATTATAGTCTATGCCCTCTTGCTGGTTGTACCCTTCCCAACCAGCCTTGCCTTGTTGCGCACAACTATCCCTTCTTCATCTCTCTTGTTTTTGAATACCCACTTCGTGCCAATGATTGTTTTCTTCTGAGGCTTAGGCACGAGTGTCCATACATCCAACCTTTTAAACTCATTAAGTTCATCTTGCATTGCTATCACCCAATCAGGATCAAGTAGTGCTTCAGAAACCTTTGAAGGTTCAGAGTGGCTTAAGAAGTCAGCCATTTCATAGAATGTCACATTCACACTCTCAATGACTGTTTGCTTGTCTCTCAAGTAGACTCTGTAAGCTTTTGACTGAAGTGAATAGCCAATGAACACGCCTTCTCTGGCTTTAGGGTCAAGCTTACTTCTTTCAGTTCGGTCATTCAGTACAAAACACTTGCAGCCAAAGATCTTGAAGAAAGAGATATCTAGAGTTATGTTGAAAAGGATTTCGTAGGGAGTCTTGTCGAAGCGTTTGTGGATAGAAGTTCTGTTTTGTGTGAAGCACGTTGTATTGATTGCATCTGCCCACATGAAATGAGACAGTCTGGATTGAATGAGTATGGTGTGTGCTGCTTCGACAAGTGTTCTGTTCTTTCTTTCAACAACTCCGTTCTGTTGAGGGGTTTTGGTTGCAGAGAATTGTTGTGTGATACCGAGAGTTTCATAGAAATCAGTGAGAGTTTGATTCTTGAACGCAGTACCGTTATCTGTTCTTGTTATGCAAACACTCGTCTGTAGCAGGTTTTGAATGGTTTTGATAAAGGTCATAATGGTTTCTGCAGTTTCGTCCTTTGTACGAATTTTTTTTGTCCATGTGTACCTTGAGAAGTTGTCAACGATTACACGAGTGTACTTGCGGCCGTTGATGCTCTGGATTCTCATAGGTCCACACAGATCCATGTGAATCAACTGCAACAGATGAGTAGAGGATGGAACAGGCTTTGACTTGTGGGAGCTTTGCGTCATCTTGCCTAGTTTACAGGCACTACAATGGTTTTCAGCGGAAGACTTCAACAGAGGAAGTCCCTTCACAAGTTTCTTGGAGGATAAGATGGATAGATTCTTGAAATTCAGGTGGGAAAGACGCCTGTGCCACAAATTGTTCTGCTCAGTAGAAGCTTTTGATAGTAGACAGATGGAGGAAGTTCCTTGTACGCTTTTCAAGTCAATCGTGTACAGGTTTGAGGTCCTGGTACACGTTAATAATGTTTTTCCAAAGTTGTCCATGATACAGCATTGATCGGATTTAAACTTCACTTCCATTCCACTGTCACAGAACTGTCTTATGCTCAGTAGATTATGTTTGAGCCCTTGAACGAATGAGACAGTTTTAATTGTGAGACTTGGGCAAACAACATCTCCAAAACCAAGAATAGGAGATGAGGCATCGTTCCCAAATCTGACATTCCCTCCATAGCAGTTGGTGTAGTTGCTCAAAAGGTGTTTCAATCCGGTCATGTGGGTTGAGCATCCAGAGTCTAAGTGACACACATAACCGCCCTGCAAAACAGTTAAGCAGGTTTAGGTACCCTCCTTGGGATGGGTGCTTCCTTATTAATCAAAAACGCCTTTTGAATCTTTCTTTTAGCTGTGATCCGAGGTCAGCAGCTTTTTCACCAAATAATTTTTCTTTTGCGGGTTCTGTAATAGCCAGGCCTGCTTGTGCAGTTGGTCTGGTTTTGGGAACCCACTTCGCAGTTTCAGTTTTAGTGGGTCCGTTATTGGGGACCCACTTAGCAGTTTCAATGTTGGTAGACCCATTTTTGAGGATCCACTTAGCGGTTTCAGGTTTAGTAGGTCCGTTCTTGGGGATCCACTTTGCAGTTTCAGATGTAGTAGGTCCGTTCTTGGGGACCCACTTTAGTTTGGTGGTGGGAGAAGTGTAAACATTAGCCTTGTGATTGAATGGTTGTTTGGTGAGTTGGGATTTAAAAATTTTCTCTTTCGAGAGTCTGTTCAAATGTTTCTTAGAGTGAACTTTGAGGGGGTATTTTAGATTTGGAAGAAAGAAAACCCCCTCAAAGGTTCTACTCTCGTTTTCTTTTCTTTGTTTGGCCTCTTTCCGAGGTTGCAACCTCTGAAAGATGGAGGAAGATGGAGTTTTCCCATCAAGAATCAGCTTGCACGATGCTGTGTTTTAGCAGAAGATCGACCCAACTGGCGCCGGTTGGTCAGATGACCGGCCTTGGTTGAAAACAGGCTCGTTTGTGCGAAAAAATCTTCCGACCGGCGCCCAAAAATGTACTTCTTTTCTCTTCCTCCGAAATGGGTCAAAATGTGTCGGTTTTTATACCGGGATTTTGGGGATGGTCCGCTACAAACATGTACATGATTTTTTCACCAAATTTGTAGATAATGATGTCTTCTATCCACCAAAACTTGAATGACGTGTTTTAGTCATCCAATCAAAAGTTATGAATAAAACACCGAGAGGTATGCATCCTGAAATCCCACGAGCAACATCTGACTTTATTTATTGATTGAGTCTTGTTCCTTTCATATTCTAGCCATGACGTCTTCATAACATTTGCAACTTATTGAGTTAACATTCACATGAAATTCGAATCGAGTGATTTCGAGTTCTCCACAATAAGTTATACTCAAATTATGGGCAGAACGTCATCCTCTTGGTCAAAAAAGCTCTTCATCGCAATGTTTTATGCTCTAACTCTCATTTTGAAGGTATTTTCCCAAATTCTCTTCTTTTCTTCAACAAATACTTATAAATACTGATGTTAAACACAAGTAAATATAACGGCTATTAATCGTGTGCATGCTCCAAGACCTCCTCATGATGCATCTGGTAAATCGGTTTTGTCCAATTTAAATATTAATGCTCATTCTATTTCTGGTACTAATTGTCATTATGTAGGTTTCCCATCAGCTGAGGGTACTCTTGGTTCTGTTCCTTCCCCAGTTGTGTGTCAAATTTATTTCTCTGCAGGTCATTCTACGTTGCACTGTCCGTCCTGGTTTTCCCAGACATCTGCACCTGCTTTGATTACTCCAAATGGAGAATCAAATGAGGCTTTATGGTATCCCGACTCGGGTGCTTCTGCTTATATGACATCTTCTGAAGGTATTTTGTCCAATAAATTCCCTTACTCAGGCTCCATAACTATTAGTGTTGCGAATGGTACTTCTCTTCCCATTGCTAATATTGGAAATATTACATTAAATACTCCCAGCCGCCCGCTGTCTTTAAAATCTACTTTCATGTGCCTCAAATTAAATTAAATTTAAGAATTAATTCCACTTTAGGTCCTCCGAGTTTTGTGTCATTTCCATATTTAATCCTCGTCTTTCACTTTATCCATTTTTGGTACCTGACTATTGTTTTCTTGACCATTTGTGGTCCATTTCTGAGCATTTTTACTATCGGAAAAGGACTATATATGGTCAAGAAAACAATAGTCAGGTACCAAAAATGGATAAAATGAAAGACAAGGACGAATTGTGGAATTGGTGCAAAACTCGAAGGACCATAAGTGAAATTTCTTCTTTAATTTAATTTCAATTCAAAAATTGTGTGCTGATAACAATTGTGTTGTTGTTTTTTTTATAAAAACTATTTTTTTGTTAAGGACAAAATTTCGGGGGCAATTCTTCTTCAGACGCGTCATAATGACCATCTCTACCCTATCAACCTCACTTCATCTGCACCTGTAGCTTTAGCCTCAATCACTTTTCCTGGTCCTGTGTGGCATCGTAGATTAGGACATTGTGGTGAAACTATTTTGCGCGTGTTGCGTCGTAGAAATCTTATTTCTAGTTCGTCTACTTTTGAACATGATTGTGTTTCTTGTCGTTTGGTTAAATCTCAACGGTTACCCTTTTCAGATGCTAGTCGTATTTCTTCTGTTCCATTACAATTAATTCATTCTGATGTATGGCAATCCCCTGTTTTATCTAATTTAGGTTTCAAATATTATGTTTTTTTTATGGGAGAATTTGACTTTGCACCCCATGTTTTGAGTGATATTTGACTTTGCACCCTATTTTCAAAATCAATAATGTATGCACCCCAATTCACTATAAAATCATTTGACTTTGCACCCCACTCCTTCACAATTTTTGGGCTAATGGGGTGCATACATTAATGATTTTAAAAATGTGGTGCAAAGTCAAATATTACCCAAAACATGGGGTGCAAACTCAAATTCTCCCTTGTTTTATTGATGTTTTTTCAAGGTTTACTTGGATATATCCATTGCGCACTAAAAATGAGGTTTTTCATCAATTTAAATTTTTTAAAGTTTTAGTTCAAAATTTGTTTAACTCTAAAATTAAAATTTTTCAAAGTGATGGAGAGGGTGAGTTTGTTAATTCTCTTATGCACCAATTTTTTGCTGACAGTGGCATTCTTTTTCAAAAATCTTGCCCAAATACTCATCAACAAAACAGTGTTGGTGAACGCAAACATCGTCATCTTTTAGAATTTGCTAGGACTATGCTCATCACAGCCTCTATTCGTAGTAATTTTTGGGTTGATGTCATTTTTACAACTGCCTATATTATTAATAGACTTCCTACTCCTAATCTTAATGGTGTTTCCCCATACGATATTCTTTTTCAAAAACCTCATTATTATAGCTTATTATGTGTGTTTTGGTGTGCTTGTTATCCCAAATTCTCTGCATCTCCTTCTAATGAACTTTCTCCACACTCCGTTCAATGTGTTTTTCTTGGCTATGCGTCCGGTTTTAAAGGATATCGTTGTTTTAAGCCCAAGTCTGGCAAGGTTTTTATTAGTAGACATGTTCGTTTTCATGAAAATATTTTTCCATGTGCCACATTGTCTTCTTCTCCGACCATCACTACCCCTTTCTCTCCTTCTCTTGATAATGACTTCACTATCCCTACCACCACCTCCGTTGCCCCTCTCGACCCTGCTGCCCCAGCCATGCCCGAAAATCACTTCCCAGCCGCCTCTATGGTACCATATCCTACCAGTCCAGCCATGCCACATTTACCACCAGCCGTACACTCCCCTTCTTCGACACCCTCACCCATCGCACACGACAATCCACCCAGTTCCACACCCATTACCTCCACCGTGCCCCTGACCACTTCCCCTGTTTCAGCCATCCCCCATTCCTCGTCAGCCACGTCCATGGCTGCCATGCCCTCCCCTCCCGCTATTCACGACACCATCATAAATACTCATCCCATGCAGATGAGAGCGAAATCGGGAATTTTTACACCAAAAACCATTTTTAATTTAAACACTATTGTTTTATCAACTGCTCCTACATGTTTTTCAGAGGCTAATAAACGGTTAAATGGCATGCGGCAATGGCGGAGGAATTTAATGCTCTTATTTCTAATAATACTTGGGATTTAGTCCCTTTTGATAATACTAAAAATGTTGTGGGCTCTAAGTGGATTTATAAGACTATGTATAATTCAGATGGTTGATCATGGTTCCATTGAGCGACATAAAGCATGTTTGGTTGCTTGATGCACACTAATTAGTAGTGCATAATTATATGTTTTTATGTTTGATTGATGGTGATTGTTTGGCGTTTTATTTAGTTTGTAAACATTTGTGTGATTTTAGTTGTAATTGTATTTTAGTTCTCATTTGTAAATTGTAAAGTAGAATTAGAAAATAGGGTGTTGAAAAGGAGGACTTTGAAGTGGAGAAAAAGGAATTTTGACTGTCCAGGAACAAATACCCGACCGGGTAAAAAACTTCACCCGGTCGGGTCTGATTCGAAAACCGAACCGCTGAGGAAAGAGCTGGACCCGGTCGGGCCCTATACCTCACCCGGTCGGGTGAGAAGTGACCGGGGACAACCCGACATGCGAAGATCACCAGAACGTGGTGGATTATCTGATTTTGAGCGGACCCGGTCGGGTACCCGGCCAAAGGTGTTGAAAAACACCTATAAATAGCACTCTTTTTCTTCTCTAAAAATCATCCCTTCTTCTATACTCCTAAGCTCAGTTTAGAATAGCATTTCTTATATTTTATAGCATGTTTAGTCTCCAAATGAGGAGCTAAACTCTCATTTCTTGGTTTTGCTCTTGAAGCTTGTTGTTTTTTAAAGTTGTGAGTTATTTTCTTAACTTCTTCTCTTGATTATTAATTCTTCGCTTAATCTCCTTCTATATTAATGTTGGAGGGTTGCTAAGTGACGATTAGTTAACGTTCCGACATTAATTACTACTAGAAACGATCAACGAACCGATGGTTAATCGTTGGTGGTTTCACAAGTAAGTAACTTCGATTTATTAATGCACGGTCGTGGTTAATAGATTTAAGATGGATCAATTTTGTTGGTTAAACCGAAACCGTTGTGTTGAGGTTATCAATCTCAATTGATTTCATCAAGGAGTTAAAAAGATTGAATGCTACTGTTATATCGGTATACGGCGTTGTTCTATATTTGATTAATAGTAAGGGTTATTAATGAACGGTCGTTGTTAATAACTACCCTCGATGAATTGGAGATACTCCTCGATTGAGTATTCGAGAGGGGATAAGTTATAGATATAACAAGGATCGACTAAAATATATTAACAAGTGGAAAGTAGGAAAGTCAAGTCCTTTTATCCTTGAATTAAATCTCATATAAGTCGTTCATCTTAGTTTTTAATTTAATTAAATCATTCATCACCAAAACCCCCCTTTATTTACTAAGTTTCATAAAAAGAGAATTGTTCCTTTCCATGTGGACACGAACTCTACTTCACCTATACTACGTATAAGTGTTAGTATCGAATTATTTTGACGCACCGTGACAAAGTGCTCGTCAAATTTGGCGCCGTTACCGGGGAAAGGCAATTAATTTTTCTTTTTATTCTATTTCAAGAAAAATAAAAATAAAAATCTATTTTTCTGAGCTTTGTTTGAGTATATGGTAAAAACCCGATCCATAAACCAACTCACCTCCCAAACAAACCTCGAAATAGAACAAGTTCTCGAGTGGTTAAAAAGTAAATTCTCAAATACCGACTTGACAGAATCCTCAAGTGCTAGTTCTCAATCTAGCGAGTCTGAAGAGCCAATATCGATGGCTCTTGAAACAAGAACGCTGAGGGAGCTCACAGCTCCCAATCTAAATCAACAACCATTATGTATCACCTTCCCAACTCTTGATGCGGGTGCTACATTTGAGTTGAAATCCGGACTCATACATCTACTTCCATTTTTTCATGGGCTAAGAGGAGAGGATCCGAATAAACATATTTCGGAGTTCCACATCGTTTGCACAAGCATGTGCCCGAATGGTGTTACCAAGGAGCAAATAAAGTTGAGGGCCTTTCCATTCTCCCTCAAAGACACCGCCAAAGATTGACTATTCTATCTTCCCTCGGGAAACATAGACACTTGGGCTGCCATGAAGAAGAGCTTCCTCGAAAGGTATTATCTTGCCTCAATCTCCTCATCTCTAAAGAAACAAATCAGCAATGTGGAGCAAAAAGATGATGAATCGTTCTACGAATTCTGGGAACGATTCAAGAAACTTTGTGCAAGCTGCCCGTATCACGGCTACTCGGAGCAAGACCTCATCCTTTACTTTTATGATGGTCTTTGCGATGATGATAGACGGATGATAAATGCCACATGTGGAGGAGGAATAGTCAACAAAACTCCTTCTCAAGCTAGGAATCTTATCTCGGAGTTGGCCGAAAATTGTAGACACTATGATCGGCGGTCAACAAAGAGTCATGGCGGCGGAATCCAACAACTCGTTTGAAAGTCAAGTGGCCGGTTTGACTTCTTTGGTTAAAGATTTCCTCTTAAATCCAAAAACCCAAGAAGTCAAGGTCTGCGGCATATGTTAAACACAAGGGCATCCCACCAATTCTTGCCCAACTCTACAAGAGGAGAACTCCGAGCAAGTCAATGCTTTGGGGTTTCAAGGTCAAAGGAGGTACGATCCTCACGGCAACACCTACAATCCGGGATGGAGGGATCATCCAAATCTAAGGTACGGAAACTCTCAACCCCCTCAACAATCAAACCCTCCTCCTCAACAATATAAACAACAAGGCCAAACATCGAACTCGAACATGTCCACCGAAGACATGATTCAAGCACTAGCCATGAACATGACTACGATGCAACAAAGTGTGGCCCAATTTCAAGAAACAAAAAAATCAAGCATCCATAACTTGGAAAGCCAAATGAGCCAAATCTCAAATGTCGTGAGTAGGCTTGAAGCTAGGGATTCGGCAAAACTCCCATCTCAAATGGAGCCGAATCCAAGGCAACAAGCTCATGCGGTCACTTTGAGAAGTGGCAAAGAATTGGTTATGGCTAAGGCAAAAGCAAAGAGCCATGTTGGAGAAGAAGAGGAGGAGATCTTGGTGCCAAGCACAAATCCTCAAAATGAAGAGGAAAAAGAAGAGGAGATCACACCTCAAAGAAAGTTCCCACCGCTCGATTCATATGAGTCGGTGCCACCTTTTCCGGAGGCTCTCAAGGATAACCGGAAATACAACAATGACAAAGACATCTATGAGACCTTCAGCAAATGTGAGGTAAATATCTCTCTTCTCAATTTAATAAAAGGTGTTCCTAGGTTTGCAAAGTTTTTAAACGAACTTTGCACAATTAAAAGGAAACACAAGTTGAATGGCAAGCAAAAAATCCAAGTAAGCAAAAGAGTGTCGGCCGTTTTTCAAAAGAAACTGCCTAAAAAGTATAGTGACCCGGGAATGTTCACTATACCATGTAAACTTGGAAATTCTAGTTCTTCTAGGGCTATGTTAGATTTGGGTGCATCAATCAATGTCATCCCATATTATCTATATAAGTCTCTCGAACTAGGACCTTTACATGAAACGGGGGTTGTTATCTAACTTGCCGATAGATCCAATGCTTACCCAAAAGGTGTAGTAGAGGATGTTCTTGTCATGGTGGATAACTTAATCTTTCCCACTGAGTTTTACGTTCTTGAAATGGAGAACGATAAAAATGCAGTCCCAATTTTACTAGGCAGGCCTTTTTTGAAAACGGCCAAGGCAAAAATTGATGTTTTTAATGGAGTATTAACCATGGAGTTCGATGGTGAAAAAATCAAATTTAATATCTACGACTCCATGAAATACCCCACCGATAATCACTCTCTTTTTGCGATTGACACTTGCGACACTTGGGTCCAAGATGTATTTGAAATTGAGGGAAAATATGAAGTACTAAGCTCAATTGAAAATGACATAGAGGATTTCACTTTTGAATACTCTATGTCAAATAACATGAAGGTTATGGGGGCGGAGTTAAATCAACTCCCACTTTTGCCACCGGGCTCTAAAGCCCTCCCACTAACCATTCCGAGCGAGAAGCCGCTACCATCTGTTTTGCAGGCACCGGGGGTGGAATTAAAACCACTCCCTGAAAATATGAAGCATGTGTTCTTGGGGGGAAATCACACTCTACCGGTGATTATCTAAAATGCCCTATCCCAAGAACAAGAGGAAAGATTGATCGCGGTCCTCAAGGAGTACAAATTGGCCATTGGATGGTCTATTGCCGACATCAAAGGCATTAGTCCATCCACATGCATGCACAAGATCTTGCTCGAAGACGAGGCCAAAGTGGTGAGGCAATCGCAACGAAGATTGAACCCACCCATGATGGAGGTGGTGAAAAAGGAGGTGATCAAATTGCTTCAAATGGGAATCATCTTTCCCATTTCCGATAGCAAGTAAGTGAGTCCTACTCAAGTGGTGCCAAAGAAGACCGGAGTGACGGTCATTGAGAACAAGGATGGCGAGATGGTGCCCACCCGAGTTCAAAACTGGTGGCGAGTGTGCATTGACTACCGAAGGCTCAATTCGGTAACTAGAAAAGACTTCTTTCCATTGCCTTTCATTGATCAAATGCTAGAGAGGTTAGCAGGGTACAAGTTCTATTGTTTTCTCGATGGTTACTCCGGGTATTTCCAAATACCAATAGCCCCAGAGGACCAAGAGAAAACAACCTTCACATGTCCATTTGACACTTTTGCCTACCGACGAATGCCCTTTGGATTATGCAACGCACCGGGCACCTTTCAAAGGTGCATGATGAGCATATTTTCAGAATTTGTGGAGGTATTCATGGAGGTCTTTATGGATGATTTCACAATCCATGAGGACTCTTTTGACTCTTGCCTTTATCACCTCACTCTTGTGCTAAAAAGTTGCATTGAATCCAACCTTGTTCTTGGGCATGTGATCTCATCAAAGGGGATCGAGGTGGACAAAGCAAAAATTGATGTGATTCAAACGCTCTCGTACCCCACAAATGTACGGGACATCCGCTGTTTCCTCGGTCATGCCGGTTTCTATAGGAGATTCATCAAAGACTTCTCAAAAATTTCATCTCCTCTATGTAAACTTTTACAAAAGGAGGTTGAATTTGATCTAAATGATGAATGCAAAGAGGCTTTTGACACTTTAAAAGCAAGACTGGTGACTGCCCCAATCATACAAGCTCCCGATTGGTCTCTTCCTTTTGAGATCATGTGCGACGCAAGTGACTATGCGGTGGGGGCTGTTTTAGGCCAAAAGGCCGGAAGAGCTTCTCATGTCATCTACTACGCCTCCTCAAGCCTCAATGAAGCTCAAAAGAACTATTCCACCACCGAGAAGGAAATGCTAGCGGTAGTCTTTGCTTTGGAAAAGTTTCATTCCTACCTGCTTGGAACAAAAGTTATTGTTTACACCGACCATGCCGCTCTCCGATTCCTTATGACAAAGAAGGAAGCCAAACCAAGACTCATTCGATGGGTCCTTCTATTAAGTGAGTTTGATGTGAAGATTAAAGACAAGAAAGGAGCAGAGAACTTGGTGGCCGATCATTTAAGCCGCCTCATCCCTCACAAAGACATTGAAGACCTCCACACAAATCTCATCAAAGGCGAATTCCCGGACGAAACTCTTTTCTCCATCAAAGTCATACAACCATGGTACGCAAATATCGTGAACTTCCTTGTTTCCGGCAAATTTCCTCCACAACTCTCAAAATCTCAAAAAGAAAAATTGAGAATGGATTCAAGACTCTATGTGTGGGATGACCCATATTGTGGAAGCATTGTAAGGATCAAATAATCCGAAGATGCATCCCTGAACATGAGATACCCCACATCATAAAGTTTTGTCATTCTTATGCATGTGGAGGACATTTCGGCTCGAAACGAACAACAATGAAGATACTTGAAAGTGGTTTTTGGTGGCCAAGTCTATTCTGGGATGCACATAGCTTTTGCCAATCTTGTGACAATTGCCAAAGAGCGGGCAACATTTCAAGGAGAAACGAGATGCCACAAAATCCCATGCTTTTCTGTGAGATTTTTTATGCATGAAGGATTGACTTCATGGGACCTTTCCCAAATTCTCAAGGTAATATCTACATCCTCCTTGCGGTGGATTATGTCTCTAAATGGGTGGAAGCTAAAGCCACAAAAACTGATGATGCAAAGGTGGTTGCAAGCTTTCTTAAGTCACACATATTTTCTAGGTTTGGGGTCCCTCGAATTTTAATAAGCGATCGAGGCACACATTTTTGTAATAAAATTATGGGATCCCTACTAAAAAAATATGGTGTGACTCACAAAATCACTACAGCCTACCACCCTCAAACCAATGGCCAAGCGGAAACCTCAAACAGGGAGTTGAAATCTATACTCCAGAAAATAGTGAACCCGAACCGCAAGGATTGGAATATACGCATTGATGATGCGCTATGGGCATACCGAACTGCTTACAAAACTCCAATCGGTATGTCCCCTTATAGACTTGTGTTTGGAAAAGCATGTCATCTTCCCGTAGAGCTAGAACACAAATCCTATTGGGCGGTAAAAGAATTCGACCTCAATCTTGACGAGGCCGGTGTACATAGGAAGCTCCAATTGCAAGAATCGGAAGAACTTCGCCTGGATTCTTATGACAATGCAGAAATATACAAGAGAAAGACGAAGGAATAGCATGATAAAATGATCATACGAAAAGACTTTAAACTTGATGACAAAGTCCTCCTATTCCAATCATGCCTTCGTCTATTTCCGGGTAAGCTGAGATCCCGTTGGACTGGACCATACAAATTGGTCAAAACATATCCACATGGGGCGGTGGAAATTCAAGACCTGCAGACGGGAGAGGTTCTCAAAGTGAACGGACAGCGATTAAAACCCTTCTTTGAGGGTTTTCAACCCAAAAACGTGGAAGTCGTAGACCTCTCTGAACCGGTCTACGAATGAGGAACGACAGAAGATATCCTCGAGCCACGACGTTAAATAAAGCCCTTCTTGGGAGGCAACCCATGCACGGTATGTTTTCCTTTATACTTTTTCAGTAGAGTGTGTGTGTGTAAAAAAAAGAAAAAAAAAGAGTTTGCACCCGGCCGGGTATCTAACCCAACCCGGTCGGATTTCATAACAAAAACACACACCCGGCACACACTCGGGTGAGCGAGGGCAATTTTTCAATAAAAATAGCTTTCACCCAACCGGGTATGTTATTTCACCCAGCCGGGCCCTACGCCTAAAAACCTTTTTGGATAAGCAATAGTTAGGCCCGACCGGGTATGTTATTTCACCCGGCCGGGCCCTACGCCAAAAAAAGTTTCTGGATAAGCCAAAGTTAGGCCCGACCAGGTAGTAATACCTCACCGGCTGGGTGAACGGGAAAATGCCTATACCAGGCCGGGTTTCCCCTCTCCCCTTCCCATTCTTCTTCTTCTCCAACGCACCAAAACAAAAAAAAATCCACCATTTTCATTCACCAAAACTTCAAATCTTCCCTATTCTCCCACCAAATCCATCAAATAAACCCATTTTCTTCATCTCCTCACTTCCCTCTTCATTTCTATACCCATAAATTCCTCCAAATCCTCTCCAATCAACCAACCCAAAAAACCCTACCCAAAAATCCGAAAATCTCCAATTTTGGACATTCAAGGTCCGAAATCCCCCCAAATTTCTCATCCAATCCAATATTCTTGCTCCCCTCACCATCCTCTTCAACAAAATACCCAAAACCCACCAAAAATCCAAAGTTCCAAACCCCACCATACCCAAGTCCAAAATATCCCTCAAGAAAAAACCAAAAAATCAACTTTAATGGCTCCTAAAAAGTCCAAGGCATCTTCTTCAAAGGGTAATCAAGCTATTGAACTTGTTCCCGGTTTTAATGTGTGTGCAGTTTGTCACTGAGGGCCACAAAACACGCTTCATAGGACAAACAAAATGGGAGGTAAGACAATCTCGTTTCATATGCATTGTTACATTAGTCTCACTTATGCTTGATGTGATTATGCGTGAGATTTTCACGAGCATTGGCATATTTAGGATGTTTAAAATGCAATATGTCACCTACCCACATTTGGTATATGAATTCTTTAGTTCATTTAACCAAATAGCAAATACTGATGATCATGCCGAGAGTAGAATCACGTTTCGACTGTTGAATGAAAACCGTTCATTGACCAAGCGGGAGTTTGCCCAACACTTTGGCCTCCCCTTGTTCAATGAAGCACATGAGCATGACACTTTTGTGGGAGTAGAATTGTGGCAAAGAATGACAGGTCAGGTGGATGTGGAGCTCAGCCACCTTAGTGTGAAAACTGTGAATCGTGTCCAACATCCGGTCTTCCGAATTTTCTTAAAATTCTTATCAAACTATTTTCTCGGAAGATCGAATAACCATCACACGAGGGTATGGGATGTTTGTATTCTTGGACAAGCTGTCTTACCAGGTCCAGATCAAGTGGATGTTGCCTCCATCCTATGGGACCATTTCAGAACAGTGGCAACGTCTGCAGGAACCATTAGGGTAGGGGGGTTGATTACACATTTAGCCACACTCTGTGGCTTTGTAGACCCAGGCCCCATTACCTCAGCACAGCTAGTTTGCACATCCTGGCTCCTGAAAAATACCAAAGATATTGTTTTCTCTCATAAAACACCCGGTGGGGAAAATATCTACAATTGGTTGATCGATCCACCTAATCCCATACATGTATAACTACCCTCAGACGACCTCCCTTTGGACCTCCTGGATCACCAAATCGGTGATGGACACCATTATTGTCTCCCCGAGAGAATACCACTTCATTACCAACCATAACAACCCCAACAAGAACAGCCTGTGGACGAACCACCCTTCATTCCTGAACAACCTAAACCACAACCCCATGCTCATCAATATTTCCCATTTGAGCAAGAAATGCTAAATAGCATGAATGCTCTTAACCTCAACTACACTCAACTTCGGGAGGAAGTAGTGTTGTATAGAAATGAGCTGAGGCAGAGTTTCGAGAGGATAGAAGAGCAAAGGCGAGAAGATTGGCGCAGACATGAAGAGGACCAAAGGAGGACTTTTGGACCTATCTACTCCTATGTAGCACATCAGGGTGATTTCGCCTCTATGACCACTCCTCCTTCGGCACCCTCATGGTATAACCCCACTGAATGGGGTTATTTTGGTGGTTCGACCTCTAGTGGTGGAGGTGGGGAAGACGGATACGGCGGTGATCACATGGATGAGGATACCCACTTTAGGGGCTATGGAGGATTCTATGATGGCGGAGATGCGGGCGGGCACTAGGGACAGTGCCAGATACTAAGTGTGGGGGTGCAGAGATTGTTCTGGTATGCTCACAATCCTACTCTTTTCATTTTTGTTTCTAAAAAAAGCTTGTTGAGTTGAAAACCCACAAAGGGCAACTCAAGCAAAAATTAAAGCAATAAAATAAAGAGTGAGGTTGTGAGAATTAAAAGAAAAATGTGGGAAGCTGGGATGAAAATCTGAAAGGGCACCTAGGCAAAACGAGAGAATGAGAGAAATGTATGTTTTGCATGATCCTGAAGGTGATAAGCTTAAAAGAAAAATGGAGATAAAGATGAAGTTGAAGACCCCGTTTCACTTATTTACTTTTGGGATGCTTTGTGATTACTTTGTATCTGTAAAAACACTCTTGGATGTTTTGCGTTGATATTCTTGTCATTTTAAAAGGACTCCTCGGATTGGATTTGATTTACTCAAGACGAGTAAATGTTTAAGTGTGGGGGTGTTTGATGCACACTAATTAGTAGTGCATAATTATATGTTTTTATGTTTGATTGATGGTGATTGTTTGACGTTTTATTTAGCTTGTAAACATTTGTGTGATTTTAGTTGTAATTGTATTTTAGTTCTCATTTGTAAATTGTAAAGTAGAATTAGGAATTAGGGTGTTGAAAAGGAGGACTTTGAAGTGAAGAGAAAGGAATTTTGACTGTCCAGGAGCAAATACCCGACCGGGTAGAAAACTTCACCCGATCGGGTCTGATTTGAAAACCGAACTGCTGAGGAAAGAGCTGGACCCGGTCGGGCCCTATACCTCACCCGGTCGGGTGAGAAGTGACCGGGGACAACCCGGCATGCGAAGATCACCAGAACGTGGTGGATTATCTGATTTTGACCGGACCCGGTCGGGTACCCGGCCAAAGGTGTTGAAAAACACCTATAAATAGCACTCTTTTTCTTCTCTAAAAACCATCCCTTCTTCTATACTCCTAAGCTCAGTTTAGAATAACATTTCTTATATTTTATAGCATGTTTAGTCTCCAAATGAGGAGCTAAACTCTCATTTCTTGGTTTTGCTCTTGAAGCTTGTTGCTTATTAAAGTTGTGAGTTATTTTCTTAACTTCTTCTCTTGATTATTAATTCTTCCCTTAATCTCATTCTATATTAATGTTGGAGGGTTTCTAAGTGACGATTAGTTAACGTTCCGACATTAATTACTACTCGAAATGATCAACGAACCGATGGTTAATCGTTGGTGGTTTCACAAGTAAGTAACTTCGGTTTATTAATGCACGGTTGTGGTTAATAGATTTAAGAGGGATCAATTTTGTTGGTTAAACCGAAACCGTTGTGTTGAGGTTATCAATCTCAATTGATTTCATCAATGAGTTAAAAAGATTGAATGCTACTATTATATCGGTATACGGCGTTGTTCTATATTTGATTAATAGTAAGGGTTATTAATGAACGGTCGTTGTTAATAACTACCCTCGATGAATTGGAGATACTCCTCGATTGAGTATTCGAGAGGGGATAAGTTATAGATATAACAAGGATCGACTAAAATATATCAACAAGTGGAAAGTAGCAAAGCCAAGTCCTTTTATCCTTGAATTAAATCTCATATAAGTCGTTCATCTTAGTTTTTAATTTAATTAAATCATTCATCATCAAAAAACCCCTTTATTTACTAAGTTTCATAAAAAGAGAATTGTTCCTTTCCATGTGGACACGAACTCTACTTCGCCTATACTACGTATAAGTGTTAGTATCGATATATTTTGACGCACCGTGGCAAAGTGCTCGTCATTGCTCAAGATCTTAACCAACAGGCAGGTGTGCATTTTTCTGAAACATTTAGTCCAGTCATCAAACCCACCACGTCTCGTATTGTACTTACTTTAGTTGTTTCTTTTGGGTGGGTCATTCGTCAATTGGATGTCAAAAACGCATTTTTGCATGGTTACCTCACAGAGGAAGTTTATATGCGTCAGCCGTGGGGGTTTACTCATTCCTTGTTTCCTAACCATTTATGTAGACTGCGAAAGGCCATCTATGGTCTTAAGCAAGCCCCGCGGGTATGGTTTCATCGTTTTAGCAGTTTTCTATTGTCTCATCATTTTACGTGCAACAAGTCTGAAAATTCTTTATTCATTTATCGCCAGAATAATAATGTCATTTATTTATTATTATATGTAGATGTCATAATTATTACTAGCAATTCTTCCATTGTTATTAATACCTTCATCGAGCTTGTTGCTAAACTTTTTGCTATGAAAGATCTTGGTGATCTTCACTATTGTCTAGGAGTCCAAGTTGTGAGTAACACTAAAGGCCTATTTTCATCTCAGCATAAATATGTTTCTGATCTTCTCTCTCGTTTCCATCTCCACACTGTTAAGTTTGTTCGTACCCCATTTGCTACTCGCACTTTTCTATCCCATACTGATGGAGAACTTCTTGCAGATGCCACTGAGTATAGAAGTATGGTTGGTGCGTTGCAATATTTAACTTTGACACGACCTGATATTACCTTTGTTGTGCATTTAGTGTCTTAGTTTATGCATGCCCCTCGTACCACTCATGTGTTTGCAGTATTTTTGGGACCTAACCTTGTGTCGTGGAAGTCCAAAAAGCAGCCTACCGTTTCCAAGTCCTCTACAGAGGCAAAATATCGAGCTATTGCTTATAGTGTTCAATACATTTTTCATATTCGTTCCGTCCTGTTTGAGCTTGGTTTCCTAGTAACAGTTCCAGTTCAGTTTTTTTGTGACAACATATCTGCTTCTTATTTGACTGCAAATTATGTTCAGCATGCTCGTAGCAAGCACATCCAGATAGACTACCATTTTGTCAGAGAACGTGTGGCTCATGGAGACTTAGTTATGAAGTACATCCCTACACAACTTCAATTAGCTGATATTTTTACTAAAAGTCTTTCTAGTCACCAATTTCATTTTTTGAAGAACAACCTGCGCGTTGTATCTCCTGCACAGTTTGAGGGGGTGTAATAGAATATTATTAGGCACATTTGTTTCCTAGTATGTTTCAAACTCATTTATTTTAAATATACCTGCCACGACTCCTATTGGAGTACCTTTCCCCATTAATTCTCACAATAATAACATTTTCTCTTCTCATCGATTATAATATGACGTATATATCATATAGAGAACCCATAGGATTGTTTTACATATTTAGAAGTGTAGAATGAGGGGTTGGAAGGTGGTTCTAAGTCCAAGAACAAACTTAAAAGCTAAAGTGTCGGGTTCGACGGGAAAAACCTTTTAGAGGTTATTTGTATCAATATGGGTTTTTGAATGTTAAAACCTTGTTAAGAACTTTTTAAGGTGTTCCTAGTCACCGGAGGTATCGCCGGACTTCAACAAAGTTCGTCGGAGTTTTGCCAGAGTTCAACCGAACAAAACATGGTAGAACTTCTTAAAGCTCATTCGAGGTGAGTTGACGGCTTAATGTCTAACTCTTGGGTTAAGTATGAGATTAACTAAAGAAATGTTACATGTATTCATTATGATGTTCAAAAGAGGTTAAGCAAGTGATTAGCCAAGATGATTAGGCTTATATATGAATTAAAATAGTATATTATGCATGTAATTGAATTAAAACGCATATAAAAACATATGTGATGTTTTGAATGGCCAAAATGGCATATATGATATATCAATTGTTTATGACTTAACACATGTTGTATTTAAGTTTCGTATCGAATAAATTGGAGTCCGTTCAGGGGGTCAATGGACCTTTGACCACACGCAGACTGTGGATCCGCGCCAGTTAGGGGCCAGAACCAGCACCAGTTTAGACACTACCATGCCGGTTCAATGAAATTCTATATGAACCGGAGCCGGTCAGGCAGTGATTCGGCGCCGGTTCGGTCTCCTGTTTCGGAGTCGGTTTTTTATAAAATTGGAAATCGGGGGCCGATTCAAGGTGGAACCAACACCGGTCAGTCTATATATGTATTTTTGCATGGAATTGCATGGAATATAATGTTTAAATGCTAAGGCTTAGATTTATCATTAGTAATGATATGATATAGACCATAGTCGAGCAAGGTATATGGTAGATCATAAGTTCGGGTGGAGTACCCAGGGAATGGGCAATGTCCTCAAAACTCAGATATTAGGGGTGGAATATCTAAGGCTCGGGTGGTGTCCTCAAAACTCAGATATTAGGGGTGGAGTACCGAGGACCGAGCGATGCCCTAAACCTTTTTATTACTGGGAGAGTGGCCTGGTGGCTGAGTAAGGCTATCAACATTCGATTGTACAATAAACCCTATGTTATAGTGAAAGAGCTAAACAATGGATTGGATATGGGGATGGGGAACGTCAAGGAGTAAGTCTACCATGATTTGTTGATTTGATCAAATGACCTATGGGTCGAGTATTTTCCAAGTGTATATACTCATATGTATTTCAAAGACTTGGGGGAAATTATAAACGTGTATATCACCCAATGTTTGGGTCTTATTATTATTATTCTTATTATTATTATTATTATTATTATTATTATTATTATTATTATTATTATTATTATTATTATTACTATTATTATTATTATTATTATTATTATTACTATTACTATTATTATTATTATTATCATTATTATCATTATTATCATTATTATTATTATTATTATTTCTATTATTATTTCTATTATTTTTATTATTTTTATTATTATTATTACTATTATTATTACTATTATTATTATTATAATAATAATTATTATTATTATTATGGTTATTATGATTATTATTATGGTTATTATTATTATTAGTATTATTATTATTATTATTATTAAATAGTAATAATAATCTGTAAAATTGACATATAATTTTGTAAATGTTGTTATGCTTGTTCACAACACGTGTCATAATATCAATAATCTGTATATAAAATAATATTATTTGTAATGTTATATTGATATGTATCATGTATACTAGTGCCTTCAACCCGCCGCTTAGACATTATCAACTTTGAATTGAATGTAAAATAAAGAAAAAATTAGTGAAATGGACTGTTCAATAGAGGCTAGAGAATAAATAAAATCTGAGATTCATTATATAAATGTAAAGTAGCAATTTTATTTGAGACAAACTTAAAAGCATACATTCATGGCATTTCTCTCTCATTCTTTTCATGGTCTTATGAATTTTTGGCAAATTTCTCTCAATGATTCACAATGTCTACATATAGATATTGTGCTAGATATTGTGAAGAAAAACTTACCAAAAACATATATATATATATATTACTATTCAAATAAAGAGTGGTATTCAACTTATTAATTTTTATGTGTAACCCCAAAATCTTTAGGGATTAAGACTTGGTTGTTGTTGTTGTATCTTGTAAGGAATAAATTGTATATTCGGTTTTGATGATGTTATGTAAATAGTAATCTAGAGTATCCCTTGATAGATAAAATGTACGATAGTACTTAGTATTTTTAGTTGTAAAATACAAGAGTTAGTCGACTGCCAGATTCGCGTGCAACTGTGCAAGTCCTCACTAGAGACAGAGACTCCCATGCTAATATGTAGGGAACAGATTTCGCCTTAGGCATATTCCCCTATTACCATAATCACCTGCATACTGAAAAGGCCTCACGCAGAATAACTCGAATCTTTAAATGTATTTTGTTAAACTAACAGACCAATAAGCTTACTTGGAGGGGTCTGTTAACGGAAGGACACACGAAGAAGCACATTAAAACAACATTTAATGCTATCTACCCGTGAAGATATTAATGATGCGTGTTGAATACACCGTGTCATTAAATATTAATGACACGGTCAAGTATTAGGTCCTTGTTTTCTACTACAAAATATATGGAAATGGAGCTCTAAGATGTATAGAGGAAGACTTTCATTGATAGATAAAATTTACAGAATGATGATTGAAACGTAGCGTAAAACTTCTTCTAGACTCTTTCTCTCTCAGGAATATTTGGCGCAGAGGAATAAACAAAGAGACATGTGTAAAACTATTCAATGCATTCCCTTAAAGACATATTTATAACCTAGGGAATCGATAAGTTTTACAATGATTGAGCCCTTATTTCAAGGTGGCTCATATATCCCCCTTTGCACCATTTATCTATTCTGAGCTATTTTATACTCTCTCCGTCCCTAAGTAGAAACATCTGTTTCCTTTTCGGGTCGTCCCTAAATAAAAGTTCTCTTTCCTTTTTTGGCAAACAAAACAGTGCAAAACAGTGTCAAACAGTGTCAAACAGTGCCAAACAGTACCAACCAAACTCACTTTCTTAAGATGTGTGTAAAATGAATGGATACTTTTATATAGGGACGGAGGTAGTACAATATTAAATACAACAAGAGGCTTATAATAATAAAAATTGATCACAACATAAATATCTCTAACATGAAGTCTACATGACATTCATTTAATGAAATTATCTTCTACACTCCAACGGGAAGACTACTGCGTTACTATCAGTATATAAGATACACTCAGAAGAGTGGATAAACCATATATGAACTTTAAAAGACATCTAGAGAATTCTTAAAAGCAAACAACTACATACTCTACACAAGAATTCAATCGAGAATTTGAAAGATTTAGAGCTCATATGTTTCACCCAACTCTCAACACAAATTCATCATCGTTCTTTAACCTACTCCGAAAGCTACATCTACATATCTTGTACGGAGACATTAGAGGAAAACTCTTTATTTTTTTACAAAAGATTACTTCTTGCAAATGAAGGGCGTCAAAGTAACTCGATTGAAGTGGTGATACTTCAAGGAGTTCGGTGAAACAGTCAGTCATCAGAAAGAAGAGTTGCATCGTGGGTGACCAGGATAATCACATTTGAAGAAGACGTGAAGAATTTCTTAAGTGGTAGGGAGTCTAGACGTTATAATTATTTTACTAGTGGAATAGTGGATTAGAGGAACATATCGTTCCTTAATCACTATAAAAATATTTAGTGTCATTTACTTGATTGATTTTGCGTTTCTGCGGTTAAGGCTAATCTATTTACTCAACTAGCGTGAATTTTAAGCAGATCGAAATATGTGGAATATTAGCATTATTTATTTTTGAGGTTGAAAAAGTGTTTTACAAGGAAATAATTTGTTGGTACAGGTAGGATAATTGAGAATATTGCATAGGGTGACGTGCACCGCAATACCATATACAGTACTATCGTATTTTCGTATCTCAATTTTCAAAAGAGAAGACTGGCAGTGCACTTCACGACGACTCTAATCATTGTACTGCACGCAGAACTATTCTACAGTCCCTTAAAACTTTGACAAAGTTGACCGGTACGGAGAATAATAAAGTAAAAACTGTATGATTGAGGTTTGTACAGAGGAGAGAGAAATAACAAAAATCACAAAATAATTAATTAAAAGGGAAAGTAACAAAGTTTTTTTGGGACGTCAAAAAAAGGAGAGAGTATTGCATAGTTTGCTTGTGCTATTTCACATCATTTACGTTTGTGGTTTGTAGTACCAATGTAGCAAAAAGTTAGTACAAAGTTTGTACTACATCTAATCTAATACACTAATAGTACATCCATCCCCAAAAATTTTGTGGTTTTATAAATTTGAACCATATTTTTAATTAGTACTCCCTCCGTCTCGGTCATTTCTTCCGGTTTTGATCGGTATCGCAAATTTAGGTAGTAAGAATAAAATGAAAATGTATGGTTGTAGTTGTGTAAGAAAAAAATGAATGAATGTGAACTACATATTTTTTCCAAAAGTGGAAGTTGGAAGAATTAATTGGGACGACACAAAAAGGAAAGTCGGAAGAAATGATCGGGACGGAGGGAGTATAATATTGACCCTGTTTGGATATCAACGGCTTAGGCCAAACCGCCGTTTATTTACAAATGGGAACCGCTGCTTTTTGCAGCGTTTTGGCTGAAACCGCCAAGAAACAAACAACCCCATTATGAAAATTATAAATTTTACACTTTTATTAAAGTAATTTTAATTTAACAAAGAACAATTTTACATAATTTTATATTATATATAATTTTCAATAAGAATATACAGTTAGTCAAATTTTTAAATACGACAATTTTTGAAAACTCGTTAAGATCGACTTGTTAGGTTATAAAATACACTTAATATTAAATAGATCATAACAGACTCAGACAAACCATTTCTAACCCAACTAGTTCCAATTAAATAATATCACTCTATTAATATATAATGCCATGAAATTTTTAGCCCACATGAAAACATACCTTTATTTGTAAAATTCTGTGGCGAAATTTTCAAATTATGAGCATATACTGTGTTCCCCTGAACAAAAGTTCTATATTTTTCCATACACATTGTCACATTTTCCGTCATTGACATGATTTATGGTTTCACACTTTAATTTCATACTGGTATTTAGGGAAATTAATTTATAGGTAAATATACTCCGTTGTACTTTTAGTTAAGAAAAACTTATATTTGTACACCTATTTATTTAATTCTAAAATTTTATTCTGGAGTATTTTATTCATCTTGAAAAATGTGTCCGTAGTGTATTTTTCTGAGTAATTTGATTGTCACTCCGTATCTATCAATCCGTTTGGTAACATTAAAATTGGCTAAATCGGTTGATTTTGTTGAAATTTATGAAGTTCTAGTTGAAGTGATTGGATTGGCAGATTCTGCTAAATTATGAAAAAAATTATATTTAAAATATATTTTATTAATAAAATAAAGAAAAAATTGTATGAAAAATAGCTAAATTGATCCTCTATAGTAACTTCAACCAATACAGCTAGAAAAGTAACTCCAACTTTACTCTTTCGTATTACTACGCATTACACAATTCAATGCGCGGAAAAATTGAATGATAAGCCTGATAAGCTAAAAATAAAATCACCAAACCGGCCCATATATCATAAACAATTTTTCATTATCCTTATTTTGATATATACACCAAAATAAAGGTCATATTTTTTAAAACATACGGAGTAATAGGAAATATCACAACTATTTTAGAGTTTTGTATTTAATGTTTACATGATTTGACATAAAATAATAATACAAATAATTATAAATTTAAGAAAACATTATCTTATAAATATGTATTGCTATGTTTAGGTTGAATAGAGATTTGATTAGGTGTGAGGGAGTTTTTTTTTTGAGAAAATTCCCTAAATAAGGGAAAGATTTCGTAATTCTTTTAACTCAGTTTACTCATCAAAATAGAACTCATATATTTCTATTTACGAAATTATTTTTCTCTTATTCCTGTAATAGGAGTAAATAAATTTAATTTTTGACAGAAAATACGTCTAATCTTATTTTTAAACTTTTTTTGTGTTAAAATTTACGGAAGAGCGAAAAATAAAGTACGTCTTTACTTGGGGTTTTGTGCGCTGTTTTTTCGACGTTTTGGTATCAAAGACAAAACCAATTATTTTTCGAATTCGTTGCTTTAGAGTTTTGGAGAGTAGCGCTGTTGGGATGGAGCGGTTGATTATGAAAAATGCGTGGTGTACACCAAATGTGTACATCTTTTGTGTACACATGTCTGTCCTCAGCAGACAAGTTGTCTGTCCACAGACAACTTATCTGCTGGGGACAGACATGTGTACACAAAAGGTGTACACCAAACAAATTTGGTTGATTATATAAGGATTGATTCTTATGTTTCTCCTCCAAGATTTTCTCTAAAAACATTTTTTAGAGAATGATAGTTAGTTATAATGATAGTATATCTGAAAAAAGTACTATTAGTGTTGTGGAGTATGATGTAATGATAAACATATCTAAAAAATATGTTTATCAATTAGTCAGAACTGATTATGTATAGTTAGTATTACTTTTCAGACTCCTATATAACATTTTTTAGATATACCTATATATAGGGATTATACTATTTTTTTCAGACTCCTAATAGTACTTTTTAGAGAAATAACTAACTATACATTTTTTTGTTAAGGGATTTCCACACTCCATTTTTTAGAGAATGATAGTATATACTATATAGGTATTAATTTTGTGGAGTGTGATGTAATGATATACGAAGTATATTTGTAATGAGTAATGATATCAATATAATTGTTGTAACAAAACTTTTCTTCTATTTCACTCCTGCTTTGAGCGATTTCTTATCGTATCATTTTTTTCTAGCGTTTAGGAATATTTATTCATTTTCCTAGACTATAAATACGAGGAAGCTCAACGCGTACTACCACCAGCCTTCATCTCTTCTGACTTTTCCCTCAAATCAAAGAAAGGAAAATCTTTCCTTATTTCCTCAGTTTCTCTGAATCAAATTCATCACCATGACTGAGGTAATCCATTCTATGGTAAAAATTACTCCGTACTACGTAGCAGATATGACTATTTACGGAGTACTTGATCTTCTTCGGGGTAAAAAGATTAGATTTATAGTTTTGAAGTTAATAGTTTTAATCCTTATGCAGAAACTTGAATGATATCTTTACCAAAATTGCTGTTATCTTTACATGAATGATATCAAATAGTGCATAGAATTGCGGAATTGGAGTGTCTTCAGACCGCGCGTATTTTTATTTCTTATTATTTCTCGTGATCTAGAGAGTAGAGAGGGTTTTTTAGTTTTACTAAAATTGATTGTTTACTTCTTGATATTCAGATGTATCAATAAAACTAAACTATTCAAAATTGAGATTCAAGTCTTATAAAGATTAATCTGGTATTGGGAGTATGAATTCGGATTTATTTTATTTTACTGAATCAAGTATGGTTTTAAAGTTAGTCATTCAATTTAAAATTTTATGGACCTCATGGAGTTCTATGATCCCATACCCCTTGGCAAAACAACTTTTCCTTGAGATTGTTCACAAAAACACTAGAGAGGCGCCAGAAGTCAAAGTTTTTCTTTATTTTTGTAATACAAAATCTAGAGGCTGATTGTTCGTTTCATTGAATTTGAACATCAGAATATGTATAGTTAGTTATATCTGAAAAAAGAATGGAGTGTGGAAATCCCTTAACAAAAAGGCTGTTTATGTGGCACGTGTTTTGGGACCTGGATAAACTTTCACAGATTCAGTACAAAATGACTGAAGAATTTGTTGAGCATGTTGCCTGAATATTTGACAATAAATCTTTGTCCGTGATGGCAGAGTGGGCTGACTGTTAATCTCAAGGTTACCATGTCATGTGGAGGCTGCGTTGGGGCTGTGAAAAGGGTTTTGAGTAAAATGGAAGGTATGTTACCCATGTTTTCTTCAATAGTATTCTGCATATTGTTTTTTTTATAGAAAAAATGCTTTCATTCTTGGTGGCATATAGACTGTGCTCTATCCTATTGTTGCTACTTGGTTTGTTGGTTAACTCGTGAACTGCAAAGGTGGTTGTATAAAAATTATTACTTTCACTTCTGCGTCCATGTTCCTTCACTTCCTTGTACATAGTTGGTATGTTGCAGATCTATGCTAGATGTGATATGATATATACTTATATGAACTCCATCTGTGGGATTAGTAGTCTTATTTTTTGATTTGCTTATGATCAGCGTGCTCTATCATTTTCTGAAAGATTTAATTGGCTGTAAAGTTTTGGTTCTTCGTTTCTTCAGTATGCAGTACATAGTACTTTTCGTGCAGTTTGTTTTTACCTCTCAAACTTTATATGAAGATCTGTGTTATTAGCATTGAAGTTTACACCCAGTTTTTGGTTTTCTATATAAAAGAAAATGATGGAAAACAGTTCGATAAAAAATGTTTTCTATAAATTATTTGCTGAAAACTGGAATTAAATTTCATGGAGAAATGTTTAAATGTTTGGCTTGTTAAAATACTCATCAAGTCTCCCCTCCAAAAAAATATATATCTTGGAATATCTTATTTAAATTCAAACTTAGACCAAGTTTAAACAGAGAATAAAAGCGTAAAAAATGAATGTGGTATTTGGTAAGGGAGTAGGGCAACCTTATGTTTTCACTCTGTTCAGATTTCAGTTTTTTGGTGGCTTAGCAGAGTTTGAGAACCGTTGAGTAGTGGTTTGCTTTGGGGCTGTATAAATGCTTGAACTGAAGTAGTCCTTTTGTCCCCCTAAAAACTCATATTTTGACTTGGGTAGTTGGCACATTGTTTAATAAAGTGAAAATTGTATAGTTGTAATTTCTAAAGAGAAACTATATCAACCACAAAATCTTTTTGGTTAAATGAGGAAGAGTGAATGAGAATATATTGGGCCGAGAGAGTAATGTTTTATCTATATACTATCTACCATGCCGATGGATCCAACTGGATGCCTTCACATACTCACATCGATGGACTATCTTCAGGTGTCGAGTCTTATCATATTGACGAAAAACTGCAAAAAGTGACTGTGAAAGTGAATAAAAGTGTGACAGCAGACGATGTAAAAAAAACTGTTTCAAAAACTGGAAAGAGAACCGAGTTTTGGGAAGAAGAGGCGTCTGCAGGACCTGATGCCAAGCCTTCTGAAGCTGATGCTTCATCTGACCAAGTTCAGCATGCTGCTTCAGAAGCTGCAAAGGGAAGTTCACCTCTTCCAGATAAGGGAGCTGTCGAACTGGATGCAAAACCTTCAGAAGATGTTGCCACTACTGTCGCGGCGACTTGAAACGTCTAAGACTTTCTTCTTTGCCTATACTTCAAGGCTTCCCTTTTATAATTACAGTATAAAATGAACTGTATAATAATTGATGTTTAACCACCAATATTGCTTTCTAGTTTTTTATGTGCTTTTTTAATGTTATGGTCACTTCTCTTATTATATGTACCATACTGCCTCGATGCCTTTATGGCTTTATGGATACTTAATCTTAGCATTGAGACCATTTTCAAGGATCTATGATTGCGAAAACCTTTTAGTTATCCCCAAGGTTGTCATGGCTGCTTGCAGAGACGCAGCGGTAGCAACCTGTCTTAATTTGCATTGATGAAATCATGGTTCAAACTTCTAAATGGGGAGAATACATGCCGTGAAAGTAAAATTATGAAGCAGTTTTAACATCTTCAATCAACTCCCAAATAAAGAATAGGGTAATTCTAAATATAGTCCCAACTTTACTTGATACAACCACGGTATATAATCCTAATTTAAATATTCCTAATTTAACCTTTTACAGCCCCTCGTCGTGAATATCTCGCTGACTCCTTCTCTGGGATCTATGCACATGCCTAAAATCAGTAAAACAACAAATTGAACCTCCTTGCTTCATTCTTCTAGGTATAAATGGGTATTCCATGAACTGAATGCACCTCAAATCTGTCATTAATGGTAAAAAAGCTCCAATTTTGCAGATGGGTTCAAAGTTGGACGAATTTTTCTGGTGATTGAGCAGAAACCGATGCTTTTGCAAGGAGAGGGCAGCTCCGCAGGGAGATAGCAGTTCGCGATTAAACGACAAAGAACTCCAAACTTAAACTTCAAGACTGAGTTTGGCTCTCCATCTTGTGCTAACTACCAAAGCATATTGATGCCCGAGGAGATGATAAAGCTCTATTCAAACATTGTTTAAATGGAGTTTATCTTTAGAACAATGAAAAATCAAATCTCCATCGTAATCTTATGTTCGGCCACTTCTAAACATAAAAGATTGCAAGGATAAAATAAGAATTCCAAGTAACCGGAGGCCGTGAACATATACTTACTTTTCTTTGAATGGAAGAAGCTTATATTGATATATGAATAACTCGCATATCAAAAACCAGACAAGCACCTCTAACTCGGTCACCAACCTTGGGATTGGACATAGAATTATTCATGCTACAAAAAGCACCATAATTCGCTAACTTAGAGCCTATAATGACCACAAGGAAGAACATGCTCCTCAAAACACCCACCACCTATCTCCAGAAAACAACCAAAGTACCATACATCAAAATGTCACGACTACGAAAAACAAAGGGAAAATGGAAACTTATAATACAACCTTTTAACGATCTTCTTACAATAATCCCAACTAATCGTAATTCAAGAATAATCCAACCTTTACACCCCATCTTCATTCGTTGATCCCTGACCGGTTGATGAAATGTTATTCCAGGTTATTTTCTTTTCTTTGCAAAATGTTAAGCCATAAATCCCACATATCACATATTTTCTCCAAACGGTCCCATGTATCATTTTTCTTTTTTCTCCCTAAAACATTTTCCTTTTTATTTTTATCGTCTTAACCCTTTTATCCCCCTTTTCGTCTTCTTATTCTTATTTTTATTTTTTCCATGTTTATGTATTCCATTTTTCCTTCTTTTTCTTCTTTCCATTTATTATTGCATTTTCATTTTTATATATTTTTTTCGGATTAGTTTCCTTTTTATAAAAGATCCTTTTCTCACGGTACTAACTTTTAATTACTCTACTTTCTTTTTACTTACACTTATTTATTTCCTTGTCCTGTTCTTACATTGATTTCACCACTAATATATTTTTGGGAAAATAGTCCCAAAGTAGGACTAAACTAATCGCTAAATGCACTAAATATGACTATGTTATTGATCTTCTCAAAATAGGACTATAGTACACTCTATCTTCTTATCCTACCCTTACCATATCTTAATAGGATAATCATATTTTACAGTATAATAAAAACGAAAAATAATAAAAAGTATTTCAATTTATAGAAATATAGTAAAATATATAAAAAAAGTAAAAGTATTTTAAAAAAATAATAAATAGTCATAAAAATAATTCAAAAAAAAACTTAAAAATAAATAAAAATAGATAAACACATTAAAAAATATAAAAAATTTGGAGGCCTTTACCGTAGCCTCGGCCACCTCCCAGCAATGCTCAACTCCAATCGGCGAAAAAAGGTCATTTTCGTAAACACCATAATTTTTTGAAAATGTCAAGATTTTCTCAAAAACTGCCATCAAGATAGCATTACTGACACATTTTGCCATATTTTTCCGGTGGTCGGAGGTAGTGGTGCTGAGAGTTTTTTTTTTACTTTTTTGTATTTTTTATTTTACGTTTTTGAGTTTTTAATTCTATAATTTTTATTTTTCTTATGTTTTAGTTTTATAATTTTAATTTATATTTATTTTCATGTTTTTCCCTACATTTTTATTATACATAAAGTTATGTTATTATTTTTGTTTTAATTATTAATGAAATATGAATGAAACTAAAACAAAGCAAAAGCAGAATTGGAAAGCTGTTTTATTTTGAAGTTATACTAATATACTTGCAATTAAAATTTTATTAAGTACCAATTGGAGTACATTGTTTCCCTCCTAAGGTGAAAACTACGAATTCGGATTTCATCCCAATCAAAGAGATTAACATTATCTTTGAACAAATACTATATAATAGGTTAGAAGTATTCTCCAAAAAAATTATACTAACAAATATAATAATCTTATTTTCACTAAATATATCTTCATTTGCATCAAGCATGTTGTTAGTGAAACAATGATGTCATTTTAGGGTATTGTCACTTGGATTGATTTTTATAGTCTAACGTTATTGATTTGATTAGTCCTGGTATGCTGCAGTAAAGGTCTTACACATGTGCATTTTAATATTTTGTATTATTTAAAGTCGGTTTGATTTGATTTATTTTAATACTTTTTTGTACACTTATTTTGTTTATGTGTACAAAAATTTGTTAAGTGGGTAATTGAATGTGAGCATGCGACCTATAAATGATTATATACACTCAAAACTTAGTAGCCAACAGCGGTTAATTTTAAAAATACTTAAACTCAAAATAATTAATCACGAAAACAATCTAATAACAATTGAACAAGACTATTAAAATCTATTATGAACTTTCATTCACACTATAGTTAGTACAACCCTAATCCATATATATACACAATGAAAAGACAAAAACATCATCTGTTATTAGTTGTGAGTCAAATAATAGATAATAATGTTATACAAATATAACTAAAAATAAACGGGGTGATCAAGGGACGAACATGTATACAACTATAACAGAATGTAACCTGTAAAAACAATAGAAATTGCTCTAAATAGGAGCAAAAATGTTTTGAAATTCCAAAATAAGAGTATAATGTTTTTTATTCCTTGAATAAGATTAATCTGCCAAATTTGGAAAAATATGACATGTTTTAAAGTCTAATAATGCCAAACATGGCAAAAATTTACTCATATTTTAGATTTTTTTTACTAGATTCACTTTAAAAGGAACTTAATGGCCGCAAAAACACTCCACCCCAAGAAAAATTCTAAAGGTACACACTTTTTTGTGTACACACTTTTTACACAGAAAGATGGAAGTAGACTTGTGCATCAACCTACACGTCCTGGGTTCAATCCCCATGGAGCCCAAGGTTTTTGAATATTTTCATTTGGAGTGCATGGTGTTTTGGAAACTTCACCCCCCTCCTCTCAAAATCTCTTTTCCCAGAGGCCACACCGAAAGATGATTCTTTCTTCCTTTAAACATTTTCTATTCCAACTTGATCTCCATCAATTTGTACAAGCTTAACACCAATCTCAATAGCCTAAAAAATTAATTAGTTTAGTTCATTGGCATTATTAGGTGAAAATTAGTCCAACTATTTTACATAGTTGTAAGGTTTTTTACCCCCCAAGTCCAACTCCCACCCCAATTTCCTCTGCGGCTGCTAAAGAGCTAAAGACAATGATCCTTCATTTGTCAGCACGCTGTTTGCCTTTCCAAATGCTTTTTCATCTGTTCAAAGTCCACCCGCAGATCATGCATCCAGTAACCTGCCTTTTGACAGTCCCTCTTGCCAGAATGGAGCTGAACGGCATTGAATCAATTTCCTTGCAATGCTCTCTTGGGTCTCTTCCCTTTTTATCAATCAATCGATGGAAAGTTGGAAACCACTCAAGTCCACCAATTACAACATCTTGTCATTGTAAAGTCATTGGGTATAACTTGGGTGTTTTGTGGTACATCCGTGCACACTTGCATTGTATTGTATTCTTACGTTCCAATTATGAGAATCCTTGCTTCCTACTTGTTAAATTAAAATGAGAGAGTTTTTCATTTGGATCACTGTATTACAATAATTAGCTTATACAGTTATACCCGCACTTCAGATGCTCGTTTGGAATTCAGATGATTGCTCGGATAGTGTTTGAGATTATGATTCACTGAATTTTAACATCCTTTTCTGGGATAGAAGGCACATAACATAAAAATAAACAATCAAAGGGTAATTATTTTCTACCTGCTACAAGGGAGTGAAGATGGATGCAGCTCTGGCTATGGACGATATGGCAATGAGGAACTGCAGTAGAAGGAACTTGACTTCTGTAAGTCTTATGGAGATGTTTGCTGCATCAGGAAGAGGCGTATTCCAGAGAACTGATGGGGAGAATGATAATGAGGAAGACTTGAGGTTGGCTGCTATCGAGAGACTTCCTACATATGATCGATTGAGGAAAGGGATCCTGAAGCGAACACTGGATGATGGAAGAGTTGTGCATCAAGAAGTTGATGTTCAAAATCTTGGGATGCATGACAAGAAGCTACTCTTGGAAAGTATTTTGAAAGTTGTGGAAGAGGACAATGAGAGGTTCCTTAGAAGACTCAGAGATAGGATTGATAGGTGAGGAAAAAAATCCATTCTTTCCCTGTATACACTACACTATCTTATAATTGGCTTAAATCATGATAATAATTGTTTCTTCATGAATAGGGTAGGAATTGATATTCCGAAAATCGAAGTGCGATATCAGGATCTATCCATTGAAGGAGATGCATATGCTGGATCTCGGGCATTGCCTACTTTGTTTAATGCCACCATAAATGTGATAGAGGTTATCCATTTATTTCAATGTAAATCCTGTTATGCTGGATTTGATTTTTCTAATTATTATATCTTGGTGGAGCTTCTAATTTTTGTTAACGGTAGAAGAACCTGTTTTCATTATTTTCAGAGTTTTCTAGAAAAGATAAGAGTTTTTCCATCCAAGAAAAGGGTAATCAAGATACTCTACGATGTGAATGGAATTATAAAACCTTCAAGGTATGTTCATAGAAAGCATTTGGCTAATGTGCGTTACTTATATGCATATGTTTCTACTCATGTGGATAACTATATGTGTTCCATATGGTAAGCATATCTCCTTTTCACTCTACAGGATGACACTACTTCTTGGGCCTCCTGGATCTGGGAGAACAACATTCTTGAAAGTACTAGCTGGAGTGTTGGACAAGGATCTCAGGGTACCAACCATCTTTATGAATTTTGGCATGAAATACTACTCTCATGTTTTTAAGGCACTAGTTCTTGATTTTTAATTTTTCTAAGGTTGAGGGTAAGATCACTTATTGCGGTCATGAGATGTCAGAAATAATTCCTCAACGTACCTGTGCTTATATCAGCCAGCACGACCTCCACCATGGAGAGATGACAGTGAGAGAGACATTCGACTTTGCCGTACGTGCTCTAGGTGTTGGAACTAGATACAAACTTCTCACAGAATTGTCAAGACGAGAAACTGATGCGGGAATTAAGCCTGATCCCGAGATAGATGCATTTATGAAAGCCACTGCTATAGCAGGCCAAGGATCCAGTTTGGTCACAGACTACGTGCTCAAGGTATCTTTCCAGTTACACACTTATACTCTATGATTAGAAAATGAAGAAATACTCTATGATTAGAAAATGAAGAAATTTTGTTAAACCGTTGAAGTTATTTATAGATACTTGGTTTGGAGGTATGTGCTGATATAGTGGTGGGTAATGAGATGATGAGGGGCATATCAGGGGGACAGAAGAAACGTGTTACCACAGGTGTGTTGCATGTGTAAATTTAGGTTACCGGATTAGCATTCAAGCTTTCTATATTTCACAGCTTCCTAACCTTTTGACTAGTCTACACTATTCCCATTTAACAGCCAGTAGATTGATGTGTTGATCTTTTTATCATGTCAAATTGTCAATGCAGGAGAAATGCTGGTTGGTCCTGCAAAAGTTTTTTTCATGGATGAAATATCTACAGGTCTTGACAGCTCCACCACATTCCAAATTGTCAAATACATGAGGCAAATGGTCCATATAATGGATGTGACGATGATAATATCGCTTCTCCAACCCACACCAGAAACATTTGAGCTTTTTGATGACATCATTTTGCTTTCAGAGGGACAAATTGTCTACCATGGTCCACGTGACAATGTTTTAGACTTTTTTGAGAGTGTGGGATTTAAATGTCCAGAAAGGAAAGGAGTTGCTAACTTTCTACAAGAAGTAACATCTCTCAAGGACCAAGAACAGTATTGGTTTAGAAAAAACGAACCTTATCAATATATTTCAGTCACTGAATTTGCAGACCGATTTAGGAACTTTCATGTTGGGCACAAACTATATGATGAGCTCTCAGTTCCTTATGACAAGAGTAGAACCCATCCTGCAGCACTAGAAACTAAGAATTATGGTATTTCCAATATGGAACTCTTCAAGGCATGCTTATCTAGGGAATGGCTGCTGATGAGGCGCAACTCTCTCCTGTACATATTCAAGACATTCCAGATTACTATAATGTCAATAATTGCTTTTACAGTGTTCTTTAGGACAAAGATGAAATCTGGGACAGTTGGAAATGGAGGAAAGTTTTATGGAGCTCTGTTTTTTAGTCTCCTCAACGTGATGTTTAATGGTACAGCAGAGCTTGCACTGACCATGTTCAGGCTTCCTGTTTTCTTCAAACAGAGGGATTCTTTATTTTTTCCTGCTTGGGCTTTTGCACTCCCAATTTGGCTAATGCGAATGCCCCTCTCATTTATGGAATCATTCATATGGGTTATTCTTACTTACTACACCATTGGCTTTGCTCCTGCTACTAGTAGGTATGCATTTAATACTAAAGATAAACCAAACGCTTTCATGCTCAGACAGTTAGTTTCCTTTTAAAACTTCAATATATTCATCTGATCGAGGCACACATAATACTGATTAATTAATTAATTAGAATAACTTATTTCTTGTGCTCAACCCTGCTTACCTTCTCTTGTCCAACACTGTGGGCTAGGTCCCCACCACACTGTTAAAATCATCATGATCTGATAAACTATAGACCATAGTAACATATCTCAATTAGCTAATGACTGTATAGAGACATCCAAACATAGTCTCTCTGTCCCATAAAACTTTACCAAATTTCTTTTTTAGCCATCCCAAAAAACTGTCATTTCCATTTGAAGTATTAAATGTAATGCTGAAGTTATTTCTCTTTCCTCTGCACAAATCTCAAGCATATAGTTTTTACTTTATCATGCTACGTGCAAGTCAACTTTGGCCAAGTTTTATTGGATGGAGGGAGTATTATAGTATTATACTGATGCACTTTGCATTTATTCAGGGTATTTCGCCAATTCCTGGCCTTCTTCTCCTTACATCAGATGGCTTTGTCCCTTTTCCGTCTTATGGTGGCACTTGGAAGAATAGAAGTGGTAGCAACCACTTTTGTTACTTTCACTTTGCTGGTAGTATTTGTGCTTGGTGGTTTTATTGTTGCTAAAGGTTAGTAGCATTTTGTCCTCATACAAGATTTCTTTTAGATAATATCTCAATTACACGATTTCTTTTTCCAAAAAATAATAATCATCTCTACCCTGGATTTAGATGACCTGGAACCATGGATGAAGTGGGGATATTACATGTCTCCTATGTCTTATGGCCAGAACGCGATAGCCATCAATGAATTTCTTGATAAAAGATGGAGCTCTGTAAGGTTTTATAATAGTTTGTGAAAATTAGTTATTCTTCTCATTTCAGAACCGATTTTCCCATCATTTATCAGTTTAACATGCGCTATTCTTGTGGGGTTTTCCAGCCCATTAATGATTCAAGGTTCCATGAGCATACGGTAGGCAAGCTGCTTCTTAAGTCAAGGGGAATGTATTTAGATGACTACATGTATTGGATATGCATCATAGCCCTCTTAGGCTTCTCAGTTCTCTTCAATGTTTGCTTTGTCATTGCACTAACATACTTGAACCGTATGATACTATATCTTTTTCTTATGTGGCAGTACCACCCTTCTAAAAATGAGTAATGTTTCACCAAGATATATTTTTCGGAAGTTGTAACGCTTAAAAGTGATTAGACTTAATTATATTTTTTAAATTTATTTGTTGGTTTAACAATATTTATGGTAATCATTTTTTTATAAAATACGGAGTAATAACTAAAATTACCCTTTTTGGAATAGAAGTAAACACACTGATTTAGATGTTTTCTTCTCAAACACAGCTATTGGAGGCTCCAAATCTATTATTTTGGATGATGAAGACAGTAATAATAAGACAAAAGGCCAATCAAACCCCTTTGGTGAAGCAGCAGCATACCAGGCTTCAACATCTACACCTCCAACCTCTGAAGGTGGGGGACATCAAGTCCTATAAGTATTATACCATTTTTCAATGGTCTAAGATCCTTTGGTATTCTAGAGAGATACATGCTAAAGTTTTAGAATTGTTGCCTAAACTATTAGTGCATAATCATCTCTTCAATGTCCTATTTTAGTGATTGCAGTAAGGCATTCTAAACAAAGCTCTAGGGTGGAACAAAATGCAGGGAAGATGAAGGGGATGGTGCTTCCTTTCCAACCGCTGTCTCTTGCATTCAACCATATCAATTACTATGTTGATATGCCAGCTGTAAGTACAGTTCTCAAATGCATTTCGGATTTTTGCCACTATATATTCAACATTGGCTTGACTTTTGAATTTGGACTTATGGAATATTCATCAGGAAATGCAAAAACAAGGAATCCAAGAGAGACGACTGCAATTGTTGAGAGATGTTAGTGGATCTTTCAGGCCAGGAGTTCTAACAGCATTGGTTGGTGTGAGTGGAGCTGGGAAGACTACTTTGATGGATGTCTTAGCAGGAAGAAAAACAGGTGGATATATCGAGGGATACATCAGCATTTCGGGTTTCCCCAAGAATCAATCAACTTTTGCTCGAATAAGCGGTTATTGTGAACAGAATGATATCCATTCTCCACATGTTACCGTATATGAATCTCTTATGTATTCTTCCTGGTTGCGTCTTTCTCCAGATGTGAACAAGCAAAAAAGAAAGGTACTGCCCAAATTGCCAATGTCTCAATGCAACTGTGCTTGTAGTTTACCACTTAGACACTGCTGAAGTAATGATCTTCATGTTTTCACGCAAAAGACTAGTTTTTCTCTCTGGGATTTCCTGCCAGTTTAAAGTAACCCTGTCTGCAGTATTTGCGCTTGGGGCGCCATAGCTCAGCTCAATGGTGAGCAACTACCAATGCCGTTGGGGAGTTATGCTGAGATAGTACACAGATTATTCTTCGCCAAATTGTAAATATCTAAGTCATTCTGAGGTTTTCCCATTGGCGGACGATCTAATGCTATTCCAGTTCGCAAGCTGCTGTATTTTTCTTATATGAACCTGTTGTTTTGATAGAGAGCAAGCAGGGGTGGCCGAAGAGCAGGCCGAGGCGGCCAAGGCAGACCCAAGCCCCCATGCCCTTGTTGAGCCCACTGTCCGTGGGCTGGCTTAGTTATTTTTATTAATTCCTTTAGTTATTTCCTTTTATTATGTTTCTTATTTTAATTATGTGTCCTAGTATGTTTTAATTAGGACTTCTATTCTTATTAGAATTATAGGTTTCCTATTTCTACTTATTTTCCTAGAATGGTTTAATTAGGACTTCTATTCTTATTAGAATTAGAGGTTTCCTATTCTATTTAGTTTCCTAGTATGGTTTAATTAGGATTCCTATTCTTATTAAGACTTAGAGGGTTATTTAAACCCCTAATGAGAGCTATTGGAATAATCAATTTATAATATTGGAGTTTTAGCTTTAAGCTTGGACAACGGTGTTATGGACAAGTTTTGGGGTCAAAAATATCAAAGGCGCAGCCGCTCAGGATAGGCCAAAGGGGTGATTGGGCCGAAGAAATTCAGCCTAATGAGACCACTGAAAGTGGCTGACTTTGGGAGCAAGTTCCTTCATTTACTTTACTGCTTTTTAATTCAGTTTAGCAAGTTTCTTAATTCAGTTTTAAGTAAATTTCTTAATTCAGTTTTAGTAAGTTTCCTAATTCTCTTTTAGGACTCTTGTAAGACCTATATATATGGCTCCTCAATTGTTTTAGAGGGATGTTTTTGGCAGAATTAATTATTGTGCCTTGACAAGGTCGGGCATCGAATTAATTCCAATAAAATCTTTTATTTTCGTTCTCTGTGCTCATCATAGATCCGAAAATTTATTCATCTCAGTACTTGAATTCACTTCCTTTGTCTCGTTCTCGACCTTGGACGAGATCGTGTACGCATGCTCTTAACAAACACTTGCTAACCGTTGATTATTTTATTTCTGCTCTCATCAACTGGTCCAACCCGCCGAATCCCGTCCCGCCAGAATGACGAGATCTCAAAACGATCGGTTGACAAAGATGGAGGTCGAGCAAGCCCTAATCAATCAGAAACTCGATGCGCAAGGACAGAAGTTAGAAAAGCATGGCGCCCAGCTCACAGAGATCGCGGCTTCTTTTACTCCGATCGCGAAGGCCATGGTACCTCCGGAGAAGACGCCAACATCGGCCAGCGACAGTGCCTCTTCCGCGCACGCCGCATCTGCGCACTCAATCGACGGAGGATTGCACGGCGGCGAAGACCCGATTGGGTGGTTGGCTAGGGTTGAACAACAGTTTGAACTTAATGGAACCCTACCGGACAGAAAATTGGCAGTGGCTGTGGTTGCCATGGAAGGGGCTGCCCTCTATTGGGTAACCTGGCTAAGAGCACGCAAAATCGGCATGACTTGGGAGGAATTTAGGCGAGCTTTGGTAGTCAGATTCGACTCCCGATTTAAGAGGAACAAGTTTGAACGGATGTCCATCGCCAAACACATTGGATCGGGGGAAGACTACAATACCCTGTTTGTTCAATTGGCCAACCAAGTTCCGGGATTGTCAAATGATCATTATTTGGGATACTACATGAATGGACTAAAAGAATCAATCCGAAGCTCGCTGCGCTTATTTTCGACTGGATAACTTGGAAGAGGCCATGGAATTAGCTGGAGCTGTGGAGTACAATATGTCCGTTTAGAGTGGAGGAAGAGGCGTTCCAATGACTGGGCACATTGGGAGAAGTGCGAACCAACTGGAAGAACTTAACCATGCGGTTCAAGCTTGATGGTAGGTAGATATAACTGAGAGGCGATCCAACAATGTGTAGAAACGCGGTCAGCTTGCGCACACTACTAAAGACCTCAGATATAGAGTTCTGTGTCGTGGTCCTAGTCGGTGAACCCGCTAAACTTTCTGGGGCAGCCTCGGGAACAGTAGAAGACATCCTCGAGCAGCATACCAAGGTATTCGAGGAGCTGTGAGGGCTGCCACCTCGTCACGCGATGGACCACCGCATCGAGCTAGTTCACGGAACGAAGCCCATTTCAATTCGGCCATATCGGTACGGCCATTTGCAGAAGGACGAGATCGAGACTGGTAGACGAGATGCTTCAGGCTGACATCATTCAACCAAATTCTAGCCCATTTTGGAGCCCAGTTTTGTTGGTCAAAAAGAAAGGTGATAGCTTGATAGAACACTGGTATTTGATTCACAGAACAATACCGAATCCAATAGCAAAAGTAGATGACAGATAGAAAACAGTTTATTGAGAAGAGAATGTCGTAAAAGGTGTACAGGGGGTGGGACAGTACGAGATGCCCAATCTCTAAGCTACCAGCCAATAACAAAATAACAGCCTGCCTTATTTAGTTCTCCCCTTACTATGTATAGCTAATTATCCACGCAGGGACAAACCGAACTAGCTATTAGTTAGTTAAGTAACAATGACTACTTATTTCTCCTATTGAAATATTTAATAGGCTGTTGCTGCACCACATGCCTATCATTACTCACCCCCTGAAATTTCACCTTGTCCTCAAGGTGAAGGTCTGGAAACTGTTCTGTCAATGATTGCAATAATTCCCAAGAATCTTCAAACTGAGGCAAGTCCTTCCAGTGTACCAGGACCTCCATCTTTCCCTCCTTGTTAACCCTTGATTCCAACACTTCTTCAGGTATAACCTGTAACTCCCATTCTTCACTCAAACATTTAGGTAGGGGCTGAAATGCAGTTGTAGAAGATATAGCCTTCTTCAAAAGTGAAACATGAAACACTGGGTGCACTTTGATGTCTTCTGGCAGTTTCAGTTTAAAGGCTACAGGACTTAATTTTCCAATTATCTCAAATGGGCCATAGTATCTAGGGCTTAATTTCTGGTTGATTCTTCTGGCCAGACTCCTGAGCTTGTAAGGTTGGATTTTCAAATAAACCATGTCCCCCACTGCCAACAACACTTCTCTCCTATGCTTGTTGGCCTGCTGCTTCATCTGATTTTGAGCTATTTCCAGATTTTCTTTCAATTCTTTGAGCATTAAGTTTCTCTGGGCAGTCATTCTGGAAACTTCTTCCACCGCTGTAAGATTAGCATCCCCTCTAATCACAGTAGGAGGATCCTGACCATAAAGAGCCTTGTAAGGTGTCATTTTCAGTGTTGTATGATAATTTGTATTGTACCAGAATTCTGCCCAAGCTAACCAATTAACCCATTGCTTGGGTCTCTTTCCAGTAATACACCTCAAATGAGTTTCTAGGCACCTGTTGACTACTTCAGTTTGACCATCCGTTTGAGGATGATAGGCTGTGCTGTATTTAAGTTGAGTCCCAGCTAGTTTGAAGAGTTCAGACCAAAAAGTACTCAGAAATATGCTATCTCTGTCACTCACAATCGTTTTAGGGAATCCATGCAACTTGACTATCTCCCGGGTAAACAATTCAGCCACTACTTTAGCATTAAAGGGGTGAGATAAAGCTAAGAAGTGAGCTGATTTTGTCAATCTATCCACAATGACCATGATTGTATCCTTTCCATGTGATTTTGGCAAACCTCCCACAAAATCCATGGAAATGTCAGTCCAAATATTCTGAGGAATAGGCAGGGGTTTTAATAACCCGGCTGGTTTTAAAGCTTGGTATTTGTTTGTTTGACATGTAGGACACTCATCAACATACTTCTTTATGTCCTTCCTCATACCATGCCAATAAAACAAATTAGATATCCTCTTCATAGTCCTGAAATAGCCAGAATGACCCCCCATTGCAGAATCATGATACTCCTTCATGATTTTGGTAACTCTAGGAGATTTACTAGGTAAAACTAGCCTCCCCTTGTAGTATAGCAACCCTTTAATATTCTGAAACGCCTGATACTGATCTGGTTGTGATATGATATGCTGAAGTAATGATTGACATTTAGGATCTGTAAGCAGTTCTTCTTCTAGCCCTTCCCATTCCTGACAAGTGACTATGGACAATGCATTGAAGGATGGTCTTCTGGATAATGAATCTGCAGTTGTATTTTCCAATCCAGGTTTATATTTGATAGTAAAATTATAACCCAGTAACTTGGAAGTCCATTTTTGTTGTTCTTCACCCATCAGTCTTTGTTCTGTCAAAAATCTTAAGCTCTTTTGATCTGTATGAACTTCAAAAGTTCTCCCCAACAAATAGGGTCTCCATTTTTGGACTGCCAGAACAATAGCCATTAATTCCCTCTCATGAACAGATCTGTTCTGATTCCTTTTAGACAATTCTTTGCTCATGTATGTAATAGGCCTGCCATTTTGCATCAAAACAGCCCCCAAACCTGTCCCCGAAGCATCAGTTTCTAATATGAACATCTTGTTGAAATCTGGGACTGCCAGAACTGGTAAGGTGGTCATTCTTCTTTTCAATTCTTCAAAGGCCTTGGTAGCATCTGCCCCCCATTGAAAACTGTTCTTCTTCAACAGCTGAGTCAAAGGTAAAACAATCTTGCTATACCCTTGTACAAATCTTCTGTAATAGCCAGTGAGTCCCAAAAATCCCCTTAGTCCCTTTAAATCCTTGGGTTCTGGCCATAGAACCATGGCTTCTATCTTGGTAGGATCTGCAACAACTCCACTACCAGATATGATATGACCCAAATAGACCAGCTCTGATTGCCCAAAGGAACATTTTTTTGGATTTATAACTAGCTGGTTCTCCTTCAAAGCTTTTAATACCATCCTCAAGTGTTCTTGATGTTCTTCCCTTTTATTTACTGTATATAAGAATGTCATCAAAGAAAACCAGTGCAAACTTTCTGAGAAATGGTCTGAAGACTTGATTCATGAGTGCTTGAAAAGTAGATGGTGCATTTGTCAGACCAAAGGGCATTACCAAATATTCGTAGTGTCCCTCATGAGTCCTAAATGCAGTTTTCTGCCTATCTTCCTCCTTCATTCTGATCTGGTGGTAACCAGATTTCAGATCCAACTTAGAAAAAATCTGAGCCCCACCCAATTCATCCAGTAATTCTTCAATGACAGGTATAGGAAATTTATCAGGTATAGTAATCTTATTTAAAGCCCTATAGTCTCCACAAAATCGCCAACCCCCATCCTTCTTCTTAGCTAGTAAAATAGGGCTGCTATAAGGGCTATTACTATGCTGAATTATACCTTCATTGAGCATCTCCTTTATGATTCTTTCAATTTCAGTCTTCTGATACTGAGGATACCTGTAGGGCCTTATGTTTGGGATTTCTGCTCCTTGTTGAATATTAATTGCATGATCACAGGTTCTTCTTGGGGGTAATTTCTTCAGAGGTGCAGAAACTTCTGGAAATTCAGCCAAGATATGTTTCCATGTTCCATCTGTTTCATCCCCTTCCTTCAATTCCACAGATTGACCCTCACAGTAAACCAAATATCCATCCCCTGTATCATGTAAGATTTGAGTCATTGTTTTCAAAGAAATCTCAAGAGAATTTAAATGTGGATCCCCTTGTATCATCTGCTTATTCCCTTGTTCCTGCCATCTTATAATCTGCTTCTGGAAATTGACCTCAACATCTCCTAAAGTGGTCAACCATTCCATCCCCAGCACCACATCAGTACCCCCTAGCTCAAGGATGTAAAAATCCTGCTGAACTACTGCTTCCTGCACACATAACTTCAATGCTTCACACCTCCCATTATTAGCTAATTTTTCCCCATTCCCAATCTGCACTTTGTACCCTGTAATGGTGTCATAGGGAATTCCAAGCTGATTTACCATCCCCTGAGATATAAAGTTATGAGTAGCTCCACTGTCAATGAGTATCTCCACTTCCTTTTCACCCAAACTCCATTTTAAACACCCCTTCACTTTGAAAGCTCTCATGGAAGGGATCCCTTCCTTACTCATGAGTGAAAGTTGCATGGACTTGGATTCCATGACAACTTCTTCTTCTTCAGGAATTTCTCCAACCTCATCTTCAGATTCTTCCTCTTCTGCAGAATCTTCTACCAGAATGAGCTTATAGTTCTTTAGTTTACAGGTATGTTCCCTATTCCATTTATCACCACATTTGAAACAAAGTCCCTTCCTGCTTCTCTCCTGGTACTCTTCTTGTGACAGTTGAGGTCTCACTTTTCTAATTCCAGAGGGATGTATTTCAGTGATCTTCCTTCCTGCTTTATCAAACCATGACTGGTTACTCTTGTTTTCAGCCCCATTTTTACTCTGATGTGACCAGGAATTGCCAAATCTGCTCTTGTATCCTTCACCCCAATTCTGAGTCTTCATAGGTACAGGTCCTCTCTCCTTTCCAGATAACTTGTCCTCCTCTTTTCTCTTCAAATATTTTGCCTCATTCTTCTGCTCAATTAGGATGGCTTTATCCATAATTTCAGTCAACGATCTGGAAGCAAACAATTTCAACTCAGATTTGATCTCCTGCTTCAGGCCTGTCATGAAAATTCCTCTCAGCAACTCTGTATCCATATTCTGTTGTGGCGCTATCACCATTTCAAACTCCGCCCTGTATTCCTCCACTGTTCCAGTTTGTTTCAAACTGAGTATAGGCCCGTACGGATTCTGAAGTAATTTTGGTTGAAATCTACGGATAACAGATTTCTTCAGCACCTCCCAACTTGTTTCTTCCGTCTGATTTTCCCATAAGTGAAACCAGTTCAAAGCTCTATCTTCCATTGCGACCATAGAAGCTTTCACCTTCTCCTCATCAGCAATCTGATTCAATCTAAAATATCTCTCCATTCGTATAATCCAATTATAAGCTCCCTCCCCATTAAACAAGGGTAGATCAATTTTTCTACCAGTACAAACAGGTAATCTCACATGTTCCTCAGTACGACGATGATCATTGACATTAGAGTATACTGAATTATCTCTGGAAGTCGCAGGGCTGTTCGAAGTTTGTCTATGATGATTGATGACGTTGGCGAGATCGCGACCTCCTACGCGCGCGGAATTCCTCGCTCATCGCATCCATTCTTACATTCATGTTATCCATCATCGTTCTCATGTGTAACAGTGTTTCTTCAGTCGCTATCCTGCTACGTTCCATCTCTTCCCTTAGATTTTCCATTTTGCCTCTCGTTCGCACCATTCACAATTCCGATCGAGAGAAAAAATTTCTGGTGATGTTTCAACCAGTTTCCGATTCACCAGAACTGTTGCTCTGATACCAATGATAGAACACTGGTATTTGATTCACAGAACAATACCGAATCCAATAGCAAAAGTAGATGACAGATAGAAAACAGTTTATTGAGAAGAGAATGTCTTAAAAGGTGTACAGGGGGTGGGACAGTTCGAGATGCCCAATCTCCAAGCTACCAGCCAATAACAAAATAACAGCCTGCCTTATTTAGTTCTCCCCTTACTATTTATAGCTAATTATCCACGCAGGGACAAACCGAACTAGCTATTAGTTAGTTAAGTAACAATGACTACTTATTTCTCCTCTTGTACACCCTATTGAAATATTTAATAGGCTGTTGCTGCACCACATGCCTATCATAGCTGGCCATTTTGTGTGGATTACAGAGAGCTTAACAAATCTACAGTCCCGGATAAATATCCGATTCCGGTGATACAAGAGATGCTAGATGAGTTGGCTGGAGCCATGGTCTTCTCCAAAATAGACTTGCGCTCCGGGTACCATTCGATCAGGGTAGCTGGTCCTGACGTCCATAAGACTGCTTTTCGTACTCACATTGGGCATTATGAATTTTTAGTTATGCCATTCGGACTGACAAACGCCCCAGCCACCTTCCAAGCAGCTATGAATGAGTTGTTCCGACCTTACTTGCGGAAATTTGTGCTGGTATTTTTTGATGATATGTTAGTATACAGTCGATCATGGGCAGATCATCGAGAACAACTGAACTTAGTCTTAAGCCTCCTGGAGATAAATCAGTTCAGAGCTAATATGAAGAAATGCGCATTCGGGCGACCGCAGGTTGAGTATTTAGGGCACATTATTTCTCAGGCCGGAGTAGCCATGGATTCTGCTAAAGTTGGCTTAGTGATGAATTGGCCACAACCAAGTTCCGTCCGTGAGGTTCGGGGATTTCTGGGACTGACAAGATATTACAAGAGATTTGTGAGGGAATATGGGCAGATTGCACGTCCACTCACTAATCTTTTGAAGGACGCATTAGCTCAGTTTCACTGGTCTGAAGAAGCCGAAGAAGCATTCCAACGTCTCAAGAGGGCATTAACAGAAGCAGCGGTGTTAGCCATGCCCCAATTTGACTGCCAGTTTGTGGCAGAATGTGATGCATCGGGAACCGGAATTGGAGCAGTACTTATGCAAGAGCGGCGGCCTATTGCTTATTTTAGCAAATCATCAGTGAACATAACACTTTCCAGATCAGCCTACAAGAGGGAGATGATGGGGTTAGCGTTAGCCGTGCAGCACTGGTGGCCGTATCTGATCGGGGTAAATTTGTCGTGTGCACAGATCATCGTAGCCTCAGGCATCTGCTCACTCAGCGTATAGCGACCCCCCCCCAACAGGTTTGGGTGGCAAAATTATTGGGGTATGATTTTGAGATTGAATACAAGACATGTATTTCTAATGCAGCAGCAGACTCCCTGTCACGTAGAGGAGAAGAGCTGGAGCTAGCGGCGGTCAGCATGCCAGAGTGGCTGGGTCTGGCCGACATTGAAGAGGAGCAACAGAGGGATAAATTTTTGCAGGGAATTATGCAGGCACAGACGACTGACCCGTATAGTGTACCGGCTATGATGTGATTGGGAGACGGCTGTTTTTCAAAGGCCGATTGGTGCTGGCTACTGATTCTAAATGGATTCCTCGTCTGATGGAGGAATTCCATGACACTCCTGCAGGAGGGCACGTCTGGTTTGAACAGTGTTTGGTATGTCAAAAGGCCAAGCATGAGGCAATGTCGCCGGCCGGACTGCTGCATCCCTTACCTATTCCCAGCTTGATTTGGGAAGATATTTCCATGGATTTCATCACTTGCTTGTCCAAGTCAAAGGGGTACACATCTATCTTGGTGGTGGTGGACTGATTGTCCAAATATGGGCATTTCATAGCCCTAAAAGCTCCGATCACAGCCCGTTCAATGGTTGAAGTTTTTCCAGAGAAGTAGTTCGGTTGCACGACATCCCGCGCTCAATTGTTAGTGCACTTTGGAAGGAGTTGTTTTCCTTGTCAGGAACGCAGCTAAAATTTAGCTCAGCCTATCACCCGTAGACAGATGGCCAAACAGAGGTGCTGAATCGAGTTTTAGAAACATATTTGCGTTGCTTTGCTTGTGAGCAGCCGTGACAATGGATAAGGTGGCTGTCTTGGGCTGAATATTGGTGTAATACCAAGTTCCAGACTGCAGCAAGTATCTCACCATTTGAGGTGGTGTATGGCCAGCCACCTCCCACTTTTTAGTGGTATTTGCCAGGAGAAAGCAAGGTGGCAGCCATGGCGGAAGTGCTGGGCAGCAGGGATATTATGCTGATTTGACTAAAAGCGAGTTTACAGAAAGCACAACAGCCCATGGTAACTCAAGCCAATGAACACCGTCGCAATGTGGGATTCCAGGTTGGGGATAAGGTGTTTATGAAGGTCAGGCCTCATCGGCAAACCATTTTATTCAGCCAGCCTTACAATAAGTTGTCTGCTAAATTTTATGGGCTATTCTTGATTGAAGCACGCGTTGTGCCGACAGTCTATCGCCTAACGTTACCATCTACCAGCTCTGTCCATCTGGTCTTTCATGTATCTCAGCTACAAAAGATGTTGGGAGATCACCCGATAGAGAGTGAGTTGCCGGAAAGTTTAGAACTGCCTGTGGGTCCAGTGTTCGAGCCTGAAGATGTGATAGCAAGTAGAAAGAAAAATGACAAGGAGGAAGAGCTATTAATCAAGTGGGCAGGGCAACCTATTGAAGATGCTATTTGGATGGATAGAACAAGCTTGTGGGCCAGTTTCCAGATTTCAACCTTGAGGACAAGGTTCTTTCAAAGGAGGATGAAGTTGATAGAGAGCAAGCAGGGGTGGCCGAAGAGCAGGCAGAGGTGGCTGAGGCAGACCCAAGCCCCAAGCCCTTGTTGATCTACTGTTGGCGGGGACAGGCTTGAGCTCACCGTCCGTGGGCTGACTTAGTTATTTTAATTAATTCCTTTAGTTATTTCCTTTTATTATGTTGTTTATTTTAATTATGTGTCCTAGTATGTTTTAATTAGGACTTCTATTCTTATTAGAATTAGAGTTTTCCTATTTCTACTTAGTTTCGTAGAATGGTTTAAGGGAAAAGATAGAAGTATACCTTCTTAGTATAAGTGTGAGAACAAATATACCCCTGTTCTATTTTTCGAAACAAATATACCCTTGAAGTGTATGTTGATGTGCATATATACACCTGAACATTTAAAAAGTGCAAAATACCCCTTTAATTTTAGATAAAGGAGCAAATGTATCCTTATTGACTTTAAATAGATAAAAGAAATTTCAAAAAACACCAAACATAAATTATAAATTTGAAATTTAAATATAAATATTTATTATTATCTTAAAATGTTAACTCTTTAATTTTAGATTGCAAAATTATTATTTTTCCGTTGTACATGAAGCACTTCAAATTCATAAATATGAAGTATTAATTTTAGTCTTGTTGCGATATTTTGAACACATTGTTACATTTTTTGAAATAACATTCTTTGATTTTGTTTAACCTTAATAAATTAAATTCACTATTTTGTAATTTTGGACTATTTATCATCATACAAAATATGTAATTTTATAGTGCAAAGAATGCAAAAAATTATTATTTTTTTACATTGCAACACATATTTTAACACCTTTTCGAAAGAATCTTAAATATATAGTAAAGTTTTGAAATAATACTTTATACTAACAATATTAAATTGTGATATACAAACAATAACAACAATAACATCCAAGCCTTAGTCCCAAAAGATATTGGGGTCGGCTAACATGAATCGATACACGATATCACCACCAAAAGGAAAAGAAAGGAAATAAAGATAAAAAAGATAAGCTATTATAAAAAGAAAATATAAAAAGAGATGAATATACATAAAAATGATAAAATAAAAAGGATACAAATAATGCTTATATATATAAGAATAAAAAACAAGGAAAAAAAATGAGGGAAAATGATGATACGAGATCACTCCTCCACACGAATACCCGCCCTCTACTTAGCTCTCTCCAAAGTCATGCCCTCATCCAACCCCGGAAGAAGCATATCACTTCGAACTCCCCTAACCCACGTCTGTTTGGGTCTTCCTCTCCCTCTCTTCTCTGCCTCTTCTCCACACATCTCAACTCGTCTGACAGGTGCATCACTCGGTCTTCTACGCACATGACCAAACCACCGTAGGCTCGACTCCCGCATCTTGTCTTCAATAGGTGCTACTTCCACCCTTTGTCTGATTGTCTCATTCCTCACGCAGTCCTTCCTAGTATGTCCACACATCCAACGTAGCATGCGCATCTCTGCCACACTCATCTTTTGAATGTGACATTGTTTCACCGCCCAACACTCTACGCCATACACTAATGCAGGCCTAATTGCCGTCCTATAAAATTTACCCTTCAGTCTAGTCGGCATACCTCGATCGCATAGAAATCCTGACGCACTCTTCCACTTCATCCACCTTGTTCTGATTCTATGGGATACATCTCCATCTAACTCACCGTCCTTCTGAATTATGGAGCCCAAGTAACGGAACATATCGCTGACTGGTATCTCCTTACCATCCAGAGTAATTCCGCTATTACCATTGCTTCTACCTCCACCAAACTTGCACTCCATGTACTCTATCTTGCTCCGACTTAGTTTGAAACCCTTATTCTCCAATGTTTGTCGCCATACTTCCAACTTTGTTTTAAGACCTGATTGTGTCTCATCAATCAATACAATATCGTCGGCAAACATCATGCACCACGGTGATATACAAACAATAAAAGGGAGAATTGGACACAAGTACATTTTTAAATTTATTATTTTTCAATTTCGAATTTATAATTTATTTTTGGTGCTTTTTGAAATTTATTTTATCAATTTAAAGTCAATAAGGGTAAATTTGCTCTTTTATAAGAACTTGAGAGGTATTTTTGCACCTTTTAAAAGTTTAGGGGTATATATGCACTTTCACATATACTTGTGGGGTATATTTGTTCCGAAAAATAGAACATGGGTATATTTGTTCTCACACTCATACTATAGGGGTATATTTGTACCTTTTCCAATAGTTTAATTAGGACTTCTATTCTTATTAGAATTAGAGGTTTCCTATTCTATTTAGTTTCCTAGTATGGTTTAATTAGGATTCCTATTCTTATTAAGACTTAGAGGGTTATTTAAACCCATCAAGAGGGCTATTGGAATCATCAATTAATAATATTGGAGTTTTAGCTTTAAGCTTGGGAAACCATTGCTAACCGTTGATTATTTTATTTTCTGCTCTCATCATGTTTATATTAGTCTGTCAAATAGCGATGCTATTCCAAATCAAAGTACTCCTCCTGCCTTTTTCAAGAGGGGTAATCTTTATAGTATTAAAACACAACTAGAAGATAAGTAATAAAGTACATATGAATCAAGAGTAAAGAAGATTCCTGAAATTATGCTCAAACCTAGATCCAGAATCCATGCTAACGAATTCCCAATTGAGTCCCCAGTTTCTGTGATTACATTTCCCTTCTTTCCATCAATGTGCAAATTAAAGTGATGAAAGCTCAGGTGTTTGGAATTGATAGTCACCATTAGCCTCATATTTTAAGAAGCCAGGAATCTGAAATTATCTTTAGCGGGGGATGGAGTGGGGTGGGGGAGATATTATTTTCCATACTGATCAAACATAGGAATTTTTCCAAAATAATTTTAAAAGAATTATTCATACCCATAGTACACTATATGAACTAACAACTGGTAAAAACAAAAATAACTAGCACTCCATCGTATAAAAATAGTTATATTTCAAACATTTATCTGTATAGATTATAGAAAATAGATTTTTTTATCACTCTTAGAAAATTTGTCAACAAGTTTACCAGAAAAAACAGAATAAAAACAAATCTAGTTCATAAAATTTAGTTAAACTATCAATGAAATTTCTAAATTAGAAGCCTCACATGACTCTATTAGAAAAATCTAATTGTTACCTTATAACAATTGTACGTCATCAAAAAGAAGAATACATCCATTAACCACATATGACTCTTTATATGGGATGGGGTGCACATTATTTATCCATCATGGAATCAGCATATTTTGTTTGGTTGTTGGTGGTTGTATGTCCTGTTGGAGATTATCTCTGTTTTGTATTTGTAGAAAAATGTAGCATATACATGTTATTTTATTATGTGTACATCCGGAACTGTATAGATAGGAATTAGAGTTGATTTAGGGCTCTAACTCTTAGATTAGCTCGCAGTGTAGATAAGAATAGATAGATCCTAATATTTAGGATCTGTAACAAACCTTAGTTTATCTGTAATCTTGTATATATATCATTGCCGGATGGCTCAATAAAAAGAGGAAGATTAATTCTTCAAACCTACATGGTATCATAGCTTCGGTTTAAACAATGGTAGAAACCAGTGAAGCTGATTCCTCACACACTATCAACCCTAACTCCCAAATTAGCTCTATGACAAATTACCAGTCTCCTATTCATTCATCTATGATAATCACTAGTCATAGATTGAATGGAACAAACTATCTGGAGTGGTCTCAATCTGTCAGACTTGCAATTGATGGGAGGGGAAAGCTGGGTTACATCACAGGAGAAATCCAACCAAAACTACCTGCAGAAGAAGGGTACAGTACATGGAGGTCAGAGAATTCACTCATAACAGCTTGGCTTCTCAACTCCATGGAGCCCTTAATTGCCAAACCTCATATGTTTATGAAAACTGCAAAGGAGGTATGAGATTCTATTAAGGAAACTTATTCAGATCTTGAGAACTCTTCTCAAATTTTTGAACTCAAAACCAAACTGTGGCAATCTAAACAAGGAAATAGGGATATTATTTCATACTACAATGAAATGGTATCTCTGTGGCAAGAATTAGATCAATGCTATGATGATGAAGAGTGGGAGAGTGCTAAGGATCTGGCCAGACATAAGAAAAAAGAAGAGAATGATAGGGTCTATATGTTTCTAGCAAGGATCAATAGGGACCTAGATGAAGTTAAGGGGAGGATACTTGGAAAAAAACCTATACCCTCTATCAGGGAGGTATTTTCTGAAATCAGGATGGAGGATAGCAGGAAGAAGGTCATGTACAACACTCCAGTACCTAATGAGGAACCTGGGGAATCTTCAGCTTTGGTGGCCAGAAGTGATGACAACAAGAAAAAACCTTGGTGTGATCACTGCAAGAAACTGTGGCACACAAGGGATACATGCTGGAAACTCCATGGAAAACCCATGGAAAACCACCAGGAGCTGGGAAGAAGAAAGTAGAAAGGGCCCTACAAACTGCTGTGACTGAGACTCAACAAGAGGCAGTAGTTGAACCTAAACAGCTACCATTCACTCAGGAACAGATAGAGTACCTACTCAAATTCATACCCACCCAGAAAATCTCCAACCAAGAAAACCCTACCTGTTCTTTTGCCCAAAATGGTAAAATAACATCATATTTTTGTTCTGAAAAACCTAAAAACACCTGGGTCATTGACTCAGGTGCAACAGACCACATGACCTACATTCCAAAGTTTTTTTCTTCTTATCAACCTTGTGCAGGAGATAAGAAAGTTAGAGTTGCAGATGGCTCTTTTTCAGCCATAGCAGGGATGGGAAATATTAAAATTTCCTCATCCATTAACCTTTCCAAAGTCTTACATGTTCCTAAACTTTCCTGCAATCTTATCTCTATTAGCAAAATTACTAAAGATCTTCAGTGTTGTGTAATTTTTTTTCCCTCTTATTGCATTTTTCAGGATCTGGCATCAGGGAAGATGATTGGCAGTGCTAGAGAGGAGGATGGCCTCTATACTTTTGATGAAGGAACACAATTGAATAAATAAGGTCAAGAAAAAACTTGTTTGCAAACTGTTTTCTTCCCTTGTAATAATGAAGTGTATTTAATGCACTATAGATTAGGTCACCCAAGTTTTTCCTATCTGAAAATGTTGTTTCCTAAGTTATTCCTTAATAAAAATCCTTCATCATTTCATTGTGATATGTGTGCACTTGCCAAACATCATATGAGTCCTTACATCCCTCATAGTTACAAACCAACTAGTCCTTTCACTATTGTACACAGTGATATCTGGGGTGCATCTAGAGTTTCAACTCTGAAAGGAAAAAGGTGGTTTGTAACTATCATAGATGATCACACAAGGGTCACATGGGTGTTTTTACTTAAAGAAAAATCTGAGATTGAAGAGGTGTTCAAACAATTTTACTCAATGATCCAAACTCAATTCAACACTAATATCAAAATTGTGAGAAGTGATAATGGACTTGAGTACTTTTCTAAGAAGTTAAATACTTTTTTTGCTGAAAAAGGGATTATTCATCAAAGTTCCTGTGTAAATACACCTGCTCAGAATGGAATAGCTGAGAGGAAAAATAGACATTTACTTGAAGTCACTCGTGCAATTATGTTTTCTGCTAAAATTCCAAAATATTTATGGGGAGAAGCTGTTTTACATGCTACCTATCTAATTAATAGGATGCCATCAAAAACTCTAGGATTCAAAACTCCTATTGATACTCTTCAAGCTTGTTTTCCTGAAACTAGACTAATTAATTCTCTTCCCATAAAATTTTTGGGTGCACAGTTTTTATTACTAATCCTGACAGAACTGCAAGTAAATTTGACCCTAGAGGGAAAAAATGTGTTTTCTTAGGACTCTCTTCAACTCAGAAAGGCTATAAATGTTTTGACCCTATAACAAAAAAGATGTTTATAACTATGAACACTGTTTTTGTAGAAGATCAACCTTTTTTTGGTACTCATCTTCAGGGGGAGATTCCTAATGAAGATGGTAATAATGTATCACATATCCATGAAAAACTAGAACCTCTTGACATTAATCTAGATGCACAGTATAATAGACAGTTAGATGCACTAGAAAATAGTCAAGAGTCAAAAGAAAATGAATTTTTTTTTGAAACAAGGAAAGATGATGAACAGCAGACAAGTAAGTTTTTTGGCAAGGTTTATGAAAGGAGAGTTCCAAATCACAGAATAGAGGACATCCCTGATCCTGCCACTGTCCATGAATCTGACTCAATGCCAGAAAATGACAAAGGTAATAATTTCAGTGATCTAAATCTACCCATTGCTCTCAGAAAAGAAAAAAGGTCATGTGTTAAATACCCTATCTCAAACTATATGTCCTATTCTCAGTTATCTACATCATTTGCAGCCTTCACCTCTAGCCTTTCCACTGTTTCTATTCCCTTTACCATACAGGAAGCCCTATCTATACTTGAGTGGAAGAAGGCTGTTTTAGAAGAAATGAATGCCCTTGAAAAGAATCAGACATGGCAGACTGTAGAGGTACCCAAAAACAAACCAAGGGTTGGATGCAAATGGGTGTTTACCCCTAAATTCAAGGCAGATGGTACACTTGAAAGATATAAGGCCAGATTGGTTGCCAAAGGATACACACAAACCTATGGCATAGATTATACAGAAACTTTTGCACCAGTTGCAAAATTAAATACTATAAGGATCCTACTATCTCTAGCTACTAACCTAGATTGGCCTCTTCAACAGTTAGATGTGAAGAATGCTTTCCCAAATGGGAAGCTTGAAGAGGAAGTATACATGAGCCCCCCTCCTGGGTTTGAGGAACAATATGGCTCAAAGGTGTGCAAGCTAGAGAAAGCCTTATATGGGCTTAAACAGTCCCCAAGGGCTTGGTTTGAAAGGTTTACTCAATTCATAAAGAAGCAGGGATTCAAGCAAGCCCAAGCAGACCATACACTATTCATGAAATTCTCCATTAAGGGAAAAATTGCAGTACTAATTGTTTATGTGGATGATATAATTCTTACAGGAAACTATTGTGAAGAGATTGAAGACCTGAAGAAGAAGCTTGCTCAGGAATTTGAAATCAAAGACCTGGGAGAATTGAAGTATTTTCTTGGCATGGAGATAGCCAGATCAAAGAAGGGAATTGTGGTATCCCAAAGGAAGTATGTACTAGACCTACTTCATGAAACAGGTATGAGTGCCTGCAGACCAATAGATACTCCAATTGACCCTAATCAAAAGTTAGGAAATGTCAAGGAAGGAGTACCAGTTAATATTCACCAATATCAAAGATTGGTGGGAAGGTTGATTTATCTGGCACATACAAGGCCAGATATTGCCTTTGCAGTCAGTATGGTTAGTCAGTTCATGCATAATCCATTCCAAGAACATCTAGATGCTACCTACAGGATCCTAAGATATTTGAAAAGCTGTCCAGGGAAAGGATTATTTTTTAAAAGAAGTGACAATAGAAGTGTAGAAGCCTTTACAGATGCAGATTATGCTGGTTCAATAATTGATAGAAGGTCTACATCTGGGTATTGTACTTATGTATGGGGGAATCTGGTGACTTGGAGGAGTAAGAAGCAGAATGTTGTTGCCAGGAGTAGTGCAGAATCTGAATTCAGATCTATGGCTAATGGAATCTGTGAACTACTTTGGATCAAGAGAATGATGACAGAGTTGAATATGGAAATGGACCTACCTATGAAGTTATATTGTGACAATAAAGCAGCCATTAATATTGCTCACAATCCTGTGCTACATGATCGTACTAAACACATTGAGGTGGACAGACATTTTATCAAAGAGAAGATTGAAGATTGAATTGTGTGCACACCATTCATATCTACTAAAGAGCAGACAACTGATATCTTTACAAAGGGGCTGTTTAAACCAGTGTTTGAATTTCTTATAAGCAAGTTGGGAATGTATGATATATACTTACCAACTTGAGGGGGAGTGGGAGTGTAGAAAAATGTAGCATATACATGTTATTTTATTATGTGTACATCCGGAACTGTATAGATAGGAATTAGAGTTGATTTAGGGCTCTAACTCTTAGATTAGCTCGCAGTGTAGATAAGAATAGATAGATCCTAATATTTAGGATCTGTAACAAACCTTAGTTTATCTGTAATCTTGTATATATATCATTGCCGGATGGCTCAATAAAAAGAGGAAGATTAATTCTTCAAACCTACAGTATTTATTTGAAATAAATTCTCACAAAAACCAAAATGGGGTAAAGTATTTATTATCTTTCTTTTCCATCTAGATGTTCATTGAGGAAGTGATAGAGCTGGTTGAGTTGAACCCCTTGAGAAATTCTCTAGTTGGGCTCCCTGGTGTGGATGGTCTCTCAACAGAGCAGAGGAAAAGGTTGACAATAGCCGTGGAACTTGTTGCTAACCCATCAATCATCTTCATGGATGAACCCACATCAGGTCTGGATGCTAGAGCTGCTGCCATTGTAATGCGGACCGTGCGAAACACTGTGGATACGGGACGGACCGTTGTGTGTACAATTCACCAACCCAGCATAGATATCTTTGAAGCATTTGATGAGGTAGTCGTTTGTTGCAATGTTTCAGTACTTTTAATTCCAGTGTTTTTATGTGTCTTACACTCATCTTTGAACTTTATAGTTATTGCTGATGAAGAGGGGAGGGCAAGTCATCTATGCTGGGTCTCTAGGTCATCACTCTCGCTCGCTGATACAATATTTTGAAGTGAGCTACCCCCCATCCCCTCCTATTGTTTTTCTTTTTGTTTTGTTTGGGGGACGAAGGTAGTAAACTCAACACATTATTCTGGAACAAAACTTGATTGACTATGAAAAGCAATATTTTGTATTTCCCAGGCTGTACTTGGGGTTCCTAAGATAAAAGAGGGATATAATCCAGCTACCTGGATGCTGGAGATCAGTGCTCCTGAAGTTGAGGCTCAACTTGATTTGGACTTTGCAAACATTTATGCGGATTCTGATCTCTATCGGTAGTTGGGAGTAATAAATGATTTCAGTCTCAACTTGTTACACTTTTACTCTAACGCCAATGGATTTGTGTTTTCATAGGAGGAATGAAGAACTCATTGAACAGTTGAGCACTCCTGTGCCAGGTTCCCAGGACCTACACTTCCCCACAAAATATGCCCAACCCTTCTTTACTCAGTGCCATACATGCTTTTGGAAAATGCACCTGTCATACTGGAGACATCCACAGTACAATGCCATACGTTTTTTCATGGCAGTAATAACAGGAATTGTATTTGGAGTCATTTTCTGGGAAAAAGGGACTAAAGTGTAAGTTACCAAGTTCTATAGTTCTGAAATGAGAATAAGAACCTTCTCTCCCTTTATGGATTACCATTTGACGTACAAATGTAACAGGTCCAAACAGCAAGACCTCACAAACCTTGTGGGAGCTATGTATGCTGTTGTTATGTTTCTTGGTTCATCAAATACTTCGGCTGTGTTGTCTGTCATATCAGTAGAAAGGACGGTCTTCTATCGAGAAAAAGCAGCTGGGATGTATTCTGCGCTGCCTTATGCCTTTGCGCAGGTAAGTAATTAAGAACACTATTGTTTTTCGGGGAAATTGGAATTTGCACTCCATTCTTTCATCTAAAATGAAGTTTGTCAACATTTTTCCAACTTTGGGGTGTAAATATTAATGATGTCAAAGATTTGGTGGAAACTCAAATTTGGATGAAATAGTGGGGTGCAAAGTCCAATTTCCCCAGAGTATGATGTAGTCAATATAGTCATCAAGTGACCTTATACATGTGAACTCTTTCTTCTTATGACATACAGGTGGCGATTGAGGCTATCTACATTGCAATCCAAACGTTTATCTACAGCCTTATACTCTACTCGATGATTGGATTCCCTTGGGAAGCACACCGCTTCTTTTGGTTTTACTATTACGTCTGCATGTGCTTCTTATACTTCACAATGTACGGGATGATGCTCGTTGCACTCACTCCAAACTACCAGATTGCTGCCATTGTCATGTCATTCTTCCTCAACATTTGGAATCTCTTTTCAGGATTTCTCATTCCAAGAACGGTGAAATTCTTTTTTTAATAAAACTCATTTCTTGTTCTGGGTTTCTTGAATTCATGATCTCATATTACATATTTATGTGTGTGTGTACGCATAGCAAATCCCAATATGGTGGAGGTGGTACTACTGGGGCTGCCCCGTCGCCTGGACGTTATATGGCCTCGTAACGTCTCAAGTTGGAGACAAAACTGATATGGTGGAGATTCCCGGGGGTGTTGATATGAGCGTCAAGGATTATCTCAAAGAAAACTTGGGCTATGACTATGACTTCCTTGGAGCTGTTGCTGCGGCTCATGTTGGCTGGGCACTTTTCTTCTGCTTTGTGTTTGCTTATGGAATCAAGTTCCTTAATTTCCAAAAGAGATAAAAGTGAAGATGAAAAAACCTGAAATGTGGCTTGGCTACCATTAGTCAGGGTTTACTTTTCTCAAGTAGGGTGGATTTTTATAAGAGGGAGTAGTTATAATGTTTTGCAGAGATGTTTTTATATGTCCCTACAAAATCCATGTATTTTTTGAGTTTTTCATGGAATATTATTAATAAACACCCATTCACAAAAATATGGTCTCTTAATAATGGCTGAAGTTACTGTAAAAGATTATTTTAACTATTTTTTTGTATAATTTTTCTTTATTTTATTCAAAAAATAATAAAATATATTTTAAATATGATTTTTTTATAAATTAGCATAATCAATCAACTCAGTCACTTCAGCCATAACTTCAGCCAATATAAACAATTTGGGTATTACCAAATGTGCTCTTGATTTACATACATGCATACCTATTTTATTTTATCGCATCATGGTTTATATATAACTTCGAGCATTATTTTTTTATTTCTTATATATTAAATATGACTTCTTATTTTATTTTATGTATGAATTTTATGTTTTCAGTTACATTGATTCATTATGTAGTTCTTTGACTTTATATATAATCTATTTAAACTTTTATGTACATACTTCACTCCCGTACAACCATTGGCCGATTGGCGGATCCAGAGATTTGTGAGAGCAGGAGCACACTGGACACTAAACCTACTCTATTATAAAAACTCCAAATTTAATAAAAGTGATAAAGAAATGTATTAAATTATACATATTACTCCCTCCGTTCCTAAATAAACTTCCAACTTTCCTTTTTCGTCTGTTCCAATTAAAACTTCCACTTTCCCTTTTTGGTAAAGAATTTGTGGTTCACAACATTTCTTACACATTTCTCTCTCCTGTGCACAACTCTCCACCACACAATATCCACTATCTTAAACTTTGTGCCAAACCCATTTGGAAGTTAAAATGGGAACGGAGGTAGTAGTTAATTATATATTAAATAGTTGAGTTTTTTCCATTTTTGATCTCCGACTATTGTGTCAGTTACACTTTTGATACTCGACTTTTAATTTTTTCGTTTTTAGTCCTCGACTATTGTGCTAGAGACACTTTTAGTCCTCGACTTAAAAGTTTCCCACATTTAGTCCCCTGAGTATTATCAAATCGACACTTTTAGTCCTTCCACTATAATTTTGACACAATAAGTGTCACTTTTATGAAAGTTCAAGGACTACATATGAAAGTTTTCAAAGATGGGTACCAAAACTCCAAAAGTGTCTCTAACACAATAGTCAAGGACTAAAAGGGAAAACAATCAAAATCGAGTACTAAAAGTATCAATAACAATATAACATAATAGTCTGAGGATGAAAAGTGGTAAAAACTCTTAAATAGTTCACTAATGTAACTTCGGTAAATCAAGCCTACGAGTTTTCATATTGGACACTATTTACAATTCTTGAAAGGCGTTGCTTTTGATTCTTGAAAGCAAATAATCGTGTTATGGCATCATTGTGGACATTATTTCCAATTCCTACATGTTCTCCAAAGCTTGCAAGACTTTTCTTCCCATTACGAAATCTGGTCCTCGCAAATACATCATTTCCAAATATCCTCCCTTCTACCCCATGGAAAATGTAACACCAAAAGCAAAATGCGGCATCTTCAAAAACACTATATTCTAACCATTCCCAATTTTTAAACCACTCTGCTCGAAAACATCTCATTTGTTTCCCAAATAAAGTTTGTGGAAATTTATGAGACAACGGTTGACAAGCCCTTTAACAACATATGCTCTCATCACATCATCTCTTACTCGAGGCTCATATTCATTGATTGACTTTCGTAATGCTGGATCGCTAATGATATCCCACTCAGACGTACTATCTGTGCGGGCTCTTTGGTCTCGATCCCCTAATGTCATTAGACTCATCTCGAACAGTACTTACATTCGAAGCAACAACAATTGCATTACTTGAGATAGACTGATTAGGAATGTTCGAATAACTATCTCCTAGAGTTAAAGACCTCTTACTCCGAATTACAAATTTATCCAAACTCATTTTCCTAATATAAAAGACAAATACAATAAAATCTAATTAAATCAATTTCTGCATCCTAATTATTTCACTAAGTTAAAAGAAAAAAACTCTTACAAATTAGAACCCTAATTCCTAATTAGAGCGCATTCACAAATTCAAACTATCAAATTCCAAGTAAACAAACAATTCTCAATATTCTTGATTATTAACAATTATAATTTTTAAAATAATCCTTTGTGGCAACTGAGAAGCAGGTGCCGTAATCCCGTAAATGCAGAATAAATTGGAAACAAACTTACAAATCAAGGAAATATGGAACGATTGAGCGGTGTGGGCATGCGGCGGTGCAACGTCAATTCAACAAGACATCGAACTTCCGCTTTGCCGAACTTCCGCTTTTTTCATTCTAGTCTTTCAAATGTTAGTGGGTTTTGTTTTTAGACTTTTAATAGTTTTAGTTGCTTGCACGTTCGGCTACTCTTTTGCATTTTAACTTTTTTTGTTACTTGTTGTTTTCAACCCTTGATTACTTTTTTCGTTTTTTGATAATTCTATATCTTTTATTTTAATTCAACTAAAATTTAAATATTTTGTATTAATTTTTTATTTATGTAACTGTAACATTTTAGTATCTTGATTATCAAATATTGATATGAAGCAAGGACACTGTTTTTTACATTAAGTGTTACTAGTGAAATTCCGGATCTGAAGCGGGGCAAGTGCACCCCCTAACCCCCTTAGGTCCTCAAATAACTAGTTAATAATGAATCATAAGAAACACATAAGATCGAGTTACAACTGTTAATTTGATATCTAGTACGGAGTATAAGCTATTCTCACTGAAATTAAAACCAACCCATTCCATATAGATTCGTATCAGGCTCACATTTCAAGATTTTCGAAATTCAATTACGATAAGATTTCGAAAGTACTCCATAATCCATATTAGCTTTGCTTTGGGTACACAAAATGTGTACACACTTTTTATATATGTAAAGGTTTTTTTTTTTATTATTATAGTAAAAGTGTGTACCTTTAGAATTTTTCATCCATATTACTTTGAGCCTAACACGAAATTGTTTATTATAGTAAAAAAACACTAACGGTCTATTTGGTTTGGGGTTATCTCACATTGAGGCCGAAATGTGATGTCTAGATTGTTAGATACTCATGTTTTGTTCACGGTTTTGACAAAAAATCGGGAAAGTTACATTTCTGGGAAAGTGATATGGAGGGGAATGTTATACCCTTCCATGCCTTAGGTTATCTGACATTCTCGGGGATGATCTATTTTTCTTCCGAAATACCCTCAATTAATTATCACTTTTCATTTAATTTCTCTATGTATTTAACTTTTATCAAATTTGAATTTTTGTGATTTTATAAAACTTTTAATGTAGTTTCTAAATATGTAAATTTTATTTACTAAAAATAATCTTATTATTGACAGGGATCCGTTAATTTTAGAGGGTTTTCCGTAAATATTACTAAAATACGAAGTACTCCGTATAAGTTATGAACAAAAATATTACTAAGATTAATATGCATAGTCACTATGATGTAAAGTTCAACACTATCATGGTGATTGGTGAATAAAGTTACTATTATAGTCACTAAGGAGGCGTTTACTTCGCAGCTAAAGTTACAGTTAGGTTAGAATGACAGGTGAAGTAAACACGCAAGTTGCTTAAACTAAGCATACCACTCCCCCGTGTATTAATTAAGCGACACTTTAAGCTTTTTCAGTTTCCGAATTTACCCTTACCTTTACCCATTGCCCTTACCCTATTGTTACCCCACTACCCCGCCTACCTTACCCCGACTCCTTGACCCCACCCCGACCCCACCCCACCCTTGACACGACCACACCCCCATCCCCACTAATACTCCTTACCTTTATCCTACCCCGACCCTACCCTTTTACCACTTACTACCTGCCCCTACTTCGACCCCACCCCAATTCCGACCCCTACCCTACCCCACCCCTTACTCTTACCCTACCCTTTACCCCCTACCACCTTCTTCTACCTTGAACCGACCTCGACCCCACCCCTACCCCTACCCCCACCACCCCTTCTCTACCCCTACCCTACCCCTTTACCCCCTACTCCCTGCCCCTACCTCGACCCACCCCTACCCCCACCCCACCCTACCCTCTACCTGTATCCCCTTACCTCGACCCTACCTTTTTACCCCTACCACCTGCCCCCCACCTCGAGCCCACCACGACCCCACCCACTCCCATTACCATACCCCGACCCCTACCCCTTTACCCCATATCACCTACCCCTACCTCGATCCAACCCCTATGAGTAGGGTGAGGGGTTGGTATGGTTAGGGGTGGAGGGTAAGGTCGTGATAAGGGTAGGGGTAGGGAAGGGGTGGGGGTCAAGGGTGTGGAATTGGGGGTAGGGTGAGGGGTGAGGGTACAGGGCGGGGTATGGGTTAGGGGTGTGGGTAAGCGACTAAGCGTACGAGGTGACCCCACATATTATATTATATACTTGTGGTCATGAATGTTTGTGTGTATATATCTATAAAGTTATTTTGGACATTTTAATGTTAAACGGTGTTTTAAATCCTTTGAAGTAAACATGAGCTTACAACGCTGCTTATTTTATGCGCCGCTTATTAACGCGAGTCTTAATAAGCACCGTTTACTAACCCGTGAAGTAAACGTGTCCTAAGTCATATTTTTGTCGATTATCTTCATTTCGGTTATATGTTTGTCATTATTTCTTAATTTTATAATCAGTCGAATATCTAGATTGTGTGACAACCTTTTAAGTGAGACGGATGGAGTATGTTTATTTTATTATATTCGAATGTCTATTCTTGTTATTTTCATAATTCTTTTTTTCTTAACTTTTAAATTTTTTAAGGTATTTATGTTATAAGACTTATAAATTATTTCAGTTTTTAATCAGTGGATTTCAAAATTTAATGGCAAAACAAGTTTTATCTTTAATTTGAAAACAAGTTTTACGAATAACTTGAACATTATATTTTTTAAATTTATTTTTTTTGAAATGATAATAAATATATTTAGATTGCTATTTGAACAGATTTTTTTTCATATCTGTATTGGATCTACAACCTCTTACAACTAAACCTACTCAAAAATAATTCAATTAGATTTGATTTTATTTATTTTTAAGATATTTCAGTATTTAAAGGGCATTAAGTAATCCGTCATATATGCAATATAAGATATCGTTTAACCAAATACATTAATGTCACGTTCTTTTAATCTTAACCAAACACAAATGGGAATGAATTGAATACATTAACATCAATCTAACATACCCATGAATGTGACATTCACATTAATCTAAAATCCTCTAATTATTATGGGAAAAATAATTAAAATAACCCAAACTTTGAAAGGGTGAGAGATGAATACCCCAAACTTGCATATGTAATTTTAATACCCCAAACTTTATATAAAAAGTTACTTTAGCACCATAGTCAAGTATTATTATTTTTCAAAAATGTAATTTTATGGTGTTAATTGCATAATTTAAAATATTTTAGAATTCATGAAGGGCACAATCAATATTCAAAAATTCCAAAGCGAAATAAATAATGTTACCCCCAATCTATATAATTGCAACACTTTTAATTTGCTATGTTAAATTATGCAATTAACCCCATAAATTTACATTTTTGAAAGAAATAATACATGCTGATGGTGCAAAGTTTGAGATATTTAAATTACATATGCAAGTTTGAGGTGTTTACCTCACACTCTTTCAAAGTTTGGGATATTTTTATTATTTTCCCCTATTATTATGGATCACGTTACACAGCTGCATATCGAGCGGTCAAGCCTCTAGCTATTATGGCCTTCTAGATTACTTTTTACAAAATAAAAAACAAAACGCAAAACATTGACAATCTAGAATGTCAAGTACGTAATAATTACACCAACTTGTTCGTTTACATTTTAAAATACTCAATAGGAGCCATATACACATATTGCATATTAACGTATGCTTTCTAATTTAAAATGAATGAAACTCCGTGTTATATACCATCACCTTTCTTTCTCTTTTAATTGTAACATTAAACTTTTTGTACTATTCACATATTCTATTTTGACTATATTTTATTAATTAATATATTATAAATTAAAACTTTTAAAAATAATGTTAAATTATTCTCATTTCTAAATTTTCAAAATATGAATTTTTTAAATTTTTTACCTATAGGGAATGAAAGATATTAATGATCAAATTTGTGTGTTGATAAACGTGAAATGTTTATTGTTACAATTAAAAAGAAATAAATGATCATGTATCCTATACTCCCATAGTATAACATAATTTAAAAGAGATCTTGATAAAATCAGATGCAAATTTAATAAGAACGTCAAGACACTTATTCTCATAGTTTTAAGTTTGTTATTTCAAGGTGTTATGAGCATGATTAGTTATAACATATAAAATCTATTTTTTAATTACAAGGAACTAAAGCGCATAAATGTATAACAGTATAAGGCACCGTAGAATCTACCAAAACCTAAATGTATTCGTTATTTTTACTATATTGTAAAGAAGAATAATAAGGAGTGAATCGAAGAATACAAGAAAAATAGAGGAAAAGAAAAAAAACCTCAAAGGAGGAAGCTGTAGAGCGTGTCGGTGGTAAAGTAAAATTTAAACTACTAACGTGAACACGTCGTCCTCTTTCCCTCGTTTCTCCTTACATAGCCTGCTATAAATGATCCGCCATCCTTCAAAAAATTTAGAATTTGTCCACTTCCCCTTTACCAGAATTCTTCACTTAAACAGTACCCTCATTTTGTCAAAACCCACTGTACCTTATCACATCCATTCTGTTACTTCTCCAAAATCTGTAGAAAGTCCACCCAAAGATTTCACAATTCGACTAACTGCCTTTACTCAAAAATCTCTTCTTTAATTTTTGATAGCCATTGTTTCTCATTGCAAAGCCTTTGGGTGTGTCATTTTTTTTTGCCTTTTTGTCTATCTCTGCTGCCAATCCTGCCATTGCATTGTTGTATCCTGTTATATTCCCACCCCATCACTAATTCTTGAAATAGTAGAGATTTCTTCATTTTGACATGTTACAGTGTTAATCTCTGTTTGGTTATAGTGCGCTTCAGGTGTTCTAGTGGATCATATGAGTTGAGTGAATGAAACTGTGAAATTAAATATCTTTTCTGGCTTGGAAGTTGGAACTAGTGGAGTTTCTTGTGTTGAGGACACTGAGATAAAAAGGGTATTTGGCTAACTCTGTGTCTGGTAGAAAGGGGTTGGAGATGGCATCACCTCTAGGTGGGGATGATATAACTATAAGCCGGCGGACAATGAGTAGAAGTAGAGTGACTAGTCTCAGATCCGCTAGTTCAAGGAGCCTAGCTTCTGTAAGTCTTAGGGAAGTGTTTGCTGCACCAGGAGGGGATGTATTCCAGAGAAGTGCCAGAGAGAATGATGACGAAGAAGAGCTCAAGTGGGCTGCTATAGACAGGCTTCCTACATATGACAGGTTGAGGAGAGGGGTCTTGAAGCAAACGTTGGATAATGGAAAAGTTGTGAATAAAGAAATTGATGTTCACAATCTTGGGATGCAAGACAAGAAGTGCCTCCTGGAAAGCATCTTGAAGGTTGTGGAAGTTGATAACGAGCGCTTCCTTACAAGACAAAGAAACAGAACTGATAGGTGAGGCCTAAATCTCTATTACATGTACATAATATGTAGTCCCTTTCTTTAACCTGTCTTGATCATTAAGTATTGTTAGGAATCCAAGACCTTATGTTGGACAAGCTAATGGATTAGATTCTATCTTTTAGTTTAGTTTCAACCGTGTGCATTATGGTCGAGTTTAGTGAACTTGGCCAAATTTCGAATTCCATCGTGTTAGAAATTTGTGCTTAAACAAAGGCACAAGGCAAGAATCTTCTTGATCATAATTTTTTCATGAATAGGGTAGGAATTGATATTCCAAAAATTGAAGTGCGGTATCAGGATCTATCCATAGAAGGAGATGCATATGCTGGATCTAGGGCATTACCTACTTTATTAAATGCTACCATTAATGTGGTAGAGGTATTCAATTTTATTTCTTTGCTGGATTCAATATTTCTGCATGTTTTATCTTCTTCAAGCTTCTAACTTTACCTGGATTACATCATAATGTATGCTGATAATGTTCAACATTATTATCCCAGAGTTTTCTCGAAAAGGTAAAGATTTTTCCATCAACAAAAAGAGCAGTCCAGATACTCCGTGGTGTGAATGGAATTATAAAACCTTCAAGGTATGTTCTCAAAAAGAGCATCCTCTTAACATTATTTTGGTGGATACTTCTGTCCATATGGTTAAGTATTTTTTCCTCTTCCACTCTACAGGATGACACTACTTCTTGGGCCTCCTAGCTCTGGTAAAACCACATTCTTGAAATCACTTGCAGGAGTATTGGACAAGGACCTTAGGGTATGATGAGTTCTGTCATTCTGTGTTAAAGTATTTGTCCCACACCGGAAAGTTATAAAACATAAAAACACTTTACAAGACTTTGGGTTACTCCTTTTAGGTTGGAACTCCGAGTCTTGACATTCTCCACTTAGATCTACGTACTGTTGTCACTTGTTTTGAATTTTACTATTTTCTTTAAGGTTGAGGGTAAAATCACTTATTGCGGTCATGAGATGTCAGAATTCATTCCTCAAAGAACATGTGCTTATATAAGTCAACATGACCTCCATCATGGAGAGATGACAGTAAGAGAGACACTGGACTTTGCTGGACGTGCTTTAGGGGTTGGAACTAGATACGAACTTCTCACTGAATTGTCCAGGCGTGAAAGGGATTCAGGGATTAAGCCTGATCCAGAGATTGATGCATTCATGAAGGCTACTGCTATTGCAGGCCAGGAATCTAGTTTAGTCACTGACTATGTCCTTAAGGTATGTATATATATACTTTTTGACTGTATGCATGACTAGAAAATCAAGAAAAATGTGTTGAACTGTGGAACTGATGATTTGCAGATTCTTGGTCTGGATATATGTGCTGATATAATGGTGGGTAATGAGATGATGAGGGGTATATCAGGGGGGCAGAAGAAGCGTGTCACCACAGGTTAGTTGATTAGCATCATTTATGCTTTCTTTGCTTCTACTCTCCTTATATTTCAACGGCCGTTTTATAGATACTTTTTTAATCTTATGAGCTACATATTTGAAGAAAAATACTAATGTATTTGATTGCCATTTGCATGCGCTGATTTTTTAATAATGAGAAAAAGTAACATACATGATGATACCTTTTTTGCTAAAGTTGCTGAAGATTATTATTTTAGCTTCTTTCTTGTATGTATTTTTTCTATTCATTATTTTATCCTTTTATCCTTGTATTTTATATATATTCTTTTTATCCTTCTTATCTTATCATTTTCATGTATATCTTATCTCTATTTTATCTTATCTTTTTTTAATCTTTTTTACCTTACCTTATCTTTATATCTTTCTTATCTTTCGTTTCCTTTTGGCTCTAATATCATGTCACAATTCATGTTAGCCGACCCAAAATCTTTTGGGACCAAGGCTTGGATGATGTTGTTGTAGTGATTTCACCAATATAGCCACAATTTGAGCAACATGAACAATTTCAGCCAATTAACCCTTTTTAAATGGGCTATATCAATCTTGCATGTTTTGTATTGAACAGCCAATAGATTGAATATGCATGCTGTGTCTGTTTTTCATGTCAATGCAGGAGAAATGTTGGTTGGTCCTGCAAAAGTGTTTTTCATGGATGAAATCTCAACTGGTCTTGACAGCTCCACCACTTTCCAAATTGTCAAATACATGAGGCAAATGGTCCATATAATGGATGTGACGATGATAATATCGCTTCTCCAACCTGCACCAGAAACATTTGAGCTTTTTGATGACATCATTTTGCTTTCTGAGGGACAAATTGTCTACCATGGTCCACGCGACAATGTTGTTGAGTTTTTTGAGAGTGTGGGATTTAAATGCCCAGAAAGGAAAGGAGTTGCTGATTTCCTACAAGAAGTCACTTCTCTGAAGGACCAAGAACAGTATTGGTACAGAAAAAGTGAACCTTATCAGTACGTCTCAGTCGCTGAATTTGCAGACCGGTTTAGCAACTTTCATGCTGGGCATAAACTCTATGATGAGCTGTCAGTTCCTTATGAAAGGAGTAAAACCCATCCTGCAGCACTAGAAACTAAGAAGTATGGTATTTCCAATATGGAACTCTTCAAGGCATGCTTATCTAGGGAATGGCTATTGATGAGAAGAAACTCTTTTTTGTACATATTCAAGACGTTCCAGATCACTGTGATGTCAATAATTACTTTCACAGTGTTCTTTAGGACAAAGATGAAATCTGGGACGGTACAAGATGGAGGAAAGTTCTGCGGAGCACTTTTTTTCAGTCTCCTCAATGTGATGTTTAATGGTGCAGTAGAGCTTGCACTGATGGTTTCCAGACTTCCTGTGTTCTATAAACAGAGAGATTCTCTGTTCTACCCTGCTTGGGCTTTTGCTCTCCCAATATGGCTTACAAAAATCCCCATCTCATTTATGGAATCACTCATATGGATTGCTCTTACCTATTACACTGTTGGTTTTGCTCCTGGTGCTAGTAGGTATGCATTTACTTATTCAATCTCTAGGGATGGACTAGAAGTTCTCTTCCTAAGATATTTAGTGGTATATTTGGATCCCTAAACATGCCAAGTTATGGGGAAATGAGTAAGGAAGGTTATTTTCTTATTTTTGTCTTTACCTGAAACTCTTAAAGATGCAATGGAAAATGAAATGACTTATTTTTACAACTTTATACATATATTTAATTTTCCTTGTCTCTATAAAATAGATATAGATAAAGAGAATATGTTTCAAGGAATACTTAAAATAAATTTATTGCTTTGAATCTCTTTTCTTTTATCCCATAATTCATTCTATCCATTTATCCTCCTATTTTCCTTTCTGTTTTCTTTCCATGGTATTTTTGTGTTCCAAAGGGACTCATTTTTTTTGGATAGTCAACATGACTTGGGGATAAATAGAATATAATGGACATATCTCAATTAGTTTTTGGCAACAATAAGATGTGTTAGACTGACACTAAGCCTTTGCTCAGGTGTTTTCGCCAATTCTTGGCCTTCTTCTCTTTGCACAACATGGCCTTGTGCCTCTTTCGTTTCATTGCTGCCCTTGGAAGAACACAAGTTGTTGCAACCACTTTTGGTACTTTTACTTTGCTGATAGTATTTGTGCTTGGTGGTTTTATTGTTGCTAAAGGTTAGTAAATAAGTTTTTATGCTAATATATAAATTTTCTGTATGTTTTAATGATGCATGCCTATTTTCTTCAAATCTTATTTTCTTATTCCAAACAAATAAGCATTTTCATTCTCCTGGATGTAGATGACCTTGAGCCATGGATGAAGTGGGGATATTACATTTCTCCCATGTCTTATGGACAGAATGCTATAGCCATCAATGAATTTCTTGATAAAAGATGGAGCTCTGTAAGCCTTGATAATATCCTCTCAAAAAGTATTCATTCTTCTGTTTTGAACAAATTTTATCTGTTTAACACACCCCCATCTTCTTCAGCCTATTAATGATCCCAGGTTCAGTGGAAATACAGTAGGCATGGTTCTTCTCAAGTCAAGGGGCATGTATGTAAATGATTACATGTACTGGATATGCATTATAGCCCTTTTAGGATTCTCACTTCTCTTCAATGTGTGCTTTGTCATAGCCTTGACATACCTAAACCGTAAGATACTATTTTGTTTCTGATTTTGTTATAATAACATTCTAATACACAAGACTTATGACCATGCTTCTTTCTGAAATACAGCCTTTGGAGACCCTAAGTCTACTATTGCTGGTGAGAAAAACATCAATGATAAGAAGAAAGAATCAAATCCCTATAGTAAAGCAGCAATGGACCGGTGCTCACCATCGACAGCAACGATCTCTGGTATGTTTGAGAGTTGGATTTTAGAAAGGGTTGGAGTGGGGAGGGATTGATTATTCAGGTTTTTCCTTAAATATTACCGAAATATAACATATGGACAAAAATATTGCTATATTTACTATGCGTAATCACTAAAGTTACTATGATAGTCACTAAGTCATATTTTTATCCACTGTCATTATATTGGTCATACATTTGTCATTATCTCTTAATTATTTTTATTAAATTAAGAGAATCATCTATTGCGCATGATAATAAATATGACTAAAATATTGGACTCATACTAATTGGTCATTTTTATCTAAGTAGTAAACGGTTAAAAAAATTAAAAAAAAATTAATGATAATTTTTATTAATGATAATAATGTAAAAATATCCATAAATTTTGAGACCAAAATGAATAGATCTACCCCTATACTTATATAGTACGTGAAAAATTATAGGAAGTAGTGAATTTTGTATATATACAAATTGAGAATAGATGATCAAGTAAATCAAGTAACAAAGTTGAGATAAACAAGTAGAAAAACTAGAAAAAAGAGATCATAACACGGTATTCATTTCTAATGCTAAAAGCGAGGAAGTTTTCCTTAAATAAATCATGTTTTACTTATATTTGTGTACCTGACTCATGATTTACTCGTAAACTCATACTTTAAACAGCTAATTTACTTATATGTTGTATATTAACATGTAGTGCTCTACAAAACAGGGGATTATCGCATTCCATATAGTTTTGTTCTTTCAACCAAAGTTTAAGTTTCAAGAATGTGATAATATAGACAAAGTTGTATCTGTCGAGCTCCCGGATCCAACTCTGGACTATGATATGAGCTATATAATGTGGTTCAAAACCAATAATACATGAACTATTTGGATACTTAAACAAGCAGGACCCAAGCATGGAAAAAGTGTAGCAAAATCTTTCAAAATGTTTACTTTTTAATTTAAAGCTTATGAATGATACTTAACACTAATGTTTTCACTTATTTTCAAAACAGCAGTAAATCATATACGCATTAATGCTTTTGAATCCTCATTCTCATATATCAACACATTATTAGTACAATAGTACACTATTCTTTTTTATTAACATAATGTTATTATTACGTGATTATTATGTAAATGATTCTCAACCTCTCTAATGATATTTACCATTTTAATACTTATCAAAGTTACACTAGTCATAATAATAGAGCTGTTTTGTTTCTTCAATAACCTGTTTTTATGATTGTGTACATCAATGCCTGAATTGATATGGCAGCGAACCAAAGCTCAAGTGTTGAAAAAAATGCGAGCAAGAACAAAGGGATGGTGCTTCCTTTCCAACCTCTGTCTCTTGCATTCAACCATATCTATTACTCTGTTGATATGCCAGCTGTAAGTACTTATATCAGAATGCATTTGATAGACTTCACCACTATATATTCAGCATTGGCTTGGCTTGTGAATTTGGACTTACGGTGTGTATTCATCAGGAAATGCAAAAACAAGGAATCGAAGAGACACGACTCCAATTGTTGAGAGATGTCAGTGGTTCTTTCAGGCCCGGAGTATTAACAGCCCTGGTTGGTGTGAGTGGAGCAGGGAAGACCACCTTGATGGATGTTTTAGCAGGACGGAAAACAGGCGGATATATTGAGGGAAACATTAGCATTTCTGGTTACCCCAAGAACCAATCAACTTTTGCTCGAATAAGCGGTTATTGTGAACAGAATGATATTCATTCCCCACATGTTACAGTTTATGAGTCTCTTGTATACTCTGCATGGTTGCGTCTTTCTTCCGATGTGAATGAGCAAAAAAGAAAGGTAATAAGCTTTCTTACTTGTGATATAACATTTACATTACGTTAAGGCTATGTTTGGAATTTGGAAAATCATTAGCAAAGAAAAACAAATAGTTTGTGGTGTTTGGTTTTATCACGGAAAGTTTGACAGAAATTCAGATTTGATTTGATCTGATCTTTTTAAAGTCTTACACATTGTTATATTACTCTTTCATTATATAAAAGAATCTTAGATGTGGCCTTCTAATATCTAAAACTGTTATATTCAGTTTGAACCAACTCTGTATTTTGTGGAAACAATTCTCTAATTCAAATGCTTTCTACTTACCTTTCTATTTTCTTTGCCTTGCTTGTCTTGTTTGAACACACCCTATAAGTAATAAACTTTCAAATATATCGTGCTTTTGTGACTAGATGTTCATTGAGGAAGTGATGGAGTTGGTTGAGTTGAGTCCCTTGAGAGATTCTCTAGTAGGACTCCCGGGTATAGATGGTCTCTCAACAGAGCAGAGAAAGAGGTTGACAATAGCAGTGGAACTTGTTGCTAACCCATCCATTATCTTCATGGATGAACCCACATCAGGTCTAGATGCTAGAGCGGCTGCCATTGTGATGCGAACTGTGCGAAACACCGTGGATACAGGACGGACCGTTGTCTGTACAATTCACCAACCAAGCATAGATATCTTTGAAGCATTTGATGAGGTAAGTCACTCATTGCAATTTTCAATATTTTTACATGAATATTCATAGATGAATGAGGTATCTTTGGTCGAAGGGTTTTGAAGGGGTACAGAGGGAAATGATTGGAAGGCTTAGTCTTTAATATTTTTAAATTAAATTACCTATTTATCAAGTATACACTAAATCATCCAAAGCCTTCCCCTCCAAAGCCCTCCAAACCCTCTATCCAAATGAACCCTTAGGGTATGTTTGGGAGTTTGAAGGGAAGGGGAGGGGAAGGTTTTGGAGGTAAGTCATTGGAAGGGAAAGAGAGGGAAAGGGTTGGAAACCCTTCTTGTTTGGGAGTATCAAGTTTGAAAAGATAAAGGTTTTGGATGAATTATAATTAAAATCACTTCACATATATGATGAATTCAAATAATTGAGTTTATATTTATTTAAAATTGAGCTAAAATTGTTATTTAATTAGTTATGCTTCAAAATCACCCAATTTGGGGGAACTTGAAAATTGAGCATTTGAAGGGATTTGGAGGGTTACAAAAGCCCTCCAAAACCATCCCCTCCATATTTTTTAACTCCCGAACTTGAAAGGGAGGGTAATAAACCTTTGTCAACCATCCCCTCCCCTCCAAAACCCAACTCCCAAACATACCCTTAGAAGAAACCTCTTGACTACCATGTTTTTGGAGAAGATAGCTCATGACAAGAAAGAATGATTGTTGATTCACATAGCTCACTTAGTGGCCAAAGCATAGTCTGATTTTGTTTTGTTCATTATGTACACTGTTCTTCTTATTTTCTCAATCTAACATTCATCAAATTTTTATAGCTATTGCTGATGAAGAGGGGAGGTCAAGTCATCTACACTGGGCCACTTGGTCACCACTCACACTTGCTGATACAATACTTTGAAGTGAGTTACTCCCTCTTGTTTAACAGTCCTGAATTAGTGAACATATAAAAAAATACAAATCAATATATAAAGATCTTGGACTAGTACTTCTATTAGGTCTTGACATTTTGCATGAATTGCAAAAGATCAATAGATGTTACAAAATTTTCAGTGTACAAAACCTGATTGGCTTGTATAATTTGTATATCCCAGTCTATACTAGGGGTTACTAAAATCAAGGAAGGATACAATCCGGCTACCTGGATGCTTGAGATTAGTGCTCCTACCGTTGAGGCTCAACTTGACATTGACTTTGCAGATATTTATGCCAATTCTGACCTCTACCGGTAATTAGGACAAATTAAAGATTTAATTTTCTTATTTTACCTTCCATCTCATGTCGTTGTAATTCTAACAACATTTAGTGTCTTCCTACTTATTTTCCTAGGAGGAATGAAGAACTCATTGAACAGTTGAGCACTCCAGGGCCTGCTTCCCAAGACCTTCACTTCCCCACAAAATATGCCCAGTCTTTCTTTACTCAGTGCAAAGCTTGTTTTTGGAAAATGCACATGTCCTACTGGAGGCATCCACAGTACAACGCGATCCGGTTTTTCATGACAATCATAATAGGAATTATATTTGGAGTTATTTTCTGGAAAAAGGGGAACAAAACGTAAGTTGTATTGTTCTGAAATGAGCATGATAACCACCTTTCTATTCCATCCTGAATTATAATTTGACTTTTGTTTGTTTACAAATGTAACAGGTCTAGACAACAAGATCTTACAAATCTCATGGGAGCTATGTATGCTGCTGTTATGTTTCTCGGAGGAACAAATACTTCTGCTGTGCAGTCTGTTGTATCAGTAGAAAGGACAGTCTTCTATCGAGAAAAAGCAGCGGGGATGTATTCTGCATTGCCTTATGCATTTGCTCAGGTAATTAACAGTAACTCAAAATTTTCGTTAACTACACTAAAATAATATTGCACAACTGTAAATACTTTTACGTGTACCAATTCATTGTGTTATTGATGCTAAAATTAGAGATTAGTGACATTATGTGTCTGTTTCCTACTTTCCTAATCACTTTCCAGGCTCCAGCGTATCAGTAAGAGTTTGCAGTCTTGCACAAAAAGACAGCTATTTTACTATGTTGGATATTATTTTTTATTTTTTATTTTTTAAATGTTCTGAACAAATGTTTAAGATAGTTGAGCAAAATAAGTATTTTAAGTAGAAGATTGAGCCACCCACTGTAGGTGGGAGCCTTTGCGGCACTGGGGTAATGATGATGATGATGATGATGAAGTAGAAGATTGAGCCACTTCCATCATTTCAGGTCTTACGAAATGGGCACTAAGTTAGGTAGCTATGTTTTCATGTCATGTAACTATGGTTACTATAGTCTAGTAATAGGAGACAAATATGCATGAATTCTTGATGAGTAATGTCAGCACTTATTCATAAGCTTTAAAAGTTTATAGTATATTATTATGCCATACAGGTTGCCATTGAAGCTGTCTACATTGCAATACAAACCTTCATTTACAGCCTTATACTCTACTCAATGATCGGATTCCACTGGGAAGCTCAACGTTTCTTTTGGTTCTACTACTACGTCTTCATGAGCTTCATATACTTCACAATGTATGGAATGATGCTTGTTGCACTCACTCCAAACTACCAAATCGCTGCCATCGTCATGTCATTCTTCCTCACCTTTTGGAATCTCTTCTCGGGATTCCTCATTCCAAGAACGGTGAGTTATAACAAGTACATTTTTTAAGAGAACATATATTTTGTTTCAGGCTTATATATTGAATTGATTATCTCATTTTATATGTGTGTGTATGCTTAGCAAATCCCGTTGTGGTGGAGGTGGTACTACTGGGGCTCCCCGGTTGCATGGACAATATATGGTCTAATTACGTCTCAAGTAGGCGACAAAACAAGCATGGTGGAGATTCCTGGAGGTGTTGACATGAGTGTGAAGGATTATCTCAAAGTTGGATTTGGTTTTGATTATGACTTCCTTGGAGTTGTTGCTGCAGCTCATGTTGGCTGGGCTCTTCTGTTCTGCTTTGTGTTTGCTTACGCCATTAAGTTCTTTAATTTCCAAAGGAGATAGAAGTGAAGTTAAAGTACATGACTTGGCTAGCATTAGGGATAAAAACTATGAAGTGAAAGGAGAATATAGTTTGGTATTTTTGTTGAGCTTTTTTTCTTTCTTCTTTTGGTTTTTTTAGTTATGAGGAAATATGTAAATATTTAGATAACAATTAATAAAAATAACATATTATAAGCACTGTTATTACTCTTGTATAATTTTATTCGTCATAAATTTTCTAAGCATGTTGCAAAATAATAACTTAAGTTGCCTAGCATTAAAAATTAGCTGTATGTTTGGTAACAAACAGTACGAGAGTGGGGAAGGAATAAGAGATGGCACAAATGACAGAAAAAGAGGAATTGGAATGCTTTTTACTTGAGTCGGAAACAAACAAATGACACAGATAGCAATTAGCAATGCTTGTAGTTTCCATATCCATGTTATCTCCATCCAATTGCATATTTAACGGTCACACCCATTAAACAATAAGAATTACATGAATTATTAGCAATTAAAATTAATAATCTATAATAATGTAAAGTAACAAGGTTTGTCACTATCTTATTCCCGCCTAATCACACATATAATGATCACACCAATTAAACAATAAGAACTGTGAGAGAGAATATTTGGGAAAAGGTACCCCAATAGGAGTCCTGGACTGAGTATATATAATAAAAGAGTTTAATACATATTAGGAAACAAATATGCCTAATAATATTCTATTACACCTCTTAAAACTGTGCGGGAGATACAACGCGCAGGTTGTCCTTCAAAAAATGAAATTGCTGACTAGAAAGACTCTTTGTAAAAATATCAGCTAATTGTAGTTGTGTAGGGATGTACTTCACAACCAAGTCTCCATGCGCCACACGTTCCCGGACAAAGTGATAGTCTATCTAGATGTGCTTGCTACGAGCATGTTGAACATGATTTGCAGTCAAATAGGAAGCAGAAATGTTATCACAAAATAACTGAACCGGTACTGTAACAGGAAAGCCAAGCTCAAAAAGAACGGAACGAATATGCAACGTATCCTGAACAGTATATGCAACAACTCGATATTCTGCTTCTGTAGAGAACTTGGATACAGTAGGCTGCTTTTTAGATTTCCACGAAACAAGATTCGGCCTCATGAACACCGCAAAACCAGTCGTGGACAAATATATATAATAAAAGAGTTTAATACATATTAGGAAACAAATATGCCTAATAATATTCTATTAAGAACTATATGAATTATTAGCAATTACTAGAAATAATATTATTAGTAATAATATAATTGGGATGTTTTCAATTACTAAAAATATTACTAATATATAATTGATATGAGTTCAATTAAGGCAGATTAGAACATTTATGGTATTTTAATTTGATTTTTTTTCAGTTTCAGGCTAGACCGCACAACTCTAAAAAGATTGGACTGGATCTGGTCAGACTAAAATAGAACAACATTTATCATATCAAACTAGACAAGTGAAATCTACACACACCAGACGATTACCAGATTAGATTGTATTAGGTTAGACCAGATTTAACCAGATGAGGCCATATTTAAACATACAATATTTGAAAATTTTAGTCCAATTGAATACGACCTTACGTAAGCAAATAACAATCACATCTTATAGATCTAAGTAATAATAAAACTAATAATAGTTTTGTAAACACACATATGTACCAGAATAATTGCATATATAATGACAAGTTTTTTTTTGTTTGTACGAGACAATCCTGACTTTGCCAAACTAACCCCTTGCTTGCTCTTAAAATCTCACCCAAGATCTTGACAAATTTAAATTTGAGTCTTTCAAATTATTCATTAGGTTCCCATTGGTCACCGCCATCTAATAACATGGTTAAACATATAAACTATTCATCCCATGTAACACACGGGTAAAGAATCCAGTAGTAATAATAATAATAATAATAGTAATAATAATAATAATAATAATAATAATAATAATAATAATAATAAAAGTAAGACTTGGCGTTGGTATCAGAGCAAATTAAGCTCCAACGAGTAATTAGATCCTGGTAAGCCTCAAAATGAGCATACGGACTACAAGATCGGTCTGCTCCAACGAGCCACCATCTTGTGGGGACGTACTAAGCTGTCCCACACCGGTTGTGTATAGAAATATAAAGTTTTGGGCTACTCCTCCTAACAGATTGACCTTTTAGGATGGAACCCCAGGTCTTGAATTGGTATCAGAGCAAATTAAGACTTGGGGTTCCATTCTAAAAGGTCAACCTGTTAGGAGGAGTAGCCCCCAAAACTTTATATTTCTATATGCAACCGATGTGAGACAACTTAATATAACCACAAAAGCAAAAATGTTGTTAGGAGCCAATAACAAAAAAGCAACATTTATAGTTGAATCCACAAAAGCTAGCCAGCCACTGGCCTAGCTAACTAGGAATGACATGTTAGACGATCAAAGTTTAAAATATCACTATATTTTTTATTGTTTATGAATATATATATATATATATATATATATATATATATATATATATATATATATATATATAGGGAAGAGTTCAAATGAAAAGTGGTCTTCCCGTGCAAAGTGCAAAGTTTTCACTTTTTCATGTTTCGCTTGCACTTTTTGTTGTTCGCATTGCACTTTTTGGCTATTTTGATTTTGGCCAAATTCGGCCAAAATGACGGTGGCAGTTTTGTAAATAAACCGATTTTTTTGAGCTATCGCGAAAAAGTGCAACGAAAGCAAGAAAAAGTGCAAGCGAAACATGAAAAAGTGTAAACTTTTCACTTTGCACGTTAAGACCTCTTTTTATTTGAACCGATCCCCTATATATATATATACTATAATTTTTTTCTTATATATGTATAAACATCATAATTTTTTTCTTGAAATGCCGATGCCCCCTCCAGCCTCCCCTAACCAGCCAAATTAATCTTCATTTGATACGTCATCGCTGTCGTCATCAGTCTCAGAACCATTGTTTGCATCCATTTTGAAGGAAAGTCTGAGCCTCCCATCTGATCTGTTTGCCACGAAGACAAAGTCGGGTCGGGTTATAGACCAACCGACCCGACTTCCCGACGAGGCTGCATCATCAAGCCCGTCCCTACCTTTAGTTGAACACAGGGGAGGCGGGAAGGCGGTCAACACCAACCGACCGCCTTCCCGACGAGGCTGCATCATCAAGCCCGTCCCTACCTTTAGTTGAACACAGGGGAGGCGGGAAGGCCTTACTTTTGTTGATTTTTTCGCCCGTAATCATCCGTGCCGACTAGGTTGGTGATGGTTGCAGCAACGGCTTCCCCATCAATTCCTCAATGCTTTGGCTATTGAAGCCAGTTTCGCAGCCCAAGCACTCAGTACGCATCTCTAGGCTTTTCGTACTCAGTGCGGATAAGGAGTGTCTCTTACGCGGCGTAGGTGGGGCCAGTTCAATGTACTTCACTCCCCTGACCGCCGCCTCATCGTTCTCTTCTCTGCCGCAGCTTGCTGCGGCGATGCATTTTTACTATCCAGCTCCTCCGCAAGAAAGCTCCACCCACCCGTATAGTTATCGCTCGTTCCGTTGTGGCTGGTCTTCGAAACGCCGTCATCCCCGGCCAAAACATCATCGCCGTCGTCCCCGGACGGAACATCATCGCTGTCAGTGCTTTGCTCCCCGTGATGCTTACACAAATGCGGCAGCTTTTCGTCATCATAAGAGACGCAATGGCCGCCACTTAGAGGATTCACCATCATGTTTGTTTTTGACCGATCAAGATTTTGATGACCGAAAACGTACTACTATTGTGATGATGCAGAAATACGTGTTTATTATATAGTCATTGAAATATTGGATATTATTACTCCGTAGCGATAACATATATTTGATTAGCATGTTTTTAATAAGTAACAATCACTTCATAATTAAGAAAGTATTCTTCATATATCTTATGTCAAAGGAGAGATATACCATAATGGGATACATTTTGCATGCTTGTAATAAAACTATACACCAATTGCTTAACTTTTATTATAATACATGGAGTATTAAATAGTACTCCGTATAATTAAACTCATCTTTAATAAAATCTCCATGATGGATCCATGCTTAATTATTTCCATATATTGTGATCTTTACGTACTGTATTTTGACCGCGTTTTACTTGTTTATGTGCTGAAAATAATAATCACATATATTAATTATGATATACTAGATTTTAACCCATGTTGAGAATAACCAGAAAACTATTCAAAAAACGTTACTTTATTAAATAATTATATTTACAAATTTTAAATTTTAAAATATTTTTTATAGTAGAAGAATTGACCGTAATAGGAGTGAAATATATACTTGTATATGTCAATATGTGAATAATTATTCCTTATTTTATCTATAATATAAGACTGGTTATGTATAGAAAAGTTCCTGAAATAGGAGTAAACATGTTTTGGAATTCAAAAATAAGATGTAATTTTTTTCTTCTCGAAATAGGCGTAACATGACAGTATTTACTGTCATTTTTTAGTCATTACCGCAAAATAGTTGCAATACTGGGTCTTAAAATGGCAGTTTTAGCAATTTCTCCTCTTTATGGCAGGAGTTCATGTTTACCACTAGTCCTACATGGAACACGCTAAACCGAACTTTAATCCGGTCAGTTTGATTATTGAACTGTCAATATGAGTAAAACCAAAAATACTCGGTGGGCCGTGCGGACACGGATCAGACCCGAACGGTTGCAAACCCGCAAAATCAGTTAAACCTTGAAAGTTTTGGAAAAGGTAGCTCCAAGTGATCAAACACTTGACCTCCTACATATAACTAGTCAATTAACCTCTGTGTTCCATATTATCACATTTTCAGTCATTTTTTAGTAAATACTACGTACATAACTTTCGATTTCACACGCGTAATGTTGTTATGATAAAAATAACAGGGAAATTTGAGTTTTTTAGTAAATACATAACTTTCGATTTCACACGCGTAATGTTGTCAGCGTGTGAAAGTTAACAGTGTAAAGTCATGTCTTCATATTATCACATTTTCAGTCATTTTTTAGTAAATACATAACTTTCGATTTCACACGCGTAATGTTGTTATGATAAAAATAAGGGGTAATTTGAGTTTGCACCCCATATTGTTGTCCGAATTGGACTTTGCATCCCGTTTTTAAAAATATTTGTTTTTGCACCCCAACCCCATATGAAAAGAAAAAAATGCCCTCGATTAGGAATATGTTGAAGGCCAACAGAATTGTTAATGGAGGGGCATTTTTGTCTTTTCACATGGGGTTGGGGTGCAAAAACAAAGATTTTTAAAAACGTGGTGCAAAGTCCAATTTGGACAATAAAATGGGTTGCGAAATCAAATTACCCCTAAAAATAAGTGATATTGAAGTTACTTTTCTGATTAATTGATTGATTTTGCTAAAGAGGGGTATTTTAGCTATTTTCATATTCTGTATAACTTTTTGCTTACTTTATTAATAAAATATATTTTAAGTTTTTTTCACAATTCATGAGATTCAACAACTTCAGCCATCATTCCACGAATTTCAGTATTGTCAAACATGCCCCGATTGATCTTTATTTTATTTATATCTTTATTTTATTAATAAAATATGTTTTATATTTTTTTCATAATCAAAAGACTCAACCATTTCAGCCAGTATTTCATCGATTTTAGTATTATCAATTACACTCTTTTTTTCTGAAAGCAATACAATGCGTTTCATCAATGTTAATATATGTATTTATTGTATAAACATAAAAATGATATAAAATATATGTATTAACTAATGACGCTGTTTTCCATCATATCGTGAAATTATTACATAAGAGGACATAAAATTATATTTTACTTGTTACACTTATGTATGTGTGTGAGTTATATAGTATTTTTACCTGGAAAAACATTCTTAACAATTACCCTATTAATATATATTTTGCATACAAAAGTTTTATAAAAACCATATACTTCTAATATCTTCATTTTATATTTTTATTAATACTTTTAAAGTAATGGAATATGCTACTTTTTTATAGTTTCAAATTAGAACATTTCATGTTTCTAAGTACGGATGGCTAGCTAGCTCTCTTTAATGATGCATGGGCCACACCAATAGTGGGCAGTAATAGTGTAGTTGAACAAGCTACTTGTGGGACGTTTACATTTCTGTGGTCACGAACTTGATAAATGGGGAAAGCACTTGAGGAAAGGATTTCAACGACATATAGATGGTTGTAAAAGACAAACGGAGAGGATCAGAGGAAGGACTAACCCTGCAGGATTAGCAGATTATGCTCGGACGAAGGCATGCTATTTAAAGTTATTATGTAAACAAAATTCTTTCTGGTAAAATAGCGATAAAGAGTTTTTGGCTACAGTCCGGGGATATTAAGGTGGATAATAACATTTCCTGAAGAGGAGGACTTAAGGTAAAGAAGGATATGTTGCGTTAAAGTTGGATATGAGCAAGACCTACGACAGGATGAAGTGGAACTTTCCAAGGAATATTGTGTCTCGGCTAGGATTCCATGCATGTTGGATCAATATTATCATGCAATGTATTAGTACAATGTGTTACCATATCCAAGTCAATGACGACTTACTTGGGTCGACTATTCCTTCTAGGGGTCTGAGACAGGGAGATCCATTGTCATCATATTTGTTCATTTTGGTGGCAAAAGGTATTAATGCATTACTGCAAGAGTAGGAAAATCATGGCTATTTACAGGGGATACGTGTAGCCAGAGGAGCACCATTGATTTCTCACATTCTTTTAACAGATGAAAGCTTTTTCTTTTTCAGGGCAACTGAGACTGATTGCTTTGCGTTTAACGAGGTTCTAGCTTCTTATTATGTGTTTTCAGGCCAATTGATTAATTTTGAGAAGTCAAGTGTGCGGTTAAGTTCAAATGTGGCATGTGATGATAGAGGCTATTTAATTGGTATCTTGGGGGTCGAGAAAAAAAATGGAAGAGGCAAATATTTGGGTGTGTCATCGATGGTAGGGCGCAATAAAAGAGAGATCTTTGGTTACGTACATTAAAGAAGAGGTTATCCAGAGGATCCAGAGATGGAATTACAAATTTCTATCGAGGGAAGGAAGAGAAGTTTTGATCAAGACAATGATTCAAGCCATGCCTCAATATGCAATGAATGTCTTATCACTATCGGCTGACTTGTGTTATGAGATAGATAGGGTATTGAATGCTTTATGGTGAAGAGGCCAAATGTACAAAGGAAAAGGCATTAGGTGGAAGAGGTAGGGAGAACTCAGTGTCCCTAAATCTTGAAAAACTTTTTTTTGCAATTATCCTAGTAACCTATTAACACATTTTATATAATTAAAACAATATTCTAATTTATAATTATAATACACGCTCCATAAAAAACCACTTTTATGCCTAATTTGTTATAAATCAGTATACTAATATAAATATAAGTATATATAAATAATAGAATATATATATATATATATACAAACATATATATACACACACATATAAATAGGTCGGTTTGTTAAGTTAAAAAGGCTTTAGAGTTGGGCTTTTCAAAAAGCCCAAGCCTTGCTTGATTATTTAACAGGCCAGGCTAGACCAGGCCGCAGGCACCTGATAGGCCGCCTGGCCTATTCCCACCCCTAACCATGACATTATAGCGAACATGTTTAGTAAAGAGGATGCAAAGCTCATTCTAGGTATTCCTTTAAGAGGAGGAAGAGGAGCAAATGGGCAAAATTTGGGCAGGTGATGATAAAGGTATATACTCAGTTAGGAGTTGTTACCATATGCTGACTAGATGCGACCAACCTGATGTAGCATGAGCTAAGATATGGAAGCTTGCACAACCGTCTAAGGTAAAAAAAATTATATGGCATGCTTGCATGGATTGTCTTCCTACTAAATAACAGTTGTTGCAGATGAGAGTTCCAGCATGACCATGTTGCTCTCATTGTGGGCATATTGAGGAGAGTACTATGCATGTGTTGAGGGTCTGCTACTTGGCCAAGGAGGTCTGGCGAAATTTGGGAAAGAACTTTCTTTATGCTATAGCTCCCAATTTTGGGGAGTGGGTAAAAAATGTGTGTATTAATTTTCATGAAGATGATCTTTGTCATTTTCGCTATTTCGTGTTGGATCCATTGAAAGGCGAGGAATGAGAAAATTTGGAAGGATTTTGCTGTTAATTGGAGGGGAGTTATAGCTTATGGGGAAGCTATGTCGGTAGGCTGGAAGGAAGCCCAACGGTACGAGGTTGTGGTCCAAGGAAAATCTGAGAAGAATGAGCATTGGAAGAGTCTGGATCTGAGTCAAATTAAGATTAATGTGGATGCGGCGATTCAGAGTGATGGTGATTGAAGAGGTCTGAGCTTAATTTCTCGAGACGATGTAGGGGTTTTAATGGCTAGTAGATGTCTGCAAAAGAGAGGCTTTTTCACACTGGGTACTACAGAAGCTATGACGATAGAGGAGACAGTCAAGTGGGTGATTGATTTAGGATGACATAGAGTTGTAGTGGAACGAGATGCTCAACAAGTTGTGAGAGGCATAACACACATGGAGGGACTTCACTATAATGATGTCATTTATAAGGATATTAGACATATGATGACAGATATTGTTGTTATTATTGTCTAGATTGTGCACCGGTCAGCGAACCATGTTGCCCATGAACTTGAAAGGGAAGCCCGTTCAGGAGCCCGTTCAGGAGCTGATGGTACTTGGATGGGATATCATTTGATTGTATTGCTCATGTACTTCAGGTTGATGATTATTAATGAACTTATGTTTTGCCAAAAAAAAAACTATATTTAGTTATATTTCTTAACTAATTCTTCATTTTATATTTATAATGTACATTCTGCAATTATTTTATTTACATGTATTATCTTTATTCTTAATTTTCTAATATGTTTTTGTTACTTAATCATAAGCATTAGATAGAATAGTAATGGGATTTTTACCTAAATAAGACTAATTAAGAGTAAAATTGCAAAATTAGGAGTCCCACTTTACCATCGTCCGCATAGGAGTAAAAAGAAACTGAATTTCCAATTATAACTTCCAGCCACGTGCGGGAATAGGAAACTGCCGTTTTGGTTTTCTATTTGGAAATGGACACTGACGAGCACTTTATCACGGTGCGTCAAAATAATTTTCAATACTAAACACTTATACGTAGTATAGCGTAGTAGAGTTCGTATCCACAAGGAAATGAATGATTCTCTTTTTATGAAACTAGTAATTAAAAAGGGGGGTTTTGGGTTTGAGTGATTTAATCAACCTATATGTGTTTAATTCAAGAATAAAAGGGACTTGACTTTCCTACTTTCCACTTGTTGATATATTTTAGTCGATCCTTGTTATATCTATAACTTATCCCCTCTCGAATACTCAATCGAGGAGTATCTCCAATTCATCGATGGTAGTTATTAACAATGACCGTTCATTAATAACCCTTACTATTAATCAAATATAGAACAACGCCGTATACCGATATAATAGTAGCATTCAATCTTTTTAACTCCTTGATGAAATTAATTGAGATTGATAACCTTAACACAACGGTTTCGGTTTAACCAACAAAATTGATCCCTCTTAAGTTTATTAACCACGACCGTGCATTAATAAACCGAAATTACTTACTTATGAAACCACCAACGATTAACCATCGATTCGTTGATCGTTCCTAGTAGTAATTAATGTCGGAACGTTAACTAATCGTCACTTAGCAACCCTCCAACATTAATATAGAATGAGATTAAGGGAAGAATTAATAATCAAGAGAAGAAGTTAAGAAAATAACACACAACTTTAATAATCAACAAGCTTCAAGAGCAAAACCAAGAATGGAAGTTTAGCTCCTCATTTGGAGACTAAACATAGCTAGAAAAATATAAAGAAATGCTATTCTAAACTGAGCTAAAGAGTATGGAAGAAGGGATGATTTTTTGTGAAGAAAAAGTGTGCTATTTATAGGTGTTTTTCAATACCTTTGGCTGGGTACCCGACCGGGTTTAGTGCTTACCCGACCGGGGTACCGGTCAAAATCAGATTATCTCCCACGTTTTTGTGTTTCAGCACGTTAAAATGTCCCGGGTCAAGTCAGACCCGACCGGGTCAAGTAGGGGACCCGATCGGGTTTGACTCAAAAATCAGATATTCTTTATTCGGGCGATCCTTGGCACGTTCTGGTGTTCCGGGTCACATCCGACCCGACCGGGTCAAGTAGGGGACCCGACCGGGTCAAGCTATTTTCTCAAGGATCTGGTTCTCAACTCAGACCCGACCGGGTGTAGTGCATGACCCGACCGGGTTAGCGCTCCTGGCCATTTTTATCTTCAGCTTTTCTCCTTTTCCTTGCTAAAAACACTACTACTATTCTAGAACTATAAATGAAAGCAAAAAACAATTACAAACAACATAAAACAAATGTTTACAAACTAACTAAAGAGGAAAGAAAATCCACACAAAGTTAATACAAAAACATACATTTATGCACTATAAACTAGTGCATATCAAATATCCCCACACTTGAATCTTTACTCGTCTCGAGTAAATGTAATCCAAGAAATCCATAAATGATAAGTTCATCACCACAACCATCACAAAGTTTGTTGAACAAAAAATAATTACACAGTATCCCCTGTAACATAAAAAAGGCCACATCAAGGGGTCTTCCATTCCAATTTCTTATGCAATGAGCCTTCTTCAGTCATCACCCTTAGGATCCTGCAGAATAAAAAGAACTACTTCTCTCATTCTCTCATTTTGCCTTGGTGCCCTTTCGGGTTTCAACCCAGCTTCCCACATTTTTTTTATAAATCTCACAAATTCACTCTTATTTTTGCTTTATTTTTGCTTAAGCTGCCCTTTGTGGGTTTTCAACTTAACAAGCTTTCTTTTTTTTAGGAAGATAACAAGAATAAAGAGTGTGAATGTGAACATACCGGGAAGATCTCCCCAACCGCTAGTCCGTGGCACAGTCCCGAGTGCCCGCCTGCATCTCCGCCATCGAAAAATCCTCCATAGCCCCTATATTGTGTATCCTCGTCCATATGATCACCGCTGTATCCGTCTTCCCCGCCTCCACCACTAGAGGTCGAGCCACCAAAATAACCCCATTCAGTGGGGTTGTACCATGAGGGTGCCGGAGGAGGAGTGGTCATAGAGGTGAAGTTTCCCTGATGTGCGATATAGGAGTAGATAGGCCCAAAAGTCCTCCTTTGGTCCTCTTCATATCGGTGCCAATCTTCTCGCCGTTGTTCTTCAATCCTCTCGAAGCTATGCCTTTGCTCATTTCTGTACAACCCGACTTCCTCCCGAAGTTGGGTGTAATTGAGGTTAAGAGCATTCATGCTGTTTAGCATTTCTTGCTCAAATGGAGAGTATTGATGAGCATGGGGTTGTGGGCGAGGTTGTTCAGGAATGATGGGTGGTGCTTCAAGTGCAGGCTGTTCATTGGCGGCGTCATTGTCCCCCGCCTCATTTTCTGGGGGTGCAAAATGTGGTGGAATTCCCCCGGGCATACAATAGTGGCGTCCATTACCGATTTGGTGATCAATGATGTTAAGCGGGAGGTTTTTGGAAGAGAAGGGGTAGTATAGTGCTTGGCCGGGTTTGATGTGCCAATTATAGATTTCTAGGCCATCATGTTCTATGTGTGAGAGGGTCACATCGCCAACATTCTTTAAAAACTGAAGGCCAAGAAGGGTCCTATGGTTTTGTGCACCATTGCATACAAAACCATATAGTGTGGCAATGTGGGTAATTAGACCCCCTATCAGAATTTTTCCTCCACCATTTTTAACATTGATGATGTGATCCCAAAGAACTGTGGTCACATCGTATGGGCCGGCACCCGGAAGAACAGCTTGTGCTAATAGGCATACATCCCACACTCTAGTTTGATGGTTGTTTGGTCGTCCGAAAACGCAATTAGCCAAGAATTTTAAGAAAATTCGGAAGACCGGGTGTTGGACGTGGTTGACATTGAGGTGGGAAGTACGAACATTGACAATTCCGGTCATTCTTCTCCATAGTTCATAGGCCACCAGTGAACTATACGCTACCGTGTCATCAAGCAAGGGTAGGCCGAAGTGTTCAGCGAATTCTCGTTTAGTGAGTGAGCAGTTCTCGTTGAGCAGACGAAAGTTGATCGTGTTATTTGTGTGATCATTTTCATCTTTCACATGCTCAACGGAACTGTAAAACTCATACACCAAACGAGAATATGGCCAATAATGCATATCAAACATTTTAAGCATGCCACACCTTTGGAATATATCTCTCATAATATCATGAATCTAGAACATTGTTAATGTCAATTGGCATATAAAACGGGAGGGTTTTACCTCTCGTTCGGATTGCTCAAGGAAACAGGTGCGTTGTGCTTCGGTCTCAAATTCCACCGATTCGAAGCCCTCGACGGGTGGAATAGCTCTTGGAGCTCTTGAAGAAGTAGCTCTTCCCTTTTTTTGGTGCCATAGAATTGTTTTCCCTTTTTTTGTGAGGGATTTTCGATTGTTTTGGGGAGGTGGGATTTGGTGAGGGTGAGTGGTATGGTTTTGTAGAGGATGATGAGGAGAAGAGGTATTTGGTGTTTGTTGGGGATTTTGGCTTGAATGTTGACCTTGAATGTCCAAAAATGGAGGGGTTCGAAATTGGGGGTAGGGTTTATGGGGTTGGTTGATTTGGGGGATTTTGGAAGGATTAATTGGTGTAGGGTGGAAGAGGGAGGTGAGGAGATGAAGAATATGATGTTATTTGATGAATTTGGTGGGGGAATGGGGGAGATTTGGAGGTTTGGGTGGATGAAAATGGAGGTTTTGGGGTGGGTTGTTCGAAAATGGGAAGAAGGAATGAGGAAGAAGGTGGATGGCCCGACCTGGTATAGGCTGAAAGTCCGTTGACCCGGTCGGGTCTCCTTATTTACCCGGTCAGGTGAGAGTTCCAGAGGCTGGCAGAGAGTTTTTTTGTTGGATACCCGGTCGGGTCTCCTTCCTTGACCCGGTCGGGTAAGCTTTGTTGCTTAACCAGAGAGGTCTGGTAGTTGATACCCGATCGGGTGAAATGAAATACCCGGTCACATTTGCCTCTTTTTTTCAATTTTATGCTCCCCCACCCGGGTGGCCGTGCAGGTATCCCTGTTTTTATGTATTACCCGACCGGGTGAACTGTGATACCCGGCCGGGTATATTCCGGAACCTTTTTTTTTATATATATTTTTTTACACACACACTCTACTAAAAAAAATAGAAAGAAAAATATACCGTGCATGGGTTGCCTCCCAAGAAGCGCTTTATTTAATGTCGTTGCTCGACGATATCTTCTGTTGTTCCTCATTCGTAGACCGGTTCAGAAAGGTCTACGACTTCCACGTTTTTGGGTTGAAAACCCTCAATGAAGGGTTTTAATCTCTGTCCGTTCACTTTCAGCACCTCTCCCGTCTCCAGGTCCTGAATTTCCACCGCCCCGTGTGGATATGTTTTGACCACTTTGTATGGTCCGGTCCAACGGGATCTCAGCTTTCCCGGAAATAGACGAAGGTGTGATTGGAATAGGAGGACTTTTTCATCAAGTTTAAAGTCTTTTCGTATGATCATTTTATCATGCCACTCCTTCATCTTTCTCTTGTATATTTCCGCATTGTCATAAGAATCTAGGCGAAGTTCTTCCAATTCTTGTAATTGGAGCTTCCTATATACACCGACCTCGTCAAGATTGAGGTTGAATTCTTTAACCGCCCAATAAGACTTGTGTTCGAGCTCTACGGGAAGATGGCATGCTTTCCCAAACACAAGTCTATAAGGGGACATACCGATTGGAGTTTTGTAGGCAGTTCGGTATGCCCATAACGCATCATCAACGCGTATACTCCAATCCTTGCGGTTCGGGTTCACTGTTTTCTGGAGTATAGATTTCAACTCCCTATTTGAGGTTTCCGCTTGGCCATTGGTTTGAGGGTGGTAGGATGTAGAAATTTTGTGAGTCACACCATATTTTTTCAGTAGGGATCCCACAATTTTATTACAAAAATGTGTACATCGATCGCTTATTAAAATTCGAGGGACCCCGAACCTTGAAAATATGTGTGATTTTAGAAAACTAGCCACCACCTTGGCATCATCAGTTTTTGTTGCTTTGGCCTCCACCCATTTGGAGACGTAATCTACTGCAAGAAGGATGTATATGTTACCTTGGGAATTTGGGAAAGGTCCCATGAAGTCGATACCCCATGCATCGAAAATCTCACAGAAAAGCATGGGGTTTTGTGGCATCTCGTTCCTCCTGGAAATGTTGCCCGCTCTTTGGCAATTGTCACAAGATTGACAAAAGCCGTGTGCATCCCGAAATAGACTCGGCCACCAAAAACCGCTTTCAAGTATCTTCATTGTCGTTCGTTTCGGACCGAAATGTCCTCCACAAGCATAAGAGTGAAAAAACTCTATGATGTGGGCTATCTCATATTCAGGGATGCATCTTCGGATTATTTGATCCTTACAATGCTTCCACAAATATGGGTCATCCCACACATAGAGTCTTGAATCCATTCTTAATTTTTCTTTTTGAGATTTTGAGAGTTGTGGAGGAAATTTGCTGGAAACGAGGAAGTTCACGATATTTGCGTACCATGGTTGTGTGCAGAGGCGGATCCAGGATCGAGAGATGGGGTGGGCTAAGCAGAAGTAATTTTTTTTACTATACATACCAAATTTAGCCCAGGGTTGTTATCGAACAAAGATTTTTTTGAATTATATACTCGAGTTCGAGCTTGATTTCGAATCTAATTTAATGAATTGAGTTTAACAAGTTTCGAACTCGAACACGGAGTAGGTTTTGAGTTTGAATAATTATTCAAGCCGAGATCGAACATAGTGATGTTTCGATCCGAACACGAGCCTATCGTTCACATATAAATTATACTATTGTACATATCATAAAATTTAAACGTTTTAGTGCAATTTTTATAAATTTATTAATGATTAATAAAATTTTGAATACTTATTGAATAATTTGAACATGAATCTATTAACGAGAATAGTCTAAACTTCTACATTCGAGCATGTCTATCTAGCATTGAAATCCAAATTTGAGATAGTTTGGATTTCAGGGACTACAACATGTGGAGGATCCTCATTGACTAGATCTTGCAATGTTGTAGGTATAGGTTCAGAACTCCCTTCACCAGTTTGACGATTCACTTTCGAAAAGAATGATGAAATCAACTTCTTTCCCTTCTTGGCAACATGTTCATTATCCATTCTAAAAAACATTTTCAATATTGGTATATATTAAAATACTTATATATAAAAAATAAAACTATTTAATTATATACTGAAAAATTCAATTAATAATCAAAACGATTGTATGATTCCCTAGCCCTAAAACTCTAAAATGCTAAAAATAATAATAATTAATACATTAATAGTTTAATACACAATCGGTTAATCACAGTTTACAAATTCACGGCAGAAGTTCATAACTTCACTGATTCACAAATTATTTGTGGGGTGGGCTGAAAAATAATTTAGGCTGGGCTGAGATTTGAAAATGTACCAATACTATTAAAAACAAAATTGGGCTGGACTGAAGCCCACCCCTGGCCTAGCATACATCCGCCCCTGGTTGTGTGGCTTTGATGGAGAAAAGAGTTTCGTCCGGGAATTCTCCTTTGATGAGATTTGTGTGGAGGTCTTCGATGTCTTTGTGAGGAATGAGGCGGCTTAAATGATCGGCCACCAAGTTCTCCGCTCCTTTCTTGTCTTTAATTTCCACATCAAACTCACTCAATAGAAGGACCCATCGAATGAGTCTTGGTTTGGCTTCTTTCTTTGTCATAAGGAATCGGAGAGCGGCATGGTCGGTGTAGACAATAACTTTCGTTCCAAGAAGGTAGGAACGAAACTTTTCCAAAGCAAAGACTACCGCTAGCATTTCCTTCTCGGTGGTGGAGTAGTTCTTTTGGGCTTCGTTGAGGGTTGATGAGGCGTAGTAGATGACATGAGAGGCTCTTCCGACTTTTTGGCCTAAAACAGCCCCCACCGTATAGTCACTTGCGTCGCACATGATCTCAAAAGGAAGAGACCAGTCGGGAGCCTGTATGATTGGGGCAGTCACCAATCTTGCTTTCAAAGTGTCGAAAGCCTCTTTGCATTCATCATTTAGATCAAATTCCACCTCCTTTTGTAAAAGTTTGTATAGAGGAGATGAAATTTTTGAGAAATCCTTGATGAATCTCCTGTAGAAACCGGCGTGACCGAGGAAAGAGCGGATGTCCCGTACATTTGTGGGGTACGGGAGCATTTGAATCACATCAATCTTTGCTTTGTCCACCTCAATCCCCTTTGATGATATCACATGCCCAAGAACAATCCCTTGTTCTACCATGAAGTGCATTTTCAGAGTTCAGCACAAGGTTGGATTCAATGCAACTTTTTAGCACAAGAGTGAGGTGATAGAGGCAAGAGTCAAAAGAGTCCCCATGGATTGTGAAATCATCCATAAAGACCTCCATGAATACCTTCACAAATTCTGAAAATATACTCATCATGCACCTTTGAAAGGTGCCCGGTGCGTTGCATAATCCAAAGGGCATTCGTCGGTAGGCAAAAGTGTCAAATGGACATGTGAAGGTTGTTTTCTCTTGGTCCTCCGGGGCTATTGGTATTTGGAAATACCCGGATTAACCATCGAGAAAACAATAGAACTTGTGCCCTGCTAACCTCTCTAGCATTTGATCAATGAAAGGCAATGGAAAGAAGTCTTTTCTAGTTACCGAATTGAGTCTTCGGTAGTCAATGCAAACTCACCACCCGTTTTGAACTCAGGTGGGCACCATCTCGCCATCCTTGTTTTCAATGACTGTTACTCCAGTCTTCTTTGGCACCACTTGAGTAGGACTCACCCACTTGCTATCGGAAATGGGAAATATGATTCCCATTTGAAGCAATTTGATCACCTCCTTTTTCACCACCTCCATCATGGGTGGGTTCAATCTTCGTTGCGGTTGTCTCACCGCTTTAGCCTCATTTTCGAGCAAGATCCTGTGCATGCATGTGGATGGACTAATGCCTTTGATGTCGGCAATAGACCATCCAATGGCCAATTTATATTCCTTGAGGACCGCGATCAATCTTTCTTCTTGTTCTTGGGATAGGGCATTTGAAATAATCACCGGTAGGGTGTGATTTTCACCCAAGAACACATGCTTCATATTTTCAGGGAGTGGTTTTAATTCCACCTCCGGTGCCTGCAAAACAGATGATAGCGGCTCCTCGCATGGAATGGTTAGTGGGAGGGCTTTAGAGCCCGGTGGCAAAAGTGGGAGTTGATTTAACTCTGCCACCATAACCTTCATGTTATTTGAGATAGAGTATTCCAATGTAAAATCCTCTATGTCGTTTTCAATTGAGCTTAGTACCTCATCCTTTCCCTCAATTTCAAATACATCTTGGACCCAAGTGTCGCAAGTGTCAATCGCAAAAAGAGAGTGATTATTAGTGGGGTATTTCATGGAGTCGTAGATATTAAATTCGACTTTTTCGCCATCGAACTCCATGGTTAACACTCCACTAAAAACGTCAATTTTTGCCTTGGCCGTTTTCAAAAAAGGTCTGCCTAGTAAAATTGGGACTGCATTTTTATCGTTCTCCATTTCAAGAACGTAAAAATTAGCTGGAAAGATTAAATTATCCACCATGACGAGAACATCCTCTACCACACCTTTTGGGTAGGCATTGGATCTATCGGCAAGTTGGATAACGACCCCCGTCTCATGTAAAGGTCCTAGTTCTAGGGACTTATATAGAGAATATGGGATGACATTGATTGATGCACCCAAATATAACATAGCCCTAGAAGAACTAGAATTTCCAAGTTTACATGGTATAGTGAACATTCCCGGATCACTATACTTTTTAGGCAGCTTCTTTTGAAAAAACGGCCGACACTCTTTCACTTACTTGGATTTTATGCTTGCCATTCAACTTGTGTTTCCTTTTAATTGTGCAAAGTTCTTTTAAAAACTTTGCAAACCTAGGAACACCTTTTATTAAATTTAGAAGAGGGATATTTACCTCACATTTGCTGAAGGTCTCATAGATGTCTTTGTCATTGTTGTATTTTCAGTTATCCTTGAGAGCCTCCGGAAAAGGTGGCACCGGCTCATATGAGTCGAGCGGTGGGAACTTTCTTTGAGGTATGATCTCCTCCTATTTTTCCTCTTCATTTTTAGGGTTTGTGCTTGGCATCAAGATCTCCTTCTCCTCTTCTCCCACATGGCTCTTTGCTTTTGCCTTAGCCATAACCAATTCTTTGCCACTTCTCAAAGTGACCGCATGAGCTTGTTGCCTTGGATTCGGCTCCGTTTGAGATGGGAGTTTTGCCGAATCCCTAGCTTCTAGCCTACTCACGGCATTTGAGATTTGGCTCATTTGGCTTTCCAAGTTGTGGGTGCTAGACTTTGTTGTTTCTTGAAATTGGGCCACACTTTGTTGCATCGTAGTCATATTCATGGCTAATGCTCGAATCATGTCTTCGGTGGACATGTTCGAGTTCGATGTTTTCCCGTGTTGTTTATATTGTTGAGGAGGAGGGTTTGATTGTTGAGGTGGTTGAGAGTTTCCGTACCTTAGATTTGGAACCCCAAAGCATTGACTTGCCTGGAGTTCTCCTCTTGTAAAGTTGGGGAAGAATCTATGGGATGCCCTTGTGTTGAACAGATGCCGCAGACCTTGACTTCTTGGGTTTTTGGATTTAAAAGGAAATCTTTAACCAAAGAAGTCAAGCCGGCTACTTGACTCTCCAACGAGTTGTTGGATTCCGCCTCCATGACTCTCTTTGTTGACCGCCGATCATAGTGTCTACAATTTTCGGCCAACTCCGAGATAAGATTCCTAGCTTGAGAAGGAGTTTTGTTGACTATTCCTCCTCCACATGCAGCATTGATCATCCGTCTATCATCATCGCAAAGATCATCATAAATGTAAAGGATGAGGTCTTGCTCCGAGTAGCCGTGATACGGGCAGCTCGCACAGAGTTTCTTGAATCGTTCCCAGAATTTGTAGAACGATTCATCATCTTTTTGCTCCACATTGCTGATTTGTTTCTTTAGAGATGAGGAGATTGAGGCGGGATAATACCTTTCGAGGAAGCTCTTCTTCATGGCCGCCCAAGTGTCTATGCTTCCTGAGGGAAGATAGAATAGCCAATCTTTGGCGGTGTCCTTGAGGGAGAATGGGAAAGCCCTCAACTTAATTTGCTCCTCGGTAACACCGTTCAGGCACATGCTTGTGCAAACGATGTGGAACTCCGAAAGATGTTTATTCGAATCCTCTCCTCTTAGCCCGTGGAAGGATGGAAGTAGATGTATGAGTACGGATTTTAACTCAAATGTAGCACCCGCATCAAGAGTTGAGAAGGTGATACATAAGGGTTGTTGGTTTAGATTGGGAGCTGTGAGCTCCCTTAGCGTTCTTGTTTCAAGAGCCATTGATATTGGCTCCTCGGATTCGCTAGATTGAGAACTAGCACTTGAGGATTCTCCCGAGTCAGTACTTGAGAATTTACTTTTTAACCGCTCGAGATCTTTTTCTATTTCGGGGTTTATGTGGTAGGTGAGTTGGTTTATGGATCGGGTTTTTACCATATACTCAAACAAAGCTCAGCAAAATAGAAAACTTTATATATAATATTTTTTTTTGAAATAAAATAAAAAGAAAAATTAATTGCCTTTCCCAGGCAACGGCTCCAAATTTGACGAACACTTTGTTACGGTGCGTCAAAATAATTTTCAATACTAAACACTTATACGTAGAATAGCGTAGTAGAGTTCGTATCCACAGGTAAAGGAATGATTCTCTTTTTATGAATAACCTATATGTGTTTAATTCAAGAATAAACGGGACTTGGCTTTGCTACTTTCCACTTGTTGATATATTTTAGTCGATCCTTGTTATATCTATAACTTATCCCCTCTCGAATACTCAATCGAGGAGTATCTCCAATTCATCGATGGTAGTTATTAACAACGACCGTTCATTAATAACTCTTACTATTAATCAAATATAGAACAACGCCATATACCGATATAATAGTAGCATTCAATCTTTTTAACTCCTTGATGAAATCAATTGAGATTGATAACCTTAACACAACTGTTTCGGTTTAACCAACAAAATTGATCTCTCTTAAGTTTATTAACCACGACCGTGCATTAATAAACCGAAGTTACTTACTTATGAAACCACCAATGATTAACCATCGGTTCGTTGATCGTTTCTAGTAGTAATTAATGTCGGAACGTTAACTAATCGTCACTTAGCAACCCTCCAACATTAATATAGAATGAGATTAAGGGAAGAATTAATAATCAAGAGAAGAAGTTAAGAAAATAACTCACAACTTTAATAATCAACAAGCTTCAAGAGCAAAACCAAGAATGGAAGTTTAGCTCCTCATTTGGAGACTAAACATAGCTAGAAAAATATAAAGAAATGCTATTCTAAACTGAGCTAAAGAGTATGGAAGAAGGGATGATTTTTTGGGAAGAAAAAGTGTGCTATTATAGGTGTTTTTCAACACCTTTGGCCGGGTACCCGACCGGGTTTAGTGCTTACCCGACCGGGTGCCGGTCAAAATCAGATTATCTCCCACGTTTTTGTGTTTCAGCACGTTAAAATGTCCCGGGTCAAGTCAGACCCGACCGGGTCAAGTAGGGGACCCGACCGGGTTTGACTCAAAAATCAGATATTCTTTATTCGGGCGATCCTTGGCACGTTCTGGTGTTCCGGGTCACATCCGACCCGACCGGGTCAAGTAGGGGACCCGACCGGGTCAAGCTATTTTCTCAAGGATCTGGTTCTCAACTCAGACCCGACCGGGTGTAGTGCATGACCCGACCGGGTTAGCGCTCCTGGCCATTTTTATCTTCAGCTTTTCTCCTTTTCCTTGCTAAAAACACTACTACTATTCTACAACTATAAATGAAAGAAAAAAAATTACAAACAACATAAAACAAATGTTTACAAACTAACTAAAGAGGAAAGAAAATCCAAACAAAGTTTATACAAAAACATACATTTATGCACTATAAACTAGTGCATATCGGACACAGAAGCCGAGCGCGCCGAAATTTGGTTTCCAAAGCTCAGAGTTATAGAAAATTAATAAAAACAGATATGGGTGTGTAGCGAAATCTCAAGCCTCGCACACAAGTTGTCCAATGACGAAGTGGAAGTAGAAGAAAGAGAATGCCGAGCATTGGTTGAAGTTGAAGTAAGATGGAAGACTCTGATTTCCAAAGTGAAACTGAAGATTCTGATTTCGAATCGGGCATGTGAAGTGGGAATTCCATAAGAAAGCTCAGACTTTGGGAAGGTATTAACCGAACTTCTTGATCTTCATCTAGCTTCCATCATTTCTATTTTTAGCTCACATTTGATATGTGTTGGTCCAAAATAAGATGCTCGTAGACTTTTAGAAAAGCTGCGTACGACACTCAACCAGAAAATCAGGAAAGTAAAACGAATAAGGAAAGTTGCTAAATGATTTTGGTAACCAAGAATAGCATTCAAAAATCGCCTCCCTAATTTAATTACAACCCGCCTTTTATAGACGTATACAAATCGTAACTGCTATCAATAATAATGATTAATTAATTACAACATTAATACGAAATTAAATACATAATTAAACATTGCATTAATTGCTTGACCGTTACTCTTCCTGACGGTCAGGTCGGCTGGGCTGGTAGGCTCTCAACTGGACTGATAGGCAAGCTCCAGGTTGTGAGCTTGGGACCCACGGTCCAAGTTCGGGGTTTGGGCCGATTAGGCTCTGAGCCTAGTTCCATAACTTCATCAATGTGAAAACAAACCACATTAATAAAGATATGAGTGAATGAAGATTGTAGCTTCTTTTTCCACAAACTCTTTTCCTATTGCAATAACAATTAAGGTTACACAAACAATTAGTGCATAATACTCTTCACTTAAAAAATTTAAATAAGTTAACGGGCAACATTGCCTCAAGTGTAAACTTTTCAAATAAGGTAAGAGGCAACATTGCCTCAAGTGCAAACTTTAGGGCATGTTTACTAATAGAGATATTTTCCGTTTTTTTAGAAAACTGAAAAACTGGAAAAAGGAAAACAGAAAACGTGTTTACCAAAAAATTGCTGCAAAACTGGAGAAAGGAAACAACAAATTGCGTTTACCAAATAATTTTCCAAAACCATAAAATGAGATATGTCTCTGTTTTCCTTAATGAATTGGAGAAGTGACTTTTACTAGTTTTCAGAATTTGGAAAACGTGGATGTTGTAGTGACGCTGCCATGCATTTGCATACTTACGCCTAGTGTTGAATCCGTCCCCGCTTCAGTGTCGGTTCCAGTCTGATTCGGTCAACGACCTGACAGTCCCTATGTGGTCCGATCAACGACCCAACGGTCCGGTCCGGTACGGTCCAGTCATTTACCTGATGGTCCACGTCCGGTCGGCGGTCGAGCAATCCCGATTCAGTCCGGTCGACGACCCGACAGTCCTGGTCCGGCGGTCCCGGTTCGGTCAGGTCCACGACCCGTCTGTCCGTGTCGGTCCAATGCAAGACCCGGCAGTCCCTGTCCGGTCCACGACCTGACGGTCCCAGTCCGTTCAATGACCCGACAGTCCGTATCCAGTCCGATCCACGACGAAGCGGTACTTGTTCGGTCTAATCGACGACCGAGCAGTCCTGGTCCGATCCGGTCTAGTCAATGACTCGGCGGTCCCCGTCTGGTTCAGTCAATGACCTGGCAATCCCCGTCCTGTCCGGTCAACCACATGGCAGTCCATGTCCTATCCAATCAATGACCCGGCGGCCCCCATCTTATCCGAAAAATGATCCGACAGTCTATGTTCGGTCCGATCGACAATCGGACGGTCCTGAGCCAGTCCCGTAAATGACCTGGCGGTCCCTGTTTGGGCCGGTCAATGACCCGACAGGTTCAATCTCGGGTTTTCAAAATCATTTTTTAAAGTGAAGATTTTTAAAAGAGCCGTTAAGTTGTCAACCAATAAGGAAATGGGGTCATCAAACTAACAGTTGAGATCGACCGGGACCGGCCCGTTTCGGTCCCGACTTTCCTATACGTGGGACCCAGTACCCTACTTGGGTTGTGCTAAGTTCGGTTCCGGACTGGGACTGTACTTTTGGTTCATTAGTCGAACACAGAACCAGGTGAAAAATTGTATGAACATATTTTCAGATTTAAAAATGAAAAACTAAAATATGAAAAAACAAGTGGAGATAGAAAAACTGGAAAATGAAAATAGAAAATTGAAAAACTAGAAAGTATTTTTGTTGATAAATACTCTGTAGGTCTTTATATTCTGTATCCAGGGCCGATTCTGGGGGGGGGGGGGGGGGGAGGGAGGGGGCAAGAGGGGCGACCACCCTAGGCCCGAAAAAAGTAGAAGAAAAAATAGGTCCAAAATTTTTCTTTATATATAGTGTGAGTAGGCTTCTTCTTTTATTCTTAAGTTTAATTAATTAGGTCTAATGATTAATTTTGTTGACATTTTGAAAATTTAAAACATAAATAAAGAATCTTAAACAGAGACAAGTTTAAAACAGAATATATAGATTGATTTTTAGCAGGATCGTTGTAGTTTTTAAAAGCAATACAATTATTGCAGCATAAATAAAAGACACATCTCTCCAGTCCTCACATCTTTTTAAGTTTTAAGGGTTTTTATTCAATTTAATTATAACATAACAAATTTATATAATTATTTTAGAGCCCGTTTCTCTCAAATTTCACCCCAATTATTCATTTGTTTCCAAATTTCAATAAGTTATATTTGAGTTCCTAATAGTAGTTTTAGAGGACGTCAAATAAGCAATCTTCTTGCGCGATTCCTCTTGACAGCCAAACATTTTGTCTCTTTGAAAATCTTCATTCTTTCGAGACTTCAAACTTTAGACTCTCATCAGCGGTCAATAAATTATTCTCAACTTATGAATTCAATAAGTGGTTTTATTTCTTTTCATTTATCTTTTCAAAAGAAAGATTACTGTTGTTATATGTGACAATTTTATTGTTTTTCATATATATTAGTGGAAAGAAGGTTTCCTATGAAGCAATTTTTAATCATTTGCTTCACATTGGTCAACGAGAAACGTTTTTAAGTAATGTTTTTTTTATTCAATACTCGTGTTGTTACTTTTGGCCAAATATGTAACTTATATAATAATAAAGCGATTCTCGTCTTTATTTTATGAACTTCATTGCCCAAATATGGTTTATTGTGTGTCATGGATATAGGCCCAAAATAGCATACCGCCCATAGACCCAAAAATGGACAGGACCGCCGCAGGGGCGGATCTAGCATTTACGTTCAGGTGGGACCAAAATTTAATTAAATAACATATATTACAAAAAAATGTCAAAATGTGGTAAACTAATACTAGTATTATAGAAATGTCAAAGAAAAAAGTAAATATTATCGAATCGACAATACAATTATCTTTAAAGTCATAGATATCGAACCGAAGTTTTATCGGTTATCCAGATAAACCGATTTTTTTTAGGTCAATTTCTCGGAAACCAGATAAACCGATTTTTTTAACTCTCAAATCTGTACTCTGTGTAAAAAATTATTTTCACCTACCAAACCCAATGTATTCAACGAATTAATTTTTCAGACGAATATTCAAAAGGCCAATGAATTGAACTAATTAATTTTTAGAACAATATTCAAAAAGCTCAATCAATTGAACTAATGTGTTTTTCAGACTAATAAAGCCCAAATAATTGGACTAATTAAATTTTGCATGCTAGTATTCAAAAGCCTAAAACTCAGACTTTAAGATTTGTGTAAGGGAAGAAGAGATTGTTTGGGGAAAAAAACTAAAAATTGTAAAATAGCATCTCTAGGACTTGGTTGAAAAATATAAAATCAATGTTGCTCACCCTAGGGATCAAACACTAGACCTCACACTGCTCAATTAGGCTACTACCATCATGCTAGCATAACTTTTGTTTACATAATGACGTTAGTGTTTATTATACCATTTTGTCACATCACATATATAATATATATATATATATATAATATATATATATATATATATATATATATATATATATTACTCGTATATACTAGTAATTTTTTTTTGAGGCTGGGCCTAGGCTCTCCTTGGACCTATGCCAGATCCGCCTGGGACGGGCCCTGTCTGTATCCTCCTCCGTTATGGTGAAATTACAGGCTTCTAAAACTTCTACCGGCTCGATCAACAAATGTCCCACCATTATATTTTTAATGTGAACTTCAAACAAAGATAATGGAATATAGGTAGGAAATAATACTCCACACGGTGGTGTAAAAAATCGATACGTGTTTATTATATTATTTTTTAAGAAAAAGTTATACGGAGTACTACGTAATTATTTAAAAGCGGAAAAAGCGCATAAAATTCACAAATAAGCAAAGAAAAACTTTTGTGAGCCAAAGTGTGGGAGGTCAATATAAATGGAATAGTGGAAGTGTGAGAGTGAAGAAGGACAAGATCTTCTAGCCACAAAAGCAAAAAAAAAAGGATGACATCCCATCCTTGAGGGTTGTTGATTATTACTTTATTATTTCGTTATTACTACACGTATTATTAATATTTTATTATTATTATTATTATATTATTGTAACATTTTATTTGTAACGTATCATTCTTGTACGCACGTATTTATTTTTGCTTAGAATCTTAGACCTTTATTAGCTTGTCTTTTATTCTCCTAGTTGTTAGCTGTACGTACGTTTCTTGTTGGTATACGGCACATGCTCTAAGTGTATATATTTGGAATGGTTCGGCATATTCATCACCATGCAATAATAAAGACTTTTTCAATATTTTCCTTTCGTAACATGGTATCAGAGCAGCTATAGCCTAGGACCATTCATTCACGAACCAGGACCATCGAGCATGGCCGGGGAAGGAGAGAACCGTGGTGACGGACACCAGCCGGAGCGTCGGAAAATAAATGACCCCTCATCTCCATATTACTTATCTAATGCAGACTATCCAGGATTGGCTATCTGTGCAGTTGCTCTTAAAGGCGAGAGCAATTATCGGGAGTGGGCAACGGCAATGAAAACCACGTTCTGTGCAAAGCGGAAATTGGGGTTCCTTGATGGAACCATTAAACGACCCACGAACATAGGAAACGATCTCGAGGATTGGTTGACCGTCAATTCTATGGCGGTGGGATGGATTATGACTTCGGTCGAACCAACTCTTAGAACGAACCTTGCTTACATGGAAAGTGTAAGTGACCTTTGGGAGGATTTGAAGGCGAGATTTGCCGTCGGAGATGCTATGCGGACCCATGAACTGAAGGAACTGATTCGAGATTGCAAGCAGCAGGGACAATCCGTTACGACGTACTATGGACGTCTTAAAACATTGTGGGACGATTATGATGCCTACTGAAATATCCCACAATGTACTTGTAGCGGTTGTACGTGCGACTTGCAGAAGCTATTTCTCAAACATGTGGAGATAGAGAAGACACATGAATTTTTGATGGGGCTCGACCATGAACTGTACGGGACCATGAGGTCCAACCTCCTCAGTGCGAATGAATTAGCATCTCTCACTAAAGTTTACCACACGGTGATATAAGAGGAGCGTCACCAGAACTTGATACGAGGCCGTGAGCAACGAAACGAGACAGTGGCTTTTGCTACTCGTGCTAACACTTTTGGTGGAGGAAAATATGACAAGGTCAAGTGTACCTACTGCCATAAAACTGGTCACGATGTGGAGAATTGTTTCCAGCAGACCGGAAACTATCCGGAGTGGTGGTATGATAACCCGGGTAGGGGACGTGGCGGTAGAGGCCGCGGCTCATCTGCACGTGGACGAGGGCGCATGGCGGGCGGTAATGCACTGCATGTACGAGATGGGAACGAAGAGGCAACCAGACCACAAGGAAGCGACAACACAACTTTGCAGAAACCGGGCTTTACATATGAGCAGTGGCAAACACTTCTCAAAATGATGGAAAATTGTAAGAACACTTCTAGCGAGGAAAAACCATCAGGTACGAAAATTTGTAATGAATGGATTTTAGACTCCGGTGCGTCATATCATATGACCGAGGATGGAAGTAAACTGAGGAGGATGACCAAAATTGATCCAGTGGCCGTGACTTTACCTAATGGGGTTATAACACATGCTACACATGTGGGGGATGTGTGGATGAATACACGGCTCATCTTGAAAGATGTACTGCAAGTACATGGGCTACAGTGCAATCTTATTTCACTCGCACAATTGATTGATAAATGGAAATGTGATATTTTTATTACTAATGATTTATGTGTAATACAGGACCTACTTACGAGGATGCCGATTGGAGTGGGTGATCGACGTGGGGGAGTTTATTACTTTCGGAGTCTGGAACGGGCACAAGTTCATGCTATGGCCGGGAATGATTCAGGTGATTTGTGGCACTCACGTTTGGGGCATCCGTCAATGAAAGTTCTCCGTTTAGTTACTTGTTTGAATAAGACAGTATTGCAATCTGTTCAAAATAAAGCATGTGATGCATGTTTACGAGGCAAACAAACTCGTGATATTTTTTCTATTAGTAGTGCTCGTACCGTTGAACCTTTTGAGCTAATACATTGTGATGTTTGGGGTCCGTATCGTTTTTCATCCACTTGTGGAGCTCGATATTTTTTGACCATATTTGATGATTTTTCTAGAGCTGTTTGGGTACATTTAATGCGAGATAAGAGTGAGGTGAAAAATATTCTTAAACAGTTCATTGCCATGACTAGTCGTCAATTTGATAAAAACGTGAAGGTTATTAGAAGTGATAATGGCAAAGAATTTATGTGCCTACAAGAATATTTTTTGACCCATGGCATTATTTTTCAAACATCATGTGTTTATACTCCACAACAAAATGGAAGGGTAGAACGAAAGCATAGACACATTTTGGACATGGCTAGAACACTACGCTTTCACGCTAATTTACCAATTGAATTTTGGGGTGAATGTGTGTTAGCCACGGGGTACTTGATCAACAGATTGCCTTCTCCTATTCTTGACAACAAAAGCCCTTATGAACTTTTGTATAATAAGCCCCCGACATATAGCCAACTTAGAGTGTTTGGATGTCTATGTTATATTCATGCTAAAGACAGAACAGGTGATAAATTTGCACCACGAGGGGTGAGATGCGTTTTTCTGGGATATGCTTATTCCCAAAAGGGGTGGAAGGTTTATGATTTGGAAAACCATAAACATTTGTGTTAGTCCCCTAGATTTTGACGTACCATTCTTTTGATGATGCCAAAAGCTCCTCTAATGTTGCCCCCCTTCTTTTGTAGCATTAGGAAATTAAAATGATGTATTTTGCTTCAACCTAGTGCCAGTGAAATGTTATCCAAAAAGTGTCTCATCCGAACTGTCAGATAAATATAAACTGGAAAAACATAAAAAGCAATAAGGTAATATTCCATTATCTTAGAATGGATTTCTCATAAATACAACCAGTTAAATTTATCTGATGGTTCAAATAGTTCGAACAAATAAACTAGTCATTAAAACTGGAACACAAAAATGCAATAAGGTAATAATTCTTTACCTTAATAGGATTCACTATCCTACCAATTTAATATTTGGTTTATGTGCAAAATACTAGCTGGGCCAAATCACAACCAAGTATGACCAAAAGTCAGATAAAATGTTCGTATCAAATTAATTATGCCGGAAAAGTTAAAATGCAATAAGGTAAAACTTTACCTTGAAAAAGGATATTCAAATCCTACCGGTATATATTTATTTGATACAATCACTTTTATCAAAAGACATATTGGTGTGAAAAATGTGACAAAAATAAATGTACAATTTTTGAGAATAAAGAAAGATTACCGGAAAAGTAAAAATGCAATAAGGTAATTTTTATTTACCTTAATAGGATATTTAGATCCTACCGGTATACATTACTTTGACTCAAAAATTTGTTGTGTGTCACATTTTTTTTGGAACCGGAGCCTTGAAGACACACACAAAAGAAATACTTCAGCGATCAAAATTAATTGAAGACAATATTAGACCTGCCTTCAATGCTTGAGCAAGTACATGGTTCTACAGCATGGGACGCACATTTGGAAAAGATGCTCTCCGCGGCTAAATAATTCAAGACAAACTCATCAGACGCATTAAAAGGCTGCAGCACAAAAAGACGGAAGTACAATTTGTCCTTGCCAGAAATTCAACGGAAGAGATCAAACTATCCTAACCAACGGATAAGATTGATCAGCCAAAAAGCCTATAAATAGAGACTGAAACGAAAGTTTCTAACCAAGCCTGAGCATACTAAGTAGAGAGATATTTCACTGAGCAAGAAGTGCTATTCTATCGCCGACTCTCTGCTTAGACTCTTGCTTCACTAAACTTCTAAGCATTAAGTCTTCATTGCCAAAATCATAGAAGTTTAGTTCCTAGTTGGAGGTTAGAACTTTCTTGTAATCACAACCAGAAAATTGTTGTAAACACTTCATCAGGAGGACAGTTGGTCCCGGCCTGAGTGTGGTTAGATAGGTTAGGAGTACCTTTTGATCCCCACTGGATCAATTGAGAAAAACCTAAAGGATTGAGTAGCTTGGAGTGGTGTTGTACTCCTCGTGAAACACCTTCAATCTAGGCCAGAATTGTCAAGGCTAGATTGGCACTAAGTGTATTCGGCTTAATACATTAGTGAAATCCATTTGAAATAGGATGGGACTGGATGTAGGAGGATTACACCACCTCTGAACCAGGATAAATCGTGTGTTGATTTCCTTAGTCAACAAAGCACACACCCAACACTTCTCGTATAAGAAATCGTAGTTTGCCAGCAGCATTTTAAGCAGTTGTCTTAACTGACCCAACTGCTTATCCTACTGCTTAATCACTCACCTTTTCTTGAGATAACCTTTTCACAAGAGCTTCGCAACATTACTGTCTAAAGGTACATTTTGCCAGAAATCATATCTCTTACTGAACCAGCTGGCTCAGCAATTCCCCGGGTTCACTCAACTGCTGAGACCTCTGCTCAGGCAAAAACACCTTAAAATTCTCAAGCTCAGTATCCAATCAGAAAGCCCTCATCACACTATACAAGGTCACATAATCACCAAAAGAGTCGCTCTACCAGATTCCAGGAATTCACTCTTCAAGTATAGCAGAGACCTCGGCAGTCCCCTGGTGACCACCCAACTGCTGAGCCCTCTGCTCATACAAACTTACTTCCTGTGAACATCTCAAGTATCAACACAGACTCATAACATCTCCAGTAAGAAGGCAGTCTGAACCAGGCTACAGATTTCAGTTTATAATATAAGCAGGTGACTCAGCAGTTCACTCAGTTCCACCCAACTGCTGAGACCACTGCTGAAATACAGCTGTAGCTTCCTTTCAACAAAAGGATAGTGTTCCACTGCCCTCATCATCCTAAACAATATTCCATCATCATTTCTGTCATATAGTCTGTATTTGTCTAGCAGTTGCCTCGGCAGTTCCCTACTGCCTAGCCAACTGCTAAGCCAACTGCCTAGCCAACTACTGGCTATTTAAGTCCAATCTTCCCTTGATCAGAAAGTGATTAAAACATCCAATATATAAAGGGTAAAGTCTTCCGCTGTGCATCTATTAATCTCTCAAAAGATTATAGATCAACTCCTCTAGAGGGAAATCTCTGTAAAAGTCGAAAAGATTTAAAAGTCTATTCACCCCCCCCCCCCCCCCCTCTAGACTTTTACCCTATCCGGGACTATCACTTTGATATCACGTGACGTGCGATTTGTCGAAAATTCTTTTCCATACAAATTGGAGAAGCCAATTTCGAATAAGGATAACCTGCAGGGGGGACAATTATTGGAGTCACACATGCATTGATGCATGCATGTGTGGATGACCACAGGGGCGGATCTAGCTATGGGCCAGGGAGGGCCTAGGCCCATGCTCAAAAAAATAAAAAAATTAGTATGTATATATATTTATTTTGATATATTTAATGTTGTGTAGAATAGGTATAAAAATAATAACAGTCAAAAGCTTAACAAAAACGAAAATGGTGAGATGGTGGTAGATCATGTACATGCCGGTGTAGTATCATGAAGATCCTGGGTTCGATTCCCAGTGACAACATTTTTTGTTTTGCAATGGAGAGCATATCTTCAACTCATTAGGTTTGGAGGTGAAAATAAGTTCAATAATTATGGGTTTGAGGTGTTTATGTAATTGATTTTGACAAAAAATCTTATTCTCATAATATTTATTTTTGTCTTAGAGATTTATGTTGTAAGATATGTTATTTTACACATGAAAATAAGTTTTATTAAATATACACTACATTTGTTCTTAAGTAAATGCAACAGTTTACTTGTCACATTTGTTGATGCGCAACTTTGATCAGTAATATACTCCATATATTATTCTCTATTAGTAAAAAAAATAAACATAAGATTTTGAAAATTTACAATTAGACAAGTTGAACAATATTTTAAAAAAAGTTATTAATTCATTAAAAAATAAAGTGTAATCAAAATATAATATATGAATAGTGTAAAATTCAACATGTTGCATTTATTTAAGAACATAAGTAATTATTTAAAGGAATACTATATTTTAACACTTCAATTAAATTTGGCCCCTGATGAATGCCAATGCTAGATCCGCCCCTGCCTCCAACCCCATTATCTCCAGCCAAATTAATCTTCATTTGATACGTCATCGTTGTTGTGATCATGAGTCTCAGAACCATTGTTTGCATCCATTTTGAAGGAAAGTCTCAGCCTCTCATCTGATCTGTTTGCAACGAAGAAAAAGTCAGGTCGGGTTACAGACACGCCGGTCAACACCAACCGACCACCTTCCCGACGAGGCTGCATCATCTCCACCCCATCATCAAGCCCGCCCCGACCTTTGCTTGAACTCAGGGGAGGCGGGAAGGCCTTACTTTTGTTGATTTTGTCACCCGTAATCATCCCCACCGGCTTGGTTGCTGATGATTGTGGAGACAACGACAACTTCCCCATCAATTCCTCATTGCTCTGGCTATCGAAGCCAGTTTCACAGCCCAAGCCCTCAGTACACATCTCTAGGCTTTTCGTACTCAGTGCGGCTAAGGAGTGTCTCTTACGCGGCGTAGGTGGGGCCAGTTCAACGTACTTCGCTCCCCCGACCGCCGCCTCATCGTCCTCTGCAGCAGCTTGCTGCGGCAATGCATTTTTACTATCCAGCTCCTCCGCAAGAAAGCTCCACCCACCCGTATAGTTATCGCTCGTTCCGCTGCGGCTGGTTTCAGAAACGCCGTCGTCCCCGGCCGGAACATCGTTGCCATCGTCCCCAGACCGAACATCATCGCCGTCAGTGCTTGGCTCCCCGTGATGCTGACGCAAATGCAGCAGTTTTTCGTTATCGTCAGAGACGCAATGGCCGCCAATCAGAGGATTCACCATCATGTTTGTTTTTGACCGATCACAAATTTGATGACCGTACCGGAAACAAATTACTATTGTGATGATGCAGAAATACGTGTTTATTATATAGTCTTTGAAATATTGGATATTATTACTCTGCAGCGAAAACAAATATTTGATTAGCGTGTTTTTAATATTTAACAATCACTTCATAATTAAGAAAGTATTCATATATATATATATATATATATATATATATATATATATATATATATATATATATATATATATATATATATATATATATATCAAAGGAGATATATACCATAATGGGATACATTTTGCATGCTAGTAATAAAACTATACGCCAATTGCTAAACTTTTATTATAATACACGGAGTATTAAATAGTACTCCGTATAATTAAACTCATCTTTAATAAAGCCTCCATGATGGCCCCATGCTTAATTATTTCCATATATTGTGATCTTTACGTACTGTATTTTGACCGCGTTTTACTTGTTTATGTGCTGAAAATAATAATCAAATATATTAATTATGATATACTAGATTTTCACCCGTGTTATGAATAACCAGAAAATTATTCAAAAAAACGTTACTTTATTAAATAATTATAGTTACAAGTTTTAAATTTTTAAATATATTTTATTGTAGAAGAATTGACCCTAATAGGAATGAAATATACGTATATGTCAATATGTGAACAATTACTCTTTATTTTATCTGTAATATAAAACAAGTTATGTATAGGAAATTTCCTGAAATAGGAGTAAATATGTTTTGGAATTACAAAATAAGATGTTATATTTATCTTCCCGAAATAGGAGTAACATGACAGTATTTACTGACAGTATTTACTGTAGTACTAGATCTTAAAATGACAGTAATTAACTACCATGTTTACGACTAAGTTTAAAGAACCGGATTGGAGCGGCTGGTCGTACCTGGAACTCGCCAAACCAAATTTTAATCCGGTCAGATTGATTATTGAACTGTCAATATGAGTAAAACCGAAAATACTTGGTGGGCCGTGCGGACACGGATCAGACCCGAACGGCTACAAACCCTCAAAATCAATTAAATCTGGAAAGTTTTGGAAAAGGTACGTAGCTCCAAGTGATCAAACACTTGACCTCCTAGTCTCCTACATATTACTAGTCAATTAACCTCTCTGTTGCATGGAGGACGGATAAAGTTAACAAAGGTAAGTCATGTCTTCATATTATCACATTTTCAATCATTTTTTAGTAAATACATCACTTTTGATTTCACACGCGGAATATTGTTATAATAAAAATAAGTGATACTGGAGTTAGTTTTCTCATTAATTGATTGATTTTGCTAAAGAGGAGTATTTTAACTATTTTCATACTCTGCATAACTTTTTCTTTACTTTATGAATAAAATATATCCTAATTTTTTTCACAATTCATGAGATTCAACAACTTCAGCCAGCATTCCACCAATTTCAGTATTGTCAAACATGCTCTGATTTATCTTCATTTTATTAATATGTTTATTTTATTAATAAAATATATTTTATATTTTTTTCAAAATATAAAAGATTCAACCGTTTCAGCCAGTATTTCAACGATTTCAGCATTATCAATCAGACTCTTTTTTTCCTGAAAGCAATATAATGCATTTTATCAATGTTAATATATGTACTTATTATATAAACACAAAAATGATATAAAATGTATTAGTTAATTTTTCTTTTTTTGCATCATATCTTGAAATTATTACTTAAGAAGACATAAAATTATATTTTACTTGTTTACACTTATGTGTAAGTGTGGGTTATATAGTATTTTACTTGGAAAAACATTCTTAACAATTACCCTATCAATATATATTTTGCATACAAAAGTTTTATAAAAACCATATACTTCTAATATCTTCATTTTATATTTTTTTAATACTTGTAAAGTAATGGAATATGCTACTTTTTTATTGTTTGAAATTAGAACATTTCATGTTTCTAACTATGGGCCACGCCAATAGTGGGCAGTAACAGCGATCAACAACAAACAACAACATCCAAGCTTTAATCCCAAAAGAATTTGGGGTCGGACAACATGAATCGATCAATGATATCGATACCAACCAGAGAAGATGGACAAGAAAGAGAAGAAAAAAGTAAGATAAAACGAATAAAATAAAGATAAATAAAAGATAACAACAACACAAGAATATAAGAAAGATAAAAGATAAAAAAGATCATAAAAAAGCTAGAATATAAAAATAACATAAGAATAAACAAAGGTAAGGAAGATAAACGATAAAAGAAGAAAGAGAGGAAAGGTAGAAAAGACATCAGTCGTCCACACGGATGTGCGCCCTCCACTTTGCTCTCTCCAAAGCCATACTCTCATCCAACCCAATGAGACGCATATCAGTTCTGATTCCTCTAACCCAAGTCTGTTTGGGTCTTCCCCTCCCTCTCTTCTCTACCTCTTCTCCCCACCCCTCAAGTCGTCTAACAGATGCATCACCCGGTCTTCTACGCACATGTCCAAATCACCGCAAACGAGACTCCTGCATCTTATCTTCTATAGGTGCTACTCCCACCTTTTGTCTGATTATCTCATTCCTCAAACGGTATTTTCTGGTATGTCCACACATCCAACGCAACATACGCATCTCTGCCACACTCATCTTTTGAATGTGGCATTGCTTCACCGCCCAACACTCCACGCCATACATTAATGCAAGCCTAATTGCTGTTCGATAAAACTTACCCTTCAGTCTACTTGGCATACCTCGATCGCATAGAAATCCTGAAGCACTCTCCCGTTTCATCCACCCAGCTTTGATTCTATGGCATACATCTCTATCTAATTCACCATCCTTCTGAATTATGGAACCCAAGTAACGAAACACATCACACACTGGTATCTCCTTACCATCAAGAGTAATCCCACTGTTGCTACTACTTCTACCTCCACCAAACTTGCACTCCATATACTCAGTCTTGCTTCGGCTCAGTCTGAAATCCTTGTTCTCCAATGTCTATCGCCATACTTCCAACTTTGCTTTAACACTGAATTGTGTCTCATCAATCAATACAATATCGTCGACAAACATCATGCACCACGGTATGTCTTCTTGAATTGACTTCGTAAGTTAATCCATGACTATAGCAAATAAGAAAGGACTCAGAGCAGATCCTTGGTGCACTCCGATAGTAATAGGGAACTCTGCGGTCCTCCCTACACTAGTGCGGACACTTGTAGTACAAGCATCATGCATATCCATGATGATACTGATATACTTAATGTGATATGCCTTTTCTAGTTAAGGCCCACCACATGAATTCTCGAGGTACCCTATCATATGCCTTTTCTAAGTCAATGAACACCAAATGCAGATCCTTTTTAGTGTCTCTATACTTCTCCATAATATGTCTAAGAAGATGAATAGCCTCAGTTGTTGAGCGTCCAGGCATAAAACCAAATTGATTTTCCGAAATTTTCACACTCTTACGAAGTCTTTGCTCAACCACTCGTTCCCAAAGTTTTGTGGTGTGACTCATAAGTTTAATCCCTCGATAGTTAGCACATTCTTGTACATCACCCTTATTTTTAAATAAGGGAATGAGGGTACTCTTCCGCCAAGTCACTGGCATTTTATTTTTTCTCCAAATGATATTGAAGAAACGTGTTAGCCACTCGATGCCTTTCTCTCCCAAACTTCTCCAAGTCTCGATCGGTATGCCATCTGGGCCCACTGCTTTCTTCCTCCCCATTTTTCTCATAGCCTCTTTAACTTTTGTTGTTTGAATCCTTCTCACGAAGTCTCGATTTATCATACACTCTGGTATAGTAAGATCATCAATACATTGCACTTTATTCCTGTTGAACAAGGTATCAAAGTATGACCTCCACCTCTCTTTAATTTATTTTTCCTCCATTAGTACCCTTTGATCGACATCCTTGACACACTTAACTTTTCCGATATCCTGAGTCCTACGATCACGAAGACGAGCAAGTCTGTATATATCTTTTTCTCCTTCTTTAGAGTCCAACTTTACATATAATTCCTTGTTCACTTTTCCTCTGGCTTCCTTCACAGCTTTCTTTGCTCTTCTTCGAGCCTCCTTGTACTCCTCTATGTTCTCGTCGCTCCAACTTTTTCCCAATTTCTTATAGCATTTTCTTTTGGTTCTTATTGCTTGTTTCACCTCATCATTCCACCAAGACGTGTCCTTTTTCGGTGGCAGACATCCTTTAGATTCTCCTAGTATCTCCTTCGCCACTCTGTTAATGGTGGACTCCATTGATAACCACACATCATCCACATGTGCGTCTTTATCAATAGACCATACATATTCCTCCAACATTTTGTGTGCAAAAATTTGTTGGAGATTTCCCTCCAGCCTCCACCATTTTATCTTTGGCTCCCCTTGTACCTTAACTTGTCTCCTCTTTTTACCTTGAAAATCCAGCACAAGCATCCTATGCTGAGTGACAGCACTCTCACCGGGGATAATCTTACAATCAGTGTAGCTAGTTCTCCAAGTCGTACGTACTAAAAAGTAGTCAATTTGGGTACTATTAGCTCCACTTCTATAGGTGACAAGGTGTGAGTCTCTTTTCTTGAACCAAGTGTTCATCACAGCCAACTCATATGTCGATGCAAAATCCAAAATGTTCTTCCCCGCTTCATTTCTAGTGTCAAAGCCATGTCCGCCATGGATACTCTCAAAACCATCATGACTTGGGCCCACATGCCCGTTGAGGTCGCCTCCTATGACCAGCTTCTCTCCCATTGGCACTCGTCGAACCACTTCCTCAAGATCCTCCCAAAATTGTTGAGTGATAGATGCATCCAATCGCACTTGTGGTGCATATGAACTTACCACAGACACGATCTCATCTCCTATGATCAACTTAATGCCAGAGAAGAACAGTAACAATGATCATTTGACATTATTTCTAAAAATTAGCCATAAGAAGGATGTTAACGACGTCCAAGATTTAAATTTGAAAATCACTGGCTAAGAGAAAAGATTGTAGAAAATCGGTTAACTCAATCATCAAGTTGTAAATAACTGGTGATTTGATGACCTTGGGTGAGAAGCGATATTGGGCGATAGGCGGCACAGCTGGGATCGATCGATGACTACGGAGGAGCATCACCATGTGATGCCGCCAATCTAGAAGCGCCGCAAGGATCCGGGGGTACGGAGGAGGTTCGTCGCTATTTCTCTTCGGCAGGTTAGGTGTCTCTCTATTGCGGGTGTGTTTTTCATCCGAGGTTTCTGTTTTCCGGGCGATTTGTTCTGTGATTCTGTCCTGCTAGCTTTGGCCAAGAATTGGTGGTGCTGTTTTCTTTTGTTTTGGTGTTTCAAATTCCTTCTACTGTGACCGAAGTATTTGTTGTGAATCTGTGTGTTTGTTATCGTTTGTTCCTCTTTATTCGAATTGGTGATTTGTTTTGGGTTGAGATGGATATGATTTCGAAACATGTCAATATGCTCTCAATTGCTGAGGAAGAAAACAGGTGACTAGTTATTGTGACTGACCAGGTGGTGTACGAGGGTGGGTCAAAAGAGGACTTCAATCTCACGGCGGTGGCCAGAGTGGTGTATGATAAACCTGTTCGTATCGTTTCCTTTTGTTAAACAATGGCTATGGTTTGGAGGCCAGTGAAAGAGGCCTCTATAGATGAAATTGAGAACTCAAAATTCTTGCTACAATTTTATCATGAAGGAGACCTGGACAGAGTTGTGGATGAGGGACCTTGGTCTTTTGAGCAGAATTTGGTGGTCATCAGAAGGTTGACACGTACTGATAAACCTTTGGAGGTTGCACTAGATCACGCGGACTTTTGGGTTCAGGTTCATGATCTACCGCTAAGCTATATGACGACAAAGGCTGCATGAGGTATAGCTAACATTATAGGTACCTTTGTGAAACTGGATGAAAGATCCTCTAGCGGAAAACAAGGGCTTGTTATGCGAATAAGGGTCACTCTGAACGTTAATTTTCCTTTAGCCCGGCGTTTACAGGTTAGACAAGAGGGAGACGGATGGATTTGGGCAAATTTTAAATACGAGAGACTCCCAAACTTCTGCTTTTTATGTGGGATTATTGGCCACGCTGACCGTTTCTGTCCCTCTAATCCGCATGGTGGTTTGGGGATCGGAGAGAAACCTTATGGACCATGGCTACGTGCTCATCTGAGGCGGGGTGGAGTGCACCTGGTAAATAGATGGCTGATCCCTAGAAATAATAAACCGGGCGATAGGTAGGGGAAATTAGTAGAGCCTGATCAAGAGTCAGGGGAACAGGAAAGCTATTTGGTGCAGGGACTTGTGTCAAGAGGTAAAAAGGCTACTATAACACGCGATGAACCTAGAAAGCGCAGGCTCACTGAAAAGGATAGCGAGATGGGGACACAGGCGAGCATGGATGTTGATGAAGCATCCTCAAAAAACTTGGAAGTGGCGGTGTTGTCTGGACAGCACCGCCAGTAGCACGAGAAGATGAATCTCTGAAGTTGGCTCCTTTAGCGAAGGCAGGTCAAACCGCTATTTCCTTGCCAGTGGCTAGTCAAAACAAGATTATGTTCTTTTTCTGCTTTTTTAGTTCCGAACTCTTTTTTGTTTTGTCACTACATTTCTAGTAGCAGGTACAACGCTGTTGTGTATGGAGTCTACCAAATTGTAGGGTTAGCGAGTTGGTCCGCTAGTAAGCGCGATTCCAGCTCTCAGTCTCACCCCAGCATAGCCTTTATTATGACGAATTTGTATCTGGTCCTCAATATTAATATTAATTAAGTTATCTGTTTTAAAAAAAAAAGAGAAGATTGTAGAAGTATAGTTGAGCAAGCTTGGGGGTCCAGTCGTGGGCAGCTACCTGTGGAACGTTTACGTTTCTGTGGTTACGAACTTGATAAATGGGGAAAGCACTTGAGGAAAGGATTTCAACGACATGTAAATGGTTTGAACTTTATTAATTTTTTTAGGGAAAAGGGGCAAATAAGCCCTCGAACTAACCGGAAAAGTGCAAATCACCCCTTTTATAGGAGGCTTTGTCCGGTCGTCGCCATTTGGGGCGGTTACCGGTGTAACTTTTTGATGAATTTGTTTGATCATCTTCTTCATTATGTCTAGTTTACCCATACCAAAACAACGCAGTTATCTTCAAACATTTATTTGACTCCAGAGTCAAATAAATGTTTGAAGATAACTGCGCAGTTAAACAACGCAATATATTTTATAAAATCATTTGACTGTCTTCCCGGTTGAATTTTTATGTGAAATTTGGTATGGGTAAACTAGACTTAATGAAGAAGATGCTCAAAAATATTCATCAAAAATTCCACCGGGAACCTCCCTAAATGGCGACGGCTGGACAGAGTCTCCTATAAAAGGGGTGATTTGCACTTTTTTGGTTAGTTCGAGGGCTTATTTGCTCCTTTTCCCATTTTTTATCATAACTTATCGTTTTATCTTTCTTATCTTTATTTTAGTTTTGATTGCGATATCATGTATCGATTCATGTTAGTTAACCCCAATATCTTTTGGAACTAAGACTTGAATGTTGTTGTCATTGTTGTTGGAACTATTTGTATATTATGATTCTTTTTCAAAGTTATTACAGTTTAATTTTATGTTTTTTACACTTTCACTTTATTTTTTGTCTTTTTCTATTTTTATTTTTTATGATAACTTGTATTTTTATTTTTTATGATAACTTGTTATAATTATCTATCCATTATTGAACTAATACAGTTTTTATATTGATATTATTACCTTTTTAAAAAAATTATATGAATTTTCATAAGATTAATCAATTATTTTTTAAATTAACATTATGCTATAGCATGTTAAAATGTCTTGATTGACAGTGTTTTTATAGTAACCATGCTTATATGATAGTTTTTAGTAAATGGATTAAAGTGATGTATTGAAAATAATAGAAAGATTTATTTGACTTTTTCCCTTAAAAATAAATCATTTATTTAACCGCTTCATAATATATCTAAGATGACTAAATATACTACCAGATAGCTACTAATTTGATGGTCATTAATTTGGTAAGAATTGTTAATGGATGAAATTTCAATCATAACATGCATACCATGATATATACGTGTGATTAATGGAGCTATCATTGATATCACAACTTTAATAATCATACGTGTAATTTTCCTTTTGTATAACAAAATTTCTATTAATTCTCTATTATGATCCTAATTTTGACGGGATTTTTCTCTTCAATTGTTGTCCAAACTATGTTATCTTTTATTTAAACATTAATAGCTCAAATAGTCCATATGAAACTTCGGTAGTTATAAAATACACATAGATCAATCTTCTTCCAGACCGGACATAAATAGACTATACCAAACAAGAAAATTCCAGTCTAAGAAAAAATGTCCTAGGTTCTATGAAGTTTAATATCTATAGTCATATATCCATATTACTAGAAAGAATTAAACGATTAAAACTTATGTCACGTGTGTTGCATGGTGAAATGCAGTAGATGAGTTGATCATTCGGTTGATCTATGTAAGAGTACTGTACTTTTGGTCAATTGAAATCTGGAAAAAAATGGATGTGAGAATGAAGTTTTTATTCCTATGATTAATCTTACCCTCATGAATATTAGTCTTCGGTCCTTTCACATTTATCCACAAGTAATTCTCTTTAATGAAAAGCTTCGCGTTGATAATGAACAATGGTAAATAGAAATAGTTGGAAATAATGGGTGTTTTCTTGTGGGCCCTATTTTACGCATGCGTTGTTGTTTGTTGTAGTTTTAGGAGTGATAAGTCTGCTTAGATTGAAGTTCGTGATTATTAAGGAAAGGAAATAAAAAAATGCAATAAGTCTTCAATAATTTTCAATGTGTGTGCTTATTAAAATTCTAATGCACCCTCCGTCTCTTTTAACTTTGTCAAATCCGACAGACACATGAAATAATAAAGTAAAACATAATGTTGATATTTGTGTTCAGGAGACATAGTTATAACTTATAAGAGATGAAGAAAACATTTATTATGGCGTACAAAGTTATTTATTGACGATCTCTCTCATTCTTGTGATGAATAAATAATATGATATTTAAATGTGTTTATTTATTACATGATAACATTAATAATATATGAATATCACACCGCGTGCAACGCACAAGTGAAATACTAGTAGATATTATCAGACGAGACCAGACTTAACAAATCAAATGCCAGATCAGATGAGACCAACAAAGTTGGCTTTAAAGAAAAACAACCTCAATATGGTACTCATTACATTCCCAAAAGACCAAAAGCAAATTTGTCAAACTACATTTTCTCAGTGAACTAATTATGAATAAATAGACAGGCAGCATACCTTCTTATTGAAAAACAAAACGAGTAAAATAGCTAAAGTCAATATAAATCCATGAAATCAAACATGTATGAATTGAAATTAGAACCTTACCTTGAGAGTTCATTAGCATTAGCACTTTCAGAAGAATCAAGAATCTAACACGATTGATTGGCTACTAACCTTCCAATGCTATGTAGCTTATGAGATAAAACTTAATCCTATAATTGATGGGTATTTATAGGACTAATTTGAGAATAGTAACAGTTAACCTTTCTAATTCCTTCATTATTGCTACAATAAGTAGAATAATTTTGATGGAGTATATGGGCCTGGACCCTAGGACCCACATACTCAGAAGAATAAGAGGCACAACTGTCACCCAGTGGGGCCTCCGTCGGCCAGATGGCCCTCCATCGACCAGAACAATATCGACTGAGATTATGATCCAGAAGACAGGAGAACCGAGTGTCACCATCGGCCATGGCTCCGTCGGCCGGACCCTCATCGGCCACAAAGAACTCACAGAACCGGATTCCATACTTAGCTATTTCTACATTCTTTGCACTCAGCCCAGTAGTGGCCCAATTGTAAATGGGCCTCTCAAGCCCAAGACTTGGGAGCCCAGCCCTAATTTCCTCAATAAATACTCCCCTTGGGAGTAGTTGTAGGGGGTTCACAAATCATTAATAACATTTATTGCACTTCTCTCTTTAGTTCTCACTTCTCTCTAGGAGTTAATACTCCATCATTTGGTGTTTTCATTGAGAGATAGAACAATCAAGTTAGCATCCTTCGTCCCTGCCAAGCACAACTAACTGATCATGGGAAGAACTATGTCCAACCGCAACCTCCTCAGCAAGACGATCTCGGAGGTCCAAGAGGACAGGGAACACGAGGAGAACGCTACGGCCGACAAGGCCGCAGGCAGGGATGTTATCCAGGAGGCAATCGACCTCACGAACGATCTTCGCCATCAACTCAATGGCGACCGCCCTGACGCCCGCATCGGCTTGGAGAAGAAGCGCCTGGAAAAGGGAGACAATGCCTGGGGACAACTGGCTTCTCCCGCTGTTGACCCTCAGCTCCAAGCCGCACTCTTAGCCATCATCGCCAGTCTGGCCCAGAACCCCACCGTCCTAAGCGCGCTCATGCTAAGGACGGGGGAGAACACTACACCGCCTCCTCAGCCCCATCCGCTGGACATCAAGTTAGGCAAAGACGAAGGGGTGGTGCCCCAGGACACATCGTCATCCCACTCCCACCCTGCTTCCCCACTTTGAGCTGGACCGACCCCAGCGCGTGGAAAAGCCTCAGCCTTTAATATTGATAAATCATGCCAATATCAACAGAGGATGGCGGGAAGGATTGGTGAACGTGAGCCTGGCTCACCAAGGAAAAGCTTGGGGTCCGTATCCAGGACAGCGGATCAGCCCCGCCTGGACAAAGCCAAGGGAAAGTTGCACGGGGACGATGCGCGCCATCGAATCAACACAGCTCACGAAGCCCGCGTGCGCAACCAGCATGGCGCTACAATGGCCACAAAGGACCCCCGGGACGAGGTCATCGCCCAGCTGGAAAGGAGACTGGCCCAGATGGAGGCTAGACAATCGGTCACTGATAACCGGTTTCGAGGCGTTGTAGTAAAACGGAGTCTAACCTTTCGGTTTTTCCCCGAGTATCGTGTCTCTTGAGGAATGGCGGAGGAGTTTCTTGATTTTAAGCCCAGTCACAGGTTATCGCAAATTATTAGAAGCTTTCCAAATTAAAACTTTTGATTGGTTTTCTAAACTGTTTTTTTTTTGAAAAAGAAAGTAATTTAAATTATGCAAATACTAATGATGGCTCAAAAATAAACTAAATGAAAAATATTAAACTCTAAATAGATTGATCAAAGAAGGGCAATGAATTGAATAATTAGAAATGGATATATTCTTGGACCTAGTAATTAGGGGAATTAAAACAAAAATTGGACTAATAATTTCTTTTCTCATAGACAAAAATAGAAATTACTTTCATTAATTTATCCTATTTCTAGGTTTCATCAATGTATTCAAAAATGGTTGGCTTGAATTAAATTCTAATCTCATAGACAAGACAGAAATAATTCTCCAATATTTTGTTCAATAAAAATAGCCAAATTCATTAACTAATTAAACTCATTAATTAAGCAATTTGAATTTAATTCTCATAGAGAAGATGTAAATCCATTTCATTAAAATTTCCTATTTCTAGGCCTTATTAACGTGCTTAAATATGGTTGGCTCAAATTATTTTCTAATCCCATAGACAAGTTAGAAATAATTTTCCAAAATTTAATTAATGAGAATGGCTAACAATTATTAATTACTATTTCATCAATTTTGAATAACTAGTCCAATTATTTAATTTTAACCCCTAATTTTCGGCTAACAAGTCAATCCATATTCCTTTAATTCAATTCATGCCCAAGAGTAAATTAACTACAACAACTCATTACTAATTTTAACATTTTAGATATAAAATAAGATATGATCATAAATAATAACAACACAAGAAAATATTAAAGTGAATACTCCCAACATCCAAGCATTCGTTTCTTTCACACATAAACATTATTTATACTAGGTATTGAGGTTGTCTAAGTCGGAGATTAATATAACAACAAGATCTAATTTTCTTGAATTAAAATGGAAAATACGAAACTATTAAAATTAATTCAGAGAATTTTTCACAAATATTTTGGAAATCAAAACAATATATTCAGAATCTACACGACGAGAGGATGAATTTTCATATAAAGAACTTACAAATTGGAGCTAAAATGAAAAAGATATGAAAGATTGAAGTTGGAGGTGCAACAATGGTAGAAATCCAACCTTTGAAGAGGAAGAAGAAGACCTTTTTGAACTAGTTTCGGGCTAAGAATGGTGTGTTTGAGTTCAGAAAAAATCGGGCTATTTATAGCAGCAAAAATATCGTAGGCGGCCAACCAGGCGGCCGCCTGCCACCTTGCTCCGGCCGCCTTCTGTCCCATCACCGGTAGCCGAACGTGCGCCGGTCTCTTCATCCGCCGCAGGCGGTCCAGCAGGCAGCCGCCTGCCGTTCTTGTCTGGCCGCCTGCCGTCAAATCCCACCGGCCGGTGGTTGGTTTGTCGCCTTGTGCCGCAGGCGGCCGCCTTCCGTCCAGTGTCAGCAGCCTTCGGTCTTCTCTGGTCCGGTCAAAATTCCAAAAATGCTGACTTTCCAAAAATAGCGTAGGCGGCCTGGAAGGCGGCCAATCTGGGCGCCTATTTGGGCGCCTGTGAGATTTTTTGTCTGTCTTGTTCTGTATTTTGTGTTCTTCAACTTTCCCTTCTGGACCACTTTGAAATTCTGCTTCCTTCTTTTGATATGATATCATTTTTCACTCAAATTGACTCATTGTATGCTTTATTGACCCGAAATTTCGTCAAACATATCATGGACGTGATTTTTTACCTGATTTCACGAAACTTGAACCAAAATATATAAAACATGCCCTGTTTTTCTATTTTTCAATCCAAAATCACTTAAATTTGATAAGAAAAATAAGTACAAAAATGGACTTATCAATCTCCTCACACTTAAGTGTTGCTTGTCCTCAAGCGACAAATTAGTTGCAAACACACTCAAAAAGGTAAAACCTGACTGAATCACAATCGAATTGCTATTAAAGAAATAGAAACAAAAATCTCCCTTTTTTATTCTCAATTTTTAAACATTTTAGAAAAATTACCCAAAATACAAGAATATAAAATTATTATTACTTTATAAAAACTATTGATTATGTTAAACCACCAATCAATTCCTTATCCCAAGGTTTTCATTATTCTAATTTGGACATATATCTTATTCACAAATTATGTTTTTTTTTGCCTCTTTTTCACTCTTGTTGGCGGTGTTATCCCATGGTAGATGCATATTTCATTCTCAGAGACTATGATTAACGAATGAAATAGAGCCCCTTTTCGGAGATGGAATTGTCCTATAACAATGAGTTTTGAAGAGATTTATTAATAATAGTATTTTTTGTTTTGTTTTTTTGATGAATAAAATGAATGTCCAATTAAAACAAAATTAGCCCTTTACATTCGCAACCAAAAACCCATAACAATTTCAAGTTTTCTAAAAATAATAATAAAAGTAAATTTTAATAATAAGGGTGATCCTCTAAGCTATTATGTGATTGATAACAATTGAGAAGTGAATGTTTCATATCAAAAATAGTAAAAAGATTGATCTAAAACAAGGTTTTAACTTTTTGAGTGTAAAACGCAACCTCCTCACACTTGAGCTGGACCTCGTTCTCGAGGTCTCATTTTAATGCACAAAGTTTAGAAATAAAGGCACATTTTTTTTTGTTCTTTCCTCACACTTGAGTTTTGAAAAGATTTTGTGAAGAGGAATAATGAAAACAGGAATAAAATTGTTTTAAAAATATCATCCATGATCAGTTTTTTTTTTAATATTGAAGCACCACCTGCAATCACACAAAACAAACAAACAAAGTTATGAAAAACATGGGTTGTCTCCCAAGAAGCGCTTCTTTAACGTCACTAGCTTGACATTTGAGAGAGAACTTTCAGTAATGCAAGTCAGTCGTGGAGCACTCATCATTAGTGCCTCCACCTTATCCTCTAGGTATGCCGTCAGATGGCGTAGACCTTCGAACTCTCGTGACCACCGAAATGTGACATAATCTTCAAAGAACACGTCGTTCGAACAAGAAATTAGCACATATCCTGCATCACTCTCATTAGTAGAATCAACAAGTATTTCAGGATCAGGTGCCTCTGGTTTCTCCAACCGCTCAAATGGAGTCATCAAGGTAAAAGTAGTCTGACTAGAGATTTCATACTCCTCTTGATGGGTTTTCTCTTCTTTATCTATGTCCTCAACATGAAAATCACAAAGTTTAGACTCTGTGTCACTCTCTAAGAATGCATCCCAACTTCCTAACTCACTAACCTCACAAATATCATCTAGGCAAACAGATCATTGCCTATCACAACTATGTTTGTGATCATTGAGTAGAGAGTCAAAGAAAGCGTCATCGGAGAATGTTTCCTCCAAATCACACGTTTCAATAACAACTTCAACAGGTATTTGGGCTTGTGTATGATCAACATCTTCATCAAGGCTATCTTCTATCTTTCAAGGACTCTTTAGGTGAAAGATCATCCTTAGATGGTAGGGTAGGGCCGGTGTCACAAAGTATCTCCTCATCTATGGTCTCCTCATCGACTTCAGTGGGCACTTCCAAATTGAGTTCTTCAGGATTAAGTTCTATGAGGACAGGTTCTAGCTCAGTAGCAATGGGAGGCTCAAAAAAATTAGGGGTGAAAAAAGTTTCAACCATCTCGCCCATAGTTACCACAACCTCCTCCTCACATTTAGCACCTTCCTCGTATGTCTCCTCTTGAACTTTGTGTTTATTGTCATATATGATTTGTTCAAACAATTTATTGAGGCTCTCATCACGAGATGCTAGTTCAATCCTTGTCTGTTTTAAGTCTTCCACAAGATCGAGTAAGGATGATTTTAAGTTTTCGAGCTCGTGTTGAGGATAAGGTGAAATTTCATATTCATTCCCGTAGGAATACTCGTTTGTGCTAATGTAATGGTTTTCTAGCCTTTCGTGGTAATTTTCGTTATGATTAAAAACATCATGATAATTACTTTGATAGGAAAAATCATTATAGCCTTCAAAGTTTTGCTCTTGGTGGAAATAATTATCTTGAAATTGGTGATCTTCATACCCTAAAGGTGGATTTTCGCACCATTGATTGTTATCCTCATAACCTTGCTCATAGTATCCTTCATTTTGATTATTTTGGAAAACTTGTTGTTCATTATATGGATAGTGATATGGTGGATGAGAATGAAAGTGTTCGCTTGAGTAATCCACGAGAAAATCTCAAGCAAACGCGTGAGAACAAAACAAAAAAGAAATAGAAAATCTCCCTAACTTGAATTCGCCCATGCTAAAATCAAAATCAAGAATTACCGTGCCATTCCCCGGCAACGACGCCATTTGATAACCGCTTTCGCGGCGTTGTAGTAAAACGGAGTCTAACCTTTCGGTTTTTCCCCGAGTATCGTGTCTCTTGAGGAATGGCGGAGGGGTTTCTTGATTTTAAGCCCAGTCACAGGTTATCGCAAATTATTAGAAGCTTTCCAAATTAAAACTTTTGATTGGTTTTCTAAACTAGTTTTTTTTAAAAAGTAATTTAAATTATGCAAATACTAATGATGGCTCAAAAATAAACTAAATGAAAAATATTACTCTAAATGGATTGATCAAAGAAGGGCAATGAATTGAATAATTAGAAATGGATATATTCTTGGACCTAGTAATTAGGGGAATTAAAACAAAAATTGGACTAATAATTTCTTTTCTCATAGACAAGAATAGAAATTACTTTCATTAATTTATCCTATTTCTAGGTTTCATCAATGTATTCAAAAATGGTTGGCTTGAATTAAATTCTAATCTCATAGACAAGACAAAAATAATTCTCCAATATTTTGTTCAATAAAAATAGCCAAATTCATTAACTAATTGATGAGCAAGCATCTAGCCTTGTATCTACTGATACTTCAGGAGTTCTTACTTGGAATGAAGAGGAAAATGGCCAATTTTCTTTCAAATCTGCATTTGAAGAAGTTAGAGAATTATCATTCAATTCTGATATTTATGAGCAAATCTGGAATACTAAACAAGAGCTTAAAATGAAGATTCTACAATGGAAGATTGTGAAAGGAATTCTCCCTATTACTGACAAATTGAGTAGATTTAGGACAGTGTTAAATCCTTCAATTTGTCCTCACTGTAGGAAGGAATGTGATACTCTGGATCATTTATTCTTTCAATGTGTTATTGCTAAGCAGGTTTGGCAATACATTTTAGGAACTCTGGACATCTATATTGTTGGTCAAGACTACTCTTCTCTGAAGACCTGGAGACCTAAACCTCAGAAGGAGAGTTTATATGGAATTTTTCAGCAAAACATTGTGGGAATCACTCCTTGGCACATTTGGAAATCGTATACCCATATTATTTGGGGACTGGGAGAATCTTACACTTCTTCAGATAAGATTATCTTAAATATTAAATTATATACTCAGAGATGGGTTTATAGCCTATCACGAATGAAATTGAGAAGTATAGGGGATATTTTATACACTGAATCTCTTATCCCTAAAGGTTTTACAATGGAATCCTCAAGAACTCAGATTATTAGATGACGAAAACCTACCCGGCAATGGAAACTGAATGTTGATGCTAGCTATTCCTCTGAACGAGCAAATGGTGGTGCGATTCTACGGAACCGGAAAGGGGAGCTGGTGTTGGCCTTCTGCTTTCCTATTCGGGCATCGTCGGCGTTAGATGCTGAAATTCAAGCTCTCATTAACTAATTAAACTCATTAATTAAGCAATTTGAATTTAATTCTCATAGACAAGATGTAAATCCATTTCATTAAAAATTCCTATTTCTAGGCCTTATTAACGTGCTTAAATATGGTTGGCTCAAATTATTTTCTAATCCCATAGACAAGTTAGAAATAATTTTCCAAATTTTAATTAATGAGAATGGCTAACAATTATTAATTACTATTTCATCAATTTTGAATAACTAGTCCAATTAATTAATTTTAACCCCTAATTTTCGGCTAACAAGTCAATCCATATTCCTTTAATTCAATTCATTCCCAAGAGTAAATTAATTACAACAACTCATTACTAATTTTAACATTTTACATATAAAATAAGACATGATCATAAATAATAACAACACAAGAAAATATTAAAGTGAATACTCCCAACATCCAAGCATTCGTTTCTTTCACACATAAACATTATTTATACTAGGTATTGAGGTTGTCTAAGTCGGAGATTAATATAACAACAAGATCTAATTTTCTTGAATTAAAATGGAAAATACGAAACTATTAAAATTAATTCAGAGAATTTTTCACAAATATTTTGGAAATCAAAACAATATATTCAGAATCTACACGACGAGAGGATGAATTTTCATATAAAGAACTTACAAATTGGAGCTAAAATGAAAAAGATATGAAAGATTGAAGTTGGAGGTGCAACAATGGTGAAAATCTGAGCTTTAAAGAGGAAGAAGAAAACCTTTTTGAACTAGTTTCGGGCTAAGAATGGTGTGTTTGAGTTCAAAAAAAATCGGGCTATTTATAGTAGCAAAAATACCGTAGGCGGACAACCAGGTGGCCGCCTGCCACCTTGCTCCGGCCGCCTTCCGTCCCATCACCGGCAGCCGAACGTGCGCCGGTCTCTTCATCCGCCGCAGGCGGTCCAACAGGCTTCCTGTCTGGCTGCCTGCCGTCAAATCCCACCGGCCGGTGGTTGGTTTGTCGCCTTGTGCCGCAGGTGGTCACCGAAGGCGGCCGCCTTCCGTCCAGTGTCGGCAGCCTTCGGTCTTCTCTTGTCCGGTCAAAATTCCAAAAATGCTGACTTTCCAAAAATAGCGTAGGCGGCCTGGAAGGCGGCCAATCTAAGCGCCTATTTGGGCGCCTGTGAGATTTTTTGTCTGTCTTGTTCTGTATTTTGTGCTCTTCAACTTTCCCTTCTGGACCACTTTGAAATTCTGCTTCCTTCTTTCGGTATGATATCATTTTTCACTCAAATTGACTCATTGTATGCTTAATTGACCCGAAATTTCGTCAAACATATCATGGACGTGATTTTTTACCTGATTTCATGAAACTTGAACTAAAATATATAGAACATGCCTTGTTTTTCTATTTTTCAATCCAAAATCACTTAAATTTGATAAGAAAAATAAGTACAAAAATGGAGTGGGCCCTGAGCTGGTGACGGTCACCAGCTCAGGGCCCAGTGACGTGCCACCGTTTCACAGATGGGCCAAGCCTACTTCCGTCATAATCATCCCAACGTTAAACCTTACGGTTTAACAACCAAACAAGTTGCACCCACAATGGCCAAAACATTCAACGGCTGGCCCCATTTCAAAGTGCACCCATATCGGCTTGACACACTACCAACAACAGGGCCCCTTCAACGGCCACAACAGCAAAGCAAAAAACAATCCAACAGCCATCGGCCTTGTATAAAACCTTGATGATAACTTCTTGAAAGCGACCTGCATCCAAGATTTCTCCCAGAGGGTTACCTTGGTCAGGAATCGCCAAGGGGTTGGATTCAGGGGAATACAAGGATCCCGCTTCGGCCTAGGGTCACACCTTACTCCTTCACCCCTCGCATACTCTTCGGCCTGAAGCAGTGGGGGACTGGGGGACTACACCGGCCTCTAGATGCAAGCAAGGACAAAATTAAAAATCAAAAAACACACCAAGTCCACAACTACAGCAACACTATGTCATATATGCCTCATAACGTCCAGGACCTTGTGGTGCACCCTCGGCCGTAACAAAGTCAACAAATTGGGATGTATAGCTCACCTCCCAAAACGTGATGCGTGTCATCCCTTGACGCGTTCCACTCAATAGCTTTGAGATCACGTACTCCACTCTCGGCCAAGATGAGAAAACGGTAACACAACATCCTCGGGCCGTCATCATCCATAAGATCAAAATATGCACTTCTCCTAGATCAGTGCCGCTATCTTCCTCAAAGATGGACACCAAACTACGAATATCATCGCTTCAGCCTGAAGTACGATAGCAATCATGAGGCCTCCTCGGCCAAAACACAAAAAGCAATCGCCAACGACCAGAAAGAAGAATCATCATCCTCATCGGCTATTCAAATCAAGAACACATATCGGCCACTGAGCCAAGACACTCATCATCCTCATACAAACAAACGTGCACTATCAGCGGAACATCAGCCTTCTTCATCCACAGTGAAGTGCATACAACGGCCAAACACGAAGAACTAAAATAGGAGACGGCCACATCGGTCAGGAAACATCGAGACTATGGAATCTACTCTCCCTCACTTCATCTGCATCTCAGCTCAGAGAGTGGGGGACTCCTGATGGAGTATATGGGCCTGGATCCCAGGACCCACATACTCAGAAGAATAAGAGGCACAACTATCACCAGTGGGCTCTCCATCGGCCAGAAAGATATCGGCTCAGATTATGATCCAGAAGACAGGAGAAGCAGGTGTCACCATCGGCCATGGCTCCATCGGCCAGACCCTCGTCTGCCACAAAGAACTCACAGAACCGGATTCCATACTTAGCATTTCTACATTCTTTGTACTCGGCCCAGTAGTGGCCCTATTGTAAATGAGCCTCCCAAGCCCAAGACTTGGGAGCCCAGCCCTAATTTCCTCTATAAATACTCCCCTTGGGAGTAGTTGTAGGGGGTTCACAAATCATTAATAGCAACATTTATTGCACTTCTCTCTGTAGCTCTCACTTCTCTCTAGGAGTTAATACTCCATCAAATTTATTAGGTTATTTTCCGTTACTATGTCATTACAATTATCTCGTTATTTACATGTCACGCCCCGGACCTACCAGACACGTCAACAATCCGCCGTACAGTACGATTTGTCAACCGCAGTTCAACACATTCATACTATACAAGGCGTCTGGAATATCATTCACACGTAGCACATCCATAAACAAACATAATGTGAATTATTCTTTAAAACAGCGGAAACAACATTACAAGTGTTCAAGCCACACTTGGCAAACATGGGTATACAAACCCCCGAAATGTATATTCAGAAAATAATATCCATGAGCATTATTCATATTGTTTTCAAAACAAGAACGGAAGAAGCACGAACCAAGTCTTCTTCTCAGAAACTTCCCGAAACAGCGGCTGGTAGTAGCAACCTTCAAGTTCTACCTGAAACTGTGAGGTGGCCTCCCCCGTGAATGGGAGGTCAGTACTTGGAAGCATTTGACAAGTACAATGACAACTATACTAAGTATAATCGAAGTTTAAATCTCTGAGGCCCTCAATCTAGAGCATTATTACATTATAGTTAATCCGTTCATTTAGTATCAATTCATCATTATTTACTACGGTCTAGAGCCCAGCTCATAATCACCGTTATCTACTACGGTCTAGAGCCCCGCTCATAATCACCGTCATCTACCACGGTCTAGAGCCCAGCTCATAATCACCGTCATCTACTACGGTCTAGAGCCCAGCCCATAATCACCGTTATCTACATCGGTCTCGAGCCCGGCTCATAATCACCGATTCTTTATAATTCAAATTCTTAGGGTCTAATTCATCCATTTCTCAACTAACATTTCCAACTAATATTTCAATGCTAGTTATTTATTTATTTCAATATAATTCTTTCTTCATGCATGATTGGCCTTAATATCAAATATCACTTTTATACTTTCATGGCTTCTCCTCATGGTATCAAAGTATACTATCTCAAATGAAATTCATGGTTGATACAACCATCATACACTCGTATTCATAACATCTAAACATACACAATTTATTCATAAATTTGTATATCATGCATACTATACTTATAATCAATAGTAGTTTTATTTAGGCATTATTAACCATTAACAACCCATGCACATCACATTTGTATTCACTTAGGAGATCCCATGAGATTAACCCAAAGATTATAAGCAACATAGTCGGTCATCCTCACCTTAATTAAGCTTAAGCGCGTTCTACGCTTCTCGATTGAACTTTGACTAATTACGGCGAACTTTGACCAACTCCGGCGAACTTTGACCAACTCCGGCGAACTTTGACTAACTCCGACGAAACTCCGGCGAAGCCCAAAAATACTTTAAATCAAGTTCCTAACAAGGTTTTATCATCACAAAACCCATATCAACACAAATAACCTATAAAAGGTTATTTTCCGGAAAACCGGTCGATTTGGCTTCTAAGTCCGTTCTTGGACATAGAACCACTTTCCAACCCATAAATCCATACTTAGAACATGGAGAACCATCCCAAGGGTTCTTCATATAATAAATATTCCTCATGGTAGAAGAAAAATAAAGGGAAAGCTATGGCAAGGTGATTACCTCAATTTCCACACTTTCCTACACCTTTTTCCTTCTCCAAACACTCCTCTTTGGATCCTCTATCTTGAGCTCAAATTTGGGTGTGAAAATGATGAATTTCAGAGCTCCTCCTTGCTATCCTTGGGTGTTGCTACGAGTGGGTGGAGGTGGTGAGGTGAGAGGGGTGGTTTTTGTCTCATTTAGACAAATGAGTGAAGGGATGGGGTCTACTAAATGTCAAAGGGTGTCTCCCCCATCCTATCAATTGTTATTCAGCCAACTTAGCACTCATCCAGCCCCCAAGGGTTGACAAATTCGTGGGGTGGCCCCCACCCATGTGGGAGGTCATCCTAATTTGTCCCAAACTGTACAATTTGCCCCGAAAGTTGTATTTTCCGGACTCTTTTAGATATATTTTATTTTATCGGGTTAAATAAATATATTACGTGTTCTTAATCATTATAACATTTAGAATGAATATGCATTCCCCAACTTTAATTTATAAGCCTCCAAAATCCAATTTCGGACTTTTATCTGATAAATTTATCGATACCGGTATTTGGGCCTCTATTGACCAATCGGTCAACTCTGGGCCTTTCCATGGCCCAAATGAAGTATCCACCATCTATAAATATTTTCTAGACCCAGATGAGTATAATATGTGGTCCCGATAATATCGGGCAGTCCCCACTCCCGATGTGGGCCCCACGTGCATTTTACTATTCACGCGAAAAAAATTAATACAAATTCACAACCTCGTAAATTCACTAAAAATTTCATAGGGTTCAATAAATTATTCGCTTAAAGATAAATACATTTGGGGACGGTGTTACAAGTTCACCCCCCCTTATTTGGGATTTCGTCCCCGAAATCCGCGTGTCTAATCGAAAAGGAAAGGGTACTGCTCCCTCATTGAGACCTCAGTCTCCCAGGTTTCTTCTTCGACTCGATCACTCCTCCAAAGGACCTTTACCATAGGAATCTCCTTGTTCCTCAGTTTCTTTACCTGTTGACCCACAATCTTCACCGGTTCCACCGCATATTGTAGGTCTTCACGTATCTCTACCGGTGGTTTCTCAAGGATATGAGACGGATCTCACACGTATTTCTTGAGCATCGATACATGGAACACGTCGTGTATCTTCTCAAGTTCTGGCGTCAATTTGATACGGTAAGCCACGGCCCCTATCCTTTCAAGGATTTCAAATGGGCCAATGTATCGGGGGTTAAGCTTTCCCCTCGATATAAATCTGATGATACCTTTCCAAGGAGAAATCCTTAGAAAGACCTTATCACTGACCTGAAACTCCAATGGCCTGCGTCGTGTTTCATCATAACTCTTTTGCCGATCTTGGGCAGCCTTGAGTCTATCCTGAATGACTTTCACCTTAGCCTTGGTGATTTCGACAAGTTCAATCCCCTCGAGCTTGGCTTCGCCAACCTCGTCCCAACACAACGGTGTTCTACATTTCCTCCCATACAATGCATCGTATGGAGGCATGCCAATACTCGCCTGATAACTGTTGTTATAGGCGAACTCGACCAGAGCCAAATGTTTGTCCCAACTCCCTTGGAACTCCAGAGCACATGCCCTAAGCATATCTTCCAGAATCTGTATCACCCTCTCGGATTGCCCATCCGTCTGTGGGTGAAAGGCTGTGCTAAACTTTAGCTTCGTACCCAAAGATGCTTGAAATTTTGGCCAAAATCGGGATGTGAAACGTGGGTCCCTATCCGAGACAATGGATATCCGAACTCCATGCAGTCTCACAATCTCCTCCGTGTATAGCTTTGCCAATCTTTCAAGAGGATAAGTAATGTTGATAGGCAAAAAGTGTGCACTCTTGGTGAGCCTATCAACCACTACCCATACTGCATCATAGTTGTTCACTGTTCGTGGTAGCCCCACCACGAAGTCCATGGTCACGTGCTCCCACTTCCATTCTGGAATGGTAAGTGGTTGCAAAAGTCCCGCCGGGTGCTGATGTTCCGCCTTGACTTGTTGGCAAGTAAGGCACCGACTCACGTACTCTGCGATGTCCCTCTTCATACCCGACCACTAGTAACTTTCCCTTAAGTCTCGGTACATTTTAGTACCTCCTGGATGCATGGCATACGCCGAAGAATGAGCCTCCTCCAGTATAGACTTTTGGAGCTCCTCATTCCTTGGTATGCATACACGGCCTTTAAACAATAAAAGACCGTCATCACGTACCCGAAAGTTCTCAACAGGTCCCTCAAGGATCCGTTCACGGATCTTCTGACATTCTTCGTCAGTGGCCTGACATCTACTGATCTCACTCAGCAATGTAGGCCTAACCTCGAATCTAGCAATGAGGACCCCACTCGTGGACACCTCCACTTGTGCCCTTAATGAGCGTAGACACGGGAGTAACGTCCCCGATGTACTCTTCCTGCTCAGTGCATCGGCTACTACATTGGCCTTCCCGGGATGATAGTCGATGATCAAGTCATAGTCCTTGATCAAATCCATCCATCTCCTTTGTCTCATATTCAACTCTTTTTGAGTGAATACATACTTCAAGCTTTTATGATCGGTGAAAATGTGACACGTCTCCCCATAGAGATAATGCCACCAAATCTTCAGTGCAAACACTACCGCTCCCAACTCTAGATCGTGGGTAGGGTAGTTTGCCTCGTGTTTCTTCAATTGCCTTGAAGCATAGGCAATCACCCGACCGTTTTGCATTAGAACACATCCAAGCCCTTGGATGCTAGCGTCACTGTATATGTCGTACCCTATCCCTTGTGTGGGTAGAGCGAGGACTGGTGCTTCTGTAAGCCGTTTCTTTAGTTCGAGAAACCCTTTCTCACAATTGTCGTCCCATATGAACTTGGCCCCTTTCTTTGTGAGCTTTGTCAATGGAGACGCCAATACAGAAAATTTTTCAACAAACTTACGATAATATCCTGCTAAGCCGAGGAAACTACGTATTTCTTTCACGTTTTTGGGTCTCTCCCAATTCATAATGGCTTCTATCTTGGCTTTATCCACCGCAATGCCCGAACCTGACACGACATGCCCGAGGAACCCGATCTCCTTGAGCCAAAACTCGCATTTAGAGAACTTGGCAAAGAGTTGTTTTTCCCTTAGCCGTTCAAGTACAAGTCTCAAATGATCTTCATGCTCCTCGTCACTCTTGGAGTATATCAAAATATCGTCAATGAATACTATCACGAATTGATCTAAGTATTCACTGAACACACGGTTCATCATGTCCATGAATGCCGCCGGGGCGTTGGTTAGCCCGAACGACATAACTAGGAACTCGAAATGACCATACCTTGTGCGGAATGCACTCTTCGGTATGTCATCTTCCTTTATTTTCAGTTGGTGGTACCCCGACCTCAAGTCAATCTTCGAAAACACCGTCGCTCCTCGGAGCTGATCAAACAAGTCATCAATTCTAGGCAAGGGATACCTATTCTTGATTGTGACCTTGTTCAGTTGACGACAGTCAATGCACATTCGAAGTGTTCCATCTTTCTTTTTCACGAAAAGGACCGGTGCTCCCCACAGAGAGTGACTCGGCCTTATGAAACCGTTATCCAATAGCTCTTGCAATTGGGTTTTCAACTCGTTAAGTTCAGCGGGTGCCATTCTGTATGGCGGTATAGAGATTGGTTTGGTGCCGGGTTCGACCTCGATCACGAACTCAATCTCCCTATCGGGTGGAAGTCCCGGCAAGTCTTTTGGGAAGACACCCGGATACTTGCACACAACTCTCACATCATTGATGTCTATCTCTTCTTTGGTTTTGTCCACCACATACGCTAGGTATGCGTGGCATCCCTTTCTCATCATATTCCTCGCCCTCACGGCGGATATGATACAACTGTTTGATTTGCCTCTATCTCCCTCGAAGCGTAAGGTCAACCCTTCACCGCCTTCGAGTTCAAGAATCTTCGTGTAGCAATCGACCCTAGCATGATGTTTCTCAAGCCAATCCATCCCGAGGATTGCATCAAACTCGATCATACTCAGCGGTACGAAATCACACGTCAAGTTCTGTCCCTCCACCTCACACGATGGATAGTGGCTATCTCTCTCGATATCATCACCTAGAGGCGTGGACAACAATAGGGTTTGAGTCATTGGTACAAGTGGTCCGTTGAATCCGCTGGCGAACGCCTCACTCACAAATGATCGTTGCGCCCCGGTATCAATAAGGATCCTTGCATCTCTTCCGTTTATCTTTAATGTTCCTACATTCATAAGTAATGTATACCACACTATCTAATTAATAGGCTTGTTTCTTAAGTCTTAGAGTATGTTGGTCGTGGTTCGGGTGGGGTCCGTTTGACACCCGTCCGAAAATTCCCGGTTTCTAACCCTTAGAACCGTTCTGGGACCGACCCTGGTGAAAGCCGGCCGCTTTTCACGAAAGCCGGCCGGTTTTCGACTGCGAGAATAATTCTCAGTATTTAATCACGAAAGCCGGGCGGCTTTTACGAAAGCCGGGCGGTTTTCGTCGCCGTAGTTTTTACTCAGGGAATGGTTTCGAAGCCGTCCGGTTTATACGAAACCCGGCCGGGTTTCAGCAGCGCAGGAATCCCTAGGCCCGACGAAAGCCGGGCGGCTTTCGCCAAAGCCGGGCGGCTTTCAGCTGCGAGAAAATTCCCAGATCAGGCATTTATGAAAGCCGGTCGGTCTTTACAAAAGCCGACCGGTTTTTGGTTGCGAGGATTTTTGGTCTCGAGCCCGGCTCATAATCACCGATTCTTTATAATGCAAATTCTTAGGGTCTAATTCATCCATTTCTCAACTAACATTTCCAACTAATATTTCAATGCTAGTTATTTATTTATTTCAATATAATTCTTTCTTCATGCATGATTGGCCTTAATATCAAATATCACTTTTATACTTTCATGGCTTCTCCTCATGGTATCAAAGTATACTATCTCAAATGAAATTCATGGTTGATACAACCATCATACACTCGTATTCATAACATCTAAACATACACAATTTATTCATAAATTTGTATATCATGCATACTATACTTATAATCAATAGTAGTTTTATTTAGGCATTATTAACCATTAACAACCCATGCACATCACATTTGTATTCACTTAGGAGATCCCATGAGATTAACCCAAAGATTATAAGCAACATAGTCGGTCATCCTCACCTTAATTAAGCTTAAGCGCGTTCTACGCTTCTCGATTGAACTTTGACTAATTTCGGGGAACTTTGACCAACTCCGGCGAACTTTGACCAACTCCGGCGAACTTTGACTAACTCCGACGAAACTCCGGCGAAGCCCAAAAATACTTTAAATCAAGTTCCTAACAAGGTTTTATCATCACAAAACCCATATCAACACAAATAACCTATAAAAGGTTATTTTCCGGCAAACCGGTCGATTTGGCTTCTAAGTCCGTTCTTGGACATAGAACCACTTTCCAACCCATAAATCCATACTTAGAACATGGAGAACCATCCCAAGGGTTCTTCATATAATAAATATTCCTCATGGTAGAAGAAAAATAAAGGGAAAGCTATGGCATGGTGATTACCTCAATTTCCACACTTTCCTACACCTTTTTCCTTCTCCAAACACTCCTCTTTGGATCCTCTATCTTGAGCTCGAATTTGGGTGTGAAAATGATGAATTTCAGAGCTCCTCCTTGCTATCCTTGGGTGTTGCTACGAGTGGGTGGAGGTGGTGAGGTGAGAGGGGTGGTTTTTGTCTCATTTAGACAAATGAGTGAAGGGATGGGGTCTACTAAATGTCAAAGGGTGTCTCCCCCATCCTATCAATTGTTATTCAGCCAACTTAGCACTCATCCAGCCCCCAAGGGTTGACAAATTCGTGGGGTGGCCCCCACCCATGTGGGAGGTCATCCTAATTTGTCCCAAAGTGTACAATTTGCCCCGAAAGTTGTATTTTCCGGACTCTTTTAGATATATTTTATTTTATCGGGTTAAATAAATATATTACGTGTTCTTAATCATTATAACATTTAGAATGAATATGCATTCCCCAACTTTAATTTATAAGCCTCCAAAATCCAATTTCGGACTTTTATCTGATAAATTTATCGATACCGGTATTTGGGCCTCTATTGACCAATCGGTCAACTTTGGGCCTTTTCATGGCCCAAATGAAGTATCCACCATCTATAAATATTTTCTAGACCCAGATGAATATAATATGTGGTCCCGATAATATCGGGCGGTCCCCACTCCCGATGTGGGCCCCATGTGCATTTTACTATTCACGCGGAAAAAATTAATACAAATTCACAACCTCGTAAATTCACTAAAAATTTCATAGGGTTCAATAAATTATTCGCTTAAAGATAAATACATTTGGGGACGGTGTTACATTACATGCACTGGGGGTCATAACCGTTGTATCGCTTTAGTGTAATATATTTAATTTGACCCGTCACCAAAAGAAATATATTATCCCAGTATCTACACTTTTATTATTTCATGAATAGCCACTATAATGTTTATTATTTATCTGATGGTAACCACATTTTAATTAATTACATGTTAGGCCCCTTTTATTGCTTCCAACAATCTCCCACTGGGCCTTATATGTAATTCTTAACAAAACGTGATATCTTTATGAGCTCAAAAATACCATCATATAAAATAATATCATTAAACAATCTTGTCCATCAGGCATACTAATATAGAACCATTGCAACATTTTGTCATGTTAAACATGTAACACCGTCCCCAAGTATATTTAATTTTTAGTAAATCATGTGATAAACCTTGAATAATGATTTATGAATTTACGAGGTTGTAAATTTTTATTATTTTTTTTTGCGTGAATAATGAATTATACGTGGGGCCCACATAAGGAGCGGGGACCACCTGATAATCTCGGGACCACATATTATATTCATCTTGGTATAGATAATATTTATATGGTGGTGGATATTTTAATTGGGCCATAGAAAGGGCATAGGGTTGACCTGTCGGTCAAACGAGGTCCAAATACCGGTATTGGTAATTTATCGGATAACAGCCCGAAATGAATTTCGGAGGCTTCTAAATTAAAGTTGAGGAATGTATAACTATTCTAAATGTCAATAGTGATTAAAAACGTGTGTTATATTTTATTTGACCCGATGAAATAAAATATAATTAAAACAGTCCAAGAACCACAACTTTCGAGACCGATTGTACAGTTTGGGGCTTAATAATAATGTAATATTTAGGGATTACCTTGTAATATTTCGTAACTCTGTTTTATTATAAATAGAAGGCCAAGGCACCCAATAGGGTAAGCCATTATTCTCCCAATTATATTTTCGTTTATGGTATCAGTCGCCTAGGTTTTCCGTTTCCTTCCTCCATGGCCGACGCGCAGCCCTCCCTAGCCCTCTCACAGTCGGCGCCCTCCTCCTAGGTGCGGCCACAGCAGAGCGGAATTCCATCTACTCAGGCTCCCACAATTATGGTGCAGCCCTCGTCCGGAATACTCAGCCATACCACCGGTCATATGTCCTCCTTTCAAACTGGCTCTAGCAGCGCGACACCTTCTTCGCACGCCGATGATGCGCCACCAGCCTGGTCCCCTCTCGCTCCAGCACTCCGGCAGCAACTCGGTAATCCTCAGCAATTTGATCAATATAAGTTATTTGGAATGCCAACACCGTTTAATTGGACTCCGAGTCTCCGACCACGAGCCTTCCTCCGCCGCCGCTCTTTCCCTCAATTTCTGACGCAGGCGCTTCGTCCATGCACTTTGCCGGACCCACCTTCACTGCCCAGCCAGCCACAAATCCTCCGCAGCATGCACCAGTCACGGCCGTATCAGGTTCTACGCAAGTCACATGTTCTTTATCCTCCCTCTCATCACAATTGACGTTTTCTACACCAAATGTGACTAATATTGTTACAACCCGCTTATCGGCCGTTGAGGATTACCTACCGTGGCGTACCCAATTTGAGTCTTTTCTTGTCTCCCACAGTCTTATTAGGATATTGGATGGCTAATGGTACAAAATTACCTATTTCTAATATTGGTCACGTTAAATTAATCACACCTGGCCGCCCGTTAAATCTTAACTCAGTTTATCATGTTCCGCACCTTAAATATAATTTACTTTCAATACAAAAGTTGTGTGCGGATAATGCCTGTCAAGTGATTTTTGATAAAAATTATTTTTCTGTTAAGGACACTCAAACGAGGGAGCTTCTTTTTCAGGCCACTAATAAAGATCATGTCTATCCTTGTACCGCTTTTCAAGCCCGCGTTGTACCTGGTCCCGTTTGGCACAAGCGTCTAGGACATTGTGGTGATAGAGTTCTTTGTACTCTTAGGCAAAATAAATTAATTACTAGTTCTTCTAGTTTTACTCATGACCGTGTTTCATGTAAGTTGGGTAAATCCCACAGACTTCCTTTTATTGATGTTGTTCATGATACTTCCGCACCTCTAGAAATTATTCATTCCGATGTTTGGCAATCATCAGTTATTTCTAATCTTGGATTTAAATATTATGTGTCATTTATTGATGATTTCTCTAGATATACCTGGGTTTACCCCATGCGCAGGAAGTCTGAGGTTTTTACACATTTTATTCATTTTCAGAAACTGGTTGAAAATCTTTTGAATGCCAAAATTAAAATTTTTCAGAGCGATGGAGGGGGTGAATTTAATAATTCAACTTTTAATACACAGTTTCTTAAGTCAGACATTTTATTTAGAAAATCTTGTCCTCATACTCCCGCTCAAAATGGGGTAGCTGAACGCAAACATAAACATAAACATTTACTCGAACTGACTAGGACCTTATTAATTGATTCTTCTATTCCTAGTTACTTCTGGGTAGATGCACTTTACACCGCCACTTTTATTATAAAGCGTTTACCTACTCCCATTTTGCATGGAGTCTCTCCATATCAAAAACTTTTTGATAAAATGCTTGACTATAATTTTTTAAGGGTATTTGGTTGCTCATGTTTTCCTAATTTTATTGCCGCCTCAAACAATAAGCTCTCACCACGTTCTATGCATTGTGTCTTTCTTGGGTATGCTCCGGGTTATAAAGGGTATCGTTGCTTATCTCCTTCCACGGGCCGGGTTTATGTTAGTCGGGATGTACTTTTTAATGAAAATGTTTTTCCCTATCCTTCCTTAGTGTCCACATCCTTTACCACACCATCTACCCTGCCTTCATCTTGGCTTTCCTCTTCGGGCTCCGATACCTATCGGTCGACCTCTGTCCATGCCTCTTCCCCGCTGCAGTATAGCATCTCCACTCCGCCCTCCTCCTGTCAAACACCTACTGCCACAACACCCAATACCCAGCCTTCCCCTCCTCTTTCACCGCTGACCAGCCTCGCACCCTCACAGACCACTCCCCAGCCTACTGATCACTCCCCAGCCTACTGATCATCCGAGCAGCCCACTTCCATCGCCCACAACCTCCCCTACCCCGTCCCCAACCAGTGTCCATAATGCCCATTCTCCACCGTCCTCTGCAGCAACGCTCCCGACCCCACCAGCACCTCTAAATGTTCACCCCATGCGTACTCGCGCCAAGGATGGAATTTTTAAACCCAAAAACATTTTTACCTTAAGTGTTTTGGCTCCCCGGGATGATCCTACATGTTTTACATGGGCAAATAAAAGTTATATTTGGCGGGCTGCCATGGCGGATGAAATTAATGCATTGATTAATAATAAGACTTGGGATTTGGTACCTTAGGACCCTACTAAAAATGTGGTTGGTTGTAAGTGGATTTTAAGACAAAATACTATTCTGATGGGTTTGTTGAACGGAATAAAGCTCGTCTTGTTGCTCAAGGGTTTAAACAACAGGCTGGTATTGATTTTACTTAAACTTTCAGTCCTGTTGTTAAACCGACTATTGTTCGTCTTTTTTTATCTGTTGCCACTTCTTTGGGCTGGTCTGTTCGTCAGTTAGATGTGAAAAATGCCTTTTTGCATGGTGTTTTAACTGAGGAAGTATATATGCGTCAACCTCAGGGTTTTGTTCATCCGTCATATCCTAATCATGTGTGTCGCCTTCGAAAGGCTCTTTATGGGTTGAAATAAGCTCCTCGAGCTTGGTTTCATCGTTTCAGCGGTTTTTTGTTGAGTCGTGGTTTTATACAGAGCAGGTCTAATTCATCCATGTTTATTTATCGTACTTAGTCCCAAGTGGTTTACATTCTTTTATATGTGGATGATATTCTTATTACAGGGTCTTCTACTTCATTTGTTTCCTCTGTTATCACTACATTACCTCATCAATTTGCGATGAAGGATTTGGGGGAAGTTCATTATTTCTTAGGTGTTCAGGCTAAACGCACATCTACGGGTTTGTTCTTGTCACAGACTAAGTATATAACCGATCTCTTACGTCGTTTTCATCTTCATACTGTAAAGCCTGTTCGTACTGCCCAACCATCACGCACTACACTGTCTCTTACATATGGGGAACTTTTATATGATATTACTGAGTATCGAAGTATGGTAGGTGCTCTTCAGTATCTAACCCTTACTAGACCTGATATTACTTATGTTGTTCACCTTGTGTCTCAGTTTATGCATGCTCCACGTACACTCACCTTTTGGATGTTAAGAGGATTTACAGGTATTTGCAGGGCACGAGCACTCATGGCCTATGGTTACGAGCTGATAAAAATATTTCCGTGGTTACGGCTTACTCTGATGAAGATTGGGCAGGATGTCCAGATAGCTCTCGTTCTACTACAGGCTATGTGGTGTTTCTAGGCTCCAATTTAATTTCGTGGCGCTCCAAGAAACAACTGACAGTATCCAAATCCTCTACTGAAGCCGAGTACAGGGCCATTGCTTATACTGTTCAGGATACACTTTTCATCAGATCACTACTGGCAGATATGGGCATATTTATTTCGGCCCCTGTACAGCTCCTTTGTGTTAATGTCTCAGCTTCTTACTTGGCAATTGATCCCATTCAGTATGATCGGAGCAAGCACATTAAAATTGACTACCATTTTGTTCGTGAACGTGTAGCACATGGAGATCTTGTGGTGAAGCACATACCTACTCAGTTACAATTAGCTGATATCTTCACCAAAAATTTATCAAGTCAGTGATTTGAGTTTTTACGTTCATATTTGTACGTGATTTCCCCTGTACAAATTGAGGGGGTGTAATAATGTAATATTTAGGGATTACCATTTAATATTTCATAACTCTGTTTTATTATAAATAGAACGCCAAGACACCCAATAGGGTAAGTCATTATTCTCCCAATTATATTTTCGTATACTTAATGGGATGACCTCCCACATGAGTGGGGGCCACCCCACGAAATTATGCAAGCAAAGGACGACTTGGGGGGCTGGAAGTGATGGATTGGGGTGTTAGAATGGTTGAGAGTGATGCATTGGGTGGGAGTTCACATAGGGTGGACCTCCCTCTCACTCATTTGCCCAAATGAGACAAAAGCTACCCCTCTCACCTCACCACCTCCATTCACTCGACCAAAGACATCAAAGAAGAGGAAAAGAAGGCTCTCAAACCTATCTCCATTGTTGAAATTCGAGCTCAAGCAAAGTTGGTTTAAAGAAGATTAGGAAAAGTGTGAAGAATTAAGGTAATAAACTTATAATAACTTTTCCTCTACTTTTTATCTATCATATGACTTATATATCATATGGAGAACTCCTAGGATTGTTCTACATGTTTAGAAGTGTAGAATGAGGGGTTGGAAGGTAGTTCTAAGTCCAAGAACGGACTTAGAAGCTAAAATGACCGGTTCGCCGGAAAATAACCTTTTAGAGGTTATTTGTGTTGATATGGGTTTTGTGATGATAAAACCATGTTAGTAGCTTGACTAAAGTGTTTCTAGAGTTCGCCGGAGTTTTGTCGGAGTTCGTCGGAGTTTCACCGAAGTTCATCGGAGTTTCGTCGGAGTTCAACAAAGAAGGGTAGAGCTTCTTAAAGCTCATTTGAGGTGAGTGGATGGCTTAATGTCTTGTAACTTTTGGGTTAAGCATGAGATTACCTCAGTAAATATCATATGCGTTCATAATAATGTTTAAATGAGATTAAACATATGATTAGCCAAAGTGATTAGGCTTGTATGAAATGAACTATTGAGATATGCATGATTTGTGCTATGAAAACATTTATAAAAACATAGGTGATATGTTTAGAGATAAATGGTGCATAATATGGTTGTTTATAACTTAATGCATGTTTTGATTAAGTTTGACACACATTGGATTTGGAATGGCGGGTCAACTGAGAGTTGACCGGTTGTCCAGGGGCAACCGGCGCTGGTCATGCATAGGACCGGCGCCGGTTTGGGCAGGTTTAGCCCGGTTCATATTATTTGATTATGAACCGGCACCGGTCAGGTTTGAACCGGCGCCGGTTTGGCCTTATATTGCCCATATGTTGATTTTTAATGCATGAATTACATGGATGACTTTGCTTACGTCTTAAGACTTAATTTAGTCTTGTTTATTGATTATGATATAGACCCTATCTAGTACGATATGTGGTAGATCATAGATCGGGTGGAGTACCCAAGGATCGAGAGGTATCCTCAAAACTCGGTTATGTCGGGTGGAGTACCCAAGGATCGGGAGGTTTCCTCAAAACTCTGTATGTCGGGTGGAGTACCCAAGGATCGGGAGGTATACTCAAAACTCGGTTATGTCGGGTGGAGTACCCAAGGATCGGGTAGTATCCTCAAAACTCGGTTATATAGGGTGGAGTACCCAAGGATCGGGAGGTATCCTCAAAACTCATAGATTATTGTTTAGTAATTCAGGATCGGGCGGTGTCCTTATGATTATTTTATTTGGACAGGGGGAGTCCTATACACTCATAGGTCTAGGGGTGGGTTGGGGTTTTAAGTCAAGGACATTGACTACTATTATTTTTTCCCAAATAAACAATGACCTATGGGTCGGTTATTTTCAAGTGTATATAAGTACCGATATGTATTTTGTAACTTGGGGTAAAGATGTATAAGTATATGTATCACCCTATGTTTGGGTCTTATACATGAAACATTAGTTACTCTACATTTAGCTTGCTACTCGCTCGGTACTTGTACTGACCCCTTCGGGGGGCACCATTTCAGGTTGAAGCTAGAGCCTGTTGTCTACACCTTTGCACGGGTGAAAAGAATCTAGAGGAAGACGTCGTTCGTGCTTCCTTTACTGTTTTAAATCATAAACTATTCTCATGGATACTTTTGTAATATTACTTTGTGGCTTATGATCGACCATTGAATATTTTCCGCTATTCATTCAATCTATGATGTGATGTTGTTATGTATGTTTACTTACTGACTATGGTATGAACGATGTTCATGAACGCCTAGTGTGATTAAGTGAGGTTGACTTGCGAGTGACGTCACTTGATCACACGGCGATTGTACACGTGCTTAGATGTGGTCTGGGGCGTGACAATTAAGGGGTATCAGAGCCATCTCATTTTCTAAACTATGTAATCAACCTCTCACTAGAGATTTTTAAAAAGAGTTTTACCGCAAACCATGAGCATTGTGTTTTGGCATTTATGGAACGATTGTTACCTAGGTCGCAAGGTCTCTAATTGTTAAGATGGTACCCTTAACAATTGGTATGGCGGTGACCTGGGCCAATATGTGTCTATAACGTTTTCCATCAGTTGACATTGATTGGATTATAACGACTCGTTCAAATTCCTTTTCAGAAATGGAAGGTAGACGTATGCCAATAAGAAACGATCCGAGGGGGCAAACACCTCTAGCTTCTATTGGGGCTAGCCGGGCCACATCTCGGGGCTCAAGAGGTTGAAGAACAGGCTGTGGAGGCCGTGGAAGTCGTGGGGGCCATCGAGGCCAAACTGTGAGTGACGGTCACGTTGACTCGGTGTATGAAACTAACACCGAGGAATATGATGCAACCTATGTTCCCGAAACGGGGCATGAGGAGACCCCATATGAGGAGAGTAATGCCCGATTCGCCCAAATGGGTGAACTGTTTGAATGGTATCAAAAGGAGAAGCGAAGGAGAGAGCTGAGACACCAAGCTAGGCGTGTCCCTCGAGGAGGTTCAGGTTAAGGGAGTCGGGGATCTTCAAGGGCCGATTCAGGGGTGTCCCAAGGTGGACAAGGTGGGGATTTCTGTGTTAGAATCTCCAAATACCTCAAAGAAGCAAGGGCTTTGGGGTGCAAATCCTTTGACGGCATCGGAGACATCACCGTTGCCACCGATTGGATCGAGAAACTGAAGGATGCATCGAAAGACATGCAAATCACACCTAACGTGAAGCTAACTGTTTCTTCACAATTGCTTGAGGGGATATCTTCTACATGGTGGGAAAGTGTAGAAGGAAAATACCGTGGGACCATCCCATGAGAAAACTTTGAGCAAGAATTCTACGCTCAATACTACTCCGACTATGAGGTTAATGTGAAACGTAGGGAGTACACAAACCTCAAGCAAAGGGAAGGTGTCACTGTCAAGCAATTGGAGCAAGACTTTAGAACCTTGGTTAGGTTCTTGTCGGAGTATGCGGTCGATGAGGACCGCATGACCGAACATTTTTGGGATGCCTTAGTGTTGGACATCCGTGATCGGGCCACATACTCGCGCCACATGACGTTTAGTGAGGTGGTGGAGCAGGGAATGCTTGGAGAAACCCAATGGAATAAGATAAAGGAGAGAGACGCCGAGGAGGCGAAAAAGAGGAAACGGAATAATTCGGGGCAACCCGATCATTCTCGGAAGAACAACCACGGCGGGGTGGTGGTTCATTTAGACCACCGGCGCCGCCGGCAAAGAATAATAAAGATGCAAGGTGGAATGGACCTAGGCCACAGAATTCGGGGGCACCTTGATGTCCAAATTGCACTAGATAGTACTTTGGGAAGTGCAATGAACCACCGAGGTGTTTCAAGTGTGGGAATGTGGGGCATATGAAAGCTAATTGCCCCTAATTGACACAAGAAAATGCTTCGGGGGCCGGAGGGGGGACGATGACGGGAAAAAACCGTGCAGGACCGTCACACGACGGATGAGGAAGAGGCAGCACATCCGCAAGCAACGTCGCGTCTGTCAATCAAGGCGGGGCCCAAGCGAGGGTCTATGCCATGACCGAAGCGGATGCACGTGCTAACCCGGACTCCGTTGCGGGTAATTCCTTAAACTCATGATTCATACTCTATCGTAAACAATAGGGGTGTTTGAACTTGTAAATTTTTAACCCCGGTGAATCAAGCCGGGTTTGGGAGGCAAAAAGAGGAAGGAATCCTTGCCCTGGGCGAATGCCACCCGGCATTGACAAAAGCCGCCCGACTTTCGTCCGAATTAATTAGGGAAATACTATGGCGCTCAATGCTGGCCGACTTTCACCAAAGACCGGCCGACTTTCGTAAATAATAAAAATTGAAAATTGCTCGCTGCTGAACACCGGCCGGCTTTAGTAGAAATCGGCCGGCTTTTGGAATTTAATTCCGGAATAAACTATGGCGCTGAAAACTGGCCGGCTTTCATGGAAACCGGTCGGCATTTGTAAAATGGGGAGATTCCATGCAACCGCAAACCGACCGACTTTGGGAAAGCCCGCCCGACTTTTGCATTTTATTGTTGAATTAAACTACGGTGGGGAAACCCGGCCGGCTTTCGTGGAAACCGGCCGGCTTACGGGGTGAGACCCCGCCCGACTTTTGAACCAACGTGAACACCGACCGACTTTTGCAAAGCCCGGCCGGCTTTCACCCGGTCCAGTTGAATTTTAAAAAGAAAATAGCTCGTTTTTGATCTGGTACTTCGGGTAGTGTGTCTTACATCATCTGTAAATGTAGGAACACTCTTGCTCAATGGAAGAAATGCAAGAGTTCTCATTGATACTGGAGCACAACGTTCTTTTGTGCGCAAAGCCTTTGCCGAAGGTCTTGACGTTCCATTGACGCTGATGACTCAGACCTTGTTAGTCTCCACGCCGTTAGGAGAGGGTATGGAGAGGGACAACTATTATCTATCGTGTGAGGTAAAAGTGACGGGTCAACCTTTGACTTGTGATTTCGTACCTCTACGTATGTTTGAGTTTGATGCGATCCTAGGGATGGATTGGCTCGAGAAGCATCATGCTCGAGTTGATTGCTACACCAAGGACTTAGAACTTGAGGATGATGAGGGAAACGCCATACGTTTCGAGGGAGATCGAGGAAGATCTCAAAGTTGTATCATATCCGTGATGAGAGCACGGAAGATGATGATGAAAGGTTGCCACACGTACCTCGCTTACGTGGTAGATGGGACAAGGAAGGAGATCGACATCAATGATGTGTGTGTCGTGTGTAAGTATCCATACATCTTCCTCAAAGACTTACCGGGGGCTTCCACCCGATAGAGGGATCGAATTCGTGATTGAAGTAAAGCCGGGAACCAAACCCATTTCGATTCCTCCTTATCGAATGGCACTAGCAGAACTTCAAGAGTTGAAAGTCCAGTTACAAGAACTATTGGACAGTGGGTTTATTAGACCTAGTCATTCACCGAGGGGAGCACCGGTACTTTTTGTGAAAAAGAAAGATGGTACACTAAGAATGTGTATTGACTACCGACAGTTGAACAAAGTCACGATAAAGAATAGGTATCCGTTACCGAGGATTGATGACTTGTTTGTCCAACTTCGGGGGGCCATGGTGTTCTCTAAGATTGATTTAAGGTCAGGCTATCATCAGTTGAAGATCAAGGAGAGTGACATACCTAAGAGTGCCTTTCACACTAGATATGGTCACTACGAGTTTGTTATGATGTCATTTGGTTTAACCAATGCACGGGCGGCATTCATGGACTTGATGAACTGTGTGTTTAGTGAGTACTTTGATCAATTTGTGATTGTATTCATTGATGACATCTTGATATACTCAAGAGATGAAGAAGAACATGAACATCACCTGAGGCTGGTGCTAAAAAGGCTGAGAGAGAAGCAACTCTTTGCCAAGTTCTCAAAATGTGAATTTTGGCTTAAAGAGATTGGCTTCCTCGGACATGTCATATCCGAATCGGGCATTGCGGTGGACCATGCAAAGATAGAAGCTATCATCGATTGGGAGCAACCCAAAAACGTGAAAGAGGTACGTACGTAGTTTCCTTGGCTTAGCAGGGTACTATCGTAAATTTGTGAAAAACTTTTCCGTGTTAGCGTCACCACTTACGAAGCTCATGAAGATAAGGTCTAAGTTCGTATGGGACGATAAGTATGAGAAAGGGTTTCTTGAGCTAAAGAAAAGACTCACCGAGGCACCAGTTCTTGCTCTAGCCATACAAGGTATAGGGTATGACATTTATAGTGATGCTAGCATCCAAGGGCTTGGATGTGTACTGATGCAAATGGCAGGGTGATTGCCTATGCTTCTAGGCAATTAAGGAAACACGAGGTGAACTACCCTACCCATGACCTGGAGTTGGGAGCGGTAGTGTTTGCAATAAAGATTTGGAGGCATTATCTCTACGGGGAGACATGTCACATCTACACAGATCATAAGAGCTTGAAGTATGTATTCACTTAGAAGGAGTTGAATATGAGGTAAAGGAGATGGATGGAGTTGATCAAGGACTATGACTTGATCATCGACTATCACCTCGGGAAGGCCAATGTAATGGCCGATGCGCTAAGCAGGAAGAGTACGTCGGGGATGTTACTCACATGCCCATGAGCATTGCGGGCACACGTGGAGGTGTCCTCGAGCGGGGCGCTCATAGCTAGATTTGGGAATTTTATCAATCCGGGACCTGAAAGAAAAACGAACTATCAATTCGGGACCTGAAAGATGAAATGTATCAGTATAGGACCCGAATGATGGAAAACTATCAATCTAGGACCCGAATGATTGAAAACTATCAATTTAGGACCTAAGTTTTCACATATTTTATTATTATTTTTATTTTAAAAATTTTAAATAATATTTAGTTTTATTAAACTAATAAACTTTTGTGAAGAAAATTTCACCAAATATTAGCAATGAAATTAATAAAAATTAAATAAATCAAAACCTATGAAATGTTAGGTCCTAGATTGACAGTTTTTCATCTTTCGAGTCCTATACGGATACATTTCATCTTTCAGGTCCCGAATTGATATTTCGTCTATCTTTCAGGTCCCAGATTGATAAAATTCCCTAGATTTGAGGTTAGACCTACGTTACTGAGTGAGATCAATAAAGGTCAGGGCATTGATGAAGCATGTCAGAAGATCCACGAACGGATCCTTGCGGGGCCCGTTGAGAACTTTCGGGTACGTGATGATGGTCTTTTATTGTTCAAAGATCGTCTATGCGTACCAAGGAATGAGGAGTTCCGGAAATCTATACTTGAGGAGGCTCATTCATCAGCCTATGATATGCATCCAGGAAGTACAAAAATGAACCGAGACCTGAATGAAAGTTATTGGTGGTCAGGTATGAAGAGGGACATCGCGGAGTATGTGAGTCGATGCCTTACTTTTCAGCAAGTTAAGGCAGAGTATCAGCACCCGGCGAGACTTTTGCAGCCACTTACCATTCCAGAATGGAAGTGGGAACACGTGACCATGGACTTTGTGGTAGGATTGCCACGAACTGTGAACAATTACGATGCGGTATGGGTGGTAGTTGATATGCTTACTACGAGTGTACATTTCTTGCCTATTAACATCATTTATCCTCTTGAAAGATTGGCCAAGTTATACATTGAAGAAATCGTGAGATTGCATGGGGTCCCGATATCCATTGTGTCAGATAGAGACCCACGATTCACGTCCAGATTTTGGCCGAAGTTTCAGGCATCTTTGGGAACTAAACTGAGGTTTAACACATCATTTCACCCACAGACGGATGGACAATCCGAGCGGGTAATACAAATTTTAGAAGACATGCTTAGGGCATGTGCTTTGGAGTTCCAAGGGAGTTGGGACAAACACTTGGCTCTTGTGGAGTTTGCCTATAACAACAGTTATCAGGCGAGTATTGGCATGCCTCCATATGAGGCATTGTGTGGGAGGAAATGCAGAACACCGTTGTGTTGGACGAAGTTGGCGAGGCCAAGGTCGAAGGTATAGAACTGGTCGAGATCACCAAGGCTAAGGTGAAGATCATTCAGGACAGGCTTAGGACTGCCCAAGATCGACAGAAGAGTTATGCCGACAAAAGGCGTAGACCGTTAGAGTTCAAAGTTGGGGATGAGGTGTTTCTAAGGATTTCTCCTTGGAAGGGTATCATCCGATTCATATCGAGGGGTAAGCTTAACCCTCTATACATTGGTCCGTTTAAAATCCTTGAAAGGATTGGAGCCGTGGCGTACCGTCTCAAGTTATCACCTAAATTGAGAAAATTCATGACATGTTCCATGTATCGATGCTCAAAAAGTATGTACAAGATCCGTCATATATTCTTGAGAGACCACCGGTAGAGATTCGAGAGGACTTACAATATGCAGTGGAACCGGTGAAAATAGTGGGCCAGCAGGTAAAGAAGCTTAGGAACAAGGAGATTCCTATGGTGAAAGTGCTTTGGAGGAGTGATCGATCGAAGAAGAAACCTGGGAGACCGAGGTCTCAATGAGGGAGCAATAACCGTTTCTTTTCGATTAGACACGTGATTTCGGGGACGAAATCCCAAATAAGGGGGGTGAACTTGTAACACCGTCCCCAAGTATATTTACTTTTTAGTAAATCATGTAATAAACCTTGAATAATGATTTATGAATTTACGAGGTTGTAAATTTGTGTTATTTCTTTATGCGTGAATAGTGAATTGCATGTGGGGCCCACATCGGGAGCGGGGACCAACCGATAATCCCGGGACCACATATTATATTCATCTTTGTCTAGATAATATTTATATGGTGGTGGATATTTTAATTGGACCATAGAAAGGGCATAGGGTTGACCCGTCGGTCAAACGAGGCCCAATTCCCGATATTGGTAATTTATCAGATAACAGCCCAAAATGAATTTCGGAGGCTTCTAAATTAAAGTTGGGGAATGTATAACTATTCTAAATGTCAATAGTGATTAAAAACATGTGTTATATTTTATTTGACCCGATAAAATAAAATATAATTAAAACAGTCTAAAAAATACAACTTTCGAGACCGATTGTACAGTTCGGGGTTTAATGGGATGACCTCCCACATGAGTGAGAGACACCCCACGAAATTATGCAAGCAAAGTACGACTTGGGGGGCTGTAAGTGATGGGTTGGGGTGTTAGAATGGTTGAGAGTGATGCATTGGGTGGGAGTTGACATAGGGTGGACCTCCCTCTCACTCATTTGCCCAAATGAGACAAAAGCTACCCCTCTCACCTCACCACCTCCATTCACTCGACCAAAGACATCAAAGAAGAGGAAAAGAAGGCTCTCAAACCTATCTTCATTATTGAAATTCGAGCTCAAGCAAATTTGATTCAAAGAGGAAGATTAAAGAAGGAAAAAGTTAGGAAAAGTGTGAAGAATTAAGGTAATAAACTTATAATAACATTTCCTCTACTTTTTATCTATCATATGACTTATATATTATATGGAGAACTCCTAGGATTGTTCTACATGTTTAGAAGTGTAGAATGAGGGGTTGAAAGGTAGTTCTATGTCCAAGAACGGACTTATAGATGCTAAAATGACCGGTTCACCGGAAAATAACCTTTTAGAGGTTATTTGTGTTGATATGCGTTTTGTGTTGATAAAACCATGTTAGCAGCTTGACTAAAGTGTTTCTAGAGTTCGCCAGAGTTTCGCCGGAGTTCGCCGGAGTTTCACCGGAGTTTCACCGGAGTTTCGCCGGTGTTTCGCCGGAGTTTCGCCGGAGTTCAACTAAGAAGGGTAGAACTTCTTAAAGCTCATTTGAGATGAGTGGATGGCTTAATGTCTTGTAACTTTTGGGTTAAGCATGAGATTACCTAAGTAAATGTCATATACGTTCATAATAATGTTTAAATGAGATTAAACATGTGATTAGCCAAAGTGATTAGGATTGTATGAAATGAACTATTGAGATATGCATGATTTGTGATATGAAAACGTTTAAGTTTGACACACATTGGATTTGGAATGGCGGGTCAACTGAGAGTTGACCGGTTGTCCAGGGGCAACCGACGCCGGTCATGCATAGAATCGGTGCCGGTTTGAGCGGGTTTAGTTCGGTTCATATTATTTGATTATGAACCGGCGCCGGTCAGGTTTGAACCGGCTCCGATTTGGCCTTATATTGTTCATATGTTGATTTTTAATGCATGAATTGCATGGATGACTTTTCTTAGGCCTTAAGACTTGGTTTAGTTGTAACACCGTCCCCAAGCGTATTTACTTTTTAGTAAATTATATAATAAACCTTGAGGAATGAATTATGAATTTGCGAAGTTTTAAATTTTTATTAATTCTTTTACGTGAATAGTAAATTGCATGTGGGGCCCACACCAGGAACGGGGACCACCCGATAATTTCTGTTGGTCCCGTTTATAATGGGAACAGTCTAGAGGTGGGGGAGGGGGGTGAATAGATTGTTCAGGATTTTTCAAACTTTTCTCTAAGTCACTACTGACTTATCAGAGATGGTCGAATTCTGATGATAGAGAAGGTCAAGTTCTGATGGCAGAACTGGACCTGGCAGCGGATTGGTTTCTGTCCAGGTAGCCTCAGAAAACACTAAGGCAAATGCCTTTCTGATAACTCTTAAGGGAGATCCTGCTGAACACAGAGTCCAACCTTTTGAGTTAAATAGTCAAAATCTTAAGTGTAGAATTAAATGTGTAAAGTAAATGACACCGGGTATTTTTATAGTGGTTCAAGGAACAACGTGTTCCTCTAGTCCACTGTTCCACTAAGCTTGCAAAAAACAACAGTTTACAATGCTTTAGTCCCTAGAACTTAAGAAGCACTTCATGTCTTCTTCAAGCCTAGTTGCCACCCGGGATGCAGTCCTGCTTCCTGATGGCTGGTCTCATTTCACTGAGTCTCTTGGAAGTATCCCCACTTCACTCACTCCAGTTAGTTTGAGACGTCCCTTCTTTTTCAAGAAGTGTTTGATTCAAGATCAGTTTTCTCCAACGTTGCTTTTTCACAAAAGATATGTAGATGAGGCTTTCGAAGTGTTGAAGAACTGGAGGAACTTTGCTCTTTGTTGGATGAGAGGATAGGAGTTGATATCTTTCCAACGTAAGCTTTTCTTGTTGAAGAGAATGAATTTGAAATCTCAAGAAAGCTTGGATGCAGAGGGTGTCGTAAAATGCAGAGCAAAAGTTTAGGAAAGTTATAGAGCCAAAGTTATCATGTAGTTCTTCGAAGTGTATCTTATATACTGAGAGCGGTCTTCCCGTTGGAGTGTAGAAGACAGCTTCATTAAATGCTTGTACTGTTGATTTGACCGGTTGGACCTCCAACTTGCTATTTTGGGGGCGTAAAGATACCCGCATGGTCAATCATCAGCTTTAAATATATCTTCGTACGTACATCATTAATTGAGCATTTAATGTGTGTACAGTACCATGTTTCCGTCGAATGGCTCCTAGCCGTTAGGGAATTTCCCGTTAGTTTCACGGCCGTTGGAAAGTGACTTCGAATTCTGCTAAGTAAGAGCAAGTCTGATGAGGCTTTCTGGTCCGAACTCTGATGTTCGCCTCTGATGCCAACTCTGGTACCCAACTCTGGTAGCTTCTTTGGAGAGCAACTCTGAGAGCAACTCTGGTAGATGTTCTGATCAAGAAGACCAAGAGGGTTTCTGGCATGTCGACTATGCTAATACTTACAAACAAATTTCTAATACAGAATTCCTACAGGGGAACTTTCAAATTCTAATTAACATAGCATCATCAAAATCTAATTACATTTATTCCATACAATTTCAGAACCACATATTATATTCGTCTTGGTCTAAATAATATGTATATGGTGGTAGATAATTTCAGAACCACATATTAAATTTGTCTTCGTCTTGGTGATTAAAGTTGACCCGTTGGTCAAACGAGGCCCAATTACTGGTATTGGTATTTTATCGGATAACAGCCCGAAATGAATTTCGAGAACTTTTAAATTAAAGTTGGGGAATGTACATCCATTCTAATGGCCTATAATGATTAGGAACGTGTGATATATTTTATTTGACCCGATAAAATAAGATATAATTAAAACAGTCTGAGAAATACAACTTTCGAGACTGATTGTACACTTCTGAACTCAAATGGGTGACCTCCCACATGTGTGGGGGCCAACCCACGTTTTTTAGCCTTGCAAAGAATAAGGAGTAGGGGTGAGCATGGGACGGTAGGGGATGGTTATTTCGAAAAAACTGTCCCGTCCCAAAGTACGGTTCTTTTAAAAATCAAGAACCGGTACCGTCCCGCGTATATGTAGAACTTGTCCCGTTCCGTACCAATTTTCGGTACGGTCCGATATTGTTCGGTACGGTTCTTAAATAACTAAATAACCCCATGAAATATAAAAAACTTAGGATTTTAACATTTATAAATAACTCTACAAAAATTGAAGAGAAGAACTTGCAAGATAATAGATATTTACTAAACACACCATTAGACCCAGACACCATATATAGATTTTGATAATTAAAATATGTTCATCAAATCAATTGAAAATGAATGGATAAAGATTACCTCTAGATATTATGATATTAGCCTTGTAGGTGAGCCGAATTGAGGAGGAACACCAAAGGCGATTAGTTCTTCCGTTCTTCACTTCTGGACTCTTTGGCCTACTAGAGGATATGTTGTCAAGTGCATGTTGCCCAATGCCGATTAGGTTTAAGAGTTTTTGTTCTATTTAAGTGGCATTAGTATTGTTTTTGTTTTAATAATTGGATTGGGCCCAAAGAAGATGTAAGAGTAATATACGGACAATTATACTCGGTATATAATATATTATACATATTATTATATTATATATAATATATTATTAAACTATAACACTAGTTTTCGGGACAATTCGGGACGGTACGAGACGGTCCGATTCGGTACGGTTCCGGGACGGTTCCGGTACGGTTTTCACTAAAAACTTGTACCGTACCATATGATTAAAAAAGCTCGGTATGGTACGGTATTACATTTTTCCGGTTCTATCGGTTCTAGAACGGTTCGGGACGGTTCTTCGGTACGGAACGGGAATTCCCAGATCCGTGCTCAGCCCTAATAAGGAGGGCCGCATATTTGCATGGGAAACAAAGGAGAATTGGCTTGGGGAGCAAATCAATTAAATAAGGTGGGACCTATTCATCACATTATTGTGCGAAATGCCAAAAGGCATTCTCAATCACCCCCACCCCATACATTTCGACCAAAGCTCACAAGAGAAGAAGAAAACCTCTGCAAATTACATCTTCCATAGCCGAACCCAAGCCCAAGCTCAAACAAGAAAAAGAAAGTTTGAAGAAGGAAAAAGGTAGGAAATGTGTGAAGAATTAAGGTAATGACCTTATACTAACTTTTCCTCTACTTCTTATCTACCTTATGAATTATATATCATATGAAGGACCCCTAGGATTGTTCTACATGTTTAGAAGTGTAGAACAAGGGGTTGGAAGGTGGTTCTAAGTCCAAGAACGGACTTAGAAGTCAAAATGACCAGTTCGCCGGAAAATAACCTTTTAGAGGTTATTCGTATTGATATGGTTTTTGTGATGATAAAACCTTGTTAGGAGCTTGACTAAGGTGTTCCTAACTGTCACCGGAGTTTCTCCGGAGTATCACCGGAGTTTCGCCGGAGTTTCACCGGAGTTCACCGGAGTTTCGCCGGAGTTCAACCGAGAAGGGTAGAACTTTTTAAAGCTCATTCGAGGTGAGGATGACCGACTATATTGCCTATATTTAGTGAGTTAATTTCATAATATTACCTAAAGTATAAAATGTGATTTTCATCGATTATTAATGATTATAATGCCTAAATCAAAATACTATTGTATATGAGTAAATTAAGCATGATATACAAATTTAGAAGTAATTGTGTATGATTGTGCATTATGAATATGATAGCATGATAATGAGATTAATTGTGAAGTATTGTGATAAAATATACTTTTACTTCATGTAAAGAAATCATGAATGGATAAAAGTGGTATTTTTGATATTGAGGTTAAATCATATTTGGATTGGAAAATCAATTGAGATGAGTAACATGACTATGAATTAAGAACTTGGTTGTTCTAAGATCATTTGACTAGTATTGAAATACTAGTTGGAATATTAGTATGAACAAAAAGATAGAATAAATCCTCAGGGCTTGGATTGTGAAAGATATACCTTAAGTAGTCTTATGAGATACTTTAAGGTAGAAATGTGTAAATGCTAAGTTAAGCTAGGCGTGGGCCTTAAAGGCTACTCAATATGAAGTAATCCTAGGCATAGAAGTTGCTTAGGAATTTGATAATATGACTAGAGGGAGCCTCTAGCATATTGAATGGTGACTAGAGGAAGCCTCTAGCATAACGTAAGATGACTAGAGGAAGCCTCTAGCATAACGGAGAGTGACTAGAGGGAGCCTCTAGCACGACGGGAAATGACTAGATGAAGCCTCTAGCATAATGTAGAGTGACTAGAGGAAGCCTCTAGCACGAAATGGAGTGACTAGAGTCAGCCTCTAGCACGACGGAATGATATCGGTGAGTGTGACTCTACTATGGTGAAAAGACGTGATAAGGTAAGCATGGGCCCACGGGCCGACTACTTGACCTTATATATAAGGTAAGTAGGTTTTAAATAGGGTAACTGAGGGTTACGGCCTATAATATAGTATCACCCTAGATTGAGGGTCTTAAAACTTGAAACATTGATTATATACAGTGTAGTTGTCATTGTACTTTTTAAATGCTTCAAAGTACTGACCTCCCCTTCACGGGGGAGGCCACCTCACAGTTTTAGGTCGAACTTGAAGGTTGCTACCACCACTCGTTGCTTCGGGGAGATCGAAGGAAGAAGAATTGGTTCGTGCTTCTTCCGTTTCTGTTTTGAAAACAATTTAAAGAATGCTCATGGATATTATTTTGGATAATTATTTGGAGGCTTGTATGCCTAAGTTTGCCAATTGTGGCTTAACTCTTGTATTAATGTTTCCGCTGCGTTAATGAATGGTTTTACATTATGTTTGTTTATGGATGTACTATGTGTGAATGATATTCCAGACGCTTTGTATAGTATGGATGTGTTGAATTGCGGTTCACTGTTCGTACTGTACGACAGATTGTTGACGTGTCCGGGTAGGTCCGGGGTGTGACAATTTAATTGGTATCAGAGCCTTAGTCCATAAACATCATACTGAAGCTTCAAAATTCTTTTTGAAAATGAATTTGAAAACCATGAGCATAAGAAGTTTTGTACTTATAGAACTTTTGGTACTTGAGTTGCAATGTCTCTAATTGTTAATATGGTACCCTTAACAATTGGTATGACGGTGATTTGAGCCAAAGGATGTCTTTAAATACCTATCCGTCAATTGACACTTGATACGGGTTTAATGACTCGCTCTCAATTTCTTTCAGAAATGGAGCATACCAGGAAAGTAACTAGGAGGAACTCGACTGGCCGGGCACCGGGAGGGTCTGAGCGCGGCAGTAGAGGGGTTTCTAGAGTGTCCAGGGGACAAGGCCATGGAGGCCAAGCTCAGACCATGAGCGACGGTCACGTGGAGACCACAGACGAGTTCTATGTATCCGAGGAGGATTCAATTTATCAACCGGGAACTGAGCCGGTTGAGACCCCATATGATGGGGAATATGATGACGATAGTGAAGAGAGCGATGATAATGATGCTCTCGAGAGGATTGAGGAATTGCTTCGGCAATACCAACAAGATCGCCAAAGGCGCCGGGCAAGGCATGCTTCAGGAGGGGCTTCCAGAAGGGGAAGCCGTGTTAGCCCTAGGGGACATGAGGAACCCCGAGGGGGAAGAGGTGTCGAGGTCCCAATAATAAGGATCTTGAAATACCTAAAAGAAGCAAGGGATTTGGGGTGCAAACCGTTCGATGGAACGAGAGACATCTCCATTGTGGCTGAATGGATCAAAAGATTCAACGAGGCGGCCCTTGACATGCAGCTGCCGCCAAACATGAAAATGAGAGTAGCAATGAGGTTGCTAGAAGGCATGGCGTCCACGTTGTGGGACGGAATTAAAGGGAAGTACGGTGAGGTCGTCACTTGGGAGAATTTCAGACAAGAGTTCTTTAACCAATACTACTCCGACTTCGAAGTAATCATGAAGAGGAGGGAATACACGAACTTGACCCAAGGAGGTCAATGCACTGTGAAAGAGCTAGAGCACAAGTTCAGAAAACTTGTTGAATTCATTTCAGAGTACATTTGCGACGAGAATCAGATGGTGAACCATTTCTGGAATGCCTTGGACTTGGACGTGCGTGAGAGGGCAACACAATTGCTCAACATAACGTTCAGTCAAGTAGTTCAGCAAGGCTTGAAGGGAGAGAAAGAATGGATGGAAAGGGAACTGAAAAACGCCGAGGAGTCGAAGAAAAGAACGTGGGAAAACCACGGCCCCCAAGGTTCTAGCAAAAAAGGGAACCATGGGGGAGGAGGATCTTTCAGGACACCCGTACCACCATTGAGGGGGTATCGCAGCATGGGTGGGAAAAATTTGGGGTAACAAGCCTCGGTGAAGCCTAAGTGCAGGAATTGCAAGAGAAATCACGAGGGCAAATGTCGTGATCCCCCACGGTGCTACCAATGCGGAGATACGGGACACATAAGGCCGAACTGTCCTCAACTTGGTGGGAACCAGGCACCAGGGCCAAGCAGTGCAACCATGGTGAGTAGAAGCCGGGGTGGGGCACCAAATGAAAGTGTGGGTCACGGCGGGGCAAGTACAAGCAACGCACCCTCCGTGAACCAAGGGAGAACTCAAGCTAGAGTTTATGCGATGATGGAGGCGGATGCTCAAGCTAACCTGGATTCTGTTGTAGGTGATACATCAAATTTTGAATGTTTTTAGGCTTATATAGGTAATGGAAGCTGTAGGGGTTGAGTACGGGCCACCTCGGGGACAAACCAGGACGTGTGATTTCGTACCGCTGAGCATGATTGATTTTGATGCGATCCTAGGGATGGATTGGATAGAAAAGCATCATGCTAGGGTAGATTGCTACACAAAGATTCTAGAACTTGAAGGCAATGATGGGAATACCCTACGCTTCGAGGGTGATCGAGGCAAATCAAATAGCTGCATCATATCCGCCGTGAGAGCGAGGAGTATAATGAGAAAGGGATGCCACACATTTCTAGGATACGTGGTTGACAAAACCAAGGAGGAACCAAACTTCAATGATGTGAGGGTAGTTTGTAAATACCCGGATGTCTTCCCAAAAGACCTACCAGGGCTTCCACCTGACAGGGAGATCGAGTTCGTGATCGAGGTCGAGCCAGGCACCAAACCAATCTCTACCTCCATAGAGAATGGCACCTGCTGAACTTAATGAGTTGAAAACCCAATTGAAAGAGCTATTGGATAACGGATTCATTAGACCAAGCTATTCATCGTGGGGAGCACCGGTTCTTTTCGTGAAAAAGAAAGACGGGACCCAACGAATGTGTATTGGCTATCGTCAACTGAACAAGGTCACAATCAAGAATAGGTATCCTTTACCTAGGATTGATGACTTTTTTGATCAGCTCCGAGTAGCAACAGTGTTTTCGAAGATTGACTTGAGGTCGGGGTACCATCAATTGAGGATTAAGGAGGATGACATACCGAAGAGTGCTTTCCGCACAAGGTATGGTCACTTTGAATTCCTAGTCATGTCGTTTGGGCTAACCAACGCCTCGACGGCATTCATGGACTTGATGAATCAGGTATTTCATAAATACTTGGATCGGTTTGTGATTGTGTTCATAGATGATATCTTGATTTACTCAAAGAATGAAGAAGAGCATGAGGAACACTTAATACTCGTTCTTGAGACACTACGGGAGAAGCAACTCTATGCTAAATTTTCCAAGTGTGAGTTTTGGCTAAGGGAGATTGGCTTTCTCGGGCATGTAGTTTCAGGATCAGGAATTGCAGTTGACAACAAGAAGATTGAGGCCATTACCGAATGGGAGAGTCCAAAGAACGTGAAGGTAATTCGTAGTTTCCTTGGATTGGCAGGATACTATAGGAAATTCATGGAGAAGTTATCAGTTTTGGCATCACCATTGACAAATCTCACACGAAAAGGGGCTAATTTTGTATGGGATGACCGATGTTAGAAGGGATTCCTAGAACTGAAGAAGAGATTGACTGAGGCACCGGTACTTGCATTACCCAAACAGGGTATGGGGTACGATGTCTACAGTGATGCAAGCATCCAAGGGCTTGGGTGTGTGTTGATGCAAAACGGGAGGGTAATTGCCTATGCTTCACGACAACTGAAGAAGAATGAGGTGAATTATCCTACTCATGATCTAGAGTTGGGAGCAGTGGTTTTTGCACTAAAGATATGGAGGCATTATCTCTACGGAGAGACATGTCACATATACACTGACCACAAGAGTTTGAAGTATGTGTTTACTCACAAAGAGTGAAACATGAGACAACGACGGTGGATGGAGTTGATAAAGGAGTACCACCTAGTGATTGATTACCATCCAGGGAAAGCAAATGTTGTGGCCGATGCCCTTAGTCGGAAGAGTTCATCGGGGGCATTGATAACCAACTTGAGGGCATTGAGAGCTCAATTGGAAGTATCTACTAATGGCACCTAGGTGGCAAGATTTGAGGTGAGACCTACCTTACTTGATGAGATCATGAGCTCAAGAAGGTCCGAGAACGCATGCTAGCGGGGCTGGTAGAAGATTTCCGTGAGAGAGACGATGGTCTCTTGTTATTCCGTGACCGAGTGTGTGTACCATCGGATGATGAGCTCCGAAAGTCCATCTTAGAAGAAGCTCATTCATCGGAGTATGCCATGCACCCGGGAGGTACAAAGATGTACCGTGATTTGAAGGAAGGTTACTGGTGGTCTGGTATGAAGAGGGAAATAGCCGAGTACATCAGTAGATGCCTTACTTGTCAACAAGTTAAGGCGGAACATCAGCATCCAGTTAAGACATTACAGTCACTTTCCATTCCTGAATGGAAATGGGAGCACGTGACTATGGATTTTGTGGTAGGGCTACCATGAACGGTTAAGAACTATGATGCCGTATGGGGCGTGGTTGATAGGCTCACGAAGAGTGCACATTTTCTACCTATCAACACAACCTATGCACTGGAGAGGCTAGCCAAATTGTATGTGGATGAGATCATGAGGCTACACGGGGTTCCAATAACCATTGTATCCGATAGAGACTTACGATTCACATCACGATTTTTGCCGAAGCTCCAATAATCTATGGGAACAAAGTTGAAGTTTAGCACTGCTTTTCACCCACAGACCGATGGGCAATCCGAACGGGTTATTCAGATATTAGAGGATATGTTGAGAGCTTGTGCATTGGAGTTCCAAGGAAGTTGGGACAACCACTTAGCATTGGTGGAATTTGCCTATAACAACAGTTATCAGGCAAGTATAGGCATGCCTCCATACGAGGCATTGTATAGGAGGAGATGTCGTACACCGTTGTGTTGGGATGAGGTTGGCATGACCAAACTTGAAAGTACAGAGTTGGTGGAAATCACCAAGGCAAAGGTAAAGATGATTCGGGGGAGGCTTAAGACGGCCCAGGATAGACAGAAGAACTATGCCGATAAGCGCCGAAGAGCCTTAGAGTTTAAGGTGGGAGATGAGGTGTTCTTGAAAGTTTCACCGTGGAAGGGAATCATCAGATTTCAAAGCCGGGGGAAACTTAACCCATAATACATAGGGCCATTTGTGATTCTTGAGAGAATTGGGGACGTTGCATACCGATTGCAGTTGACTCCAGAATTGGAGATGATGCATGACGTGTTTCAAGTGTCTATGCTAAAGAAGTATGTGTCGGACCCATCTCATGTATTAGAGAAACCACCCGTGGAAATACGAGAAGACTTGAACTATGTCGTACAACCGATAAAGATACTCGATAGACAAGTAAAGAAGATAAGGAGCAAGAAGGTTCCAATGGTGAAAATCCTTTGGAAAAGTGACTGATTTGAAGAAGAAACTTGGGAAACGAAGGCCTTGATGAAGGAACAATATGCATTTCTGTTTGAATAAGCGTTGTGAATGTCGGGGACAGAATTCTCGTTAAGGGGAAGGGGGGTGAACTTGTAACACCGTCCCCAAGCATATTTACTTTTTAGTAAATTATATAATAAAAATTGAGGAATGAATTATGAATTTGCGAAGTTTTAAATTTTTATTAATTCTTTTACGTGAATAGTAAATTGCACGTGGGGCCCACTCCAGGAACGGGGACCACCCGATAATTTCAGAACCACATATTATATTCGTCTTGGTCTGAATAATATGTATATGGTGGTGGATATTTTAATTGGGCCATAGATAAGGCATAAAGTTGACCCGTTGGTCACACGAGACCCAATTACCGGTATTGGTAATTTATCGATAATAGCCCGAAATGAATTTCGAGAACTTTTAAATTAAATTTTGGGAATGTACATCCATTCCAAAGTCCTATAATGATTAGGAACGTGTGATATATTTTATTTGACCCGATAAAACAATATATAATTAAAACAGTCCGAGAAATATAACTTTCGGGACAGATTGTACACTTCTGGAATCAAAGGGTGACCTCCCACATGTGTGGGGGCCAACCCACGTTTTTTAGCCTTGAAAAGCATAAGGAGGGACGCATATTTGCATGGGAAACAAAGGAGAATTGGCTTGGGGAGCAAATCAATTAAATAGGGTGGGACCTATTCATCACATTATTGTGAGAAATGCCAAAAGGCATTCTCAATCACCCCCACCCCATACATTTCGACCAAAGCTCACAAGAGAAGAAGAAAACCTCTGCAAACTACATCTTACATAGCTAAACTCGAGCCCAAGCTCAAATAAGAAAAAGAAAGAAGTTTGAAGAAGGAAAAAGATAGGAAAAGTGTGAAGAATTAAGCTAATGAACTTATACTAAATTTTCCTATACTTCTTATCTACCTTATGAATTATATATCATATGGAGGACCCCTAGGATTGTTCTAAATGTTTAGAAGTGTAGAACAAGGGGTTGGAAGGTAGTTCTGAGTTCAAGAACGGACTTAGAAGTCAAAATGACCGGTTCACCAGAAAATAACCTTTTAGAGGTTATTTGTGTTGATATGGGTTTTGTGATGATAAAACCTTGTTAGGAGCTTGACTAAGGTGTTCCTAATTGTCACCGTAGTTTTGCCGGAGTTTCGCCGGAGTTCAACCGAGAAGGGTAGAACTTCTTAAAGCTCATTCGAGGTGAGGATGACCGACTATATTGCCTATAATTAGTGAGTTAATTTCATAATATTACCTAAAGTATAAAATGTGATTTTCATGGATTATTAATGATTAATAATGCCTAAATCAAAATACTATTGTATATGAGTAAATGAAGCATGATATACAAATTTAGAAGTAAATGTGTTTGATTGTGCATTATGAATATGATAGCATGATAATGAGATTAATTGTGAAGTATTGTGATAAAATATAGTTTTACTTCATGTAAAGAAATCATGGATGGATAAAAGTGGTATTTTTGATATTGAGGTTAAATCATATTTGGATTTGAAATTCAATTGAGATGAGTAACATGACTATGAATTAAGAACTTGGTTGTTCTAAGATCATTTGACTAGTATTGAAATACTAGTTGGAATATTAGTATGAAAAAGAATGATAGAATAAATCTGCAGGCTTGGATTGTGAAAGATATACCTTAAGTAGTCTTATAAGATACTTTAAGGTAGGAATGTGTAAATGCTACGTTAAGCTAGAGGTGGGCCTTAAAGGGTACTCAATATGAAGTGATCTTAGTCATAGAAGTTGCTTAGGAATTTGATAATATGACTAGAGGGAGCCTCTAGCGTATTGAATGGTGACTAGAGGAAGCCTCTAGCATAACGTAAGATGACTAGAGGAAGCCTCTAGCATAACAGAGAGTGACTAGAGGGAGCCTCTAGCACGACGGGAAATGACTAGAGGAAGCCTCTAGCATAATGTAGAGTGACTAGAGGAATCCTCTAGCACGAAATGGAGGACTAGAGTCAGCCTCTAGCACGATGGAATGATATCGGTGAGTGTGACTCTACTCTGGTGAAAAGACATGATAAGGTAAGCATGGGCCCACAGGCCGGCTACTTGACCTTATATATAAGGTAAGTAGGTTTTAAATAGGGTAACTGAGGGTTTCGGCCTATAATATAGTATCACCCTAGATTGAGGGTCTTAGAAATTGAAACATTGATTATATACAGTGTAGTTGTCATTGTACTTTTCAAATGCTTCAAAGTAGTGACCTCCCTTTCACGGGGGAGGCCACCTCACAGTTTCAGGTAGAACTTGAAGGTTGCTACCACCACCCGTTGCTTCGGGGAGATCGAAGGAAGAAGACTTGGTTCGTGCTTCTTCCGTTTCTGTTTTGAAAACAATTTAAAGAATGCTCATGGATATTATTTTCGATAATTATTTGGAGGCTTGTATGCCTAAGTTTGCCAATTGTGGTTTAGCTCTTGTATTAATGTTTCCGCTGCGTGAATGAATGGTTTTACATTATGTTTGTTTATGGATGTACTATGTGTGAATGATATTCCAGACGCTTTGTATAGTATGGATGTGTTGAACTGTGGTTGATTGGTCGTACTGTACGACGGATTGTTGACGTGTCTGGGTAGGTCTGGGGCGTGACATTAGTCTTTTTTATTGATTATGATATAGACCCTATCTAGTACGATATGTGGTAGATAATAGGTCAGGTGGAGTACCCAAGGATCAGGAGGTATCCTCAAAACTCAGTTATGACGGGTGGAGTACCCAAGGATCGAGAGATATCCTAAAAACTCGGTATGTCAGGTGGAGTACCGAAGGATCGGGAGGTATCCTCAAAACTCGGTTATGTCGGGTGGAGTACCCAAGGATCGCGCGGTATCCTCAAAACTCGGTTATATAGGGTGGAGTACCCAAGGATCGAGAGGTATCCTCAAAACTCATAGATTGTTGTTTAGTAATTCAGGACCGCGCGGTGTCCTTATGATTATTTCATTTGGACAGGAGGAGTCCTATACACTCATATGTCTATGGGTGGGTTGGGGTTTTAAGTCAAGGACATTGACTACTATTTTTTTTTTCAAATAAACAATGACCTACGGGTCGGGTATTTCCAAGTGTATATAAGTACCAATATGTATTTCGTAACTTGGGGTAAAGATGTATAAGTATATGTATCACCCTATGTTTGGGTCTTATACTTGAAACGTTAGTTACTCTACATTTATCTTGCTACTCGCTCGGTACTTGTACTGACCCCTTCGGGGGGGCCACCATTTCAGGTTGAAGCTAGAGCCTGTTGTCTACACCTTTGCACGGGTGAAAAGAATCTAGAGGAAGACGTTGTTCGTGCTTCCTTTATTGTTATGTATGTTTACTTACTGAGTATGGTATGAACGATGTTCATGAACGCCTTGTGTGATTAAGTGAGGTTGACTTGCGAGTGTCGTCACTTGATCACACGGCGGTTGTACACGTGCTTATATGTGGTATGGGGCGTGACAAAACATAACTATACCACCAATGATTACTAGTATCAATATAACATAATGACATAGATCAATCATGAAATGTGTAGCATGAAAATTACATGAGATGTGGCATGTGTACATGTCAATTTTCAACTGACCCTTCTTTAATAAACTTTAAACTTTAATAACTTAATTGTTCAGAATACACCAAATGTCTAACTTTATTCTGATCAGAAAACAAATACATCAAACACAACTTTTAAACTCCCACTAAACTCGATGTTCCTTAAAATCAATGACTGCCAAGTGAGCAGTGTGCTCATGAAAAACTTTTGGTGGGAGATCCTTGGTTAAAGGATCCGCTAGCTTGAAGTTTGTACTTATATGTTCAATAGCGACCCTTTTATTCTGAACCCTTTCTTTAATAGCTCGATATTTCACTTCAATTTGTTTTGTCTTACTCGAGCTCTTGTTGTTGTTAGAGTAAAGCACCGTACAATTGTTGTCACAAAATATATTGATAGGCTTTGGAACTTCATTTAATATTTTAAGCCCATCAATAAAATTGCGCATCCATATTCCATTGTTCGAAGCTTCAAAACAAGCCAACAACTCTGCTTCCATAGTTGAGGTAGCTATCATATCTTGTTTAACGCTTTTCCAAGATACAGCACCACATGCTAGTAGAAAAACATAACCTGAAGTGGATCTACTAGTGTCTTTGCAGCTGGCGAAATCAGAGAGAGTATCCAACGACCTCCAAATGATCTGATTTTCCATATGTAAGCATATAGTCCCTTGTTCTCTTTAAGTATCTCATAACTCTTTTGACCGCCACCTAATGAGCCATTCCTGGATTACTGAGATATCTGCCTAGCATCCCAACAATGTACGCAATATCCGGACACGTACAAACTTGGGCATACATAAGACTTCCTACAACAGATGCGTAGGGAATCTTTTCATTTCTTGAATTTCCAGATTTGTTTTAGGGCACTGATCGAGACTAAACTTGTCTCCTTTAAAGATAGGGGTATCACCCGGTCTACAATCTTCCATGCCAAATCTTTTAAGAACTTTATCGAAATAGTTCCTTTGTGATAACCTTAAGATTCCTTGTGATCTCTCACGAAGGATTTCAATTCCTAATACAAAGGAGGCTTCACCAAGATCTTTCATTTCAAAATGTTTTGATAGAAATCTCTTGGTTTCATGCAACATGCCTATTTCGTTAGTGGCAAGAAGAATGTCATCAACATATAAGACCGGGAAAAAGATTTTACTCCCACTGAACTTATGATATACACAATCATCTACAGCATTCATCTTAAAACCGAAGGATAAAATGACTTGATGAAATTTGTGATACCATTGACGAGAAGCCTGTTTCAGCCCATAGATGGATTTTGTTAATTTGCAAACCATTTGTTTTGGATCTCCTACCACAAAATTTTCTGGTTGCACCATATAAATAGTTTCATCAATGTCACCATTGAGAAACGTTATCTTAACATCCATCTGATGAAGCTTTAAATTAAAATGTGCAACTAAAGCCATAATGATTCTAAAAGAGTCCTTTGATGAAAGCGGAGAAATGGTCTCTTTATAATCAATTCCTTCCTTTTGAGTATAACCTTTAGCTACAAGACGAGCTTTATATCTCTCCACATTACCCCTTGAATCCCTTTTGGTTTTAAATATCCATTTACAACCAATGGGTTTACAACCTTGAGGTAATGGGATGAGTTCCCAAACTTTATTGTCTTGCATAGATTTATACTCATCATTCATTGCCACAATCCACTTTTGAGAATTTGAAATTTTCATGGCTTGACGGAAGTTGATTGGATCATCTTCCATAACACCATTTTCTTCCTCATGTTCTTGAATAAACACAAGGACATCGTTCACTGTATCCATGCTTGATACATGTTCTTGGAGATATACAACATAATCACTTGGAATTGCGTATCTCCTTTCTCTAGTGGATCGCCGTAATGGCACATTTTCTTGTTGCACTTGTTCTAGAGGAAGTTGAGTTTGTTCATTTTCAACAATTTGTTCAGTGTGGATAGGAGAAGATGAAATAATGCCTTGTTGAGGTTCTTCATTAGTTTGAAAAGAAACATCCATTTGAATTGGTTCAGGTATTGAAATCAATTCTTTCTCAAAGACAATATCCCTAACTTAACATCCTCAAATTAAAGAATATGGCAGTTCCCGTTTCAAAAATATTTGTATCCCCAGGATTATAAAATTTATATCCCCTAGATCGTTACGAGTAACCAATAAAGTAACTACTAACTATTTTGGGTTCTAGTTTCTTTTCGTGTGGCCTATATGGCTTTGCCTCAGCTGGACAACCCCAAATATGAAAATGCTTTAAACTAGGCATTTTACCCGTCCAAAGCTCATAAGGTGTTTTAGTAGTTGCTTTAGTTGGCACTCGATTAAGAATGTAAGCTGCGATCTTTAATGCCTCACCCCAAAGGGATTCCGGTAAGATAGAATGAGAAATCATACTTCTTACCATTTCTTTAAGGGTTTTATTACGTCTCTCAGCTACACCATTCATGCTAGGTGAACCCGACATGGTGTATTGAGGGACAATCCCACATTCCTCTAGAAATTTGGCAAAAGGCCCTGGACGTTGTTCACCTGAGCCGTCATACCTTCCATAGTATTCACCACCACGGTCGGATTTGACTTTCTTTATGCATTTGTTAAGTTTATTCTCAACTTCCGCTTTGTAAGATTTAAACACGTCCAATACTTGAGACTTTTCATGTATAAGAAATAAGTAAGCATGTCTAGAGTAATCGTCTATGAATGACACAAAATATTGTTGACCATTCCATGAAGGAGTTGGAAATGGCCCACAAATATCAGTGTGTATTATTTCTAAGACATCCGTAGCTCTATATGCTCCTTTTTTCTTATTTTTGGTTTGTTTTCCTTTAATGTACTCAATACAAGTATTGAAATCAGAAAAATCAATGGAATTAAGTGTTCCATCAGACACGGGACATTCAACTATATTTTTAGAGATGTGACCTAATCGTTTGTGCCATAAAAAACCAGATTGTGCATTATCAACCTTTCGCTTAGTGCCTCGGGTGTCAATATTCAAAACATTATTATATGAAGTTATTGTTTCAAGCATGTAAAGATTGTCATATGACATAAAAGAACCAGTCCCCACAATACTTGAATTTAAAGACAAATTAAACCGGAAATTTCCAACAGAACAATGATAACCTAATTTGTCCAAATAAGAAACAGAAACCCAATTCCGCCTAAATGACGAAACAATAAAAGTGTCTTTTAAATCCAAATAGAAACCGGTAGATAATAACAATCTAAAATGCCCAATAGCCTCCACATGCACCGCTTTGCCATCTCCCACATAAACGCATCTTTCAGCATCATTTGGCTTGCGGTGGCTCAGACAACCCTGCAAAGAAATACTGATGTTAGATGTTGAACCGGAGTCTAACCACCAAGTATTTCTAGGCACTGAAGCTAAATTGTTTTCAGTACAAACCATGGTAAGGATCGTACCTTTCTTCACTTTCCAGGTGTGCTACTTGGTACAATCCTTCTTCATGTGTCCAGACTTTTTACAGAAGAAACAGGTTGTTGCACCTTCCTTATGTTTCATGTGTACTGGACCTTTAGCAGCTTCATTCTTAATGGGAGTTCTCTTCTTCTTTTTATCCTTATCCTTAGAGGTACTAGCCAAGTGAGCACTTTCTATCTTATTTTGTTTCATCCTCTCTTCCTCTTGCACGCAATATAAAATGAGCTCATTAAGAGATCACTTCTCCTTTTGGCAGTTATAACTAACCTTAAAAGGATCAAAAGCAATAGGAAGAGAGTTCAAGACTATGTGTACGAGAACAGCTTTCGATATCTCAATCTTAAGTGTCTTAAGCCTAGAAACAATATAAGACATTTCCGTAATATACTCCCTTATATTTCCTTTTCCTGAATACCTTTTGGAAGTAAATTCTTTTAACAACATGCTTATTTCCGCCTTATCGCTTTTAACAAAACGTTTCTCAATTTCAGAAAGGAAATACTTGGCATTAGTAACCTCATCGGATACAGCACCCCTAAAGGATTCTGGAATGCCACACTTTATGATCATAGGACTTAAAGCGATTCGAGCCATCCCACTTCTCGTAGTACCTTTTTTCATCTTGGGTACTACCATCCGTAAGAGAAGCAGGTTGCTCTACCCTTAAAGCTAAGTCAAGATCCATGCAGCCCAAAGTTATTAGAATATTTTCTTTCCATTCCTTAAAATTAGTAACATTTAGGACAGGGATGGAGTGGAGATCGGCAGATATGCTCGAAAAATTAACTGTAGAAAAAACAAGGACAATGAACATATGTTTTAGTGAAATTGTAAAGTGATTTTTAACCCATCACAAGATACTAAATGCACCCTTAGTATATCATTTTTGGACAATAATACTAAGTGCTAGCGGTACTCTTGTTGTAACAATAAAATATAACAATAATACTTATAAAAGAAAAATCCACCTTTGGGTTGACTTTTTCTTTTAAAGTGCAACCTTATAATTGTTATATATTTATTATTACAAAAATGTATATATAATTAACTTTACAAAATATTAATCTTCCTTTGGGTCGATTAATATTTACATGAACTATATATATACCATGTTTAATATTTTATATGAGCAACTTACACAATAGGATCACTTTGGTGACATATTGTTTCTATATACCCGTTTAATATTAAACACCTTGATTTTTACAATTTCAACACCATCCAAAATAAATATATGTAAATCTTTTCGTAACTTAAAATGTGCATTGAGGTAATTGACCTTTTATTGAATCAACTTGATACATGTATTTCATTACCTACAATGAACGTAAATTTTAAAAAATAAAGAACTGTTGCATAACTGTTGTATTCCATGAATTCAATACAAGTTGGCATAACTGTTGCCAAAAAAACGGTTGTCATACGGTACACTACAAAAAAATTACGGGATTGGCACGAAATTTGTCACGGACATACCGGTTTTTCGTGCCAAATAGCTCGTGCCAAAGTGTTTTTGGCACGGATTTGACATTTCCCTACCAAAATCCCTGTCAATCCTGTGGTTTTTTTTGTAGTGGGTAGGCCGTGGGCGGATATCATTTGATGCAAGAAATACTAATTAGCCTTTTAGATCATATTTACACGTATGCTAACTTGAATCAAAAACAGAATCACACATACGGAGCATTACATCAATGCTTAAAACAAAACAAAAAAATCCATATGACCAAAATATTATAGCATTGAATTATCACAATAATAGCTTGAGACATACATGAATCCGTATGAATACACATGCAGCGGAAGAATAATGATCTAATGTTGTTTCTTATATTAAATTAATCATTTGTCACCATAATTATATAAAATTAAACTTATGCGACCAAATTAAACTTATAGAACTTGATTATTGATAAAAGCTTGAGATATGTATCCGTAAGGGAAAAAAATTGCAGCGGAACAAATCTTAACGATTCATTACTCAATCAATAATTATGTACTCAGGAAACGGTTCTTTCTAAAACCCAATTATACTTGATAGAAGAGAAGAACTTTCGAACATAAACTATTAATTTAAAAACAGACTATATCATATAAGCAATCGATTCATATGTGGATTCAAAAAAAAATCCATGGCTCTATAATGGTAGGCTTTGATACCAATTGATGGATATTCATATATATATATATATATATATATATATATATATATATATATATATATATATATATATATATATATATATATATATATATATATATATATATATATAGGGGTTGGTTCCTGTGAGAACACCCTCTTAGGAGAGGAAAAAAGAATGATATCCAACCTTTAATTAACTTGATCTAATGGCTTAGCATTTTTCGAAATTATTACTAGCTTCGGATCATTAGGCTCTCATATATGGCAACTCTCCAAGTAAAAATTAAATAAGGGGCATCATAGTAAATTTCATTCAAGCATTAATACGTATGTAGCACTATAATAGGAATTCATCCTAAAAAGTAGGCAATAATTAATAGGGAGTAACGTACCTCCCTCTTATATATTCCATTATTTTAATTTCCTTTCCAAAATAAATTTAGTATTATCTCACATATAATTCGGATGAGTAATTTGATATAAAAAATTATTCGAATTGGGCATTTTTCATGTCTTATCGTCTTTTCAGAGGCAATATTTCATCTACTTAATTTTGTGTATTTGCACTTAAATATTGAATACTTGCACTTTTATTTGAAACATATTGCAACATCAATTTAGTTACATATTTAGATATATTTGCAACCTACAGGGAAATACAAGTTTATTAGTTTAATTTGGAGTGTTGTAAACTACACTTTAATGTTATTAGTTTGCACTTTTAAAACATTAATATACACTTCAAGCATTTAGTTCGACACATCCATACATTTCTGCCAAAAAACTAATATAAATATACAAGGGTTAAACTATCAACTACGTGGATTTAGAATAAGACAAATATGCACTATTACATCATACTTTCAAAACTTAGATACAAATAATGTATACAAAAGTGCAACATTATATCACATTTTCAAAAGTTTTAGATACACCCTTCTTATAGAATGAAATGGACTTATATCATGTGCATTTGATATTATACAAAAGTGCACTATTATAACAAACTTTCTACCATTTTACGTTGACATTTTTACAAAACAAAATGCACTTTTTCTTCCAAATGGATCACCGTTGCTTTATTGGCACTGCATCATATCTGCAAAAAAAGTGAAATAGTAAAAACTAATGAAAGTGCATGATCAAAGCATGATAAGTGCATCAAAAACTTAATATAAAACCATCTTTATTACTATATGAAAATCAAATCGATAGCTATCATGAAAGTGTTCCATACCAAACACGTAAATGCATCACATAACAATGTAGGTGCACTAATTGTTAGCGCAAATCTAGAAACTTAATAATTAGTTTAGTGCAATTTCAACAAGTCTAATTTGTATAGTATGTCAATCAAAAAAATAATAATAATATTCACACGTAAATTCAACCACGAACATAACACTTGGAGACTAAAAACAATGAGCAAAATCAAATAAACGATACTTACTGCACTCCATTGAAGAAAGATAGGCTGCAGAAGAAAACCCACAACCGATGGAAAAAATAGCAGAATGGCGCAAGTGGAATAATCTGATCAATACGTTAATTTCGATCAATACCTACGCGGAGGGAGAGAAGAACGACGGAGGAGGAAGATCGATGATAGGTTTGGAAAGAATCAGGGAGAGACGGTTATGGAAGGAATCATGCAGCGTGATTTTAGGCACTCTAATTACGTACAAAATGAATTGACTTCATTACCCTCTACTTGGGTTTAGACGCACGGTTATTTAGAAGATCATCCAACGGTGGAAATCTATTCTTTTTTACTCTCCTAAGATTATATTCTTACATGAACCTAAATCTATATATATATATATATATATATATATATATATATATATATATATTTAGGTTCAAGTGAGAATATCATCTTAGGAGAGAAATGAGAATGATTTGTAGCCATTAGATCTTGAAGTCTTTTGATAATTCATTAAGGGCAAATAAGAAAATTTGACACCATAATAAAGTTATACGATTACTTCCATTCAATCTTTCAATTGTTTCCATATATGACTCCCTATAATCATGGATGGCCAATCATCCGATTTGTTTTTTTACTACTTCAAGTCTTTATCAATTTTTTTTCCATTTGCTTAGCCAATCAAAATAAAATTCTTTATCTCATCATTTGATTCTTTCACACTTTCATCATTCTGAAGTTCAATATCACGGAGGAAGTCATCCCTTTTCCGTGTTTTGTATAAAATCTCGATCATTTCATTACTTTATGTTTAAATATATCTTCTACTTTATTTTAAAATGCATTTTCATTTATTATTATGCTCTATCTTTTATTAAAAAATTGCATTAATGTAATTATAAATATTGCACCTTTTTAGTATTATAACTGCACTGCAATGTCTGTAAAATTTTAGAAAGTGTGAGACGACAATGCACTTTTATTTATATTTAAATGCACATGTTTAAAGTGCATTTCATTTTGGGTAAAAATTATCATTGTATAATTTTATAGTGTTGTATATTTGTGCACTTTTAATATACTTAAATGCACATGATAGTATAACCTTGTATTTTTTATACCCGTGTCTACTTATTTTCATTTTTAAATTCATTTTGATTAGAAAGATGTATGAAAATGCACAATGCTATGCGCAAAGTGCAATTTATTTTTCAATTTACTATTAGTGCAGTTAAAATATTCAAATATATAATAAAATCGATGTTGCCTAATTTTTCTAATAAAAGTGCATCAATTTAATATCGGAGTGTAAATGGACAAATCTAGGTGGATTCCGTTGATGAAATAATAAAAATAATGCACAATTAATATATTTTCTTTACCAAAGTAATTATCCAAATTTTATGTGAGAGAATTACAAAATTTAGATGTAAAATTTAATAAGAGAATTAAAGTGAATTATTGTTCGGAAAGCATCGGTGCAACCTTCATAATTTCAAAGTGCAAATGAATATAATAATAGAGCACCCACACAATTGACAAATTGAATTGAATATCTGGATTGTGTTAATTATTTAAATTAACAACCAAAATAAATTAACTATTAAAGGAAAAAAAGTCCGAATCAATAGGCTTTAGTATTGCATTTAATGACCCAATCCTATTTATATGAGAAAGTTGACCAACCGTTATATATTTCCAAATTAAGTGGTGATGACTTTTACACTCTTATCCTTAGAGTTAAAATCGTTCCTTTTAGGATAATAATAGCCAATCAAACTTCAACATAATTGATGTGCTTATATTTTACACACTTTTTAGGCTTAGTTTGTTGATAATTTTAGTTATTAAAGTCGTACTTTTGTACATAATTTTATTGTTTGTAGTTAATTTGTATTAGTGCGGTCCTATGCGTGTATTTTGTATTTTCAGATACTTTCGATGTTATTTGGATACATTTACCGTGAAGAAATGAAGAAAATAAAAGTTCAAATTAGAGAATAACAAAAGTGGAATTTCCTTCAAAGCAAATAAGGAGTAAATTGGACAAAAGTAGCAAAAAGTAATATTGGTGCCAATAGGATTCAAACTCAGTACAATGAGTCAAGAAAATGACACACCAAACCAGTAAGCTAATCAACAATGTTGGAAATTTCTGTTGGCAGTTTCTATACATTGCATCCGTCCCACCACCGAAAAGAGGAACAAAAGGAAGAGGTCGGGCTTTGAACACACAACCTCCAAATCTCTTCAGCATTCTGTCACTGCTGCACTACTTAACATTGTTGATACTTTCTCGCGTTTTGTTGTACATAAACCAATCAATTCCGTAAATTTCAGCAATTAATGATTATTCACCTTATCATTATATTGCCTTAATCCATCTCCCTCCACACATAAGCTCGAACCAACTTCTCTCTAAACATCCCAGAAACATTTCCTCCTCCTTCTCTCTTCATTTCTCAACCCCAAATCATCAACCCATCTTCAACCATAACTAATCACTTTCTCATCCAAGATTAAGTCAAGATTAGCATCAAAGCTCCAAGGATTGTCATCTACCACAAGTTTGATCTTCCTTATCTCATTAAATCTTGTAGTTTAATCATGGATTCATCTATTTCTATGTTTCCCAACATGTATAGCTAAATAAATTTGGGGCTAGAAATTGGTTAATTAATTGTTCTTATAATGTTTTAATTTGTATTGATTTTAATTGTTAAGTTTGTTCTATTTGGATTGTTGTGTCCAGAAAATTAATTATGTTGTGTTTGTGATATATATTATGAGTACTCAATCATAAACATATTGTTTGTTAAATACACAAATGAACACTTTCTGAACACACCGTTAAACTTCTTTTACCTTGTCCCGGATTGAAGTTTTACGGGAGAATTTAATTATTTAATTATATTATTTACACCACGGGGTTGGGTAAATAATATAGTTAATAATTAAGGTTGTCGTTACACTTAAACAACTAGTCTCGTTTTGGCCATCACTGGGAAATGTTGACTAGTTACTTATTTTAGGTGACTTGTGTTGGGTCCTAAAATATTTATCTACAACTTCTCACAATCTGTCTAAGAATAAAATTAGCAATTATGTCTTACAAATGAGCATTGAACAATTAGTTGTCAATTTCTACCCCTACTTGCTATTGGTTGAACTTTGTGTTGATAAAAATCTATTCTCTCAATCACTTTTATTTAATTACTTTTCCAAGCAAACAAAAATCAAAAGAAACGCATTCCCAACTTTAATCCTTAGTTTGTGCTTAATTATTTTATTTCCCGCTTCTCTGTGGTTCGACACCCTACTTCCTTGGGTAAAAAAATAGTTGTGTGCCCATTATATGCTACACACCAATCATTACCATGTGCCACAATTAATTTGTATTCAATCTTAGCCTTTGATTTCATGTATTTGATGGTTAGATTTCATTATCATTTCTCTCCTGAGACTCCTTTCTCACAGGAACCCTCCCCTATATATAGGGGTTGGTTCCTGTGAGAACATCCTATTAGGAGAGTAAAAAAGAATAAATCACACTCATTCAAATTGAGATATCTACGGTCCTAATTAATTTTTAGATGGTGGCATAATTGAAATTAAGTCAATGTTTGGAGTACTAATGGTGATATTTCACGTTAACGTGCACATTAAAGGCGGTTATTAGATTATTGGCAACATTCCAATTTCCTATTTTAAAGGGAGGTTATATCAAATTTAATTAAAGCTAACCATTCACGTGAAACAACCGTACACAAAGCAATTATTATACGGCACTTGAACTTGCTTTGTTTTAATATTTTAGTATGATCATTTTTCATACAAACCCAGATACGAAGTACATATTACTCATCAGTTTAGTTACATTTTTCAAATTTTACTGCAGTGTGCAAATATATGATTCTAATGTGCATTTATATCATAAATTTATGAACTTTTATCATTAATTCTATTGTTGTGCATTTATACACAATTAAAAGTAAACATGCACTTTTTAAGTTATTATTGTATGTTTTTGTCCTTTCTTTCTGCACATTTATTAGTAATCGAACTATTATATATGCACCTTATGTGATCTTGTTTAAGTCATGAAAAGCACCTCATTGAGAAGATAGTCATAATAAATTTTCTACTTCAGATACGATGAAAATGAATGTGCACCTTTATTATCTCTCAATGCAAATGAAAACGGCCCAAAGGGATGTACATTATGGTTCATGTTGATGCACATTTATGGTTAAAATAATGCACAGTTCGGATTTTCTTATTTATGGTTAAAATAATGCACGATTCAAATGCATATTTTCTCATTTGTGGTAGTGCACATTTATGTTTCAAATAATGCACAATACTCAAATCTAACACTTCTCATTTTTCATCTTAGATCGTGTTATCATTTGATCCTAATTAATTTTAGAGTCCGAATCATATGAGAAAATTTCTTCCCGTGAGATAGAGAATAACAAAAAACGATGCACAATATAGTTCACAGAAGTGCACATCTATAATTAGAATAATACAAAGTTAAATATATGCACATTTGTGATCTAATATAATGCACGATTCGAAAATAGATTTTCTAATTTGCGGAGTATGATAATTCAAATTTATGATTCACATATTGTCAACAATTATTTTTTAACAATATTTGTGTGAATTTGCTTTCTTCCATGACAAATACTTCATCCCAGACATTATATATTTTCCTTTTCAAATAAAAATGAATATTCAACTTTATTATTCTAGGAGTGCACTCACATTGCAGAATTATGCAATTTTGTGATTTTAACAATAACTATATCAATGTCACGATTTGCATTGAAAAATTTAGAAAAAATCAACCCGTCATTAGAGAATTCGTAACATATTTTCTTCTTCCCATTAATATGAAACAATAATAAAGCACAACAAAATCAATAATAGTGCATATAAAAAACTATTTTTTAAAGGGATCTCTTTTTTAAAAGAAAATATACTTGATTGAAAAAGAAAACTTTCGAAGTACACACTACTTTAGGAGTGCATGCACCTTCAATTTATTGTCCTAAAAATTTAGAAGAATCCGGATACAGTAATAAAATTGATTGGAATTATAAAACCCAAGATATGTTATGTCGTGATCCACGTATAAAGTCATAAACCATGGGATATATGGAAAGAGTGGGAAACCATTAAAACACTAACGGCGGAGTTCTAAGGGGAAAAGTTTAATTTAACCGTTAATAAGAGATCATCATTCGGTTTGATCAAACTTAATTAATGGTTAAGGTGTATTCTTTTTTACTCTCCTAAGATTAAGTTCTCACGTGAACATATATATATATATATATATATATATATATATATATATATATATATATATATATAGGGTGCGGTTCCAATGAGAACGACGCTTAACGTGAGAACACTCACATTTAAATCCACGTGGTGCACAATGGAGCTATTATGTTGCACATTTTTAATTTGCTCGAATTAAGTCTATTTAAATAAACACGGTGGCATTTTGGTAAATATTGTGAAAATGTGAAAATGTGCAATATACAAGCTTCGTTGTGCAACGCGTTGGGGTAAATGTGGTGTTCTCACGTTCTCACGTTAAGCATTGTTCTCATTTGATCTTTATTCTATATATATAATGAGTTGTACCAGACCTGATATTGCCTTTGTGGTTAGCAAGTTGAGTAGATATACTAGTAACCCCGGTGATGAACATTGGAAGGCAATAGTAAGAGTTTTGAGGTATTTGCGTAAAACCCAAAACCTTGGACTGCACTATGGAAGATATCCAGCTGTACTTGAAGGATATAGCGACGCTAGTTGGATATCCGACATTAAGGACTCAAAGTCCACAAGTGGATATGTTTTCACTTTGGGAGGTGCAGCCGTGTCATGGAAATCCTCAAAACAAACGTTAATAGCTAGATCCACGATGGAGTCTGAGCTAATAGCCTTGGATAAGTGCACTGAAGAGGCTGAATGGCTATGCCATTTTCTCGAGGATATTCCAAGTTGGGAAAAGCCTGTCCCTCCAATATGCATACATTGTGATTGTCAAGCGGCAATTGGGAGGGTACAGAGCAACATGTACAATGGTAAGTCTAGACACGTTCGTCGTAGACATAACACCATTAAACAACTCCTCACAATGGGTGTTATCATGGTTGACTACGTGAAGTCAAGGGATGACATAGCGGATCCGCTAACCAAGGCATTGGATAGGGAATTGTTGGAGAAGTTGTCACGAGGAATGGGACTAAACCCCGTGAATTGAAAAGTTCTATAGTGGATATCCAACCTAGTGGGTCCTAGGTTCAAAAGGGACAACTAAATTATATAAAGAAGGATGGTCATTGTGGGGGTCCCGGACTCCTACCCATTCCTCGTTGAAACAGTGACTCCCGCACGAGGTTAGCAAAAACGTTTGCTTTAATGATTCTAAAATGTTGATCTACTTGATAACATTGGAAGAGTATGCGGGATACTCGTGAAAGAATCACCTATGAGAGAGGGCCGCTTCAAAGGAGAACTGTACAGGCTCAGTTCTTTAGAAACTCTTGCAGAACCAGGACGGTGACCCATGGCCAAAATGGGCACACCCATGAGAACGGAACAAAGTTGGAAGGTTCTTGTGTAAAGATAAGTCAATGTTTACACGACGATGACAGTATAGTTCAAGGACATCGAGTCTACTAGACAGCCAGTAAATAAACAAGTCTTTACAGCGGAAGTTTCAAAGGATAAATCCTACCTCTCCGTATGCAGGGATCATCCGGTGAACACAATGTGTCCTCCTATCTTCGTGTCTTTTTAAGTCTGAAAATCAAATTTCATTCATGTGGGGGATTGTTGAAAAAATGTGTTAAAATATTGCATTAAATGGTCATTTTGGGGCAATTATTTGAGTGGGGTCCACTTCTGATTTGGGTCCGGTCACAGTGGTTTCAGATTGTCCTTGCTAAGGGCTACAATTCGATACATGGTACACTTAAAACGGATAACGGGTGAATGAGAAATCGCTTTTCGAAGTTTACTCGTTGGAATGGAGAAAATTAGGAAAAGGTGGGTTTTAGTGTGGGTTTTTCCCACACCGAAAATCACAAGGGAATTTGAACCATTTAAAGGGAACCCCCCACCCCCCCTCCTAAGGAGTTAAGCTTCCTAAAGGGAAAGACTCTCTCACGCGCGCGGGGGGGGGGGGGGGGGGAGGGTGAATCAAATCTCGAAACCGAAGAACAACAAGCGCGACTTGCGTGTGCGGGCGACCTGCACACACGAATGTCGTCCGAAAATCTATCTTCAAAAGATGACGTTAATTTTTGTTCTTCTGGTACGTTCCTATTTTATTTTTGCTCCATGTTGAACTGGAACGTTGCAGCATAAATGCCCAACGTCATTGTACCTTAATGCAGCGGGTTTGGACAGCTTGCTTGGAGAATAAATGCCAGCATGCTGCCATTGAAGTCTCAACGTTCATATGAACGTTTTGGGCTGTTAATCGGCTGGAATCAATGCCCAACGTTTAGGACATTGATGTCCAACGTTCACAAGCCTTAAACAGCCATTAACACACCATAATCCACCCCTATAAAAGGTTAGCAGGTGCTTTGCAAACGAGACACGTTCATACACTTCGTACACATATTTTCACAGCTAAAACCACCTCTACCATTCCATAAAAACTCTTATGTGTTCTTACCTTTGTTCACGTTCGTTGGAACTTTAGTTTGAGTGCTAAACTATTGTTCGAAGTCATCGTATCCTGGGAAACGATCGTTGCAACGCTCCTAGCACCCCGGGAGGCAACAAATACGTTTTAAGGAAATCGTGCGTAGCACGAGCTTTGGCTTATTCTGCTTCATCTCATTTCTAGTTTTTTTTTCTTTAAGTCAATTAATTTAATTAATTTTTATTAATTAATTTTCTTTGTTTTTCGAAACACACCCAACACAATGTCCATCGTCGTTGTCGATTGTGCTAGTTCGGGGGTATTGAGATGGCTTGGGGTGGGATTTGGGCCAGGGGAAGGTAGGTAGGGGAATGGGGAGGGGATAATGGCTTGGGAAGGGAGGTTCGGAGGCTGGGAGGGTAAGCTAGGAGCTCGCAATGGCGGTGGGCCAGATGGCGGCGGCCGACATGTTGCGACAGCTGGCAGAATTGATGCGACAGCAGCGGCAGGTGGCGGTGAGATTTGGTGTTTCTTTGTGCATAAATGTTACAGTTCGGCGCATGCATGTGGTTAGGTAGGGTGACAGTCATGGTGTCGTTGGAAAAGTCGTCAGAAAATTTTCCGATGGCACATTGACACGTTGACAGTGTCTGTGATATCCGAACGTCACATGAAAACCGACAGTGACATTCTAAAGTTACATTCAAGTCTGGTAATGATGTAGACAATGACAAAAAAATCTTGCAATGAAATAAATATTTGATAGTGACGCTATTTTTTCAAATATATGACCTTTTTAGTTACATTTTTGTCCTATTGTACAAAGGGTCTCATTTTTGGAAAATGACTTTAATTTAGTAATTTCAAGGAAAAACTCTTATATTTCGTAGTTTTTTAGTTTTTTATAAAACACTTTTTATTTTTTTATGTAAAGAATATTTTGTCACGTATAAAATCCGGATATCCGCTAATTAAAGAATATTCCACCTTTTTAAAACAAAGAATAAATAATATGAAAAATAGCTAAAAGGTTATTGTATACACTAACTTAAGTTAATCCACCCGTATATAAAAAATTAAACGTCTGATTAAAAAATTGAAAATAAGATTTGCCAAATAAGCGGCAAATACAGAGTATTTGAAAAAAACGGCGTTAAATGTAGTATTTTTTTTTTGCCCAAAAAATCACCGTAAACGGTGAGGTAAATGTTGGGGAACATTTACCATATTAAACCTACATATTCCCTGCGGCTCGCTTAGTCGCTTCGCTTTCTTCCATGTTTAGGGCTTTCGACTTCCGCGCGATCATGGTTGTTGGGATAATGGGCCAGGTCCAATACTATCGACCCAATATGCCTGGGCTCGGGCGCGAACCAGGCCCAGCACACGGTCCGACTAGATAATATGGTCCTTGGATTGATTAGTTTAACTCTGGGCCCGACCAGCCCATTGGCCTGGGATCAGGCTTCTTGTTTTAGTTGTTTAATTGGGCCAAGCCCATTAGTATTCAAGAAACCTCTTGTAAGCGCCTATAAATAGGCCGCCCCTCTTGTTGTATTGGATAAGTCACTTTTACTGTACTGAATTGCTGCCGAATTTTCTACTCAACACATTTTCTACCAACATTGGTGCTTTCATTGAGAGCCGAGTTGTTCTCTCAGTTTTCGGTAGAATCTTTGAGGAGGAAAATGGCAGGATCATCAAGGCAAGAGCGAGTTTCCGTTCACACCGAGCATTCAGAACAACCCAATGGCCATCGTGTGAGAAGCCAGGTGGTGAGACCGATAGGAGATCTCCGGAGCCATTTGTCGGGCTCAGGGGACCTGAGGGGCTCGCTAAGCCGTAGTCATGACAGACAATCCCTTCGTGATCGGATTGGAGGTCGCCGTCGTCGGGCTCCGCGCACGAACCGACTTGACGCTGGAGTGCGGGCGCTACAGGAGGCCACGCGTGCCATTGGGGCTTTGGCTCAGAATTTCCTGGGGATGATGCCGCAGAGAGCTAATCATGAAACTCCGAGGCACGCCGCCCCTGAAGACATCGAGACTTCCTCTGGGAGATATGAAGGGCGACATACTAGTTTGGACGAATCACGAAGGGAATCCTTGCCCCGGAGGGAGCATATGTCCCGACGGGTCGAGCAGCCTCGACGACCCGAAAGAGGAGGGCCCCACCGAGACTCGTCACTGGAGGGCGGGGATGACTTCTCTCATCACCCCCGTCGTCTGAGCGGTCGAACCGGTTCCATAGAAGGCCCCCGTGGTGGCCGTCGGCCTCACGCGCGTGAAAGAGTCGCAGAATCCTATGTGCGGGTCCAGCCCCGTGCTGGACGCGTGCCAGAGGAACCGGCGCCGGAAGCTGTGGAGGATCTCAGACTAAGGTTGGACGAGCTAAGGAGGAGGGTTGTTGGGGGAGAGTCATACGTGGCCGACCTCCATATCCCGGAGCCCTTCACTCGTGCCATAATGGAGGCTCCGTTGCCAAGGGGCTACAAACCTTGCAATGTGGATACTTACAAGGGCACTTCAGACCCGCAACACCACATATCACGTTACCTGTCATACATGGTCATGATGGGGTACGAAGATGCCATACGATGCAGAGGATTCGCGGCTACTCTAGATGGCCCGGCTCGTGAATGGTATGACACACTGCCCGATGGGAGCATCGGGAACTTCAGGGAGTTGGCTAGGCACTTCCTCTTGAGGTTCGCCGGCTCACGAGATGTGAAGAAGAATTTCAGCCACCTGTTTAGCCTGAAGCAAGGAAAGAAAGAGGCCATGTCCACTTTCCTGGCAAGATGGAGGGTCGAGTCGGTCAAGGTTCAGGGCCTTGACGACAGGACCGGAGTGGCAATGCTGACAAATTCTATCCGATCAGGAGAACTTTACAAGGATTTTGTTAGGAATCCACCCGCTTTATACGAGGAAGCCCTGAGGCGGGCTGACCGTCAGGCTGAGGCAGAGGACGCTGAACAGAGGAAAAGAGATGAAGAGGATGGAAAGAAAGAAGATACGAAGGACAGGGGAAGACGTGGTGACCCAGATGATGAAGATGCCGATAGGAAATCTGGCGGAAAGGGCGGCCGGTTCAAAGGTAAGAAGAATAAGAACAAGGGAAGGACGGACGTCCCGAACGGTCCGCTCCTACCTACCAAACTTCTGACACCTTTGGCTCAACCGGTCGGGACGGTCCTCGACTATGCCGAGGAGCAGGGTTTGGTTTCCTTCCCAGAGGAATGTGACGTGGTCACTGCCAAACGCAACACCGACCAGTACTGCAGGTTTCACCGAAATTTCGGGCATGATACGGACGAATGCATCGTTCTCCGCAGACAAATCGAGGCACTTATCAAACAAGGATATTTGGGCCAATTTGTAGGAAAACCGGGAAATGCCCAGAAAGGGAGGAACCTGACATGGAGGCGTTCCGATCAAGCCACCACGTCCAAGGAGAAACAGCCCCTTGACCAACCTCCAAAGAAGCGCGAGCTCGGGGCTCTGTCCGAGGATGACGAGTGCGACCTAGGGGAGGGAGCCCGGAAGCATCACAGATGCTCCTACATCGTGGGCGGCCCCCAAGGAGGGGACACGTCAGGCGAAAGGAAACGATGGGCTCGATCCTTGTACGTCGGGGAAATTACCCGGGTACCTGCAGGAAAGAAGATGAGAAGAGATCCGATCTACTTCACTGATGATGACCTACCACCCATGCCACCACCGCATAGGGACGCCTTAATGATTAAGGTGGAGATCAACAATACAATCATTCATCGAGTTCTAGTAGACAATGGAAGCTCGGTGAACGTAATGTATTACGACACATTCCAAGGCCTTGGTCTGAGCGGGGCGGATCTGAGTCCGGTAAGAACACCTTTATCCGGATTTACCGGGGACTCAATCGAATCGGAAGGCAGTGTGGTGTTGCCTGTGATGGTGGGTTCAGAACCCTGTGTAGCAAAGTTGAACCTGGAGTTCATTGTCGTACGTTTAACCTGTCCGCACAAAATCATCATGGGAAGACCCGCGTTGGAGGACTTGAGATGCATTATCTCTCAGGAGCATTTATGTATGAAGTTCCCCACCCCGAACGGGGTCGGGATAGCTCGGGGAGATCAAAGGATGGCCCGGAGTTGTTACATGAAGGCGTGCAAACAACTCGGACAAAAGGACCTCAGGGTCCACACTATCAACAGCAAAGCCATGAAGTATGAGGATGGCCAGCTCCGCGCTGAACCCACCTCCGAGGTTGAAGAAGTTCATATCGATCCCGGGCACCCGGAGCGAAAGATCAAAATCGGGTTGGGGCTCCCAGCCGGGATGAGAGAGAAGATCATCCAAGTGTTGGTCACATTCAGTGTGATCTTCGCATGGGGCCCTGAGGATATGCCGGGGTTGGACCGAAGTGTGGCCGTTCACAGGCTAGCGGTCGACCCGACGGTGAAGCCGATCCAGCAGAAGAGAAGACACCTCTCGGTGGAACGAAGGGATTTCGTGAAGAAGGAGGTGGCTATGCTCTTGGCTATTAAACACATCAAGGAAGTATTATACCCAGAATGGTTGGCAAACGTGGTCCTGGCACCGAAGCCCCCGACTTGGAGAATGTGCGTCGATTACACAGACCTTAACAGAGCATGCCCGATGGACCCCTTCCCTTTACCTAACATAGACCAGCTAGTTGACGGGACAGCCGGGTGCGAACTCCTCAGCTTCATGGACGCATTCCGGGGGTATCATCAGATATCCATGCATGAAGATGATGCGGAGAAAACCTCCTTCATCACACCGGAGGGGATCTTTTGCTATCTAGTCATGGCTTTCGGCTTGAAGAACTCCGGGGCGACGTACACGAGAATGGTTGCAAAAGTGTTTCGAACAGTGCTAGGAAGGAACATGGAAGCGTATGTAGACGATATGATCGTCAAGAGCGTACGAGCGACAGACCATGCCGACGACTTAGCCGAAATTTTCGGGATCATGAGGGCAGTCCGGCTGCGCCTGAACCCAAAAAAGTGCATGTTTGCTGTCCAGGGCGGAAAATTTTTGGGGTACATGGTCACCCGGAGAGGGATAGAGCCGAACCCCGAAAAGGTGAGAGCAATCCTTGACATGGAACCTCCGAGGTCGGTGAAGGAAGTGCAGGTTCTCACTGGGCGGCTGGCATCACTTGGGCGTTTCATGTCAAAATCTGCGGAGAAGTCCCTACCTTTTTTCCGGGTTCTCAAGAAACAAAGTGGATTTGCGTGGACGGATGATTGCCAGCGGGCATTCGAGGACCTAAAGAAGTATCTTCTCTCTGAACCGTTGTTGAGCAAGCCGAGGAAAGGAGAAACACTGGTATTGTATTTGGGAGTGTCGCAGGGCGCGATCAGCTCCGTGCTGGTCCGTGAGGAAGGCGGGATTCAGAACCCCGTATACTACGTAAGTAAAACCTTACAGAATGCGGAGCTGCGGTACACCCCGCTCGAGAAGACCATCTATGCCGCTTACATCACGGCGAAGAAGTTGACCCATTACTTTCAAGCACACCCGATCAGAATCTTGTCGGATCAACCCCTGGGCGCAGCATTGAGAACCCCGGGAACGACGCGGGTCGTGAAGTGGTCGATGCTTCTCAGTCAGTACGAGGTCGAATTTCAGCCCCGATCATCCATCAAAGGGCAGGCACTTGCGGATTTCATTGTGGAATGCACGGCGAGGGAAGTTACGGAAAGACAAAGAGATAGTGAAGAACAGTGGTGGACCCTAGCGACTGATGGATCGTCCGGGACGAAAGGTTGCGGGGGCGGGATCGTCTTGATCTCGCCTGAAGGGTTTCGAGCGTACTACGCTTACCGGTACCTGTTCAAAGTGTCCAATAATGAAGTTGAGTATGAAGCCCTGTTGTCGGGGCTACGGATAGCTGCGGCCATGCGAGCGGAATGCATAACGGTGAAGTGTGATTCTCGATTAGTCATATCCCAGGTGAAGGGCGATTTCGAGGCAAAGGAAGAAAGGATGGCGAAGTACAGGGATGCTGTTCGGGAATTACTCGGATTGTTTAGGCGAGCTGAGCTGGTTTGTGTGCCGCGGAGCCAGAACGGGGATGCCGACCTCTTATCACGTTTGTCCCAAGGAGTACCCGAACACATATCCAAGATTGCACGGGTTGAAGAAATGATAACTTCAAGCATAACAGCTTCCCCTTCGGTAACCGTCCTTCCTCTACAAGAAGTAAATTGGAGCTGGGTGGATGATTTGTTACGTTACATAGCTGACGGGACCTTACCCGAAAAGGAACAGGAAGCGAAGCTCGTCCAGCGACGGGCCCCGAGCTATGTCGTCCTGGACGGTAAGCTGTATAAACGGTCTTACAACGGAGCATTGTTGAAGTGTCTACGACCACACGAAGCCGAGATGATTGTCGCGGAGCTCCATGGCGGTGTTTGTTCGGCCCATCAAGGTGCATGCACCTTGGCCAGGAAAGTTGTCCTCCAAGGGTATTTCTGGCCCACAATTATGAAGGATTGTGCCGATTACGCAAGGAGGTGCGACACATGCCAAAAGTTTCAGAAGAGCCCCGGAAGGCCGGCGACGATGTACACGCCTGTTAGCACTGCTCTACCATTCACTCGATGGGGTATAGATTTGGTTGGTCCCTTACCAAATGGGTCCGGAAATAGAAGGTTTGTCATCGTGGCCGTGGATTACTTCACGAAATGGGTGGAAGCAGAGCCGCTCGCCAGCATAACACATCTGCAATGCAAAAAGTTTATATGGAAGAATATCTTTTGTCGATTTGGAGTTCCTTTGCAAATTATTTCCGATAATGGAAGGCAGTTCGATTGCGAACCATTCAAGCAATTCTGCGCCGAATGGGGCGTGGAGTCAAGCCGGGTGTCCGTTTGCTATCCCCAGGCGAACGGGCAAGTGGAGAATACCAATCGCACGATTGTAGATGGCCTCCAAAAGAAATTGGAAGCTCTCGGGACAGTGTGGGTTGAAGAGCTGAGTAACGTGTTGTGGACATTCCGAACTACCCCCAGGAAGGCGACAGGCGAAACCCCTTTCGCTCTATGCTATGGCTTTGAGGCAAGGGCCCCGTTTGAGGCGGTGATTCCCAGTCGTCGGGTGGAGGAATTCGAGCCAACCAGCAACGAGGAGAGGCTCAGAGCTGAACTCCACCTCATAGAAGAAAGAAGAGACCGGGCATTCATCAGGGCTGAGAATTACCGTAGGCAAGTGAAGGCGTACCAAGATAGCAGGGCCGTGCCACGGAGCTTTGACGTGGGAGATTACGTGCTAAGGCGGAGAAAGGCAAGCAAACCCACGGAAGGGGGGAAGCTTTCCATCAAGTGGGAAGGCCCCTATGTCGTCGAAGGCGTGATTGGACCAGGGACTTACAAATTGAAGACTACGAAGGGAAAACTCATTGAACGTGCATGGAACGCGGAGCATTTACTTAAGTTTTATCAGTAGTGATGTTTAATAATTAATCCTTCCATTGCTTTAACACGGTTGCTTTAATAAAAGTTCGTTTGTTGTTCTCTATTTATCATTGAATTGACTGAGGTCCGACCTCACTTGGGAATGAACGGGCAGGGGCAAAAAAAAAAACAAAAAAAAAAAGAAGACAAAAACAAAAAAAAAAAAAAAAAAAAAAAAAAAATCACGCCCTGCTCTCGGTGTTTAGTCCATCACTGCTAGATCCTCGGAAAAGGAAATGATCAAACTATTTTCCAAGTCAAGGACTAGCTACTCGGTCAGGGCGACCGTTAGACCGGCCCTCGGGTCGAAAAGGTAAGCGAGAGATTGCGCCCCGAGCCGCTCTCGTACATCCGTTGTCCGACGTTGCTGTCTAAACAGCCCGTCCACTCATTTGATCTAATCGACGGTACACCAACTATATGACCGGCCCTGGGCCGAAGATATGCAAGAAGTCATACTCCGAGTCCTTCTCGCGAGTCCGTTGTCTGACGTTGCCAGGCTTAATAGCATGTGTACTCGTTTACTATGATCAATGGTGCGGGTCCGTTCTGGTCTGACCTTGAGGGCCTTGCCCTTATGTTTGGCTGACTTCCGTTCGACTCTCAGAAAAGGAAATCAGATTTTCTTAAGTATGAAACAAGTTGTACAAGTCAAGGTGCAGGACCGGCCTCCGGGCCGGAGGTATGCGGGGAGTCGTGCTCCGACCCCTTCTCGCACATCCGTCGTCTGACCACGGCCAAACAGCTTGCTCACCAGTTGGTCCTAGACCGATGGTGTGCGGGTCAGCCTCGCCTTACCAAGCGGGGCGCGGTCAAGGTTGGCCCAGCCGACCTTCCGCCCCTCGTGGTTTAGGTGGGGAGCCAGATTCCCGACTAGTTCCCCAAGTGGTCTCGAATAAAAAATGGTTAAATGAATGGAAAAGATGAACCATGACACGAGTGCAAAGTTGCGCAAAGAGGAAAGCTTATATGGCTAAGTGTGAGAATAAATAAAAACACAAGTGCGGAATGTCCAACAAAAATGAGAATAAAGACGACAATATAAGAGATCCATATGTACGATCTAAGGATCAGGCATGTTCTCAGGAACACCATTGAGGATAGTCTCAAAATCAAAGCCATGAACGGCATCTTCCAAGTCATCTGGAATATCCAAGTGCAAAAGGGACAAATCGTTCGCTTGCTCGTTGGCCCCGTCAGGATCTGGTATGATTTCGGGCAAACCAAATTTTTCGGGATCAAAGTCGGGATAGAACTCTGCCAGCCTATTGTACAACGTGGTCTGCATGTCGTATCGGCCACACCTGAAGGACATGAGAATTTCCTTATCCCGCCAAAGTTGACCCTCCTCGGTTTTCAACCATGCTTGGACCTGCTCTGAGCGGTGAGCCTCCAGCTTCGAAGCGATGATTTTTGAAAATTCCGGGGATGTTTGAAATGCCGCAACTGCCTGACGCCCCGCATCCGTGAATGATGCTTGCAGTCGATCATACTTCGATTGTAGGAAGTCATATTTTGACTGGAGCTCGGACAGAGCAGCTGTTGCTTCGTCCGCCCGACGCTGAACGGCAACCGAGTGACGGTGAGCCTCGTCAGCCTGGTGCTGAAGCTCATCGCGACGACGACCTATTGTTTGAAGCGCGACGGCTGTGTCCATCAGCCCCTGCAGGAGACGTAGAATTAGTGAGGATTATAGTGACAATGATAATAAAAAAGGAAGAGTGAAACGTCAAATTACGGCATACCGCGCTGTGAGATTTGATAGAGCGCGCCATATCCAAAATCGATGAAGCACTGAGGGTAGGAGCTGGTTGGTTAACAAGAGGGGCCCCGTGTTGTTTTTCCACGATGAAGGGAATGACTTCAGTCCTCGAAGGCCGGAACCTGGCGTCCTCCTCTGCGGCCAGAGCAGCGAGCCTGCCCCGCATACCAGCAACCCCTGCAAGAAATAAACAGAGTAAAATGGATTAGTACCGGTTGAACTATTTCTCCGCTCCCGAATCAAAGAGGAGGATTCACACCTTTCTTCTTCTTACCGGCTTGTTCCCCATGAGGTGGGGGAACCCCGCTCTTCACCCCGACGTCTACCTCGGGCATGGTGGCGTCGGCCATGCCCCTACTTGCAACGGGTACCACGGACTGGGGGGCAACACCCTGCCCGCTCTTCACCCCGGCGTCTACCTCGGGCATGGTGGCGTCGGACACGCTCCTACTTGCATCAGGTACCACGGACTGGGGGGCAACACCCTGCGCCGTAACTAGGCCTGCTTGAAAAAAAAAAAGAAGAAGAAGGAATAAATAATAAAAATAAACAAGAGGGTGGTGGAGTTATTTCAGCCGGGTCTTTCTCCTCTTGAGTTAGAGTGGAGTTCACACCTTTTCCGTCCATGGCAACCTGCTCTTCACGGAACGGGGAGGCCCCGCGCTTCTCCCCAAGATTGGGCAGACATAAATTCGCACCAGGCGCAGGAGGTGGGAGCATGGTCCCTAATGACACATTGGGGGCAGCAACTTCGTGTCTGTTGCCTGCCACATCTGAAAATATTAGCAAATTAAGGGATGATCTCATATGGCATCTGTGACCTGCTGGGACAGAAGATTTACCTGTATACGAATTAATCGGGAAAGGGCCCCCTTGGAGCAAGGCCTCGACCTTCTCCTCAAGGTCAGGGGTGAGAGAGGCAGGCTTGTACTCGCGCATTGAAATACCCCAGGTGGACGTGACGGGGAGCGAGCGGGGAGCGGATGCCCATACCCATTTATTCGACCACTTCCTAGGTGGATCTGGATACTGATCAAAAAGCTTGCGGTGCGGTAATTGGCAAAGTGACACGAACCCGCCGTCATCTGTCTTATTGTTAGGGCGGTTCCACCTAAAGCATGCACGGAACAACGGTATGGATGGCCGGATACCAACGCCACTACAACATGCGACAAAAGCAGCCGTAAACATATGTGCGGTTGGGGTCATCTGGCACGGCGATACCCCGATATGGGCAAGGAGTGCCACCAAGAATGGACATAAAGGCACCCGCATGCCCCGCGCGATAGATGCAATGTGAACCCCGAAGAACGAATCTGGAGGAGGGCTGGTGAGGCTACTCTCGGGATCTGGCAACATGAGGGTGCAATTGCTATCGACCAAACTTTTCGCCAACTTCAAATCTGCCTCCGTACTGGTGGAACGCAAACGTTCCCTCCAAGCGTTAGGATCTTCGACGCTATCCGATTCGCCATTTGATTTGGGGGAGCTATCCGACTGTGAGGCAATGTCCACTACAGGGGTGACGTTGTTGGAGGATGGCACAGACTGGTCATGTGGCCCCCCCGGAGCAGGCCGGAGATGTCCCTTAACGATCACAATCCGCGTAGCGGGTCTGTCCAACCGCGAGGAGGTGGTGACCTTTTCATGCATCGAAAAATTATCGGAGACCCCTTGATTTTTCCCTGATGCCCCGAATTCGAGTTGAGACGTTGCATTCACCCCGCTGGCTTGAATTTGTTTAACAGAGCCTCCACGCACGGACTCTTTCCCCACCTCGCCACGATGGGCTCGTGCAACCAAGTTCCCAGACTGTGGCAGTGCGTCCGCCTCGCCCGGGGGGTCTCACATAGATGATATTTGACCCGCTGGAGGTTTCTGGGATTGTTTGACAGACGGACGACGTTCACGGGTGGAGAGGGCACTATGATGAGCTCCGTGTCGTGAACTGTGTTGAGAACCTGTGCGTAGGCTTGGAACAGGCGGCGATGATGACTTTGAATCGCTGGGTTTTTTCCGACCGCCTGGGCTACGAGATCGCGACGGCGAACAACGTCGTGAATGACCCTCCCTCCGGCGCGACGGAGAAGGGGAGCCGCTGCGTTTCCTTCGCCGACTGGGGATGGAGCGACGCGGCGATGCCGTGGCTGCGGCTGGAACGGCTGAAGCTGAGGGGACCTGCATGGCTGAATTGCGCGTGGATGATCGAGGGTGTTAAGGCTAGGCCACACTCGGATTCAAGGAAACTAAAAGAATATGGAAAGAAGAAAAAAAGGAAGGAAATTATTAATTGGAATAGCTCCGGGTTATTTTAGGAAGCTGGCCTGGGGTTTCTGTGACAAAACGCGAAGGCTTGGACGAGATTCCAACCCTGACTGCGGGGTTCTTTATTGGTCGGGTGTGCGGCTAAAGCCCATGTATATCCGTCGCATGGTCAATATACGGCTACAGAAAAACAAGGCTCGTATTTTGGAAGCAGTAGGGAGCAAAGCAAAGGGGCCGATCAAGGCCTGCAAAGTATGGCCCCCCTACGGGCCAACGATTACGTTGACGAGCACCCCAGACTGCTACAATGGAGGTGCGACTAGCCAGCCGATCCGATAGACGAACCGATCATTGATCAACTTGACTACTCCCTTCTAGCCGAGTCTGCTACTCGACTAGGGGAGTGGGGGACTCGTGTTGGGATAATGGGCCAGGTCCAATACTATCGACCCAATATGCCTGGGCTCGGGCGCGAACCAGGCCCAGCACACGGTCCGACTAGATAATATGGTCCTTGGATTGATTAGTTTAACTCTGGGCCCGACCAGCCCATTGGCCTGGGATCAGGCTTCTTGTTTTAGTTGTTTAATTGGGCCAAGCCCATTAGTATTCAAGAAACCTCTTGTAAGCGCCTATAAATAGGCCGCCCCTCTTGTTGTATTGGATAAGTCACTTTTACTGTACTGAATTGCTGCCGAATTTTCTACTCAACACATTTTCTACCAACAATGGTAAATCTTTTTTGTACACATTACTTTTTTCTTCTAATCGTAATTCATGTTTTGATTATTATTCATGTTGTGTGGTTTTTCTGAAGATAGTTTTATCCATGTTGTGCCGCATGCAATTCGAACTTGTGAAAGCTATATTATTTTGTAGTTCAGTTTCACGCTACACGTACCTATTCTAAATTGAATTGTTTAACGTTTTTCTTGACATAAAAGAGCACTTATTAATTTCAATATTATCACCCTATTTTTAAATCAATTGTAATTCTTTTACGTTTTTTATTAAAAGAAATTTTTATTTGATTATAAACGGACCTAATTGATTCACGTGTATGATTAAAAATTTAAAAGAAGTTTTTGTTTGAAAGACCGTGGCGGAGAAAGTAATACATCTAAGCGGAGTCCATTCAATATCAAAATGATCCTTTGATATATAGTAACTAGACGAAGTACTCGTGCGATGCACAGGATATATCTAGAATATAATACAGAGTACATTAACATATTATTTAAAATTATATTTTGTTAAGATGATACATATTATGTAATTTTGCTAAATAAAAAAGACAATAGCTTTTATACGGAGTATATTGTAACTTTGATTATATCATAGAAGTTGTAAGCAAATGAAAATTTGGACTGTATGAAAAAATGAAAGTAAAACTAAAATTAAAATTAAAATCAATCATAAAGTGTAAAAGTAAGCTCTGTGTTACAATTAAATGACACTGTAATACAATTATTAGTGGGTCACACCACATGAAACTTTATAAAAAAGAATAATCATATATCTTCATAATATACAAAAAGTATCATAAATTTTCAAAAATAATCATTTAGGCCACTGGTGTTGATAGCATGACCCTCATCATCAAATATATGAATCTTTAACCCACCCATTAAGGTGGCACTTTACATGACAACATACAATTGACCATGCATAAAAATGGAATTTGGATGTATATCCACATGTACAGACATTATCTTTGATTGTGTTTTTATGTCATGGACTCGTGGGAAATGAAACGATGATTGAGGATTTCCAGCGTTAAAATGTGAAAAAACTCTATCATATGACGGGACCAATGATAACTGTGAAATAAAAAGTGTTTGACCAATACTTTTGTTGGATATAATCTTCACCTACAAAACACATTTACTATTAGTCGCGTGAGCGAGAAATCATATTAGGTGCAAACTTTCATTTATCAAACTCTGGTTTGGTGCAAAGAATTGTTCCAAGTTTGCAACATTTAATAAAGTGCAAGGATAAACATATTATATGGTTTACAAATAAATACAAAGTAAATATCCATTTATATTATTAAGATGTATTTAATTCATACAAATATTAAAAACACTATGCCAATAAGAGGTTGCATCTACTTTACTCAAAAAGTGGAGAACAATCATATGTTAATGTATTTTTTGTGGTTTCAATCAAGCCTAAACAATTCACATTGAATAAGGGGGTGCAAATACAAAAAGTATTTAAAATTTGGTTGTGATCTAATTCCATAGTAAAATATAATTATTCAAATTTATATTAACCATGATAATTCCATTGGTATGTGTTGTGACATTTTAGTTATTACTGTTGTGGTTTAGGATGTTTTAAATTTGTTAAAAAAATTATGGTCTAGTCTGGTCTGGTGTTAAGTGATTTGGTAAATGTCATATTTTTGTGTATTTTTGCAATTATCGAAGTATGGTTTAATATAGTCTATTTGACTCCAGTCTAATCTGAGGTTGAACGCTATATCTTTTTCTTTTCAATTCAATTGTTTTCAAACACTACCAAATTTTACTATTAATCTCTTCTCACCTAATATTTAAAATAAACCACTTATGAACAAAAGAAGCAAAAACAAAACTTTTGTGGTGGGATGTGCCCGTTTGGTAACCATACTTTTTTTAGGTTTCATGGTTTATCAATCATTTTTCCCATCAAACGTGTAACTCTTGATTTCACGCATTAGAATGAAGTTTTCCTACACATAGTAAATAATATATACTTCATCAGCCCATTTTGGATGTTTTTACTTGGACATAAATTTGTTGATCTGATCTGGTATGTTTAAGTCTGGTCTGGTATGGTCTAAACTATTCGGGTCTGGTCTGGTAAATGTCTGGTCTTTAGGTATTTTATAACTATGAAAGTATGATCTGGTCTGATATGTTGAAGCTTGATCTCGATCTTGTGGTCTGGGACTGAAAACAGTCCAAGTAAACACAATAGAAATTAAATACTTCTTATATTACTTTTTAACTTTTTTATGTCCCTAAGCTCTTGAGAAAAAAACACCTACATTTTAGCATTATGGATACACATATAATATGTATATATAGATATGCATAACTTAACATGTATACATATTTATATAAAATAATTAGCTTATATAAGAAAAATATTACACACTTCATCAGATTTAGCATTCTATATAATTATATATGATTTTTCCCTCTTCGCTAATTATATCTTTTATAGCACAACGTAATAGATTTGGACCGGATTTCATCTAGATGCACTGTTCTTACCGGGATTGTAAATGAAAGGCGGAAAATTAAGTATATATACAAAGTTTGAGGATGGGAATTGATATTTTGTTGCTATTTATATAAGCAATTAAATTATTTAGGTTTTAGAAACTTAAAATTGCTTCAATGATACTCCCTCCGTTCCCCTATGATTGTCCCATTTTTTCATTTTGGGGATGTCCCCCTATTATTGTATTATACCGTATTTGATAACATTTGTGTGATCACTTTAATTCATTCTTACTTTATTCTCACTTTATCAACTCATTATTAACCACATAATTCTATTTTTCTTAAAAACCACACCACTCTCTTCCGTCCCAATATTAGGGGATAGAGGTAGTACTATTTTTGGACAAAATTTGGACAGAATAATTTAGGCACATTTATGCAATGGGAGAGAATATGGATTATTTAGATTTTAACAACCTAAAGTAGCTGCACTTGCTTTTTTTATTGTTTAGGCGTAATTACCTATACGTATATAACATATACAACATATAATAAATATAAGGCAGTATTTTTCTTTTTTTGTGGTTCATATAAGCAATTTGAAAAGTTGACATATATAATCCAGTCAAACCATAATGCATTTATACGCACAATGCATATATGTCAACTTCAAATGTGGACATAAACAAATGATGGTGTGTCTTCCTTCTTTCCAAAAATCATTGAACAATATAATACTTTTTGTTTGGTGATTGTAAATTTCAATAGTAGGTTAGCGAATCTAATATCTTGATTGCATATTTACTTACACTTTATTTTGATTTTTTGTTAATTCGTTGAATACACTCTTTATAGTAGGTTGGCAGTTTATCCTAATATATCTCGGTTTGTAGATTAATATACACGTATTGTTTGATAAAGATTTGTGTACAATAAATGCTTCATCATATATTTCATTTCCTTATATGCATGTATGCTCTCCCGTACCGTTTCTCCCTTGGGCGGCATTTTTCAGGTTCAACATTAATTTCCAATTATGTCTTTTCTTTGGGCGGGGATTTTCCCTCCAATAGCTGTAGCAACACTGTTACTTTATACAACCTATTATATAAAGATAAAGATACATATTACATTTTGTGTGAGAATTTTCCTTCCAATAATTGTAACAATTTTTCTATTTCATATGTAGTATTATAGAAAGATATTCAACATTGGTGACACATTAAAAGTTAATAAAAAATTATGAATTTTGATATATTTTCTGTAACAATCGGAGTACAAATAAAAAATTTATAGCACTTAAAAAATAGATGTTTTAAAGTGTTGTTTTTGTTTATTTTTAGATATTCAATATTGGTGTCATATGAAAGATAATAAAAAAACTATAAATTTTGATATGTTTGTTGTAACAATCTAAGTACAAATAAAAAAATTACAGCACTTTAAAAAAATATGGGATTTTATTTTTCTTCTTTTTTTATATAAATTTTTTATTCTTTGTTACGTACTTAATTTTTTTGGAATGGAATTATTACATACTTTATTAGAAACCTGCCGTTCATTAGTTAATGCTTAGTTAATACATTACCGAATTTAATTTTTGCATTAATTCACCATTATGTCTTCATTTTGGACATAAACGGTTATTTTATATTATATAAAGATAATTGAGTTGACTAGTTTATAATTTATGCGGGATTAATAACTTTACTTCTAATTAATAAATCAGGAGAAAAGATGCAAAAGTGCAATGACAAAATTTTATGTAAGTGCAAATTCTATCACTAATTTGAAAAGTGCATATCTAAATAAAGCAGCCGAGGTAGCTAGCAGTGCAATATTCTTGATTATATTTATTCACTCTTAATTTTTCATTCATGAATGTTTAATTGTAGGTTCTCCAAAACGTCATTGACTTATTGAACCCTCCTGCCAATCATGAGAAGATGAAACACAAGCTCAAGCGTCTTGTGGACTCCTCAAACTCTTTTTCATGGTACTTTTGATTGATGGATCTCTAGACACGTTTTTAATTTAATTATATATATATATACATATACATATACATATATCTATACATATATATATATACACATATATATATACATACATATATATATACATATATATATATATATACACATATATATATACATATATATATATATATATGAATATCCATCAATTGGTATCAGAGCCTATCATTATAGATTCACGGATTTTTTTTTTTGAATCCACATAAGATCGATTGCTTATATACATAATTATTGATTGAGTAATGAATTGTAAAGATTTGTTCCGCTGCAATTTTTTTTCCTTACGGATTCATATCTCAAGCTTTTATCAATAATCAAGTTATATAAGTTTAATTTGGTCGCATAAGTTTAATTTTATATAATTGTGGTGAGAATGATTAATTTAATATAAGAAACAACATTAGATCATTATTCTTCCGCTGCATGTGTATTCATACGGATTCATGTATGTCTCAAGCTAATATTGTGATAATTCAATGCTATAATATTTTGGTCATATGGAATTTTTTGTTTTGTTTTAAGCATTGATGTAATGCTCCGTATGTGTGATTGTGTTTTTGATTCAAGTTAGCATACGTGTAAATATGATCTAAAAGGCTAATTAGAATTTCTTCCATCAAATGATATCCGCCCACGGCCTACCCACTACAAAAAAAAATCACGAGATTGGTAGGGATTTTGACAGGGAAATGTCAAATCCGTGCCAAAAACACTTTGGCACGAGCTATTTGGCACGAAAAATCGGTAAGTCCGTGACAAATTACATGTCAATCCCGTAATTTTTTGGTAGTGTACCGTATGACAACCATTTTTTTGGCAGCAGTTATGCCAACTTGTATTGAATTGGTGGAATACAACAGTTATGCAACGGTTCTTTATTTTTTAAAGTTTACGTTCATTGTAGGTAATGAAATACATGAATCAAGTTGATTCAATAAAAGGTCAATTACCTCAATGCATATTTTAAATTACGAAAAGATTTATATATATTTATTTTTGATGGTGTTGAAATTGTAAAAATCAAGGTGTTTAATATTAAATGGGTATATAGAAACAATATGTCACCAAAGTGATCCTATTGTGTAAGTTGCTCATATAAAATATTAAACATGATATATATATAGTTCATGTAAATATTAATCGGCCCAAAGGAAGATTAATATTTTGTAAAGTTATTTATATATACATTTTTGTAATAATAAATATATAACAATTATAAGGTTGCACTTTTAAAGAAAAAGTCAACCCAAAGGTGGATTTTTCTTTTATATGTATTATTGTTATGTTTTATTGTTACAACAAGAGTACCGCTAGCACTTAGTATTATTGTCCAAAGATGATATACTAAGGGTGCATTTGGTATCTTGTGATGGGTTAAAAATCACTTTACAATTTCACTAAAACATGTGTTCATTGTCCTTGTTCTTTCTACAGTTAATTTTTCGAGCATATCTGTCAATCTCAACTTCATCCCTGTCCTAAATGGTACTAATTTTAAGGAATGGAAAGAAAATATTCTAATAACTTTGGGCTTCATGGATCTTGACTTAGCTTTAAGGGTAGAGCAACCTGCTTCTCTTACGGAAGGTAGTACCCAAGATGAAAAAAGGTACTACGAGAAGTGGGATCGCTCGAATCGCTTAAGTATTATGATCATAAAGCATGGCATTCTAGAATCCTTTAGGGGTGTTGTATCCGATGAGGTTACCAATGCCAAGGATTTTCTTTCTGAAATTGAGAAACATTTTGTTAAAAGCGATAAGGCGGAAATAAGCATGTTGTTAAAAGATTTTACTTCCAAAAGGTATTCAGGAAAAGGAAATATAAGGGAGTATATTATGGAAATGTCTTATATTGTTTCTAGGATCAAAACACTTAAGATTGAGATATCGGAAGATGTTCTCGTACACATAGTCTTGAACTCTCTTCCTGTTGCATTTGAAAGCCCGAACTGTTTGAAAGCACACCCTTTTTTAGAAAAGGGATATGACATTCATATGAAAAATCACACCCTTTTGATGAGAGATAAAAATGGAGGTTTGGTTGCTAAATTACCAATGTCAAGAAATAGAATGTTTTCATTAAACATTAAAAATGGGGATCCAAAATGTTTGAAAGCATGTTTTAAAAATTCATCTTGGATTTAGCACTTGAGGTTTGGGCATCTTAATTTTGGATGTTTAAAATTGTTGAGTGATAAAGGTATGTTGAAAGGTTTGCCCAAAATCAATGAAGCTAATCAATTGTGTGAAGGGTGTTTATTTGAAAAGCAACCAAGAAAAAGTTTTCCAAAGCAAACATCTACAAGAGCAAAACAACCGTTAGAGCTTGTACACACGGATATCTGCGGGCCAATTAAACCATGCTCTCTCGGAAATAGTAACTATTTTGCTCTTTTCATTGATGATTTTAGTCGGAAAACTTAGGTTTATTTTCCAAAACATAAATCTGATGTTTTGGGGGCTTTCATGAAATTCAAAGCCATTGTTGAAAATGAAAGCGGACATAACATAAATTACGTGAGATCCGACCTTGGGGGGAATTCACTTCAAAGGAGTTTGAAATTTTTTGTGAAGAAAATGGTATTTATCGCCCCTTAACGGTTCCATATACTCCACAACAAAATGGAGTTGTTGAAAGAAAAAACTGGTCTCTACTTAACATGGTTCGAAGCATGCTCAAGACCAAAAATATTCCAAAAGAATTTTGGGCTGAAGCCGTGGATTGTGCGATTTATTTGTTAAACCGATCTCCTTCTAGAAGTGTTTGAAACAAAACTCCCGAGGAAGCATGGAGCGGGAGAAAACCCGGAATTGCCCACCTGAAAGTTTTTGGGAGAATTGATTATGCTCATGTGCCGGATCAAAAAAGGAGCAAGTTGGATAACAAAAGTGAGAAGTTTATTTTTATTGGCTATGATGTAAGAGCAAAAGGGTACAAGCTTTACAACCCAAGCAATGGAAAAATCGTGATTAGCCGAGATTTTGAGTTTGATGAAGAAAGCACTTGAGATTGGACTCATAAAGAAGAAGAATACAATTTCTTGCCTTACTACAATGAAGAAGAAGACGAAGAACAAGAGCTAGTGTCACGCCCCGGACCCACCCGGACACGTCAACAACCCGCCGTACAGTACGAATAGTCAACCACAGTTCAACACATCCATACTATACAAGGCGTCTGGAATATCATTCACACATAGTACATCCATAAACAAACATAATGTGAAATATTCATTAAAGCGGCAGAAACAATATTACAAGTGTTCGAACCACACTTGGCAAGCTTAGGCATACAAGCCCCAAATAATTATTCAGAAAAGAAATATCCATGAGCATTTATATAATTGTTTTTAAAACCGGAACGGAAGAACCACGAACCACGTCTTCTCTCATAGATCTCCCCGAAGCAACCGGCGTTGGTAGCAACCTTCAAGTTCTACCTGAAATTGTGAGGTGGTCTCTCCCATGAAGGGGAGGTCAGTACTTTGAAGCATTTGAAAAGTACAATGACAACTACACTGAATATAATCAACGTTTCAATTTCTAAGACCCTCAATCTAGGGTGATATTATATTATATTATAGGCCATAACCCTCGGTTACCCTGTTTGAAATTATACTTACTTTATATAAATTCAAGTAATCGGCCCGTGGCCCATATTCATTTTGAAAGGTCCACCCTTGTCTCCCTGTGACTATTAGTCGTGATTGCCAAAATCTTCGGGAAGTTATTTTACCGTCATGGGTCATTTCTCAATTACATTAATTAACCACCATGGAGCCTCGCTCAATCTTATTATTATACCTGTGCTAGAGCCTCGCTCTTAGTCATCCTACGTCGTGCTAGAGCCTCGCTCTTAGTCATTCTACGTTGCGCTAGAGCCTTGCTCTTAGTCATCTACATTAGGCTAGAGCCTCGCTCTTAGTCAATCTACATTTGTACTAGAGCCTCGCTCTTAGTCGTATACATTAGGCTAGAGCCTCGCTCTTAGTCAATCTACATTTGTGCTAGAGCCTCGCTCCTAGTCATACCACGTTATGCTAGAGCCTTGCTCTTAGTCAAGTTATTCGATTTTTAAGTCAATTCTATGCCTAGAATCAATTTACCTTGAGTAGCCTTTGAGGTCTACTCCTAATATACTTAGAGCTTGTACAATCCGACCTTAAGGTATCTCTTTAGACCACCTAAGGTATGACTCCTCACAATCCGAAACAATCAGATTTAATTCTATCATTTTCATATGTTAACCTTCCGACTAGTATTTCAATACTAGTCAATTAATCTTGGAACAACCAAATTCCTAATTCATAGTTATATTGTTCATCTCAATTGATTTTCCAATCCAAATACAATTTAATCTCAATATCAAAAATATCACTTTTATCTATTCATGAATTCTATACATGAAGTAAAAGTATATGTTATCACAATATTTTCATAGTTAATTCCATTATCATGCCAACACTTTCATATCACATAATCATACACAATTTCTTCCAAATTTGTATATCATGCTTCATTTACTCATAAACAATAGTATTTTCATTTAGGCATTATCAATCATTAATAATCCATGAAAATCACATTTTATTACTTTAGGTAATCTTATGAAATTAACTCACTAATTATAAGCAATGTAGTCAGACATCCTCACCTTAAATATGTTCAGCAAGCCTTCCTATTGAAGCCCCATCGTTAAACCTTCGATCGGGAATGATCTGAAATGGACTTGGCTGGCAGAGGGCAAAAGCTGCCCGGCTTTTGCAAAAACTGCCTGGCGTTCGGGCCATGCAGCACGAAAACAGCTCCTAGCAATGGCGGTTTCTGGCGATTTCGATTCTTATCGATTCCACAACTTTTCTAAGTTAAATACCAACACTTTATGTCATTTTTCTACACTTTTAAACATGTAGAACATCCCCTAGAATCCATCATATGATCTCTATAAAAACATATACGAAAAAATTTATTAAACGGAAGAACAAGAACTGGAGCTACGAGATTCTTACCGCTAGGCTTCGTTTTTTATCGGATTCCCTTCTCCTCTTGGCCCCCTTTTCTCCCTGAGCTTGCTCTATGAGAATAAAGTTCTCCAAGGCTCTCCTCACTTCTTATGTAGCCTCTCAAATGAGAGGATAAGGAGACTCCCCTCCCTTATCTTCTATTTTTAGAAAGTTGGGCCATTTTAGTTGGGTTGGGTTCACGGGCTGCTCCATTTAATTTACTCCGGCCCAATGTATTATTTAGGCTCCTCTCCATTTTACTTGGACTTTATAACGTATGGGCTACCCTCAGTTAAAGTGTAGGAAACCATCCATCCACACACTTGTTATTTTTGGTAATTTGGGCCAGAACCCCACTTTGGTTACCCAATCTATCTCGGTCCGGCCCAACTGACTTTTATTCATTTATTTATATTATTTTAGGCTAGTAGACCTTAATAGGTTGATCATAAAATGTATTGGATAGTCCTCTCCAATATTCCGGGATCCAACCCCTTTACATTTCCATTATTAGCAAATGGCTCGAATAGTCTCTCGTATTAATCCTTTACCCTTTTATTCGGCTCACACATTCATATGTAACTCATTTCCTTATCCTTGGGCTTTTAATTAATTTATTGTGGTCCAAGAATATACTAGTTAGTCCCTCCCCATATTTAGGGTTCGACACACAATATAATTAATCGATATTAATTTAATCAATTAATCATTTCTCATATGATTAATATATTTGTAACTAGTTTTCAAAGTGAATAAATGTTCACGAACTCGACTAGTCATCCTCATCAAAATTGGTATTTGTACTTTCAATTACATTTTAATACTAATGGATTAATTAATCCAAATTCAAATTGGGAGTGGTGTTACAGCTAGCCCATGAAGAGCCCACGAGTCCAACTACACCATCATCCGAGCAAGAAGGATCCACAAGTGAAGATAACTCAAATGAAAGGCTGCCTCGCTTAAGGAGCATACAAGAGTTATATGAGGTAACTGAAAATATTAATGATCTCACATTTTTTTCTTCTTGTCGATTGTGAACAAATAGGTTTTGAAAAAGCGACTAACGACAAGAATTGGAGGGAAGCCATGGATGAAGAAATGAAGGCCATCATGAAAAGTGACACGTGGAAATTGGCCACCTTACCCAAAGGGCACGAAGCAATTGGTGCAAAATGGATGTTTAAAGAAAAGAAGAATGTCATGGGGGAAGTTGAAAGGTACAAAGCGAGATTGGTTGCGAAAGGGTACAACCAAAGAGCTGACATCGACTATTAAGAGGTATTTGCTCCTGTTGCCCGTTTGGAAACTATAAGATTTTTAATTTCCTTGGCGGCTCAAAATAAATGGAAAATTTTCCAAATGGATGTGAAATCCGCATTTTTAAATGGGAAATTAGACGAAGAAGTTTATTTAGAACAACCACCGGGATATAAAATAAAAGGGCATGAAGACAAAGTTTTAAGATTGAAAAAGGCATTTTATGGTTTGAGGCAAGCCCCAAGAGCTTGGAATACTATAATTGAAAAGTATTTCCAAGAAAATAATTTCATAAAATGTCCCCATGAACATGCTCTTTATGTCAAAAAGGGGGAAAATGGAGATATCTTGATTGTTTGCCTTTATGTTGATGATCTAATATTCACGGGAAATAATCCCAGATTATTTGAGAACTTCAAAAAGGCAATGAATCAAGAATTTGAAATGACCGATATGGGTTTAATGTCTTATTATTTGGGAATTGAGGTGAAACAAAGTGAAAGTGGAATTTTTATCGGTCAAGAAGGATATGCAAAGAAAATCCTTGAAAAGTTTAAAATGGATGATTGTAATCCAATCAATACCCCGGTGGATTGTGGTGTAAAATTATCTATGTTTGGTGATGAAGAAAAAGTGGAACCCATAATGTTCAAGAGCTTAGTTGGGAGCTTACGATACCTGACTTGTACAAGGCCTGACATTTTGTACGGAGTTGGTCTCATTAGCCAATATATGGAAGATCCAAGAACCTCTCATTGGAAGGCCGCCAAGAGAATTCTTCGCTACATCAAAGGTACTCTTAACTTTGGCTTGTTTTACAATTCTTGTAAAGATTTCAAGCTTGTTGGGTATAGTGATAGTGATTGGGCTGGAGACGTTGATGATCGCAAGAGTACCACCGGATTTGTCTTTCTTTTGGGTAATAAGGCTTTTACTTGGAGTTCAAAGAAGCAACTCATTATGACCCTCTCCACATGTAAAGCTGAATATGTTGCCGCCAATTCATGTGTTTGTCATGCTATATGGCTTCGAAATCTATTCAAGGAAATAGGCATGCCACAAAAGGAAGCTACGGAGATATATGTGGATAATAAGGCGGTAATAGCATTGGGAAAGAATCTGGTATTCCATGACCGTAGCAAGCACATTGATACACTCGAGAATGCATTGAAAGAAAAGATGTTGAAGTAAGGTATGTAAGATCCCATGATCAAATCGCTGACATTTTCACGAAGTCGCTCAAGCACGAAGATTTTCGAAGGTTGAGGACCATGCTCGGAGTTACAAAAACAAGTTTAAGGGGGAATGTTGAAAATTAAACTTGTTTTTGGGCCTAATTAATATTTAGTTTTAGTTGTTGTTGGGAAGGCCCAAGTGATAGAATTATGTAGAAGGAATAAATTCTAGAGCTTCTCTAGAAGATATGGTCTCTAGAACTCTCATATCATTAATTGTATAGAATTGTCTAGAATGCATTAATTATAGAAGAGTCTAGACACTTTTGTACTAGTATAAATAGAGCTTCCCAACCACCACTTTGTATCAAGAAAATCAAGCAAATTGAGTTGTTCTAATAAAACGAGTTCTTACCCTTTGTTCAAATATCTCTTCCATAATATTTCTAATTTAGCCTCCCAATTTCCCAAATCTTCATTCACTTATTTTCAACATGTTGCTAAGAGACCAATCTTGTTCTAGAAATCATTGTATTCTACGCCCTAATAGGAGTAACAACTTAGTATTGAATTATTGTTATATTTCTCAATTATATGATTACATGTGACTGAGCCCTAATTATTTCCTGTAAATCTATACTCCCCATAATAAACCATTATATTACTCCCTTCTTCATTCAGTTGTTACTTGTTATCAGTTATTTGTTTTTAACCAATCTCGCATAATTGGTTTTACATCTTGTAATTGAAATAATAAATATGTAATCTGCTTTTCCCATCAATGTGGAGAAGACACCAGTTGTTATACCGTGGGAGCGGTGCACGGTTAGCATCCTGCTCCCAGGGTTATATGGGATGTAAATCGTGTGAATCAATATGTAACTTGAGGTTAATCAAAATGTAAATTACACTCATTCAAATGTAACTCGTTGAGCAAACTCAAAATGTAAATTGCTTTAATTAAAATGTAACTTGGAAACAAGTCAGATGTAACTTAGGAAATGTAACTTTAGCTTATTGAAATGTAAAACGCCTTTACAAAGATGTAACTTCAGACAAAAAATACACACTAGTATATAGCTACACCTTCTTGCGCAACTCTTTCCGGATTTTTGAAGTTTCTGAAATTGACGTGGATCCAATATGCCAGTAGATTCCCATATCCTCAGCTCAATCCAATGCCTCTGGAGATTTCTGAAATTGAAGGTTCTCAATCTTCTCCATCTTCAATCGACGATTAGAAACCATCTTTATTGGCTGGGAATAACCTTCGCACCAGAGGGCTCCATTGATTACCGCTCTTGGCAGCCTCACTGCATGAGATCGTTGATAGCAGCCTTCGATTGAAGCTGAATAGGATTGCTTTGGTTGGTGCTCGCTAGGTTTGGTTCTCTGTAAAATGCAGGTTTAGGGATCGGTACACCGTGCGCACGGTGTGCCGATCCCACGGTATAATTTGCCAGAAGACACTCATACAGTCCTCAATAAACTGTCGGTCATACTTCCCTTCTACACTATATTATTACATATATTTTAAATACTACGTATAAGAAAACTCAAATGAGAGAGCAATTTGAATGAAAAAGCTTTAATTTATTTTATGAGAATGGTTGAGTTTATAGGACGAGACAGGCAGGACCGGTTCTGCTCATTTCTGGGCCTATGGGCGGTACGCTATTTTTGGCTTATACCCAAGACAAACCGTAAACCATATATTTATTTGAAATATGAATTATATTAAAAATATCCAATGAAGTTCATAAAATAAAGGCGAGAATCACTTTATTATTATTTAAGTTACATATTTGGGCAAAAGTAACAACACGAGTATCAGATAAAAAGAAAAAACATTACTAAAAAAACGTTTCTCGTAGTAATTTTTCAACTTATGAATTCAATATGTAGTATTTTTTCATTTATGTTACATATTTGGGCAAAAGTAACAACACGAGTATCGGATAAAAAGAAAAAACATTACTAAAAAATGTTTCTCGTAGTATTTTTTCAACTTATGAATTCAATATGTAGTATTTTTTCATTTATGTAGTATTATTATTTAAGTTACATATTAGGGCAAAAGTAACAACACGAGTATCGGATAAAAAGAAAAAACATTACTAAAAAACGTTTCTCGTAGTATTTTTTCAACTTATGAATTCAATATGTAGTATTTTTTCATTTATGTAGTATTATTATTTAAGTTACATATTTGAGCAAAAGTAACAACACGGGTATCGGATAAAAAGAAAAAACATTACTAAAAAACGTTTCTCATAGTATTTTTTCAACTTATGAATTCAATATGAATTCAATATGTAGTATTTTTTCTCGTAAGAAATCATTCCCAAATTATGAATTCAATATGTAGTATTTTTTCATTTATCCTTTCAAAATAAAGTTTAGTGTTGTTATATGTTGCACTTTTATTGTTTGTCATATTTATTATCGGAAAGAATCTTGACTATGAAGCGATTTTTTATGATTTGCAATAAATCATTCTCAACTTATGAATTCAATATGTAGTATTTTTTTCATTTATCCTTTCAAAATATTTAGTGTTGTTATATGTTGCAATTTTATTGTTTGTCATATTTATTATTGGAAAGAAACTTGCCTATGAAGCGATTTTTGATGATTTGTTTCACATTGTTCTACGAGATACAAACAATAATAAATATGACAAACAATAAAATTGCAACATATAACAACACTAAACTTTATTTTGAAAGGATAAATGAAAAAATACTACATATTGAATTCATAAGTTGAGAATGATTTATTGATCGTTGATGGGAGTCTAAAGTTTGAAGTCTCGAAAGAATGAAAGTTTTAAACGAGACAAAATGTTTGACCGTCAAGAAGACTCACAAGAAGTCTGCCAATTGGACGTCCTCTAGACTACTATTAGGAACTTAGATATAGTTTATTGAAATTTGTTAAAACAAATTGGGATGAGATTTGAGAGAAATAGCCTCTAAAATAATTATATAAATTTGTTATGTTATAATTAAAATGAATAAAAACCTTAAAGGCTAAATAGATGTGAAGACTGAAGAGGCGTGTCTTTTATTGATGCAGCAACTGTATTACATTTAAAAACTACAACTGATCCTACTTAAAATTAATGTTCATTTTATTTTATAAACTTGGCTGTGTTTAAGACTTTTTATTTACATTTAAATTTTCAAATTGTCAACAACTCAAATAGATTATAGATCTAACCTTCTTGTAACGTGGATAAAGCGGTTTATCCCTCTTCGTAGGGTTTGAGAGCTTTCCGCCGAAGGAGTGCGGCAAAGGTATCGGCGAGATGGATTCTCACGAAACACCATGGCGCGCAGGTAGGCAAACGCAAGAACAGGGCGGCGGCAGAGCCACGTCACAGTCGGTGAAGGGGATTAACGACGAGGAGGGGGAACCCTCGGCAGTGATTGGTGAGACTTCGACGGACTTCGGGCGAGATGAGTGTGGAGAGGTTGGCCGATCAATATGAGGGGCTGAGGTTGGAAAGTACAGAGGACGAGCTGTTGTTGGATGATGAGGAAAGCAAGGAAATTGATCCCGAAGCGGCGAGCAAGGGGGTGAAGACTTTTCAGGTGGTCGGTACAATCCTCACAAACAAAGTGGTGAAATTTCAATTTTTTCGTGATCTGGTGGCGTCTCATTGGCGTCCTGGGAAAGGCATTCTGATTCGGGAAAATAGGGAGAAGATGTATCTTTTTACTTTTTATCACAAAATTGATATGAATCGTGTGTTAGATAATGGACCCTGGTTGTTTGACCAGAATCTGCTACTGTTAAAAGCTATTAAGCAGGGTGATATGCCTCATAAGATCTCTTTAGATATGACTGGTTTTTGGGTTCAGGTCCATAATATTCCTTATGGTTTTTCAAATCTGGGTTATGCCCGTAAAATCGGAGACTATTTGGAGAAATTCATATCTTGGGATGATAAATAGTTTGATGAAAAGTGGGAAGCCTACATGAGGATCAGGGTTATGTTGGATGTGAGGAAACCTTTGAAGGTGGGCACGACATTGAAAACGAGTAAAGGGGAAGCCTATTGGGTAGAATTCAAGTATGAGAAACTTCCTAGTTTTTGTTTTGCTTGTGGAGTCATTGGACACGTTGAAAAATTCTGCCCATCATTGTATGATAAAGGTGATACAGAGACTCTGAGACATTACGGCTCGTGGCTGCGGACAGGGGGAGGGAGATTCCGTCCGACTATAGGCAATAAATGGCTTGTAGGCGAGAAAGGAAAAGGGAGAGACCACAGAGGGTTGCAAACAAACTCCATTGATAATCAGGGAAGGCGGTACCGTATGAGAGACCAGAATCAGAAGGTTGGGGACGAATCAAAGAACATGGAGATTACGGTCAACAACAGTGGTTCGGGTGAGCAGAAGAGGAGACGGACATGAGAAGCACAGGAACATGAGCTGGAGCAACCAGGAGGGGATGCCATGGTTCTAGAAGTACCAAAAAACAGGGAGAAGGCGGGCTGGAGATCCCAGGCCCGCCAAAATCAGTGAAGTTATGGTGCATGTGGAGAATCAAAGTTGCTACTACTTTTCGACTTGCTTTTTTTATTGTTTTTTGCGATGGACATCGTGTTTTTTTGCTTGCTACAATTTTTAATTTTGTCAAGACTCTTGAACTTAGGACAAGTGATGGGGAATTTAGTTTACCAGTCATTGGATCAAGTAATAAGCCCAATTCAGGATCAGCGAATCTGGTTGCTTTGTTCGAGGTGGCAGATTCTAAGTCTGGTTCAAGGGCAGACGGTAGACTATGAGTTCTTTGTCTGATTATATCTGCTTAAGCTCTTTCTTATTAATATAAGTCACCTGCTTCCAAAAATTGTCAACAACTCAACTTAATTAAACATTAGACCTAATTAATTGAACTTAAGAATAAAAAAGAAGCATAATCACACTATATATAAAGAACAAAATTTGGATATATTTTTTCTTCTATTTTATTCGGGCCTAGAGCGGTCGCCCATCTTGCCCCCGAGACATGAATACCAATACTAATCTATAGTGAGTTTCTCACTCCAAATCAAATAATGTTCCGCAAATTTGAAGGACACATTCCTCTCCTTGTCTGGTGGAGAAGTGACGTCCACGTTCAATCTTAATTACGGAGTAATAAAAAAGGAATCTCAACTCCAACCGCATCAAAACATGAAAAGTGAACTTTAAAATTAGATGAAGTCAAGCACTTGGGGTGACACTCCCAAAAAAGAGGTCATAAATTCAAAATTCATTCCAATGTTGTCATTTAACATGGAATAAATATTATAAGAAACTAGAAAGTCCAACAAAAAAATTAGATGAATATTATGACATTGTTCACTTCATATTAAATTATTTGGTAAGCATAAGTTTCTACATTTTAGTTTTTGTACATTTTAAAAAGTGTTTAAAAGTTTCTAATTGCATGTTTGTCATGACATTTTGTAAGATTTATTTAAAAATAAAAGATCCATTTTAAGACGCTACACTAGGTAGCATCTGAGAAAAGTTTGTAACTTTTAACACTAATTAGCCTCAACAACATGCATAACAAACAAAACTAAATCAAACAAACAACTTTTTATCACACTGTTACCATATTTTCTTTTTAAGATATTTTTAGTCACTAAAAACTAATAGTTACATACTAAAAAGATGACAAAAATATCTTTTAACCTAGTTGTGTCAAAGATACCAAATGAGCGATGAATAAAAAGATGATAATAATGACATGAGTTGGTGTGTAGGAGGAATACTTTTTTGGTGAATTCTTTTTTTGGTGCCAATATTATTATTAAAAAATGAGAAAGGAGGCGAATAAAAGAATAAATCCTTGAACTATTTGCGATACTGCAATAAGGTCCCTTAACCGAAAAACTTGCAGATACACTATTCTATTTGTTGAAAATTATGTAATCACATTTTTTTTACCTGTTGGTGCAAGTAAGAAAATGAAAAATTATCAGCAACATCAGATAAAAAGAATCTGATTGCTTCATTTTAAACGAGTTGGAAAGTGTATCTACAAGTCTTTCCGTTGATAGACTTATTTGCTCATTTTCTCTTGAAAAATTGTGTTATTCAACAACACATTCAACAACAGACAATTAATCCTTGATTCATGCCGGAACATAATTAAAGGAGTAAAAAATGTGCGCAGTCATTGATGATTTTGCCCCTACACAATGCTGTGAGGAGTCAAGCAATATACGAAGTGCTGTTCAATATACGAAATTTTGTTCCCGTCCGTTGAAATTCCTTTATGAATATGCGAAATTCTGCACGCCAATCGTTCGACGAAATAGCCCAAAGTGGTTCAATGTTTGTCTTGAGATATTTTTAGTTTTGAAATTATGTGGGTTGTAGTTGACCTTGATACTGATTAAATAATGCTTTGTTATATGAGGCCTTGGTTATACCCAAAAGTTTAGCTTGAGAAGATGATGAACCTTGGGAGTGGTAGAAAAGCTGTCGAGGATTTGAATGAGTATGAACGTTACCAATCCCATCAACACCACCATAATAAAGCTCATAACTTTCGTTTTGAAGCTGTTTTGCTTGTTCTCATATTTTCAGTTGTTAGCCTTTCATCTCTAGTGCTTTACAATTGGGCAGGCTATATAGGCATATCTCCAAATCCACTTGGTCATAAACATTTCCCGAATGAGGCCTCTTCCTCAGCCTCCCCTGCCGCCATTCTTGATGATGCATTCCGAACCACCAAGGAAGGAGAAGAGGAGTTGGAGAAAATGCTGAAAAAGGCAGCTTCTATTGATAGAACTGTTATTATCACAACTTTAAACGCAGCATGGACATCTCCAAACTCTGTTTTTGATCTTTTTCTGGAGAGCTTTAGAATCGGGAACCAAACACACCATCTTCTGGATCATCTACTTGTGGTGGCTTTGGATCAGACAGCCTATTCTCGCTGTATGGAAGTACACTCATATTGCTATGCTCTGCATACCCATGAAGTTAACTTTACTGGCGAAGCAAAGTTCAAGAGCACCAAGTATCTGAAGATGATGTGGGCAAGGATTGACTTCCTAAGACACGTTCTGGAGAAGGGTTACAACTTCGTATTCTCAGACGCTGACATAATGTGGCTTCGGAATCCATTTTCGCAGTTCCACCCCGATTCAGAATTCCAGATTGCATGTGATCTCTTTAACTCCAATTCATCAGACCTGAACAACATGCCCAATGGAGGCTTCAATTATGTTAAATCGAGCAGGAGGACAGTCCAGTTCTACAAATTCTGGTACAGTTCAAAAGATCTTTACCCAGGCAGTCATGACCAAGACGTATTCAACAACATAAAGTTTCATCCCTTCATTACAGAGCTCGGCCTCCAGATTACCTTCTTGCCGACGGTGTTTTACAGCGGTTTTTGTCAGCTCAGCGATGACCTCAACCTTGTCATTACTGTCCATGCCAACTGTTGCTTCGGGCTGGAAAAAAAGGTCCACGACCTCGGGCTTGTGCTCGATGTCTGGAGAGAGTATATATCTGATGTCAAGAGGGTGTCACACCCAATCTCGTGGGGACTACTACCACAACACTGCTGGGGAAGAAACATTTCCGCTGCTCCTATGCAGTAGGAAGGTAAAGAACATACATGTAATGATGATAGAATATACAGCAATTAGTAAGTTTTTGTAATGTATGGGAGTCGTTTCAAAAAAAAACATTAAAATGTTCGTTTTAGGAAATTTAGGTAGAAAAGTACCTACAATCATCGTTTTTCTTTATTAACCAATTCACTGTATGAGATTGTGTGGAACTTGAGTGGACGCAATACAGGTTGTTTAAGGCATTTAAACCGGAGCACAAAACCCGCAATTTGGGCTTCTGGTTGAAGATATTAGAACTATGCTAGCATCTTTTTGCAACTATTTCATTTGTTTATGTTATGTGGGTATGCAACCGGCATTTTCATATCTTAGTAAACCAGTTTCCTTGATTGATCATTCCCAAATGAAATATCTCATCATCTTTCCTATAACTTATGCACTTGGGAATGGTTTAATTAATTAATGCATCTCATAATTTTCTAAAAAAAGTTTAAGGCATCATAAGATGAACTTTATTGATAACACATATTGTTCAACTAAATGCGTCAAACTCAGTCAATCAATATGTGTCATCAAAATAGATTGGGAAATTACCATATCTAAAAAACTGAAATTTCTATTTTACCGTTTGAAAGTTTATTACTCCATACATCACATTCCTCTCATGCCCATTACCCTAATGTAGTGCTCTGTAAGAGGAGAAGGAAGAAGGTCTACTATATCGGGGAAAGATATAATAGTGCGGCGCCTGAATTAGCAAAGGAAAAGATTAAAGTGATGTAAATAGAGTTGGAGCTGATGATTTCAATTCATAGAGTGCGCCGCCTATATCAGGGTACTTTACTTCATGAAGCCTGACTATATGATTTCATTCATTTGTCAACTCTATATCATGCCATCCTCCTTGAAATCTATAATCTATGTAGGGTCTATATAAAATCAATGAATTTGCATTTGATAATGTGAAGGCGTTTATCCTCACTATAGAGGAAAGGGCGCATGAAATTTGGGGGAAGAAAAAAAGAATCGACCAACCCAACACTCTTTGGTTATTAGGATGTTGTAATACAATTTGGGTGAAGCTTAACAGAGAGACTGAGAGAGCCTTGTGAAGCTAATAACATATTAGTATAAAATATTCTTCATGACCATATCTTATGGGTATTGATCTGTTAATTATTAGTTCATAAAGTCGTAATACAAACAAGAGTTCCGACTAAACAAATTCTAGCGGCTAAAAAGGTAAGCTTATGAGTATTCTTCTCTTATGTTGGATGATTTAATCCTCTTTTTTGCAGTTTCAATACTTTAAGTAAAATGTATTAAAATTTATGAAATATAGTGTTAATAAAACAATGTAAATGTTTCTTTAAGAAAATTAACTTTGTGCCATGATTCAACTTAAACCATGCAGTACTTTTTCACTTCTTTTAGGTGTCAAAACATGTATTTAGCTTGGGTTAGTATAATCAAATAAATGTCAATGTAAATATCTACTTTTACATATAATAACAGATTAGTGAATTTATTCCTCACTCTATCATATCTTCTGAGTATTAATCTGTTAGTTATTTCATAATTTCTAGATAAAAGCAAGAGTTTCAGCTAATCGAAGTCTAGCGGCTAAAACGATAAGCTTAAAAATAATCCCGATGGGGGGTTTGTGGGAGCTGGAGCCTGTCGTCGGCTGGGTATTGTTCGGCAAAGGAGGCTAAAGCAATTGGAATTAGGGACACTCTAAGTTGGCTTAAGGAGGGAGGTTGGGACATTCTTGATATAGAATCAGATGTTTTACATGTGGTTACGGCTATTGAATAGGAGGGTGTTTCTTCTCCGTTGGGGCTTATTGTTGATGATATAAGAGATTTGATGAAAGAATTGAGGAGTACTTTGTAATTTTTAATTTTGTCCGACGGTCTGCGAAATGTGTAGCTCGCGAGCCTGCTGGAGTGGCATTTTCTTTTTCTGATAGCCATAGTTAGTTTAGTTATAAGCCCAGTTGATCTTTTAGTTTGTAAAAGAATGTTTTCAGTTTCACAGATAGTATTATGCATTATGTTGTTTTTAATACTTGCACGTCAAAGGGAAAACAATTAAATTTTTCGTCATTATTATGTGTAATTGTGAAATTTGATAAGATAATGCTTTGAAATAAGCAAATTGACCATGACTTTGACTGTGACGATACGCAACAGAAAGAATGAAAGCGGCAGGCAGAGTAACGAATACACTTTGCCAGTTTGCCATGTAAAAAGAGAAAACTAATAAGGCTTAGCAAAAAGAGGGATATGTCTCCAACACCGGTCATACAGTTGATTCAGATGACGTAAGTTGGACCTTAATCACAAACTGACGGATAGCGAATGAGGCTCTGATCCAGATACTTACAGAGGTCTATGTACTTTATATAGCTAATTCTCGTCATAGTTGGCGGGATTCGAACTTAAGACTTATCTGACACCCTCTTATCTACTGGTTGAACTACGCGCACCGGCCCACATAAAAACAATCACGTAAAGAGGTGAACAAATATCTTGGTGGTGCACAAACTTCTTCACTCCTCTTTTTCTTGAAATTCCCATATGCCAAACCCTTGATAAGGAAGTGAAAGAGTTGGTTTGGCTGAAGTTGTTTTCCCAATTCTTTTTCAGTTTTAACCGGTTAGACACAGTCTCATTCTGGGGAAAGAAAAGGAAAGAGAGGGCCTTTGGAAGTGTCAGCTCGCCTATCTCTATCACATTTACACACTATTTTCTTGATTCTATTTGCGAATTTCAATTACTCCATACCTGTCTTGTCTAAATCAGAAAAGTTTAGAATTTTTGCAACTGTCAGTTGATCAGGAATGTATTCTTCCTAGGAATGCTGCATTATTTACTACCAGTAGTGTTTAATCCAAAGCTAGCTAGGTGATGATCATTCATACATAATCTATACTGAAGTGATCTTTCTGCTGGAGAATCCATGAAAATGGCGTCGTCTGAGATCAATTTAGTGATGACAGCGATTGGGTTTGCACTGAGTTCCATGTTCATAGTTTATGTCTGCGCCAGGCTTATCTGTTCTAGGATTCGTCTATACTACACTCGTTCTGATCATAGCATTGTAAGCTTTTCACACTCTTCTGTTTATATTAGTTCTTCCCGATAGCCCTTTGATTTGATGTTAGTTAAGCTTTCTGGTAGAGACAGGGGAGGCTGACGGCCCTCAAGAAAAAATTAGTGATGTATATACATATGTTTAATCGGCTGGCTTAGTTCAACCGGCAGATCGGGTGCCATAAGAGGTAAGTCTCGGGTTCGAATTCCGACAACTGCGATGAGAGGTTACTATGCTAAATTGCATACCAAGGAGAGCCTCATTATTTATCTATAAAGCTTGTGATTAAAGTCGAATTTACATTCTCTCATCTAACCGTCCCTTCGGTGTTGAGGGCCCTCAGTGATAGAGTGTCATCCTTTTTTTATATGTATACATATTTCTAAACACTAAAAATATACTCCCTCCGTCCCTAAATAAAAGCATATGTTTCCTTTTCGGGCCGTCCCTAAATAAAAGTTCTCTTTCCTTTTTTGACAAACAAAACAGTGCAAAACAGTGCCAAACAGTGTCCAAACAGTGTCAAACAGTACCAAACAAACCCACTTTCTTAAGATGTGTGTAAAATGAATGGATACTTTTATATAGGGACGGAGGTAGTAGTAAAATTTGAAGTTTTGACCCTTCCAATATAAATTATGTAAACCCGACTCCTCTAACCTGTCATTTCTTGCTCCAACCTGTCATTTTTGGCTCCGCCGCTAATCTAATCCTATTGTTTAACTTCACAGATAAAGCGCAGCTGTAATGGTCTTGATCCTTTAGTCATAAGCAGCTTTCCTGTGAAGAAATACAGTGATGCTTTTTTTGCCTCCATTCAAGATGCTCAGTAAGTTGACTAGTTTTTTCGTCCTGTTTCTCGAATCTAATGCTATTCTTCCGGCTTACTCCTTGTTTCTAGATAAGGAATTTCTTACTTTCAAAAAATAGTAATGGAATTTCTTCATATGTGGCCCCACAATCTTTATATTTGGCCCCACAGATGCTCACTATATAGAATAAGTCAATCGTAAAATTAGAGCTTGGTAGCACGAAAATCGACTGATTTGGCTGATTCTGCTGAAACTTATGAAGTTCTGACGGAAGTGGCTGCATTGGCTGATTATGCTGATTTAAGCAAAAAATAATTTTAAAATATATTTTATTGATAAAATAAAGAAAAAATTATATGTAAAAATAGCTTAAATTGTCATCTACAGCAACTTCAGCCCATACAGCCAGAAAAGTAACTCCAACTTTACTTTTTCTGCTTATTACACAATTCAGCGCGCGAAATCAAAAGTTATGTGTTTGGTGAAAAAGTTGATTGATAAGCCCGATAAGCCTGATAAGCTGAAAAACAGTGTTGCCAAACACCCTCTTAGTGTCTTCTCGAGTTCAATGAATCCAACATTCCAACTTCATTTAAAATTAGTGATTTAGTCGGTCTATCCCTTGAAATCCAACACTTTCATTTATTTAGTCCCGTTGGAAGGTTTCCATAGCAAAACGACATAGTTATTAGAGCAATAATTAAATAAAGTAATTCGAATATATTTTGAGAAATAATTTTAATAGGTATATATTATAATGTAGTTAGTATTGATAACTGTGATAATATAAATGTATTACTTTTAATATTTAATGATTAATTTGTCACTTAAGATTGTTAATTGTTTCCTAAAATGGAAATGGGAACTTTTATATGGGACATCGATCCAAAAAAGGAAAGTTGGAACCTTCTAATGGGACAGGGAGAGTATTTTTTATACGATTGTCTCTCTATACACACAACTTCGATTCTTATTAGACAGACTGTCTATGTAATCTTTGTCTATGTAATCTTTATAATTGTCTATGTACACATACAAAATAGGAAGTGCTCACAAAAATTGAACAAAAAAGTTTATAAATCAATTTTTCCTTGATTTTTTATGTCAGTATTGGTAAACTTGTAACATAGAATTTGTTTGATGTCTTTTTTTAAGACATTATTTAGGTTTTAGCTAAAACTAAAGAAGAAATCAGAAAATTGAAGGAAAAAGGAAAAAACGATACACAGCGGCGAAGAAGAGAGAGAATGAGAGAGTAAAAATATTGTATACGTTGTGTTTTTAATACAAAAGTACACTGTATTGAGGTCTGTACACTGTGCACACGATGAAACGATTTAACGGTGTAATTTGTGTTGAAGTTGTTAGGGCAAAAGTTATTTGATCTTAGATTAATTAATACATAAAAATCACATACAAAGAGAGAGCTTAATCTCCCAAAATCTCCTATTTGCGATCCATTTGGATAGAGTAACTTAAGAAAACCTGATCGATTTAAGTTGACCTAGGCTTAGTACAATTTGGGTGGGACCTATTATTTCAACTCAGAAGCTTATGTAAGATCGCTGGGATAGTTACTAGATTAATCAACTGAAGTGAATGCAGTAAAAGTTTGCATACGTAATTAGGTGATGGTTAATCTAGGTGAAGATAATGTTTTAGGAGCGTTTTGGAGGGAGCTGAGGAGAGCCTGAGGACTGAAACTCCTTTCATGGAGTTTCAAATACGAGACCTCTCGTATAAGGAAGTGAGTCGACGACCACCTGAACTGGGTCGCTTCCTCGTTCGTTTACTTTATACACTAATTACATAGTATTATTGTTGGCATCCAGATGCACAATTTGCTTAGCGGATTACCAAAGAGAAGACAGCTTACGCATATTGCCATCTTGTGCACATTACTTCCACCCGGCATGTATTGACATATGGCTGCAAAACAACTCCACATGCCCAGTTTGCCGCATTTCCCTACAATCACTTTTCCGTAAAGAGCATTTCATGGAACCATTGTTCAGCTCAGCTGTGCGGTCACAACGCCATTTATGCTCCATTTTTGCCTCTTCAAGAACACACAGAAGCCCAATAATGGATCCTGCAGTGCCTGACCATGGAGATTTGGCATCAGTGTGAGAGTACGTACGTAGAATATAATCAATATATGTAGTACCAAGTATTAGATTAGCCAAAGCTAAAAGCAATTGTACTATCTGAACGTACGTATGTATGTATGTCTTCTTGAGTCGAGTAAGATCTATGTTGCACGGAAACGCGAAAATTATGAGGAAACAGAAAACGGGAAACGTGTTTGGAGAGTTTCCAAAGAGTTTCCATAGAGTTTAATTTCCGAACTCTTTCCCGAGAGTTTCCGTGCTACATAGGGTAAAATATATGCATAATTAAACGGTACTTTACATTACTTTTATTCATGTTATCATTGTCGGTGGAATATAAATGGAATTTCACCCGCTACATAGGATTTAGGCTGGATATATGTATAGTATTGTTGGTTCAAACTTTAACGTATAGTTATGATACTGATTTGTTTCATTTAAGAGTTAAGGTATCAAAATATTTATGTTTGAAAAACTTAATGTATAAGAGAATGATTTTGATTTTAACGCCCTCCAATGACATGATCAAACCACCGCAATCGAGACTCTTGCATTTTCTTCTATAGGTGTTACTCCACCTTTTGTCTGATTATCTCACTCCTCAAGCGGTCATTTCTGGTATGTCCACACATCCAACGTAACATACGCATCTCTGTCACTCATCTTTTGAATGTGACATTGCTTTACTGCCCAACACTCTACGCCATGCATTAATGCACGCCTAATTGCTCTCTGATAAAATTTACCCTTGAGTCTAGTAGGCATATCTTGATCACATATAAATCCCAATGCACTCTTCCATTTCATGCATCCACCTCGCTCTGGTTCTATGAGATACATCTCCATCTAATTCACAATCCTACTGAATTATAGAGCCAAAATAACGGAACATATCACACACTGGTATCTCTTTGCCATCAAAGTTAATCACATTGTTACTACTACTTCTACCTCCACCAAACTTGCACCCCATATACCCAGTCTTACTACAACTCAGTCTGAAACCCTTGGTCTCTGAACTTTGTCCCTATGCTTCCAACTTTGCTTTAACCCCCGATTGTGTCTCATCAATCAATACAATATCATCGGCAAACATCATGCACCACGATATATCTTCTTGAATTGACTGTGTAAGTTCATCCATGACTATCGCAAATAAGAAAGGACTCAAAGTCTATCCTTGGTGAACTCTAATAGTAATAGGGAACTTAGGGCCGGCCATAGGGGGAGTTACCCTAGACAAGTGTCTAGGGCCTCCAAATTTTAGGGGCCTCTAATTTATAAAATAAGCTTACTAATATTATTTAGGAGACTTTGTCCGGCCGTCAACATTTGGGATAGTTTCATTTGTAATTTTTTGATGATTTTTTTTAGAATCTTATTCATTATGTCTAGTTTACTCATACCAAATTTCACCTAAAAATTCAATCGAGAACACATTCAAATGAATTCTTGAAGATAACTGCGCAGTTATCTTCAAGAATTTATTTGAATGTCTTCCATGTTGAATTGTTAGCTGAAATTTGGTATAAGTAAACAAGAATTAATGAATAAGATTCTCAAAAAATTTCATCAAAAAATTCCACTGGGAACTGCCTCAAATGGCAACGGCGGGACAAAGTCTCTTATACAAGGGCTTATTTGACCTTTTTGGTTAGTATGTGGGCTTATTTGCTCCTTTTTCCTTTTTTCCTTTGTTGACTAGGGCAGTAGGGCTAGGGATTTAGTATAATGAGTATTCTAAATATATTTGAATGCTTATTGAATAATTGAAATTGTAATTTGTTATTTTGATTCATCGAAATATTGAACATACTTATAATTTTTTATATTTGATTAAATTTAGTGAATTAAATTTATATCTATGAACCATTAACTTATATTTAGTGATAGTATTATTTTGAATGAAATTTTATGTTTTGTGATGATTGGAAAACAAAATATGAATCAAGATGTACAAAGACAAAGAATAAAATTAAGAAATGATTTGGTCATGAAATCACTTTCCGGCTCTGTCGATCGGTATGTTGTATGTAGGCACAAAACCTTCTCCCTCTAGGGCTCTTTGTATTTTTTCATCAACTTTGATCTTCTGATTTCGAAGAATATTCTCACTGTGTTAATAGTATATGATGTATTTTATATGTAATTTACTTATATTTAATTGCTATTTTTTATATCATTGGATTAAATAAAACATATTTAAAACAAAATTTCTACATGACCGTCTAGGGCCTCATAATTGCTCTAGCCGGCCCTGGGAACTCTACAGTCCTCCCTACACTAGTACGAACACTCATAAGACAACCCTCATACATATCCATAATAATACTAATATACTTATGTGATATGCCTTTTCTAGTTAAGGCACACCAAAGGACTTCTCGAGGCACCATATCATAAGTCTTTTCTAAGTCAATGAAGACCAAATGCAGATCCTTTTTTGTGTCTCTATACGTCTCCGCAGCTTGTCTAAGAAGGTGAATAGTCTTAGTTGTTGAGCGTTCAGGCATAAAATCAAACATATTTTCCAAAATTTTCACACTTTTTCGGAGTTTTTGCTTAACAACTAGCTCCCAAAGTTTCATGGTGTGGCTCATAAGCTTAATCCCTCGATAGTTGGCACATTCTTGTATATCATCTTTATTTTTAAATAGGGGAATAAGAGTACTCTTCCGCCAACTCACTGTCATTTTGTTGTTTCTCCAAATCATTTTGCATAAACGTGTTAGCCACTCAATGTCTCTCTCTCTCCAAGACTTCTCCGGGACTTGATTGGTATGCCATCTGGACCCACTGCTTTCCTCTACCCCATCTTTCTCAAAGCCTCTTTAACTTCTGACATTTGGATCCTTCTCACAAAATCCTGATTTACCATACAATCTGGTACATTAAGATCATCAATACCTTGCACTTTATTCCCGTTGAAGAAGGTATCAAAGTATGACCTCCACCTCACTTTTATTTCCTCGTCCTATATTAGCACCCTTTGATCGACATCCTTCACACACTTAACTTTTTCAATATCTTGAGTCCTACGATCACAAAGACAAGCAAATCTGTAAATATCTTTTTCTCCTTCTTTAGAATCCAATTTCACATCTTTCTTGCTTCCTTATATACAACCTTAACTTTTTGTCTCAAAGAAGAAAAGAGAGTGTGTTGATGATGTGTGATTATCATGGAGAACATATATTTATGATATGAAAAAACAGAGGCTAAAACAGACATTCCTTGTGTAGGAGGTGATGATGATGTTGAGCGCACTCTTCGTAGGTGTTTCTATGTTGAATCTTTTAATTCTCCAAGTGGAGTGAATTGGAGTGATGATGATCAGCACAAATGTGATTTTAGAATGTTTTGAGCATTTGTACATTTCCTTTTGGTTAGACAAATTTATATTTTTCCTTCCGGAGATTTATACTCCCTCCGTTCCTAAAAATTCTTCCCGGTTTGACTTGGCACGCTTATTAAGAAAGTGGAATAAAGTGGAAATGTATGGTTGTGGTTGTGTAAGAAAAAGTTAAAATGAATGTGAGCCACACAAATTGTCCAAAAGGGGAAAGTGGGAAGTATTTTTGGGAACAACCGAAAAAGGAAAGTGGGAAGTATTTTTGGAAACGGAGGGAGTACTTTAGGATGCACTTAAGAAGTAATAATAAACACAGCATTTGTGTTTTGTTTTTATGCAGTATTGCAGTTATATTCTTGAGATTTTTTCCTCACCTGATTCTTAAGATTTTTTTATCAATAAGTTAAATCTAATATTTCCTCCATCTCACTCATCTTTGTCAAGTTGATGTTGGGTGAGAAATTAGAATAGTAAATGTTGTGTGGTTAAAATTTGTGCAAAAGAGAGAAAAATAAACACAATCACATATTATTTGCTTTAAAAGAAAAGTGCAAAGTTTTTTCAGGACAAACAAAAAAAGAAAATTGGCAACGTCCAGTGAGACAGAAGAAGTATTGTATTGCATGTTGAGTGAAATGTTTGTGAGTTTTGAAGGAAGATGTATTTCTAGATAATATGTATGGACTAAATCTTAATTGAGTTCATGTATGAGGATGTTTTTACTTGGATTGAAATTCTCTAGTATGATTTGGTCTGAAAAATGTCCGGTCTCTGTGTATTTTATAATTGTTTAAGTCTGGTCTTGTCTGATCTGGTTTGATATAAGTCTGATCTGGTCTGGGACTGAAAACAGTCCAAGTAAAAACATCTTATAATCAAATATCTGTTTGGGAAATTTTGAATCTTGAAGTAGTTTCGAGGTTCATATTACATATACGAAGTACTACCTCTGTCCTACTAAAATTGGGACAACAAGGGGTGATACGCTTAATAAAAAAGATGAGTTTATGTGGTTGATATTGAATTGATAAATTAAGAACAAAGTAAGAATGATTTAGAATCACATAAACTTTACCAAATTTGATATGAGACAATATTAGTGAGGCGGACGGGAAAGAAAGACGAAAGGAGTATAAGAGTAAAGGTGATTGCTATGGTACCCAGCAAAAATACAAGGGTACGGTACCTATGATGCATTTGATTGGTCCAACTCAATATTTCATATTTTATTTACATTTAAATTATTCGATTGGAAATTTTTTATTGGTCCACACCTTCAAGGTACCGTACCTTTAAGGTACAGTCGAAATCGCTATGAGTAAAATCTTACTACCTCTGTCCCGGAATTATCTCTTTATTTGACTGGACACGGATTTTAAGATAGTGAGAAATGTGTAGTGGAGAGTTTTGTAGAGGAAAGGAAATGTGTAAGAATTGTTGTGAACCACAAATTCTTTGTCAAAAAAGGAAAAAGGTGATAAATTTGGGACGAACCGAAAAGGAAAGAATGGAGATAATTCTGGAACGGAGGGAGTACTAATTGGCCACGTGGCACCTACTATTTATAATGTTTTCGTACAAAACTAATGCGAATGTTTAACAAGGAATCTTCTGTTCAATTAATTAACGTGTTGTCTCATTCTCTTTGACTAGGCCAAACATACTCCTTTGCCATTTACTTTCCCAGAAAGTTTACAACTTCATTCAGAACCTCTTTTGAGGACTTATAAATACATGTGACATGTCCATAGGCAACTACAATAGTCGTCTATCAAGAGTTCACCCAAATCAGTGCTAAAAGAATACACCATACATATATTTTCCTTTGACACAATACCTATATAGGTTCCAATACTCCCAACCAGAAGTTTATAGTTTTCCAAAGTTACAAAAAGTTGGAACTTGGAGGCCTCATTTCATCTCATCTCCTTTTATCCTATCAATGTTTACCCAGAAGAATCATAACCATGTTTTGGGGCAAGAACTCCAAGAAGATCATAAGCATGATGATATTCCAGCATACAAAGAAGTTGTGGCGAAGAGCAAAGATTTTTTCAAGAAAAATTTTCCAGATATTTATGATGAGTCTTTACATGTTCTTGAAAAACTTGAGGAGATGAAAAGGGATAGTGAGCATAGGAAAAGTCGGGTTGTGCAAAGAAGTCTGAGTCTCGGCTCACCCAGAAAGTTTAAGCTTCAAAGGTTCAGACTAAAGACTCCAAATGTAATTCTCGTGACTCGACCAGAGGGTCAAGGTGGTCATTTTACCGACCAAACTAATGCTTCCAAAAACATTAGTTGATCTTGATCATTATTTTAGAAATTAATGAATTGCATATATAAACTGTACAAAGTATTAAATTAAATTGTATGTAACCATTATATTATTAGTTTCTCTATTAAGTAGTGATTTAATTTTATTCCATATTATTTCTCGTTTTGCTATTTTCGGTTTATCAGAAATTCAGAATTGTTAGTCGCTTATCTAGCTTCTTCTTTTTGCATCAATGTCACTGGGACAACAGGAGAATTGAATTATGGTGCTTGCTGTGGTACCCAACAAAAATAGGAGGGTATCATACCTAGGATGCATTTCATTGGTGCAACTCAAAGTTTTACATTTTATTTGCATTTAAATTATTCAATTGAAAATTTTTGATTGGTCCATGCCATCAAGGTACCATACCTTTAAGGTACCATAGAAATTGCCTTGAATTATACGTAGTTATATACAAATTTTGTGTAAACCATAGCTCCAGGGGCGGCCCTAGGGGGGTGCAAGGGGGGCGGGCGCCCTAGGCCCAAAAAATGGGTAAAAAATAGGTTCAAGTTTAGTTCTTAATTTGTAGTAAGTGTGAGTAGGCTGATTTTTCAACCCTACATTAACAATTTTTCAGGTGGAATTTGTTGAAGTTCTTCCGAATGGATTTAATTGGTGAAAACTTATGATCATGTTTTCTATGAAGTGTAGATTATGTACAAAAATCAGTTTAAAGTTCAATTCAGAAGTCAATTAAATAAATTATTTAGAAACACTGTGTTTGTATACATATTTTGATGCATTATTTTTCAATAATTTATTTAATTAACTTTACGATTGAATTTTAAGTTGAACTTTTATGGACATAATCTACACTTGATAAAAAACATTCTCTTAAAATTCCATAATAAAATCCCACTCAAAAACAGATTATTCCGATATGATTATTTAATAATTAATTGATTTCATTCATAGTTGATTGTTTAATTTCTTAATTGTTGATTGTTTTGTATCGAGTGTTGGTGTTATAACTTGTTGATTTTGTTAGACAAACATTTTCAATTATATTAAATTTTATAAATTTAATTAATTTCAAGGTGTAATAAAAAGGATCGAATCTGAATGTGATAAATAAAAAGGAGGAGATAATTAGAGAAAGCGGCGTTAAGTAAAAAAAGTTCAATGGAAAAGTTGATTTGTGTAAAGAAGTCAAATTCTGAATGTCCTCTTCAAGATGAGAACTCATAGAAGAACAATAATTTAGCTACCAAAAATGAAATGATTCAGAATGATTACATCATTGGAGGAGAGAATTTAGGAGGTGATAATAATAGACTTAATTCCTTAAATATGACTTAAACATTGATAAAGTGTACAAATAGTATCACCATTATTTTCTTCGTATATTAAGGATCACCAATACTATAACACGATTGGTTTAGACAGAATAGGGTCTTACAAATTTTTATAAATGTCTTGAAATATTATTATCATTATTATTATGTACGTCAGTTTAGATAGAAAAAAGGTTGTACAATTGTTTGTAACATTAGGCCCATTTTGATTTTCCACCCCTAGGCCTTCAAACATACAGGACCGCCCCCTGCATAGCTCTTTTTTGTAACACAAGTCTCATGTCCGTTGTGTTTTGTCCAATAGATCTAGCAAAGGTTTAATTTCTGTTGAAATAATTATATTAACTATGACCATATGGCATTATGGCATGATTTTGAAAAAATTAACCTATTTATCCCTACACCTTAAGCAATGTCCGTTGGGGAAACACATCCAGACATGCATCACGAACTAGAAAGATCTTCGCCAGTGGTGGAATTAGGGGGCAACCTCAGGGGCGCACCCAGAAAAGTCATTTTGAGGGGGTGAAAATATTTTTGGGGGATTCAAAATACTTTTTGGAAGAGCAAAAATTATTTTTCGTATATATATACACTAAAAAAAAAATTATTGGGGGGTAGCCCCCTAGATCTCTACTATGGTCCGCCCATGGGCAACCTAGACCTTAGCTCAGGCAAGCATCGTTTATTGCTCTTGCTACGTCCCAGATTCTTGTATAGCAATCTCCACATGAGATACAAAAACTCAATCACATAATAAATAGACTTTGTACTATATAACCAAATGTACAAGATATATTATACAAGTGAATAGGTAAGCGATGTGAGTTTTCTCGCACTTAAAAGTATGTAGTAGTAAATGGTAAAAATACGAGTATTGTCTCCACATGGATGGAAAAAGAGAATCAGGAATTAATTAAATTCAACGATTAAAATAAATAAAATAAAATGCAATTGTGCGAGATTTGATTGGTAGGAAAATTAAAATGCGAAAAAGAAATTAAAATAACTTGGTTCTTTCTAATTAATGATGATAGCGAACAGGGATTGATTCCCGGGTAATCAGATTTCTGATTGATCAAACTTAATCACATGAAAATTATTTAATTGAGCAACGCTAATCAATACTAAGTTCTTACCGCTCTCGCAGCGTAGAGTACAATAATTTAGGGAAGCAGGTTGATCTCTCATGCGACAGGATTCTAAATTATTGCAAAAACAAATGAGCGTACGGCCCCTTAACCGTTACTAATCTTTTAGCGAACGATTAAGTGTGTAAGAAAGTGTCCTAGAACAAATTGGATCTCTCTTAATTTATTCTATGTGCAGTTATAATCCTAGCTGCAGTTCTTGGTTATAAGAAATATCAATTAATCATTCAAACACATATTAAATATAATTCATGCAACTAATCCATCAAGAAAATAGCGTTAGATCATGATTAACCATTCATCAATCCCAAATCCCTAAATAAAACTACTCACAATTCATGATTGAGCAATCAACAGAATTGAGATGAAAAAAATTAATTGTCATTAACTTAAAAGATGGAACTTACAAATAATCACAAGGTCTTAAAGAACAAAGCGAAAAAATACACAAAATCTCTAAGCTCCGTAACCCCAAAACAGGGGTTTAGGGGCTTTATTTATAGAAAACGGAGGAATCCAGGCCAAATTAGGAAATCTAGGGGCACGCATGACATTCATATAATTTCCATGTATATGTTTGTATTTTTAATTAGTTTTGATTGATTGTTACTTTGGAAATTACACACTTTTGGTGTTATAGTTTAGTTTGTAAAATAGTTGTAATTTGTTTAGATTAGGGATTTTCTGAGCTTAAACTAGGTAAAGATCATCAAAAGGATCCTAGAAAGGTCAAGGAAAGTGCAAGGGAACAAGAGAGAGTGAAAATTTGGGAAAATAGTCAAAAACCCGGTCGGGTTTTACAAAAACCCGATCGGGTTTGACTTGACCCGAAGATCAATATGATTTGGAGGCAATTAAACGTGCTGGACGAAGATTTAGCAAAGATTTGTCTTTTAACCGATCGGGTAAATCAAAAACCCGATCGGGTAGATGTGACTAATGAAGATTCCGGGAAATTACTCAAGAAACCCGATCGGGATTCTGAAAAACCCGGTCGGGTAAATGACCCTGCCACCTCCAAACACCTATAAATACACCCCTTTTCCTTCCCATTTAATTACCAATTCACATATACTCTTAAGCTCAGTTTAGAATAGCATTTCTTTTATTTTTTCTAGAAGAGTAAGGGTTGTTAATGAACGGTCGTTGTTAATAACTACCCTCGATGAATTGGATATACTCCTCGATTGAGTATTCGAGAGGGGATAAGTTATAGATATAACAAGGATCGACTAAATATATCAACAAGTGGAAAGTAGCAAAACCAAGTCCTTTTATCTTTGAATTAAAACACATATAAGTTGTTCATCTTAGTTTCTTATTAAATTAAATCATTCAACCCCAAACCCCCCGCTAATTACTAGTTTCATTAAAAAAGAGATTTATTCCTTTCCTTGTGGATACAAACTCTACTACACTATACTACGTATAAGTGTTAAGTATTGAATTTATATTGACGCACTACGACAAAGTTCTCGTCAACGCACGGTGTGCATGGCGTACGTGCATCCTAAGCATAACTCGTGTAAAAGTGTTGTGCATGACGTGCGTCCCTGCCATGCTCGGTGTGCGCGGCTGGAAGTAGGGTATTGCATGATTTCATCTCCCACGCACGCGTGCGTCCTTCTACGCACGTCGTGCATAAATTCGTATCTCGCCTTGGATCGTCTACCACGCATGCATGGCGTGCGTCTTGGCCACGCACGGCGTGTGTGGCTTGTTTTTCTTCGTTTTCATCTGTTTCTTGCTCTAAGGGCTTCCGTTCAAATCCGTGATCCATCCGAGCGCTCTTTTGTCTTCAAACGTTCATCGTAAATCTCCTGATCCATCCAAGGGAAAAAGTTTTTTCTTTAGCATTATTTTGGAAAAAAACTCATGTTTTATACTACCTCCGTCCCGCTATGATCGTCCCGTTTTACCTTATCGGTCCGTCCCACTAAGATTGTCTCATACCAAATTTGGAAAAGTTGTGTGGCTCTAAATCATTCTCACTTTATTTTTACTTTATCAATTCAATATCAACCTCATAAACCACTTTTATTGATTTGTGTGCCGCTCCCTCTTGTCCCATTGTTAGCGGGACGGAGGGAGTACTATATATGTACAATAATTAGACCGGTATTAGGCGGTGTGTGAGGTCATGTCCTGGGCGACGGTGTTTTCGTCATTACCGATGAAGGTGATGATCGGAGGTGGTGGTGGAGGTGGTGGTGTCGTGTTCTTCCATGTTTTGGGCATGAGCTGAGGGCGCTTAGGACTAGGGGTGTTCATTAACCGGGTCGGACCGTAATTTAGACCTGAACCGGACCGGATTGGATCGGACCGGACCGGTATTAACCGGTCCGGGTTTCGGTCTTTAGAATATTAAGATTCCGGGTTCCGGTCCGGTCCGGGTCAAACCTGGAAAAATATCTGTCCGGACCGGTGGCCCGTTAAATTATTTTTCCCAAAAAAATACTTTTCGTTTTTAGGGCTTGTAACCGGTGGCCCATTTATTTTACGAACTAAATTAGGAAAACCCAAGATACGTTCATAGTATATTTTTAAAGTTAACAGCAGTATGTTTTGTTTTTTTTGCAAAATTGGATTTTCATTATTTGATTTGCTATGATTTGAAACTACAATGCAGTTTGTTTTTTATGCATTACCGTTTCTATAGGTGTGCAATATGGTCTATGGTTGTAGTTTATATATTTTTATGATATTCTCAAGTCTGTTTCTTAAGTTGCAACCTGCAAGAATTCAAGACTACAAATACAATCTGCTAGTTTGTAGTGTGCACTAGGGAAGTAATAAACATTTAAATGCTAATATTGATATATGAATTAAACATTTACTACGCATATTTGCTCATCAGATTATTTTTCGAAATAAAAATCTATGTTATTATTTTATTGTTTAAAAAATCGGGTTAATTACGGTCAAAACCGGACCGGACCGGAAAATTCCGGTCCGGGTCGGTCTGGACCGGTTAGTAATAGGTCCGGTCTTCGGTTCTCATAAATTTAAGATTCCGGTTCCGGTCCTAACCGGTTCCTAGGGTTGTAAAAGAATCAAATAATTTGTGCTCGATTCGCGATTCAAATTCATATAAGACAATTCGAATTCGGAAAATTCAAATACAAATAAGAATATTAAATTTGATTCGAGTTGTTATCAAAAACAAATAAGAATATCAGTGTATTCGATTCGAATATTAATCAAATATATTCGATTAATAATAATGGTAATATTAATGTCAATATTAATAATAATAGTAGTAATAACACTATAATAACTTTTAAAAGATAGCAAATTAGCAATGCCCTCAAAGTGTAACCCATATATACACTTTTGCACACAAATTCCAAACCTGTTTGTAATAAATCAGAATATAAATACAAATACAAATCAATTTTTTTGGTTCAAACGTCTTTCAAATACAATACAAATAATTATGTATTCAATTTGAAGAATAAAATTAGAGTTGTCTGACTTTGATATATACAATTATCAACTTATTTCACATATTATAAGTATAATTTCTAATATGTGTGTGTTAGTGTTTAGTTAAAAAAGTTTGAAATAGATTTATATTTATTAATCATAAAATTAATTCACTTTAGTATATTGTGTAAAATCTAAAAATGCATTGATCCATTAAACTTAAATTAAAAAAACACATATTAAGTCATAGCATGCATTTACAACATAAACAATATTGAATATAAAAAAGTTATTTTAGAGTGATATTTGACTAAAATTTAACTTATGCTCAAATCGATTCGATATTCGTATATGATTCGTTAACTATTCGTATTTTTAAACAAATACTGTCACGCCTTGGACCACATCCGAGCCACGTAGACAACCGCCGTACAACCCGATAAGAACAACAACAGTTCATCCCTATTGAATTGTACAAGGCATCCGATTGATTCTATTGCCAAACCGATTAGTAAACACATACAATCAACATCAATATCATAATAAAACAAATGCGGAAATAATAATATGTTTGATACCTAGCCACACGTGGCAAACACGGGCACGCAGGCCCCCAACTGTTTTAATGAAAACATTGTTCAAAAATCCATGAGCAGTTTATAGATTTCAAAAATACGAATGGAAGCACGAACCACGTCTTCCTCCTAGAAGGATCACCCTAGGCAAAGGTGCAGGTAGAAGGACTCTAGCCTCAACCTGAAAAATGTGAGGGCCCCCGGAGGGGTCAGTACTTCATAGAAGTACTAGTGACAAGCAGGCTATATGAAGAATAACTAATGTTTCAGACACGAGACCCAAAAATAGGGTGATACATATATATATATATATGTGACTCATTCATCCGATGATACATACTGTATATATATATTTGTAAAATACTCGATCCGTAGGTCATTTCATTCAAAGAGTCTTTTAGAGATAAAGTTCTTACCTGACCTTGCTCACCCTTTTCCCGAATGTCTAGCTCACCAGCTACATTCTACATTCATAATATCCTACCGAGTTTTGGGAGCATTTCGCATCCCGGGGATACTCAACCCCAACCGAGTTTCAGGATCATTTACCGTCCCGGGGATACTCAACCCCAACCGAGTTTCAGGATCATTTGCAGTCCCGGGGATACTCAACCCCAACCGAGTTTCAGGATCATTTACCGTCCCGGGGATACTCAACCCCAACCGAGTTTCAGGATCATTTGCAGTCTCGGGGATACTCAACCCCAACCGAGTTTCAGGATCATTTATAGTCCCGGGGATGCTCAACCCCAACCGAGTTTCAGGATCATTTAATGTCCCGGGGATACTCAACTCCAAACTAAATCCTTACCAAACCCTAACCTGGATATGGCTAACCTTTCGTTCCTTCAACTATGGACAATACCTAGCCCTATAGTCATATAACCAACCTTAGGAACCAACGTGGGCGGGTCCAACCTGAACGGCCCACATTAACCCGCTCAAAACTGCCCGTTTTGAGCATAACCCAATACTCGATCGAGTATCAACCCATACTCGGTCGAGTACAGGAGACAGTAGTCCACAAAGCTAATTTTCAACAAATACCCGGTCGGGTATGTGTCAATACCCGGTCGGGTATGACAGTTGACTTGTCGGTTAACGCCCGTTTGACCACCCAAACGGAGTCCGATTAACGTGAAATTTTATACACATATACTCCTTGACGTCCTTGATCCAAAAATACCATTTTGGATCCCAGGAACATCACACATAATAAGTTATCACACTTTTAACCACCAAACCTACATAACATGCTTTTCAAGTATGTTTTATGTATAATCATGACATAAGCAAACACTTGGTTGTCTTTACTCATTTCATAAAACATATCCTTGATTACTTTAGGTAATCTCATGTCTCACGCAAAAGTTATAAAGCATAAAGTCGTCTTCTCACCTTAATGAAGCTTATGAAGTTCTAGCCTTCCAGATTTAGCTCCGGCGAAACTCTGGCGAACTTCAACGAACTCCGGCGACAACTCCGGCGCCCCTTTCAACTCCGTGAAAGTTCCTTGAATACCTTATACAAGTTACTAACAAGGTTTTATCACCCTAAAACCCATAGTAATACAAATAACCCCCAAAAGGTTATTTTCCGGCGAACCGGTCACTTTTGCTTCTAAGTCCATTCTTGGACTTAGAACCACATTCCAACCCCTCATTCTACACTTCCAAACGTGTAGAACAATCCTAGGGTGTGAAATATGATTGAACAATCATATAAGATGATTAAAGAAAATGGAATGGGGTTAATGGAGTCCTTACCTTGCTAAACACAAGTTTTCCTCTCCAAAACCAACTTTTCCTCTTCTCTTTTCCCCTCCTTCTTCCTCCTTAGCTCAAGTGCGTAAATGGATGCAAAGAATGGAGTATTGCATAGCTTCTCTCACCTCTCTTGTGGGATGGCCGAACTGATTGGAGGTGGGTGGAGGGAACCCCTCACTTTTGTCTCAATAGCCCAAAATAATGTGAGGAGGGGCCCTTGGTTGGTTTGATTGGTCTCCTTACCAATCAGCTTGATATTTTCCATGCTTCCATGCGGCTCCCCTTGATATTTTCCAGACCAAGGACGTGGGTTGGCCCCCACTTATGTGGGAGGTCAACCCTTTGTGTACCCGAGTGTACAATCGGTCCCGAAAGTTATATTTTCCGGACTGTTTTAAGTATATTTTATTTTATCGGGTCAAATAAAATATAACACTTGTTCCCAATCCTTATTGGACCTTAGAATCAATATGATTCCCCAACTTTAATTTAGAAATCTCCGGAATCCCTTTTTGGGCTGTTATCTGATAAATTACCGATACCGATAATTTGGCCTCATTTGATCAACCGGTCAACTCTATGCCATTGACATGGCCCAATTAGGATATCCATCACCATATACCTATTATCTAGTCCAATATTAATATAATATGGGGTCCCGATAATATCGGGCGGCCCCACATCCGGTGTGGGCCCCACGTGAATGTTAATATTCACGTAATAGAAATGATAAAAATTTTCAATCTCGAAAAAAAATGCTTCTATACATTTCTCAAGGTTCAATACATAATTTGGTACAGTACAAATACTCGGGGGCGGTGTTACAAATACAAATACAAATCAAAATTAATATTCGTTTCATATTTGAATTCGAATTCGTATTCGAAAAAATTAAACAAATACAAATACAAAATCTCATTATTCGACTCGATTCGGTTCGTATACAACCCTACCGGTTCCGGTCCGGTTTTGGACCGGTGAACACCCCTACTTAGGACGGTGGGTTCTGGGCCAGGCTGATAATGATAGCCGATAGTGCGGCCTGAACCTGGGGTCAACCAAGTGAGTAGTGTTTGATAGTGACAAAGGGAACTTGATTGTTCTAACTCTCAACGAGAGCACCAAATGATAATGTTTGTGATTATTTTTTTTCAACCCCCTACAACATAACTACCCCTTAAGGGAAGTGCTTATAGAGGAAATCTGGTTGGGCCCTTCCAGGACTTAGGCTTAGGAGGCTCGATACAAGATAAGGCCTCTAATGAGTTGATTACATGATTTTCAGGGCTAAGTATAAAATGTACAAGATATAGCCTACCGGTGATGTTCTGGATGACGAGGGGCCAAGCCGATGGAGTGTTTGGCTGACGGAAGACCAGCCGAAGGGAACCCAATTCCGCTCTAGGGCTTCTGAGTTCTTTTTCGTGCATCTCCTTGTCTAGCCGATGGAGGGCCAGTCGTGTGCTAGTTGCCTTAGTGTTGGTGTTCTGGTCAGTGGTCTACCAATACCAAATAAAACATGAAAATAGTACACAGTAAACAAAAAAACTAGAAAAAGAGACAAATATATCTTAACCTATCTTATATCTTAACCTATCTTATAAAGGCCAGTTTTTGGTATTAAATGTTCATGGTTTGTCATAGTTAGGGTTTAAAGTGTAGTACCATGTGCTATCATAGTATCGCGTATGAACTGTCTTTTAAATTACCGACCTCACCGTCCAATTCTACAACTAACGGTGTTAACTTTGAATACTACACTTGCTTGTGTTTAGTGACACTTACTCGAGGAATATCATTTACTCTGTATATGTTATCATTTTTGTTCGACTCTTCAACTGCAACATATTTTATTTTATTTTTGTGTTTACTTTTTGTGTTGATTTATTTTCATGATTTGAATTCATTTTCCAACCAAAGCATCATACGATTCACACATCTCTGTTCAAGAAGATGTACCATCTCTTATCAATTTAATTTTACATTCAGATTTTAACTTTTCATAATTTCAAATACACAATGGGATTTGAAGGTCTTTTTGTCGAGCTCCTTTCTCAGTTCGTATACCATGCAACCGCCCCACGGTGCGTATGGTATTCCATCCCGTAGTGGGCCTCATTATTTTTTATTTCTCTTTTTTTAATGGTAATAATTTTTTTATTTTTGATCCATTTTTTATAAAATTTATATCAATTTTTTTTATTTCTCATGATCTTTCAAATGCGACCAATATCGCCTATGTAATTTTAACATATTATCGAACTATTATATTAACCATTATTAAATATGTAACTTTACGTGTAAAAATATGTAACTCACGTTCAGTCAGGCCAAATGCAACTCGTGTGTATAAATATGTAACTCTACGTGTAAAAATATGTAACTTTACGTGTAAAAATATGTAACTCGCGTTCAGACTGGTCAAATGCAACTCGTGTGTATAAATATGTAACTCGCGTGTATAAATATGTCACTTTGCGTGTAAAAATATGTAACTTTACGTGTAAAAATATGTAACTTTACATATAAAAATATGTAACTCACATGTATAAATACATAATACAATAAATTTTTTATATACACAATTTTAAGATAAATTGTGATTTACACAATTATTTTTCTGTATTAAATTTAGTTCGATTTTCCTTATAATCCAATAATTATTAATATAAAATTTATAAAAATCACATATGAAATAAAAAAGTTATTACAATTTTTAACAACAAAAGGAATAAGAAATAATGGGACCCAGAGTTATTGTTGTTACGGAGCTTGCCAAAAATAAAGACCGGTATACGGTGCTCACCGTATACCGGTCATACGGTATAATTTGCCTCCCTTCTCAATATCATGATCAACAATTTCTAAAGTATCCTATGCTCTACAAAACTATTTCAACGTTTTTTACGGAGTTCTTTCCATTGGTTAATGAGTTGGATTTCATTTTAAATATTTTTTGCTCGAAGGCTATTTCCCTGTCACTAAAAATTTTGCGGTGCTTGTATTTTACAAATGTAAACTTCAACAGAGCATAAATTTAGCTGATTAGCTAATGTAATATTCCCAAGCTCATTAATGTTATCTCGATTACAATTAAATGGTTTCAACAAGTCATATGAAACGAAATAAAATGCACACTATGAGTTTGATATTACGTAATATGTCAAGTTATCTCATTGTAACTACCTTCACATACAGTTTTTAGCTAACACACATACCGGTTTTTACTTTTCTTACAGATTTATTTCCGCTTAATCTTTGAACGATTCCCATTATTTTTTATAGCTTAAAAACTAAAATTAGTGAACTCATTTTTTGTGCATATGTCCCGTTTGTGCATTGTCCCTTTTGTGCATGTGTAAATATATATGATATCCACTTAATTTTTGATAGCTTCAAATTATGTGAAATATGTGATATTTATGCATATGTCCCTTTTGTGCATGTGTAAATAAGGTAGATAATTCATTTGTTTGATTTTTTATAGATACATTTTACTATTTTGTTCGCCTGACTGACACGTATTAATACTCATTTTGTCAACATTTATTCTGCACTTTCCTATGTTTTCTCCATCATTTCATGCTTGGTTTTTAAGTGTAGTGCTCCCCTCCTATATTATTTATTCTACCAACTACTTAGTATGTTTTATTACATGATGATTACCTTGAGTTTATCTTACATTATTATTAGGGAAAATTTTTAAATAAATTTCTCTACCATTTCCAATCCTTCACTTAAGTCATTTTACTGAAAAAAAAGTATCATAAAAGTAAATTTACTTTTAAAACACAATCATTCAAGCCTATTTGATCTATTATAGCAGGTTACTTTTAAAAGTAGGCTTATTGATAAATCTTATAAAATTCTTATAAATTTAAAAAAATGTAAAAATAAATTCAAAAAATAGTATTACCTCTGTCCCTTAAAACTTTGCAAAAGTTGACCGGCACGGAGAATAATAAAGTAAAAACTGTGTGGTTGAGGTTGTGCAGAGGAGAGAGAAATAACAGAAACCACAAAATAATTGATTAAAAGGGAAAGTAGCAAAGTTTTTTGGGACGTCCCAAAAAGGTAAGATGGAAAAGTTTTAAGGGACGGAGGGAGTATACATCTAAAAATAGATAAATAATTTTAAATGTTAAATTAAATAAAAAACCAGAAAACTTAAAAATTAAAATGAAAATGTAAAAAATATAAAATAAAACATCTACTTCTTATTAAATTAAATAAGAATTGTGTATCTGGCACGATGCATCATCTTTATTATCAATATATTCGAACAATGTTTTACATTATGAAGCATATACAAAATTCAAAGCAAGTTCAAATTGGGCATATTACATTCGCCCACGCGCGACCACTTCTACCTCTAGTTATTACAAAAGAATGAAGTTAATTAATACCTTAAATTGTGTTTGGCATTACTCCAAAGAAATAAAATCCTAATTTATAGCTTTTGAGTAAAAAACTTATGAGAATTGTCGTTTTATTTTTATACAGAGTATAAATTATTAGACTACATGTCACTTTGAATTTCTATTTTTTACTAACTGGACTTGCCCTCAAATTTTCAGATTTTTGTTTAAATGACTACACAATCATTTATAGTAAATAGATTCATATAGCTTGACTATGTGTCACTTTTAACTTATAATTTATATTTTTTTATTTATTTCATTTTTTAAATCGTAGTTATAATTTTAATATATGATAAGAAAAGAAAATAATTAGCAAAACTCTAACAATTAAGTTTAATATTTCATTATATGTTACCAACAATACTAATTATTATTGCGTTGTATGAATTTATACTTTTTGAAATTCACTTATTGTACTCCATTTTTGATATGATGTAAAATTGTAAAAAAAAAAATTTTATATTTAATTAGAGGGAAAAGGGGCAAAAAAACCCCTGGAGTTGTCACTAAAGGGTACATAGGCCCTTAAACTATTTTTTTGTGTAAAAATCTCTAAAATGTCTAAAAGAAGGGCAATTTCCCCCTTTTGTTTAACATGCATCTGCCGTCAAAATGAAATGGACTGCTTTTAATATAAATTAATAAAAGTGGGGGAAACTGCAAAAGCGTAGAGTTTATACCCTAAATTGATTACGGCCTATTTGCTTTCCCTAACTAAACTCCTTCGATAGCGGGCATCTCTCTGCAACTCAAACTGAAGCTCTGGTTAAGACGTCTGATTGCCGGCATCTCTCTGCAACTTATATTGAAACTCAGGTTAAACCGCCTTCCTCTTCTCTCTGCAACTAAGTAAGCCGCCTTTCTCTTCTCAGTTCATTAAATCTTGGAGGAATAGCTTGTAGAATTCATTGTAAGAAGCTCAGGTTGGAACACATCATCTCCTTTCCTTTTAAACATCCAATATACAAACTTTAGTTCATATTTCATATCTTTCTTTATTGTATGTAAATTATATATGTATCGTATGTGTTGCTTATTATGTAGGTCATATTTATTATCTTTTTTTATACTTTTGTTTAGAGTTTACCATCTGTTTCTTTAATTTATATGTAGTATAGCTTAGAGTTTTTAGTAATTAATTGATTTTTTTCATTTTATAGAGATGGTCTATATCATATGCAAATTTGTGATAATTTAAATTGTCTTTTTTTCTTAATGTTTAATGGGTCTCTTAGGTATTCTGCAGTTTTTTATTCTTAATGGTTGTCTTAGGTATTTTGCAATAGAAATTAGGTATTCTACAATTCCTAATTCTTAATGGCTCTCTAGAGTCATTATTCAAATTGATATGTTGAATTAAAACTTGGGTTATCTGTTTTCCTGATAAATTAGCTCCCCTCTTGCAAAAATAAGCAAACTGTTGGATTTTAAGGTATGGAAATTTTGCTTGTTAGTTTTCTGCAAATTTTTCTTCTAATTCAATCCTAGATCTTTACTTGTCACAGAATGCCTAGATCGTGAATAAAAATATATATGGACCAACTGTTTTTTCTTGTGCGTATGCACGGGTACTGTGCTAGTTTTATGAAAAATGACATATACGATAAAAATAAATATAAAGGATGAAATTGTGGTCTTGTATACAAATCAAAACGAGTCTAGAGCGTGAACGTTGCCCTCACTCATGCACACCTTAAGAAACTTCCACTAACGACCTCAGATCCTTCAAGGTTAGGGTGTTACAATATCGGTATTCCCAACTGAGAAACCATTTGATATACTTTATTCTATTTACGTGTCGGAAATTATTGGTGTATATGTGTATCGGTGTATGTCCGGTAGACATGATGAGCTGGTTTATGTATGGGAGAAGGTACTCATTGTAATTTAGATCATAAAGGAATATAATTACAAATACTTGAAATTAATATAGGTAGACCACTAATAAATTTGATTAGGATATTTTTGATTGCATTAAAATTTTCCTATCTAGCCTGAATTGATCTAGTAGATGTCTAGTTTATGTGTATTTTTCCTCGTTCGATTCTTGGGTTTTTTTATTTTTATCACGAGGTTAAACCTAATATTGAATGGTTGGGTGAAATGTTTCATCAGATACTTGTTTGGAAAATTTTTAATTCTGATGTAGTTTCGTTTCGAGGTACATATTACATATACGAATTACGAATTAAAGTACTACCTCCGTCCTACTAACGATGGGACAAGAAGGACGATACGCTTATTAAGAAAAGTGAGTTTATGTTGTTGGTATTGAATTGATAAAATAAGAATAAAGTAAGAATGATTTAGAATCTAATAAATTTTATCAAATTTGGTATGTGACAATATTAGTGAGACATATCAAAAAGGAAAGATGGGACAATTTTTAAGAGTAAAATCTAACTAATTTGCCACCTCGCACCTACTATTTACGTAGTAGGGTCATTGACAAAACAGGGTAGATTCTCTGCTGACAATTCCATAAGGTGTAAATTCCTGTCTGCAGACCATTTTAAAAGTTGAACATATTTGGTGAATATGTTCAACAATTTATATATAAAAAAGCAGGGAACGTATTTGGCGAATATGTTGGACAATTTCGAATTAAAAAGTGTAGTACAAAGGCGTGTGCAGACTATTTTAATAGATGAACATATTTGGCGAATATGTTCAACAATTTTTATTAAAAAAAATCAGTGGACGTATTTGCTAAATATGTTCAACAATTTCAAATAAAAAAAGTTTAGTAGAGAATCGGTTCCTGTATTAACATGTAAAAACAGTCCAATGCATTATTTATCTCATGCAACCTTTCAAAAACAATTATACAGTACTATTTACTGAAATGAAAATTTATATATTCTGAATTGAAATACTTTTTTGAAATGATAAGAACAACTTGTTATTAAAAACTAAAAAAGTACAATTTTAAAACTCTAAAATATTAAAAATACATGAAATCGTTGTTGTCCACTTCTTCTGCTTGGACGCATATCCATATCATTTTGAAACATTGTGTCTTGACGACGCCCCACTCAAGAAGTTTGTGATAAATTTTTCGGCGGTAAAAGATGGATCCCAATATCCGGCCACTCATTCACATTTGGTAGAGGCATAATATCACCCGCATGTGCATTAATGTAAGAGCTCAGTTTATATACCTCCGGAATAAGTTGATAGACAGAGCGGTTGAGGAAGTGACACACATCATGGTCGTGGCTTCATGGCATCCAGTTCATCCTCCAGCACCCGCAATCACAGTACGTCGCGCCTTGAAAAGTCTACCGTAATTGGAGTTGCATTTTCTATGGCAACTGAGAAAACTCCATTATGATGATTGTGCGGGATTACAACAGTGTGATACCTTTGTTGCCATCGATCCATAATCTGCTTCCGGATTTTTTCCGGAAATTGATATCCACTTTGATTCCACATCATAGCAGCATTACGTCGTTCTGCAAAGAGCTGAACAAATTTATCAAAAGTTGCTCTCACAGGCGTTGTAATTGGAAGCATTCTACATCCTTTCAGGGCATGGTTAAAACTTTCAGATAGATTGGTCGTCAAAATTCCATAACGACACCCACCATCAAAACAAAGTGCCCACTTCTCTTTAGGAATGGCATCAAGATAGTTGAATGCTCTTTCATTAGCACCCCGAATTTGTTGCATGTAATTAGTGAATTCATTTAGAATGGGGGTACTTCCCGCACGCCAACACAATTTTTTTAGATTCTTGCTTCGAAATTGGGACATAAAATTACTTCGAATGTGTCGAAGACAATATTGCCTCTGAATTAGAGGTGTTCCCAATTGTGGCACATTCCGAAACGCACAATCAATAGCGACATGTCGGTCAGATATTATGCAAACATTCCGACACAGATGAATAATATTTGTCGCAACTAACTGTAAAAACCACGTCCAACTGTCCCCGTTTTCACCATCAACCACCCCAAAAGCTAGGGGAAAGATTTCACGGTTAGCATTCATCGCCACCGCAACCAACAAAGTGCCTTTGTACTTACCGTACAAATGTGTACCATTAATGGAATATGCCACGCACAAGTGTCATCATAAACACACTTTGCTTGCCAATAATTGCTCCAGTGGAAGAACCCCTTGGGGTCGAACCATCGGCAATCTCTCCCATGTCCAGAGTTGTAAAAGGACTAAACATCCTCCCACTGAAACTTTGTCCGCCTTCGCCGCTTCACATAAGTTGTGGTACAAATATGCCAACACGGTCGAGCCCCAACTCCACCTAGTCAAATTCTCTAAGTTGTCTTGCAACAACTCAAGAAAGTACAACGACGCTCTACCTCTAGTGCTAGGGAACAACAACCCACTGAGCAACTGCCAAATCAACGCTTTCGTATGACGAATAATGTCAATTTCTAGGCTCCACGGTGATAACGGAAAGCGTTTAATGGCTAGCATCCTAATGTTGTTGGATGTTGTTCAATCTTTATCTAGTGGCCTGAAACCAAGATAATCATCACACATCTGAACCCATTCACTCTTACTATGTGCCGTCAGACCAGTAAGTGGGAGACCGTCAATCGTTAACCCGAGCAGCACCTGTGCTGCTGTGCATCTTGCAATGTCATGCCTACCTCGCCAAAAGATAAATGGAAAGCATGTGTTTCTGGCCTCCACCTCTACACAATGCAGTGATAAGACCCCAATCAATATTGATTTTACCTAATCGTTCAGGTCCGTGAAAGCCTGATGCCCTCAACAGCTGTACGACTCTAGGATGACGTTCGCCATCGTCGTTGGCGGATTTAATTTGGGGAAAGTAATGCATCTCAGTTTCAGGTCTCTCAACTCTTCAGTTTTCCACAAATGATCAACACGATGTTCTCCGGGTCTCATCACCAATACAGAACGTTTTATGGGCCCGGGGTGAGGGTGTTCTCTTTGTGTAGCCATGAAAACCTAATAATACATTAAATTAATTTCTATTCAACACTCATAATATGTAATATGAATTATAAATGTAATTAAACAACACTATTATAATACAATTTCTAATACTCCGTACGTAATTACAAATTTAATTAAACAACACTATTTATAATACAAATTATAAATCTAATTAAACAACACTACTTATAATACAATTTGTAATAAAAAATACACCTAATTAAAAGACAACACTACTATTTCAAAATTAAAATTCTCCGAAATAAGAAATAGGAAAGATTTCTACAAACGAATGGTGAACAAATTACTCCCTCCGTCCCTAAATAAAAGCATCTGTTTCCTTTCCGGGTCGTCCCTAAATAAAAGTTCTCTTTCCTTTTTTGGCAAACAAAACAGTGCAAAACAGTGCAAAACAGTGCCAAACAGTGTCCAAACAGTGTCAAACAGTACCAACAAAATCCACTTTCTTAAGATGTGTGTAAAATGAATGGATACTTTTATATAGGGACGGATGGAGTATTAAAAATAAGGTTAACATGCACATTAGTAAATTTACACATACATATTCGGTACATTAACACTAATCTTTCCTATTGGGTAAATAAACTAATATTTGGTAAGTTTCGCATTTCACTGTTTTTATAGGTTCCTAATTCACAATTAAAAATTAACACTATTATAATTTGGGTAAATTAACACTAATCTTTCCTATTTGGTAAATAAACTAATATTTGGTAAGTTTCTTATTTAACTTTTTTTTATGGGTTCCTAATTTACAATTAAAAATTAACACTATTATAGACTAATTTCATTCCTAAGTAACTTTTTTAAATTATTAGCTAAATTAAACTAAAAAGATTAAGGAAAAACTTATTTGGGTTAAATGAAAGATATGGCCAAAAATTGGAGAAGAAGAGAAGTTGGAACAGTTAGATGTCTTGTGAAGTGTGATTTGTGGTGGGTTTTATAGAACATATTCGCCAAATATGTTCGAATATATATTTATTAGATTCGATCCACAGCCTCAGATGACGATCCACACCAAATATGTTCAATTAAAAGCCATCCACATCCTTCAATGCACTATCCGATATTGTGATCCGCACCCCATATTATTGATCAATAGGAAGTCCGACAGATTCACCAAATATGTTCACATGCATATTTTTTTTCTTTTCGGAAATACTCAACATATTCGTCAAATATGTTTCACTTTTTCAATCAAAATTTGGTCAAACCTACACTTTTTGGAAACAACTGCAACAAAGTTACCCTGTTCCGTCATTTACTCGGTATAATGTTTTCGTACAAAATTAAGAATGTTTAAAAAGGGAATCTTCTCTTCAATTAACGTGTTGTCTCATTCTCTCTGACTGGGCCAAACAGATTCAATTCCTTTGCCATTATACTTTCCCAGCAAGTTTACAACTTCATTCTGAACCTCTTTGGAAGACTTATAAATACATGTGACATGTCCACAGATAACTAAAACAATCCTCTATCAAGAATTTACCCAAATCTGTGCTAAACAAAGACACCATATATATATTTTCCTTCGACAGAATACTCCCAGAAGTTTAAAGCTTTTCAAAGTTTTCATCTCATCTCAATGTTTACCCAGAAGAATCATAACCATGCTTTGGAGCAAGAACTCCAAGAAGATCATAAGCATGATGATATTCCAGCATACAAAGAAGTTGTGGCGAAAAGCAAAGATTTTTTCAAGAAAAATTTTCCAGATATTTATGATGAGTCTTTACATGTTCTTGAAAAACTGAGGAGATGAAAAGGCATAGTAAGCAAAGGAAAAGTCGGGTTGTGCAAAGAAGTCTGAGTCTCGGTTCACCCAGAAAGTTTAAGCTTCAAAGGTTCAGGGTAAAGACTCCAAATGTAATTCTCGTGACTCGACCAGAGGGTCAAGGTGGTCATTTTACCAACCAAACTAATGCTTCCAAAGACATTAGTTGATCTTAATCATTATTTTAGAAATTAATAAGTTGCATAAACTGTACAATTATATTTAAGTTGTATGTATGTAAACATTACATTATTACCTTCTCTAGTATGTATAGTGATTTAGTTTTATTCCATATTGTTTCTTGTTTTGCTATTTTAGTCGCTTACCTTCTTTTTTTGCATAAATGTCACTGGCCATAGAGCTCTTTTTTAACAGGACCCGCCCTAGGGGTGTAACAGGGGCGACCACCCTATGCCCAAGAAATTAGGAGAAGAAACAGGTTCAAAATTATTTCTTTATAAATAGTGGGAGTAGGTTTCTTTTTTTAATTTTTAAAAAAATGCAAAGAGGGAGGTCTCTCTTAATTCTCTTCACATCCTTTATTTATAACCCTTTTAATTACAAAATAACCAAGTTATGTTAAGCAGTGGCAGATCCCTTTTGTGCAAAGGTGTTCATGTGAACACCCAAAAAATTAAAAGGATAAAGCGTCAAATAGGTACATGAACTAACTTAAAGTGTTCAATTAGTCCCTTATTTAGGAGATTCTGTCCGTCCGTCGCTAATTGGGGAGGTTCCCTATGGAATTTTTTGATGAAATTTTTTGAGCATCTTCTTCATTAAGTTTAGTTTACTCATATCAATTTTCAGCTAAAAATTAAATCGGGAAGGAAGTCAAATGATTTTCCGAAATGTATTACGTTGTTTAACTGCGCAGTTATCTTCAAAAAATCATTTGACTGCCTTCCCGGTTGAATTTTTAGCTGAAATTTGGTATGGGTAAACTAGACTTAATAAAGAAGATGCTCAAAAAAATTGATCAAAAAATTCCACCGGGAACCACCCCAATTGGGGACGGTCGAGCAGAACCTCCTATATAAGGGGCTAATTGAACACTTTTAAGTTAGTTCATGTACATATATGACCCTTTAGCCAAATTAAAAATAAAATGTTAAAATATACATATAGAATTGATGTAATAATTTATATAGTGTATTTTTAGATAATATATCTTGCATTTGATCTTATTTTCCATTTTGTTGTTGTTGAAAAAGTAATATATATTCATTTGTTGGATCAAAAAATATTATTTGTTCAACATTTTGACGATAAATTAATTTTGAACACCCAACTTTTGAACGCAAGATTCGCCAATGATGTTAAGCCTCCCAATACCAAAACTCCTAATTCATAAAGCCATCCAAATTATATCATTGTTTTTAAATTTCAAAACCAACAAGAGTAAAGAGCGCTTCAAAGCGGTGAGTACCTCAGCGGTTTGTTAAAAAGACAATCTATCGAGAAGCCCAAACGGCGGTCGGTGACCAAAAAACTTCTTTCAAGGCTTCAAACAATCCAATAGTGATCGATAAATTATTCTTGATACAATGAGAGAAAGAAGAGAAGATTAGAAAAGGCAGACTCAAGTCACAAGGGGTCAATAGACAAATTTGTTTATGTTAAGCAATTGAATCTTAAAAAATCCAGGAGAAACGTTTTTAAGTAATATTTTTCAAAGTTAAAGATTATGATGAATTATCTACGATCGACTGATTTTGCTGATTCATGTAAAAATTATATTTCAAAAATATATTATAAATAAAATAAAGTAAAATTTGAATCATGATGATTGGAATAATTTAAATAAAATGGTTTCGGAATTATTAAACAAATTGGCAATTAGTAGCAACTATTAAAAAATATAAAATAAATAATTATGTTTTCACAATTTTATATAACTTGAAGTGGAATTATTTTTAAAAAAAAATCTGGTCGGATTCCTCACTTCCGACTAGAGGTTTAGCCCAATTTAAAACTTTTACTTTTTAAAACTCAAAATCAAAAACTTAAGAATTCGGCAAAAAATAAAAAAATAAAAAAACCTCCTAGTCGGAAGTCACTAATCCGACAGGAGGGGAGAGTTCTTTTTTTGGAAACCCAAACTCTAGTCGGAACATCCAGTTCCGACTCATTTCAACCAAAAAGACAACCCTTTCAAAGATATATAAATTCAACTGGCTTGCTTGGCATCCTGCCATCTCTTTCAATCCTGTGCCTGACAAGCCAAATTACGGGGATTGGGTTTAAGGTACTAAAATACGGGAGTCGGATTTGTGATTTTGAGTTCCGACTAGAAATAGGGTTCCAAAAAATAGGACTCCACCTTGTCGAAAGTGGGTAATCCGACTTGGAGTATTCCAATAAAAAAAAATCTACTTTATTGCTTGGTGTTAATGCCACGAGCACACATAATACATACATCCCTTGTCGGAACTAGTTAATCCGACTAGGAGATGTTTTTAAATTATCTTAATTTTTATTACGTTTTTATGTATAAAATATTGGTTTTCATATAACATTTTTAAATTGTTATTAAAATAATGGTTTTCATATGGAAATTATTTATAAATTTATAAGTATTGGATTCTTATCAGTACTCTACACAACCGAATGCATATTTTCCCATATTTTCGGATTTGTCATTTTAACATGAAGACATAGTGAGGGCTTGGAACACTTGTGGCGGGGACATATCCAGCCCGAGCACCCAACCTATCGTTGAACAAAGACGAAGACGCAAATCATGACATTATTTATCATTATATGTAGTATTAAAATTATTGTTGTATGTATATATTTATTAATAAATTACATTGAAAAATACATTTCATGACATACGGAGTAATTTCATGACAAAGTTCAGGAACACAGAACTGAAAAAATTATGTTGGCAAGCCGGTAGCACTCACACAGTACAGGAATTTCACGATTGTATGCAACAAATACAAGGCATAAATGAGAGTGTCTTTATATATATATATATATGAATGAGATTCCTGTTGAGATGTTGCCCTAAGTTGTGACGATGGACAAAGATATGACATTTTGACGACAAACCTTTCATAATTTTTACCTAGTTAGTTAAATACGGTACGGGAATTAAATGAGGTTTAGTACATATGCGTTTTATTCGGTAACATTTATGAAAAAAATGGTCAAAAAATCGTCGAAAATAACGTTGATTTTCAAAAAACGTGTAAATACGTATACGTGTATCACTACAAAAAAAATCGCTTGTAATCACTAGTTAGTCACGGTTCTAGTCACAGTTTAGTCACGGATTGTTTAAAAAAAATAGTCACGGATATGTCCGTGACTACGTCCGTGACTACGTCTGTGACTACGGTTAGTCACGGATATAATCCGTGACTAACCTATTCCGGCCAACCCAATTTTGCCTCCGGCGGTTTTTTTTTTTAAATTTGAAATTAGTCACGGACGATAAATCGTACCAAATTAGTCAAGATCCAAAATTAATTTTTCAACACTCCAAAGTTAAAGTGCGCCGATAAATCGTACCAAATTACATAGTCACGGACACATCCGTGACTACGTCCGTGACTACATGTTTTATATATGCAGCCTCCGTTTCATTCAACAAAATCACACGATCTATTCAAGATAGAATTCCAGACAGAATTGAAGGATGTAATCTACCCATCTTATATCATTTTCCCTGTTTATGCAGATAAGGTATGTAATTTGAATTACATATTTTTTTGTATGAATTAGTTGGTTCATTTTAAGTGAACGAATTATATATATGTCAATTTCATTTAATTTAGTGAAAAATTAGTTACTTAAACGTAGGTTTAATCGTAGTGACGCATTAAGTTAAATTAATTAATTAGCTAAATTAGTTAAACTTTTGTTAATATTATTAGTTAAATTTAAATTAAATGCATTTAAAAAAAGATTGTTAATTAATTAACGAAATAAATTCCTTAAATTTAGTTAAACGTAGGTGTAATTTAAACATAGGGTTAATTAAGTTGTATTTAATTAAAATTACATAAATTAGTTAAATTATAGATGATATTAGTTAGATGTAAGTATTATTTAATTCAAATGAGTTTATATATGGTTAAATATAATTATATGATTTCTTTATTAGCAATTATTGTTAAGGCTGCCTAATTTAGGATTTATAATGATTTAAATTAGGGTTAGTTAATTGAAACATTACTTAAGTATGATGATTTATGATTGTGAATTATGTAAATTAGTAAAAAAAATATAATATTAGTTAAATTTAAGTATTATTTAATTTAAATGAGTTTATTCTATATATATATATATATGCTCAAATTATTGGATTTGCTCATATTATTGAATTTAGTGAATTGTTAAATGTGCATTATTAATAAGATTAAGATGTTGCTAATTTTAGTATTGTGGATTAAATGTCATTAACGTATTGTGCATGTTTATAGTTTAATAATATTAATTATTGGACGTTAGTTACTTTTAAAGGAATTTTAGTGAAATTTAATATATAAATGTTCGTACACATAAAAAATTATTGTTAATGTTTATGAATTAATTATTAATGCCATTAACGTAATAATTTAGTGTATTTAGTGTTGAAATCATAATATTGGTTATTAGTTAATAATTTAAATGATTGCATTGAAATCATAATATTAACATATTAGTTCATCTAGTGAATTAATTGCATTGAACTTTAATTAGTGAAATTTAATATATTAATAATACTCCACATATGTTGGTAATGTTTATAATTTAGAGTTTTTAACCTGTATAATTTTTTATTATAATATTCAGGCATAATGTATAGACAAAATAGAATTTCGATGTATGATAAACATGCGGTATTGTACGGAATGAAATCATATTTTCTTGAAGGAGTTGAGGAGTTTATTGAATTTGCACTTGAACACCCGGCTTATATGAGTGGTGATAAAATCAGATGTCCATGTTCAAAGTGTAAAAATCTCAAATTTAAACACCCAGACGAAGTTGGATGAGATTTGTACCCGGACGGTTTCGTTCCCAATTATTATTATTGGACTTCTCATGGTGAACCTTTGGATCCATCTGTTTTACCACAAATCGTAGGTTCGTCTCGTAACGTCCCTGCAGAGATGAGTGTGTGGGGAGACCCTGCTGAAATGAGATGGGAGCAACGTATGGTATATGACGCATACGGTGCATCGATGTCTCAGTTCAACCCCCACAACCATCTAACGATCCTCCTGAAGCCTCGACCTCGTATCAACCACATGAGGATGAAAATATGTTATTTTATGAACCTTATGTAGATGAAGGTTTAGCTGAAAGATTTCAAAATGTTTTAAAAGCAACCGATCAACCCCTGTATGCTGATTGTGAGGGATACTCTCAGCTATCCGCCGTTACAGAGTTTATGAACATAAAAGCTGAATACAGTTTCCCTGAAACTTGCATGACTAGAGTCATGAAAGAGACGGAGGAAGTATTTGTTAATATAATATTGTAAATCATTATATTACATGTGTGTATTAATTACAAGTGCAAAAACTCAGCCGTGATTAAATCATTGTGTATTTTTAATACTCAATGGTGAGCCAAACTCAATTAAGTGCAAATGGTATTTTGCTCACAAATGAGTAGGGGGTTCTTTAGGATAGTAAGATGAAACAAAGTAAATATATCTTTTCTACGCAACTCGTACAACAGAAGACCGCATAGCGCAGTGGATTAGCGCGTTTGACTTCGGATCAAAAGGTCGTGGGTTCGACTCCCACTGTGGTCGCATTTTTGCATAAACAGAATGGTTTCCGTCAAATTTTTAGTCGTTCTCTTACTAAATTCGTTCTTTTATCAAGTCCTTTCTTTTTGGGTTTTCCTGCGATGTTTAATCTGATCCTCTCCCGCCCACAGAACCGAGCCTGAAGCCTCTGAAAGCTTCTTCCATGAACTCTCCCCTTTCAACACTCCGTCGATCCATCTCCACTCTGACCTACCGTCCGAGTAATCTTTTCCAATGCAACATGCAAATACAGGACTTCTTCCGTCTGGGGCAGGTCAGCGATGCCCGGCGGCTGTTCGACCAGATGTCTCAACGAGATTCTATGACATGGAACCTAATGATATCCGGTTACTGTAACAATGGCCGCCTTGATGATGCAAGATGTCTTTTTGATACATTTCAAGGCAAGAATGTCCGGACATGGACCTCAATGCTGTCGGGGTACGCCAAAGCTGGAAGAGTATATGACGCATCCTTGATCTTTCATGCCATGCCGGAGAGAAATGTTGTCTCCTACAATGCTATGATTACGGGGTACGTATATAATGGAGATGTTCAAAGTGCAAGGGCGTTGTTTGATGGCATGAGTGAGAGAAATATGGCTACCTGGAACTCCATGATCATGGGGTACTGCAGGATGTGTTGGATGCGCGAGGCACGTGGACTGTTTGATGTAATGCCTGAGAGGAATGAGGCTTCGTATATGGTTATGATTTCTGGTCATGTGGCAATAAGTGAGTATGAGGAAGCATGGAGGATGTTTTTAGATATGCACATGAGAGGTGAGGCTAGACCGGACAAGCCAGTATTATTGGCTGTGATGTCGGCAATCACCGGATTGGATGATGTGAGATTGGTTGCTTACTTTCTGCCACTTGCAATGAAGATAGGATACAGTAATGATGTTGTAGTAGGGACCGCAATTCTTAACACCTTCAGACGAACTATGAGTTGTGATTCTGCCTTAAAGTTTTTCAGTGATATGCCAGAGAAGAACGACTACACTTGGAGCACAATGATTTCAGCCTTCTCCCAGTGTGGAAGGTTGGAAGATGCGATTCTGTTGTATAGACAAGTTCCAGAACAAAACATTGGGACCCAGACTGCAATGTTGACTGCCTATGCCCAACATGGAAGGATGAATGAGGCGAGGCATATTTTTAACAAGATCAAGAACCCATGTGTACCTACCTGGAATGCCCTTCTTAGTGGATATGCACAAAACAGAATGGTTGAGGAGGCAAGGGAGCTGTTTTTTACCCAAATGCCTACCAGGGACATGGCTTCTTGGGGAACAATGGTTTCTGGGCTTGCTCAGAGTGGGGATAACAGAGGAGCTTTAGAGGTATTTATTGAAATGCACAGATTGGATATCACTCCAGATCATTCTATTTTAACTAGTGCCCTATCTGCTTGCGCGAACATGGGAGACGTTGTAATGGGTAAACAGCTACACTCTCTCACCATCAAGGCAGGGTGCCAGTTTAATTCTTTCTTAGGGAACGGATTGATAAACATGTATGCTAAATGTAAGAATATAGAAGATTTTTCTCAGGTATTTGATGACATGAAAGTCAGAGACAGAGTTTCCTGGAACTCACTGATCTCAGGCTTTTCAGAGAACAACATGCTGAGAGATGCTGTTGAAGTATTCAAGAAGATGCCAAACCAAAACGGTGTGGCTTGGGCCACTTTGATATCTGCATATGTCCAAGCTGAACAAGGTGACACCGCTTTCCAGTTATTCCATGACATGCTTAATGATGGAATAAAACCAAGCGAACAAACAGTCACTAGTCTACTGAGTGCGAGTGGCAGCCTCGGTTCCACAAAATTAGGGGAACAGGTTCACGCGTTAGCATATAAATTCGCCCTGGATCTGCGCTTGTTCGTTCATAATGCACTCATAAGCATGTATTTTAAGTGTGGGTCCCACAAAGGATTTCAGGTTTTTGAGGATATGGCGGTCGAACAAGGAGACATTGTCACTTGGAATGCTGTTTTAACTGGTTGTGCTCAGAACGGGTTAGGCAGAGTGGCCATCAATATTTTTGAGAGAATGAAGTTTGCAAAGGACATCCCTAACCAAGTAACCTTTCTCCAGCTATTGTCTGCTTGCAGCCATTCAGGGCTAGTAGATGAAGGTTTGAATTATTTTGATTCAATGATTCGGGACTATGGCATTCCGCCTTCGATCAATCACTATACGGCAGTAGTTGATCTTCTTGGGCGGGCCGGTAGGCTCTCTGAAGCAGAATCACTGGTAAATAGTATGCCTATGAAGCCAGACACTGTGATTTTGGATTCCCTTCTTGCTGCTTGTAAAAATAACAACAACACGAACCTTGGCCAGAAAATTGCAGAAAGATTATTTCGGATGGGTACAAAAAAATCAGGAGCATATGTGTTGCTATCAAACATATATGCTTCCCAAGGCATGTGGAAGGAAGTTGGGAACATACGAAGCACAATGCTGAAACGGGGAGTAAATAAAGAGCCAGGTTTTAGCTGGATCTATATCAAAGGAAAACTGCATTCTTTCCTTGCAGGCAATAAGAGTATGATGGAAGAGCAGTTTACAGAGATTTCTTCAATGTTGGAAGATTTCTGTGTACGGTTCAAACCAATGGGATATTTTCCTGACACGAAATTTGTTTTGCATGATGTGGATGAAGAGCAAAAGGAAGGCGAACTTCTTTACCATAGTGAAAAGATCGCTGTGGTCTTTGGCATCTTGAGATTGCCACAAGGTTCGCCCATTCAGGTTATGAAAAATCTTCGTATCTGTGGAGACTGCCATATTTTCATGAAATTCTTGTCCAAAGTAACACAACGCGAGATAGTAATTCGGGATGGTAATAGATTCCACCACTTCCAAAATGGGATGTGTTCTTGTGGAGATTACTGGTGATCGATTCCTGGGATAGTGCTTATAGAGGGATTTACTGAAACTGTGTTCTGTAAATGGTTAAATAAAATGTTGGAAGTTTTATGCAAAAACTCCTTGCTGTGATGCTGGTCCAGACCTTGGACAGAAGGCGAGTTTTGAGATGCAGAACACATTCTTCTCCATCTTAGGCTTTTGGGATATGAGGTGAGTGCAGCCAAGTGGTATTGTTTGGTGAATTTATGAAGCTTAGAAAGGTCTTTGGCTGATCTTATGCCCTTTTTCTTGCAGAGTTTACATGAGATCAAAATATTCTTTTACTGATCCATCCATTAAATTAAGCATGAATGACTAATTCACACCTAGTGGAAAACATCAAAGGCATATTTGCACTTCTCTCCAATCTTAACTTTGAACAACAACAAATACTCATTTACTTGCACTTCTCATCAAGGGCATACTTGCACTTCTCTCCAATCTTAATTTATTATACATTTATACTTTAATAATATACTAAATTAAAATATCATATACTTCTAATAATAGTATGATATGGACAACGGAGTAGTGATTAGTGTGTGATAATGTAAACCTTCTGTAATTGTACTAATATTATACTTGGGTTAAGTGTATTTTTTGAGAACTAAAATCACATTTATATGTTTATTGTTTAAATTGTTATTAATTATAATTGTAAGATTGTAACTTTTTTTAATATTCCATAAAAACCTGATTACTTGTCGCTTGTGTTTCTCTAACATCGTTCATGAGGCTATCTCAACCTCCTAACTTTAGGTTATCTTTCCTTTCCTCCTCTAGACAGTTACAAACCTTATGAGTCAGGAACAGAAAATCAGAAATCCAAACCAAATCTCTATTTTCTTGGTTTATATTTTTCCTCACCTCAAGCATTAGTCAGACCTTGTAGCTTTTAGCTTTTCATAACTTCAAGTTCCTTCAGCTTTTCTTCTACACAGACAGCTGGTGTAGATAAAAATGCAAGATATTCGCACTGACTGGGCTCATCTACCTCAGCAGATGGGTGGAGGAGGAGTGGAGGCGCCGACCGCGCTGTCTGAAGATTGCCAGAGATGAGTGAGACTGGCAAATGAGCAGGGCCAGGAAGCCATTGTAATATTGTAACTAATTACATACATAATTCTAATCCTCTCCTTAATAGCACTACAATTCTCAAAACAAAAACTCCCGCCTACCTCTCATTCTACAACATCCGTTCGATTCCTAAAATATAATCAGCGGCCTCTACATTCCATCATACACCCTTACCTTTTAATGAGTTCTTTCCTTCAATGCCTATACTAGACTTCCATTATCGACTTTCATTCACTTAGCCAATCATAGGAGCATTAGATGACCGGAACAGCGTTCCTTCGCTTCCCAATTACCTTTGCCTTTCTCACTTCGCCATCACCTCGTTCTTTCCCGTCAATATATGTACTGAATCAGGTAATCTTCCCTTTAAAACTATTTTATTTTTATTCTTTTCGGCTCTAAATCAGGTTCATGTTCATCTTTCAGAGTTCGGGTTTGTTATAGTTAGAAAATAAATTCATTACTTTATGGGCTTCGATTGATATTGTGGAAATCATGTTCTTTATTCATCTTCATCATTAAGATGAAGCCTTAGGGTTATGATACTTCGAATCTTCAATGAATGGTTCTGTCAAAACCAAACCTGCTCATGTTTGGGTTCCTTAGCTATTTGCACTAAATGCTTTCTGGTAATACGGTGGCCGCTTACTCCAATTTATGTGAATTGCATCTCCGATTAAGGAAGGATAATTTTCTAGTGATTTTGTTCTGGATTTTTTTGATATGGTAGTTTGTTCAGGAAAAACCATTTTCCCTTGATTTGGCAGTTTAGGTTCACACATATAGAAGATTACTAATGATTATAAATGTGTTTGTATCTTATTTTTTCATTTTTTATTGATTATTTCTACTCAAAGGATTAATCTTTTTTGTCTTTGAGCAGGGGATTCAGTTATTTGTTGTTCTTCAATTTCACTTTTTAAAATTACTCATCAACATATTGTATTTTTACTTTAGGTTTAAAATGTATATATCCCGACTACTGAAAAACATGTACAACAATTTGATATTCTTATCCTCACATGAAGGGAAAATGATTGATGGTGAGCAACTACTACTAATTTTAGAGGCAGAAACTCTTGAAAATTATGAGACATACTCAAATATTTTAAATTTATACTTCTTAGAGAGTAGGTTCTCTTGGGATTAAGGCTTGGATGTTATTGAGAGAGTAGGTTCTTTTAAAAGTGTTTCTCTTTGTTTTTTTAACGTTAAACATTTTAATATTTTCTTGGTTTACATGTTCAAACATGTAAACCAAGTCTGTTTAGGTCTTCCTCTCCCTCTCTTCTCTGCCTCTTCTCCCCACCTCTCAAGTCGTCTAACAGGTGCATCACTCGCTCTTCTACGCACATGCCCAAACCACCGCAAACGAGACTCCTGCATCTTATCATCTATAGGTGCCCAAAAAAAAGTTTTTCAACTGTTAGCCTAAAATTCTTTCTTCACTTTTTGAACCTTGGTATCACCCAAGAACTACCAGGGGTTCAATATCTCAAGTATCAATTTATTTCGTGTTTGATCAATTTATTTCGTGTTTAAATTATGGTAGTGAGGAGATGCTCTAAAATTATGGAAACAAGATTCATAGTACATTTGGGGATAACATACTATCCTCCTATAATGAAGAAGCTATTGGTGGATCAATGCATCAAGCACCTCCAGTTGATCAAGAATTGCTTTGTAGTGTTAAAGATCTTTGAAGAAAGTCCTTGCATCAAATGGTTAAACAGCTGGTATGTATATATAACGCTTGAGATAAACACTTGGTATATATCAAACTTGCATACAAATGCATAATTTAAAATTATTGTGTTTGAGAAAGTCATCAGGTGTATGTCATTTAGGAAGTTAAATTTACATCTAAGAGAAGACCTTAAAATGTTATGTCATGAAAGAAATCGTAATTGAAATGCAACGACCGCAAATCATATTGTTCAACATCCATGCATTTATCGTAATTGAAATGAAACTGGCAAATCATATTGTTCTGAAAGCGATGGAAGACAACTGCATTGGCAAAAGTAGACATAATACAAAAGTTCTATCACATGATTCACTCTCTTTCCTTTATTGATTTTTTCTTTAAAAAAGATTTACAATCAATTCTTGCCCTCACTTATTCTTGCCCTCACTTTCTTCTGCCTTCATATTATTTCAGATTCTCCGATTGCCCTCATCAAAATCATCACCAAAATAACTGAAAAAACTGCATATTCTTGCACTCCATTTCATTTTCAGTAATCTGTTTTTTCCCTTACAGTGGTTTTTATTTATTCCTTCACATTCAATTTCTTCATAAATTTCTGTAATGTAGAGGAGATTGAGGCTTGGATGTTGTTGTAGAGGAGATTAAGATATCTTCTACCTATCATCAGATTTTGGTTAGCAATAGGGCTAAACAAAGTATTCTTCAAGCAGATTTGGGCTCTTGGCAATATGTTCTCCGAGAGATGAGGTTTTCATGATTCCTAATTCTTTTTTCCTAATCCAGACAATACTTTAATTTATTCCCTCACCTTTGAATTCTTGATTATTTTCTTTAGTGTAGAGGAAAATGGGCTGCTTCACATTGCACTGTACTTGAACATGATAATAGTAATCATTTACTAACCTGATTTTGTGCATAAACTTTTAAGATAATAATAGGTTATAAAAAATGAATGTAAACAGTCCATAAAGATGGAGTGCATAAACATGCCACACTGTCATTTTTTTAATAGTTAAATGATTTCAATTGATTGATCTGAAAATGATAATTAGAATTGAATAGATTGGTCTGAAAATGATTCAATAGTGAAATATTTTCTTCACAACATGCAGCGCTGTCATTTTTTTATTTCAAAGATCAATTTTATTGAAGATAAAATGCATATGCTTGAAGACCAATACTCCTAGATCTCAAAGCAAAAGGATTGAAATCACACTTGGAAAATACTTTATGTATGTTTTGCAATTACGTTTGATTGCCTTTTAAGTTCCCCATTTCTCATACCAACCTAGTATATTTGGGTGAAAAATGCATAATTCTTGGTAACTAAGGGAGTGTTTGAACTCAATGTCTGATTCAGATGTGATAAACAATGCAGAGGCATTCTTTGTTGCTTATTCAGGAAGAGGTTAGGTACATATACTACAAAAATACAAATAGCCATTATGTCCAGGCCAAGGTTGTCAAAAGCGCTCACCCCAGCGCTTAAGCGCACAAGGCGCAGCGACCAACACCCCCAACGCCTGAGAATAGGAGAAGTGCATATCTTTAATAACACTCAGCCCATGAAAATAATAGGGTAAAACCAGTAAAACCTACGTAAAATTAAGAGTCTAAGTACGTAAATAACGTAAAACTTGCGCAAGACACTACAGCTATCATCGCTAGCCATTCTCGCTCTCCTCACTCGACACTCAAGTTGCTATACACCAGTCTGTTCTTTCAGCTTTCGTCAACATCTCAAGCAAACTCAGTTCTCCCTCACAGCACTAAACAAGGTATGTGTTTTTTTTCATGCAGTCCTCTTCATCTACTCATATTACACTAGTGTCTAAATATTATAGTGTATATGTGTAATAAAGTAATAATACTATGTATTGGTATATTAGTATGTATATAATACTCATAGTACTAATATTCTGATTTAGCGTTTTCTGTGAAAATAGAGGAAAACTTAGGAATTCGATTCTGCTGTGCAAAAGTAAAATGTTTGATTAGTTATAAAGAATATATTTGAAGTGATAAAAATGAATTTGAGAGCTTTTAAACTCATATCTTGCTGTGTGTTTATCCGTTTCGAGCGTATTATATCTCGTTGGAAAGATAGATCGGAGCTCTAAATCTATTGCTCCAACTTAATTTACAATGAATTAATTAGAAGGTTAAAACTGTGTATAACATAATTGTCCTTTGTGTACAAGAACACATGTGTGTGTCACACGTGATATGATTTGGTTTGGATTTGTAATTTTTTAAAAATATATAAAGGTTTTATTGAATTTCTTTAGTTCGGTTTGATTTTGTTCAGTTTGATTTTGTTCGGTTTTCATCAATTTCAGTTCGGTTTAATACGGTTTGGAAGAAATACTACCAAACTCAAATCAAATTACATATGGTCCGATTTTAATTTGATTTAGTTCGATTTAGTACGGTTCAGTTCGGTTAATTGGAAGGAATTTCTGATAGATCGCCAAATAATTTCTGGAAAATTTCCAGCGTCGGGTATTTCGATCCAATTACAAATAGTTGATCTTATTTTTGTAAAGAAGTTACGTAGTACTTTTTATTCATATTAAGTTAAATAATTCTACGGAATTGAATACTCCACACATAATAACTTATAAGAGAGAACAACAATTTTATGGGAATGTGTGTGCTCATATTATTATTATAACCTAATAATAATAATAATAAAATAAAACATACGGAGTAATGATGTTTAGTCTTGCAGGCCGCAGCAACCGTGTGGGCTTTTATATTTGTTGTTACATGGGCTTCTCCGAAGTAGGCTCCCGTGCTCTCTAAGGAGCACATAACATGCTCCATAAAATTTCTGCAATAAGTACCTCATACAAACTATAGAGTATTTGGTTAAATGCACAATAACAACAACAACATCCAAGTCTTAATCCCAAAAAATTTTGGGGCCGTTTAAAATGAATCGACCCATGATATCGATGTCAAAAAGAGAAGATGACAAGAAAAAAACGAATATGATAAAGATAAATAAACATAAGATAACAATAACATAAGAATATAAGAAAGATAAAAGATAAAAAGATAAAAGAACATAAAAAACTAGAAGATAAAAATAACATAAGAACATAAAAAGATAAAAAAGATAAACGATAAAAGAGAAGAGAGATAAAAGATAGAAAAGAGATCGATCGTCCACCCGAATGTGCGCCCTCCACTTTGCCCTCTCCAAATCCATACACATGGCAATAGAAATAATATTTAGTTTTGTAATGGACTACACATGCCAACACATAGGCTCATAGGACGAATCCAAATAATATTATTAGATTTACAATAATATTTAATTTTTTTATTTTTTTCACAAATGTTATTTATATTTTTTTTTTCAATTCAAGGAACACCTTTTTTAGTGCTCTGTTAGAGCTTGCCACAATGGAGAATAGTCCATCACTAATGATGAGTCAAACACTAGAGCTAATATGAAAGAGTATTTTTCCAAAATATTACAAGTAAGCAATGAGTAAAGCAGAATGAGGGAAGTGTGAATCAAATATTCACTCGAGTATATAGCAAGAACAACTTCGACATATTAGTTGGGTTCAATAAGGGATCAATACTTCATGCATGTCAAAGTAGGAATCGGAATAGAGCAGTATCAATTTGATAATTATTGGAACGATTGACTTGTGAATAATAAAGTAAAAACTTGTGTGGTTGAAATTTTTACCGAGGATGGAGATAATTTTAACCATGTATCTGTTACTTTAAATGGAAATGACAAATTTTTTGAACATCTAAAAAAGAAAATTTGGTCATATTTTATGGGAAGGAGGTCGTATAGATTTAGGTGTAAAAATATTCATTTGTATTTATTTTGTTTGTATTTTCTTAATTTGTTTTGCTTTCTAAATACTCACAAGACGAAAACATTAAAGTGTGGATATGCAAAGATGAAGTAGGAGTTTTTCAACCATTTGTAATGTGAGTAATAATTTAATTTGAGTTTGCACCTCATATTGTTGTCCAAATTGGACTTTGCACCCCATTTTTAAAATCTTTGTTTTTGCACCCCAACCCCATATGAAAAGACAAAAATACCCTCGATTAGGAATATGTTGAAGGTCAACATAATTATTAATGGAGGGACATTTTGTCATTTCACATGGAGTCGGGGTGCAAAAACAAAGATTTTTAAAACCAGGGTGCAAAGTCCAATTTGGACAATAAAATGGGGTGCAAACTCAAATTACCCCTTATTATTATTGTTGTTGTTTATGATTTAGTCATTTATATGATAACTTATACATAGTATTTTATTTCTATATACAAATTGTATCCCGTGCAACGTACGGGTAGCATACTAGTAATATTATAGAGTGATTTGTGTAACATTGTTCAACTTCTATATTTTTACTAATAGTATACTGGTTGTTAAATTAGATTTTTGTGATGTGAGTACTCTTATTTGTATAGTCATAGTGTTATTCTGCTATTTTTTATGAATGTTATACTGTTAATATTATTTTTATTCTTTTAAATTCGGATACTAATATTGTTATTGAAATTGAGATAGTAGTTTTGTTGTTATTATTGTTGTCGTTGTTATTTACTACCCCAACTCCCAAGTAGTTCTACAGATTGTTATTAAGAGGCCGTTTGTCAACCCTCATTTTCGGCTTATCAGGCTTACCAGCCAACTTTTTTAGCAAACACGTAAATTTTGCTTTCGCGCGCTGAATAATGTAATAAGCCGAAAAAGTAAGGTTAGAGTTACTTTTCTGGCTGTATTGACTGAAGTTACTGTAGATGATTATTTTAGCTATTTTTACATATAATTTTTTTTTTTTATTAATAAAATATATTTTAATTTTTTTTTGTATCAGCAGAAGCAGCCAATGCAGCCACTTGAGCCAGAACTTCATAAATTTCAACAGAATCAGCCAAAACAACCGATTTTCGTGTTACCAAACGGGCTCTAAATTTGTCATTTAATATTGTTATTAAAATTTTGATATTACTATTGTTATTAAGTTTGTAATTTTGATATTGTTGTTAGAATTTTGAATGTATAAATGTTATTGACATTCTCATATTGTCGTAGTTATTTAAGAAAGACTGATACATCGCTGTGAAAAAGAATCAAGACTGATGCCTTAAAATATATTCTAAATTTGGAAATTATTATTTGCTTCAATTTAGGCAAATGAGTCCAATTATAAAATTATATACTAGTTGAATTGCTGGTGGTGGGGGTACACTTGAATAATTTATTTAATTCTTTTTCAAAAAACTAAATATAATTTTTAATCTACAATTTTATATTGTTTGGTTTTTTTGGTTTTATTGTTTGTTCTATTTGGATAGTTATATTTTTTTACGGAGTAGTACTAGAAAGAAGTTTCTTCTTCTCTATGATGTAAGCGTTAAAAACTCTTCACATAATGAATACTTTCATATGAGATAGGCGTGGACTCGGGCTGGGTCGGGCCCGGGCCGGGCCTAGGCCCGGTCGGGCCGCCGGTTTGTATGACATGAGCCCGGGACCGGCCCGAGGGTTGGACAGGTCCGGTTCGGGTCGGGCCACCCGCCCGGGTCACGGGTCGGGTCCGGTTCGGGCCGGTTAAAGTTTTTTTTTATAATTTATATTTTATAGTTTTATACGAGTATTAAAAACAAACTTCAAGTGCATTTATTTGAAATGAAATAGGAATTACATTTGAAAATTAAAACAAACTTTAAGAGACAAACATTTTGAAAATTGTAATCAATCAGAACTTCCCGCACCTCCCGATCATTTGGTTTTGTCACATGACTTCATATGCTTGATTGTCATCCCGTATCCGCCTGAAACCTCCATGCTACATTTTTTCTCGCACCATTTGCAAGTTGCGTACCACATCCCGGTCTTCGGGTCCTTCTGCTTATCAAAATTATACCGTATAATGGCATCTTGATTTTCCATCTTAACTTCTTAAGTATAAACTATAAAGTAGATATATAAATAATAAATATAATATATTGGAGAATAAGAGAATTAGAGAGTAGAGAGTTAAGAATAGGATTTAGGAAGAATTGGAGAAGAGATGAAAAAATGTTTAAGATTAGGAGTATTTATAGGTTTTTTTACCCCCCACCCCCCACCACCACCCAACCCCCCCGGACCCCCCAAGACCCACCCAACGGCTATGTAGCCGTTTGGGTTGTCCCCAGCACACCCATAACGGCTAGTAGCCATTTAAAAAAAAAATATGACCGTTGGACCCGGACCCGGGTCGCATTTTTCCGGAACCGTGCCCGCCCCGTCCATTCCCACCGGTTCGGGTCTACACCCGGTCCCGGATCGCCCGACCGGGCCGGTCCCGGGCCCGCACAGTACCGGGCCGGGCCGGGTCACGGGCCGGGTGGCCCGAACCGAATCCACCCCTAATATGAGATATAATTCCGGAGATGTAATGTCTAATACTCTAATCATCTAATGTGCAAATGCAACACTTTTTAAATCAACAACTCACTTTTTATATTACTATGAAAGAAAAAGATGCCAAACTTGCAATTATTGCAAAAAACAATCATTAATATGAAATGAAAGGGGAGAGTATGAAGTAATGAAACCTTTCGAGAACATTTTAATGTAAAACAGCGCATGAAGGCAATATCAACAAAAGGCTTAGGAATACAAACACGAACTTAAAGTGTGCAATTCTAGGCAAGGAGCCGAGGACCGATGTGTGTAATTGAAAAAATGAGAAAAATCCCAAAATAATAACAAATTTTTTTGAAATCTCAAAATACAACTATCATGTTTGTATTTTCTAAATAGGAATAATAACTGCAAGCTTAAAAATTACTGTCACATTTAAAATCTTGAAATGACAAGACATAACTATGGATGGACTCAGGTCCGGGCCGGATCCAGGCCGGGTCCAGGTCGGGCCTAGGCCCGGGCGGGCCGGCAGGTCAGAAATGGTGGACCCAGGACCGGCCCGAGTAACCACCGGGTCCGGTCCGGGTCCGAGCCGGGCCCATTATATTTTTATTTTTGTTTTCCTCTTCCTAATTAACCCCCCTCCCACCCCAAACCACCCCAAATGGCCCAAAATACCCAACCCAACCCGAAAATTTAAAAAAAAAATTGGGAAAAAAAATAGTTTTTGAAAAGGAAAAAAAAACAAATAAATGTGCATTGTTATTTTAATACTTTTGTCAAACACCTTTAATGTGTTCGCTGAGGGCTTGCAACTTGCAAGTAATCTGAAACTACATGTAAACATATAATTCATACATTGATCATTTTAGCTTAAACCTTAAAGATTAAAATTAATGATTTTAAGAGAATGAGACGGCGAGGAACCGGATGCCAGGTAAACTGGTACATCTAACACCCTTGTTCACCTTAATATTGAAAGAGTGACAGTTTTATACTGTTACAAAAACAAGAACAACCTCAGCAAACGTGCAATTAGAATACGCGACGAGATACATAGAAACGGGTCTAGATGCCATGATTTAAGCTGGCTATACTCTGCGCAATAAAGTGATAGCATCCTTCCTGGACTCATGTTCAACGACTTCAAGAATAGCTCAGGTTGTGGTAATATCTTCCTGAGAAAGAAGATTTGAGCAAATAATAAATGCCAAGGGTCCTTTATAAAGTACAGCAAATAAAAGAATTAAGCCGCAGATGATTACCAGAGGACTTAATCTGTGTCAAACTTGATCTTCTTTGGAGCCGTCTCAATGTTACCAACCTGCAGATGATAAGTAAATTTAGAAGATATCATTTCAACTCATTCTTAGAGGAGCTTAAAGCAGAACCTGTGGAGAGATATTATAGAAGCACAATACCTGATGTAACATTTAACTATTTTACGACAATATTGCAAGACAAGATAGGCCTATGACCATTTCCTCAAATATCTTGAAAACATATAGCACAGATATGATGAATTAATTATATTACAACACAGAGTGCATTAACGCAATGACCAAAATCAAGAGGTTTTTCCTTGAATATTACTTAAATAAAAGTGATGGACAAAACATGACTTAAGTTACTACAAGTATATTATCATAGTCACTACAATGTAAATTAGAACATCATCATGGTCATTAAAGTTATTATTATTGTCACTGAAATATACGAAGTCACTTCCATTACCCTTATTTTAGTCACATAGTAGTATTTGTCATTATTTCAAAAATCAATTCCTAGAGAATAGAAGCAAATTAACAATTGGAATGATGATAGACCAATAATACTCCGTATGTCCCAAAACGATATTTATTATTTTGCTTTTCAAGCCAAATATCATTAATTCTGATCACTAAGGTTTATGCAGTAATAATTACTCTCGCAACTAAGGTTTGTTTCAAAATTTTGTTCCCGTTCTTTTTAACAAAAGAATTGTGCAGATGACAATCCTCTTCAATTTTTAACAAATGTCTACCACAAATTTTTCATTTTCTTAATAAGCAAGCCTCAAGAAATTGGGAGCTTGGGGCAGAGGAAATACTATTTTCCTAATTTTCAAACGCATTCTCATGGGGCATATGAGAAATCACAACAACAACGTCCAATCCTTAATCCCAAAAGAGTTTGGGGTTGACTAAAATGAATCGGACATATGACAAGAGAAATCACAATTGATGTTTTGTATTTACTGTTTGAAGCAAGGATCTGATTATAATTACCATTCACACAGTTGTTCAGAGGAAAGAACAATCCTTTACGAGTTATGCTGAAGCGTGTTCGTGAGAAAGAACAATTAATGTCTACTTTTATAAAATTCATGATTCAAGAAAGAACCAAACACTCTCCATTCACACTTATTCAGATTACTAACCAGTATCCTGATATAAGCCAACAACACTTGCACCTGGTTTACTTCATGCCTATAGTTTTTTAGTTGTAACGGCAATAGGGGGTGTTAGTATCTACTTCTTAAAACTGCTTCTGCTTTTTCAAGGAGCTTGAGCAAATATTGGAGTGGTTGGGTGAAAGTGCAAAAGTACTTCTAAGTTCTCCAATTTGCTCCTAGAAGGCTAGAAGCAGTTTTTTAGAAGCTAAGAGATCAGCTTCTGAAAAAATGATTATGATTCTACTTCTTCTAAAAAAGAAGTGGAAGCAGAACCAAATTCCAAACACACCCTAAATGTAAAACTTTTAGTTACAGTGATCAATCTTTAAAACCACATTTTCTCTGTTCTTGAAATTTAAAAATCCTTTATTGACACTTGAAAATAAAATGCATCCATTACACGTTACCATGTGCCTAAGAGCATCGCATTAGAAAAAACCTAACTTTACAATCCAAGAATACTCATGACTAATTGCTTAAGTATATATTTGTTAAATAAGACTTTTTGTAATAATTTTACTGGTGTACATCATTTTCAAATGCGGATAGTGAAGAGTATTAAAGTCAAAATGAAACTTATATTGGGACTGAAGTAGTGAGTAGTGCCGAATAATAGAAAGGTTGGTTTTTCTTTTGTTTGTCAATTGCAATGTCATGGCCATTTAAATCTGATTCAAATTAGATTAGCAACCAACTCTGCTCTTACTGGCATCCAAATTTTGAGGTGAAGTAGTGGACTAATGGGCATTACACAACATGAGAGGCAAAAAAATGAGGAATGTGCTCTTACAAATTCTGGGCATTCATAATCTATACCAGCAGCCTCAATCTTTTTAAGCCTCTTGCGATCCCGCTTCTTTATTCCTTCAACCAATTTCTTGTGTTCTTCCAGAGTTCGTTCCTGATATTTTTTCAAGAATGGAATGATATCAAGTAATGGAAACAGCTCATGTAGGGTTTTGGGGATGTATATGAGTACTAGTGTGTGAGAAGACAGTCTCCATGTCGTGAAATACCTTGTTGTGATTCTTTCTTTCAATGTTGACCCAATCCAAACGTATGTACTTGCGGTTAGCGTGCTTCCATCTACGGAAAAAATCAAATATTACGCATGCACCCCATTTGTTGAACAATAGATACTGACCATAACTTATTTTCATTTTCTTGGGGGAGGGGCGTGCAAGTTGTTTCTAACCTACCCCTGGGCCATGTCTGTCAACGAATGTCTATTTCAATATTAATCTTGATGACTTCACATAGAAAGTCCAATAAGTGTTAATCTATATTTGTGCAATTCCAGCATTTCAAATAGAGATAAGCAATGAGACGATAACATATAAAGGGCTTCCCGATACAATTTTCAGATTACCCCAAAACCACTCCCCAACAATAACCAACATTAACTCTCAGTCCCAAAATGATTGTTTTATAACATGTTTTTTACTAGTCATCCATAGATCCCATTTTAACTTCTTACATCATACCTTGAAAAAATGCTCTACATGTTGAGCTTAAATAACTAACTATGTATAGTAGGCCTGTAGGGCCATTTGCTAGGTCACTTAACATGTGGGCACTCTGAAACGTCAACTATTTTGGTACAGGAGTAATAAGGAGTCACTTTCCAATAAAGAGCCCATACAATTTTGGATGAACACGCTCAGGAGGAACAATACGCACTTGCAGCACATGCTCAAACAAAAGATAATTATGCATTGTTTCTGCCACAATTTTTGCAACCTGCAATACAATAAAAAGCACAAGGAAAGACCGAAAGAGTGATAATATGCTTTGCAAAGGCAAGAGTCTAGTAAAAAGAAATTTATTAGAATGAAGTCAACCTCTGGTGACTCAAATTCTATGAAACCATAATGCTTGGATTTTCCCGTCTGCAAAACATCACACAATTACCACACATGTTAGTAAAGAAAATACCGAATCTAAAAAGAGAGAACAAATGACATGAATTAAAAATTAAAAATTAATAAACATTCCACATGTGCAGAATGTTGATGAAAGTGGATGCAGTCATGGAGTGAAACTTTCTGAAATACCAGTTTCTTAAATTAGTGAGCATAAAATGGAATTATGCATTCAGTTCCTCAAACACATTTAAAACTTAAACATTATGCCACATAAAGAACCAAAAAGATTTCGGAAGCATGTTCAGATGAATAAAATAAGCCACATAAAAAATATCAATGATAGCATCAGAGAACTGTAACCTGGACAGGATTCCCTGGTTGATGACCTTGACTTAAAGAATACAATGAGCACTAAATAAGCACAAAATCTGGATTATATACATGCAAAGCTATCTAGCTGTGTGCAGTTATTTAGCAGAGACTATAATCTCAAGATTGTCATAAAATCAAGAATATCTATGTATGACAGTATACAATACTTTCATATATGAATTGTTTTAACCAAAAAAATTGATGAACCGGCCAATAAGAAGCATAGTAAACTGAATAATGGCAATAAGAACTTAGCTGTGGAAATAAACCCACATTGTTTAGTATTTACCAAACTATCACCGAAATAATGAAACAAAGAAAGAAGTAGAAAGACCAACCTTCCTATTCCTAGCAATTCTAAGCCTCTTGATGTCCCCAAATTGCTTAAAAAACCCTGCCAAAGACACTCTGTTAAACTCAGTTTCGGACTTCTTCCGAATAATCATATGGATGTTGCAAAATATGAACATAGTAAGCGCATACATATTAGATTATAAAAAGATAAATGCAAACCTTCCATTTCATTTTCATAGAATCCATGTGGAATTCTTCCAATATACAAAACTGTTGCTCTGGTTTCTTTTGGTTTTGTGATGGGAAACTTCTTTGCTGGTCCACCTTCCAACGGCTACTTATCCAGAAAGAGAAAAAGTCAGTTATGCTCATAGAGTTGTAGATCAATGAATCTCTTTCTTTATGTATGAACAAGGTTAGAAAAATGATTCAAGCACGTGTGGCTGGTAAGTGATTAGGAAGTTTCCATTGCTGATAAAAACATATTTTTATTACGAAGTATGCTGGTGAGCACTGACCACTAAACACCAGTCCGTTAGCAATCTAAAAAATATGCAATTCGACACAGGGATTTAATATTGTGATATCAAGCAGGCATCATATACATCTAAAAGCGAAAAATGGAACACAAAAAACGTAGAAGATGAAGCGGGTGCAATACCACAAAATCGGGAGCCTCGTCCCTGGAAGTTACAGAAGCGGCCAATTGCAATGAACCCTTCTTCACCATCTTCATTTGAGCCTTCTTTGCTTTAACTCCCATCTCTACCTATGCCTTCCCGCACCACTTCTTATCGAGAGCTTTAACGCGACTGAAATCCAGCGCCGAAAGAAGGAAGAAGAGATGCGACAGAGAAGGAGAGCGTGGAGGAGGAGTAGAGGTAGCAACAAAAGAATAGGGTTTATATAAAAAGTATAGTTATAACAAAAAAACATTTTTTAAATTTAATGCACCAAACCCATGTCATATGGAAATTCGAGCCATTAACCCCGTAATTTAAAAAATGCGTCAAACTCTTGCATTTTAATTAATACTCCGTAATGCGCAAAATCCCTTATATGAACAAATTCAATTGTCAAATAAAAGAAAATTGATTAACATTTTTGTATGATTTAGAGATTTTGACATATTTACTTGCATATTCAATCAGAATATTAAGAAAAGTGATTTCAAAATCATTAAATTTATTCATAAAAGGGGTTTTGTGCATGATTAATTAAAACACAAGAGGGTTTGATGCATTTTTCAAATCACAGGAGGCTAATGTGCTGAATTTTTATATCACTAGGGGATTTGATGCATTAAACCCAATAAAAATACGGAGTACTGCTGAAAACATTGGGCCGTTTGGTTCGAGGAATGTGAGATTATCGTGGGAATGTTAGATTGATGGGTATGCTAGATTGATGAGAATGTATTCATTTTGTATCTCATTTGTGTTTGGTTAAGATTAAATGAATGTGACATTAATTTGTTTGGTTAAATGATATTAATATATTATACTGCAGATTTGGTGAATTACTTTAATGCTCTTCAAATATTTTCTCTTAACACAATGCACTTGGTACAATCGGATCGTGCGTCACTAACGAATGACCCGATTATTCAAGGCACTTAGGGCGACAATTAATTAATTAAATTATGGGTAAAAATAATGTTTGATCCTATTTAGGGAATATTAGAGATTGACTCTTTTTTTAAAAAATAGAGATCGACTCTTATTTAAGGAAAATTTGTATGTTATATTACTCCTATTAAAGGCAATTCGCTGTCTACCACTAATAGAAAATTAATGTTTGATCATTTTAAATCATGTTTACTTTATTCTTACTTTATTAATTCACTATTAACCACATAAAATCATTTTTCTTAATAACCAAATCATCTCCTCATGTTTCAATGTTAGTGAGACGAAAGTAGTGCAATATAGTTCATGATCACTTAAGTTTAAAAATTCAATATAAGTTACTATGATTAAGTTACTAGTATAGTTACTAGTCACATTTTTCTAAACAATCGTTTGTTTTAGTCATACATATGCAATTATTTGATTAATTTTTAATAAATCTAATTCAAAAGTATATGATAGTTGATGAAGTATATGGCCCAGGGACCCCCGGCCCACATACTTCCACAACTGCAATCAGGCCCAAACGGGCCAAGCCCGAGAAAATAAAGCTCTAAAGCAGCCCACAATACGCAAGAGGTTGCCTTCGGCCCCATGACCGGAGGCTACCGTTGACGGAGCTGAGCTCAGAAACATCACAGGAGAACAAGGCTTGAAAACCAAGTCTTCGGCATATACAGCCCTCGACACGGAGAGGCTCCCGGTTAGAAGAGCCTTCGGCCCAACATCCTTCAGGCGAAGGAATTTCCCTTGACAGAATATCCTCTCCACATGCGCCTGGATCACTGTACTAAGTACAAACGTCACATCCAACCACCGCATTTAATGCGGCCACATGCAGGTGTCGGTGTCACCCGATTGAGGTGACCCCCGACCACCAGATTATTGACACATGTCCCTGTCTAGCATTTATTGCTGCTATAAATAGCAGCCCATTTCCCCTTCGTAGATCACCACAAATTCACATACTGAATACATATTCTCTATCTACTTATTACTCTGACTTCTCTCCACTTATTCCCCGAAATATCCCCTCGGATAAGCTACCCCCGAATACACTATCCATCAATAGTATTTTTAAATCCAATACGGATGGGTTTCTTTAAAAAATCCAATACTCATGGGTTAAGAAAAAATAAATATGCCATTTAAACCATTTTGATTAAATGAGAATGGATATTTTTGGAATAAAACCTATCCCCACCAAGGAATGTAAGATAACCTAAGAGGTGTGTGGGTTTGAGATTAAGGGGCATGTCATTAATTTCTTCTCATTTTGGGCATGTAGCATTTCCCAAAAAAAATCAAACTTGCAAACCAAATACGGATATTTCACATTCCGGGCATGAGATTTCGACCTGCATAGGTGATTGTCCCGAACCAAACATGCCCTTAAAAAGTGGTTTTTCTTTTCAACCGTGATTTTATTTTAAAAAGAAAATAGTATTAATATTATTTATGCATTTTATCCTATCTGGATAAAATGCATAATTATGTAATTTTTCCATTTAATTAAAAACATTTTTATTTTATTACTATCTGCGTCTCACTAACATTTGGACATGAGATGTGGTGTGATTATTAACACAAATGGATTTATGTGTTTCACACGAAGTATTAAATTGCTAAAGTAAGGATAGAAGAAGAAAGATTTAGAACCAAACAAATTTCGAGTTTTACTAAATTTGGGAATGGACAATCTTAGTGAAATGAAACGAAAAAGAAGGATGGAATAATTTTAGTGGGGCGGAGAGAGTATGATTTATCTACTTTATTCTGATCGTATATTTTATTAATCAATGTAATGAAAGATGTATAGATTTTGATCGTATTTTGATGGTATGTAATCAAAGTTGATTTATATTGTTCAATATAAATTGTTGAATAATTAGAATGTTTTCAATTGAAATGATTTCAATCCAAATGAAATCAAATCACGCCTCTTCTTCCGGCGAGGCGAGGGTACCTGGCGAGCACTCCGTAGTGCCAGGACGCCTAGTTGACGACTAGACGACGCCGTGACAAGTATGTTTGGCTCCATTGCAAATGATGGAAAATGAATTGATTAGAATATTGTAATTAAATAATTTAGACATAAATAGATGATCAAATAAATAAATTGAGTCAATTAAATGCATGATAGATATCATATCCTCATTTTTACCAACGGACCATTCTTTTTTCGGATAAATTCAAAAGTAAAAAAAAAAAACTTTTTTTGAAAGAAAGTAAAAGAAAAAACTTACGGGAGTGTTTGCAAATGTTTTTGCTTTAATAGTAAAAGTTAAATATGTGGAAACTTACGGAAAAAGTGATTAATAGTAAAAGTTAATATTGTTTGAGAAAAAATGATTTTGAAAAATAAAAGTTGATAGTGTTTGATAAAATATGTGCTTTTTGTGTAATAGAAAAAGTAAAAAACAGTTTTCAGCCAATAGCCGAAAAGCGATTTTTCTAAGCTTTTGCAAACAGACCCTTTTTTTAGATCACTTTACTTGAAACTAGCAATTTTTTTCTACAACCCTCAAATTGAATTATTTTGAATGATCTTCATTCTTTATTAATTCCATCATTTGCAATGGAGCCAAAGACTCGCTATTTTTTGGCTCGGGAATATGATGAAATAAAGCAAATGGGCTCACTAAACTGTCTGCGCTTCTATGTTATGATTACTTATGAAGCAACAGTCAATTCATGCAATTTTTTACGCGATTTTCACTATGGATCATCCGGAAACAGTCTCTTTGTGCTTTAGTACAGGGGTAAGACTGCGTACATCCGACCCCTCTTACCTCATTGTAGGTGGGAGCCTTTGCGGCACTGGATTAATGATGATGATGATATCTTCATTCTTTATTAGAATTCCACAAACACATACTACTTCCGTCCCAAAAAACTTTATCATCTCACAAAATTAGGACTATGATTTAGATTAGTACTACCTTCGTCCCTTAAAACTTTGACAAAGTTGACCAGCACGTAGAATAATAAAGTAAAAACTGTGTGGTTGAGGTTTGTACAGAGGAGAGAGAAATAATAGAAACCACAAAATAATTGATTAAAAGAGAAAGTGGCAAAGTTTTTTGGGACGTCCCAAAAAGGAAATAACAAAGTTTTAAGGGATGGAGGGAGTATAATCTTATGGAAGTTATAAATTTTATACTTTTGTAAAAGTATTTTTAACAAAGAATAATTTCACACCATTTTTGTATTATAAATAATTTTCAATAAAAACATATTCTTGGGCAACATGTTTTGGGACTAAGAAAGATGTTCTTATTTACACGCACATAATCCTTCAATTCTTTGAAACATATACAGTTAGACATTTAGGGAAATATGCCTCTATTGTTTTACACATTTCTGAGAGAGAAATCTCCTACAAGAATACAGCCACTGTTAATGTGAGTTACCACAGAAGTATAAGTTCCAAAAGTTATTGAGTAAACTTCAATTTTACTATCTGTACCTGAAGAAATAGGAACAAAATTTTTATGACACTACATAGTTCGCACTTTCTCCTAAGCCTTGGCCACCAGCAGCAGCACATGAGAGTACCCCAATAGAATCCATGTAAGCCCCTCCGATTGCAGATTCCAACTTACACAGGAAAGAGTTATCAGAATCACCAGAAACTCTTCCAGTCTTCAATTGGGTAGCAATCACAACAACATTATCATTATCCACGACATCCACTTCATACAACTCCTCAAAAACACCTTGAAACTCGTTTATTAATGTTTCATAGAATCGTTTGCTCAAAGGGATGAAATTGATGATGATAACTCCATGCTCACTAAGAACTCTCTTAGCTGCCAGAAGGATAGGTTTCTGAATAAACTCAGGTGGGGGTGCACTTGTTTCCATTCCAGCGCAGCTTGAGTCAAGATCAACCATAATGGCATCAAATTTGCCATCTACATTGCCCAGAATACTATCTTTTTTTGCATCAATGTCTAGTTTTCTGATCATATCCATTCCATCTCCTATACATAAACGAATTGATTCACTGTCTTTCAGACCAAAATATTTTCTTGCAATTCTCAAGACAGATTCATCCTCCTCAACACCTAAAACATCAAAGTTCAACTGGGAATTCAAGAAACTAAGTAATGCTCCTCCTCCAACCCCCAAACACAATGCTTTTGGCCTAAATCCTCTTTGTATTCGCTCGTCCAGATATGAAGCAATTACAGATAGCCCAGCAACCATTGGGGTCAAATAAGGATGAACTAAAACCTCATTATCTACTATAAAATTCACTGTTTCTAACTCATCAAAATTGGGCGAATCGGGGTGAATTCTTATCTGAGTTTGGATTAAATGAGGCATTCTCTTAAACCGAAGCCTCCTTCGAAACTCCCTATCATCATCTACCGCTTCCAGCTCTACATCCTCCACCACCATTTCACCAACATGATCCCCAATACAAGTCTCTAATATGTGGCTACGGATCACCTCATCTTCGTAGGTCAGGAACGGAATTTGCGGCGGCCTGCTACCTGTTTGATGAAATGATTCTTTGGGACACAACGCTAACAGAAGAGGCATTAACATATCTTCGATCACCGATGTCTCTGAAGATAAATTTGTGTGCAATGGGGGCTTGTATGAAGTGGCGTGGGGGGAATCGGGGCAGTTTCCGATTAGAACGAGGCGGGAGATTTGGGGGAATGAGAGGATGAGTTGGACGCTGCCGGACTCGGTGGAAAAGGTCCAGTCTGATTCGCGGAGGAGAGGGACCAACATGGCGGCGATTGAAGTTGGTGAGGTAGCAGTCGGCGAATCGATGACAGCTATGCGAAGGAGAGAGGAGGTGAAGTGGTTATGGTGGAGGAGGGGATTTGGGAGTGTGAAGGTGATGTAGCGGGAAGGGACTATGGTTTCGAATGCTGCCGGGTCGAGCGCCATTGCTGAGGGCTGAACCGCAGAAGGCTCGAATATTGTGATCATAATAGGGGTATTTACTTACTCCCCAATTTTTGTCGACAACCAAACAAATTATAGGGTTAGTCAAGTAAATCGTGCCCCAACTGGCCTACAATACAATTAGAAATAACATCAAAACTTTTATCTTGTTCTAATAGTAACACACCTTCAGCAGTCTACAAAAAGATAGACTAAGGGCCTTTATTAGTAACACACCTTCAGCAGTCTACAAAAAGATAGACTAAGGGTTTGTAAGTACTATTTTACAAAAAATAGAAAACGTGTTTACCAAAAAAATCTAGAAAACTGGCGAAAGGAAAACAGGAGATTGCGTTTACCCAAAAATGAACTATGTTTGCATATGACTAATTATGTGTACCTTGGATAATTATACCCTTATAGCTATTAAAATGTTTTAATTCCTAATAAAATAATATAAAATAATAAAAATTCGTAAAAAATACTAAAAAATTAAGAAAAACATTTCGATATTAAAAATTTAATTAATTATTTCTTTCAAAAAATTAAAAAAAAATTAAAAAAAATAAAAACTCAAAAAAAAAAATCGCCGCCGCCTCACCTCAGCACCACCACCTCCAGTCACTAGGGAAAAAAATGTCAAATTCATTACGAATGCCATATTTATGGCAGAAAAAAATGAAAATGTTGGCATTCGAAAAGAGAAATATGCCACTTTTTTGGCATTTTCAGAAAAAAATGGCATTTTTCTGGGAAAATGGCATTTTTTCATCGGACAGAGGTGGTGTTGCTGGGAGGTAGTACAGGCAGTGGGAAAGGCATCCATATTTTTTTAATTTTTTTTACGGAGTTTTACTATTTTTTATTATTTTTTTAAAATAAAATTATTTAAAAAAAAAGTTTTTGAATTTTTTATTTTATAAAAATTTTATAAATTTTTTAATTATATTTCTACGAATTTTTGATTTTTTTTCGAATTTATTATGAATTAAACATTTAATTATGGCTTTTGACTATTTTTAATTCATATTTAATGGAAGGGTAAGAATGGAATGCAAAAATATGTATGTTTCCAATAGGACTCATATGATCCTATTTTGGAATAAAAACATAGCAAGTCCAATTTTAGGTTTTTGTCATAGTTTTAGTCCTATTTAACTAATTTCTAGTGGAAATAAATCATTATACGTTTGCAAAGGCATAGTCTCTATCATTTTGTCTCTTCTTAATTAGAAATCTAAATAAACTCTGCACGTTCAAAAATACAAGTATTTTTAAATCAAAAGAAAGATTAGACACACATCACAAAATGTTTAAGAAGAAAGAAACATGTTAAATTCTGCTTTTTATGGCTCATAAACTTTTGACTATATGTTTTAAGTCAACTATATGAAAAGCATGAATGATGTGGGAGCGCTAAAAGGAAAGAAATATGAAAGCATACCCTAAATTAAATTAAGTACTCCCTCCGTCCCTGAAAATACTTCCAACTTTCCCTTTTCGTCCGTCCCAAAAAGAACTTCCCTTTCCTTTTTTGGCAAAGAATTTGTGGTTCACAGCATTTCTCTCTCCTCTGCACAACTCTCCACCACACAATTCTCACTTTCTTAATCCGCGTGCCACTTTATTTCGGAAGTAAATTATGGGACGGAGGTAGTAACAAATTGGGATTGATATGAGTTAGTTGGAACTTGGAATGAAGAGAAAAATGAAAGTGCGAATTGAAGAAAAATAAAATAAAAATAGAAATAATAAGATATGAAATGCAAAAAAAATAGGAACCAAGACCCTTAGCTTACGCTATCAAACTTCTCATATACGCAATTGAAGAAATCCCTACGGTCGGAGCACTAACAACCCTAAGTACAGATGGTTAGAAAAAAACGAAAAGGGGAGGATGGTGAAATTCGAAGAAAAAGAGGAATGAAAAAACAGTAATCTGAATCGGAAATTGGAATCTTAAAACGGAGATGCTATGAAACAGAAAAGTGAGAGGTCGAATAAACTCCAGTGCAGTGAAGGTAGGGTGAACGAAGTGAAGAACGAAAGAACAAAAAAACTAACCTCTGTGAAGAAAACAGATTGAAGATGAAATTGCACTGCTATGAAATTTTCCTGAAAGCTTTGATGAATGAAAAACAGATTGAAAGAGAGAAGTGTCGTGATGGAGATGAATGAAATCCACTCTTAGAGAAGTTAGTCGGCTGTATATGATACGAGTAATTAGATGGACGGTGCAGATGTGAAATCTGAAGGAAAGAGATCTGAACTGAGAGATTTTAATCAGAAATAACAGTGAACGGAGATTGGTGGGAAGGGGCAGAGATGGAGGAATGACGAAAATGGAAGGAGAAGGAAGAGGCAGTGATTGATCTGGAGAACCGAGGGGTGAAAAGGATGGACGGTGAAAGATTTGTATAATGGACGGCTCAGATGCGTAAACCTTTAAGCGAGAGAACCTTACAATGAGGAGTGAAACATGGTTTTGCTTTCGTGTATTAATTGCTCCCTCCGTTCCTAGATAAATTTCCAACTTTCTCTTTTTGTACGTTCCAATTAAAACTTCAATTTTCTCTTTTTGGTAATGAATTTTTGGTTCACAACATTTCTTACACATTTATCCCTCTTCTGCACAACTCTCCACCACACAATATCCACTATCTTAAACTTTGTGGCAAACCCATTTGGAAGTTAAAATGGGAACGGAGGTAGTAATTAATACTCCATCCGTCCCTTAAAGTTTGTCATAGTTTGACTTCACAAGTTTTAAGGAGATGAATTTGACTTTACACTGTAGAGACACTGTTTTACACTGTAGCGACACGGTTTCACTGTTTGGCACTGTTTTGCACTGTTTGACACTATTTGGTATAGATTTGTTTACCAAATAAGGAAGTTGAAAAAGTATGACAAACATTTTGGGACATCCGTTTCGGGAAAGTGTGACAAGCTTTAAGGGACAGAGGGAGTAATAATTAAATAGATTTTTGTTAGGACACACCTAGAAATAGTTTCACCCGTAAATGATGGAATTAATTAATGAGTATACACACCCAAAAAAAGATGGAGTGGAGAAGGGAAGGAATATATTGATGGTAGAATCAGAGTAAGAAGAAACAAAGGGGAGTAAAAGTGCCATAGAAATACTCTTTTCAATTATCACAGCAAAAGGTTTTCATAGATGATCCAGCCCGATTTTGAATTTCATTACATCAACTTTAAAATACATCGAACAACGCATTGTGAGTTTTCATCAAAAATACCCAAGTGCAGCGAGAAAAGTCATCGATGGAGTCAATAAAATATGCACATCTTATTGTGACTGAAACATACATGGTCCCCATACATGGGGTGGAGTAAAGAAATGAGGTGATAGCACACTTATTATTTCTAACAAGGTGTGATGCTCTTGTGTGCTTCCCCAATTTGCTTAATCAGTTCTATAGTTGTTAAGTTTGTCAAGCCAAGAAATTATTAAGCGGCAATGGTTAATAAAAGGTGACACAATTGTACCACATATTGTTTGGATGGAGCATGAAAGATGGTGAAATCACTATGATTCATATCATCTACCAATCTATTCCAATATTTGCCGCCTCTATGCACTCAAATAAATGACTAAGTTGATGAAGTGGAAGTAAGGTGAAGGGATAAACAATAGTATAGATGACATTTGATAAATTTGATAAAGGAAAAGAGTGTCTCTTCCAATCCATTTGGCCTTTCTTCTTGACATATCGGCAAAAGTAACAACACTTTGTTTACCATGAGGGTTCTAATAGACCTCACGAGTAGGCCCTAGCTTATTGAATAAATCACATAAGTAATATGCATTATGTCATCTACTTCGTCCACCACGCCTGCCTCAATAGCTTTCCCGCCCTCTTCCTCGACTATCACCATGATAGTTTTGGTATTCAGAAGTAAGAGCTTAGTGTTCAGCGTTAGGTAATGATGCATTATCCTTGAAGGCAAAAGAGACTTGAAACGTTAGCAAAACTCTCCTAAAAATTATTGGGTAATAAGGACAGAGTTTTCACTCACTATCACTTTGTGAATATGTTCAAATTCTGGTTCCTGTTTCATCAATGAGATAATGACAAAGAATTCATCTCTTTGATAATTGATCCTCCTATCCCCCCACTAGGCATGAGTGTGTGTGTGTGTCTATATATATATATATATATATATATATATATATATATATATATATATATATATATATATATATATATATATATATATAGACACACACACACTATATATATATATATATATATATATATAGGGAAGAGTTCAAATAAAAAGACATCTTTCCGTGCAAAGTGCGAAGATTTGCACTTTTTAATGTTTCACTTGCACTTTTTCGTGTTTATGTTGCACTTTTTCACGGTAGCGAAAAAGTGTGGTTTATTTACAAAATTGCCACCGCGATTCTAGTCGAATTTGGTGCATTTTTGGTTCATTTTGAGCCATTAGATGTGGAAATGAATGCACAAGATTCATCATCACTTTGTATGGGAAGAGCTCTTTATATATATATATATATGTGTGTGAGTGTGTGTGTGTGGATGTTACATGTAGTGCCCCTGTTTTGGAAGAATTACCTGCACGCCCCTTGTTATGTGGCTAAACTCATTGTTTGTGATGATAGCCTCGTTTCCAATTTGGATGTGGTTACCATTGATGTTGCTTTACTTGCTAATAATCCATGTCCTTTGCCCACTGATGTAGCTATTGAACTGCAAACTTATGTAGCCAAGCATTTAAGGATTGACATAAATTGCTCTATTTCTATTCCTTTAAATGCTAAAACTGCTATTCATATACCCAATAACATCCTGGTAGATAATCTGAATGATAGCCAGGTCCCCAATGTGAGTGCGATTTCTTACCACAATGTTGCCTTTCTTGCTTATAATCCAGGTCCCTTGTCCACTGATTCTGTAGCTACTGACCTACAAATTGTTGCCCTCACTTCTGTTCATATACCCAATAATGGATTGGGTGATATTGATTTACAAAATGCTGTTGTTAGTACTAATGAACCACCTGTTGACACCGATTTTACAACCAGTTCTCAATATGGTTTAGCTGAAGCTGGTTCTGATGCTTCCCCGGTCCTTGGTGAAAATTTCGCCCCTATCCATATTGAAACTGGTTTCACAACCACTAACGAAGAAATTATCCCTGATGAAAAGGGTGCCCCGGCCCTGACCCTTTTGGAAGTGGTTTAGGAACCCGTAAATGCTGCTTGATACTTACGGATTCTACGGTTGCATTTGATGGAACCCCAGTGGATACCTCTCACCAGGCAGTAACCGTTGGTGCATTTCATCCCCTTTTGATGTTGGGCCCTGATTCCAACACTGTTGAAATACACAATGCTCCCAGAGAAAAAATAACACATATGGAAGATGATGAAATCATTTCTGCCCCCCCAGATGCTTATGCTTCACTTAGCCTGATTTTGTCCAATGATGAAATTCTTTCTGAGGACCTCACTGATTTATACGAAGTATAATTTTTCAAATGTTACAGATTTTTAGGGTACCGAGGCTGACTGTCCTGAAGGATTCACATAGGTAACCAACAGGAAAAAACTTTCAAAGTGCACCAATTAATCAACCACACCTCACGAGGACAAACAATTATACTATGAGGTGGGATACACTTCTCATCCCATGATCACAAGAAGTCAATCCAAGAAACTCCGAGATGAAACTGACTACTTCCTATATCCTGTTGACGTGAGGCTTGAATCGCCACAACAACTGGCTGAGGCTCTTAAGAGATACAAAACATCCCACCCGAACGCAAAAACATACTAGCCGTACCTGCGGAATGCAATAAGGTTCCACAACAAATTCAACAGGACTATCTCATCCTCAGTGGGAATTCCGACAAGGAACTTTAATTACTAATGTTTTTCTAGTTTCCACTTTCTCATTACCCACTTGTACTTTTAATTTCCTTGTATCTTTCAACTCCAAACTATTTTAAATAATTTTAATAAAATTGGGAAGTGTTCCCCGACACTTCCTCCACCGCGCGTGGTTTGCTCCAGGGAAACACACACACACACACACACACATATATATATATATATATGATAATTGATCCTCCTATCCCCCCACTAGGCATGAATATATATATATATATATATATATATATATATATATATATATATATATATATTGGGAAGAGTTCAAATAAAAAGACCTCTTCCCGTGCAAAGTGCGAAGATATGCACTTTTTCATGTTTCGCTTGTCCTTTTTCGTGTTTCTGTTGCACTTTTTCGCAGTGGAGAAAAAGTGTGATTTATTTACGAATTTGTCACCGCGATTTTGGTTGAATTTAGTGCATTTTTAGATCATTTCGAGCATTAGATGTGGAAATGAATGCACAAGATTCATTCTCACTCTGCATGGGAAGAGCTCTTTGTACTTGAACCATCCCATATCATGATATTAGCCCTTGAATCTTCCATAGGAAGACTTTCATTAACATACTTTCCTTTTTGACATTCAATTCCAATATCTCACTCACAACATATCAGAATCTAGATATGTCATTGATATAAAGTGATTGTGTTGTCTTCCACCTTGAGAAACGTTTGGAAAGGTCATAACGTAGGAATAAAAACAGATGAAAGGGACTGTCGCAATGAACTTCATATATAAACATCAACTCTTTCTCAGACATTACTTTAATTTCATATTGAACTTAATCAACCTATTTGTTCATGTGATCAATTGTTATGAGCATGAATTTCATCCTAAAAAGTCAAATGATATAAGGAGTAGCCCAAAATCGTATATAGTACTATTTTGTTTTGTATTGTTCCATTGCGGTACAAATAAATCAACATGCCCTTCAACCCATACCCGACAAAAAACATTGGATTGTACACATATGGGCCAAATAGATCCTTAATGAGATGCCTTTAATCAGAGGTGCTAAACAAATATCAAACCACATCCGAACTTGCTCTGATACCATGTTCAGAGCAGGAATTTCACCTAAAAGGTAAATCTGATATGAAGAAGAGTTCAATGACTTATACAACATCTTACTGTTCTATACTTCAATATCAACAACCCTTTGTCTATAAACCACATTTCCACCGCAGAGGCCCAATCTTGATAATTTTACTACCCAAATAATTTTTCAATTGTGATGACTTGACTACATGATAAATTGGGAACATAATTGTTGGTTTGTTCGTAAAATTTTGAGTATTAATATTGTCTGATATTTCCCTTTGTGTCACGGTTACTAAAGGAAACTATAAATATCTATCAGAGGGTCATCAAAAGAGATAAGAGTGTAGGAACAATGTTTATAAGTTAAGAGAGATTTAGTTCTTTTTAGGCTATAAACTCAAGCCTTAATGACATATACTTATAAATTATGACTACTCTTGTAAGTCTTGGTTGTAATTAATATAGATAAGTAGATGATAAATTTTTCTACATGCTTCTATCTTTTAAAATATTTTGTTTTAATAATTTAGTATATCCTATACCCCAAAAAGTCCCAACATGGTGTTTTAATATGTCCATTATGTATAGATGGTACCAATTAAATATATATGAGTAAAACATGGCCAATGTACCTAAAAGATATCTCTTGACTGTAATCCTAAAGTACAAGTGTTTATTTCATATTTATTCATAAAATCCATCCGCGTTTTCTCCTATAGCTTACATCCACAACCCATCCCGCCTCTGATTATTTCCTCGTAAACATCACCCTCCCTCGCTGTCACAATATCTCTCCTTTTTTGTATAATAAATATGATTTTCGATGATTACGAAGAGGACGCCAATGGAAGCGATGATTCTTCCTCGCCCGTGCAATCTCTCTCATCCTTTGATCCATCTACAAATCTTCTCTTTTCATAATGAAAAATATGTCAGTGGAGAAGCAATAAGACAGTCGGAACTCATATATCTGATCGCAGAGCATTCATATTCTTCATTTGTGTTGTTTTACGACAACGACATATATAATCTTGACGCAAAAGAATAGATCGGTACGTTTCTACATCTCTCCTTCAATGGTTTTGAAACGATGACTCAATTAATATTTATTCATCTAGTTATGCCCCCTCATATTCCCCTGACTTTGAGTGTCTCTTTTTTGTTTTTGTTTAATTTCGTATTTCGTTTTAATTTTATCCTTAACACAGATCTTCATTGAAACTCAAGACTTAGACACACTCAAATATATGTTTTTTTGTAAGCTAGAAACACTTTTTCTAATTATATTATTCTGATCTCAACCACAGACAATACCATTTAGATTAAGAATATAGGGAGGTGTAATAATTACTTGGACATGTAAGTGTTGGCGGAAGATATTTTAGAGTGCTGGTTATAATGATGCTAAATTATTCAAAGTGGAAGTGTTGTAGATACCAATATATTAATTATGGGTACCACGATGTTGGCATTGAACTGACTATGATCTAAAGAAGAAATTAGTGGTTACATAATTACACTAACGTTGTATAAGATAGTGAATGACATTGTTACAATGTGTAACTTATTAGTGTTAAACTTTTTAGTATGTTTACATAAAAGATAATGGTATAATAGTCAACATGACATGACCATAGTGTTGATAATGAAGTTGAGAAGTGATCACATTACACCATAAATGTCGCAAATGTAGTGGGTATTCTCACATTGTCGAGGTTATGAGGCTCGAAAGACTGTTGCTAATACATTCCTCACGAACTAACAAGTGTTTTTACAACACATTTTATCTTTACTCACACCATAAAAAACTTACCAATGGGTCACCAATCCCTATATTACTCTCGTACGATCACATTTAACCATGAAATTCTTAGCGGATGAACTCCCTTAAAAGATGGTGCAACTTGTTGGTATGAGTATTAATATTAATCTTATTAGGATTTTCTCGAGTATTACAATCACTCCACATAGTAGCGAAAATGTCCCCCGCCTAAAATTTGATCTCAATCAAACCATATAGTCCTCCTCTGCTAACTGCTTAACCCATCATATCAACATACTGTCGCAGAATTGCTCTGATACAACATGTAACACCCCAATCTCATGAGTTCCGGGCTCTTCACACATGGACACTCTCCACACCCATTACTGTTCTAAAAGACTACACATTTTTTTGACACATTTCTCTCGCTTGTGCACACCGTGAGAAACATCTCATAGTTCATGCATCATAAGACTACTCATGTTAAGGAATACATAATTTTGGAGCTCTTATCATATGAACTCACTTGTTTCCATGAATGCTTTACTATTAGTCATTTTAAGCATTTCTCAAGTACCGTAATGGAGGCGGCTACCGAAGGCAAAAAATGGTTGATAGAGCTTCATACATTTTCGTTTAACTTTTCGCAAGTTTCATGACTGTTGTGTCATTTTGTTCTATTTTAAGTTGTAGTTTTCTTGACGAATTTAGGCATTTATGTTGATATGATATAGACATGTTTTACTTTCATGTAAGAAATACTAATGGAAATACTAATCTTAAACTTCTACGGACAAGAATAGAACCAAATTATATCTTGATTAAATAAGTGAAGAAATGGTATACAATGTTTCTGATGTGTAAGCCAACCAATTTGTCTAAGTGGTGTTGCTCTAGTGGGTTATCCGACCAAAGCTCCCCTAAAATTCAAGCGACAACGAGATTCTTAAGCGATGACATCGTCTTAGGTCAGAAAAATTGTGGCTCCAACAATATACATCAATGGTATGACATGCATTGTCTCCATTGTCACGACTGCGCAATTGAAAAACACCAGACATGCAACACAAACAACCTCATTCTTTTGTTTCTCCTCCCTCCCCCCTCCTCCTCCTCCTCATCCTCCTTCTTATCTCAAGTTACATTTCTATTAAAGCGAAATACATTTCTACTTACCTCAAGTTACATTTCCATTGACGCGATTTATAATTAAACTTGTCTCAAGTTATATTTCGCATATACACAATTTGCATTTCGGCCTGCTTGAAGTTAAATTTTACATAAACGCGATTTACATTTCATATATGGAAGGTGAGAGAATAACTGCTGCAGGGAGTAGAGCGAGTTACATTTTCGTGCATGAGTTACTTTTGACACTATTTGATACCACCTCCTTCACATTTTGTGTATCTCAATCGACTTTGACACAATTATTAATAAAGTGATTGACAAGGTAAAAGTTGTGGTTGCGATTTGAGTATTATAAAATGAAATGTTGTGGACACATATTTCTCTTCAAAAAGGGAAATGTGACACTTATTTTGGGACAACCCAAAAAGGAAAGTAAGATAGGTAAAATGGGATGAAGGGAGCATATTTTAAGGGCTACTAGTAAAAAATATAAAAGCCGCTGAGCCTAACAAGGAACTCGACCCGCGAGAGGAACCCACATCCAGGTCAGTCTAGACAACAGACATCGAGCCTGGACGGGATTGTAGCGAGGTCGGACGTATCCTAGGGCTTACGTGGCAGGCTATCTGTTGAGCAGAGCTATCTGACAGCAGCAGGAACTAACAGAAGAGACGTAGACCAAAGGAAATAATGATTGCGTAATAATCGAGTCGACTCCTATCATAATTGAATGTATTAAATGTATCGATTTCCTCATTGAATAATGAATACTGTAACCCCAAGTCTGTAAATATTTCATGTACATACCCAAAAAGAGATTAGCCTCTGGAATTATAATAATGCCTTACACTGCTAAATTTCTCTACATTTCGTATATTAGCTATTGTAGTTGTAATTAAACTCCATCAAATATATATTACTTAAATAGTGATTTGTTAAATAATGTTATCTGAAAAAATTAATTAATAATATATATTACTTAAATGATTAGTTTCATTCTATTGTATAATGAAAGAAAACGAAAGAAAAAGCAAAAATTGTGTTGGCTATCATAGATCAAAACCAAATCAACACAAGTGTTTTTATGTTGAGCATCGAGGCCCTCGAGTCATATACCCCTATTGAAAATAAATGAATCATCCCTCCTCTCGACCTTTCCGCGGGTCATTTTTTAGCCTTTTCACGACCAACAAGTCAATCTAAAAAGTCATTTACCATACATGATTATTAACTGCTTTGACCAATGAAATAGCTAAAATTGGTCAAACTAGCTAAAAGTTGGTTGATAAGTCATTTGCGAAATATACCCATGATAAAAGTACTATAAGAAGATATAGAGGGTGTTTGGATCTGATTCTTAAAATTATTTCTGCTCCTTCAGGGACTAGAAGCAGAAGTTGAAGTGTTTGGATTAAAGTGCAGAAGTGATTCTGGTGCTCTAATATACCCTAGAATCAGTTTTTTTAAGAAGTTGGGGGTGATCAGCTTATGAAAACTGATTCTGATTCTGCTTTTGCTTTAAAAAAGAAGCAGAAGCAGAATCAGTTCCAAACACCCCATAGTATATTTTAGTCATATTTTAGAAAGATAAATAATATAATCATATTATTGTATTTAAGATATTTTCTTTTGAATTGTAATTTACCGGTCTGGTCTATTTAAATGTGGTCTGATAAATGTCTGATATCTGTGTATTTTATAATTGTCTAAGTCTGATCTGATCTGTTTAAGTTTGATATGATTAATTTCAGACTTGATCTAGTGTGATGTAAAATTGAAATCAATCTAAAAGAAAACATCATTGGAGATTAGGTACTAAGGTTATTTTCCTATAAACTCGTACGTATTAAAGTTGAAAATATAAAACGCGGACACTTATGGAGTAATTATTAGAAATTTCAAAAAATAATATTTTCGGACGAGAGTGCGGCAAATACATTAAAGCCTGCGCGCAAAAAAAAACAATTGTAAAACCTTATTCAATTAATGTGACGTGACGGTCTGCTCGTCTCTGGACTTTGGCTTGTCATCTCCATTGGAATCCATTCATTTCAAAGCTTTACCAGGTATGGATAATGTATTCGATTCAAGTTCGTTTCCTTTTTTTTTCTTCATTTCATAATTCATCGCCGTATCATAAACCTTATATCTCGCTGATTACCGGCAGAAAAAAATCCTCGAAGGCTGTTTCTCTCTTCTTAGGTTTGCATGTGAAAATTTTAGATTATAGCTTAAGAATTCCTCATTAGTATTCTTCTTATAGGGCACGTTGAGGCAAAATTTCAGATTTTCAGGTATTGTGAAAATTTTAGATTATGGATTCAATTCACCTTGTAGCCCCCCCTACTGTTTTTATGAACTTTATCGTCTCAGAGTGGTTTCAGTAAGGAAGTTAATAATGACGACTTAGTCTTCAGTTGCTCTGGTGGTACATGTTAGACTGAATGCACGAAGCATAATAGGCCAAGAAATGTAGGTCGCGAGGAAAGGAACGAGTTTAGTTTAAGCCAAACACGCACATCTACCATCGGCTCGCTAGGTATTCACACAAATTCCGCTTCAAGTATTTTTCTAATAAAAAAAGCATAGAGGAGGATGAGACCGAAACCCCCAAACATAAATATTAGTGCAAGTTATTAGCTACAGAATCTGAAATTGGTATAGTCCTTTCGAACTTCACAAGAAACATGAGAGTGCTATGACATTTGGTCTCGACCAAATGTCAACTTTGTACCCAACTTATGCACCTATCTTGCCAAGTTATCCCTCATTTGTTCTTCCCTATTTACATGTGCGCAAAAGATCTGAGTTTTGGTATCATCAATAATTCCCTTCGCTAAGCAATCCCACACTGGCCAATGGCTAATTGCTAAGATGCAAACCAAGGTCTTGGTCTATTCCTCTGATGAAACCTCAATTCTTAATATGATACGGAGTATGATATTAGATTTAATTAAACTCTAACAAGTAATTACATCCTAATAAGTCTAAATAACAAGCACATGAACTCTAAGATATTGCAGAGAATTTTAAGCATCTTAATAGCATGGAGCAGTCTTGTGAAGAGTAGAAGTGAATAAAAGCGCAAAATAGGAGTCAACCTTCATGTAAATATTACCCAATCCTTAATCAGTTGGACCCTCACCCACAGATTTAATTTCAGCAGCCCCTATGGATAGTTAATAAGAGTTTTTGAAGCCTCAAATGAGATATCCTTAGAATGTTATCTTCCCAATTCCCAATCTCCGCTTCATAAAGTTCCCAACTCTGGCCATGTTTGGTAAATGGCGTTTCAGCCAAAACTTGGCGGGTTTGATCAAAATTGGCGTTTTTAATAAGTCAAAATGCTGAAATTAGGTGTTTGGCAATTGGCGGGTTAGTAGAGCGTTTTGGTCCAAAACGCCAAAAAGGAAAACGTTGCAAAACAGAGCGTTTCCGGTTAGCGGATCTAAACAAATATTTAATCGACAACTTTACCCTTCGTATTCTTCCTTTTCACATTCGCAGATCCTCCTCTCTAAAGGAAGTTTTATCTAGACACGTATTCTCTCCATGCTCACTCTTCTTTCTTTCTTTTTGGTTTCACCGCATATGTCGGATTTTTCTTTAAAAATTTTTCTGTAGGATTGTGTCGTGCCGACTGTGCCTTCTACCTGCAGATTTTTTTAGAGCATTATATTGTTGTGTTTCGTGGTCTTTTTTAAATGTGCTTAGTGTCCTTATAAGAGGATTAAAGTGGTCACTTGTGCCACTAGTATGACAAAGTGTTTATACCATGCATATATCCTACATCTTTTTTTTTGTATCCTACTTGTTTTGGTGCCATACATGATACATATATGACCACTTAAAACGTATGGATGTCCCTTTTGTCCTTTTGTCTATTGCTCTTTAAAAATGAACAACTAAGTTCCCAAACATCTTTTTATAATCGCCTATCCGCCCCTCAAATCCCCTAACTAATCCCTGACTCAATCGGCTGTTTAGAATCCCCTGCTCAATCCTCTAACGGCTATCAGCTAACGACTAAGTGCCGAAGCCCTCCGTCTCTTATCTTCACGAGTCTTCTCCAGAAATTGGAGTCAGTTCATTTAGCTTCAGAAACTAAGGTATGCTTAGTACATTAATTGACATGCATCACATTTTATGTTCAAATGCCCAATCGCACGTATACATGCTTTTATCCCAATCGCCCATCATAAACACATCGCTCCCATCTTGAATTCTGAAGAAAATGTATTTAGTCTGAAGCATGATTGTTGTCTCTATATGATGTGTCACAGCTGTGCATTTTTATGTTTTGATACAATATTTGGGAATTGGGATGACTATTTGGGGATTTCTCATGGCAATTATTGATGTATATCAGAGTTTAGTTTACTTCTTTAGTATTTTATTTTATCTTCAGCGACCCATCATTTTGATGGGAAAAACGATTCACAGAATTATTTGTGAGTCTCGTATTCTTGTGTATGTTGCAGCACCTTATTTGATTTTTTTGGTAAATGGGGTTTACTGATGTAGTGATGTGCATGTCATATCTCATATGTTAATGAAGTCTAACCATGATCAATTTGACAATTTGTCACCCGTACCAATGATGAGCTACACATTCATGACTCTAGCAACCAATTTCCTCTCTCCAAGAAATACTTGTTCATACATTTGTATAATGGAAATGTAAACTATAGACCACTATAATTGATTCCTATACCTCTCTGGCATCTGACATACCTGATAACTACTCTCTTTTCTAGCATGAATGAAATTATACAAATTGCTTATTTCTACATTATGCCCATTTTTGAAGGGTCTTTCCGAGTAACACCTATGATATCTGCTGCAAGGTTTACACGAAAAATCACATTCCCTCTTGAATAAAGAAATAACTGAATGTACAACAATTTGTTAGTCATCAAACTTCTACCTAGGAAGATTCTGTCTTCTCTGACAGCACTATAACAGGGTTAGGTTAGCTCCCTATTTAGTATTCCTCTTTGCACCAGAAACATCCTTCTTTTGAGTTTCATTTTTGTTCTTTGCCAATCTGCTTGCAGGGAAGTGTAGTCTAGCCATGAGAGGCCGCGGTGCTCTTGTTGTCTTATCAAATCCCCTGACACAAACAAATCCTGCAAAATGTTTTTGAATTATATTAGCAGATGGGTCAGGGGTAGTTGTCGATACAAATATATCCTATCAGCAAATTGCTTGTAAAATGTCTTATTGCTATTTCTTTTCCAAAAGATGCTCTTACCTCTCCAGAAGCAGTGTTGTATTTGTTCCGTTGACAAACCTAAGAAGCACAAGCAATTAGGAATTTTGATTTGATTCTCAAATATAAAATTGTTACATCACAGGCCAATATCCATCAGTATACCTTTAAAAATTGTGGACACTGATGTCCCAAAGTAGACTGTCCTTCTGGGTAGATACCATATCATTTCTCTTGGAACATCAATTGGATTAAGACTGGATGCATGATCAGCAAATACCTGCAGAACCAGGTTCATGGTATTATCACTTTTTTTTATAATAAGATAAGCATAGAACGCCCAAGCATGTTCTGTAGACTTGTACTATGGTACACTGAAGAAATATATTTCTAGAAAACCCTAAAAGACCCAACTGTCGCCCATTTGCACATTATAGCTTTCAATTTGGTAGCATAGATATCCAAATAGATATGCGACAGGTATCCAAATAGCTTTCATGATGTTTGTGTTGATTTTACAAGATCATTTTTGCTATGGGATATGACATAACAACTCAACTCATTGCCATCTCATGATATTTTGCATGCAAATGATTTTTTTACACGATGATGACATTTTTAGAATTCCATTTCAAGTTTCAACATCCCTTCTTTAAAATCTGTGACCGAAAAGGCAGAAAGGCTTTAAACATTTCCACAATTTTCTGCATGAATTTATAGTGTTAACTCATTTTAGACAATGAAATGACACTACATTTCATGCTAGAGCCCCTGTTGTAGTTGGAACAAAACTGCCAATGAGATGTTCAAAATCAATATATAGACTTACATTATACAGTGAGCAACAGATAACATTTTTATATATACCTCATTCACTTGGAAATATGTGCCATTGAGTGGGAAGCTCCCCCTTGTTGCTGTTCGGCATGGTATCTAGAACAACATAGGCAGGCATCTCAGCAATGGATGTATTGAGCTATATTTTTGTTTATATTTGCAACTTTTTGTTGTTGAAGATGTACTAAAGGACCTCTTACCAGAAGAGTGCCTCTAACTATTTGTGAATTGGTTTCCCGTGCACAGCTGCATGAGTAGCATGTGTTTTCCTCGCAAAGTCTGCCTGATGCCTGGGAATTGCACTTCGTGTCAGGCAGCTGAATTGAACTGGCAGTTTCACCTGGGTCATTGGTGCATGTCAGGTTAGCATTTATGGTACAACAATATGGCAACTGTAATATCAATCTCTCCATATTGTCTACTGTAGCTCTTGCTATTAAAGTGTATGCTAAAGACATTTTGAGTTACCCCTGTCACTAAAAAGAAAGCAAAATCATGTACCAATGCATGTACGCAAAGCATTTGTTATAGTAAAGCGGTGACCCTCTACTTCCAAGACACTTTCCTTGCTCATAGGAGGTCACATATTCTAGTCCCGGTGTAAACATGTGCACTCAATGTCTCAAGAGCGCACCAGTACCCCTTTCTCTCCATTCAGATTTTGGTAATGCAATTCACTCAATGCTAACTTACGGGCTAATGAACTATTCTACAAGAGAAGATGCATAGTCTTTTTCCATAAAAAGGACAGTATTATGAAGTGGTAGGAACATATATGTTTTAATGAAGCATTGGGGCAAAATGAAGAACTTATTTTTGACCTAGACAACTTGAACCTCAGCTATAAGAAATTACTTGGTAGATAATATCACAATAAGAAAAGTCAAGACACAATTGAAAAAAATTGGTTGAGACCCACTCACGCTTCAGCTTCAATGGGATGTAACCTAGTAGGTCATTGGCATTCGACTTTCTATTTTCCTCTTAAATTTTGTATCTCCTAGTTCTTAATTCCTCACCCTTGTTTTCTTATGAAATGCAAGGCACTAATTTCGTGCAATTTGCCAATGGAGCCCGAGATAGTAATATGTTAAGAATGCGTGGATCTGGGATAATTGATTTAAATAGTTTGCTTACCTGGTGTCCATATTGCAAGAAGGTAGGGACTTGGATCATCAGGTTCACGTCTATCCATCTAAAGTTAAAGATTGTGGGTCAATGGCCAAGTTTAATCTCATGTAGCCAAATATATAACTTTAAACAAAGTGGAGACTATCACTAACCCCCTTGATCAGTGGATGTGAATCTGGAAGTTCATACCTGCAATATATTACAGACCCTGGCGTTCAGCAAGAGCTGAGAGATACTAATAAATGTACTGTTGAAATGAAATTCATTTAAACAGTTGATAGAGCGACTACATGTCAGCAACCAGAAGTCGGTTAACTGATGCTCCTAATGATTAAGAGCATTGAATAATACTCTAATAGTATAATCGTTCCTATTAATATCAAATGGTAGTACTCAAGTCAAACATGCTGAAAGTTCTGTTCATTTGAAAAATCAAGTGATGGAAGTGTATTGGCAAAAGCTGTTTGTGCATGTTTTTTTGTATTATTGTAAATTCCCACTTTAGAAAGAGAGCCTTGGCCCACCGGTTAAGGTGATGTTGTGTGACCGAGAGGTCACATGTTCAAATCTTGGGAGCGTCCTCTTATCCAAATTTGAAAAGGGAAGGCCCTTATACATTCTTGTGGTGGGACCCTTCCCCGGACCCTCGCCTTGCAGGGATGCCTTCATGCACCGAGCTGCCCTTTTTGTAAATTCCCACTTTAAGATTTTCAACATACTTGCGTTGGTAGCCAAATGATATTAATAAGTTTTAAAATTAACTGGAGAGCTGTATTAGCTCTGTTGTCAGTATGTCACCAATTTTTAAAATTAAAAATTTCTTTCAACCGGAGAACTGCATTGATTCTGCTACCAGTACTTCACTGATTTTGAGAAAGAAAGAAACTTACACTTGGTGTTCTGTGCGCAGGTGACTAATATTTTTTAACTTGGTTGGTATAGAAGCGGCATTTGGATTCAAAGAAACCAAAGCTCTAGACAGATCACCTTCTTGCATTCCCATATTTTGCTCTTGCAACACAGCTTGCAAATTTGTTGTGAATTCCTTCATATTGAGTTCAATTGTAGGAATGTAATCAGGATCGTCATAGTAAGCGTCCTCGATATCACTTGCTGATACTTCTTGCAATGGCTCAGGTGTTGCTGGCTCCTCAATGATAGGTTCGCAGTTGCTAATACTGGCTCCAGCTGCCTCTCTGTTTAAGGTAGTTATGTGGGGAAGTTGTGGCATAGGCCAGTCCAAGAATGCAGACATCAAGCCCTTTTCAACTGCAGCAATTGAACCTACATTACTATTTGTCACTCCTGAGCTTTCTGGAAGAAGAGGCATTGGCTTGAATGCAGCAGCTGGATTTCCATTGGCAGAGACAGGTACAATTGAACTAACCATACTTTTCTCTTCTGGCCCGGGAAGAGCAAGCCTTGCACTGCAGGTAGAATGTTATTACATTAAGATATTTCATGTTATTACACAGATATTTCTAGACCATGCAATAGTTCTTATTTTTATACATTCTGAGTTCATACAATGCTCAAAACTTTTTTTATACAATTCTTTTTTTCATTAACTATTTGTTTAGTTAATGTATATGATCTTTTTGAAGGTCTATGAGGAGACTGAAAAGGAGAAATTGATAAGCTATGGATAAATACCCTAACATCATGCCTTAGGCAAGTAAGGCGGTTGCCAACTCTGTCGTGCACACTATATAATACTCCCTCCGCCCCTTAAAATTCTTCCCACTTACCTTTTTGGGGCGTCCCAAAAAATTCTTCCCATTTCCCCTTTTGGAAAGTTTTGTGTGAGTACCATTCATTTACCTTTTTCTTACTCAACCACAACCATACATTTCCACTTTATTCCCACTTTCTTAAACTCCGATCCAAGTCAAACCGGGAAGAATTTTGCGGGATAGAGGGAGTACTATGTAATACTCTAAAGGTGATATATTATTTCCAACTAACGATCCTTAAATAGGGTAAATGGAGTCATAAGCAATTAAGGAAAGCAAATAATAATACCAAGGCTACCCATACTTACTAAAAGACTTAAAAAATAGGAAACTACTCCAAGCTTATTAATAATTAAATAAAACATAAACCAATCTTCAATCTTGTGATGCCCTGATGCACCCTTCTGTCCATGGTCTCCAGGTGATGCTGGTGTGTGTGCCCATAGAAGGCATCCATAACACTAATATTACTAATGAATAATTATCTTAATATTTGTTTATTGTATGGCTAATATGAACTGGTGAACTATTTGCCAAAAGAAACTGCTATTGTGTCAGCAATTTGGATAGTAAAAGATTTTGATTCCATTTAGAAACACACATATCAAAGTTATGAAAAACTACTCGACTAATGTTTATGACTATCAAAATGTCAAAATAAGGATATAAGTAAGGATAAAATGCGCCTTGTATTGTCACTTGAGTTGCACATATGATTTTATCATAGATAATAACTAACCTTGCAAAAGCACTCGCAAAGTGTCTGCATTCTGCTCTCATTGGACATGCATTACAATTTGGTTTACTTTTTGTGCAGAAAACCTGCAAGCCAATCATAATCAATCATAAAGCAAGACAACTTTTAATCTCCAAATTGAACTTCAAGTCATTAAAACTATACCTTTCCAAATGTAATCATTTGATAGTGTAGCTCATACCTGCATTTAGTAGTATGCAATCAGTGACGCCTTGACATGTAAGTTGTATTTTTGTGTGTGTGTGTGATGGGTAATGAGTTAATCAATAGCTATTTTAATTATTATATCAATTACATACAGTGTCTTCTGATCCAGCTTGCATAGTCTTGGCCATAAATACTTCTGAATTGTCTCCAATACTGGGTACCTGCAAGGAATTGTGGTAAAGTCCAATGTAGTAGAAAAACATTAGAGGAATAAACCACTGATGTTACTAACATCTCAAGAAGATGCAACTGGAGCGACTCTGGAAGTGGCTGAAGAGGAACCCACCCCAACCTCACAGCAATGCGTCCAACATTTGTATCAACCTAATACACGGAACTGTTAGAGCCAATAGCAAATGTTTGAGGATATTGAGTTGCATAAGGAATCTTACAGGGAAAGCAAGATTGTGCAGTGTTAATAGCCTGACGCACTCCACACTTTTCAGACCCAATCCTCGTATACTTAATAGATACTCCCTGAAATGCAAAATGATCTAATATGTTATGGTGCAAGATGCAAGTGACTGATTAAACTTGTAGGCTTGGTTTACTCTAAACTCACTTGACTTTGTCTGGAGGCACATCTCTTAACCATTCTAGGTCTACACTCCCATGTTCTCTAACAATTCTATTGAGGAAGTCCTGCACAAGATGTAAAATCAGCGGACGTCTTTTGGGCATTCTCCATTAGCAATTGTGGATAATTTTTCATCATCTGAAAATAATAGAAACATGATGAGCTTTCATGCATACCTTGATTCGCTCAGCCAGCATGTTGTTCATTCCTCTTTCCTTGATTGCATCTGATATTTCCTTCACTTCTGCATGCCGAAGTGCTTCATAGTCAATCGAGTCCATTGCATCCTTGGTCCTTTCTTTTCTTTCACTATTGGATTGGGCTTGCTTTCTCAAGCTATCCCAATCAAATACTATTTTACTTTCTGCTATCTTTCTCTTTCTTGCATTTACTGTACTCATGTCATCTACGATAGATTGTTTGCTTGGTGCATCTATCTGCAACTCTGTTTGATTATTTTATACTAATAAGTATTTAAAACTTCATGCTTAACATTTAATGTACAATAATAGGGGTTGAAGTATTGAGCAGTAAAGAATTTGTTCATGGAGTTACCTGATTGTCTTTTAGCATTGGTATCACCAGGATATGAGTGTGCAGTAATGGTGCTTTCTGGCTCAATTACATTGTATGTCTCTTCATGACTGGTGGGCTGATTGATACAGCCAGAGTGAGAATCCTGCTGTAGATTAACTTGGTGCTCTGACTTGTTAATAGATCCGCCTTTAACTGGTGCTGCCGTGTTTTGGGCAGTTGAGCTACTTATCTTTCCTTCCATGTGTCCCACTCTTCTGCTATCATCAGTTTTTCCTGTGCTGATAGCTGAAGAATTCAAAGTTGCAGCTTCTTTCCTCAGACAATCAAAGGCTGTTTCCTCCGATCCCAAAAATGGTTTCATGGTCAACCAAAAGTTACTGGAAGCAGTTTCTGAATTCTGAACGGATTGGATGTTAGATTGGATTTCACAATCAAATGCACTATTGCTCTTTGCAGCTGAAACATTTTGTGTGTTGTACACTGAGTTTTCTGATTGCTGACATCCAAACGGAGGGCTCACTGTTTCAAATAATGGAACACCTGTCCTATGGGGCTGAAATTTCTGGAATGGAGCTGTTAGTTCCATGTGTTGAAATATTTGATGACTGTTAAAGTTCATTAGACTGTGTTCACTAATTTGATCTTCAGCTTCTGAGTTGGATCCAGCACTGGATCTGACTTCTTCATGGGCTTGAAGTGTGAAAGAGTCAGAAGAATTTTGTGATGAAATGACTTCTTCCTCAATTCTCTTTGTTTGCTCCTCCGCCAAACAGACCTTTCCTGCCGCTACATTCTCTGTAGCATGTTCAAATTCTTCACTGGCTGTCAGAGTGCTCTGATTACATCCCGACTGCTTTAATATGGTATGATGATATGTGATAGTACCGTCTGGATCTATTACTTGAAACTCTGGTTCCTCCACCCATGCAGTTAGGCCATCTTGGCAATGTTTTCCCTTCATGCAACTTGGCTTTGGGGGAAACCTGGCAGCTAGGGACATGAAAGCAGAGCTGCATGCAAAGTAAAATACCATAGAATGTTTGTTATTAAGCTGTCATGATGTCCAGTTTGTTCGCTTAATATAATATCACTGGCTTTACCTTGAAAGATGGTCTGTCACATTCTGTGTGAGGAATACTCCTATTACAGAGTCAACTACTGAACCCTTCCATCGTGAAAATCGTCTATCTCCTGCAAAAGTTAAAGGTATGTTGAAGTGTGAGGAGCAAGATATGCTGTTGCAGAAGGCATTTGAGGTTATTCTTATGGAGTGCTTAATACCTAAAAAACCAAAAAGTATATGTGTTTGTCATTAAATCCTAATTTCTATTTCATCTAAAAATATTGAATACTTAGTTTGGTGCTTTCCATTTAGCCTGTGGTAACTTGTCCAACTAAGTGAAACACATCCTCAACAAAAACTTCAGTTCCACTGACTTAAAATTAGAGAGCAGTGGATTATGAGATTAGTGATACCTTGAACAAGATGCATTCTTGCGATGAATGAGTCTGCTCTTCCACGGAAAACTTCCCTTTCTCCGTCCCACCATTTCTCCTTATCCCTGTCCATTGTTTGTGTACCATCACTACCTTCCTTCCCCATCAATAAGTCCCAAAGCTTACTCGTCTCTGGGTCAAGATTCACTTTAGGCCGTGGCTTTCGCTTTTTAGTAAGGTCATATCCTTCAAATGGTATCATTGTGCCATCTCCTTTATATGGAACAAGTGCAGTTTGCTCATTTGGAACCTCACCGTTGTCACTGATAACAATGTGTTCCAATCGGATGGTGAGTATGTCAATTGAAACTGAGTGCTTAAAACCATCATGTAGCTCTCCTGCACAAACAGTATATTGTTATTTTGAGTCTCATGATTAAGAAAATAGAGATAAGAAACTAGGGATGTAGCTTGTATACTCTGACAAGCAGATAGATACCTCTTGCTTTTATAGAGGCTTGTAGGTCACTTCGTGCTTTTTTGCTTTTCCTTGGCAGTCGTTTCTTTGTATGTGATATTTGATTTGAGGATTCCCTACCTACTTCCCGTGGTGTATTTAAGGAAGTTGTGGGAGGAGGAATTCTTGTTCCTTGCCCTTGTAAAGACTCAAACTGAGAGAGGGATGTATACTGATTATTCAAGCTGTCTTGTTTGGGCATATGCTCTGCTACTATTTCTGCCATTGGGTTGCACCGTTTCTCATTATCTACTATGGGCAACTTACCTGACACACGTTGTCTCAGTAAATACACCAAGGGATCTGTATGCCAGTTGTTCAGAATCCCATATGTCCCGTCCCCTACTTGTTTGGAAGAAATTTTGCTATAAAGATTTGGATTTGAAAATCTTTCATCAACATGAGATGCATAGGCTTGAAGTCCTGAGAAATCTTTGATTGGTGTAACACATGAAGGTGTACTTGTTATAGTCCCACACGGCATAGTCTCGGATCTCATTTTCTTGTGAGCTTCTGACCCTATCTCCAGAGAAGTGCAAAGAATGTTAGGCTGCACTGTCCTAGACATTTCATGGCACAAGAAACTAGATCTTACCAATGCAATGTTTTGTGGATGGGACAACTCAGAATCATATTGTTGGTAGTCTCTCTTGGATCCCCTTCTCTCATTCTGTTCATCTGTTATTCCTTGGTTAATTGTATTTTGGTTGTATACATTTGGATCACTGTTTTGGTATAGGATAGCATTTGGAGCCTTCAGATTTCTAGCAATGGCATTCAATGTGTTGTTTTTACTTGTTGCTGAAGGGGTGCTTGGTTGAATCGGCCTTTGGGGAACATAATGGGTTTCTATTTGCTGTTCTCCGACCCTTTGCTCATGTTGGACTGATGATGTAAGTGCCTTGCTAGTGTTTTGGGGAGCATCAAAGTTCAAACTACAAGATTGGTCTCCATGTATGCATGCTTCTTCTATCTTGTTCTCTGTTTCAGTTTTTCCATGGCTTTCTGTTGTTGCTTGATTTCCTAAGTTGAAGTTTAGTGCCCTCCTGCATGGTTTTGCATGATCTCCATTCGAAGCTGAAACCTCATTTACACCATTGGATTGCTCTTCTGGTTTGGACTTGATGCCCTTTTTTCGTACATACTTTCTTTTCCCAGTTGGGTTCTCCTTGGGCGTATCGGTCTTTTGAGCAGAAGCAGGCTTCCTAGGTGTCCTTTTGGGTTTCCCTTCCACCACCACCTTTGGCCTATGCTTTCTCCTTTTCTGAGGTTTCGGCTGGGGAGTCTGGGTTGGATCAATGTCTCCATTTAGTCCAATTTCAGAGGTGTACTTCAGCGCGGATGATGAATCTGGATCATTCAGTATGAGCCCAACACCATGGTTATCTCCTTGTGTACAACTGAAAGCTGTCTCCCGCTTCTTGTTCTCCTCTTGATTGTAGCTTTTCTCTTCTGTGCCTGGTGGCTGCATCCTCGACTGTTGCACCTTATCTGGTGTAATTGGGGCCAATGTAGAGAAACATGCTGTACTGGAGCATGCCGCAGCAGCACCTGAGGTTGGCGAGCATAAGCTCCAGTTGGTAGGACCTGGTATGCAAAAATATCTGTCATAAAGCAGCACTCGCCTTCTATGAATCAAAACACATCATTATTTAGGTGTTTATCATTTACAGTCTTACAGATATAACATGAAAAATTCTCCATGAACATTTAGTTCACACACAACACATAGCTTTTGGATCAAACACAAATGATCCTTGTGAAAAATGAGAATGAATATGGTGCATTAGATATGGTGAACCACACTCACCTTAAAAATGCTTATCTAAGATTTGAAAGTGCAACCATGATACTTTTGTTTTCATTTCATCTTCATTTTTCATGCGAAAATTGACAAATATTTATCTGAGGGTAGCCTTGATATTTCTTTTATTACACATGAAAATATTGTTGTGTCAGTCAATCCTAAAGGTTTCAGTAAAGAAAGAATCGTAAGAAGCACCAGTCATGCTTTTCATTGTATTTTAGTCTACAATCTCAATGCAATCAACGGTACCTGTCATTCCTTCTTGAGTAATTCTGACTAAAACCGTGGGTTGATTACACACTACACACATATTTATATATGACATGAAGAAAGTTTACCATGTGGTTGGTATTGCCTGCTGCAATCAGAAGCTGCATTTGTACTCGCTGGATGGCAATCGTTATAATAACTCCCTTCAAACTGGGTATATGACTTGCAAGTAACTGGTTTATCAGTAAAACGGGCAGGTGTATCTGGTGCTGCATTTCTATGACATGGTGTTTGTGGCGTGTTTCTCCTCCACAACACCTCTGCTAGAGTAGTAGGCTGTCTTATATTTTCCGCATATGAGTCTGTATTCTCGTTCAGATTTATGCTTCTGATCGGAGTATTATTCCAGTGATTATTAGTAGGCCCTGCAGATGTGTGAAAAAATTGCGGCTTCAGTAAAACAGTGTTCTGGAAAGCCATCACGCCATCTGTTGGCCCTATTGAATTTACGTTTGCACTCATCTCTGAAACCTCGGCACCCGGTTGCAGGATCTGTCCACACATATCCATAATTTTCTTCCATTCCATCTCCGACTGCATTTCACTTGTAGGTAGCCTTTGTGGTTCTTCCTGATTTAACCTCTCTATTTGTTTACCTTGCATTCCAACAGGAGTTAGATTTTGTGCTGGAAAAAATGGCCGCTGTGGAGGTTCTTGGTGGTGATTTACCCTCTCCATTTGATTCCACTGCATGGCAGCTTGAGTAACATGAGGCTGGGTTGAAATTTGCGCAGGTAATTCTTGCCAGTTTGTCCCCTCATTCCAATTCCCTTTTGTTTCACCTTGAATGAGATTGGGTCCTGGTAAATTTGGCCTCTGCAGCGGTCCCTGAAGTCGATTTATCCTCTCCATTGATTTACACCGCAATTCACTGTGTATAAGATCACTTTGGGTCAAATTTTGCCTCGGCCCGTCCTGCCAATTTATCCGTTCCATCTGAGTCATTTGCTGCATTCCACCTGGGATGATAAGATTGGGTGATGGTAAATTGTGTCTTTGCGGTGGTAGCTCCTGGTGGTGATTTATCCTCATCTCCATCGGATTCAGCGGAACAAGATCAGGCCGGTTTAAAATCTGCCAATTCATCATCTCCATCTGATTCGCCTGCAAATCTGCCGGAAACAGATTGGGTCTTAACAAGATTGGCCTTTGAGGTGTCATTGGAGGGGGCTCCCCATTGTTCATAGCTCCATTCTCATGTTGAGGGATGAGAATTTTTCTCCCCAAATTCATGTATGATGATCTATAGCCTGGGTGGCACCTTATTCTTTTCTATAATTGAAGACTGCAACAAACAAAAAGAAAAAAGAAAAACATTAATTCATATCTTCTCAATTCATAAAAACCACAGAAGAACGTCTCAATTCAATGAGGATATATCTTTCTACCTAATCTGCCAATGCAAACCAGGTTGAAAGTGCATTTTTAATGAAGAAATAATAACGGAAAACAGCATCATGCAATTACTGCTAGCAAATTCATTTCCATGAAACAGAAATAAATAAAACACTTTCCCCTTTCTAAAATCACGCCACCCAGCAACACTATCTGCATCTACTACAGTAATCACGAATTTCACACATCAAGGTTCCCCAAAATGACAAAAAAATCAATTGAAATTTAGAAGAAAAAAATCAACAAACCAATCAGAGAGAAAAAACAACAGTGATTATCAACAAACGAAAGGATTTTAATCCTGAAAATTAAATCGGTCAAGATCAAGTCTGATCAAAATCCCCACGTGATTTGCTGGTTTTCATGGGAAAAAAAATGCAAATCACCTCACTGAAATGTTTCTTCTTTAGATTCTAATATATCTATCAATTTCTTAACCAATACAATCTGCAAAATAAAATGCCAATTGAATCTAGGCTCACCGATCTCCAGCTAGCTGTCACCGGAGATAGTCAAAACAGAAAACGAGTCAATGCCGGAGAGCCAAGCCTGCCTCGTTAAACTCAGGTGGAAAGAGAGAGAAGAAGTAAGCGAAATTACAGAGAGACAGCAACCACTTTTATATATACAAAAAAAGAAAATTGAGAACAGGTGTTAGCGTAGTAGTAGGTTCCATTTTTAACAAGAATGGCGGGATCAACATCTTCTATTCCAAAACTGTACTTCACTCTGTTTTTAAACTTGGAGTTCCGTCACATGTATTTAACTTTTATATTTTAAATACACATGACGAAAATCCAACTCTTTATTAAAACGGAATGCATAATACAGTTTTAGAATAAAAGTTCTCGTCTTCGTGTCACGAAGTACGTATAGTTTTGGAACAGAGAAAGGTTGATTCTATCTGGGAAAGGAGACACCAGCATTTGGTCAAGTCCACATTCAATGCACAAAATCCTTATTTCCTCCAAGAACTAAATGCACAGGATTATATTTTTGTTGAAATCTGATTGCTTTATTTGGAATATCAGTTATTAATTTCCTCCGTAATGACAGAAATGAAAAAAAAATTAAGTCTTTTCTAATTACAGAGGTCGCCGTGAATTTCGTATGCCATGTTTACCGTAAAAAAGATTGTCCATTTTTATCAGATATCGTAGTGCTCATCATGATTTTAAAAAAGAATATTATAAAGAGTTTCTAAAGTGCCGTATAATTTGAAAGAGAATAAAAGTGTGTGTTACTTGAATTCGCACGAAATAAAATAAAATAAAACTAAGATGGGAAAAAAAGTAAACACCACCCGCACCCTAAGAATCTTTACATTTTTAACATTACACACTTATACTCCCTCCGTCCGTCGGAAGGTTCCCATAGCAAAACAACACGGTTATTTAGACAATAATTAAATAAAGTACTTTGAGAAATAATTTTAATATGTATATATTATAATGTAGTTAGTATTGATAATTGTGATGTTATAAATCTATTATTTATAATATTTAATGATTAATTTGTCACTTAAGATTGTTAATTGTTTCCTAAAATGGAAATGAGAACCTTCTAGCGGGACGTCCAATAAAGGAAAGTGAAAACCTTCTAATGGAACGAAAGGAGTATAATTATATGGAGTATTTTCGTTATTTAGTCATTTACCATTATAGAACGTGGATCAAATAAAAATCATTATTCCTGTGAAAATTATAAATCATCCTCTTTTTTCACAATGTGATGAGGTTTCTATATTGCTTTTTTTCGGATTAACAGAAAACATTGTCTTATTTACCCAAATGTCATCTCATTTTTTTTCGCATGCATGACTCAACCAAAGTACAAAAAGTGCAACACACAATCTTAAAAGTGTATCTATTTGAGAAAAAGTTACGTAGTACTGGTAACATTTTGCAGTTTTCACTTTAAGTGTGATTTTTATTTGATCCGATTATACACATACACAAGCAAAATGTGATTATGAGATTTTTATGTCACGTTTCTCATGTTTGGATTACTATAGGCATACTTTAAAAAAGTTTGTTGCGTAAATTATCCATCACATTTCTCATGTTTGGCTCTCATTAATTACCGTACAAAATATTTTGTTTTTATTCGCTTGTAAATTTACAATACCTAGGGCCTCTCATTATAGTAAGATGTTGAAGTCTCAAACACAAAAATTGAGAAGTAATAAAGTGTTACATTTACATGAACTATTCCTATCAAGTTAACATTTTAGGATGAAACCCCAACTCTTAACATGGTATCAGAATCAAATCGATCCATAACCATGCTGTTGGCCCCTATGAAAAATGACGATAATTATAAAAAACAACAATGACGAATCAATGAAAAAAATGAATGATAGCACGATCCAGACGAAGTATCTGGTCGCGAAGAGGGGTGTTGAAGTCACATACCAAAAAATTGGGAAGTAATACATTGTTATATTAAAATACGGGCTACTCCTTATATGATCGATGTTGACCTTTTAGGATGAAACCTCAAGTCTTAACATAAGACTGATCATTCTTCTCACATGATATTAAGAGCCCTATGATTTTATCCAAATTTATTTTGTACATCTTTTTTGAAGCATGTCGGCTCCTCAAACTGCCACTCCTCTCTCGATGGTGTCGCCAATTCCTACAATCGCCTCTGCTACGATTGCACCTTCTTTATCTAATTACTCTTTTTCCCGGAGGCGTCACTTCTGATTCTCTTTGCGCCAAACTTGTCCATCAAGAATAGCGGCTTCGGTACCTACGAAGTCAAGAAGAGTCTCCCATGCCGCCTATGTTTGCCGCACCATCGTCCTCCACTTCAGCAGTACAACAACCGACTTCCTCCTCTCGTGGGGGGTCTCAGCCCCAGTCTTCTAGCAACTTCCAAGGACGTGGTGGGCAACGTGGATAGTGTTAAGACTTGAGGTTTCATCCTAAAAGGTCAACTCTGATAGGAGGAGTAGCCCATATCTTAATATAGCATTTCGTTGACTCAAACATTTCCGATGTGGGATTTAACACCCCTCCTCACGACCAGACTCTTTGTCTGGATCGTGCTGTCATTCATTTTTTTCGTCAATTCGTCATTGTCATTTTTTTTATAATCATGTCAATCATTTTTCATAAGAGGACCCACACCATGGATCAATTTGGCTTTGATACCATGTTAAGACTTGGGGTTCCATCCTAAAAGGTCAAACCTGATAGGAGGAGTAGCTCATGTCTTATTATAGCACTTCGTTGACTCAAACATTTCCGATGTGGGATTTAACGGATAGCAGGGCTGCGAATGATGGGGTCGTGGCCGGGGCTATGGTCCGCATCCCTCTAGTTAGCATCAACATTCTTTTGGTCCAAATGGGCCTTACATCGACCCTTCATCACATGCGTCATATACTTTGGAAATTCATGTACAATTACATGTAATTTTGTTCAGTCATCGTTTTATGTTCCTTTTTTATCTACTCCCGCTACTAATCATATATCTACATGCTCTCTTTCTTTTGAATGAGTTTTAGGTTCTCTCTCCTCATGTTGTTTGCCAAATTTATTATTTTGTAGAACGTCCCGCTGTTGCTTACCCTTCATGCACATTTGTGTTCAACTCTCTGCTCCTGCATTAGTTGTATGTTTTGCCTATTTCATATGAAAGATTATAAAAAATTATTTAATATATTAACTCAGGCGAAAAGCCAATAAAAATTCACAACAAATTTAAAAAGAAAAGAATTATGTTGTCACGTGACCAGAATGAAGGGGAGGGTGATGTTCACTCTTATCGAGCAGTGTGAATGGGGGGAGTGCCTATACCGTGCAACGGGTGCATAGTGAGCACCATACACCCATTGGATATTATTTTCTCTTTTTTTAAAAATGGTAATAACTTTTTTATTTTTGATCCAATTTTTATAAAATTTATATCAACATTTTTTATTTTTCATGATCTTTCAAATGAGACCAATATTGCCTATGTAATTTTAACATATTAACATTTGCGTGTAAAATATGTAACTTTACGTGTTAAAATATGTAATTCACGTTCAGTCAGGCCAAATGCAACTCGTGTGTATAAATATGTATCTCTACGTGTAACAATATGTAACTTTACGTAAAAAAAATACTTCCTCCGTCTCTTTTTAGTTGCAACAGTCAACATTTCACGTTTGACAACGCACAACTTTGACCGTCATTATATTTAATTTTGTATTAGTAAAAATAAAATAAAAATCAGATTAAAAAACTTAGTAATGAGATGAATTTAACAACATTTTTCAAAAAAAATAATTCACATACATTAATAAATAAAATGTAGTCAAAGTAAAGTACATGAATAGTGTATATATTCCAATGTTGCAATTAATGAGATACGGAGGATAGTATGTAACTCGCGTTCAGACAGGTCAAATGCAACTCGTGTGTATAAATATGTAACTCGCGTGTATAAATATGTAACTTTACGTGTAAAAATATGTAACTTTACGTTTAAATATATGTAAGTCGCGTTCAGACATGTCAAATGCAACTCGTGTGTATATATATGTAACTCGCTTATAAAAAGATGTAACTTGCTTATAAAAAGATGTAACTCGCTTATAAAAAGATGTAACTTGCTTATAAAAAGATGTAACTCGCTCATAAAAAGATGTAACTCAATGTATTATCAAATGTAACTGAGACCACTGATCCACTCCCAAACAGATTCGATCTTCTATTTCACAAACCTATCATCTCCCAAACAGATTCTATTTTCCTTATAATCTAATACTCATTAATATAATAGTTCGATAATTTCTTAAAATTACATAAGCAATATTGGTCTCATTTGAAAGATCATGAAAAATAAAAAATGTTGATATAAATTTTATAAAAATCGGATCAAAAATAAAAAAGTTATTATCATTTTTTAACAAAAAAAACAATAGCAGCATGCTGCGTCGTTTTGCAACCGGGCGCACCATCCTCATGGTGCGCTGGTTGCACGGTATAATTTGCCGAATGGGGGAGGGCGATGTTCACTCTTATTGAGTAATTTGAACAAACGAGCGTGATGTTCACTCTTATCGAGTAGTGTGAACAAAATTGTTCTAATGTAATGGATATGTGATGTGGCATTTTTAAAACAACATGCATTGACTTTTCTTTCTATTGGGATTCACACCACAATGTAAGTATGTAACCTACCCTTTTCAAAACTAACTAAGTGGTGTTTGGATCTGATTCTCAAATTTGATTCTGCTCCTTCAGGGAGCAGAAACAGAAACTGAAGTGTTTGGGTGAAATTTCAGAAGCACTTCTGGTGCTCTAATTTACTCCCTTTTTAGAAACTGGGGGTATCAGCTTCTGAAAACTGATTCTGATTCTGCTTCTACTTTAAAAAAGAAGGAGAAGCAGAATCGGTTCCAAACACATTAAATATAAAGTGAGTATAGATTCTGATTTTATATTTACTTTATTAATACAAACTTATTTTTCATGTCTAAATATTAGGATCTCTGACGGATGAAAGGGTCAATTCATCCTTGACAGTAGTTTTTGGGATTAGTGTTGACTGAAAATATATGTACTTATAAGTCGCATTAAAAAATCTATTAAATGGCAAAAACATACTCCCTCCGTCCCTAAATTATCTTCAAACTTTCTTTTTACGTCCGTCCCAAAATTATCTCGTCTTCCCCTTTTTAGCAAAAAATTTGTGGTTCACAACCATTCTTACACATTCTTACACATTTCTCTCTCCTCTGCACAACTCTCCACCACACAAATCTCACTATCTTAATAAATGTGCCCAGCCGAAAAGGCAGAAAGATTAGGGACGGAGGGAGTAATTCAAACATGATAAAAATCTGATATATATATATATATATATATATATATATATATATATATATATATATATATATATATATATATATATATATAAATTAGACAATAAGTTGAGGGTAGTATTCTAGATTTATTGCAAATCGATTCTTGTTTGATCTTATATGCTTACATGTAAATCTTTTTTAGGCTAGTTTAGTGTGTTTTAATCTTGTCTAATTAGTTTGGTCTTAATGATCTAATTTGATTTGATGTGATCTGGTTTGGGTTCGAAATAAGTTACGGTCATCAAATTGGGTAGGAAAAATCTTGGCCCCATTGTTACAGTCTCAAAATATCCGAGAAGCATTCAGATACTACCTCCGTCCCATATTTATCTCCTGAAGTACAAATGACACACAGATTAAGATAGTGGGAAATGTGTGGTGGAGAGTTGTGTAGAGGAAAGAGAAATGTGTAAGAATGTGTAAGAATGGTTGTGAACCACAAATTCTTTGCAAAAAAGGGAAAAATGAGATAAATTTGGGACGGACCAAAAAGGAAAGTATGAAGATAATTCCGGGACGGAGGGAGTACTATATTGAGTTAATTATCAAAATAGGACTAAAAGTCATTCACTTTTCACAAATAAGACCAAAAAATAAACTATGTTTGCATAGGACTAATTATGTGTACTTTGGACAATTATACCATTATAGCTATTAAAATGTTTTAATTCCTAATAAAATAATAAAAATTCGTAAAAAATACTAAAAAATTAAGAAAAACATTTCGATATTAAAAATTTAATCAATTTTTTTTTCAAAAAATTTAAAAAATTTAAAAAATTTTTTAAAAAAATTAAAACTCAAAAAAAAAAAAATCGCCGCCGCCTCTGCCGCCTCAGCACCACCACCTCCAGTCACCAGGGGAAAAAAATGCCAAGTTCATTACGAATGCCATATTTATGGCAGAAAAAATGAAAATGTTGGCATTCGAAAAAAGAAATATGCCACTTTTTTGGCATTTTCAGAAAAAAATGGCATTTTTCTGGGAAAATGGCAATTTTTTCATCGGCCAGATGTGGTGGTGCTAGGAGGTAGTACAGGCGGTGGGAAAGGCATCCATATTTTTTTAAATTTTTTTTACGAAGTTTTACTATTTTTTATTAATTTTTTTAAAAATAAAATTATTTTTAAAAAAAAGTTTTTGAATTTTTTATTTTATAAAAATTTTATAAATTTTTTAATTATATTTCTACGAATTTTTGAATTTTTTTCGAATTTATTATGAATTAAACATTTAATTATGGCTTTTGACTATTTTTAATTCATATTTAATGGAAGGGTAAGAATGGAATGCAAAAATAGGTATGTTTCCAATAGGACTCATATGGTCCTATTTTGGAATAAAAACATAGCAAGTCCTATTTTAGGTTTTTGCCATAGTTTTAGTCATATTTTAAATAATTTCTATACTATATTTCTCATTCAGTTTGGAATGCAATTTTTTATCTCGTACCCATTTAAAACATAATAGGGTCTGGAAAGAATTCATGCTCCATCCAATTGTCCCGTTTATATGACTAGAATTTATGTAGCATTTTCCCACTTGATCATCCAAACTCAAAAATAAATAATACTCCGTAGTGCACTTATATTTTTCTAGCTCAAATAAAAAATTACTCGTACATATTGCCACTGTTTGGATAGCAGCGATTTACACAAAACACTATTTTTTTTATAAGTAGAAACGCTCCATTTTGCAGCGGGTGGGTATCAACCTGCCGAAAAACAAACGAGGCCATTGTAGCATAATTGTGTGCTAGTTTTGGTTCTTCTTTCGCCCTATAATTTTTTATGAGTTTTTGACAATTAGAAAATAATATTTTCTATTTTTACATGCTTTTAGATTTTGAATTGAATTTTGACAAAACAGAGTATCTTTTTACTAAATTTGGTGAAAAATGTTAAGATCTGATATTCCATCCTAAAAGGTCAACCTGATAGATGGAGTAGTTCATATAAGCACTTTGTTGATTCAAACTATTCCGCCGTAAAATTCTAACAAAAAAGTTATCGTTCTTATTCGTGCTAAACGGTCCCAACTACCAACTCCCAAGTCGTGGTCCCTATTTAGATGTAACAATAAAAGGACAAAGGTTAGCCCAAAATTGTTCTGAATCATTACTATTAATCATATTTGTGACCAAGACAGCTCAAATCCCAATATGTGTTTTTTGAAAGGTAATCCCCATATGTGTTTGTTAGCTATACATTTAAATTGATATCTTATTGATCAACTTAATACTGGGATAAAATTAAAGATGTTATTAAATGGCATATGTTACAATATGGGTCCGTTTGGATAAACAGCGGGAACATCAATTCGCTGATTCTTTTATACATGAAAACGCCGCTAAAAGCAGCGGGATGGTGCAGATCCTCTGAAAACCAAACAACACCTATATTTTCCCGGTCTGTAAGAAAAATAGGAACAAACAAACAAATAAATAATAAAGTGGATATTTATCACCCTCGTTATTAATTCATGAGGCTTTTTAAAATACTATTGGAATAAAACTTATTTATCAAAATATGATTAAAAATTAATCCTACTAGAATATTCTCTCACGGTCACTTAAATGTAAAATTTTATCATAAATTACTATGGCAAAAGTTACTATTATAGTCACCACACTAAAGAGGTTATATATTTATAAACAATCCTTATTTTAGTCATAAATTTGCAATTTTTCTCTTAAATCATTAAAACCTTAGTTTACAAATAATTACCATTTCATTGGTTGCATTAAAAATTACAAAAAATAGAGGCCAAAGACCTTATTCATAAGTTTATGTATTATTTCCAGTATATGCATGATAAATAAATAAATAAATAAAAATAATAATAAATAAGTGAATAAATAATTTAATAAATAAATAAATAAATTGAATTAGTCTGAAAACATCATTTAGGTCATTGTGGAACTCGTGTCTTAGCTAGGTTACAGAAAACTAGTGTTCTTACTAGTACATCAAATTTTTATCATACATGTATTTGTTCTCATTTAGACAAATCACAATGGTTACCGATGGATAATAGGAGTATCCAAACATATAATTAAGGAGAGTTTGAGCTAGAGAGGAGGAAGATGATGAATAGTGAGGTTTGTATGAATGAATATCAATCCTGATTACAAATCTCCCAAGGGGAGTATATATAGAGAAATTGTGGGTCATGCCGCTAATATGAGCTCGAAAGGGTCAACTACGTAAAAGGCAAATTTAGTAAATACAAATGAATATGTGAACTACACAATAATATAAATGTTATTCGCTAAGTGTGTGTGGGCCGCTGTCTAGGCCCGATAGTCGTGATGATACTGGGGTCCAAGTCTATATACTCTATCGGTTACTTTTTTAGGAAGGTTTTCATTATCATACTGAACTTTTATTTTTAATTCATTATGATGTTTGACAATCTTCTATTGTGTCTAATTCTGATTTTAGATATTATGTGTATTTTATTGATGTTTTTTCTCGCTTTACGTAGTTGTATGCGTCGTAAATCAGGTTTTCACTCACTTTCAAAATTCTAAAGTAATGGTGGAAAATGTATATAATCCAATAATTAAAAGTTTTCAAAGTGATGGTATTAGTATATGCAAATTTTTAAGTCAAAATAATATTTTATTTCACAAATCTTGTCCTGCAGATACACCACAACAAAATGATGTTTCTAAGTGTGAATATCGTCATCTCCTAGAATTAACTCGCACTATGCTCCTTGAAGCTACCTTTCTTGCTTATTTTTGACTTGATGTTGTTCCTAAAGTTATCGCTTACCTTCTCTTGTTCTGAAAATGTTGCTCCTTTTGAAAAATTGTCCGATTTTGATTTTTTTGCATGTGTTTGAGCGTGCCTATTATCCCAATTTTTTACAGCTCTTGGCGAATAAACTTTCTTCTCGTTCAAATTTATTTGTTTTTTCTTGGTTATGCTATAAAAGTTATCGTTGACTTAATTCTAAAACTGGTAGGATTTATAGAAGTGGTCATGTTCGTCTTCCCACGTTTCTGCGTTGCCTATGTTGCTGCTACATTCTCCTTCCTTTAGTGTGTCCCATATGCTCGTGTCAGCCTCACTCCATCACTAGAGGTGTGTTTGCGAGTTGGGTTTTGGAGGGGAGGGGAAGATTTATGGAGGTTTATGACCATCTTTTTCATGTTTGGGAGTTTAAAAAATTGGAGGAGGTGGTTTTGGAGGGTTTTTGTAGCCCTTCAAAACCCTCCAAATGTTTAATTTTTAAGTTCCCTCAATTTGAAGGGTTTTGGAGGTTAATTAACAAGATGTTAATTTAAGCTAAATTAAAAATGAATATCAACTCAATGATTTGAATTCGTCATATCTCAAAGTGATTTTAATTATAATTCTTTCAAAAACCATATTCTTCTAATTTTTTTACTCCCAAATACAAAGAAGGGCTTCCTCACCCCTCTCATCCCTTTCTCCTCCAACAACATACCTCCAAAGTCTTCCCTTCCCCTTCCCTCCAAACTCCCATACATACCCTAAGTGATTTTCCTCGATCGGTATCGTTTGCAGCAGACATGATCATCCCTAGTCCTATAGCTTGACCGGTAGCACTAATCCTTCCTCTAACAACGCTGTTAGGTTCTCTCCAAATTTGTCTCCTACTTCTAAGTCTCATGTCTTTAACATACATCTCATGTAAACTCGTGCTAAGTCTGGTATTTTTAAACCCAAAATTATTTTTAATTTAAATACAATTGTTTCGGCATGTGATCCCTTTTGTTTTTCTATTGTTAATATATATCTTAGATAGAGGACGGCCATGACTGAAGAATTTAATGCTCTTATCTAATCATACATCGGATTTTGACTCTACTACAATTGTTGTTGGATCTAAGTGAATTTATAGAACCAAATATCGTTACGATGGTTCTGTTGAGAGGTAAAAAGCTAGGCGTATTGCAAAAGATTTTAACCAGCAAACTGATGTAGTTTTTTCTTAAACTTCCAGCCTTGTTGCATGTCAAACTCACCAGTGTTTGCATAGTTCTTACTCTTTTTGTCTTTTTTGGTTGGTCTATTCGCCACTTTTAGTAGATGTTAAAAATGTCTTTCTCCGTGGTTCCTGTTAATGAGGAAGTTTATACGCGTCATCCTCCTGGTTTAATACATCCTCATTCTTTACTCATTTGTGTCATCTTAGAAAAGCTTTTTATGGTCTTAATCAAGTACATCGTGATTGGTTTTATTTCTTAAACAATTTTCTTCTTAGTCGTGGTTTTTAGTGTAGTAGGTCGGATACTTATTTGTTTATTTTTCATCATGGTACTCATATTATTTATCTTCTTCTCTATGTTGATGATATTATTGTTATTGGGAATTCTCCCATCTTCATGCGTTAGTTTATTGTTTTACTTGGAAAATACTTTGCTATGAAGGATTTAGGGGATTTACATTTTCTCTTGGTGTTCAAGCTGTGCGTACCTCTCAGGGTCTTTTCCCGTCTCAACAAAAATATGTTTATGATCTCTTAAAGCGTTTTCATCTTCACACTCTTACGTTGTAGGCAAGCCTCTCCCTAGCAAAACCAAACTTTTTCTCAGTGATTGTGAGCTCCTTGCAGATCCCACGGTATTGCAATATGGTAGGTGCTTTTCCATGTTTGACCATGATTTTGTTTACTTGATTTCCTAATTTATGCATGTTCCACGTACTACTCATTTTTTTGTGAAGCATATATTCAGGTATCTCATGGATCCTTGGCGCATGGATTGCTTCTCCAACTGTCTCATTCCTCTCACTCTATTATGGCCTATTCAAATGTTGGTTGGACAGACTGTCTTGATAGTACTCGCTCTACTTCTGACGTTGCTATTATTTTGTCCGAATTTGGTGTCCGATCCTGGAAGTCTAAGAAGCAGTTTACCATCTCCAGATCATCCATTGAGATTGAATACAAAGTCATTGCTTACACAGTTGAGGATACTCTCCATATTCGCTCCATTCGTTTTGAGCTGGGCATTGCCATTCACATATCAGCTAAGTTACAATGTGATAATGTTTATGCATCTTATTTGGCTATAAATCCTATTCAAAATGCTTGCAGTAAACACATGAACATTGATTCTCTTTTTTCGTGAGAGGGTTTCCCATTGAGATCTTGTTGTTCTTTATGTTCCTAGCCAGCTACAACTGGCAGATATTTTTTTACCAAAAGCTTGTCTTTTAAGCGCTTTATTTTTCTTCATGACAGTGTACGCGTAGTTCTTCCTGCCCAGATTGAGGGATGTAATAATATTCTTCTTCTGTTTTTTAATAAGTGTAACATGATAAATTTTACACTATTGACATCTTCTACTTTCAATATGCTTTATTTATTGGGATATTTCCTAAAATATGAGGAAATGGAGTTTGGAATTCCAAAGTAGGACTACTATGTTTTTATTCCCGAAATAGGACTAACACGGTAGTCCTACTTTTAAATTACTAACATGGTACAAATTTTAAATTACTATTTTAAAGTTACTAAGTTAGAAATCTTATTGTCTATTCAGTAACCCCGCACGAAGTTGTCTATCAATACACCCATCTCATCATAGCCGTTTGCTTCACCATTATTGTTGACATTCTATCTTCATCAAAACAGCAGTCTCGAGGTGGTGCAAACTGTTTTTTAAACTGTTAGGAAAAGGGGGCTCACTTTAATATCCCTAAATTGATTAATTGATATTAGATGGAGATATATTGGAGTATATTGTGAAATGACGGATTGGGAGAAAGGAGAGTATGTTAAAAACTCTTTTAACATTTTTTGGGTTAAGGCTTATTAGCTGTGCCTAACTTCTTTTATTGTGTGCATGTTCTCTATTTTAAATCTACTGCATAGTTCTTGTAGTGGTTAGTTTTGCAAATGTATATATGATAGTAGATGAACTATTGCGATGGTAGACGAACCCAGACTTGCTATTTTTTCTTGATGATCCTGTCCCAGTAAGACTGATTCCTTGTGGACTAGATATTTGTTGTGGTGTTAGACACAAAGATCAATATGTAGGCCTTCTCACCGCAATCGTTTCGGTCTTCATTTCTCCAGTAGTTCATCTATGTCTGGATTTTATATGAAAAAGGACACGTCTGAGCATGAAAACATCAATGTTGATACCTCTAGCAAGGAAACATATTTTCAGGGTGTAGTTTTAATTATGCATGTAGTTTTATATTTTCTTATCTTCTTTGCTTATCTTCTCTCTCACCCTGCAGTGGCATCCTAGAAGTCAATAAAAATTTTATGCTTATTTTACCGATAGCATTGCTTTTTGAATTTGCAACCAAAATGACTTCTTATTCAAACCTTTTTTAAAAATTCAAAGAAATCTTAGTCAAGCAGCAAAAAAATCTATCTTCCAGTATGCTTACTCTTTATAAGTTCAAAACAAAATGAATATTCCTAAACAGTGTTCTGATAAATGAGTACAGTAGAGAGATTTTTCCAGCATGTTTATTCTTTATAAGTTAAAACTCTTAGGAATCCTAAGTTCCTAATTTCCTATCGAACTTTGAGCCAGTAATCCCCAGTATATATAAATAGTATTGGCCAACGAGTAAAGCAGATATATATTTTCAAATAAATAATTCATTATGGAGAATTTTAGGTAAGGGGCAAATTCCAAAGGGAGTAATGAGATTAATGCTTAATAAACAATTTTTATGTTACGAGCGGTTTAATCATACTGTTGAATACGGTTGTTTTGTTGATGACTAAACCATACATGGGAACGACGGATAGAACCACTCACAGTTTCCTGTTGAATACGATTGTTTGATAACTAAACCATACAAGGGAACGGCGGATAAAACCGCTCCCAATTCCTTGAGTAACAGGAACGAATGAATATTATTAATTTGATTGACTAACCATGCAGGAGAAACAAAAACACAATCCATGATATGATTTGAGTTAATACGGATTGCACCTACTTGCTCGTTATTGGCATGATTTCCTTATATAAGTAATTATTCTCTTTCCACGATTGATATAGCTTAAAGTATGGTGCATAAAATATTCCAAAGCTACACGGTTGTGATAGAATAAAATATGGTTGAAATATATTTCATATCTAAATGAGTTGATTGCTTATGTTGAGAAAAATATTCTTACCTTCTTGAGTATTGACCAAAGTCTACCTTATTCGGTAATTAATTGATTGAATCAAAAAGATGCACAAGATATTTTGTATCTAGTCCAGGGCCGATATACATAATGGTTGATCCGGCTACCATAAACATTGAGCTCGAATATGGGAAGCATTATAAAGAAGGAAAGCAATTCAAAATATGGGGGCAAGTCCCAAGATTAGAAGATCAACTATTCAAGGAAGGATGCTTAAACGGTCTGCCCAAGACAGCCTATATAAATGAAGAAGCCAAAGAGAAATGGGGTGTGCTTGACCGAGCTTCTATTGAGAAATATACACGAGAATATTTACTAAGTCCAAGGCACCTGAACCTGCTCACGGAGTTCCAGACACAGTTTCTTTTCCCCTTCTTCATATTGTAATTGGGTTTTTGAGGATTGACTAAGTGTAGCATCTTCGGGTTGGTTAGTGTGTTGTGAGAGCTTTGTTGTAAAGCTGAGAGGCTCTCTACCCACAAGGTAGAGAAGCATAACTCTTCCTAGAGAGGATAGAGTTGGGGTGGCTCAAGGGTAGACTAGGAGAGTTTCCCTTGTAATCATTCAAAGGCTTTTTAGTGAAGTTGTTCAAATTCCTCTGAGGGAGGTCGAGGTTTTTTAATCCCTTTGAGCCAAGGGATTTTTCCTCGTTAAATCCTTGTGCACTTTATTATTTCGTAATTCCCTGAACCCCACACTAGAACTGTGCGAAAAACTGCCACGGTTCCACACACATACAATTCACCCCCCCCCCCCCCCCCCTCTTGTGTTGCTAACCGTTTCATCAATTGGTATCAGAGCCGGTCTTCACCACAGAAAGGTTAAAACCTTGGGAAGAGATCCGGCAACATGAATACGGTTGAACGATTGGAGGAAGGATACTCGACTCAACGACCACCGTTGTTCAACGGCAAATTTTATCAATTCTGGAAGAGTCGAATGGAGAACTTCATCAAGGCTGAGAACTACCAGGTATGGAACGTAGTTGAGGTAGGCGATAACATCATCACTAAGGAAGATGCCGAAGGTAAGGTTATCCCTAAACCCAAATCTGAATACACCTATGATGATTATTGTAAACTCGAGCATAATGCTCAAGCATTGAAATATTTGATTTGTGGACTTGGTCCGGCTGAGCACAACCGTGTTCTTGGATGCAAATCCGCAAAACAAATGTGGGATTTACTTGAGATTACGCATGAGGGTACCTCGCGTGTAAAAAGATCCAAAATTGACATATTTATGCGTAATTACGAATTATTCGTGATGAAGCCTAAAGAATCAATAAGGGATATGATTACACGTTTTACTAATATTATTAATGAGCTCTCAGCACTTGGAAAAGACATTACTGTAGAAGATCAGGTGAGAAATGTTATGAGAAGCTTGCCATCCGCATGGAAGCCTAAAACTACAGCAATAGAAGAAGCTAAAGATCTCTCTACCATGACGCTAGAAGACTTGACCGGCTCACTCATGACATATGAGCTAGGCCTACAAGAAGAACAAGATGCAGAAAATGTGAGAAAAGAGCGAGGAATAGCTCTCAAAGCTCGAGAAGAAGAAGAATCCGGATGTGAATCGGAAGATGAAATGAGCATGTTCGCCAAGCAATTCGGAAAGATGTACCGAAAATTCAAAGGTAACCGAAATAAACAAGGTAAAAAGGGCTTCCAATCTTTTAATAACCAAGGTTGTTTCGTTTGTGGTTCCTTTGAGCACAGGGCAAAAGATTGTCCTCAAAAGAAAAATGATAGAGCCTACGACAAGAACAAGACCAGTTCCCATCGGAGGTCCAGTGAAGATAAAGGGTTCAACAGAGACCTCAAAAAGGCAATGATGGCAGCCTGGGGAGACTCATCCGATGATGAAGAAGAAGAAGAAAAAAGCCTAAATCATGCAGGATTGTGCCTCATGGCTAATTCCGATGTAGAATCCGACCAAGAGAATTTCGAGGTAAACTTGGAGAGCTTTCTTTCTAAATTTGATTCCCTCTCTAAAGGCAAGGTCCGAAAGATTTTTAAAAGATTAACTATCGAACTAAATCAAAGTCTTTCTGAAAACGATAATCTTAAATCACAAATCACCGAACTTGAGTCTAAACTCGAGGAAGCCACTAGAGCCAAGATAAGGCTGGAAACAAAAGTGGGAGAGTTAATAGATGAAAGGCTCAAGTATAGTGAAGTGGTTTTGGAACAAGACAACCTCATTTGCTCACTCAAGCTCGATAATATGAATAAACAAGTTAATGACGAAGAAAAACTTCTAAGAAAAATTCCGGACATTGCCTTGCTCATTAATCATCTCAATCGCCTTGAGGACGAGAGACATGATTTTAAAAACAAACCGGAATACCAACCATATAGTACCAAGGTAAGAACCAGGTCTAGACAGCATTCTAGAACTGGACCCTCTCGGTACAAAAGAAAGAAAAATGAGACTGCTGGTCTCGGATACATTCCAAGAAATTCTCAAATAAATAAAAAATCGAGTTTTCAGAACCAACCCTTTTATGGTAATAGAACTAGAGGAAAAACCAGTTCTAGACCGTACCATAGACAACCTAGAACTGGACCAACCTGGTTCGATAAGCTGGTTCAAAGGCACAAAACAAGTTATGGTCAAACACCTAACCGGGAATTTTATAAAAGGGGCAAAGATCTTTTCGGAAATCGGAAAACCAAATATGTTGATACATATGACAGCCGGATTTGCGGACATTGTGGCAAAGACGGACATCTTAGGTATCAATGTCACTCTCGACAACAGGCCTTAGAGAGAAGCCTTAATTTCAGTAAATATCCCTCAAACCAATATAAAATGGAACCCAAGCAGGTCTGGGTTCCACGCACTAAACCTTAATCCTGGAACAGCGCCGAGTGAGGGGGAACAATCACTGGTTCCTTGACAGTGGTTGTTCTAAACACATGACCGGAGATAAATCTTTGTTCCTCTCACTACGGTCATTTAGTGGTGGAAAGGTGACATTTGGAGACAACAGCAAAGGAGAAATCATTGCTGTGGGGAAAATTGGAAAGTCACCCGACCATGCAATAGACAATGTTTTCCTAGTCAAGGGTCTAAAGTTTAATCTGCTTAGCATTTCTCAGTTTTGCGATTGAGGTAACAGTGTAGTTTTTGATCATAATGTATGCCGCATTGTCAATAACGAATCTCAGCAAGTCATACTAGAAGGCAAGAGACTTGAAAATACATATAAAGTTGATCTCGACTTATTGCCAAGTATAAGTTTAACCTGCCTAAGCGTTATTGACAATGATCCCCTACTCTGGCATAAAAGATTGGGCCACGCTAGTTTTTCGTTAATCAATAAACTCAAAAATAATGAATTGGTAGTCGGGCTACCTAAAATCAAATATTCCCTTGATCATATTTGCTCTGCCTGTGCCACCGGAAAACAATCTCGATCATCTTTTAAAACAAAGAATTTTGTGAGCACAAGCAAGCCCATTGAACTAATTCATATGGATTTATGTGGTCCAATGTCAGTCCGAAGTCGGGGAAACAAAGAATATGTGTTAGTTATTGTTGATGACTTTTCACGATTTACATGGACTATCTTTCTTGAAAGTAAGAAAGATACGTTTAATGAGTTTGTTGTTTTTGTAAGGAAAATTGAGCATCAAACAGGGTTGCACCTAATTAAGATTCGATCCGATCATGGAACCGAGTTTGACAACTCACTATTTGAGGAATTCTGCAAAGAACGAGGCATAGACCACAACTTCTCCGCTCCTAGAACTCCTCAACAAAATGGGATAGTAGAACGGAAGAATAGGACACTGGAGGATATGACTAGAACAATGTTGATTTCTAGTGGTCTGGCAAGAAACTTCTGGGCAGAAGCACTTAACACAGCGTGCTACATAATTAACCGAGCTATGATCCGCCCACTCCTAGGGAAGACACCCTACGAACTACTCAAAGGAAGAAAACCAAACATCAGTCATCTAAGAACATTTGGATGCAAATGTTTCGTCCACAATAATGGGAAGGACAATATTGGCAAATTCGATGCAAGAAGTGACGAGGCAATCTTTCTCGGATATTCCACTCACAGCAAGGCTTACAAAGTTCTAAATAAACGAACTCAATGTGTGGAAGAAAGCATCCATATAAGTTTTGATGAAGCCCTTTCATTAAAGCCGAGGCAAGATGATGAAGGAGACATAGGAATCCTCCGCAAAGAAAATCACTCCCATGAAAACGTTGAAACAAGCCATGACCAAACTGAGGAATCACTGGACAATGAACAAAACGAACCTAGAACTGAAGAAGGACCCAGACTGACCACGACTAGTCCAAGTGAAGAACCAGCTGGTCCAGGTCCAGATACCCTATACGAGTTTGTGGATCAACCCAACGCTCCAAGAGGATGGAAGCATCATCGATCACATCCCCTAGATAACCTCTTAACAGATCTAAATCAGGGAGTAACAACGAGATCTAAATTAAGAAATTTCTGTACTTTCTTTGCTTACTTATCACTTATAGAACCGGAGAACCATGAAGTGGCTCTCTCCGATATTGACTGGGTTCTAGCTATGCAGGAAGAACTAAATCAATTTGAAAGAAACAAGGTGTGGCATCTAGAACCAAGACCCAAGAATAAAACTGTAATTGGTCTCAAATGGGTATTTAAAAATAAGCTTGATGAGCACGGACAGATCACAAGAAATAAAGCGAGGCTAGTCGTCAAGGGCTATAATCAACAAGAAGGGATAGATTTCAATGAAACATTCGCACCGGTGGCAAGGCTAGAAGCAATCCGAATGCTCATAGCGTTTGCGGCTCATATGGGTTTCACCCTCCACCAAATGGATGTCAAGACAGCATTTTTGAATGGTTATCTTAAGGAAGAGGTATACGTTGAACAACCACCGGGGTTTGAAAATCCATATTTACCTAATCACGTTTTCAAACTAGATAAAGCACTTTATGGGCTCAAACAAGCACCACGTGCTTGGTATGAACGTCTATCTAAATTTCTTTTGAAAAATGGTTTTGAAAGAGGAAAAATAGATAAAAAACATTTTCTAAAAATAAAAGATCAATCCCTCTTGGTTGTTCAAATTTATGTAGATGACATTATATTTGGTGCTACTAACGACTCACTTTGTGATGAATTTTCTTCTCTTATGAGCTCCGAGTTCGAGATGAGTATGATGGGCGAATTAAATTTTTTCCTTGGTCTCCAAATCAAACAAACAAGTAAAGGAACTCAAATATCTCAACAAAAGTATCTCAAGGAGCTTCTCAAGAAGTATGGAGCAAGTGAAGGCAAAACAATGAAAACACCGATGGGAACAAATGACAGGCTGGATGCAGACGAAGCAGGAACCAGCATAGACCAAAAGAAATACCGAGGAATGATTGGGTCTCTACTATACCTAACTGCCAGTAGACCCGACATAGTTTTCAGCGTAGGTCTATGTGCTCGGTTCCAGGCAAATCCCAAGGAATCTCACCTCAAAGCAGTCAAGAGGATACTCAAATATCTCAAAGGAACTATGAATCTGTGTTTATGGTATCCACGTAATGAGGATTTTAATCTTATTGCATATTCAGATTCTGATTTTGCAGGTGATCTATTAAACAGAAAAAGCACATCTGGAACGGCTCACTTCCTAGGTCCTTGCCTGGTTTCATGGAGCTCTAAGAAACAAAACTCAGTTGCTCTTTCAACAGCCGAAGCCGAATACGTAGCAGCCGCATCGTGTTGCTCACAATCCTTGTGGATCATGCAACAAGTAAGTGACTACGGGATCATCCTAAATTGCACATCAATTCTATGTGACAATACTAGTGCAATCAGCATCTCAAAGGATCCGGTCATGCACTCACGAACAAAACACATCCACATCCGGCATCACTTTCTGAGAGATTGCGTGGAAAAGGGGCTAATCAAGGTAGAATATTGCAACACCGACAAGCAAATTGCCAACATTTTTACAAAGCCCCTGGGAAGAGAAAGGTTTGAATTAATTCGACTTGAACTTGGTCTCATCAATGCTTAAAACTATTCTAATCCATGCAAATTTTTTTGGGAAACAACCTAAGGAGAAATTCTTTAATTTTTTAAAAGAAGACAAGATCCTTTCAGTTTTTAAACTGCCAAATTTTTTTTTGGGAAGACACTGCCACACAACCGGCCACTTCCTATTTGGAAGGAAATCATTAAAGATTTTTTGGGAAGTGGGAAAGTATCCCGTATACCAACACGCCGCCCACTTCCAAAAAAAAAACCTTCCATAACCTCCTCCCTCTTCTCCTTCTTAAAACCGCCATGGTCAAAACCAGAGGCTGCGCTCCTCCAACTGCTCCTCGTCGTTCTAGACGGAAAAGAAGCGTACAACCACCCCCACCTTCATCACCTACCCCGATTGAACTCGAAGCCTCACCTCCTTCGACCATGCACTCCGAATCTGGTGACTCCTTACCACCATTCCCGGCGTCCTCTCTGGGGGAACAAGATAAAGACTCTCCATCACCAATTAAACCTCCCAAAGGAAAACCACCAACTCGCGACGGAAAGGTGCTGCCACAAAAGTACACCTGGAAAAGAGCAATCGCTGAGGGAATCATCTCTGAAAAGGGCTCCACCAAAAAATATCCAAGGATGGGGAGGGTAGTCGAGGAAGACGCCGCACGACTCAAGGAGGAATATCTCTCCCGGGGAATAGTTAAGGTACTCTCCATCTCCTCTGGTGATATTACTCGAAAAACCTCTGATTTTACTGAGCTTATTTCGTTCCAAAAATGGGAAACCTTGTTTGATTCCCAGAATTGCCCCTCTGTGTTTCCTGAACTCATCTCAAATTTTTTTGGCTAATCTTATTATCAAAGACAGTTTCTTATCCTCTAAGGTACAAGGCACAAAAATTCTGTTAAATGTGAGTGATCTAGGTCAAATATTGGGTGTTCCATGTACTGGTATATGCCAATATAACAAAACCGAGTGGCCCCTAACCGACACTTCTCAAACAGTTGCACTGGAATATTTTAACCCAACCATTTCCGAATCCTCTCTTCATGTTGCGAGCCTTGCACCAATTCCCAAACTAATGTTCTACTTTGTTCATCACAACTTGATTCCTAGGCTAGAAGGGAGATTCACACCCTCTAGAGTTGAACTGGCATATATGTACCTTTTAGCCAACAAATATCCTATCAACCTTCCTGGATTAATGATGGCCCATCTAAGTTCTATCATTAGTACCTCATCCCGAAGGATTGGGATTCCATATGCCCCACTACTCACCAAAATATTCCTATCTAAGGGCATTACTCTAGACAAATTCTCCTCTGAAGAAGCTTGCAAGGTCCTGGACAAGAGATGTCTCAGCAATCTAGGACTAATTATATCAAATTCTCACCTACTTCCTAAACCAACAGATCCCTCTTCTTCAGAACAAAAACCCAGACCCAAACCAACTCCTGTTCCTTCCATCGACCCAATGATAGTGGTACCCCCAATCACTGACTGCATAGATCCCCTTGAACGATATATTCAACACCAATTTGCTTCCCTTTCAGACTCCATCTCCGCATTGGCAAAAAAGGTGGACACACTGGCTGATACAACCAATGCTATTCGGAATGATTTCCAATCTTTCAAACAGGAAGTGGCGGAGCGGCTCTGTGAATCTGGCTCGACTAATCGAAGAATAATTTATTCTTCTGAGGATGATTAAACATTTTTTTCTGGGGGAGGGTTTTGGCTACATTAACATCTTAACAAGCTGTCCTACTTTTCAATTTTACTTGGCACTGTTTTGGTTATTTTCTGTTTCCTTTTGGTTGATGCCAAAAGGGGGAAATAATCAGGTGCCTGCTTGTTTTACTACATTAAAACACCGACTGTTACTTTAGCACTAACCTGCAGGGACTCTGGTGGCACCAGAGGTTTGTCATCAAAAAAAAGGGGGAATTTGTTGAATACGGTTGTTTTGTTGATGACTAAACCATACGGGGAACGGTGGATAGAACCACTCACAGTTTCCTGTTGAATACGATTGTTTGATAACTAAACCATACAAGGGAACGGCGGATAAAACCGCTCCCAGTTCCTTGAGTAACAGGAACGAATGAATATTATTAATTTGATTGACTAACCATGCAGGAGAAACAAAAACACAATCCATGATATGATTTGAGTTAATACGGATTGCACCTACTTGCTCGTTATTGGCATGATTTCCTTATATAAGTAATTATTCTCTTTCCACGATTGATATAGCTTAAAGTATGGTGCGTAAAATATTCCAAAGCTACACGGTTGTGATAGAATAAAATATGGTTGAAATATATTTCATATCTAAATGAGTTGATTGCTTATGTTGAGAAAAATATTCTTACCTTCTTGAGTATTGACCAAAGTCTACCTTATGCGGTAATTAATTGATTGAATCAAAAAGATGCACAAGATATTTTGTATCTAGTCCAGGGCCGATATACATAATGGTTGATTCGGCTACCATAAACATTGAGCTCGAATATGGGAAGCATTATAAAGAAGGAAAGCAATTCAAAATATGGGGGCAAGTCCCAAGATTAGAAGATCAACTATTCAAGGAAGGATGCTTAAACGGTCTGCCCAAGACAGCCTATATAAATGAAGAAGCCAAAGAGAAATGGGGTGTGCTTGACCGAGCTTCTATTGAGAAATATACACGAGAATATTTACTAAGTCCAAGGCACCTGAACCTGCTCACGGAGTTCCAGACAGAGTGTCTTTTTCCCTTCTTCATATTGTAATTGGGTTTTTGAGGATTGACTAAGTGTAGCATCCTCGGGTTGGTTAGTGTGTTGTGAGAGCTTTGTTGTAAAGCTGAGAGGCTCTCTACCCACAAGGTAGATAAGCATAACTCTTCCTAGAGAGGATAGAGTTGGGGTGGCTCAAGGGTAGACTAGGAGAGTTTCCCTTGTAATCATTCAAAGGCTTTTTAGTGAAGTTGTTCAAATTCCTCCGAGGGAGGTCGAGGTTTTTTAATCCCTTTGAGCCAAGGGATTTTTCCTCGTTAAATCCTTGTGCACTTTATTATTTTGTAATTCCCTGAACCCCACACTAGAACTGTGCGAAAAACTGCCACGGTTCCACACACACACAATTCACCCCCCTCTTGTGTTGCTAACCGTTTCATCACATACAACCATGAAAAGTGCAAGTTTGACCGACAGAACAATCAAGCAAATAATTGGCAATCAAAACCAAATGTTATACTAAGCAAGTGAAAGTATATATTTTGGGTTTGTTGTTTAACTTCAAAAAAGTAGAAATAAAAGAATAATGACATATGCCCTTTAAAGTATTTCCTTTCCATCACCCTTTTGTGTATGCTAGAGTACAAAATTGGTTATACCAATATCCACTACTCACCCTGACGGATTTCAACATGTTATTTTAATTTTTATTAAAATAAATACTTTCATTAAAGTTATTCACTTATCTGATATGAAATAATGAATCGTGCCTACTATTGGTTGGATCACGAGTAGGTAATTCGAGTGAGGAGTAATATATTGTAATTCAAGTAGGTTATTCATGTGTTTTATATTTGTCAAATCTACTACTATTTTCATTAGTATTTGTTTATTTTCTAAATGTTTATATTTGTTCAAGACATTTAAAATTTTCGGCGATTAAATTATGTTGGAAAAATGTGTTAAAAATTGCATTAAATGGTCAGTTTGGGGGCAATTATTTGAGTGGGGTCCACTTCCGATTTGGGTCGGGTCAAAGTGGTTTCGGATTGTCCTTGTTAAGGGTTACAATTCGATATATGGTACGCTCAAAACGGATAACGGATGAATGAGAAATTGATTCTCGAAGTTCACTCGTTGAAATGAAAAAACTGGGAAAATGATGGGTTTCTAGTGTGTTTTATCCCACATCGGAAAACTCAAGGGATTTTCACCCCATTATAAAGGGAAGCCTCTTTCAAAAAGTTAAGATTCCTAAAGGTAAAGGCTCTCTCTTACGCGCAGGGCGGTGCCGATCAAATCCCGAAACGGAGAAGAAAAATCGTGACTCGTGTGCGCGGGGCGACCTGCGGACACGAATGTCGTCCGAAAAATCTATCATTCAAAGATATGATTTGGTTTTGGTTTCTTCCCGTAACGTTCCTTTATTTTTTCCAAGCTGGCAGAATTGCTCTGTTTCTGTCCGGACCAGAACTGCTCCGCTTCTGTTCGGTTCAACAGAAACCCTTGAGGTATTCTGTCCGCAACAGAAGGGCTCAACAGAAACCCTCGAGGTCTTCTGTTCACAACAGAGACGCTCGAGCGGGCGACCTGCGGACACGAATGCCGTCCGAAAAATCTATCATTCAAAGATATGATTTAGTTTTGGTTTCTTCCCGTAACGTTCCTTTATTTTTTTCCAAGCTGGCAGAATCGCTCCGTTTTTGTCCGGACCAGAACTGCTCCGCTTCTGTTTAGTTCAACAGAAACCCTCGAGGTATTCTGTCCGCAACAGAAGGGCTCAACAGAAACCCTCGAGGTATTCTGTTCTCAACAGAGACGCTCGAGGTCTTCTGTTCGCAACAGAGACGCTCGAGGTCTTCTGTTCACAACAGAGACGCTCGAGGCCTTCTGTTCGCAACAGAAGGTCTTCTGGTCCGTTACAGCAATAAATGCCCAACGTTCTTCTCTTTTAATGTTGCGTTAAATGGACAGTTTATGGACGATTCAATGCCCAACGGACTGGTCATTGATGTCCAACGTTCAGGTCCATTAACACCTCATTTAACACACAACAAATCCTCCTATAAAAGGCTGGCAGGTGGTTTGCAACAAGACACAACACACAATACATTCCTCACGTTTTCTTGAGCTAAAGCACTTCCAGCTACTCCGAAATTTCCCTAGTGTTCTGCTATTGTTCCAGTTTGCCGGGACTTTCGTTTATGTGCTCAAACGATCGTTCGTTAGCCACCGTATCCTGGGAAATGGTCGTTGCAACGCTCCTAGCACCGTGGGAGGCGACGAATACGTTTTAAGGACATCGTGCGTAGCACGAGCTCTGGTTAAACTCTGTTCCATCTTATTTTCTGTTTTCTTTTAGCTATTTTATTTATTAATTAATTTTATTTAATTAATATTTCTTCATATTTTCCGAAACACACCCAACAATCTTAAAACGTATTCGGTGATTGTTCTACTCCGGTAAGCAATCCTAAAACGTATTTTCCTTGGTTGTTGTACTGCGGTAAACAATCTAAAAACGTAATTTTTCACTTCGGTGAACGAACTTATTTTTTGTGTTCTCGGAAAACTTTGAAAACGTTAAAATGGCTTCACAAGAAATTGGAAATGTTGGTGGGCAGAACGTGCCGAACGATAATCACTCTGAAAGTGGAGCACCGGTGAACAATGGTTCACAATGCAGTGCATCTATTATGGGCAACCAAGGAGCAATCCTTATGGTTACCGTGCCAAGCAACTCCGTGGAGAAACCCGAAAAATTTAACGGGTTAAACTTCAAGAGGTGGCAGCAAAAGATGCTATTTTACCTCACTACTCTCGGTCTTGCTAGGTTCTTGACCGAAAATGTGCCGGTAGCAACCGGGGGTGAGGTCGATGCGCAATCTTTCAACGCGGTTGAAGCATGGAAGCATTCTGACTTCCTTTGCCGTAACTATGTGTTGAATGGGCTGCATGATGCTTTGTACGACGTTTATAGCAAATTAGCTACGGCTAAGGAGCTATGGAATGCTTTAGACCACAAATATAAAAGCGAGGATGCCGGCGCAAAGAAATTTGTTGTTGGTCGATTCCTTGATTTTAAAATGATGGATTTGAAGACGGCCTTGAGTCAAGTTGAGGAAATGCAAATGATCTTCAATGAAATTCGAGATGAAGGAATGACAGTTAGTGAGTCTTTCCAAGTGGCGTCAATTATCCATTTATTGCCGGCGGCTTGGAAGGATTTCAAGAACTACCTTAGGCATAAGCGAAAGGAAATGAACTTGGAGCAATTGATCCTCCGTCTGCGGATTGAAGAGGATAACCGGAAGAACGATGGGAAACTCCCAATCGTTAACGGCGCCAAGGCCAACGTGGTGGAGCATGAAAAAGGCTCCAAAAATAAAAACAATGGGAAGAGCAAGCTCGGTCCCAAGAGAGACGTTTCCAAGACGAAGTTCAATGGAAAATGCTTCAATTGCAACAAGAACGGACACAAGTCCGCGGATTGCAAGGCACCAAAGAGGAAGAAAGATTCTCACATGAACTCGGTGCAAGGTGGGCAAAAGGATGAAGACATTATCCTTGCGGCTGTGGTGACCGAGGTCAACCTCGTTGGATCCAATTCCAAGGAGTGGTTCGTAGACCCCGGTGCAACCCGGCACATTTGCTCAAACCGAGAGTTATTCACTACTTTTGAGCCATCAAATGGTGAGAAGGTGTGGATGGGAAACTCGGCTCATTCCGCGGTTGAAGGCGTGTGCAAGGTGGTCCTGAAGATGACTTCGGGCAAGGAGCTAACTCTCAACAATGTGTTGTACGTCCCAGAGATACGTAAAAACCTGATCTCGGGCTCGTTGTTGAACAAGCATGGCTTCCGCATGGTTTTTGAGTCGGACAAACTAGTTTTCTCTAAATCGGGAATGTATGTGGGCAAGGGGTATGCAGTTGATGGGCTGTTTAAGCTCAATGTAATGACTATTATTATTAATAATAATAAAATACCTTCTGCTTACTTGCTTGAGTCTTCCAATATGTGGCATGGTAGACTAGGACATGTTAATTTTAATTCTATACGTAGATTAATTAACATGGAGCACATTCCTAAATTCACAATTGATGTGAAGCACAAATGTGAAGTCTGTGTAGAGGCAAAACTAACGAAAACGTCTTTCAAATCAGTTGAAAGAAAAACGAAACCACTTGAATTAATTCATAGTGACGTTTGTGATTTTAAATCAATACAAACATGTGGTGGTAATAAATATTTTATTACTTTTATCGATGATAGCACTCGCTATAGCTACGTTTATTTATTAAAAAATAAACACGAAGCAATCGATAAATTCATTATTTATAAGAATGAAGTGGAAAACCAACTTAATCAACGGATTAAAGCGGTTAGAAGTGATCGAGGTGGTGAGTATGAAGCACCAATTGGTGACTTTTGCGCTAGCGTGGGTATAGTACATGAACGTACCGCACCCTATTCACCTCAATCAAACGGTGTTGCCGAAGGAAAGAATCGCACATTGAAAGATATGATGAATGCGATGCTAGTAAGTTCGGGCCTGCCACAAAATATGTGGGGTGAAGCAGTCTTGTCAAGCAATTAGCTTTTAAATAAGGTTCCCCGAAAAAATATGATAAAACTCCGTACGAGTTGTGGAAAGGCAGACGACCTTCCTATCAATATTTAAAAGTGTGGGGGTGTCTGGCAAAAGTGCTTGTACCAACACCTAAGAAAATAAAAATAGGTCCATAAATGGTGGATTGTATTTTTATTGGATATGCACAAAATAGTAGTGCTTATCGGTTTTTAGTGTACGATTCGAATAATCCGGATGTACATAAAAACACAATTATTGAATCAAGGAATGCTTCATTCTTTGAAGACGTATTTCCATGCAAGTCCAACGAAAGACCAAGCACGTCAAAACGAACATTTGACGTAGCTATGGAAAATACTAGTGAGGGGTCTGGAGAAGAACCCGAACCCAGACGTAGCAAACGTGCTAGAGTTGAAAAATCCTTCGGACCGGATTTTCTCACCTACTTGGTAGAATTTGAATCGGATATTCTAACATGTATGGTAGAAAATGAACCGGATTTTCTAACATGTTTGGTAGAAAATGAACCACAGACTTATACGGAAGCCGTGACGTCTACCGAAGGTCCTATGTGGAAAGAAACCATCAAAAGCGAGGCGGACTCTATCCTTAAAAATCACACATGGGAATTGGTTGATCTTCCTCTGGGAAATAAACCTTTGGGATCCAAGTGGATTTTTAAACGAAAAATGAAACCTGACGGTTCCATCGATAAGTACAAGGCCAGACTTGTAATCAAAGGATACAAGCAACGTGAGGGCCATGATTACTTTGACACGTATTCTCCTGTGACGAGAATAAATTCCATTAGGATGATACTAGCAATTGCCGCATTGCGGAAATTGGAAGTTCATCAAATGGACGTAAAAACCGCTTTTCTAAATGGCGATATAGACGAAGGAATCTATATGGAACAGCCTGAGGGCTTTCGTGTTCCTGGCCAAGAAAGGAAAGTGTGTAAATTAATTAAATCATTGTACGGATTGAAACAAGGCCCTAAACAGTGGCACGAAAAGTTCGATCATGCAATGCTAATTAATGGTTTTAAAATAAATGAAAGTGACAAATGCGTCTATGTGAAGAGAACGGTAGACGGCTATGTCATTTTATGTTTATACGTGGATGATACACTCATCGTGGGTAGCAATAATCTAATGATTAATTCTACCAAAAGCATGTTAAATTCTAAATTTGACATGAAGGATATGGGGCTGGCCGATTTAATCCTTGGGATTAAAATAATTAGGGGACCAGACGGTCTTACGCTAAGCCAATCCCATTACGTTGATAAAATCCTTACGAAATTTGATAAAATCCTTACGAAAATAAAAACGTACACCTTACCAAAAATCATGGAGAGTGTATTTCTCAAGTAGAATACACTAGGATTATTGGAAGCTTGATGTATCTAATGAGTTGTACAAGGCTTGATATTGTCTTTGTGGTTAGTAAGCTAAGTAGATATACTAGCAACCCCGGTGATGAACACTGGAAGGCAATAGTAAGGGTTTTGAGGTATTTACGTAAAACCCAAAACCTTGGACTGCACTATGGAAGATATCCAGCTGTACTTGAAGGGTATAGCGACGCTAGTTGGATATCCGACATAAAGGACTCCAAGTCCACGAGTGGATATGTTTTCACTTTGGGAGGTGCAGCTGTGTCATGGAAATCCTCAAAACAAACGTTAATAGCTAGATCCACGATGGAGTCTGAGCTAATAGCCTTGGATAAGTGCACTGAAGAGGCTGAATGGCTACGCCATTTTCTCGAGGATATTCCAAGTTGGGAAAAGTCTGTCCCTCCAATATGCATACATTGCGATTGTCAAGCGGCAATTGGAAGGGTACAGAGCAATATGTAAAATGGTAAGTCTAGACACGTTCGTCGTAGACATAACACCATTAAACAACTCCTCACAACGGGTGTTATCACTGTTGACTACGTGAAGTCAAAGGATAACATAGCGGATCCGCTAACCAAGGCATTGGATAGAGAATTGTTGGAGAAGTTGTCACGAGGAATGGGACTAAAGCCCGTGAATTGAAAAGTTCTATAGTGGATACCCAACCTAGTTGGTCCTAGGTTCAAAAGGGACAACTAAATTATAGAGCGAAGGATGGTCACTGTGGGGGTCCCGGACTCCTACCCAATCCTCGTTTAAAACATTGACTCCCGCACGAGGTTAGCAAAAACGTTTGATTTAATGATTCCAAAATGTTGATCTACTCGATAACATTGGAAGAGTATGCGGGATACTCGTGAAAGAATCACCTATGTGAGAGAGAAGAGGGTCGCTTCAAAGGAGAACTGTAAAGGCTCAGTTCTTTAGAAACTCTTGCAGAACCAGGACGGTGACACATGGCCAAAACGGGCACACCCATGAGAACGGAACAAAGTTGGAAGGTTCTTGTGTAAAGATAAGTCAATGTTTACACGACGACAGTATAGTTCAAGGACATTGAGTCTACTAGACAGCCAGTAAATAAACGTGTCTTTACAACTGAAGGTTCAAAGGATAAAACCTACCTCTCTGTATGCAAGGATCATCCGGTGAACACAATGTGTCCTATCTTCGTGTCTTTTTAAGTCTCGAAAATTAATTTTCATTCATGTGGGGGATTGTTGGAAAAATGTGTTAAAAATTGCATTAAATGGTAATTTTAGGGGCAATTATTTGAGTGGGGTCCACTTCCGATTTGGGTCGGGTCAAATTGGTTTCGGACTGTCCTTGTTAAGGGCTACAATTCGATATATGGTACGCTCAAAACGGATAACGGGGAAAAACTGGGAAAATGATGGGTTTCTAGTGTGTTTTATCCCACATCGGAAAACTCAAGGGATTTTCACCCCCTTATAAAGGGAAGCCTCTTTTAAGGAGTTCAGATTCCTAAAGGTAAAGGCTCTCTCTTACGCGCAGGTGGGGGGTGCCGATCAAATCCCGAAACGGAGAAGAAAAACCGCGACTCGTGTGCGTGGGCGACCTGCGGACTCGAATGCCGTTCGAAAAATCTATCATTCAAAGATATGATTTGGTTTTGGTTTCTTCCCGTAACGTTCCTTTATTTTTTCCAAGCTGGAAGAATCGCTCCGTTTCTGTCCGGGCCAGAAGGGGTTCTGTTCTCAACAGAACTGATCCGCTTCTGTTCGGTTCAACAGAAACCCTCGAGGTATTCTATCCGCAACAGAAAGGCTAAACAGAAACCCTCGAGGTCTTCTGTTCGCAACAGGGACGCTCGAGGTCTTCTATTCGCAACAGAGACGCTCGAGGTCTTCTGTTCGCAACAGAGACGCTCGAGGTCTTCTGTTTGCAACAGAGACGCTCGAGGCCTTCTGTTCGCAACAGAAGGTCTTCTGGTCCGTTACAGCAATAAATGCCCAACGTTCTTCTCTTTTAATGCTGCGTTAAATGGACAGTTTATGGACGATTCAATGCTCAACGGACTGGTCATTGATGTCCAACGTTCAGGTCCATTAACACCCCATTTAACACACAACAAATCCTCCTATAAAAGGCTAGCAGGTGGTTTGCAACAAGACACAACACACAATACATTCCTCACGTTTTCTTGAGCTAAAAGCACTTTCAGCTACTCCGAAATTTCCCTAGTGTTCTGCTATTGTTCCAGTTCACCGGGACTTTCATTTGTGTGCTCAAACGATCGCTCGTTAGCCACCGTATCCTGGGAAACGGTCATTGCAACGCTCCTAACACCGTGAGAGGCGACGAATACATTTTAAGGACATCGTGCGTAGCACGAGCTCTGGTTAAACTCTGTTCCATCTTATTTTCTGTTTTCTTTTAGCTATTTTATTTATTAATTAATTTTATTTAATTAATATTTCTTCGTTTTTTCCGAAACACACCCAAGGTTGGTCAGCTTCGGAACAATCACCTGGCAAACCTTCTTGGTTGTTCCACCCAAGGTTTTGAAAGGCAAAATCGGGCCCCAAGGCGTTTGATGGTAGCCTCCCAATGCGTAATATCTAAATGCCTTGCTTTTTATAAATTTCTGAATTGTAAATGGAATGATATAACGTGACTTGTTCTTAATTGCAAAACTTGGAGCTTATAATATTAAAATTCTAATGATATCATGAACTAATGCAACTTGGAGCTATTTTATTATTTTTTATTCTTTTTTATTTTTTTAATGTTTCATTTTATATATATTTTATTAAGTTTTTTATTATTTTTCTACGATTATTATTATTTTTTACGAATTAATTATGAATTAAAACATTTAATTATGACTTTTGACTTTTGAGTACCTTTTACTCATATTTAAAGGAGGTGTAAGAATGAAATGAAAAAATAGGTATGTTTCAAATTGGAGTAATATGATCCTATTTTAGAATAAAAAATATAAGAAGTCCTATTTTTATTTTTGCCATAGTTTTATTTCTGTTTAAGGTAATTTCTATTATAGATTTACATTAATGGTCAACTCCGTCCAACAATGTCATATTTCGCTTGTGGTTCGAGTGGCCGAGTAAAAGGATTAGACAAAGGTGACAACTTCAGTACCAATTTAAAAAATGAGATACCGTACCTATCACTCACTTGATTGGTTCAAATCATTACATCATTTTTAATTTAGATTTAAATAATTCAACTACATCATTCTGATTGGTCCATGTGGACAAATGTATGGTAATTTAAGGGTATCATAGAATCTACCTTAGACAAATACTCCACATACAGCGATTGGCGTTACTAAAAGTAAGAGCACGTGTGTGATGTGTCTTTGAGACCACCACCTCAAAACAAGCCTTTTTTTTACTCTAGGATCTTGGGGGTCTGGGGTGTGGGGTCTGGAGTAACTCAAAACAAAACAATTTATTAAGGGAAGCATATATGGTACAGTTGGTTGTACGGTTGTCACTGTACAGTCGGTGACAATTTTGTAATTTTGGTGAAATTCATGATTTCTCTTAATTGAGCATTTATTCAATTCTGATGAACATTGAGTCTGTTCTTTTGAGCATTAAGAGTCTAACAATGAGTACCAGTGATCTTTGCTTCATATCTTCTAATTTAATTTCTTTTTATTATTTTTTCGTTTATAAAAAATTCTTAAATTATATTTATAATCAATTTCAATTTATTTCAATATGTGAATCTAATGTAGTATGATACGTTTGAAATGTGAAATATTTTAAATGAGCATAAAGCAATACCAAACAAGCATACATAACTTACAAAAGGAAAAAGGTGCAAATAGGCCCATGTACTAACCAAAAAAGGTCAAATAAGCCCTTATTTAGGAGGCTCTGTCCGGCCGTCGTCATTTGGACTGGTTCCTGGTGGAATTTTTTGATGAACTTTTTTGATCATCTTATTCATCAAGTCTAGTTTACTCATACCAAATTTCAGCTAAAACCTAAATCGTGAAGGCATTCAAATGAATTCTTGAAGATAACTGCGATTCTAACTGCGCATTTATTTTCAAGAATTCATTTCAATGTCGTCCCCAATGAATTTTTAGCTGACATTTGGCATGAGTAAATTAGACTTGATGAATAAGATGCTCAAAAAATTTCATCAAAAAATTCCACTGGGAACCACCCCAAATGGCGATGACCGTACAGAGCCTCCTAAATAAGGGCTTATTTGACCTTTTTTGATTAGTACATGGGCTTATTTGCACCTTTTTCCCTTACAAAATGAGTATAAAAAATTTAAAAGCTCATTTGTGTATGCTCATTCATTTTTGGTCATTTTTGGCATTATACTCGTTTGACTTTACATAAAACTCATTTTTAATTTGCTCAATATTACTTTGTGTGTGAATGAGTTTGCACATATCCCAAATGAGCATACATGAATTATGAAATGAGCATCGGACAATTCAAAAAAGCTCATTTAAATCTGTACTATGCTCAACTTGTTGTTTGTGTATACTCATCGGTAAAACTACGTGTATACTCCGTAAGAAAAACAAGAAAAGGAGAAACATGAGCCAAATCTAAGGTTGAGATGTCCTTTCTTCCCCGTCAATCGCGAAATCCACCATAGATCTCGTTTGAGAGCTCCATCTTCACAGATCCAAGAGGTGAGCAGAGCAATCCCTATGGCGAGGAAGCGACGTACCAAGCGACCTGCAGAGAACTGGAGATCCAGACAATGCGAATGAAGCCTTTGAGGACGGAGAAGAGATCCAGATGGTGTGAGGGAAGCCTCTCGGGGATGACGACCTGTGCTGCGCAGAGAACAAAAAGTCCAGTTGTACCGTGCTCACGGTACAGCCGGTCGTAGGATGCATTTTACCTTTATTAAGCCTGTTTTCTGCTTATTAATCAACTTTATAAATTAATTTTTCAATAAATATGTATATTTATCATCAAAAAATACAAATAAATATGTAAATGTTTTGTTTAGCACACTGTGTTATGTAAAAATCATAATAGTAAAATTGAATTCACCTTTGTAGCAGAATTTATGTGATTTTTTCTTTATTTACTAATAAAATATATTTCAAATATATTTTCCCACAATTCAGCAGATTCTGCCAGTTCAGTGTTTCAGTTGAAATTTCATCAATTTCAACAAATTTAGCCGATTCAGCCAATATCAGCGTTACCAAACTTCTCACTTTTTTCAGCATTTTGATCTTTGATTTTTTTAAAGAAACAAATTGTAGTTTTTTAATAAAACTTCTCTCTTTGATGTAATTCTATTTCAAATAACAAATTGTTGTAATTAATGAATATGAAAATTTACACACTTTCACTCAGAAGCTAAATAGAGTAACTTCCCAAAACAGATCTTATAGTTTTAAAACATCTTCTAAAAATTGTATTACATATTATCAAACATGTAAGATTTTAAACATCGATAAGTAGTTTAAAAGCTAGAAAATGTAAACACACGTACCAAACATACATCACTTATTCAAATGTTCCCCTCCCTTTTTTACTAATTATTTTGTCATAACATATCCAATTTGATACTATTATAGAATTCAACGCATCTTTCACGGTAAATTTCAGTTTGACCTTCCTTACTTGAAGGAGATAATGACGCTTAATCATTCATAATTGCTAATTATGCCAAAATCACTTTTGAGACTATTGGAGCAAAAAAAGGTTAATCCTTTTGACTAAATAAATACAAATAATTCCTTGTGTCAAAATAAAAAGAAATACGTACCAATGCTCAATGCCATTTTAGATTGCGTGCTCACCCATGGTCAACCATATTATAAAAAAAGTATTTGCATATTCGATAAACACGAGTCATTAATTTCTACTTTTTATACTACGTATTATTTAAAGAGGTTTTTGCGAAAATATTAGGGAGATTTCCCAAAATAAGAGTAAATGAAGTTTGATATTTCAAAATAGGACTACTTTGTTTTTATTCCCGAAATGTGACTAACATGACAGTATTTACTGTCATCTTGTAACCGTGACTGCCAAATAGTTGCAGTACAATGCATTTAATATGACAATATTTATTATAATTAATGACAGTATTTTTTGATCATGACAGTATTTTTCATACATGACAGTAATAACTCTTATTTCGGGAAGAAAAATATATTAGTCCTATTTTTGGAATTCCAAATGTCATTTGCTCCTATTTTGGCTAATTTCCCAAAATATTATTGAAATAAAATTTATTGATATGACAAATAATCAAATGTAAAAATGAACCTAAGTTACTATTAGTAATTAAATACGTAATTATTTCTTATTTAAAAGCTTCTCTCAAATTTGTTATGAAACAATTATTCATTCCGTGTTAATGAAAAAATTTATTAATGTGTAGTTCTCAAATTTTCAATTTGGTTTCTATTTTCTCACACGGGCACCCAAAAAACATTGTTATGAAACAATTATTCATTCCGTCTCGCAAAATAGTTCGGGTTTTCTTTTTTGGGTCGTCCCAAAAAATAGTTCTCATTTCCCTTTTTGGAAAGTTTTATGTGGTTCACATTCATTTACCGTTTTTTATTCAACCATAATCATACATTTCCACTTTATTCCTACTTTCTTAAACTTCGATCCAAATCAATGCGGGAACTATTTTATGGAAGAAGGGAGTATATATTAACACAATTCTCTAATCCTCTTGACTCGGTACTCTTTTTGTAAGAGCGTAATAATTTGGTTTAGTGCAGAGTTTTATCCAATTCAAATTGTACATGATCCGCTTTTATTTTTGACTAGATGCAGACGACTTTAGGTATTGAATATTGACCTTTATTCTAGCGAGAAATTTTCTGTGTTAAATTAATAAATTACCTACACAATTAATTTCAAACGTATATACATTCGATGAATTTAATTAGCTGCTGTAGTTTATTGTTAACAAAATAATTCTCATATACTACGCACTTCAATTCTTACATTCTTTTTTATTGAAATAAGTTTACTTCTCATTTGCCAATACACAAATTTAACGTACTATTAACTTATTAAAATGACTATTAGACAAATATATATATGAAAGATTTTTTCATCGACATTTTTAGATTTTTTGTATTAGTCATTGACCAATAAAATATTATCGAAGCAAAGTATCTGTATATAAAGTATGCTTATAGTAACAAATGCAAAAATATTGCAATTAATAAAGAATCCAGAATTATTAGCCAATTATACATTATCACAATTTCAAGCAAGATACTTTAGGGAGAATTCCTAATAAAGGAGTAAAGCAAGTTCATTTTCCAAAAATAGGAGTGAATGTTTGAAATTTCCTATATTAGTGAGAATGTTTAAAATTTCCTAAATACATAGTATGACCTACTACTACGGAGTATTATTTATGATTAGACAAAAATACTCTCATAGGAGTTCGAGCTTGGTCACCGGACCCCATCCCCCGACTGTGTCCTGGTTATGCACTGGAATTAGGGGGCATTTATTTATAGGGAGATTTACGATTTTAGTCTTGATGTTTGGTTGTTTTCATTATCAGTGTCGTAACTTTAGTCAATTGCAAGTTTGGTAACGTTAGTCATGACTTGCACGTTTGGTCCTGTAACTAATAAGTTTTGCCGATTTAAGAACCCCCCGTAAACAAGTACACTTCTCTGACAGAAAATCCAATGTCGGCGGCATCTTTTCCGGTATATATTTGTCGGAAAATTTACTTTTTGGGGGAAATGCAATTAAATCGTAAAAATTTATTAGTTACGGGGTTAAACTTGTCAGTATTCATAGTTACGATACTAATAATGAGAACAACCTAAAATTGTGGGATCAAAGCTTTACAAAGTCGCAAAAATCGGAATCAAATTTGATAAAAGATTGATATATAAGGTAAGAGATTAAGAATGATTTGTGTTGACCAAGTGAATAAAAACTTAGAACATCAAATTGGGACATCAAATTGGGAGGTAGTAATATTTAATCCTATTTAAGAAATACGTAGTATAAAAAAGTAATTGTATATAGAGAGTATATGACAATGTTTATTGCAATTTTCTCAATACGGAGTATTATATTACGTTTCTATATGATGATTTCATGATTTTATATAAGTTTCTCATTAAAAGCATGCATAACCTCTTTTTTATTTTATTTTATGGAGATGCAGGCCAGGAAACCTGCATCCATTAAACAGGCCAGGACAACGTTTGGACGGTGTAAACCAGTCACGAGGAATATAATTCCCCACCGACATAAAAAAAAGCTAGGTAAACTGCTCCTCAGTATAAGAAAACGTTGTCCTGTTTTGTTTCTTTTTATTCACGTTAAGCTTACACAACATGTATAATTTAATATCGACCACCTAATACCGAGGAATTTGAAATTCTTGTCCCGTAACTTTTGACCATTTTCATTATTAGTTCCGTAACTTTAGTCACTTGCAAATTTGATCTTGTAACTAATTAATGTTTGCGATTTAAGTACTTTTCCCTGAAAAGTACACTTTTCGACGATAGTATACCGGAATAGATGTCGCCGGCGTCGGATTTTTCTGCCGGAGAGTGTATTTTCCGGGCCAAAAGTTCTTAAATTACAAAGATTTATTAATTACAAGATCAAATTTGCAAGTGATTAAAGTTACAGGACCAATAATGATAACAGCCAAAAGTTACAGGACTAAAATTACAAATCTCTAATAGAATTATTAGAGGCTTAGTATTGTACTTTACATTAAACTCTCTTTAATATAAATATATCTGTCAGGGCTCCTTAGGGAGTAACCTTTCCCATTATTCTCACATGGTATCAAGAGCACATTAATTTCTTTTCCGATCCTCTCTCTAAAAAAAATTCCGTCGCCGCGTGCAATACCCTAGAGCCGCCGCCGCCTACAACAATTCTGCCGTCTTCCACCGCAACGCACACCATGGCAGCTCCGATGTCGCAAGTTTCTGCAGCTCTCAGCCAGCCGACTACTCTTCCGTCAGGATCGGCCAGCACCACTGTCTCGACCGGCGCTCCCTCATTCTTCGGTTCGCTGTCGGCGAACAGTTCCTTCTTCTCCGGCGTGACCTTCTCCTCCAATTTTGTGTCTCCAAGTCGGGCCTCTGTGCCATATCCCCTTTTTCAAAATTTCCCACCGGCGTTTCCATGGTCAGCCCCTACTCCGGTGCAGGTTGTTCCGCTCGAATCACCCCCACTCGTCGGAACTGGCTTTGCCGGCCCCACGCTCGTCGGCTCGCCTGGTATCTCCTCCGTTGTTCCTCCCTCTCGCACACCAGCAGGCGGCCCGGTCGGATCCTTACTTTCTGATCTGGCTCAAACCATATCTCATGTGGCCACCAATGTTACAAATATTGTGACTACTAAACTTTTGGCGGTAGAAGACTACACCACTTGGAGGACACAATTCGAATCGTTTCTAGTTTCACAAGTTCTATTGGGCATGGTTGATGGCTCCATTCAGGTACCCCTGCTTATTCCATAGATGCTCTTAACCGTCAAACTCCCGATCCTGAATTTTAATACCTTAAATTTCTCACAATCTCTCCCTAATACCTTAAATTTCTAGCTAGTAGTTAATTTAACTTTCAATTGAGTGTGCCAAACAAAGTAACTAGATTCCTGTAAATTGATGAACTATTGAATTATTTTATATATTAATTCTTTAGTAATTTATGAAACCAATTGACAATTATTTGTTTTGATCTTAAGCAATGCAATGAAGTCAAACTTCCAAGCCGTCTAATAGTTTATATATTAACTAGATTCCAAATGTAAAATAGAGTACCCAATACCCACATAGAATTGAGGCTCATATCCAATTTGATAAAGTTTGTGTGATTATAAATTATACTTATTTTATTCTTACTTTATCAATTCAATATATAACAACCATATATAAACTCCCTTTCTCTTAACAATCAAGCTTAACTTGATGAACTCCGAAAACTTTACTTTCTCAATTCTTACTTTAACCTCCTAACTTGAAACGCATATGATTAAGAAAGTAAAAAATATACAAGTGTGGTTAATGTAGATAAAAGAGATAATATCAACTAGATAAATAATACTACGTAATTCCTTAAAAGGAGAAATAAACAATTTTTTCTATCCATACCACTACTTCATTTTCAATCGTTTTCCTAATGCTTAGTTTTTAATTATTATTTACAAATAATGAAAAGTGACCGAATTTGGGCTTTTGGGGCGAAACGGGGTCACACATGGTCACATGCACGCGCACGGCTGTGCGCACGAAAAAAGATTTTCCGTAAAAATACTCACGCATGGCATGCGCGGGTCGTGCACACCTGTAGTCTGAATTTGGCTGATTCCTTTTAAAAAGGTTGTAGCTAATGAAGTCATATGTGGTACTCCCTCCGTCCCTTATAATTTTGCCAACTTTCCTTTTTTGGATGTTCCACAAACTTTGCCACTTTCTCTTTAAAGTAAAGAATTTGTGGTTCCACTTCATTCTCTCTCTTCTGCACAAACCTCAACCACACAGTTTTTATTTTATTATTCCCCGTGCCGGTCAAACTTGGCAAAGTTATTAGGGACGGAGGGAGTATAATAATTATACCTGACGTCCCTTCATAACTCATAAACATTTGTATGTGCCGGTGTGGAGAGTAATAAGTTCATGGGATTGGAGTTTGTAATGACGAAGATGGACAATCAACCAAATCAACATTGTTGTTTACAAAGAAATGTGTACTATAGAGTAATTTATAATTTTTGTTAGTGTGGTGGACTTACATGCACATCCATTTCATCATGTGATGATTTACATTTAGTTCTTACCATTTATTCAGAATTTATTTAATGTTTTCAAATTATTCTAACACAATCATGTTTTTTTAAATATTTTTAAATATATAATTATATCTAAATTATTATGTGGGTGTCTCACTCCCGTGGTGGAGTAACTAGTTTACCCAGATATACTTTTAATGTGTTTTGTTTTTGCTGAGGATTAGACTCAAAACAAGATAAGTGCAAGGATTCTGGACCGGTCATAGTTGAATGTTAAGACTCAGGATTCCATCCGAAAAGGTCAACCTAATATGAGGAGTAGCCCAAAGCCTTATATAGAGTTTTATTGTTTTATAGTTTTCCGGTGTGGGACAAATACTTTAACACGCCCCCTCATCCCGAACGGGCTGAACAATATCGAGGTGTATAAATGGGCCAATTAGACCCTTAACAAGCTACCCGTAACCATGAGTGCTAAACAAGCAGTCAAATCACAACCAGAATTGTCTTTGATACCATGTTAACACCCGGGATTCCATCCTATAGGAGGAGAAGCCCAAAACCTTATATAGTATTTTATTATTTTATCGCTTTCTCGCGTGGGACAAATATTTAACAACTTACAAGTGCCCGTGTGGGGATTAACGCATCACATTGCTCCTATGATTGACTCAAAGTATGGTCTCTAAGGCTTATTATCGAACAATGTTTTCTAGTCTTGCCGACTTTTCCTTGTTTTCTATGATATTTTAATATATGCTGTTTATTTTAAGAATCATCTTTCCCTGGTAGTTGATTTAAACAATTAATTACCAATTGCTTTCATGGTGATGGTTAAAATTTGTGCGACAAAAGAAATATGTGTACTAAAGATCGCGTGGTTAGTGCCTAGGTTTATTGTGGTACAATAAGATACATTCAATCTTCAAGATTCACATAAAAGATAAATGAATTGACAAGTAATAGCTGAACCCTTCTCATATTTAAGATCCTCCTCATATATATCCGTGATATATATATATATGGTTAGATGTTATATGTGTTCTTCAGGGCCGGTTAGGTATGTTTGAAATCGAGAATTGAAATGGGCCTAATTTAAAGAAAATTTAAAGAAAATGTAAACCACTTTTTTGTTCAAACTAACCTGCATTATAATACAAATATTATTTCAAGACATTTATAAAAATAATTGTAAAACCTTCTTCTATCTAAACCAATATTATTATAGTGTTGGTGGTTCTTATTTGGGAAGGAAACAATAGTGGTCCTATTTGTGCATTTTACCATTGTTGTAATCATATTCAAAGAATTAACTCTATTGTTGTCAACTCCTAAATTACCCCCTCCAATGATGTGATCATTATGAATCGTTTCATTTTCGGTAGATAAATCATTATTCTTCTCTAAGTTCTCATTTTGAGGACATTCATATTTTGATTTTTTACACATAAATTTTTCTATTGAACATTTGTTACTTCTGCTTTGTCGAATGTTCTCCTCTTTTTCTTTATCATACACAGATTTAATCATTTTTATTACATCTTGAAATTAATTAAATTTATAAATTTAATTATAATCGAATTTTTTTGTCTAACAAAATCAACAAATTATAACACCAACATTCCATAGATAACAACCAACAATTAAGAAATCAAACCACCAACTACTAATGAAATCAATTAATAAACTAATCAAATAAACATATCACACTAATATGCTTCCACTTGGATTTTTTAAGGAAAATTTGTGAGCATGTTTTTCATCAAGTGTAGATAATGTCCATAAACCTTTCATGTTAAAAATGAATCGGAAGTCAGTTAAATAAATTATTGAAAAACGTTGCGCCAAAATATGCATAAAGAACACAATGTTTTTCAATAATTTATTTAAATGACTTCTAGAATGAATTTTAAATTGAAATTTTGTACATTAGGCCCAGCTAATGTAATTACGCACAAAAACTTTCCCTATCAAAGATAGTCCCATTTTAAATATCATCTTCAACCATAGTTCAAGTCCTATCCACCATAATCCATTGTGAAAAGAGGACTTGAACTATTCAAGCAACAAAAGCATGAATTGGAAATGGGCTTCGTTATTGGGCCAATGAACGAGAAGAACAAATAATTGGACTAGAAATTGGATAGGGGCCGCGCGAACGCAGGCCCCCACTACCACAAATTATGACGTAGACTCCACCACTTGGGTAGATCTTAGTATGAAGCCCTTCCAAAGTGCAATGGAAGCCGACAACCTAGGCCATGGGCCTTCTTGATCGCCCATTGACCCCGTCCAGGTAAGTATGTAATATTGGCTGACCAGGCCTTTATTTATAATCCCTTGCTCGGCTTCTCAGCTTTTCCGCTTCCGGTGTGGGACGAATTCAAATCCATTCACACGCTGCTGCCTTGGCCATTTCGTCTTGCATTTTTGCCCCTCTTGAATAAAAACGACCGCAATGTACTATAAAACTGTTGTCCCCCACGCATCATTTTTAAAGCTGAATGTCCTCCAAATCTGATAAAATGCTTGAACGGTGTCGGACTTTTGCATTCAAATCTTGATCCTTGTTGCACTTGCAAGCCTATGAATACTAGCTAGGAGTATAAGTATTTATGTCAATCATGTTAAACCCTCTGTAATCTGAGCAGAAATCTATAAATCTAGAAATATTAAGAATCTAAGATAGCCCAATGTTGAATTCTTTTAGTTTAATAGATTGTTGGTAATACTCGAATTGGTTGAATCGGTAGATTCTGCTCAAATTGATGAAATTTTGATGGAAGCGATTGAATTGGCTTAATTTGGTGAATTATGAAACAATGTATTTTATTTATTAAATAATATATCACCTGTTCGATGCACGGAGGAATATTTTGTTGAAATGCTAAATACAATAAGTAATTTTAAAATGTAAACGATAAAAAGCAATACATTGCTAAATATGTGAATGTCTTACAAATATTATATTATACACTAAAAAGTAATCAATACTCCGTACAAAATAGAAACGGTACGTTGTAGTTAAAAAAAATTGATATTCACCCAAAATAAGCAATGTAAATTTTAATAATAAATCTGAATCAATTACTTTCGGCATACAATTATCCAATGCAACCACTTAGAATATTTTAAATTGGATTAAAAATAATAGAGTGAAATCCTGTTGACACAACATTAGCGTTTGTTGAACCCAATTCATCTTCCGCCGCATCTTTCACATCCCCTTTCTTGAAGTTTTTCATGTTATGGTGATTAATAAGATGCGCATGAGTCCGACAATTCTATTCTAACGCTCACAGCAGTCTAGAAGTGGTCTTCTCCATATCTTCCTTCTGGATTTATCTTTCCGGTAGGCGGATTGCGCCGTTTCTTGTCCGGCGAATGATTTGGAGCGACAGTGGGAGGGCGGTCATTACCACACTCTGATTTGGAGCGCCGTTTGCACATGGTCTGCTTCTCTATGGTTGATGTTTCTAGATGTGGTTCTATGGATCGAATCTGGAGGTCTGTGATTGAGACCTTCGATTAGAAAATCGTCTGCGGATTTCTGGATCGAGTTATGAGCAAGGTATAAGACAGATCGGCGGGTTGCCGCCCTCCTGAACTGCCGCCCTGGAGCGACCGAGGTACTATGATTTCGAAGATGATACTTCAAAAATACTGGCAGTAAGGAGATTGGAGTATTTATCAATTAATCTATTTTTTATGGTCTTACTTTCGCGTTAAGTTTGTTTATGTTGCTTTGCTTTATGTTGATGGCTTTAGTTGTAGGTCTACAATAAGGATTTACAATTCTGCTAGATATTATATTATTAGTAGGATCTATATGGCCAAGGATTGTTGTGTCATACTCGTTTAGGGATTAGCGATTTGTATTGTCTTGTTTTATCTGATCTATTTTGTTTACATCTGATTTGGTCTAAACTGGTGTTGTATATATCCATTTTATGTGTATCTACTATCTAGTATGATCAATTTAAGTTTGACCTAGTTTTACTTGGTTAGAAATCAAACACGCTCCAATTAAAAATATTCCTAATTATTTTAAGTTCTTTCTTCTTTCAAAAGAATTATGAACCACTCTTGCACTAATCAGTATAATAAAGTTCCAACCCTAAGGTTACAAAATACTATAAAAAAAATATCGGTTTCACATAATTATAATACTAACAATTTGATAAAACACATTTTCTGACGATTATCCTATGAAACTATATAATTTTAAATTAAAAAAATCATTAAATAAGAAAGCATACATGTATTACCTATTAGTACGTATTTATTAATCAGATTATGGTGATATGTCATGAATAGGCTATTTTCAAGGCAGTGCTTATACCGTGGAACCGGTGCAAGCACCATGCACCCTTTGTTATTTTTTATTTCTCCTTTTCTTAAAATTGTTAATAATTTTTTTATTTTTGATCCGATTTTTATAAAATTTATATCAAATTTTTTTATTTTTCATGATCTTTCAAATGAGACCAATATTGCCTATGTAATTTTATTTTTTTACATTCATACATTTTTTTGTAATATATTTTTATATGCATACACTTTTTCTATAATATATTTTTTTTATCACTTTTATATGTCTTTAGAGGTTTTTAAGATATTGAGTTTGTTTATTTTGATTCTAGCTTGGAGTTACATTTGATAATATACGAAGTTACATCATCTTATACTCCAGTTACAAATTATTATGTGTGAGTTACATTTTGTTATACACGAGTTACATACTTTTATGCGCGAGTTACATGTAATTATGTGTGAGTTACATCTTGTTATGTGTGAGTTACATCTTGTTATACACGAGTTACATATTTTTATGCGCGAGTTACATGTAATTATGTGTGAGTTATATCTAATTATTTGTGATTTTTTACTTATCTTTATCTTGAACTAATTCAATTATAACTGAATTAATTTTTTTCTTTGCCAATTTAATACAAAATTTTATTAATCCACATAAAATAAGTATATTGTATTTCATATTCATACACTATTTTTCAAATGATAAAAATGAAAGATGTAGCAGGGGTTTATTTCATGGTATAACTGACATACATTAAGATGTAACTCGCGTATATTAAGATGTAACTCGCGTACAATAAGATGTAACTCGCGTAGAAGAAGATGTAACTTCATGATATATTATCAAATGTAACTTCAAAATAATTTGATAAAATTACATAAGCAATATTGGTCTCATTTGATAGATCATGAAAAATAAATAAAAAAATTGATATAAAATTTATAAAAATCAGATATCAAATTAAAAGTTATTACAATTTTTAAAAATAAAAAAAAATAAAAAATAATGGATGCTGCATCGTTTTGGGATCGGGCGCACCATCCTCATGCTGCGCCGATCCCAGGATATAAATTGCCTTTTCAAGGTGTTAAGGTTCTTTTTAAAATTATTTCAAGAATTTCAAGCACATCCATGTTAAGAATTGAAGGGAGCGGAGCGGAGCTGTGCGGAAGGGTAGAGCTGGAAATTAGAAATGGGTCAATCAACTATAAGTCTATAACTCCTATTTAGGGAATAAATCAGGAGTAACTCTTATTTTGGAACTTTTTCATTGGTTTAGTCTTATTTAGGACAATTACTTCATTTATATACATCACCCAATTCGTTTGCACATTTTACACAAGTCACATTTTTTGTTTCCTAAAATTTGATATATTAATTTGGGAAATTGTCCTAAATAGGAATAAATGATGAGGTTTGGAATTCCAAAATAGGACAACTATGTTTTTCTTCCCGAAATAGGAGTTTTTACTACCATGTATGAAAAATATTGTCATAATTAAAAAAATACTGTTATTAATTATAATAAATACTGTCATGTTAAATGCATTGTACTGCAACTATTTGACAGTCACACCTACAAGATGACAGTAAATACTGTCATGTTAGTCCTATTTCGGAAATAAAAATACAGTAGTCATTATTTTTAATTCCAAACTCCATTTACTCCTATTTTGGGAAATCTCCCTATTAATTTTTGTTTCTTGTTGATTCACTCTCTTGAATCAATGTACCTCATACTTCGTATTTTAAATCAAAGTCCACCAGCTTGAATCATTCAAATGTTCATTCTCATTGACTCCATTTTGGTTACTCTGATATTCGCACTAATCTGGCAATCATATCATTAAAAGACGTTAGTTAATGATAGTTTCTTTATTCGAGTCAACCTAAATACTTCCTCCGTCCCATTTTACCTATCTTGCTTTTTTTCGGGTTGTTTCAAAATAAGTGTCACATTTCTCTTTTTAAAAAGAAATATGTGGTACACATCATTTCACTTTATTATACTCAAATTTCAACCACAACTGTTACCTTTTTCAACCACTTTATTAATAATTATGCCAAAGTCAAATGAGACACATAAAATGAGACGGATGTAGTAAGTTTTTCATCTAAGTAAAGCTCATATTGATCCAAATAACATTTTAACGTAATGATTCAAGTACTTGAGTACTTACGCTCTCCCTTACTCTACCTCAGTTTTAGTTTGTTGCAACCTAAAACTTTATGTTTTTTCAAGAGAATGTGTGACTTTTTTTAAGCAAACAAGAATAAATAGACTACTTTTAATAATAATATCTTCATTGGAAAGTTCCCTAACATGTTTTGTAATTTCAAAATAGAAATAACATGACAGTATTACTGTTGTTTTAGAATCATTGCTGCCAAAGTATGACACAAAAACATTACACTTTGAAAACAAGCATTACCCAATTATGTAGTGTGTTTTTCTACATTGCTTTCTCTTTTAAAATAACGGTACTAAGTAGAGATGGATTCTTATCATTTATGTACTATATCCGTGATATACATGGTTAGATGTTATATCTTTTGTGCAGGGCCAGTTCAGTATGTTTAAAGGCCTGTGGGTGGAGAATTAAAATGGCCTAATTTAAGAAAAAAATTGTAAACCCCTTTTCTGTTCAAACTAACATGCATAATAATATAAAAATATTTCAAGACATTTATAAAAATAATTGTAAAACCTTCTTTTGTCTAAACCAATAATATTATAGTATTGGTGGTTCTTATTTAGGAAGGAAACAATAATGGTTCTATTTGTGCGTTTTACCAATGCTTTAATCATATTCAAAGAATTAACTCTATTGTTGTCAACTCCTAAATTAACCCTCCAATGATTTGATCATTATGAATCGTTTCATTTTCGATAGCTAAATCATTGTTCTTCTCTGAGTTCTCATCTTAAGGAGGACATTCATATTTTGATTTTTTTACACAAATAAAATTTTCCATTGAACATTTGTTACTTAGTGCTGCTTTGTCTAATGTTCTCCTCTTTTTTCTTTATCATATCTAGACTTAATCATTTTTATCACATCTTGAAATTAATTAAATTTATAAATTTCATTATAATTGAAGTTTTTTGTCTAACAAAATCAACAAACCATAACACCAACACTCAATAGATACTAACCAACATATAAAAAATCAAATCACCAACTATTAATGATATCAATTAATAAACTAATCAAATAACCATATCAGAGTAATCTGATTCCAAGTGGATTTTTTAGGAAAATTTGTGAACATGTTTTTCATCAAGTGTAGATTATGCTTATAAACTTTCAGCTTAAAAATCAATTGGGAAGTCAGTTAAATAAATTATTGAAAAACGTTGCGCCAAAATATGCATAAAGAACGCAATTTTTTTTCCAATAATTTATTTAACTGACCTCTAGGTTGAATTTTAAATTGAATTTTAAATTGAAATTTTATGCATATAATCTAAACTTCACAGAGAAAATGTTCATATATTTGCATTCAAAAGATCCACCTGGAAGTACCTCAAAGTCTACCCGAAAAATAATTAATTTAGGGCTAAGATATCTCTACTCACACGTATTATAGAGAACTAAACCTGGGCCTAATATTTTTACATTTTCTGGACCTAGGCCCCCTGTCCCCTAGGGCTGCCCATGGTGTTGTGGTTGGTCATTAGACTATTAAAATAAATTATTTGGATTGGCTTGGCTTGATTTTCAGAATAACAATGAGAGAATTGCTTAAATAGAATTGGACTTGTAGTGCGGGCTTGCGTTCGCGCGGCCCCTATCCAATTACAAGTAATTTTACTTCCATTTAAGCAATTCTCTCATTGTTATTCTGAAATTCGGTTATCTATAAAGCATTGGACCTTATTATTTCACCTCTGAACTTGAAATAAAGATTACTATATTGTTTTCAACAAATTTTGAGTTATTTATCTATGGTTCTTAATAATTTTGTTTAGTTTTCATGCACAATTTCATCTTCTGCCAGTTATTGTTCAAAGGAAAAGCGACTAAAATTTAGAAGTCTTCACTAATTGCCTGTTAAATATCTCTTGATGAAAGTATAACATTGAAAATGCTGAAATTTGAGGCGTTTTTCTATATGGTAGAATTTCTGATTTTTATGATAACTAAGGAAAATAGACTAAAATTTAGAAGTCTTCACTAATTACCCTATATACTTCGTATTAAGATTCACGGTTTCTATATTTTAAGTCTTTTTATACTTTTCATAATTGATAGTTTGCCCTATTTTTCACAATTTATTTTTAAGTTTTAACTGTAATAGAAACAGGCTACTAGGCTATCAAACTAAATATTCCATCCGTCCCTTTCTATTTAGTCAAATACTATTTTTCAAGTCAATGATGTTCAGCTTTGATTAATTAATATTTATACACGGTAATATTGATAATATATGAAAATGTTATGAAAATGTTAATAGTTAAAAGTATAATCATAAAAGTATAATTTTATTAAGTTTCACATAAATATATTAGTTAAAATAATGGATCAATGTTTATCATCTTTGACCGGAAAAGTCAAAGTTGACTAAAAAAAGGGAGGTAGTATAATATCAATTGCATTGACATCCAAAAAGTTATGATATCAAGACTTCCCGAAAATCTATCATCCACTTTATTTCCTTCCTATTTCTTTTTTTGAAGGAAAAGGATTAACTTTCATTCATAGAATCAATGTTTAGTACATGAGAAATAAATCTAGGAGGAGAACCAATCCAACAAACACAATCAGACAAAAAACATGCAGCTCTAGCCAATTCATGAGCCGCCCTGTTCGCTGATCGTTTTACGTGAGAAAAAGAGATGTCAGTAAAACTCGATTAATCTCTCGAATATCACCACCAATAATCCCCGCTAAAGCATTGTTCGACTCCCGCATAATCTCTGAAACAGCCCCCAAGGAATCCGATTCCACATCCACAAGATCCCAACCATTATCTTCGACCCAACTCAAAGCTTCCCGAATACCTATCAGCTCAGCATTTCCTTCCTATTTCTAGTGTCCTGAATGTTCGTTTTTTAACTCGCTCGGGTAGCTCAGTTGGTTCAGTGGTGAGAAATTTGGAACAATGAGCAAGGTTTGAAACCCGCAACGGCCGTGTGGAGGTTACATCTCATGTGTGTTGGGCTTGACCTCTGGTGCATACGGGTAAAAGGCCTACCATCATCGGGCCGACTGAGCCACCGTAACTTACATCTTCCCAAAAATCCTGTCGGGATCGGGGTGTGGGGAGCTTCTGGGGTGGGAGATTCCACCTTTAGGAACAACTGAATGATCATTTTAAAAGCTAGTGCCAGTATACGATTTTTTGAAACATTTATTGATCAAAATAAAAATATACTCGGTATAAATCAAACCAAATGATTGCATATATAAATAATAAAAACAAATATTATATGAGCTTTATGAACTTTACATGTTATTATAAAAAATACCTAATGTATAGTAATTCAAAAAAGAAATTTGGGCCTATGACAATGGACAAATACCCCTAAATACCAGTTCGTATACCGTGGGATCATCCCACGGTGAGCACCATGCTCCAGACTAAAAAACGACGCAATCTTGACCAATTTAAAAAACAATCGCGTGAACAGGATACACGTATACAATAACTTTTTTTTCCTTTTGTTCCAATAGCATGAATGTTGTAACTCGCGTGTAAAGAAATGTAACTCACGTTAATAAGAAATTTAGTGCAGGCAAGTCGAAATTGAACTTGACTAAAACAATGGTTTCAATGTAAACAATAAAAAAGGAGTCTAATTTCTTATTTACTTTACCTAAACAGTGAATGTGTTGTGTTTTTAATATTAAGACCACAAAATGTTTTAAAGAAATCATTTTCCCCAAAAAATCATTTTTTTGCAAAAGGTTTTTGTTATTCAATACAAGGGTTTTATTTTGGGATTATGAAATACAATATACTTATTTTATGTGCATTAATAAAATTTTGTAATAAATTGGTAATGAAAAATAATAATTCAGTTGTAATTTAATTAGTTACAGATAAAGATAAGTAAAAAATCACAAACAATTAGATGTAACTCACATATTAGATGTAACTTGCGCATAAAAGTATGTAACTCACGAAAAAAGATGTCACTTACGCATAACAAGATATAAAGCACGCATAATAACATGTCACTCGAGCATAAGAAGATGTAACTTTGCATATTATCAAATGTAACTCCAAGAATCAAAATAAACAAACTCAATGTCAGAAACCTCTAAGAACACATAAAATCGATAAAAAAAACTATAGAAAGAGTGCATGCATATAAAAGTTTATTACAAAAAAATGTATGAATATAAAAAAGATATTACAAAAATGGTGTGTGAATATAAAAAATATTATAGAAGTAAAAATAAGGTATGAAAATGAAACGCAATATACTTTTTTTATGTAGATCAATAAATTTTTTGTTATGTATTGATAAAGAATAAAAAAATAGTGTCAAGATATTTCAGAGCCTCTCTAATTTGCTAGTTGGAAGAGATGAAAGAAATCAAGATTAGGATTGTCATTTGAGGCTTAGTTGAGAAGATATGAGCAGATTTGGGGGTTCAGAGACTCGGAGAGCCACACAATTTGCCCGGTAGAAGAAAAATAAGGTGTATCTTAAGCCTGAAACTAAACGCGGCCGCATTTTCCGCGCATATGCACGCCTATGCGGTCAAGACAACAATTTGACCGCCTTTTATCACGCATAGTATATATGCGGCACGTTTCATAGACACCCCACGCCTATGCGAGCATAGGCGGCGCCTTTCCGGGTGTTTTAGAACACTGGATTTTAGACGTTAACATTGAGAGTGTACATTTTATCATCATAATATGAGAAAATTATTTATCAATACATATAAAGTAAGAGAATTCAACATTAGGCTATCTTACTTAATGTTTCCGAATTTATATATTTACAATCTGACTATATAGGTATTAACTCGATACGTTTGTATTTTATGGTTGGAATAAGTGTTCACAGTAATCACAATTTGGCTCACAAATTGAAAATATGGATTCAGATTTTAATGCAAAAAATAAATAGCCATCACCAATTATGTATTGGGATCACATGAGTTTTTTTTTGGGATCACATGAATTTTAAATACCAGTTTTGACAAGTTAAAATAAGGATGAAATCAGCACATTGAGATTTATTTTCGAAATGATGCGTGGGGGATAATAGATCTATGCCTCTATCTGATTTTTATTTGGAAGCAAAAAAGGCTAGAAAGAATGCACGGAAGACGAAATGGCAAAGGCTTTTCAATTCTAAAGGTTGGGATTTGTGAAGCGGAAGCCAAGGAAAAGGAAGCAGTAGCTGAGAACTGAAGGGATTTGAATTCGTCCCACACCGGAAGCGGAGAAGCTGAGAAGCCGAGCAAGGGATTATAAATAAAGGCCTGGGCAGCCGGTGTAACATACTTACCTGGACGGGGTCCATGGGCGATCAAGAAGGCTCATGGCCTAGGTTGTCGACTTCCATTGCACTTTGGAAGGGCGTCATCCTAAGATCTACCCAAGTGGTGGAGTCTACGTCATAATTTGTGGTAGTGGGGGGCCTGCGTTCGCGCGGCCCCTATCCAAATTCCAGTTCAATTCTTGTAGTTATTGTTTTGGTTGAAGCCCACTTGATGTTGAAGATCGATAGGCTATTTACTGCTAGAGTAGACTGTTATTTTTAAATTCTTCTAAGTATGAGATTTGAATATCTAAGATAGGGTTATCATTATTTTTCAACAAATTTTGAGTTCTTTTATTTATGGTTCTTTATAATTTTGTTTAGTTGTCATGCACAATTTCATCTTCTGCCAGTTACTTCTAGTACCTCCCAACAGAATGAAGACAATTCTACTTTGTACCTTTTTGTTCAAAATTGACACAAGGAAAAGCGACTAAAATTTAGTAGTCTTCACTAATTACCCGTTAAATATCTCTTGATGAAAGTATAACATTGAAAATGATGAAATTTGAGGCGTTTTTCTATACGGTAGAATTTCTGATTTTTATGATAACTAAGGAAAAGCGACTAAAATTTAGAAGTCTTCACTAATTACCCTATATACTTCGTATTAAGATTCACGGTTTCTGTATTTTAAGTCTTTTTATACTTTCCCTACTTTGATAGTTTACCCTATTTTTCACAATTTATTTTTAAGTTTTAACTGTAATAGAAACAGGCTACTAAGCTATCAAACTAAATATTCCATCCGTCCCTTTTTATTAAGTCAAATACTATTTTTCGAGTCAATGATGTTCAACTTTGATTAATTAATATTTATACACGGTAATATTGATAATATATGAAAATGTTAATTGTTAAAATTATTAATCCTAAAAGTATAATTTTATTACGTTTCACATAAATATTCTAGTTAAAATAATGGATCAATGTTTATCATCTTTGACTAAAAAAAGGGAGGTAGTATAATACTATAATATCAATTGCATTGACATCCAAAAAGTTATGATATCAAGACTTCCCGAAAATCTATCATCCACTTTATTTCCTTCCTATTTCTTTTTTTTTTGAAAGGAAAAGGATTATCTTTCATTCATAGAATCAATGTTTAGTACATGAGAAATAAATCTAGGAGGAGAACCGATCCAACAAACACAATCAGACAAAGAACATGCAGTAGCTCTAGTCAATTCATGAGCCGCCCTGTTCTAGAAAAAGAGATGTCAGTAAAACTCGATTAATCTCACGAATATCACCACCAATAATCCCCGCTAAAGCACTGCTCGACTCTTGCATAATCTCCGAAACAGCCCCCAAGGAATCCGATTCCACATCCACAAGATCCCAACCATTATCTTTGACCCAACTCAAAGCTTCCCGAATACCTATCAGCTCAGCATTTCCTTCCGATTTCTAGTGTCCTGAATGTTCGTTTTTTAACCCGCTCGGGTAGCTCAGTTGGTTCAGTGGTGAGAAATTTGGAACAATGAGCAAAGTTTGAAACCCGCAACGGCCGTGTGGAGGTTACATCTCATGTGTGTTGGGCTTGACCTCTGGTGCATACGGGTAAAAGGCCTACCATCATCGGGCCGACTGAGCCACCGTAACTTACATCTTCCCAAAAATCCTGTCGGGATCGGGGTGTGGGGAGCTTCTGGGGTGGGAGATTCCACCTTTAGGAACAACTGAATGATCATTTTAAAAGCTAGTGCCAGTATATGATTTTTTGAAACATTTATTGATCAAAATAAAAATATACTCGGTATAAATCAAACCAAATGATTGCATATATAAATAATAAAAACAAATATTATATGAGCTTTATGAACTTTACATGTTATTATAAAAAATACCTAATGTATAGTAATTCAAAAAAGAAATTTGGGCCTACGACAATGGACAAATACCCCTAAATACCAGTTCGTATACCGTGGGATCATCCCACGGTGAGCACCATGCTCCAGACTAAAAAACGACGCAATTTTGACCAATTTAAAAAACAATCGCGTGAACAGGATACACGTACACAATAACTTTTTTTCCTTTTGTTCCAATAGCATGAATGATGTAACTCGTGTGTAAAGAAATGTAACTCACGTTAATAAGAAATATTAGTGCAGGCAAGTCGAAATTTAACTTGACTAAAACAATGGTTTCAATGTAAACAAATAAAAAAGGAGTCTAATTTCTTATTTACTTTACCTAAACAGTGAATGTGTTGTTTTTTTAATATTAAGACCACAAAATGTTTTAAAGAAATCATTATTCCCAAAAAATCATTTTTTTATTGCAAAAGGTTTTTGTTATTCAACACACGGGTTTTATTTTGGGATTATGAAATAATTTTATGTGCATTAATAAAATTTTGTAATAAATTGGTAATGAAAAAAAATAATTCAGTTGTAATTTAATTAGTTACAGATAAAGATAAGTAAAAAATCACAAACAATTATATGTAACTCACATATTAGATGTAACTTGCGCATAAAAGTATGTAACTCACGAAAAGAGATGTCACTTACGCATAACAAGATATAAAGCACGCATAATAACATGTCACTCGAGCATAAGAAGATGTAACTTTGCATATTATCAAATGTAACTCCAATAATCAAAATAAACAAACTCAATGTCAGAAACCTCTAAGAACACATAAAATCGATAAAAAAAAATTATAGAAAGAGTGCATGCATATAAAAGTTTATTACAAAAAAATGTATGAATATAAAAAAGATATTACAAAAATGGTGTGTGAATATAAAAAATATTATAGAAGTAAAAATAAGGTATGAAAATGAAACGCAATATACTTTTTTTATTTAGATCAATAAATTTTTTGTTATGTATTGATAAAGAATAAAAAAATAGAGTCAATTATAATTTAAGTTGAAGAGAATGAAAAGTAAAATGGCAATTAAATTTTTAATATTTTAATTTGATGGAAAAGGAGAAGAATTGAAAAGCAAAAGAAAAAAAGGATGAAGAAGCTCCATGGAGAAAGGAAGTAACATACTAACTTCCAAAAGTGGGATCGGCACACGATGCGGAAGGTGGGCCGATCTCACAGTATAATTTGCGTCTAAATACAATCGTTAGACACGCCCAAATATCTTATACTCCGTGTGAAGATGATCACTATGACAAGAATGACTTCAATAGTACTCCTTCCGTCCCATTAAGATTGTGCATCTTTCTTTTTTAGTCCGTCCACTAAGATTTTTAGTTGAATTGATTGAAATGACTGTAGATGAACTTTTAACCATTTTCATATAATTTTTTCTTTATGTTATCAATAAAATATATTATTTCATAATTCGGCATATTAAACCAATTCAACCACTTCCGTCAAAACTTCATCGATTTCAGTAGAATCAGCCGATTCAGTCAATTCCAGTAGCACCAACAAGCTAATAAACTAAAAGAACTCAACATTGAGCTATCTAAGATTCTTAATATTTCTAGATTTATATATTCTTGTTTGTTCAGATTATAGAGGGTTTAACATGATTGACATAAATACTGAAATACTTATACTCCTATTCATAGCTTAGCTTGCAAGTGGAATATGGATAAAGATTGGAATGCAAAAATCTGATACATTCAAAATTGGGGCAAAAATGATGCGTGGGGGACAATAGTTAATAGTATAGCTCTTAGGCATAGAAGGCACATATAAGTATACCGCGGTCGTTTGTATTTGCAAGCAAAATTGGGGCAAAATGCAAGACGAAATGGCCAAGGCAGCAGCGTGTGAATGGATTTGAATTCGTCTCACACCGGAAGCAGAGAAGCTGAGAAGCCGAGCAAGGGATTATAAATAAAGGCCTGGGCAGCCTGTTTAACATACTTACCTGGACGGGGTCCATGGGCGATCAAGAAGGCCCATGGCCTAGGTTGTCGACTTCCATTGCACTTTGGAAGGGCTTCATCCTAAGATCTACCCAAGTGGTGGAGTCTACGTCATAATTTGTGGTAGTGGGGGCCTGCGTTCGCGCGGCCCCTATCCAATTTCTAGTCCAATTCTTTATTCTTCTCATTCATTAGGCCAGTCTGTCAGCCCAGTTACGAAGCCCTTGTCTTATTCATTTTTCTTCACGTGGTTTATTGGCCTTGTAACGTTGCCCTTATCCAATTAACTTGTTTTGACGTGATTTATTAGACGTTGGCGAAATTTTAAGATTAAAGAGTTCAATATGTTGGATAGTTCAAGTCCTTTTCACAATGGAGTAATTACATAGAGAAAGCTTTTGTGCGTAATTACATTAGCTGGGCCTAATTAGCTGATCAAAAAATTCCACTGGAACCCGTCTCTTATTAAAGAGCTTATTTGCACTTTTTATGAAAGTTCGAGAAAATAGTTCTTCCAAAAAGTAACATCTAAAATTATTTACTTAACTTGAATGAATAAACAATAGTACAACCCATTGTTTAAGACATAAGATATCTATTATATAAGGGGAAAATAATTTAATTACCCCAACCTTTGAAGATGTGTGTTGTAAACACCCTAAACTTTCATATGTAATATTTATATTCCAAACTTTATATAAAAAGTAATATTAGTACCATGAAAATATGTTTTTTCTTTCACAATAATGTATATTTATGATGCTTTAACTACATCTCTATAAATGTTTAACTATTTTAAAACATGTGCTTAACACCATAAGTTTACATTTTTGAATAAAAAATAAATAGTAATGGTGATAACATAACTTTATGTTATCCTTTGAAGCGGCCCTCTTCTCTCTCACATAGGTGATTCTTTCACGAGTATCCCGCATACTCTTTCAATGTTATCGAGTAGATCAACATTTTAGAATCAATAAAGCAAACATTTTTGCTAACCTCGTGCGGGAGTCACTGTTTTAAACGAGGAGTACTGGGTAGGAGTCCGGGACCCCCACAATGACCATCCTTCGCTCTATAATTTAGTTGTCCCTTTTGAACCTAGGACCAACTAGGTTGGGTATCCACTATAGAACTTTTCAATTTACGGGCTTTAGTCCCATTCCTCGTGACAACTTCTCCAACAATTCTCTATCCAATGCCTTGGTTAGCGGATCCGCTATGTTATCCTTTGACTTCACGTAGTCAACAGTGATAACACCCGTTGTGAGGAGTTATTTAATGGTGTTATGTCTACGACGAACGTGTCTAGACTTACCATTGTACATATTGTCTAGGCTTTTCCCAACTCGGAATATCCTCGAGAAAATGGTGTAGCCATTGAGCCTCTTCAATGCACTTATCCAAGGCTATTAGCTTAGACTCCATCGTGGATCTAGCTATCAACATTTGTTTTGAGGATTTCCATGACACGGCTGCACCTCCCAAAATGAAAACATATCCACTTGTGGAATTTGAGTCCTTAATGTCGGATATCCAACTAGCGTCGCTATACCCTTCATGTACAGCTGGATATCTTCCATAGTGTAGTCCAAGGTTTTGGGTTTTACGTAAATACCTCAAAACCCGTACTATTGCCTTCCAGTGTTCGTCACCGGGGTTGCTAGTATATCTACTCAACTTGCTAACCACAAAGGCAATATAAGGCCTGTTACAACTCATTAGATACATCAAGCTTCCAATAATCCTAGAGTATTCTACTTGAGAAATACATTCTCCACGATTTTTGGTAAGGTGTACGATTTTATCTAATGGAGTCATTGCCTCTTGATAATCATTCTTATTAAATTTCATAAGGATTTTATCAACGTAATGGGATTCGCTTAGCGTAAGACCATCCCGTCCCCTAATTATTTTAATCCCAAGGATTAAATCGGCCAGCCCCATATCCTTCATGTCAAATTTAGAATTTAACATGCTTTTGGTAGAATTAATCATTAGATTATTGCTACCCACGATGAGTATATCATCCACGTATAAACATAAAATGACATAACCATCTACCGTGCTATTCACATAGACGAATTTGTCACTTTCGTTTATTTTAAACCCATTAATTAACATTGCATGATCGAACTTTCCGTGCCACTGTTTAGGGGCTTGTTTCAATCCATACAATGATTTAATTAATTTACACACTTTCCTTTCTTGGCCAGGAACACGAAATCCTTCGGGCTGTTCCATATAGATTTCTTCGTCTATATCGCCATTTAGAAAAGCGGTTTTTACGTCCATTTGGTGAACTTCTAATTTTCGCAATGCGGCAATTGCTAGTATCATCCTAATGGAATTTATTCCCGTCACAGGAGAATAAGTGTCAAAGTAATCATGGCCCTCATGTTGCTTGTATCCCTTGATTACAAGTCTGGCCTTGTACTTATCGATGGAACCGTGAGGTTTCATTTTCCGTTTAAAAATCCACTTGGATCCCAAAGGTTTATTTCCCGGAGGAAGATCAACCAATTCCCATGTGTGATTTTTAAGGATAGAATCCACCATACTTTTGATGACTTCTTTCCACATAGGACCTTTGGTAGACTTCATGGCTTCCGTATAAGTCTGTGGCTCATTTTCTACCAAACATGTTAGAAAATCCGGTTCATTTTCTACCATACATGTTAGAATATCCGAGTCAAATTCTACCAGGTAGGTGAGAAAATCCGGTCCGAAGGATTTTTCAATTCTAGCACGTTTGCTACGTTTGGGTTCGGATTCTTCTCTGGACCCCTCGCTATTATTTCTCATAGCTACGTCAAATGTTCGTTTTGACGTACGTGCTTGGTCCTTCGTTGGACTTGCATGGAAATACGTCTTCAAAGAATGAAGCATTCTTTGATTCAATAATTGTGTTTTTATGTACATCCAGATTATTTGAATCGTACACTAAAAACCGACAAGCACTACTATTTTGTGCATATCCAATAAAAATACAATCCACTGTTTTTGGACCTATTTTTATTTTCTTATGTGTTGGTACAAGCTCTTTTGCCAGACACCCCCACACTTTTAAATATTGATAGGAAGACCGTCTGCCTTTCCACAACTCGTACGAAGTCTTATCATATTTTTTCCGGGGAACCTTATTTAAAAGGTAATTGCTTGACAAGACTGTTTCGCCCCACATATTTTGTGGTAGGCCTGAACTTACTAGCATCACATTCATCATATCTTTCAATGTGCGATTCTTCCGTTCGGCGACACCGTTTGATTGAGGTGAATAGAGTGCAGTACGTTCATGTACTATACCCACGCTCGCGCAAAACTCACCAATTGGTGCTTCATACTCACCACCTCGATCTTATCCGTTGATTAAGTTGGTTTTCCACTTCATTCTTATAAAGAATGAATTTATCGATTGCTTCGTGTTTATTTTTTAATAAATAAACCTAGCTATATCGAGTGTTATCATTGATAAAAGTAATAAAATATCTATTACCGCCACGTGTTTGTATTGATTTAAAATCACAAACGTCACTATGAATTAATTCAAGTGGTTCCGTTTTTCTTTCAACCGATTTGAAAGACGTTTTCGTTAGTTTTGCCTCTACACAAACTTCACATTTGTGCTTCACATCAATTGTGAATTTAGGAATGTCTTCCATGTTACCATGCCACACATTGGAAGACTCAAGCAAGTAAGCAGAAGATATTTTATTATTATTATTATTATTATTATAATTATTATTACTATTACTATAATATCATCATCATCATCATCATCATCATTATCATCATCATCATCAGCAGCACCATCATCATCATCATCATCATCATCATGATTATTATTATTATTAAACAGCCCATCAACTGCATACCCCTTGCCCACATACATTCTCGATTTAGACAAAACCAGTTTGTCCGACTCAAATACCATGCGAAAGCCATGATTTTTGAAAAACGAGACGGAGATCAGGTTTTTACGTATCTCCGGAACGAACAGCACTTGGTTGAGAGTTAGCTCCTTGCCCGAAGTCATCTTCAGGACCACCTTTCCCACGCCTTCCACCGCGGAATGAGCCGAGTTTCCCATCCACTCCTTATCACCATTTGATGGCTCAAAAGTAGTGAATAACTCCCGGTTAGAGCAAATATGCCGGGTAGCACCAGTGTCCACAACCCACTCCTTGGAATTGGATCCAACGAGGTTGACCTCGATCACCACAGTCGTAAGGATAATGTCTTCATCCTTTTGCTCACCTTGCACCAAGTTGACGTGAGAATCTTTCTTCCTCCTTGATGCCTTGCAATCCGAGGGCTTGTGTCCGTTCTTGTTGCAATTGATGCATTTTCCATTGAACTTCGTTTTGGAAATGCCTCCCTTGGGACCGAGCTTGCTCTTCCCATTGTTCTTGTTTTTGGAGCCTTTTGCATGCTCCACTACGTTGGCCTTGGCGCCGTTAACGATTGGGAGTTTCCCATCGTTCTTCCGGTTATCCTCTTCAATCCGCAGACGGAGGATCAGTTGCTCCAAGTTCATTTCCTTTCGCTTATGCTTAAGGTAGTTTTTGAAATCCTTCCAAGATGACGATAATAAATGGATAATTGACGCCACTTGGAAAGACTCACTAACTGTCATTCCTTAATCTCGAATTTCGTTGAAGATCATTTGCATTTCCTCAACTTGACTCAAGACTGTCTTCGAATCCACCATTTTAAAATCAAGGAATCGACCAATAACAAATTTCTTTGCGCCGACATCCTCACTTATATATTTGTGGTCCAAAGCATTCCATAGCTCCTTAGCCGTAGCTAATTTGATATACACGTCGTACAAAGCATCATGCAGCCCGTTCATCACATAGTTTCGGCAAAGGAAGTCAAAATGCTTCCATGCTTCAACTGCGTTGAAAGATTGCGCATCCACCTCACCCCCGGTTGCTACCGGCGCATCCTCGGTCAAGAACCTCGCAAGACCGAGAGTAGTGAGATAAAAGAGCATCTATTGCTGCCACCTCTTGAAGTATAACCCAATAAATTTTTCGGGTTTCTCCACAGAGTTGCTTGGCACGGTAACCATAGGGATTGCCCCTTGGTTGCCCAAAGTAGATGCACCGCGTTGTGAACCATTGTTCACCAGTACTCCACTTTCAGAGTGAGTGTCGTTTGGCACGTTTTGTCCACCAACATTCTGAATTTCTTGAGAAGCCATTTTAACGTTTTCTAACGTTTTCCGAAAGCACAAAAAAATAAGTTCGTTCACCAAACTGACAAACTACGATTTTAAGATTGTTTACCGGAGTAGAACAATCACCGAGTACGTTTAAAGATTGTATCCGTATGATACAAGCTTAGCAAAATACGTTTTAAGATTGTTGGGTGTGTCTCGGAAAAACGAAGAAATATTAATTAATAAAATTAATTAATTAATTAAATAGCCAAAGAAAAACAGAAAAGAGATGGGACAGAGTTTAGCCAGAGCTCGTGCTACGCACGATGTCCTTAAAACGTATTCGTCGCCTCCCACGGTGCTAGGAGCGTTGCAATGACCGTTTCCCAGGATACGGTGGCTAACGAACTAACGTTTGAGCACACAAACGAGAGTTCCGGCGAACGGGAACAAAGGAGAACACTCAGGAATTTTCGGAGTAGCTGGAAGTATTTTTAGAGCTAAAAACTACGTGCAGATTGCTAGTGAACGTGTAAGAACGTGTGTTTGTTGCAAAGCACCTGCCAGCTATTTATAAGAGGATTTGTTGTGTGTTAAATGTAGTGTTAATGGACCTGAATGTTGGACATCAATGACCAGTCCGTTGGGAATTGAATCGTTCATAAACTGTCCATTTAATGCAGCATTAAAAGACAAAAACGTTGGACATTTATTGCTGTAACGGACCAGAATACGTCGAGCACTTCTGGTGCGAGCATCAGAGTTGGAGCACTTCTGATGCGACCAGAAGACCCCAACAGAACACCTCACCAGAAGACCTCAACAGAACACCTCGAGGTGTTCTGTCCGGAAGCCACCAGAAAACCTCAAGGTCTTCTGGTCCCGAAGCCAACAGAGACCCTCTCCGTTTTCGGGATTTGATCCGCACCCCCACCTACTCGCAAGAGAGAGCCTTTACCTTTAGGAATCATAACTCCTCAAAAGAGGCTTCCCTTTATAAGGGGGTGAAAATCCCTTGAGTTTTCCGGTGTGGTATAAAACACACTAGAAACCCATCATCTTTTCAGTTTTTCTATTTCAACAAGTGAACTTCGAG